>CM043697.1:80930000-82268750 GCA_023935145.1 Bretschneidera sinensis
GATCAAGAAACTGAATGATGCCTTATAAAGCCCATAGGCCTAAGTGTTTTGGGTGTCTTTTGAACCTGGTCTTCTTTAGGAGTTTCAAAGGGGTTAAATAATTTTGGATCTTGATTTTCTTGATCACCACCTTCCAAGAACAGGAGGGAGCTTTTTGCCTTACAGTGATGTCCTAGATGAAACTTTTCATCACAGACCCTTCTCTCTTCTTGATTGCATTTCTTGAGGAGATAGTCATTTAATGGGGAATTTTGGAATCTGTGGAGGTGGTGGTCTTGTTGTGTGAGGTTGAGAAGTTACCACATTGTTGTTAGGTTGGTGGGATGGATTCTGAGGCTTGGAGTTAAATATGGAATGCTAAGACTTAGAAGTTCATTTGATGTCTCCCCTTCTGTCCTCTTGTAATCTTGCTAGCCTAATTGCATCATGAAATTCTAGAGGTCTATGAGCAAGAACCTCTCTTCTGATATATGGTTTCAGTCCAGAGATGAAGCAGTTCATCAAGAATTGGTCAGACTTAGCTTGGTAGTCCAAAACAATGGTTTTTTGGGTTAACTTTGTCAATTTTCCTTGAGGTTCTTCATAAATAGAGGGGCCAAACTTGGAGTGCAATGCTTTAATAAATTGAAGCCAAGTATGTATCAACTTGTTGCTGTGAGTTAACTAGAACCAACTCATTGCTGGTCCTTCAAAGTTGAATGAGATGAGTGATAATTTTTCGTGATCTAGAATGTTGGAGAAAAAGAAGAATTGCTCAGCTTGGAAGAGTAGTAACCTCCTCCCTAATGAACTTACCAATTTTCTCCCAAGGGAAGTCTCATTTGTCAATCTTAGAACGAAATCCTTCTGTCATTGTGAAGTAGGGCACTAATAACAATGAAAGCACCAGATGTTGAGGGTGTTGTGTGGACATAAATGAAAAAAAGGGAATGGAGGTTTCTGGATAGTAATTTGGAAGGTGTTTTAATCATGTTTTGAGCACAAGAAGCTCCTTAAGTATATTATGATTTCTTATCCTGAATATTACATCTCAAGGGCTATTTATAGAGCCCAATACAAAGGTATACAATAAGTCAACAATGCTAACAGAATTGTAACTAACATACAGTTGTACTAACAGCTTTCTAACTAAGTTCCTTTAACTTCCATTTTTGAACTCTTCTTTCTTTATTGCTTCACCTAATTTGCTATTTAAGCTCCCTTTCTTTTCCTTTACTTGTCTTATCATCCGGATTGCTTCAAGCTCTACTGTTTTAGTTTATTGCCCATACCTTTGCTCATTGTCCATACCCTCCTGGTTTCTTTAAAGTAGCTCTATCTCTTAACTTTCTTTCTGTAACACGAGGGAATTTAACCCATTTACATCTGTAAGATGCAGTGCTTGAAGCAAAAAAGAAGAAAGAGACGGATAAACTCTATAAAACAGGTAATTGTCATAGTATAAATTATAAATCTAATGAGTTATAACGGTTTTTTTACCTAAATTTTCATTAGTTTATAAGATGTAACCCACAAACAACCCTACGTGTAGAGAAAATTGCCACCTCTGAGTTATGTTTCTTCTTAGGCAACCCAAAATTTCAATAACGACTCTCCAAACAACCTAAATTTGCATGCTAATATTTTGTGATTATCCTCGATATAATGACGAAGAAAATAATACATTGTTTTTTTTTCTTTTCCATCTTATTTCTTCCTCTTCTTTTTATTTTGGACACCAACTATATCACTGTTGAGTACCGCACATCATACATGTGTCAGTGTCGTGTTGACACGTGTACTACAACGATGTTTAGGAATTGATTAAAACATGATTAAATCAGTAAACTTAAAATGGTTTAAAGCAAAAATGGCTTAAATTGCTTAAACCAGTTCCTAAACATCACTTACATACACTACAAAAAATATTACAATTAACAACAAAATTTTACAAGGAAAATTTATTGAAATGTCAAAGATTCATTAAAAGATGAAAAGAGTAACTTTGATAATTTTATAATATTAATCTTTTTGTGTAAGTGGCAATTGGTCTATATAGCTCTAAAAATGAATTTAAAGATTTTTTGTGGAAAATATTTATTTATTGCAAATATATAAATACTGTGCAAAATTAGCAAAAGATTTATGAAGTTAAGCCTCATTTTCTTTGATTTTTCCTTTATTTTCTTTTCTCTATTTTCTTTCATTCTTTATTCTCTACACAATCATATTTCATTGTTGATCAGACACTCTTGTTCTTAGCTTAGCATCAAGTAATTCTAGTACCAATAGATGTACAATCAAAGATCTCATTTATTGTCTATGCTTGAAACCAATAAGAATTGAAGTCCTTATATGTGCAGATATATAACAAGAGTCTTTTTTCTTACACTTTTGATTCACTTGGTCACTATTGGGTGTCTTAAGTAATTTCAGCAGGTAGAGTGGAAAGGATTTGTCTAATTTTCTAACAACATATTTGGAACAGGTGAAATTTATAAATTTTTTGGAATCTATTTGTAATTTCATACTTGTTATATTTGAAAAAACAAAAGAAAATTTATGAAATTCATTTCAAAAAGAATTCACCATAAAACTGAGTTAACTTGTTGCAAATTTTATTAAAATTGATAGAATTTACAAAAGAATACCACAAAATGAAGAATAAAAAGTTATATTGATTAAAGTACTCTCTTTCATTCTCTCTTATGTTTTTAATTTTCATTTTTTTCAAATATTTAAACATCCTAATTCAAATAAATTCTATAGTTTAACATAAGAAAGCTAAACTTAAAATTCATTTCAATTCATTTTTAAATGAATTCATTTTTTAACTCATTTGAAAAGTGAAATGAATTTAATTTTATTTGATTCCAGTTTGACTCTAAAAGTGGTAGAACTCCATACTAGTCTCTGGCACAACTGTCTGGGACGTCTCCCTACATGTCGACACGTTTCATCCAGACCAGTCATGGTTCTGGCCCTCCTCTGACCACACCCTCCTCTTGTGGTCTGGCATGCATATGTACAATCACATATAAGCAAGCATAGCATATCATCATATAAATCAAATTATTTTCTTTATATAAAATCTCAATTTGTAATAAAAATGTACTTATCCTTTCAATGATACAATTTTCATCAACTTATCATATATTCATACTTCTAGTCATTTCATCATTAAGAATCATATTTCTCTTAAATCATTCAATTAATACTTATATCATGTATTTCTTCAAATCAAACATATTCAATAGCTTTCTCACCATATAATTCATTTCAAGTTTATTCATATTCTAGTTTTTCTCGCTTGCAAACAGTAAAGCGAACTCACCACGTAGCACTAACGCTATTCGTGGATCACCTCCTTGTCTTTGACGTTCCACACAACAACATCATCGGATTGTTCACCTTCACCTAACCAAAATATACTTATTAATCTTACTTATTCATCATTTAATTCAAACCATGTATTGGGTTAAATTCATGATATGTATGCATGTTTCATCTTAACTCTAAATTCACAATTTCGGTTAAATTCTTTTTCTTTTTGTTTGAATCCAAACTTAAATCATTTTAAGAAAAGTACAAGGAATAAACTCTCAAAAATCAAAATCTTTCTATAAAAAAATTTAAGGAAATTATCTTTCCAAAACTTTTTCTCAAAATTGTTGAAATCCGTCATTGAATCAGTTATATTCAACACAAGATTGTGAAATCCTTGAAATTCGTAGTATTTGAGAGATTTTCTAGAGAGAGAAAAAACAAAGTTTAAAAATGAAATTTTGAACTTTTAACTGACTGGTGGCCTAGTCGACCGGTTGGTTACCAGTCCTGTTATGAATTTTTACAAGTCATTTACCCAAAGTCTTAACAGTTGACCTACTGGTCGACAAGCTAGGTTACCAGTTGACCACCTGATTGACCAGTCACTACTTACCAGTCGATCATCTAGTTGATCGGTTGGCTTACCAGTCGACCAGTTACTACTTACCAGTCGACCGACTGGCTTAACAGTCAACTGCCCATTATCATTTTATTAGTCAACCGTATGGTCGACCACCACCTTACTAATCGACCTACTAGTTGACCAGTACTCCTTTTTATGCATTAAAATATATATGTTTCCTTCCTTATATTCTTCCTAACTCTTTTTCTTCAGTATGTTCAAATTCTTTCTTCAAAAACTATTTCAAACTCAAGTTTCAAATCACTTTGTATATGTATGCATTATAGTTATAATACAAATTTTACATTTCACCAATTTACGTTTACATTAAGGGTATGAGTCTTATATTAGTGCATCTATTCTATAATGAAATGAGACGTTGAGGTTTTAAACTCTTAATGAAAATACATGGCTCTTATGAGTGGGGTGTTATAATTACAAGAGCACCCTTTATGGATTTGAACTATGTGAGCGTGGAAGTGACGCCGCTTCCAAAGAGAACTGAGCTTGTTCTCTATATCGTTCATGAAAATGGGATAAGCACAAGGCCATAACATGCTAGCCAATAAAGCTCATGTTGATACCTGGATTGTTATATATGTGAAGCAATATCCTATCTCCCTTAAGCAACTATAGTTCAAGGTTTAGTCCACTATTAGTTCTGGAATAAGATTCAATGAATCACTAAGTGAAGGTTCAATGCAGAGAACACCTTCATGATGCATACTATCTTTGCCCAGTAATTTTATTTTCATGGTATTTTATTTTATTTTATTTTTTAAATTGGTGAGGAAATGTTTGATATTTTAATAAATAAATATGCGTTTAATAGGGAAAATGAGGATTTTTAATGGGAAACGTTTTATGTGTGAGGTTACATTAAGTCATACATTATTGTAACTCCATTCCCACTAACCCCTAAGTCCCTAATCCTATATATAAAGCTTTCATGAGAGTCTTTCTAATACACCTCGACCCACTTCACTCTTACATTGGCTTTTATTCTCATTTTCTTATTCTTTTATTTTTTCGACAAAGAATGATACATTTTGTGGAGCTTTGAGCTCTCTTTTTAGTGAAAAATCAAGAGAGCTATATGGTGTAGTAAAGCTGAGTTGTTGCATCTTGGGGTGACAAATCAATGATCATGCTACACCGGTTGAGGAGTGATTCTCTTAGTGGCTTGAATCACTTTAAAGACAGTGAGTGTCGCGCCTCAGTCCATTGCTATGTAACTTATTAAATTTTCTTAAGTATTTTTAATTTCTATCTCAAGCAAATTATTGTAATTTGTACCAATAGTTAGGATGCCTCCCAAAACACACATCGTTTCTGTACTATCAAATGGACAACAAAACACCCATCAACTAAATTACAAGGATATCATAATATTGTTTATCTTCTTTTTGCAACAACCTAAAGTATACTAAAACCAATCCATAAAATTTAAACACAATATATCATCCATTTGAATCTTTAAAGGAGATATAACCCACAAATACTTTGCAATAGGACAATTGAAAAATAGATGCTCAATAGTTTCTTCATTACCACAAAACACACGCCTCCATAAATCCCCTTTATCTTTTTTTGACAAACACATATGAGTAGGAAAAAAATATTTTTTAAACATTTTGAAAGTAACAAGAGTCAGAAATGGGAGAAGCAAGAATAGAGAAATAGCAGAAGGACAAATAAGCATCCTAGCTAGATGAAAGACTACATAAGTTACCAAAGGGAGGCATAGAACAGTAGAAGAACTAAGCATAGAAAGGAATATAGTAGCTAAAGATTAGTTAATCTATTAGTGACAGTTATGACAGTTAGAGTAAGAATGTGTAATTTCATTTTTTGTTATTTTCTATTACAAGAACTTGTAACAAGACTATTAGAAGCTATAGCTACTCGATTCTTGAGAATTATCAAGCCTATAAATAAGTATACTACACCATTTAAAGAACGAGTAATAAAACTTCAGAAATTTCTCTCAACTCTTCTTCATTTTCTTCCTTTCAACCCTCTAGAGTTTGTCTTGTGCTTATCAAAACTTGATACAATCTATACCACATTTCCATAAAAAAATATGTGTAATTTAAGTGGCAAAGGTAAAGACCAAATGTGACTCTAAACAAAAGTAAAATGAGAAGGCACCTAGTTATAGAACCATCAAATAGAGAATCACAACCTCAACCAGCATCCACGTGAGTGCCTTGCATATATCCTGACCACTAATAACTAGATTTAATAGAGTAAGCACCATTTTCAGAAAACCTCCTATAAATATAATCCTGGCTCCCCATCTGGGATAAAGGAATAGACAAAATGTGTCTAACAATAGAAGAGATAAACACTGAATGTATTAAACAAGCATTCCAACTAGTTATAGAGGGATCAATCAAATCCCTAACTCTATTCAATGATCTTTCTATCGACCCATCGAATAAAGGTGTACCTAGTTCCACCCATGGAATCCATTTATCAATCCAAATATTTATTTTATCCTTATTTACCACCCTACAATGAATCCCTCATGTCAAAAGATCCCCTCCCCCCCCCCCCCCCACAAATAATATACGCTTCCAAATTCAGTCCCCTTTTTTACATACATTTAAAATATCATTATATTGATAAGACTTAGCCTGCAACACTTTACTGACCAACAGATTCGGCTCAGTAGCCACTCTCTTATTCATTGCCTCTATACACTTAAATCCTAAACCCTATTCCTTCTTTGGTTTAGCTAACTCCTTCTAAATTTTCCAATGTAAGGCACAATAGTCCACATTATTGTGCCACCAAAACTGAGACAATGTTTGATAAAGTAGTTGACAAAGCGAACTAGGAATCTTAAAAATTGATAAAGCATATATAGGAAAAGATAATAAAAACAAACTTTAGTAATATAAGCTTGACCGTAGGAGATAATATTAGTCCGCCCTGAATTTTAGAAAGGACCTTATTTTTGAGGTAATCATAAGCCTCCTTCATTCCTACTTAATTAAAAGGCAATCCCAAATATACATTCGACAATTGCGCTCTTTGAACCTCCAAAATGTCCGAGAAGACCCAAGAAAACTGTAATACCCGTATTCATAAAGAAATGGTAAAGAAGTAATTAATAAATATGGCACGAAATTAAAATAATATATTTATGTAAAGAATTTAGTATTAAAATAATGCTTTTGAAAAAAAAATTGGGATGTGGACATCATTAAAAGAAAAGAAAAAATTTGGAGCTGAACATCCAGAAGCAAGAAAAGGAAAAAAAGTTTTTTTTTTTTTTAAAAAAAAAAGAGCCAAAGCCACAAAAATTCGTGGCAGCTTGGAAAAAGAGGGGGAGGAGGTTGTTGAAGAAAAAAATTAAAGGCAGCCACCTGCTGCAAAGGAAAGCAGAGTTTCAAATGAAACACTGCATGCCTTCCATGTCTCCAAAACATGGAGCAAAATTGGGAGCTCGAGATTTTGCAAGGGGGTGACTGCTGAAGCAAAGAAATCATACTGAACGATTTCGTTCAGTTTCTTTCAATTTCTTGTTTTCTCAAAACACTTAGGGACTCAAAGAAATGCTGAAAGAGCAAAATTTTGAAAGAGTTTTCTACGGAATTTCATAGAAAATCACAAAAAGCTATCAGAAAAATAAAAGGTAATATTATAATGTTTATTTTTGAATTTATGACATTTATGAAGTTTCCCTGAATTCAAAGTGGGAATTTTCAAAGTATGTGGTTTATAACGAATTGAAGAATAAATTAGAAAATTTATATAAATATGATGTCAGGTGTTGACGATCTACAACCGAAGGAATTTCTAAGAGGAACGGGAAAGACAAAGAGATAGTTCACGAGTAACTTTAAGTGCTACGGAGTGAGTTGGATTTACTTTAAGTAGTCTAAATAAAAATGAAAAATTTAGTGATAATATTAAAATAAATTATTAGCTTATGTTGTGGTGATAGATAAAGATTTAGTTGATAATTATGATATGAATTTTGGACGTGTAGAAAATTTTTAGGAGAGAATAATATTTTTGGAATAATAAGTTGATTTAATAACCAAAGCGATAAGTGAAATTCTTGCTGAGTTATATTGATATTTTAATATGAATATTGACAAGCTTTGATGGATGATTTGATATGATTTGGGATGAAATTTAGTGGATCTTGACAATGCTTTAATGGATTATTTGATGTGATTTGGGATGATAGGAATTTAGTGGAATTTTTGTTATATAAATTCAATAATGATCAGGATAGCCAATCTAAGTGTTTTGAATTTATATATTGTTTTTATATTACTGTGTATATGCATATTTCATATCATTGTTCATATGCATATGCATTAAATGAGAAAGAAAAGAATCGGAAAGGTAGCCAGTCTAATTGAAAAATTGTGCCAGCCGGTATATGCTGGAAATGAATTCCGTGACAGGCCAAAAAAGTTGAAAGAACCGGGAAGGTAGCCGGTCTTATAAGAATGAAAGAACCGGGAAGGTAGTCGGTCTAAGATAATAACAACCTGTCGACAAGTGGGAAGATGTTCCCATCATAATCATTCATGCAATGCATATGGTTTAATTATTGCTTGCATTATTTAAATACTGATGCGTGATTTATTAATTGTGAATTTAATTATAGATGGTTAAGTCTCACAGAAAGAAATAGTTATGGTGATAAGACTATTGAAATAATGAGGTGTGATGTATTATTGTGAATATAATTATAGATGGTTAAGTCTCACAGAAAGAGATAGTTATGGCGATAAGATGATTGAAATGTTGAGGTGTGGTGTGTTATTGTTATGGTGATAAGAACTATCTAAATGGTAGACTTTATGATGTGAACCTTATTGTAAGGAAATTTTGAGATAATTGATGGTCTTAAAGTAAACCAATAAATAAGAGGAAGAGAATGATAGAGAATGGATATTATGACATGGGTAGTGATAGTAGAGTGCTAGTATCAAGTGTAGGAGATATAAATTGATTTAAATATTAAAAGACTGTTTATACAAATGAGTACTTTTAGTAAATTTAATTCACTGAGCTTGTGAAGCTCACTCCTCATTATACAATGATTTTCAGGTAGCAGGCTTGACAAATAGTTTGGTGAGTTGAGGTTCAGAAGAAATCATTTTCTGTAAGCCACATACATGTCAACATCCTCAAACTAATGAGAAAACTAAAATAAAATAAAAAATTTATTTGTAAATATTCATGCATTTTACGTTGCATGGAATGTTTAAAGATCATATTGATGTCAAAAAATTTTTGGTGTTGTTTATTTTTATTGTTGCATATATATGTCGTGCTGGGATTTTCAAAATGTGATGATACCGTCTCAGGTGTGGCCAACTCGGGATGGGTGGTTACAATTTTGGTATTAGAGCATTAGGTTTTTAAGATTCTGTAGACTGCATAAAAAGTAAGAAAGTGAAAGATTAAAATAAATTATAATGAACAGTCTGAGGATGCCACGTGGATGTGCTAGAGTTAGAGTTAGAGTTGTTGATTGGAGAGGGGGTGGTAGGCCCTAATATTTTTGACAAGATAAGGTTGAGTCTGAATCTGCGGTTCCTAGAAAGGAATGTGCTGATAGTAGGATTGATATTAGTAATATAATTGATATTAGTAAAGGTGTGAGAGAATCTGAAGTTGAAATAGATGAGCTAAGAGAAGCTCTTGCACATGATCTTAAGAAAATGAATGTAACAGATGATAGAGTTGATAGCTTATAGCATAGACTTGATGAGCAGGCTAGAGTAGTGCCTGATGTTGTTAATCCAGTAATGGTAGACATTCAAAAATAGAGAAAAGTGAGTTTATGTATGAGATGCAGGGAGATAAAATTAAGTTAAATGCCTTGTGGTTTCAAGGATCTATGAATCTTTTTACGCAAGAGTTTTGGGAAAAATATGTAGAGAGATTTATGTGATATTTTTCCAGTGACTGACAAGCGGAGAGTCATCTTTGCTCTGTTTAAATTAGATAGAGAGGCCATAGAATGATGGAAAGATATTCTTCCCAAGGTAAGTACAGATATTGATAAACCCTTAACCTGGAATAGATTTAAAGAGGTTTTCTTTGATAAATACTTTCTTTAGATCTTTAGAGCCCAACAAGATAGAGGTTCTATTTATTTGAGGTAAATGGATTGACTGTGGCTTAGTATGATAGGAGATTTATGGCTTTGTCGAGGTTTGAACCTAAAAATGGTATACCCAGAGGAGAAGAAGTGTAAGAAGTTTATAGATGAACTATGTTTTAAGGTTCGATCAACACTATCTTACATGAGGTATATGAATTATGTCAGATTGGTGGATATATTATTTCAGATTGAGAGAGGTGTGATGGAGTTTAAGGGAAAGAGAAAAAGTGGTTGAAGAGGCTTAGACATAAAGGTTATAGAGGTAGTGGTAGTATGAGTGTACAGGGTGAGAGACCACCTCAAATGAGGCATTCCTTGTCATAGGGAACTGAAGTACAGAGTCAGAGGAAAACAGGATCTATTACTTCTGTAGCTCAGAATACTATTGGTGGGACCCTTAGATTTGGGAGACAGGTTATGAGAATTGGGAGTCATGGTAGACGAAGTAAGTAGGCCACCAAGGAGAAGTGGTAATCTGACGTAGGATTGAGAGACAGAAGTTTGTTATAATTATATTCAGATAAGATATTTATCTCAGAATAACAAAATTTGAAGTGCTTTATGTGTAGAGAAGATGGACATATTAATGTTGGTTGATTTTGGTGTAACTCATTCTTTTGCATCCAGTATTTATATGAAGTCTATTGAAGTATGCATTAGTCCTTTGATGCAAAATATTTTGGTTGAAGTTCTCACTAGAAATAAAGTGATAATCATAAATGTTTACAAGGGTTATGTGATTCGAATCAGTGATAGAAAATCTGAAGCTGATTTATTATCTTTGAATATGGTTGATTGTTTTAGAACGAATATAGTGTTCTCGATATGGACATAAGGAGTGTAACTTCCAGAGAGAACATAAAATACTTTTGAACTATCTTATTTTACTTTAACTGTTAGTAGATGGTTAAAGAAAGGATATGAGGAGTATTTGGCATTCATGATGGATTCTAGAAAGGAAAATAGAAAGTTAGAAGAAATCTTGGTAGAGAAAGATTGTCATGATGTGTTCATAAAGAGTTTTCCAGATTTTCTCCCAGTAAGGAGATTTAGTTTCCTATAGATGTGAGTTTGAGTTCATCACATATATCTAATAGAAACCTACAAAGCGACACCCATTGAGTTAAGAGAATTGAAAGTTCAAGAACTTTTAGATAAACAATTTTATAAGACCTAATGTAATTGGGGAGCTCCTGTGTTATTCACGAAGGAGGAAAATGGAACGATGAGATTGGGTATAGACTACAAATAGCCGAATAAGAATAAATACATTTTTCCCAGGATAAATAAATTGTTTGAGTTGCAAAGAGTTAGAGGGTTTGCTAATATAAACCTAAGATCAAGTTATAACCAATTGAGGATAGAGAAGGGAGACGTGCCTAAGACTGTTTTTTTTAGGACACGTTATGGTCATAAGTTTCTTGTGATGACATTTGGATTGAATAATGTTCCAGAAACATTCATAGACTGGATGAATAAAATGTTTGAACCTTTTCTTGATAATCTTTTGGTTGTGTTCATTGATAACATCTTGCTGTATTTTAAGACTAAAGAAGAGCAGGTAAAACATTTAGAAATTGTGTTGGAGATTTTGAGGAGAAAGAGATTGTATGATATAAGTTCTCTAAGTATGATATTGGCTGAATGAAATAACTTTCTTGGAACATGTAATATCCGAAAATGGCATAACAGTTGATCCACAAAAGGTAAAGACAATGTTAAGTTGGGAGAGACCAACTAAGATGATTGAAATTAGAATCTTCTTTGGGTTAGCTGGTTATTATAGTAGATTCTTTAAAAAAATTATATTATTAAATTACTATTGAATGGACTGATCAAGAAAGATATGAGATTTGTATGGTGAGGGAAGTGTGAGAAAAATTTCCAATTACTAAAGGAAAAATTGACTACAGCTCCAGTATTGGTGTTTCCTTCTAGTGATGAAGGATCTATGGTGTATAGTGATGCGTCACATCAATGATTGGGATATGTGTAACATCGAAAAGTTGTGGCCCATACTTCTAGGCAATTGAGGATTCACGATAGAAATTACCCTACTCATGACTTAGGGTTGGTTACTATAGTGTTTACCTTAAAGATTGAAGACATCATCCGTGCGGAGCCACTTGTGAGATATTCATGGGTTATAAAAGTTTGATATACTTACCTATCCAAAAAGAGTTAAATTTGAGGCAAAGATGGTGGATGGAGTTGATTAGTAATTAAGATTTTACAATTCACTATCATTTAAAAAAAAATGCAAAGGCGATAGCTGATGCATTGAGCAGAAAGTCTATAAGAAATTTAACTGCTATTAGGAGTCCTGATGTGAAATTGATGATAGATTTAAAAGAGATAAGAATGAAGTTGAATAACAGTGGTAGAGGATCATGGATAAAGAATATAGTTGTACAATCATCTATAGTAAAATTTCTTTAGGGATGCAAGGTAGAGATGAAGAGATACAAAAGATTAAGCATTGAGTGCTTACTAGAAAGCAATATAAGTTTAAAATTTGAAATGATGGTATCCTGGATAGAAATAGTGTTCCCACTAATGTGGAGTTGTGAAAAGAGATAAGGAGGGAGGCACATAATAATGTAGATTTGATGCAATCAAGTAACAATAATATGTATACAGGATTGAGATAGAAATTTTTTATTATCAGGATTGAGGAGAGATGTAGCTGATAGAAATAATTATTAATGTAATGGAAGATATGTTAAGGATAAATGTGATGAGTCCTCAATAAGTTAGAATGCTTACATGCCATCGATTGAAATTACTTATAATAATCAATATCAAACTAATATTGAGATGGCACCGATTGAGACATTATATGGTAGGAGGTACATAACTCTTATATGTTGGGAAGAAGTGGGAGAAAGAAATATATTTGATCCATCAATTATTGAGTTAAAAACTAAGAGGACCAAACTGGTTAGAGAGAACCGTAAAGTAGCACTGAGTAAACCGAATAGCTATGTCAATGATAGAAGAAAATCTCTCGAGTTTCAAGTAGGTGATTGAGTGTATTAAAAATATCTCAATGAAAAGGTATATTGAGATTTAAACAGGAAAGAAAAGTTGAATCCGAGGTATGTGGGACCTTATGAGGTTGTTGAGAAAGTTGGACTAGTTGCGAATAGCCTGGATTTGCCTCCAGAATTAAAACATTTATATAATGTTTCACTTTTAAGAAAGTGTGTACATGATGAATATTATAATATTTCGAGCAAAGCTATAGAAATTCATAAAGTTTGGGTTTTTATACCAGTATGAGCATTTTAGACAAAAAGGACAAGTCTTGTGTAATAAAATAATATTTAATTTTTGTGGACGAATAAGGATGTTGAAGAGATTACGTGAAAGCGTGAGATTGAAATATTATTCACATTTGTTTCTAGAGTAAAGTAAGGAAATTTCGGGGATAAAATTTTTGTAAAGTGGGTACAATTGTAATACCTGTATTCGTAAAGAAAAGGTAAAGAAGCAAATTAATAAATATGACATGAAATTAAAATAATATATTTACCTGAAGAATTTAGTATTAAAATAATTCTTTTAAAAAAAATTAGGACGTGGAAGTCATTAAAAAAAGAAAAAAAATTAGAGCTGAACATCCAGCAGCAAGAAAAGGAAAAAAAAAGGCAAAAAAATTCAAAGCCACAGAAATTCGTGGCAGGTTAGAAAAAGAGGGGGAGGGGGCAGTTGAAGAAAAAAATTAAAGGCAGCCACCTGCTGCCAAGGGAAGCAGAGTTTCAAATGAAACTCTGTATGCCTTCCGCGTCTCCAAAACATGAAGCAAAATTGGGAGCTCAAGATTTTGCAAGGGGGGGACTGCTGAAGCAAAGAAAAATATATATATACAAGCATAACTCATACTGAACGATTTCGTTCAGTTTCTTTCAATTTCTTGTTTTCTTAAAACACTTGGAGACTCAAAGAAATGCTGAAAGATAAAAATTTTAAATGAGTTTTCTGCAGAAATTCATAGAGAATCATGAAAAGTTATCAGAAAAACAGAAAGTAATATCTTAATGTTTATTTTTGAATTTATGACATTTATGAAGTTTCTCTGAATTCAAAGTGAGAATTTTCAAAGTATGTGGTTTATAGCGAATTGAAGAATAAATTAGAAAATTTATATAAATATAATGTCAGGTGTTGACAATCTACAACCGTGGTAATTTCTGAGAGGAACGGGAAAGGTAAAAAAAATGGTCCACGGGTAGCTTTAAGTGTTACGAGGTGAGCTGGATTTACTTTAAGTAGTCTAAATAAAAAAGAAAAATTTAGTGATAATATTAAAATAAATTTTTAGTTTATGTTGTGGTGATAGATAAAGATTTGGTTGATAATTATGATATGAATTTTGGACGTGTAAAAAAGTTTTAGGAGAGAAATAATATTTTTGGAATAATAAATTGATTTAATAACCAAAACAATAAGTGAAATTCTTAATGAGTTATATTGATGTTTTAATACGAATTATGATGAGATGAATTTTAGTGGATCTTGACAAGCTTTGATGGATGATTTGATATGATTTGGGATGAATTTAGTGGATCTTGATAATGCTTTAATGAATTATTTGATGTGATTTGGGATAAGAGGAATTTAGTGGAATTTTTGTTAGATAAATTCGATAATGATCAGGATAGCCAATTTAAGTGTTTTGAATTTATATGTTGCTTTTATATTACTGTGTATATGCATATTTCATATCATTGCTCATACGCATATGCATTAAATGAGAAAGAAAAGAACTGGGAAGGCAGCCGGTCTAATTGAAAAACCGTGCCAGCCAGTATATGCTGGAAATGAATTCCGTGACAAGCGAGAAAAGCTGAAAGAACCAAGAAGGTAGCAGGTTTTATGAGAATGAAAGAACCAGGAAGGTAGTTGGTCTAAATGAGAATGAAAGAATTGGGAAGGCAGCTGGTCTAAATGAGAATGAAAGAACCGAGAAAGCAGTCGGTCTAAGATAATAATAACCTGTCGACGGGTGGGAAGACGTTCCCATCAAAATCATTCATGCATTACATCTGTTTTAATTACTGCTTGCATTATTGAAATATTGATGTGTGATTTATTAATTGTGAATTTAATTATAGATGGTTGAGTCTCACAGAAAGAGATAATTATGGTGATAAGATTATTGAAATGCTAAAGTGTGGTATATTATTGTGAATATAATTATAGATAGTTGAGTCTCATAGAAAGAGACAGTTATGGCGATAAGATGATTGAAATGTTGAGGTGTTGTGTGTTATTGTTATGGTGATAAAAACTATCTAAATGGTAAACTTTATGATGTGAACCTCATTGCGAGGAAATTTTGAGATAATTGATGGTCTTGAGGTGAACCAATAAATGAGATGAAGAGAATGATAGAGAATGGATATTATGACATGGGTAGTGATAGTAGAGTCCTAGTATCAAGTGCAGGGGATATAAATTGATTTAAATATTAAAAGACTTTTTATACAAATGAATACTTTTAGTAAATTTAATTTACTGAGCTTGTGAAGCTCACTCCTCATTGTACAATGATTTTTAGGTAGCAGACTTGACAAATAGTTTGGTGAGTTGAGGTTCAGAAGAAATCATTTTCTATAAGCGACGTACGTGTCAACATCCTCAGACTAATAAAAAAATAAAATAAAATGAAAAATTTATTTGTAAATATTCATGCATTTTACTTTGTATAGAATGTTTAAAGATCGGATTGATGTAAAATTTCTTTTGGTGTTGTTTATTTTTATTGTTGCATATATGTGTCGTGCTGGGATTTTCAAAATGTGATGACACCGTCTCGGGGGTGGCCAACTCGGGATGGGTCGTTACAAAATTTTTTTTGGACAACTGGACTAAAGAAAAGCTTGTATTTCATAGAATTAATCCCTTAACATGACACAAAGAAATAGGACTTCATAAGCTTCTTTAAAGCACCACAACTATCCAGCAAGGGCCAAAAAAAGATAAAACCATCATCTCCGAAAAAGAGATGATTAATGGAAGGAGTTGTTAGAATTATATGTATGGATGCTTAATTCTTATCATTAGTCTAGGAGAGATTCAGGTCAAAAGATTGAGGTATGAGAGGAAAAAGAATTAAAGATTTCCCTCTCACCTAGGTCAAAACCTAGCTCTTGTGCTCTTGAAAAAGTATTTAATAATTAAATAAGATTAAATTTACTGCACTCTAACATGCAATTGCATGCAATAACAATTTAATCATGCAAATTAGCAAAATATCGAGTGATCAAGCAACAATAATTAGACAATAGAAATTAAATTACAAAGGGAATAAAATGTAAGATAAAGTAGAACCTCAAAAAATAGAGAAAATGTTAGTGCAGTAGGGAATAAACAACAAAATCAAAAAAGAACAAATAAAAACAATGAAACAAAAAAAATGCATTTAGGTCAGCTGATCGAGTATAAACATGACTCAATTTATTGAAGGCTAGCTGGCCCAGTAGTGCGAGTTTGGTGTTGTGCTCGAGTTTCGGCAGAAAATCTGTTTGTATATAGTCCTAGTACGAACAAAGCACGAAAATTTGATTAAAAAATTTTAAGTCACAAAACTTAATTGGTTTGTTTCTAACATGCAAACCCTAATCTATATTACGTAAAAATTTAAATGCAACCCTAATATGTGTTTCTAGATGACATGAGAATAAATTATGAAGGATCGAAACAAGCAAATTTCATGTTATTGTAACAACTAAATAATTAAAACTAATTTACTAAGCTCTTAATGGTGCGATCTCTTCGCATTCTTGTAAAGGGATTAACTCAAAGAATTAGTGCCAAATTAATAGTTAAGATCCACGTATGGTATTGATTGTTTTCGGATCATTGATTTTATGTAGATGGATACACATAAGTAGAATCTCAATTTGGAACTTAAATTTGATCAATGAAACTATATGTTTTTTTTTTTTTTTTTTTGTATATGTACAATTTTAAGGTGGCTAGGGTTTGCAAAAGAAAAATATTTTTGGGTGGCTAGGGTTTATAGGAGAAGATGATGTTAGTAAAGACTTAGGGTTATGGAAAATAATGTTTAAAAATTTTAGAGAAAAATCTATAGAGATAGTAGGTATTTTTGCAGTTTTTCTTAGGTGAATTTGGTGTGTCTAAAGTTGTGGGTTAAGGGGGTGTTTATAGGAGTTGGGAGAGTTAAGGTTTTGAAAAATATATGGCTGGGATGCGTCAGAAAGGACCAAACGATGGCTAGGGTTTCTTGTAGAGGTGGAAAAACTAGGACTTCATGCAGCTTTTAGGTGATTTTTAGGGTTTGGAGGTGGACAACAAAAATGAATGTGACAGCGAAGGGGGTTGGGTTTGAGACCCAACTGGTCGATCTTAAGACAAGTTCGTTCAACCAAGTGGCCCAACCGATATGCTAGGTCTTGGCACCTGATTCCCACTTTTCATATTTTCGACTTGTTTCATTTTGTTTGGGCTTAGTTTGGGACCATTTCAAGTTCTTTGATCAAATTTCATTCGAAATTAATTTTCAACATACACTTAACCATTTTAAATTTTTCGAGACTCAATTTTCATCATCGGCCTCCACATATGGTTCATTCTAGTATTTGAAACTAAATTAGGTGTCTACATTAACTTTCTTTAGTTTGTCATCCGTTATTTTTCTTATTCTTGTATATAGAGCCTCAAGAATGATTTCACAAGCCATTAGCAAGTAAAAATATTTTCAAATAAATCCCATAACAATTAATCTTTAAAGTATTTCACAAGATAATACTATAATAAATACTAACGACTAGTGTCATAATGTTGGGATAATCTTATAGGTTACCATATGAAAGATTTATCTCTTGAAATAATTTTTCTAGTAAATAACTCATTAGCTAAGTAATTTAAAGTAACAATTTTATCCACGGCCTAACAATTTTATTTGGCCATTTCATAATTTTCAATGTCTTCCTCATTGGATCAATTAGTACAAATATCATGATTTTTTTCATCAAAATGATCAACTTTAGAAGTATCTAATAATATTTTGGTGACGACAAGAATTGAAGCATCCAAAACAAAATCTAGCTTTAACAATATTGGAATTATTTAAGTATAAATGCTTAATTCTTATCACTAAATAATGAATTATGTACTAACAACTAAACACAAAGATTAAAGAAAATAGGAATAAGAAAGTTTAGCTATAGAGGCATGCAAAAGTGTTACTCTTAAAGGTAGATTTCACGTACTCAAAGTCCTTGACTTGGCATGTATGGTCTCAATATGAAGCTCACAAGACTTACATAATTACCAAAAAGGATTCTCACAAAGAGGAGTGTAGAAGAGAAAAAAATTGTTGTGGTGTGTTGCAAATGGAAGAAGAGATAAGTTTATATAGTTATATCTCTAACGGCTAGTTGACCAATAAGGACCATAACGGGTAGTTGGAATATATTAGCTAGCTAAACCATAATGGCTAGTTGGACTCCAATGACTAGTTTGATCCCAACGGTTGGTTTGATCACAACGGCTAATTTTACCAAGATGATATACGTTTTGAAATACTCAAAAAAATAATTCTAACAAGAGTATGAGACAGTAATTTTATTCTAAGCATCAATTGTGAAGAATCCATAGCTGTCAAATTATTAGATAAAACCTCCGCACATAAAATAAATAAATAATACGACAAAGGGTCCTCTTGACAAAGACTCCTAGATGTCTTAAAAGAGGACAAACACCCCTAGACGGCTTAAAAGAGGAAGTTGATAACAATAGAGTAGGATACGGTGAAAAGACATTACATCAGCCACATGATCCAGTGTTGTGGAAAGCCCACATTAGACAGAACTGCTTCCAAGAAATTCAACTTCACCCGATTATATGCTTTAGACATATCAAGCTTCAAAGATGCCCAACAAGAAGAAGTCTTCTTGGCATGCTTAATTTTGTAGATAAGCTTTTGTGCCAAACTAATATTATTTGAAATCAATCTTCCCGAGACAAAAGCATTTTGAAACTTAGAGAACAAAAATCTTGAAACCTCCTTTAACCTATTTTCTAGCACTTTAGATATAATATAATAAAAAAAACATTACATAAACTGATAGGTCGATAATCAAAGATGACTTGAGGATTACTTTTTTTGGAATGAGTATAATGTGAGTATAATTGACCTTTCTCAAAAGATAGAAAAAATTGAGAAAAGAAATAATAATATAAATCATTAGCACCCCACCAGATCCCAAAATGTTTGATAAAACAAGCATGAACACAATCAAGTCTTGGGGCCTTTAACGACCCCATTTGATAAACGATCTTACCTTATCCACCCACTCAACATGCTTTATTAACAAGCAAGAATTTACTTTAGATAACAACATCCTCACTTGCTCATTAGAATCTCGATGTGATATGAAAGAAAATATATCGTAAAAATGATTAACAATAGCGCACTCCATCAACATTGGATCATCTACAAATTGTCTGTTATCTTCCATAATAGAATACACAAAATTGTTTACCTTGCGCTACTTAACCTTAAATGAAAAATGTATATAGCAAAGACTTCTCTATATATAGCTATTCTTGTTGGCACATTATTATTGGTACTCACACCATAACACTATATATGCACCCTGATGAGAGTCATAAAATGCATCTAAACAATACTTAATTGTTAACATTTTAGGGTTGATCTTGGTCGTAATCGCACTTTTACATGTTGATAACTCTAAAGTGATATTCATAAATCATTGACTTAATTCGATGCATTTTCAGGTGCTTTGAGTACAAAAGAGATAATAAAGCGATCCATGTTTAAAGCACCAAAAGATCTTGGGTGTCGGTGCTCGTTTTTGTCTAAGGTTTAGACGTGTCCAAACATGATTCAAAGATGGTTAAACTCTAAACTAAGGCTGGAGTAATAAAGTACAGTAAGTTAAAAGACTGCACACAAGTGTGTGCATCACTTTGGAGCAAGTTAAGGGTAGGCACACTAGTGTGTGCACTTCTGCATACAAGCTGAAGAAGTTTCACTGAATTGCCAGAATTTCCCGTACAGATCAATCATTTTTGCAGATTAAACTGTATTGATTTAGGAAGAACCAGATGATGAGCCATATATTCTTAGAAAGATCCGGAAGTCTATTTTCTGGAGAATTTTACGGTTCGTAAAAAGGATTTTTCTAGAGAAAGTTATGGCAGTTTTAGTGGAAACAGTTCAGGCCAGCACAGCAGGCCCAGACGCACAGCAGGCCCAGGCGCACAGCACGGCCCACTCGCCTCTTGACCGGATTAGGGCAAGCAAATGACATTCTCCAAGACCAAAACACCCCCCTCATACTCTATAAATATATCTTTATGGAGTGTGCAGCTGGGTATTGAAGAGAGAAAGCAAGGAAGAGAGAAAAAAGAGAGGATTCAAGGGATCCAAATCCAGCATTCTTCCATTTTATTTCTAAGTTTTCTTTGGTTGCAAATCAAGGGGAGAACATCCATATTGTTCATCCACCTTGAACTCCATGGCCAAATCAAGGGGAAAGCATCCTTATTGTTCTTCCACCTTGATTTCCATGGCCAACTAATCATTTTACAAGGGAAAGGGATGAATCTTTAGGGATTTCTTGTTCTTTATTTCTTGTTCTTGATTCAGTTGTATGGATTTATTGTTAAATATTGTTTATGAATTATTCATTGATTAAGTAAGAAGATTTGAGTTCATGTGATAGATGTACTTCTTATTCTTCTTCTTTTAGACTCTCTTAATCCGGTGATTGCATCCTTCTCCTCCATTGAGGTTGCTTGGATGTGATTGATTCCGGTAGATTTATCTTATTGATTGTCCATTATTGCGATATTGTCTTTTAAGATATATTGTCATTTCTTGATAATCTTTAAGATCGGTCATGTGTGTATGAACCGAAATCAATGATTAATTCGTAGCAATTATATAAGAATTGTAAATGTGCTTGATTGAATACATTCCGATTGCTTGTTTGGGAGTTGAAACTTGCAATCGAGATAAAATCAATTGAATCAAGAGTGGAAATAGGGAACAAACCTAAGGAGGATTCCCGGAACCTTGTTATTTCTCATTTATATTTCATTTACATTTACGCAATTTTCCTTTACATTATTTCACCATCAAAGCTTAAAAATCTTGAGTTTAACTTTTATCGTTCGTTTTAAGGTTCACACATTTTCCTTTGTACTTAACTTGTTTCCCTGTGGAATCGACACCCCAAAGCCGTACTACAATAACCGTGTTATACTTTGGGCGTAATCAAATTTTGGCGCCGTTGCCGGGGAAACGCTCTTAAGTATAAGGAAACTTGTCAACTTTTAGTGTGACGGTAAAAAAAAAAAAAAAAAAAAAAAAACCAAAAAAAAAAAAATCGTAAATATTTTTCTTTTCAGCAGTTTGTAAATACGGCAATATTATTCCTTTACTTTTGTTTTGATTTTCTAATTTTCTTTTATTATTCTGTTTTTATTTATCTGTTTATTATTTTATTCTGTTTTTATTTACCTGTTTATTATTCTGTTTTATTATTCTGTCTATTATTCTGTTTTTATTATTCTGTTTATTATTCTGTTTTTATTTATCTGTTTATTATTTTGTTTTTATTTATCTGTTTATTATTCTGTTTTTATTTATTTGTTTATTATTCTGTTTTTATTTATTTGTTTATTATTCTGTTTTATTTATTTGTTTTATTTATTTATTCCCCCTCTAAATTAATTGGTGCATGCTTAGACCGAGAGATTCGCGAGGTAGATTCATTAGAGGACCCGAATTAGAGTTACCCTCTCCTTCCACCTCCATTGGTGAAACCTCGCCTAGATCAAACCATAGTGCACCCCCATCAGAGAATTTAGAGGATTTTGTTAACATGGCTGAAAATCCTAATGAGAATGGTGCTAGGACACTTAAAGATTACCTACATCCTAGCCGGACAGCCACACCATCGTGCATTATGTTTCCAGCCAATACCCGTCATCAAGATTTTAAAACAGGGATGATACAACTTCTCCCTACTTTTCATGGCATGGAAAACGAGAACCCCTATGTGCACATTAGAGAATTTGAGGAAGTAGTTGCGACTTTCCATAGTCACGATGCAACTGATGATATCGTGAGACTCAAGTTTTTTCCTTTCTCCTTAAAGGATAAAGCTAAGAGTTGGTTATACTCGCTGAGACCACGATCAATTGGGTCATGGAATGAGATGACCCAAGTCTTTTTTAACAAGTACTTCCCTCAACATAAGACTAACGCTTTGAAAAGACAAATCTCCACTTTTGCACAAAAGGAAAACGAGACTTTGTATCAGTCTTGGGAGAAATTTAAAGAGCTGTTAAGTATGTGTCCACATCATGGGTACGAAAATTGGCGTTTAGTGAGCTATTTCTATGAGGGTCTTACCTATAGAGAACGTCAATTTGTTGAGATGATGTGTAATGGAGAATTTCTGCAAAAAGACCCTGATGAGGCTATTGAGTACCTCAATGAGCTTGCTGAGAAAGCTCACACATGGACTGGACCTAGTGCTACTGAGAGCACAAATAGGTCACGACCTAGTGGTGGAGGAATCTACCATCTTAGGGAAGAGGATAACCTCAAGGCCAAGGTCGAAATGCTTACTAGAGAGTTGGAGGCATTAAAAACGAAAAAACCAACACACATAGTTAATCAGGCCGAACCTTTAGAATCATGTTTTGTGTGTGGTGGGGTTGATCATCCCGCCCAAGATTGTCCCACTTTTGTTGACATGAGAGGGCTGTACGAGGAACAATGCAATACCTTAGGCATGTACAAGAAGCCCTCAGCACCCTTCTCTAACACTTATAATCCGGGGTGGCGAAATCACCCCAACTTCAGTTGGAAATCTGAAAATCAGCAGCATGTGCAGCCCCCTAGATCGTACCCAGCACCTTATCATGCACCCTCATCTTCTAGGAACTCTTTAGAAGACTCCTTACATACTTTTATAGAAGCACAAGGCAAGACAAACCAAAAGTGTGAGGCATTAATTACACAGTTGGTTGAGGAAAACAAAGAAATAAGGAGCCAAGTGTCTAAATTGATGAACTCCTTGAGTGTGACTGAGCGAGGTAAGTTCCCTGCTCAAGCTCAGTCCATACCTCACGGTCAACATATGGCACAAGAAAATGTGAAAAATGTAAATGCCATTGTGACCCGAAGAGGTAAGTCACTACACATTCCACCAGAGAATAAACCCGAGAATGTGAAGGGTCAAACCAGTAGTGAGACCAAGTTGCCTAAAGACCCTGAAGTGACCCAAAGTCCTGTTAAGGCCCCATTCCCCCAAGCCTTAAAATCCAACAAGAAAAATCTGGAAATGAATGATGAAATCCTTGAGAACTTAAGGCAAGTGAAACTTAATCTTCCCCTTTTGCATGTGATTAAACAAGTCCCCACCTATGCAAAAGTTCTCAAAGATTTATGCACAATTAAGAGGAAACATCATGTCAAGAAAACAGCTTTCCTAACTGAGCAAGTTAGTGCACTAATTGAGCAAAGAATTCCCCCGAAATACAAAGATCCGGGCTGTCCTACCATTGCTTGCAGCATTGGAAATCATGAGGTTGGACAAGCCTTACTAGATCTGGGAGCTAGTGTAAACCTGATGCCATTTTCAATTTACTTACAGCTGGGGTTAGGAGAAATCAAACCAACCGGCGTGGTATTACAATTGGCTGATCGCTCAGTCAAGGTACCCCGAGGTGTGGTTGAGGATGTTTTGATTCAAATTGATAAATTTTATTATCCTGTTGATTTCTTAATTCTTGATACTACTTCTGCTGTAGACACTAACTCTAAAATTCCTTTGATTTTGGGTAGACCTTTTCTTGCTACTGCAAATGCTCTAATAAATTGTAGGAATGGTCTCATGAAACTGTCCTTTGGCAACATGACCCTTGAAGTAAATATTTTCAATGTTGCAAAACAGCCCGAAGATGAGGACGAAAACCACCAGCTTTACATGATCGAGTCACTCGTCAATGAGGGAGTTTTCTTAACTCATGATTATGACCCTCTTGAAAATTTTCTTGTTAATTCTGAGATAGATTTATTTGATGATAAAACTGATATAATTGATATATGTGTTGTTTTTGACAAATCTCAGGATTATGGAAATCGAGCATGGCAACCAAGGTTTGAGGAGCTGCCCGAAAGAAGCAAGACTCAAGTCCCCTCAAGTGTGGAAGCACCTAAAGTCGAATTGAAGCCACTACCTAAGGGTCTAAAACATGTCTTTCTCGGTCCAGGTGATACCTTTCCTGTTATAATTTCTTCTGAATTAACTGAGACCCAAGGTAAGAGATTAATTCAAACTTTAAATGAACACAAATCAGCCCTGGGATGGAGCATGGCTGATTTAAAGGGAATTAGTCCCCTAATCTGCTCCCATAAAATAAATCTGGATGAAGGAACCAGTCCTCGTAGAGACCCTCAACGTAGGCTTAACCCCACTATGAAAGAAGTAGTGAAAAATGAAGTACTGAAACTATTAGATGCGGGTATTATATATCCTATAGCTGATAGTAAGTGGGTAAGCCCTACGCAAGTCGTCCCGAAAAAGTCCGGAGTCACTGTGATAAAAAATGATCTAGGAGAGTTAGTCCCTACCAAACTTGTGAACGGGTGGCGTGTGTGCATTGATTACAGAAAATTAAATGCTGCCACCAAGAAAGACCACTTCCCACTCCCTTTTATTGATCAAATTCTTGAGCGTGTAGCTGGTCATCCCTTCTACTGTTTTCTAGATGGTTATTCTGGTTACTATCAAATAGAAATTGCATTAGAAGACCAAGAAAAGACCACCTTTACTTGTCCCTTTGGCACCTATGCTTTTCGTAGAATGCCATTTGGATTATGTAACGCCCCTGCTACTTTTCAACGCTGCATGATGAGCATTTTTAGTGACATGGTTGAAAATTGCATGGAGGTTTTTATGGATGACCTAACTGTTTTTGGATCTTCATTTGAAACATGCTTGATGAATTTAGAAAGAGTATTAATTCGCTGTGAGGAAAAAGAATTGGTTTTAAATTGGGAAAAGTGCCATTTCATGGTACCATCCGGTATTGTCTTAGGGCATATTGTCTATTCTAAAGGAATAGAGGTTGATCAATCTAAGATTGAGTTAATCTCTAAGTTGTCTGCCCCTAAGACAATAAAGGATGTGAGATCTTTCCTTGGTCATGCTGGTTTTTATAGGAGGTTCATACAAAATTTTTCAAAAATATCTAGACCACTATGCACCCTCCTAGTTAAAGATACCCCCTTTGAGTGGAGTCAAGCTTGTCAAGAGGCCTTTAAAACGTTGATTGGCAAGCTTACTTCCGCACCTATAATGCAGTCGCCAGATTGGACTTTATCTTTTGAAATCATGTGCGATGCTAGTGACTACGCTGTAGGTGCTGTTCTTGGACAGCGAAGGGAAGGTAAACCTTTTGTCATTTACTATGCTAGTAAGACTTTAAATAGTGCTCAAATGAATTACTCTACAACTGAAAAAGAGTTGCTAGCTGTAGTATTTGCTTTAGATAAATTTCGTGCTCATCTAATTGGTTCTCCTATCCTTATTTTTACAGATCATGCAGCCCTCAAGTATCTTCTTACGAAGAAGGATGCTAAGGCACGACTAATCCGATGGATCCTCCTCTTGCAAGAATTTGATATCACCATCAAGGATAAAAAAGGAGTGGAGAACGTAGTAGCTGACCATTTATCCAGACTCACTTTTGAGGACACTTGTGATGACATGCCAATCAAAGATGATTTTCCCGATGAGCAATTACTTTCCATTACTTCTCTACCATGGTTTGCTCACATCGTAAATTATTTGGCTACAGGTGATATACCTATGGATTGGAGCGCTCAAGACAAGAGGAAATTCTTATATGAGGTACGTAATTTTTATTGGGATGACCCCTATCTTTTCAAGTACTGCCCTGACCAAATTCTAAGGCGTTGCATCCCTAATGAAGAGATTTCGAGTGTCTTAGAATTTTGTCACTCCCAAGCTTGTGGAGGCCACTTTTCGATGAAAAAAACGGCTGCAAAAATTTTGCAGTGTGGATTTTATTGGCCTACTTTGTTTAAAGATACAAACACCTATTGTCGCTCTTGTGAAAGATGTCAAAAGTTAGGAGCTGTGTCTCGCCGAAATATGATGCCCCTGAACCCTATTTTAGTGATTGAAATCTTTGATTGTTGGGGCATCGATTTCATGGGACCCTTCCCTCCTTCCTTCGGGTACCAGTATATCATTGTAGCAATAGATTATGTATCCAAGTGGGTAGAGGCAGCAACTTGTCGAAACAATGATAATGGAACGGTGATTAAATTCCTTAAAGAAAAGGTGTTATCTCGATTTGGTACACCACGTGCTATAATTAGTGATCGAGGTACACATTTTTGCAACCGTTCCTTTGAAGCTGTAATGAAAAAATTTGGGGTATTACATAAAATCTCTACTGCTTATCATCCTCAGACTAGTGGACAAGTAGAGCTTGCTAATAGGGAGATTAAACAAATTTTAGAAAAAACGGTTAACCCCGATCGCAAAGATTGGTCTTTGAGACTAACTGATGCGCTTTGGGCTTACCGTACAGCCTTTAAAACTCCCTTAGGTATGTCACCCTATCGGCTTGTTTTTGGAAAGCCTTGCCACTTACCCGTGGAGCTCGAGCATCGAGCTTATTGGGCCATCAAGTCTTTCAATTTTGACATGGGCGAAGCGGATAAACTTCGAAAATATCAGCTGACCGAGTTAGAAGAATTAAGAAACGATGCTTATGAAAATTCTAGAATCTATAAGGCTAAGATGAAAGTATTCCATGACAAAAATATTTTGAGGAAAACATTTAAACCCAATGATCGGGTATTCTTATACGACTCTAGACTTCATAAGCATCCTGGAAAACTTCGGTCAAGATGGACCGGCCCTTTTATAGTAAAAAATGTTTTTGAAAATGGGGCGGTAGAAATTGAGGATACTAGAGATGGTCGGGTCTTTAAAGTAAACGGTCAACGACTTAAGATCTTAATTGATAGACATGATCCGGAGATGGAAGACATTCCGCTTATGGATCCGGTCTATTCACCTTGACCACACAACAAAGGTACGTTATTCCTTTTAATTTTTGTTCTGTTTTTAGTTAGTTTTCATTCAATCTTAATTATTAGTTTTTAGTTTACTTCAAATTTCAAAAAAAAAATATATATATATATATATATATATTAATATTTCGTTGTCAAGTCTTTATTAACTTTGAATTTTGGTTGTGTTAAGTCTATTTTAATTTTTAGTTTCTAGTGATTTCAGCGAAAAGAACGGTATGCAGTTCAATTGGTGGTGCGCAATTTTCAGCTTTTGTGCATTTTTGGCCGCACAGGGAGTTTCCTTTCCTTTTTCTTTTACATTGAGGTCAATGCAATGTTTAGGTTGGGGGTGGAGGAAACATATTTCTTTTTTTTTTTTTGAACTGCTTGGTGTCACTTTCTTTCTTTTCGTTGTTAGGATAAAAAAAAAAAAAATTGTTTGTTTGTTTTTAGCATGTTTTGTGTTAGCCTTGGAGTTAATTCACATGTCAATGATATGAGCTTAATCGAGATAGCATATAGCATTTAGAAGAAGTTAAATCTTGCTTCGCTTTGAGAATAAATTAAGTGTCAATTTTTCTTTGGTTTGAGACTCTGGTTTGTGGTAAGATTGCATGATTAGTCTAAAGCATTTGGAAAAGTTTTATGCGCGGTTTTTTTGTGAATACTTTTGCGGTCTCTACAAGCTCTAGAACTTATTTAATAATCACTTGAGGCGAAAATCATAGAATGCACACTACTTAGGATATGATATAGGCCATTTTTGGACCGTTTGAGCCTTTTTAAACTTACCCTTGTTATATTTATCGCTAGTCACCTATTTGAGCCTTTTTCTTGAAAAGAAAAATTGAGCTTTGTTTCTTTCGATAAACCATTTACTTACCTTTATGAGCCTAAAAATATTTTATCCTTACCTCTCTTTTAAAAGAACTTAGTTATACACATGTTGTGAGAAGCACTTAATAGGAGTAAGGGTGGAAATATGAGAAAATATTACTATCATAACCCAAGTACATTAAAAGAGATAAGTTGGGGGTTGTGGAAAAGAAAAGAAAAGAATGAAAGAGGAGGTGAATGGTCTTATGCCAAAACAAAAAATAAAAAAAAAATGAGAAAAAAATGAATTATGGCAAAGAAAGAAAAAAAAAATGGTGATTTATTGCCAGAAATGCTCGAAAAATGGTTGAAAGAGTTGGGTGTTGAAGTAAGGTTATCTTGTACTTAAAGTGGTTGTGTTTAAATTAAGAGACTTAGTTCTTTTATTTGTTTAAACTTTCCCATTCTTTCTTGACCTTTACCCTAGCCTAATGTTGCAAGCTTATTAAAGACCTATTGATCCGATGAAGTGTGATTTTTCTACATAGTGGAGAGTGATTTGAAAAGTGAGCATATGGAGCTTGATTTGTGATTGATGTCACGCAAATTAATATGTTTTTAGAGGCCAAGACTTGTATTCATGCTATGTTGTGCATAAAATCATCTAGGTGTTCGGACTAATGTATTGTGGTAAGATGGATGGTAAGAGTCGATAACGATTTTAAGGTTGACATTTGGATTATTCTTGGACCTGAGTGATATTTAATGATTCTATGTGCTGTATGTTATGCATGATTTTTTAGATAGATTTTTGAATCACTCTTGGTTAACGCCAGCATTGTTGTATTTTGTTTTGATTTCTAAATAAAGAATTCATTTCATGCCTTTCGCTTGAATTGCTAGGGACTAGCAATAAGCTAGTTGGGGGTTGTGATGAGAGTCATAAAATGCATCTAAACAATACTTAATTGTTAACATTTTAGGGTTGATCTTGGTCGTAATCGCACTTTTACATGTTGATAACTCTAAAGTGATATTCATAAATCATTGACTTAATTCGATGCATTTTCAGGTGCTTTGAGTACAAAAGAGATAATAAAGCGATCCATGTTTAAAGCACCAAAAGATCTTGGGTGTCGGTGCTCGTTTTTGTCTAAGGTTTAGACGTGTCCAAACATGATTCAAAGATGGTTAAACTCTAAACTAAGGCTGGAGTAATAAAGTACAGTAAGTTAAAAGACTGCACACAAGTGTGTGCATCACTTTGGAGCAAGTTAAGGGTAGGCACACTAGTGTGTGCACTTCTGCATACAAGCTGAAGAAGTTTCACTGAATTGCCAGAATTTCCCGTACAGATCAATCATTTTTGCAGATTAAACTGTATTGATTTAGGAAGAACCAGATGATGAGCCATATATTCTTAGAAAGATCCGGAAGTCTATTTTCTGGAGAATTTTACGGTTCGTAAAAAGGATTTTTCTAGAGAAAGTTATGGCAGTTTTAGTGGAAACAGTTCAGGCCAGCACAGCAGGCCCAGACGCACAGCAGGCCCAGGCGCACAGCACGGCCCACTCGCCTCTTGACCGGATTAGGGCAAGCAAATGACATTCTCCAAGACCAAAACACCCCCCTCATACTCTATAAATATATCTTTATGGAGTGTGCAGCTGGGTATTGAAGAGAGAAAGCAAGGAAGAGAGAAAAAAGAGAGGATTCAAGGGATCCAAATCCAGCATTCTTCCATTTTATTTCTAAGTTTTCTTTGGTTGCAAATCAAGGGGAGAACATCCATATTGTTCATCCACCTTGAACTCCATGGCCAAATCAAGGGGAAAGCATCCTTATTGTTCTTCCACCTTGATTTCCATGGCCAACTAATCATTTTACAAGGGAAAGGGATGAATCTTTAGGGATTTCTTGTTCTTTATTTCTTGTTCTTGATTCAGTTGTATGGATTTATTGTTAAATATTGTTTATGAATTATTCATTGATTAAGTAAGAAGATTTGAGTTCATGTGATAGATGTACTTCTTATTCTTCTTCTTTTAGACTCTCTTAATCCGGTGATTGCATCCTTCTCCTCCATTGAGGTTGCTTGGATGTGATTGATTCCGGTAGATTTATCTTATTGATTGTCCATTATTGCGATATTGTCTTTTAAGATATATTGTCATTTCTTGATAATCTTTAAGATCGGTCATGTGTGCATGAACCGAAATCAATGATTAATTCGTAGCAATTATATAAGAATTGTAAATGTGCTTGATTGAATACATTCCGATTGCTTGTTTGGGAGTTGAAACTTGCAATCGAGATAAAATCAATTGAATCAAGAGTGGAAATAGGGAACAAACCTAAGGAGGATTCCCGGAACCTTGTTATTTCTCATTTATATTTCATTTACATTTACGCAATTTTCCTTTACATTATTTCACCATCAAAGCTTAAAAATCTTGAGTTTAACTTTTATCGTTCGTTTTAAGGTTCACACATTTTCCTTTGTACTTAACTTGTTTCCCTGTGGAATCGACACCCCAAAGCCGTACTACAATAACCGTGTTATACTTTGGGCGTAATCACACCCACACTGGATCATAACTCATGGTTGGAACCTTCTCCAGCAAAATTCATAATCCTTCATATGCTACATAACTCTTGGAAGAGTTGTGTCCTTTATGGAGAGTCACCTAATGTACTTTTTGGTACTCAATAAATAAGACTCCCATCATTTTTCAAACTTACTTCATTCTCTGCAATACTGATGTATAGAAATTTAAGGATTACTAGACTATTGTATATGATATAAACAAACTTATAACAACACCCATTAATATTACTGAACCTTTAAATCCCATAAAAAAACTGATAGAGAGGAAAAATATATGAAATAAGTTTAACCAATTGGAGGCCATGTGGCTCTAAATAATTTAATTAAGGGTGATGAGTTATTGCGTGCTATTGAGGTTCATTCCTCGTGGAGTTCAAATGCTTACCATGTCAAGGGTTGATTGATACAAGAGAATAAAATAATTCCTAAGCCACAAAAGATGGCTTTTCCCAAAAGACCCATTTTCACTGTTTTGAGAACATGATTTTCAAGCTTAATAACCTTTTATTCCAAAGGCTTAAGAATCTTATATTCTATAGATCGATACAAATTTTAATTACCTTTCCAAAAATATATTATAAGACTGGATCCGATAAGATATGAGTGATATATTAATATTTTATTGAAACCACTCTAGAATAGCTCTAGAACTTACTAGTTTCTATATTTCGACACTAATTTAAAATGTGTTGGATTTGCATGTGCCAACACCTAATGTTGAAATAATACTCTCTGAGCTTTCAATAAATGTTAAGAACATTCCCAAACTCGTCCGTATGAGTGTGCACAGACCATTTAAAATCAAGATCCAGAATTTGCCTCTTTTCCTAATTAGTGCAATAATTGGTTTGTGAAGTTCATTAAACACATGTCTATTCTCTCTAAGACGGCCAGGGATTATTCTTAATCCTAATAGGATCTCCTAAACCTTAAAAATATCCCCCTTATAAGCCTTAGATAGAATCTCTTCAACCTCTTTTTAGATCTCAAAGAATTACAACTCCAATTTTCGGATTTTTACCTTCCTCTCCACCAAAACACAGACCCTATCTTCCAAACACACATTAAACATAAATAAACACACCCCCGCTAAATAATTTATCAAAAGAGTCTTGTTTTCGTGTTTCATCAATCCTTTGATGTGGGAGACACATTACACACACTTTGTCCCAATTTGATGTTGTTGTTTTTGTTTCAGCTGCTACCGATCTACTGATGCTATCTGCGGAGATGCGCTCGAGCACAGGCAAAGTGTGATTCGATAAATTGCAAAAACAAATCAAACACCAAAATTTTATTTTGTTTTTCTCTTTTTTTTTATTTTTTTTATGGGCAATTGCAAATAGAAAAAAAAAATAAACTAGAATAAAATTGCAAAAAAAAAAACAAAAAAGCTAACTAAACTAGTAGAAAAATAAAATCAATTCAGACAAAAATTTAGTTTTCACAAACAAAACAAATCCCCGGCAACGGTGCCAAAAACTTGTTGTGAGTTTTAAATTACTAGCAAGCGCACGAGTTTTTGCAATATAGTGTGTGCAAGTGTCACAACCCGCGTAAAAACCGCTTGTTCGAGGGTTTCCTAGTGCCCCTTTGATTATAATGTATATCCTTATATTGCACATGCACAACATGGTAGTACTGTACAGCATTCTAATGCACATGCATTACATGGTAGTACCTTGTACTATTGTACTACACTTGTAGTACACTTGTACTACACTTAGAATTGCATAGGATTATGACATATGGTAAGATGATAGCCATGGTTGTAAGGGAGCTCTCCCTATATAAGGGGGCTTCCCCCTCTTTTGTAAATCACTCATTCACTTATACAAGCAATAGCAAGCTCTCTAGCTTTGCCTCATCTTCTCTCTTGTGTGCTTATTTTCTTTGAGTGGGTCTAGCTTTGAGGGCGGTTCTCTTGAGTAGCCAAGAGGAAGGCTGACTTCGGCATTCCAATGAAGTATTTTCGACCCTAAGACCGCACGGTTAGCAACTTCAGCTTGCAACCCGTGACAAGTGGTATCAGAGCCAAGTTCATCGAGAACTTTCGAGAAGAGATGGTAACCGTGTCCGATGCTAGCAATCAACCTCATGACGGTCCTGAGACTCGAGGAAGGGTAACCAAGAAAGTCAGTTCAAGGGACCTGATGTCAAGCATGGATGCTCGCTTGGCTAAGGTGGAGTTAGCTGTGGGGGAAATGCGAGACATGTTCGAGGATACCGAAGGAAGCATCAGGGAGCTAAACTCCATGAGGGAGGATCTCCAAGGAGCGATGCAAGGTGCCCTCAACGAGGCCATAGATGTCCTCACGCAGAAGAATGAAACCCTTGAGGCCATGGTGGTGTCTCTGCGGGAAGAGATGGAAGAGCTCAAGAGGGAGCTCTTAACTTGCAAAGCAACTGTCGGAGGGGGCATGCTTACCATGACACCCAACCCTAGGGTGGATGTGCCAAAGCCAAAGGAGTTCAAAGGCATCCGAGCGGCAAATGATGCAGACAACTTTCTTTGGGGCATGGAGCAATACTTTCGAGGGATGAATATCACGGAGGACATAACTAAGGTAAATACTGCCTCGATGTACCTTATCGATATTGCTTTATTATGGTGGCGACGTAGGTGTGCGAGTGCTGCCATTACTACGTGGGAAGAATTCCAGAGCGAATTTCGCCAACAATTCTATCCCGAGTATGCGGAAGATGAGGCACGAGCCAAACTGCGAAGGCTCACCCAACGTGGGGAAGTGCGGGAGTATGTGCGAGAGTTTTCAGAACTCATGCTCCAAATTTTTGATCTTGGAGAGAATGAGGCTCTCTTCTCCTTCATGGATAGCCTGAAACCATGGGCCAAGCAAGAGTTACAAAGAAGGGATGTCCAAGACCTCACCCAAGCCATGTCTGTGGCGGAATCCTTGGTAGAGTTCAAGAAACCAGAGAGGTTCGACTCCTCCAAGAACAAGGGCAAAGGTGGGGGAGACAGAGACAGACATCAGAAGGGCGGTCCAGGGAAACCACCCATCCACAAGTGGAAGTATGCCAAAGAAGGGGACAGAAAGAATGAGCCATTAGCATGCTTCTTGTGTGAAAGTCCTCATCGGGTGCGAGATTACCCGAAACGAACCAAGATCGCTGCCATTGCCAGAGAAGAGCGGGAAACAGAGAGAGACACCCTCAAGCTTGGTTTCATCTTGCTCAACTCAATCAAAGCCAAAAGGTTTGGCAAGCAGAAGGGACTCATGTTTACTGACGTCATGGTGGCTGTCACCAAGGTTAGTTATCTTGTAGACATTGGGGCTTCCGATCTCTTTGTATCCGAGGAAATGTCAAAGAGATTACACCTTAAGGTGGAGAAAGGCAACGGGTGGATCAAGACGGTCAATTCCAAAGAAGTTCCGACAATGGGTGTAGCACAAGGGGTGGAGCTACAACTCAGAGATTAGAAGGGTAAGGAAACTCTTGAGGTAATCCCCCTTGATGATTATGACTTTGTAATTAGGTTAAATTTTCTTGATCGGATTAATGCCTTACTAGTGCCATTTGCCAATTGTTTGTGCATCCTTGATTCTCAATGCCAATGTCTCATGCCGGTAAGACGAGACTCTGGCCAAGCTAGTCGGGTTTTATCGACAATCCAACTAGCTAAGGGAGTAAGAAGGGACGAAGTCACATACTTGGCCACCTTGAAATATGAAGGAGTTCTAGAGCCCAAGGAGGAGACTCCTCTTACGGTGCTTGAGCTCCTAGAGTCCTTTGTTGATGTGATGCCCCCAGAGTTACCCAAGAAGCTCCCACCTAAGAGAGAGGTGGATCATAAGATCGAGTTGGTGTCTACCACCCAACTACCAGCTAAGGCTCCATACCGAATGTCGCCTCCCGAGCTTGAAGAATTGAGGAGACAACTTAAGGAGTTGGTTGATGCAGGATTCGTGCGACCTTCCAAGGCACCCTACGGTGCACCTGTTTTGTTCCAATAAAAGCATGATGGGTCGATGAGGATGTGCATCGATTATAGAGCCCTCAACAAACTCACAGTGAAGAACAAGTACCCCATCCCACTCATTGCAGACTTGTTTGATCAACTTGGCAATGCCAAATGGTTCACCAAGCTAGATTTAAGATCAGGATACTACCAAGTCCGAATAGCAGAGGGGGATGAGCCAAAGACAGCATGTGTCACTCGCTACGGTTCCTATGAGTTTCTTGTGATGCCTTTCGGACTCACAAATGCTCCAGCAACTTTTTGTACTCTAATGAACAAGGTACTTCAACCCTTTCTAGATTGCTTTGTGGTTGTTTACCTTGACGATATTGTTATATATAGTCAATCTCTAGAGAAGCATGTGGGGCACTTGAGACAGGTATTCCAAGTTCTGAGAGAGAATGAACTCTATGTGAAGAAAAAGAAGTGCTCATTCGCCCAACATGAGGTACCATTCCTTGGCCACATAGTAGGCGGTAGAAAGATTCGAATGGATGGAGGCAAGATCTAGGCTATCGTTGATTGGAAGCCACCAACCAAGGTTACCGAGCTGAGATCGTTCCTCGGGTTGGTGAACTATTATCGGCGCTTCATCAGAGGTTACTCAACCATCACCACACCCTTGACTGATATGCTCAAGAAGAGGAGAGTGTGGGAATGGAGTTCAGTATGTCAAGGGGCCTTTGAGCAGCTGAAACGGGCAATCACAGAAGATCTAGTCCTTGCCCTACCAAATCACACCAAATCTTATGAGGTCCACACGGATGCATCTGACTTCACTATTGGAGGAGTCCTGACGCAAGATGGCCATCCGATTGCTTTTGAGAACCGAAAGCTCAATGAGACCGAGCGACGATACACGGTTCAAGAGAAGGAGATGAAGGCCGTGGTTCATTGCCTGCGCACATAGAGGCATTATTTTTTGGGGTCTAAGTTTGTGGTGAAGACCGACAATGTGGCCACAAGCTATTTTCAGACTCAAAAGAAGCTCTCTTCCAAGCAAGCCTGATGGTAAGATTTCCTTGCCGAGTTTGATTTTGTGTTGGAGTACAAGCCAGGGAAGACCAACACAGTAGCGGATGCACTAAGATGAAAGGTAGAGTTTGCTGCCATTAGCCGACCACAGGGGTCCTTGATGGATCGTATTAAGGAGGGATTGTCCCATGATTCGACTACCAAGTCTTTGATGGAGTATGCCACAAAAGGGAAGACCTGGAGGTTCTCGCTCGAGGGAGACTTGCTCTATACCAAGGGGAATCGGTTATATGTGCCGCTTTATAAGAAATTGCGAAATGAGATGATGCAAGAGTGCCATGATTCTAAGTGGGCTGGTCACCCAGGTGTCCACCGCACCCCAGCGCTTGTGGAGGAACACTATTACTAGCCACACTTGAGGGACGACATTGAGGTCTATGTGAAGACTTGCCTTGTGTGTCAACAAGACAAAGTAAGTAAAAGTCACTTGGAGGTCTTTTGGAACCATTGCCAATTCCAGAGCGTCCATGGGAGAGTATCTCCATGGATTTCATTATGGGGCTACCCAAAAATGAGGGATTTGGGAGCATCATGGTGGTGGTGGACCGGTTTTCAAAGTATGGGACTTTCATTCCGGCTACCAAAGAATGTCCAGCAGATGAGGCAGCCCGATTGTTTCTCAAGTATGTGGTGAAGTACTGGGGTGTACCACAGTCCATTGATAGTGATCGGGATGGACGGTTCACGAGACGGTTTTGGACAGAACTGTTCAAATTACTCGGATCGGATCTAAACTTCTCCACTAGTATGCACCCCCAAACCGATGGACAAACTGAGCGGGTGAATGCTTTGTTGGAGACATATCTCCGACACTATGTGAGTGCTTCGCAACGAGATTGGCCAAAGTTACTAGATGTGGCTCAGTTTTCCTATAATTTGCAAATGAGTGAGGCCACCAACCAAAGTGCCTTCGAGATTGTGTTGGGACGGCAGCCTCACACTCTGAGTACTATTGTTGTGGATTACATGAGGTCAACTCCAGCAGCCTATAAGTTTGCCAAGGCATGGCAAAAGCAAACCGACTTGGCTCGAGTTTGCCTACACAAGGCAACCAAGCGTTCCAAGAAGTGGGCTGATCGTAAGAGACGGGATGTGCAGTACCAAGTGGGAGATTATGTGCTTGTGAAGTTACATTTGGTACTTCGCACCAAGGGGCTCCACAAAGCATTGGTGCGCAGATATGAAGGGCCTTTCAGAGTTCTTCGGAGAGTAGGTAATGTGGCCTACAAACTTGAGCTACCATCCAAGCTCAAGGTACACCCAGTCTTCTATGTGAGTATGTTGAAACCATTCCATGAAGACTAAGATGATCCAGATCGAGGTGAGTCACAAAGAGCCCCTATGGGAGTTAGGGCCTCATATGACAAAGATATTGAGAGCATACTGGCTGACCGAGTCTTGAGACAGAAGTACTATAAGCCAAGGCATGAGTACTTGATACGATGGAAGAGATAACCCAATAGTGAGACTAGTTGGGAACCAGCCGAGGCCTTGTGGCAATTCTGGACGAAGATCAACCAGTTTCAGGCCGAGAGTGTGACGAGGACGTCGCCAGATTGAGTGGGGGAGAATGTTACAACCCGCATAAGAATCGCTTGTTCGAGGGTTTCCTAGTGCCCCTTTAATTATAATGTACAGCCTTATATTGCACATGCACAACATGGTAGTACTGTACAACATTCTAATGCATATGCATTACATGGTAGTACCTTATACTATTGTACTAAACTTGTAGTACACTTGTACTACACTTAGAATTGCATAGGATTGTGACACATGGCAAGATGATAGTCATGGATGTAAGGGAGCTCTCCCTATATAAGGGGGCTTCCTCCTCATTTTTAAATCACTCATTCACTTATACAAATAATAGCAAGCTCTCTAGCTTTGCCTCATCTTCTCTCTTGTGTGCTTATTTTCTTTGAGCGGGTCTAGCTTTAAGGGCGGTTCTCTTGAGTAGCCAAGAGGAAGGCTGACTTAGGCATTCCAAGGAAGTATTTCCGAGCCTAAGGCCACACGGTTAGCAACTTCAGCTTGCAACCCGTGACACAAGTGTGAGGTCGAATCCATAGGGAATTGCATCGTGAAAATAGATTTTTATCTAAACTAAATCTATTTTAACCTAGTTCTGAATTTCGAACTCTATCGTGCAAAGAATATGAACTAAACTAGATTGATTTAAAACAAATGATAAAAGCACTAAGGTTTCTGAATCCACCCCACCAAATTAAAGCATATATTTTCATTATTTTTGTTCCTACAACTGACAAGAAATTAGATGTTCTATATAAAAGTAATTTATCAAATAATTCCATGAATCCATCGATACACAAATCACAACGAATACCTTAATTAAATCAAATCATCCAATATATCCATTTAATTTACAAATCACAGTGGATATTCGATTTAATTTGAATGATTTGATGTATCCGTCGGATGAAACACATCGAATATCCAATTTGAACAGTTTATAAACAAAACAATCAATCATAAGAATTTACTCAAACAATTGAACTGAAATAGAACATCAATACAAAAATGTCAGAATCGTACGAACATATATGAAAATATAGTGCTAATCAATGGCGAGGCTTCATCTTCAACCTTAGATGAAGGTTTTAGCCTCTCATGATTATGAAAATAAATTTCACAATTAAAGTGCTAAACATTAAACTTCAAAACACAAAAAAAATAAATTAAAGCTAAAAATACATTGAGAGAGAAATTACACTTGCAGCTCTTCTCTTTGTTTTTTCTTCTTTTTGTGTTTGCTGTGCGGCACTCTCCCCCTTGATAGCAAAGCCTTTGAGATCCACACCCTTGAAGATAAAGTGAAATGGAGCTTTTATAGGGAAACTCCATGAGTGTAATGTGTTTTCAACCGATGTGGGATGTGGGATTTAAGCCTTCACATTTTGCTCTTTAAGCCAGATAATTCCATAATGCTCCAAAAACCTAGAAAAACACAGTAAACACATAAAGGAGATAAAATAGGATGAAATAACACAAACTACGAGCTTAACAAGTATAAATTAAAGGGCTTAAGCACTTATCAACGGTAAGCAACAAGCAATGCTCGATTTGTTCATTGATCAAGTGCATCGAAACGACGTCTTCTTGAGAAATTCCAAGAAAACAACCACCCGATTTTGAGGAAGAAGAAGATTCTTTTATAAGGAAGCAATTTGTTGATCTTCGCAAGGGAAAACACACAATCAAGATATAATCTCGAGTAAACTTCCTTGTATATTTATACTTGGTTCTTTTACTATCTAGTTTAATTCAACTTACATTTTGATTGTTTTAATCATGTTTAAACTTATTTTTATGATTTAAAATTGTTCTTATGTTATTATTTAAACTTATTTAAGTGTTCTTTCAATTTATAACTTGTTGAATTGAGTGCTAGAATAAAAAAACTCAAGCAAAAAACCAATTTTTTTTAGTTAAACTTGGTAGCTACTTCAAAGTAGTGGGAAGAAACTTTGAATTACTGGCCAGAGCATTCAGCCACTTCAAAGTGGCGGTTGGGTCCTCCATCCATTTCAAAGTGTCAATTAGGACTCATTTTCCTCTTTTGTGTTCGTTTCAATTCTAGTTTGTTTCATTCGATTTGATTACATGTTTGCATGAATTTAAAAAAAAATTATGATTCATATGACATCTGGTAACTTTTTGATTATATGATTTAGGGTTCGTCATGCATTAAACGTATTCTTTTATTTAAATCTAAGTCTGTAATACCCATATTCGTAAAGTAAGGGTAAAGAAATAATTTAATAAATATGACATGAAATTAAAATAATATATTTACGCGAAGGATTTAGTATTGAATAAAATAATTCTTTAAAAAAAAATGTGGCAGCAAGTACCACCTACTGCCAAGTAACAAATGAGACTCTGCATGTCTTGCACGTTTCATGAAACGTGGAGGCTGTGTGGGGGGAGGGGGTTAAAGGCTGACGGTGCGAGCAATTTGAGGCTGCCAAGATTTGTTTTGATGCAGCAAACTTATATATACACACTTATATGTAAACGTTAATTAACATTTACCAAATTCATTTAGTTTCCTTCCATTATGTGTTTTCTTTAAACACTTAGGGACTGAAAGAAAAGTTGAAAGAGCAAAATTTTGAAGGGCTTTACGGGGGACTTTTATAGAGAGTCACGAGAAGCTATTAGAAAAACATAAGGTAATAATGTAATGTTTATTTTCAAATTTTTAACATTCAAGAAATTTTCCGAAATTCAAAGTGGAAATTTTCAAAGGGTGTGGTTTATGAAGAATTGAAGAAATAATTAGAAATTTAATAGAAATATTATGTCAAGTGTTAATGATCAGCAACCAGGGGAAATTTTTTAGAAGAACCGAGAAAGGCAAGGAGGTAATCCATGGGTAGCTTTAAGTGGGATGTGGTGAGTTAGATTTACTTTAAGTAATCTAAATAAAAAATAAAATTATCTAGTGATAATATTAAATAAATTATTAGCTTATGCTTTGGTGATAGATAAAAATATGATTGATAGGTATGATATGAATTTTGGTCATGTAGAAAATTATTAGGGGAGAAATAATTTTTTTTTTGGAATAATAAGTTAATTTAATAATAAAAGCAATAAGTGAAATTCTTGATGAGCTATGGTTAATGTTTTGACACGAATTATGAGGAAATAAAAATTGGTGGATCTTGACAAGCTAAGATAGATGATTTAATGCAATTTATGATGAGAGGAATTTAGTGAAATTTTTTATAATAATTTGAGGAAAGATAGGATAGCTAAATTTAAATATTTGAATTCATGTTTTTTTTTTATGTTATTGTTCAGATGCATATTTCATATCATTGTTTATATGCGTATTCATTAAATAAAAGAAAAGAACCGGGAAGGCAGTTGGTCTAATGAAAATAAAAAAACCGGGAAGGCAGTCGGTCTAATGAAAATGAAAGAACCAGGAAGGCAACCGGTCTAAGATAAAAACATATCGACATGTGGGAAGATGTTCCCTAAAAATAATTCATGCATTGCATCTGTTTTAAATATTGATTGCAGCATTGAAATGCTGATGTGTTGTGTGTTATTGTGAAATTATTTATAGATGAATGAGTCTCACAGAGAGACAGTTATGGTGAGAAAGAAACCTAGAAGTATGCCATGATAAGAACCATCTAAATGGTAGACTTTATGATGTGAACCTCATTACAAGGTAATTATGAGATAATTGATGGTTTTAAGGTGAACCAATAAATACGAGAAAGAGATTGATAAAGAATGGATCTTATGACCTGTGTAGTGATAGTAGAATGCTAGTATCAAGTTGTATGAGACATAATGATTTTATATTGAAAGACCATTTATAAAAATTGAGTACTTATAGTAAATTTAATTCACTGAGCTTGTGAAGCTCATCTCTCATTGTACATTGATTTCAGGTAGCAGACATGACAAATAATCTGGTGGTTTGAGAGTCAGAAAAAATCATTTCTGTAAGCCACGTATGTGTCAACATCCTCAGACTAATGAGAAAATAAAATAGAAAATTTATTTGTAAATATTCATGCATTTTACATTGTATATAATGTTTAAAGATCATATTGATGTAACTCCCCTGTTGAGGGTTGAGGATTGATGTAAACAATTTCTTTTGGTGTTATTTATTTTCATTGTTTCATATATGTGTCGTGCTGGGATTTTCAAAATGTAATGACACTGTCTCGGAGGTGGCCAACCCGGGATGGTCGTTACAAAGCCTATGCTTAATTATGTGCTTTCATATGCTCTTTTTGCTTTGATTGACTCCTAAATCATTATCATGTTGTTCTTAGGTTTAACATGATGATTTAATCATGTTGAAGTTTTTTTTTTTTTTTTTTTAATCCATGTTTGCATGCTATTTTGCTTATTAGGTTTAGTTTAAACTCTCTTTGACGCTCCTATGCCTCCATAGGCATAGATTCCCTTTTAAATATTCTCAAAAGGTTGAGATAAGTTGATAAAATTGTTGTTTTGAGATGATTTGCATGATTATATTTGTTTGGATGACCAATCGCATGATTAATGATGACTATATGACTTCATAAGTTGCCATACTTTCTCCTATGTGTTCAAATCTCTTTGTTATGCTTACCCGTGTTTCATATCTTCAAATTAACATGGATAACTAATGTGTTTCTCTCGAATCATGGATTATACTTGCTATTTGGGTGATAATTCATTTACTCACTTGTTCATATGACTCAAACTTTCTTGTGCTTGATTGTAATATGCATGTGCTTGGATGATATGCCATTATTATGAGATAAAATTTGATTTATTGAGATTGATTAGTTGCTAGCCTCTAGCTTAAAGATTGGTTATTTATTCAATTTAAGTTCATGTAATTTCTCTTTATTTATTATACCCTTTACTCGCTTTATTTGCTTTCTTCCATATTTGCATTTCAATTATTTACTTGTTTTCATTCAAGTTCATATTTATTGTTGAGAATGTAATTTTGCAGTTACACTATTTTTATCATTTATTTATTTTCTTTTTTTTTATCGTTTTCTTTAAATTTTGGGGATGTAAGCCATGGTTAGGTACTTTTTATTTTCCATAATTTTTTATTTAATCGCATTTACTTTTCTCACACTTTAACTACTATAAATATAACGACTCATCCCGTGTTGGCCACCCCTGAGGCAGTGTTGTCACATTTTGAAAATCTCAGCACGACACGTATATGCAACAAGAAAAAATAACACCAACAGAAATTTTTACATCATTCCACAACCCTCAACATGGGAGATACATCATTCTGATCTTGACTTAAACATTATATACAATGTAAAATGCATGAATATTTATAAATAAATTTTTATTTTATTTTCTCATTAGTTTTAGGATGTGGACACGTATGTGGCTTACAGATAATGATTTCACCTTAATGTCAACTCACCAAACTATTTGTCCTGCTTGCTACCTGAAATCATTGTACAATAAGGGGTGAGCTTCACAAGCTCAGTGAATTAAATTTACTAGAAGTATTCAATTTGTATAAATGGTCTTTCAATATTTAATCATTTATATCTCATACAACTTGATACTAGCATTCTACTATCACTATACATATCATAAGTTTCATTCTCTATCAATCTATTTTTCTTATTTATTGGTTCACCTTAAAACCATCAATTATCTCATTATTACCTCGTAATGAGGTTCACAGCATAAAGTCTACCATTTAGATGGTTCTTATCATATCATACTTCTGTATTTTTTTCTCACCATAATTGTCTCTTTGTGAGACTTATTCATCTATATAAAAAAAAATTGACAATAACAAACAACATTTCAGTAATACAATCAATATTTAAAACAGATACAATGCATGAATTATTATTAGAGAACGTCTTCCCACATGTCGACATGGTTTTATCTTAGATCAGCCCCCTTCCGGTTCTTTTATTTCCAGCATACACCTGTCACGGTTTTCCTTTGTTTCCAGCATATACCGACTGTCACAATTTTTTAATTAGACCGGCCCCCTCTCGGTTCTTTTATTTCATGCATATGCATATGAACAATGATATGAAATATACATATGAACAATAACATAAAAACAAACATGAATTCAAATATTTAAATTAGCTATCCTGATTATTCTCAAATTTTTATTTGAAAAAAATACCACTAAATTTCTCACCTCATAAATCACATCAAATCATCAATCCTAGCTTGTCAAGATTCATTAAATTTCATCTCCTCATAAATCGTATCAAAATATCAACAATAGCTCATCAAGAATTTCACTTATCGTTTTTATTATTAAATCAACTTATTATTCCAAAAATATTATTTCTCATAAAATAATTCTCTACACATCCACTATTTCTATCACACCTATCAACCCATTTTCATCTATCACCGAAGCATAAGCTAATAATCTATTTTAATGTTATTACTAGATATTTCATTTTTATCTAGATTACTTGAAGTAAATCTAACTCACCACGTAGCACTTAGAGCTACCTGTGAATCACCTCCTTGCCTTTCTCATTCCTCTCAGCAATTTCCCTCGATTGCTGATCGTCAATACCTGACATAATATTTATATTAAATTTCTAATTTATTCTTCAATTCTTCACAATTTACACTCTTTGAAAATTCTCACTTTGAATTCCGAGAAATTTAATGTATGCTAAAAATTTAAAAATAAACTTCATGTTATTACCTTCTATTTTTTTTAGAGCTTCCCGTGACTCTCTATAAAATTATTCCGCAAACCTCTTCAAAAATTTGCTCTTTCAACCTTTCTTTCGGTCTCCAAGTATTTAAAGAAAACGAGTAATTTGAATTTGAGATTGAAGAAAACCAAACAGAATTTGGTAAACTAATAAAAAAATTCAATTTATAAAACTTTTTAAGCGGCAGTTACCGCTTTTCATTTTTTTAAAATTGTTTTATTCAAATAATAATAACCTTTTCATATATATTTTATTTTAATTTCATGTCATATTTATTAAATTACTTCTTTACCCTTACTTTACGAATACGGGTATTATAATAAATGGTTTATTTTTGCAATTGTATGATCATATATCATGTGTACTTTATGCTCATTGTGTGCTTGCTTGGTCCTTTAAATTAAGAAAAACAGCCAAGTTAATAATTAACTAGCATAAACGAATCCATTTGAAATGCAAAAGTAAGGGCTAGAACCTTCGAGGTTTAAGCGTTGGTAAGGCATTCATTTATGACCACCTTATCCCATTCCTAATTTCTAGATGCACAAATCTCAACTCTGGGCTAGAACCTTCGAGGTTTATGCGTTGGTAAGGCATTCATTTATGACCACCTTATCCCATTCCTAATTTCTAGACCCAAAAATCTTAACTCTTAATTGATGTTATAGATTTTTTAGTCATTGAAAATCAAGTGATGATTTCTTGATATAATTATCTACCAACAATCTTATGTAATTGGCACATATCCCTCAACACTCTTTTGAATAATCTATTGAGGAGAAGTTATATCCTTTCAATTTGTCACTTACGAAACTATGCTCATATTATGATTTCAGTGGTGACTGCCGGTTATTACCTTGTATCCAACAATTAATTAAATTTCAATTAAAACATAGCCACGTAAACATGTGGACATAACATGGGGATCAAAATATATTCCAAGCAAAAGTGTGGCCACTCAATTAAAGTAAGGTTTTAACCTAAGGTATGTTCTAATTACCTAGCATATCTTTTAGGGTGACGAAATTGTCAGTAAATTTTTTGAATGGACAAGTTGAATAAATAAAAACCTAAATTACCTTATCACTAATCCTCTGCATTATCTATACCACACCCACCACCAATTCATTATACTTAAAGATCGCCGTCTAGAAATAACAATGAGAATTACCGAAGATCAAAGAAGGGGAAAAAACAAATAGTTGAAAACAGTATTCTTTAAAATATGTTTAAAATAAATAAATAATATTAATTTATTATGAAATTAAATTAATTTATTATAATTTTTATTGAAATTAATAGAATTTACAAATAAATTTTATAAAATAAAAAGAAAAAAATTATGTTGATCAAAACACTTTCTTTCTATTTTTTTTTGTGTTACTATCCTCTTTTTTTTTGAATTTTTTATTTATTTAAAACACTTTAAATATAATAATCCAATTGAATTTTATAAATTAACATAAAAATAAAAAAAAATTATTTCAATTTATTTGAAAATGAATTATTTTTTTAATTTAATTAAAAATAAAATGAATTTCAATTTTATATGTTAGGAAAGGCAAATAAAATATCAAAGTATTTTTATTTCTTTTATATTTTACCAAAACCGTGTAAGATATAAAACTCATCATCTTCTCATGCTTTAATTTTTCTCTGTTCATTGTCAGCAATTAAACATAACATTATAACAACACGCTGAAAGATGATCGTACATTGAATACTCTTAAAAGAATTCAAAGGGGTAAAAGCAGTCAATCAGAAATGCGTAAAAGAGGAAAAAAAAATGAGTGAGGATTCGATCCCTTTAAAGTTTTTCAATGAATTGGCCCCCAACTTCGTTTTGGGAAAGTTCTCAAAGAGTGTAATTTTTTGTAATGGAAGAAGAAAAAACGATTTCACTGTGACAATTTAGAGAGAGAGAGAGAGAGAGAGGTTTTTACTTCTTTTTTTATCTGATTAAGTTTATGGTAATATTTTTATTTTTAAAAAAAATTAAATTTAATCTTAAAAGAAATGAATCCTACAAACATCAAAGTTCATTCAAATAATTAGACTTAAAGATTGACACCCAAAGCAAACAAGCCCAACCCTTTAATTTTGATTCGAATTCAATTCCAAAAGTAGATGCTCAAATGTGAGGCTTACAAAACCCGACCCGATAAACCAAATGGCTAAATTATCAGTTTGTTCACCACTTTTGTTTCTTTCGAACCATTTTCATGTTTTTTGGAAGGTTGAGTCTATAGTATTTTGAGAGAAAGAAAAAATGCAATTTGCTTTGTCTATATATTTTGAGGAAAGGTGTATACTTTTAATAATAAATTTATGTTTTTGAAGATAAAATTAAAAATATCGATAATAAAAATAAAAAAAAAATTTATTATAAATATATGTTTTATCATAAAAATATAAATTTTATTATCAAAATATGTTTTTCAGAGACAAAATTATTCTTTTTCTTTCAAAAGCACCAAAGTAGCCACTTGAGAAATACTCTACACGCGCATCACCTAATTCCAACAGAACACTAAAATGCCACGCAACAAAGATTTTCACCTAGTAAAGAAATTTTTTACAGGTGGTTGTGATTGGGAAGAACTGAAGATGAACAAAAATGAGAATTAGAGTTATGATTTCATGAATTCAATTCTGTGAAATAAAAAAATTTATTAATAATTATAAAAATTAAATAATAATTATTTAAAAAAATTAAAATTGAAATTATTATTTAATTTTTTTATAATTATTAATAAATTTTTTTTGATTATACAGCAATAAAACCAGATACGTAGTACCGCTATTCAGAATTACGCTTTCTACAATCAAGGTTTCATTTTGTCTGAGATGGAGAAGAGCATGCTTTGACTGTCGTGCGTGTGAATGGAATATAATGTTGGGAAAACTTTAAAAAGGAATACCCCACTGAATTTGAACTTTGTTTGTCTAGTATACCTCTTTTTCTTTCTCTGTCTCTCTCTCTCCTTAATTCTAATGCTCAAAGTTGTTGTCCAATATAGCTTTTGAACATCTTTTCAGGCTGGCCATGACAAGTAGTTTACTTGATTTTTAATCTTTTTTCCATAACATTTCATTTTATCCACACAAACAAAACAATCACATAATCAATATGTATTATATTGTATTAAAAAATTTCTGATAATTTTTTTAAAAAAAATTAATGTCAAAATTATTATTCTATTTTTTAATAATTATTTATGAATTTTTATGATTTAGTAAGATCATCACTCAATTTGAAATTCAAAGCTATTATCATCCGTTTTATTTCAATTTGTATAAAATATTTGAATTATTTTTTATTAACCTAAGCTTCTTAGCATAATTTATCATTTAATTATTTTTATAACAATTACGAAAATGTAAAAAAAAATTAATATTAAAATTATTATTCTATTTTTTAATAATTATTTATGGATTTTTATGATTTAGTGAGATCACCACTCAATTTGAAATTTAAAGCTATTATCATCCGTTTTATTTCAATTTGTATAAAATATTTGAATTATTTTTTATTAACCTAAGCTTCTTAGCATAATTGATCACTTAATTATTTTTATAACAATTACAAAAATGTAAAAAAATTATTATATATACTTGTAATTGTTGGACTGTACCTATAAATAATTGATACGATAATTCATTAAAAGTATATTCTCCCATTTGGTTTTTTTAATGTATAATAATCATTAAAGAATTCATGCATACTATTCACATTATTATATCTTTATATGGAGTAATATTTATTAACTATTGATAAAATAGTCTATTTTGAATGTTGTTATGATAAAACCGAGAAAATTTATTAATAATTATAAAAAAAAATATAATAATAATTAAATAAAATTAATTAAAAAAATTCGTTACTATTGTATTTTGTCGCGATTAAGTGAACTTTTTCGATTTCGTGGTAATTAATAATTCATTAATTTTTGTCAACCAATTTTAAGATTTACACCAACAACCAATTAAAAAATATATTTCACTCAATATCAAATAATAAATTTTTAAAATTAAAATGATAAGTTATCATTTTATTTTCTACGTGTGTTGCTTAGTTACTTGATCGGGTGACAAAAAAAAATTTACAAGTTTGGGGGTTATCTGTCTTTGCTTTATAATTTATCCACTCATCATAAATTTAAGCCTAAGAAATCTCAACCTCAAGCTTCCATCTCTCTCTCTCTCATTATGCAACTTCAAAGATGGATAATTATGATCATCACAACAATCTGTGCAACTGTAATCCAAACATTTATGATTACAGCAGAGTCCGTGGCTGAAGCTGACAAAATCATGAGCTTGCCAGGACAGCCAGAAGTCAGTTTCCAGCAATATTCAGGGTACGTCAGTGTTGATGACAAGCAACAGAGATCTCTTTTTTACTACTTTGTTGAAGCCGAAACAGACCCTGCTTCGAAGCCCCTTGTACTTTGGTTAAATGGAGGGCCTGGTTGTTCATCAATTGGGGCTGGAGCTTTCTGTGAGCATGGTCCTTTCAGGCCAAATGGAGACATACTCATAAACAATGAGTATAGCTGGAATAAAGGTACTTATATAATTAATAATCCCCAAAAATAAAAGTTTATGCTTCTGTTTTACCTAATTTTAGAAAAAATCAAATTTATTTATGGAGCTGAGTTCCACTTTTTTTGTTCAGAGGCAAACATTCTGTACCTGGAGTCCCCTGCAGGAGTTGGTTTCTCCTACTCTTCTAATAAGTCTTTCTACGCCTCCGTTAATGACCAGATGACAGGTTTTCTTTTAACCCCAACAATAGATTTTACATATCATCTGAAATTTTATAATCTAGTTCACAGAGGAAACTTTTCAAAATCGATTTCCCTGTTAAATTTATCCAAGTTTTATTTTCTTTTTAAGCACGAGACAATGTCGCGTTCCTGGAGCGCTGGTTCACCATATTCCCAGAATACAAAAATAGAGATGTGTTCATTACTGGGGAGAGCTATGCAGGTATTTTGTTTTTTGTTTTTCAACTCAGAATGAAATCGGAAAATAAATTAAAGGAAAAGAAAATTAAAATGAAAAACAAAAAAAAAAGGTAACAATTTTATTTCTCTCGTTTGAATGCCTAAGAAAAATAACACATTTAAGTGAAAAATTATGGCTTCGAATGAATTTCTTTTTTATTTTCCTTTTCTTCGTATTTTCCAGATCCAAACGTACCTTTTTTATCACTGAAACTACTAAGAAATGTTAAAAATTATTGAAAATTTTGTTTATTTCCAGGCCACTATGTTCCACAACTTGCACAACGCATTATTGAATCCAAAGTGAACATCAATCTGAAGGGAATAGCAGTAAGTAAAAAGGATTTTCCTTGAGGAAAAACAGAAAAGAAACGAAAAGGAGTGATAACCTTGTCGTTGATGATTGCAGATAGGGAATCCTCTTTTGGATTTCAATACTGATTTCAACTCGAGGGCTGAGTTCTTCTGGTCTCACGGGTTAATATCAGATTCGACGTATGAAAGTTTCACTTCAGTGTGCAACTATTCTCAAATAAGGAGACAGATTCAAAGTGGGTCTTTAACCCCTGTCTGCTCTCAAGTAAACAGCCTAGTTTCAAGAGAAGTTAGTAGGTTTATCAATACCTATGATGTTACTCTTGATGTCTGCTTATCATCAGTTTCTTCACAATCTGAGGTGCTAAATAAACTGGTGAGGATTTCATTATTTCTCAACATTTTTATTTCGGAGGTTTGTTGTGTCTGTTTTCCTCTGTTTTTTTGTCTGTTCGTGAGATTTGTTTTGAACTATGTTGCTCATGCTCCTCACGTGTTCGAGTGTCAAATTCATCATTTTATTAACAGTTTTTCATAATTTGAAATGTTCAAATGTTATACTCATATTAAAGTATTCTGTTGAATATATATCTGAAGGTTTTGATTTGTCTTTTACAGCAAAATACAGAGAAGATAGATGTGTGTTTAGAAGATGAAACGGTAAAATACTTAAACAGAGAAGATGTTCAAGAGGCTCTCCATGCTAAGCTTGTTGGAGTCGCTGGATGGACCGTTTGTAGCGAGTAAGAATCTGATTTTTATTTATTTATTTATTTTGGTCTAATAGCTGGACTACACAACAGAGATAACCCTCTAGCACCCAACTCAATTGGATCTTCATAACAGATTTGATGACATCACAATACTGCTTGCAAACAAAACGGAAAGATTAGTAGTATACAAATCAATAAGAAAATGGAAAGATTCGAGCAGAAAGTAGATCATGACAAATTATCAATACATCATGATATTTTTACGTTATTTTTTACAATTTTGTTGCTGCAACAAAGTATACGCAGCAGATTCGAATTTTTATCGGTTTTGATCCGAAATTTCTTGTATACTATAATCCTCTCCGATTCTTTACACTACAATCTCCACAATAATCGAAGGTATAATCACAAATAAAGAAGACACATTTTTATCACCCAAAAACCTTGCCTCTCTCTTTAGGAAATGAAGGATAAGTTTTCTCTCTCTCTAGAGTAGTGTTATATCACCAGCAACTACCTATGTACATTTTTTTTTGCATAGTTAAATGACATAGTGGAGCAGTTTTCATGAAATTTACAGTTAAGCTAACAAATGGGAGAGTAATTGGGAATGGAGGAAACTGATGTTCCCTCCATTCTTACCTAATCCAAATTCAAACTTGGGAGGGTCGGATCGCCTATCATGGGCACCCAACCCGACCTTGTTTTTCCAATATCTCCTACTTGCACATGATAGGTTTAACATCGCTCAATAGAGATACAGAGAACCCTTAACACCAAATCTTTTTGAGAAATTCATATAGGAAAATAGGTCGTGTGACCTACAAGTATACATGCACTTAGAAGCTCAGTACTTTGCACCTATTAGGAATACATAGCGCCTTCAACCCTAAATAAAGATTGAATTAGAAAAGTTTCTTATAGTGCCCCAAACTTATTCTATTACATTAGTCTTAGCATACCTAACCCCTCAAAGATTATGCTAGACTTTACTTTCCTCACCATGTATCCACAATTATTTCCAAGCTTCAATAAAGTGACATAATTCGTCGAGCTGTGAATATATGTGGTGGATGTAAACAAAGTAGTCTTCCTTTCGCACTCATATCTTTCCGTTATAGACTAACTACATTCCTAGACATCTCCCATAAAGCTAATTATTTCATCGCGGTCGGAAACATGCTAAAGTAGTAAACATTTGCTTGTCTCTTCAAGGTCATAGTCGAAAGTCACATAGAGCACTAGTTAAGGCTTTAAATTACATTAGCCTCTAAGGTTTCACATAGTGAGGATGTAGGGATTCACTTACTCACTTTCCTTTAAGGTCATACTAAGCACATGTAGTATGAAATACATACTATAGTGGTTTACTCTTTTCAACAAGAGCATATGTCTTTTTCTGACTATATACCACTATACGGATCTTAACCCGTATGCCTAGTGCGAGTTCATTATTAGCTCGCTCCTCTGAGCGCCTAATTAAGCACTCGTATCCAACTTCTATCCAGGTTTAGATGATCGTGGGATGATCTTAATCAATATAAACTTTACACTTCAACTCAAGAACTCATCTTGACTATAGTCAATGAGACTTTTAACAAGTTACACTTATTATGAATTCACATTCATTATCTACTTGGTTCGCTCTCATTAGCGCCAAAAACAATATACAAAGTCTCATCCCAGCTCATTAGCTCAACGCTTGAGGCGATCGCTCTTATGAGAAAGCCAACCTTTTCCTGGTGACATACTTTCATATGTTTGTGTTTGTGCTAGTGTCAACATGTATAAGATATCCAACATGCCCAAAAATGCATGAAATGAACATCAAGTTCAACAATTATCTAGTACATAAATATTAAGTCAATCACTACGCAAACCTAGAGATCCTATGTAAGACAAAATCATTTCTCGAAGGATAGATTTAGCATAACTATCTAATGCGTATATATGTACTGTAGGATCACAGTCTTTTAATCTGCATTGTCTCCAATGAAAGTTATTCTTATAATTATTGTGCCACCAAGACATTAAGGATTCTACATGTAAGCAGTATCAACTTGATTTTCACTAATTTCAAGACATTAGTGACAACTCTCAAGTTTTTCTAAGAATCTCTTAAGTTATACTACCTCTTACAATGTAGCATAACAAGTTATGAACTCAATCTCCATGGCATAGTCATTTGTAGTGCTCTTGGGTATCTGTGGATCCCTATTGACCATTATCTAACGCTTCTTTCCCCTTACAACTATTAACTAGCTCCAATGCTTAGCAAATATCAAACATAGTATGCCTCTAGTATACAACATGCTTTCACAAGCACTAAAATAAGAAGTTCTTTCATTTTCTTTCTTCTTTTATAGAGTCTTATATATATTTCAAGGTGCCTTCGTTTTTAGATATAGGAGTGTCTACTGGATTGCTATTATGTAAATTGAATTATTCAAGAATTTTCTTAATGTAAAGCTCTTGTGACAAAGCTAAGAGATTCCTTAAATGATCTCTATAGGTCTTCACATCAAGTACATAATCAACTTCTCCTAAATCTTTCATCTTAAAAAAAAAAAAGAGAATAATCATTATTAAATGGTGACAACCTTTATATCTTTCTAGCCAATAAATATCATTAACACAGAGTGATAAATTTACAAATTTATCTTTGGACCATTTTACTTACATACAGTGATCCTTATCGATCATGCAAACTCATAAGTTTTCATAGCTCGATGAAATATCAAATACCACTGTCTACATGAACACTTCATGCCATATACGAAACATTGGATCTATCATACTTTGTACTCTTGGCCGTCTAACACAAAACTTCAGGTTGTTCCATGTAGATTTAGTCATCTAGTTCTTCGTTGAGAAATATTATCTTAACCTTCATCTGGTGCTCAAGCCCAGACTTGTGATGATAGTTAGAATGAGGCGAATAGAGGCAGACCTCAACCTATACCCTCTTGTAGGATATAGTCTTTTGTCACTAAACAAGACTTCTACCTCTCAATAAACTCAATCGCCTATTTCTTTTTGCGTGATCATGAGAACATATTTATTCTCAATCACTCTACAATAGGAAAGAGTTTGACCAAGTCCTAAACATGATTAATTTTCTTTGAGCTCTAATACTTCCACCATTGTTTTTATTCATTTTCCTTTCTAAGGATGATCAAAACTTCTCCCTTAAGCAAATATCAACAACAAAAGATCATTTCCCGATTGCTTCCACAAAACTATGATTCTAGAGGTAAGCCTCAAATAGAACTAACAATCAATGTATTGCTCCTACTAGATTGATAAGGTTTAGGAATAACCTTGTTAACCTCATCTTATTGATTGGATGTTCTAACACGATTAAGATCTTTCATCTCGTAGAGTGAAAAGAAACTTATTAATCTAACCCCATCTACGAAAAAATTGATTTCGTAGGACATCGCTTCTATTATGTTCAATCAAACTTCTATTTTCTTATTCTTCAATGAACACATCCCTTTAGAGTGTTCTCAATATCTACTAAAGATATACTTTTACATTTTGAACCCAACTTCCCAAACTTATGAGAACAGCCATGAACATAAGTCATCGCTTCTATCATGTTCAGTCAAACTTCTATTTGCTTATTCTTCAATGAACAGATCCCTTTAGAGTGTTCTCTGTATCTACTAAAGATACACTTCTACATTTTGAACCCAACTTCCTAAACTTATGAGAATAGCCATGAACATAAGATGTTGACCCCAAAGGTCATCAATTGACTTAGATTAGGTATCAAACTCATTCATAGTCAATTAAATAGAAGTAATTTATAGATAATATACATAGTTAAGCATACAAGCAGCAAGTAACAGGGAATTTCCATAGAAAATAACTTTAACCAATTAGTTAACCATTTATAACAATGTTCTATCCTGTCTTTATACAATAAAGTTTTGTTACGAAATTTTAGGGACGAACAACTGTTTTCCAAAATACCCTTCCAATATGTCCTAAAACAATTCTTCTTGACCACAAAAGTCCAAAGGGATTACCAATAATGAGATCTTAGTTCTAGTTTCTGTATCAAATGGTTCTTAGTTATTCTATTAGCTAGACAAAGTTCACATGCAGGTAATAATAAAACTAGTGAGTGAGACTAACATGCTATCACTAGTCGATCCATTTTGCTATTTCAAGCCCAATGTGATCTACTCTACCTTGCCAAATAGTTATGCATCAACAATTCACAGAGAAAAAAGATGCAATTAAATAGAACAACCACAATTATGATTATCTTACAAAATATAAACCATATCAAGTGTTTTTAAACCATTTAATACATAGCCACAACACATAAGTCTTCTTTCAACAGTATATCAGCACAACAACAAAGTAAATAACATTAAAACTAGGCCTGGAAGGACTAAACATAAGACCAACTCCATAGAATTAAGGCATATATAGGACATCATGTAGGACTCGGGTTTGACCATCGATTAACCTTAGTTGACAGGCATCTGAACCTTTGACTTCAACTCTTAAGTTTCTCTCTATGTATATCCACTATGTATTTTGTCAAATTTGATGGTACCCACAATGCTCCCTAGTTTCCAGCTACCCAGCATACCCCTCCTGAGTCTATAATCCACAAAGTGTGAGATTCAGTGAGCATTACATGGCTAGAAACATAAACATTAACTAAAGAAATGAGGTAGGGTACCTTCTTTGACTCAATGTACTCATAAGCAAAGTGACCCAGCTCGCCACAATTGTAATAGTTCATCTTAGTCTTGTCCCTTTTACCATTATGCTTACCCCTCTTGAGTTTTTTAGTCTTTTTGGGTGCCAGAACGATCTCTTTACCTTTCTCGTGCTTCAAGACTAAAATCTTACACAAGTTATATTCAACAACACAAGCTTGACCTGAATACCTAACCACCTCAAAGCACTCATCTTCAAGTTCCAGTTGACACACAATGTCATCAAAACTATTAAGTTTCTCATTACGCATCATTTTAGCTTTCATGTGCTCCTAGTTCTTAGGTAGAGATTGGATTACTGCATGAACCTCTTGTCCATCAGTTAAGGGAAAATCTTCTACCTTAATCTCCTTTATTATGTTTGACATCTTAACAAGATGTTACCTCATTAAATGATCTAAGCTCTTAAGTGCTAAACTTTCCAATGAGACTCTTCAACTTAGTAGATAAAACCATATACTTCTTTTTCAAAGCAACCTAGATTGCCCGAGTGGTATCACACTTCACATGCTCATATGCGAGATCATCTTGCATGTTACTCAACATCACCATGCGAGCAATGTTATCATTCCTCTTCAAAGATTCATAAATCTCATTACCTTTTTTACTTTGAGCAGAAGTTCCTCACTCAAGTTTACTCATGGTGTGGCTAATGACTTCCCTAACAGCTAGTTCTTTAAAGATGTACTGAACGTTTTAGTGTCAAACTTAAAATTTTTCACCATCTAGTTTTTCATCCTCATTCAACTTAGCCTTAACAGTCTTAGATTTGAATACATAGTCCAAACAATTACATGGAGACATATCACTTAATCAAATACTAGCACATTCATAACCTTATTCACGCACATTTATTTTGTAGCTAATACGAACTAATTCGATTATAATTTTACTTAAGATACAGAATCGAAATTTCATTGTGCTTCCAATTATCACACATATACAAAAGTTTAATCATCATAAACTTCATCTAATTAGCGCAAAAATTTAAGTTCTAAGTGAGAATTCATTTCAACTCTACCAACCTAAGTTCAACATGTTAATTACATTACATGACAAACACATTGCATAATTATAAACATCAATTTACAAAGCATTATAAAACAAAAGCAATTCATTTCATTTATCATGCTAATAAAAAATATTTACAGAGGAAAATATAAAGTTCCACTCCATATATATATATATGTGTGTGTGTGTGTGTGTCTATGTCTATATATATATATATATATATATATATATATATATATATATATATATATATATATATATATAATTTTTCTTCTTGTTTTCATCAGAAAAGTTTGTGATAGGTAATTTCTTAGTCAAACGTTGATCATTTTTGTAATTTTTCAAGTAATTTGTATGACCAAAAAAGCCTATTTCCTCCTCTATTACTTGTTTTCCCATCTTAATCATCCAAAGATCCCTCTTGCCTACAAAACCCAAGTGTCTTTCACTGTAGAGATTTGGAAACTATGATAACATAGCAGTACACCTCATTCTTGAAAAAAGATAGTACTCTTTAGCCAATTCCATCTCACTGGCGACCTTCATAAGTAGCAGTAAAAAGAACATAAGTTGCTAGTATGGTCTACACTTTTTCTTCTTTTTTTCCATAGGTAATTTATTAGTCAAACGTTGATCATTCTTGTAATTTTTCAAGTAACCTGTATGACCAAATAAGCATATTTCCTCTTTTATTACTTGTTTTACCAGCTTAATAATCCAAGGATCCCACTTGCCTACAAAACCCAAGTGTTTTGCACTGCAGAGATTTGGAAACTGTGATAACACAACAATATGCCTTATTTCTGAAAAAAGATAGTGCTCTTTAGCCAGTTCCAACTCACTTGAGACCTTCATAAAACTATTTTTGACTTTTAGGTAGTACCTTAGAGTAATCCTCACTGTTTCCCAATCATCATCTGGTAGGGACTTAAACAGGACTCGAGCCTTAAGATATTTATGTACAGTAGGATCATCAACTATAACTTCACCCCACTTCTTTGCTACTACATCTATGAGCTTAGACATTTTATGTTCTAAATCTTTTTCATAATTAAGAAACTTTGATAAAAATGACATGTTCACTACATCCAATAGTAATTAACATGTGTAAGTATTTTAAATTGATACTCAATCAATTATTAAAATCATTTATGTGACAACAAACATATGCACGCAATTTTGATTCAATTTGATTTAAACTGTGGAGAAAAATCAGATATCCAAGAGCTTTTACAAGCTCCAACTAGATATAGACCCTTATTTAAAACCATTTAAGTTCAAAAAAAAAAAGTTTACCACACTCAAATTTGCACAAATTCAAATTTTAGAAAATTTTAAAAATTAATTATTTTAAATTTATTTAATTAATATTTTATTAAAAAATTAATATTAAATAATACAGGAAATAACAAATTTAAAAAAAAAGAAATAATTTTATGATTAAATGGAATTTTTAACACCGCCTGAGCCGCCGTTGTTTGCCACCACATGCCGGCGACGGTTATAGGTGGCCATTACTATTTAAAAAGTGCCAGAAAGCATCAACTCGCACCAGCAGCATGTGCAAACCATACGCTACCTTCTTGTCGTCGCATTGTGACCAAACCAGAGGCGGACACTTCGTTCGGCCATCCTAAGCATGTTGGTGGTCTCAGATTGGGGTTTCAACCGTCCAAAATGGGAGAGAGTGAACCCACTCTCCTCAAGCGCATGAGACAGGGTTTGTTTTAGGTTGTTTTCAACCTCCATACCCGATTTTTGTTTAAAAAACACTATATTTTCGAATTCAATTTTCTCCCTCCACAATGAACCAAAATTTTCATATAATATATTATTGGAAAGCTCTCTTAGAGATCTATCGAGTCATGTAAATTTTATGTCATGAAATTAATTGAATAAATTATGACATAAATTCAAAGTTTCGGCTATCTAAACTAGGGTTTCAATTTTTTCTCTCCTCCATGAGAGTTAGCGTACGATTGTTTCCATATTTGATCTATATATCATAAGCTACATTACCCTAAAAGATCATGACATTTAAATAAGAAATAAGCAAGTTTCCAAATTTTGCCCATTAAACCCTTATAAATTTGATTCAATTGTTTCTCTTTGTACACAAAAAATTAGCCCACCGAAACTTCCAAAATTAATCCTTTATATGTAGGCTAATTATATATAGATTTTTGTAGCCTAAGAAGCAGTGTGCAAGAAGTTGCCATTTTCAAGTTTTCAAGCCTCACATTTTGGGTTTCATACAAAAAACATGCATTATCAAGCAATTCAATGCATGAATTCATGTTACATTCACCCATAGAACGATGACCCATGCTCTGATACCAATGAATCAAAGTATACGCTGTAGATTCAGTTTCTTACAGGTTTTGACTCGAAACTTCTTGTATATTAGACTCTGCTTCAGTTCTTTACGGTCCAATCTTGTCAATAGTCGGACTTGTAATCACAATTAAGGAAGACACACTTTTTTACCACGCAAAACCTTGTCTCTTTCTTTAGGAAATGATGGATGAGTTTTCTCTCTCTAGAATAGTGCTACATCACCAACTACCTCCTATGTCCCTTTTTTGCATAGTTATATGACATAGTGGAACAGTTTTCATGAAGTTGGCAGTTAAGCTAACAAATGGGAGAGTTAGTGGGAATGGAGAAAAATGTTCCCTCCATTCTTGCCTAGAATTTGGACAAGTTAGATTGTCTATCATGGGCACCCAACCCAATTCGATTTTTGATGATTACGTGATTCAGATTTTGGAGGTGTTTTTGCATCTTCTCAAGAGCTCCAAACATCTATCAAGTACTTGTTTGGTATATTGAATTAAAAGGATAATAAAATAATATTTTTATAAATGGAAGGGATGCAATGATTTTATGTTATTTATTTTATCAAATATAAGATGTAGACAAAATTATTTCATTCTGTCATTCTCTTAATCTTATCATTTTATTAATCAGTTGTACCAAACGCTCAAAAAAATTCTATGATACAAGTATAAGTTTTGATTATTTTTTCCTAGAATAAGTTTCATTGATTTGTTTCCTCTAATCATTTCAACAGCGTTCTCAACTATGAGTTGCAAAATCTTGAAATACCCACAATTCATGTTCTAGGCGCCCTTGTCAAGTCTGGCATTAGGGTTTTGGTCTACAGGTAAATTAATTTATTTATGATTTATGTATTTATTGATGAAATTATGTCTTAATTGTGAATAACAGCAAGTTTTTATTTAAATCACTTCAGCGGGGATCAAGATTCAGTTATCCCGTTAACTGGTACTCGGTTACTAGTAAACGGACTGGCAAAGGAGTTGGGACTGAAAACAACTATATCTTATAGACCCTGGTTTGGGGGAAAACAGGTTAGTAATAATTTATATTAGAGCAATTCAATATAAGTAAATAAAATCTTCGGATTCAATTATTTCAGTGTGTGATATTAAAGTGTGATTATTTAATATAGTAAAATTTTTTATTTTTTTTACTTTTTATTAGAGGTGGCAAACGAGTGGATTTTTACTTTTTACTTAGTATTTAACTTAATTCTAAGTATTAAGTAGCAATTTATCAAGTCAAAATTATAAATACATCTTTCACTAAGGTGGAGTTTTGAACTTTATTATTATATTTTTCTCTATGAACAAAAAACTTATAAATAATTAAATATGTGAAGTTAATATTAAAAACTGTAAATCATAAATCAAATTAAGTTTATCATAAATAATTAAACATTTATTGATATATGTATATATTTTTTAATATAAGTATAACTGATATTTAAAAATTGCAATCAAATCCATCCCAATGCTTTCTTACTTAAATGACCAAAACCCAAGCTATTTATTATTTAAAAATCACAAACCAATTAGAATTCATCTCAACCCATTCTTACGTAAATGATCAAAAGCCAAGCTCATTCTAGTTTAAAAATCTCAAACTCATTAGATTTTAAAAACCGGATCAAGCACAAACCCAGATTGAATCCAGTACCTTACCTATTTCTTTAACCCTAAGGAGTATAACAATATAAAAGTAAAATTGGGCATTTAGACTATAACTAGACCAAGTTTGATTGACCCTATCTTAAATTGAATAATTTGGATGATCAAGTTTAAGATTATAACTTGTATTCAACCTATAAAATTTATTTAAAACTTATTTCTATTTAATTAAGTAATTAATAATACTTTAAAAGAAAAAAAAAGTAAATAATTATAGGATGATAAATGCATTTATATGAGTAGGATCCAATTGACAATTTTAGTACATTATTGTTGTATTGGATCTTGAAAATATTCTAAAAAAATAAAAAAAAAATTGTATTTAGGATCCACTTGTGTTTCCTAGCTTGTTAAATCATGTTATTTTTCTATTTAAAATAATAAAATTAACCTACCTTTTAATCAACTTAAAAATAATAACTATTAATTGAAATCATCTATAAGAGAGTGTAAATGTGTAAACAAATAAATAGAACAACCATTTATTATTATATACATATATAACGTTCAACTCAAGTTTAAGGTAGATTCAAGTTGACTCATCATGTCAACACAATAATTTTTTTTTTGAAAAAAAAAATCATGCTAGAATTTAGTTTACAATTTTAACTTTTATTTAGGAACAAATTAGGGTCTGTTTGAGTAGTTTGACTTTAGTATTTGACCACTTATATCGAGTATTTAGCTTAATTTTATGATTTTTTTTCTAATAAATTTCAATTTAATTAAATGAAACTCATTTAAGTCAATAATAATAAATAATTCAATATAAATTATTTTTGTTCAATATTTTTTTTCATGTTAATACTTAAGTATTTAACTTAACTTTAATTAATATTTTTCTAAAAAAAATCAATTTAGTTCTCTATGAACTAAAAACTTATAAATAATTAAATATGTTTAGTTAATATTAAAATTTGTTAATAATAAACCTAATTGGGTTTATTAATAGTTAGTATAAGATAATTACTTTATGGTTTTATATATTTGTTTACAAGTTATGGCTTTATACTTTGTACCATTACTTCATACAAATAACAAACAATTAATTTTTCTCTTTCAGATACGTTGGGTTAATTCGGGTCATAAATCGTTCTGGTTTCGGGTCTCTTGAGTCAATCAGGTTTCGGGTATGTTGGGTTTCGAGTCTGTTGGGACTCGGATCAATCAGATCACGGGTCATTTTCGGTTTCAGATTGTTTGGGTCTCAAGTCATAATACTTCACTGTATTTTCGGGTTCGGATGGATCGGTTCGGATCAGATCGGGTTTTGTCACATATACCTTTTACCTCGTTTCAAATATCTAAAGTGCAATTTTTCACAAATTAACTAAGATGAAAACTCCAATTTTGAAATTTGAAATAGCGAAAAATTTGATTCAATTTGCAACCCTAGTTTAGTGACATCCAAAACTTTTTTCTAATAGTTGTTTCCTTTCTCAGGTTGCTGGATGGACACAAGTGTATGATGATATCTTATCTTTTGCAACAATTAGAGGAGCATCACATGAAGCTCCATTTTCACAGCCAGAAAGATCACTTGTGCTATTGAATGCATTTTTGGGAGAAAAGCCGCTGCCAGATGCATTATTGTTTACTCAGGAAATTCATAAATGAGAAACATAGGTTACTACATTCTATAAACAGATCCTTTAATTTTCACTTTTGCATCTGTTACCAACTTGTTACTTCAATCAAAATTTTCTCCTCCATTAACTATTAAGTAGAGAATTTTTCAACTGAAAGAAATAAAGTTTACCCATTATACTCTTTTCATCTAGTAGATTTTAAATAAGAAATTGGAAAACTATCGCGAGTTAAGCATTGACACTATTTTTTTAATGGTAAAATATAATTGCATCACTCAATTTTGATAGTAATTATAATTTAATCTTAATTTTATTTTTAAAAATACCTCTCCCTCACTCAATTTTGATATTATTGAAGAGGATTCGTGTTTTTTTTTTCATTTTCTGTTAAATTCTTTAACAGTGCGATTTGATTGTATTTTACCTTTCTTTCAACCATCTTTTCCTATCAACGGCAACATTAATAAGTAACCTTTTGTTGTAAACTTTATAAACGATAGATATAAACAGTTTAAAAAAAACAGAAATATAACTTTTTTACTACATACTTTTTAGGCGACAATATTTTGAACTCAGATCATATGCCCTAGAACCAATGCCAAAAATTATATATTACTAAAGAAAAAGAAAAAGGGAAAACAATTATCAGTCCGGCCTGTCAGATTTGCTATTGTAACAAAACATGTCAAGAAGCTAGCATGATGCTATGAACAACTTAACTGCGCCAACACTTCTGAGGGGGCACACCATTCTACCATGAGCTACAAAGATGGATAGTACAATGTAACACCTTCAAAACATTTTTTTCTTCTGATAAAAGCGCATTCAAAGCAAAATAGATCATTAAGGTTTCTCTTTCATTATAATTTGATATTGTTTTAACAAATATAGAAGTATATTTTTTTCAATTTGAAAGCACTAGGCACAATAGAAATGCAGCAATTCAGATTAATCTTACTTACTACCATAAATTCGCCCAAAACCAATGTGATGACTCACAAACTATTCTTAAACTGGTAATATATCAAAATGAGATTAATCATGCAAAGTTCCCAAAATATCCTCGTCTCGATACAGATGATACCTGCAAAAAGTTTAAAGAAAACACCATAAATAAAATTTCATACTTAAATTTAAAGGGTGAAGATTGGAGATTCATATAAAAAGAAAGGGAAAAATAATAAACATAAAGAATAGCCAAATGGCTTATGCAAGGAGATGCTATTGGAAAAGATGAATATCATGTTGAAAACATTACGCAGGCAGAGCAAAATAAATGGAAAAATATGGGGGGTACGCAAGAGAGACAAAGAATTCAAAAACCAATAAACATGAAAAAAATAAGACCAGGTGAATCTTCGTAAATAGATACAATGAATCACACATTAATACTAGTGTCAATAATAAACATCCAATCTTAGGCTCAACAAAAAATACTCATTTTACATGGAAGTTTTCTCAACACAGCCATCATGTGAGGCTGAAGCTAAAGGCCTTGAGAATATTAAATTTCTGCTTCTTTGGGGTCTGGACATGGCTCATGAATTGGACTCCAATAATGCAAACCAGCATTCAGTACCACTGCTTAGCAAAAAAGGGAAAAAAAAGAAAGCATAGTGCAGTTTTTGTCCTTGAAGTTTCATGCGCCCCCTACCCCCCTGCTTGCTCCCTTGATGAGTAGACTATATAAGTTTACTCTTCGTTGGTTGGTTACCCATCTGGTAAATAAATGTCGGCTGTCTCCCACCCCCCAAAAAAATCATCTGAAAGACAGAATTGTCCTTAGCCCTAATGGGTAAACGAGCAAATACAGTTGCAGCATGAGTTTGCCAACCTCAATGACATCTCCTAAAAGTTCTCACCCTCAAGTTAGATTTAAGCCTCAGCGCTACCCTAGGAACTCAGTAGGCTCCTGCCAACAGAGACTAAAAACAACAATACTGCCATCACCTACAAACTACACTTCACAGTGGGGATAAAAATGATATTCAAGGAATATGATTTAGTTTCTAGATGCCTTGGTAGTGAAGTGGTAGATGACACTCAAAATCTTGTGCTAAAGAGCATTGAGGTTCGAATCTTCTTCAAGTTATAAAATTAAGAAAGATTTTTTTTTTTTTGATAAATTATAAACTAAGAAAGATTATTCAATTAGTTTTAATAAGAATCTCAAATCAATCTTATAAAAAAAATAAGAATCTCAAATCAAAATCGGTATCTCCATGTCTTGTGTTGGCAGAATCCAACAAACAATTGGGAGTCTAAACTGTCATACATTTTGGTTTGTTTAAGGCCTACCAATGGTTTCTAGCAAGAAAATTTACAAAGATTGTCCATGATTTTGTATGCTACGATTTGTAGAAACAGACTCTATGCTTGTAATTCCTAGATACCCGAGTAATAAAGATAGGGAAATGGTATTCCTCTAAACATTGTTGTTCCTTTGTGTTTCGGTCAATTCAAAGCATTGTGTGTGTTTTGGCTGAGACTACGAATGCAACTCCATCACATGACTTCGAATTTATAAAAGCAAATCAGCCTTGCTATAATTGTACAAGAAGAGATTAACTTTAGAGTTTAGACTCTACTTAAATAGGATATGCCTAGACAAAGTGCCATGCCACATCATGTACCAGCAAGGATTGCAAATTTTTTAAGAATTGAAGAAAACATAGGTTCAAACATTAGCAGGTGTTGCCACTGTTAAACAAAGAAGGTAAGAGAGGCTTTGTTATGCACAATCTTTAGCAAACAATTTGAGGTGGACCATATCAACATAAAGCAAATATAACAAGTGAAATATGTTTTGACCATTACTACCATATATAAAGGCAGAAAGCTGAATTAGGAGTATACTGATACATACTCTTTTTCACCAAGCTTCACCTCAGATCCTCCATATTCAGGTAACAGGACAGTGTCTCCCTCCTTCACACTTGTAGGAATCAAGTTTCCCTCATTACCACGGACCCCAGGACCCACAGCAACAACTTTTCCAGAGTTCAGCTAAATTAACAACAGAAGAATTGCTAATCAATCACAAGGTAAACAAGAACTTTCTCTCCAACTCCCAAGGACAGAAGGTAAAGAGAAGAATCCAGCATAATAGGAACTATTAGGATACGTAGATAATGTCAAGTAAAACAAATATTTCTGCTGCTTTGTTGGAAACTAAAGAAAAATAAAATAAATCCCAGTTTATTCTTATGGACCAAAAACAACAAAAATCCCACTCAAGCCTAGCATATAAGCTCAGCTTAGTTCATTAGAAATACAAACCTTCCCACTCCCCCACACCCCTTTTTGAAAACAAGCCAATCAATACGATAGCCTCAGTTTGTGTTTCCTTCTTCCATGATTTCTCAGCAACCAAATAAACTAACAAAGTATTGGGAAAACAAAGTCACGCAGACCAAATTATGAGTTTTCAATCAAAAACAGGAAACACTCGTTTCCGTTCCATAAAATTTCCATCTGAATAACAATTCAATACGATAGAATAAGACAAACGGAAGAAAAGATTTTGAACTGTCGCAATAACAAGGAGATTAAATAAATAGTAGTAATAAATTTCCATAAACCCTCCATTTCCATCTGAATAACAATTCAATAAGACAGAATAAGATAAACCCAAGAAACTATTTTGAACTCTCCCAATAACGAGGAGATTAAATAGATAGTAGTAATAAATTTCCATAAACCCTCCATTTGCTTCCTAAGAAAGTTCAAATAAAAAAAGAAGTGAACCTTAGTACTCTATTTAGTTCAATTTAAATCAATGTACCGCTGTTAATAGAGCAGAGTTGCATCGAATACAATGCTATGTTTTCTCCGCAACCAAATACAAAATACAGCGAGAGGAGGAAAAGAGAGTGAAGGGTAATGTTGGGTTTACCTTGGTGGTCTTCCCTGGGAGCAAGATTCCAGAATTAGTTTTCGATGGAGGGATGATTTTCTCGATCAACACGCGGTTCAAAGACGGGATCAATCGCTTCGCCATTTTTTCAGTTTACGGGGGTAGTAACGGCGAACTAGAGAGAAAAGTAAAACCCTAAACCTGTTCCTCTATCGTAGGAATATGTGGCAAGGAGGGTTTAAGAAATAAGGAGGGATAATTTTTCCTCTTCAATTCATTACCAAAATACCCTTTATGCTTAACTACTTTCTTTGTCCAGTGAACTAAGGCATATTTTATGATGAATTTGGATGCATTTTCCTCCATGGTTTTGATTTTGGTGGAGTCGTTGAGGTACAACTGTAGGTACCATCTCCTTTTGCCTTCCCACGATTCTATCTAAATACCCAAAACTATTCCCTACAAAAAAAATATTAATGAACGACAGTGTGAATTGAAGTAATATTAATGAACGACAGTGTGAATTGAAGTGAGGACGTAAAGGATTAGAACTTACAATGTTTGAGACATCTTACTGCATACGACATAGGCCTTTTCGAGGGATATGTAATCTTAGCAATAGGTAATTAGAGCCGTCATTTGACTTTGAAGGGAAATAAATCCCTTTTTAGTGGTCTACAAGAGATTCGAGACAAGAGATTAAGGTACGAGGGAAGAATGAACTAGAGCTTCCCTTCTTACCAAAGCCGAAACCTAGCCCTCTCACTCTTGGGAAAATATTTAGAGAATAACTTAAAATATGTTTACGACACACTATCATTCAATCACATACAATACAATTTAATATCAATCAATGGCAAAATTTAGCAACCATCATAATTGAGAGGGTAGCATGTATTTGGGAGATTACTGGCCAAATATTCGTTTGTTGGATAGTGTTGTCCTCCTAAGGACAGTGAGCTTTACCCAATTAATCGTGTTTCAAGCAAAGATTATAAATTGAGCAAAAATAAAGGACAAGATTGATTTCGACCATGGCATAATGAAGACATTAGTAGGCATCAACAATTAAGAATGAAGACAAACATATACAAATGAGACAAAGGGAAAACTCACTTTAAATAGAGAACGAACCGATTGACTCCAAGGATGAATCGATCGATTCCTAAGATTGGCCAATTAGGTCCCATGGGGGACTGGTTGATTATCATGCTTCAAATTTGAGATTCAAACAGAAAATAACAGTTCATATGCAAAAGTCAAGCAGAATTAAATTAAATTTTCTAAGATGAAATTAACAACAATTAATTCATAGATCTATGGAAAAATTATTAATGAACTTTATGCATGACATACAATCCTAATTATTTGAAATCTAAATAGCATGTATAAACTCATTAAGTCATGGTGGCTTATAGATTATGGCATTTATATTGTTTGGATTATTCTCAAGCAAAAAAGTATAGTAAAACAAAGAAATTAAATTCACAAACCTTTTAGAAGTCATCTAAGCACCACACATGGGTTTGTGGAACAACCAAAAAAGAGTCTCTTTACTCCTCCGGATTAGACAAACTTTGAGACTTGGACTTGCTCTTGAAATAGAAAACCAATTGCAAAAGGATTAAAACTTTGGCTAATATTTTTTTTTGGGAGATTTGACTAGAATTTTGGCTAGGAAGAAGAGGAATAGAGTATGGCGATTTTGTGTATTTTTCTGAGTCTTCTTGTTATGTTTGTAAGTTTGTTTAAAATGGTTGTAGAGGGGGTTATTTAGAGGTAAAAACATATCTAGGGCAAATTGGAATGAATGATGAGATTAGCTTAAGTTTGGATGGACGGTAAAAGGAAGATTTATGGAATCAACATATTCTTGGAATATTTCGAGAATAAAATCATGATCTTGTATCTGTAAGATTTTCAATAAAGACGAAATCTAGAAAATATGTGTGGCGGCTAGTACTGATCGGCTCAGGGTTCGGGTCAATCAGTTTTACAATCGGACTAATCGGTTTTGGTTTTGGGATGATCCGTCCAATGGGATTAGGTAAGTTCCTGTTTCTGGTTTTAGGATAACTAAGAGTTTTTGGTTTTGGTGTGGGCTTTTAGGCCTTTTGGGCTTAGGATTGGGTTTGTAATTGGTTCATTCTCAAAAAAAAAGTCATGGTTCTCATTTTCTCCAAATCTTAGCAATTTAGAACCGAATTCTCATCATCATGTTTCACACGTGGCCCATTGTAAAATTTAGAATGAAATTGAATGTCTACAACCACAACAAAGTAAGGCTAGTGAAAGATCTTTAGAAGAGGTGTGTCATGATGTTTGAGCGTAGGCGAATCACTCGCATGGCGTTTAGGTATTGTTTCAAGTGAGTTTTAGAGTTTCTAGTTCCATCGAACTTATCAAGATCTAAAATCTTTAATATGGGAGAAATGTGCTCTTCAAGAATGAGGAAGAAGCCCTTTGTTTCTAACAGATAGTCATTAGCCCTTAAGGACTTCTTCAAGATTGATTTCACTTTCTCAAGTTCAATGATGATCATTTTCAAGTTCTCGGATTCCTTCTTAGCAACTTGCTTGGTCTAAACAACCACATCATCATCCACATAATAATCATCTTCACTAATCGGCCTTTTCTGGTTTTGAGCTATTTCGATTAAAGTTATCTTCTCCATAAACTTCCTCTAAGTTTTCATCATTGAATTTAAAACCTTTTGCACTGTCGGAGTTTCAATGATTTCATCTATGGTATCACTTGAAATGAATCACTAGCTCTAATCCTCTAGGTAAACTCCAAACTTTCGCTTAATTTTTCATGCATGAAACAAAGAGTGGGGATCAATATGAATTAGGGGCTTCAAATCCAAATTCATTCTTTAAACCACTAATGGGGTCTTAAAATAATTTGTAAAATGTTGGATTTTAAAGAAAAGTATTTTTGTATTTTTTGAAAAGAAGTGAAATAGGAGTTCATAAAAATATTTTTTAGGCAAGAACATGAAGATTGAAATGCATGACACGACACCAACATTTTATTTGTTTTATTTGTGAAAATGATACATTTTTTTTTATATATTTTATACAAAGGATGCAAGACACTGACACCATACATGCAAAAATGCAAGACATATATATATATATATATATATATATATATATATATATAATGGAAAGATAATTGTTTGAAAATTATGTAAAATTTCTTTTTTGATTTATTTTTTTTATCTTTTTGAAGATATGAAAGACTCTAAACATGATTCCTATGGAGCCTATATGCACATGTGACACCATGCTACATGCAAGACAACTATATGCTTGAAAATTTTACAAATAAATGATTCTAACATATATAAATTTAAGATTCAAAACTATATAAAGCAAACATGAATCCAAGGATAAATGATGTGCTTTCCTTCTATCTAGGATGTAAGAACATGCTTGTTCCAATCATTAAGATTGTGCACAAAATTCAAGAGCATTTGATTCAATTCATGTAAAGAAATGATTAAGCTACATGCAATTTTAGTTATTAGGCCAAAGATTCAATAACAACAATCAGAATTCATGAACAAGCGAATAAGCAACATCATAAAATAGAATATGTGAGCCATATGTTTATGCATAGCGACATTTTTTAGCCTTGCTGAAGATTTTTTGCTTCTAAGTTGCGTGCCGGGATTGTAAGTCCAATGGTATGCATACACAACAAAAATTTAAATTTTTTCATACCGATAAACTTAATTCCAGGAAACTCTCTATGAATCTATTAGAGCAACATAATTATCTCCATACAAGGTTAGGGATTTATACCTTAGATTCAGTTACGAATTCTTTGGAGAGTTCACAAGCCATTCAAGTGTACGACCTGTAAGTGTATTTGATGCGATAAAATTGACACTAGCAAGTGCACTAATCGTTCAAGTAATAAAATGATGAGTAAGTATCGTTCCCAATGAGGACTGAATAGATAATACAGAAATTATGACTCAACTCTTACCATTATTTGAGCAAATGAATAATTGTAGGAGAAGAATTTACTAAAACTTAACTAAAGGAAAAACATATGACAATAGTAAATAAAAGGAAGAATTGCAAACTTTATAATTAGATTCTTATAAACTAACGTGCTAAGGACTCGACTTCACCTAAACCATTACTGCCAAGAGTTTTGAATGGACAAGTTTCATTTAATACATTTTTCAAGATGGTAGAATTCCCAATAAATTGGTTATCCATATTCCAGGTCTAACCACAATCTCAAGAATCATTAATTTCAAATATCCATATTCCAGGTCTATTCTAGATTAATTCAAATTAAGAAGCATTAAGTTCAGTAGAATTCCTTTCAATTAAATCTCCCTATTTAGTTACAATTTAAATGGACCACATGAACTTCCTAGAATCCTTATTCAGTTACTTCTATTTCATTCATGACATGTTTTACCCTGGCTTTTGCATAGACAACAATCCAACATCATATTTATTAATTCAACCATTCATAAAAACATAGCTTCTGTATTCGACACATCACCATGCTTAAAGAAGGAATCAAAGTAACAAACAGCATTAAGAACAATAAAACACACTCTTTGAAAAACACATAAAATTCCAACTTGTCAAAACAGCAACTCAAGACATAGGTTTAGGATTCATCTATCCTTAACACAAAAATACTTACTCCATAATAATATTCAAACAAACCAAGTTCATATCATAAAACATCAACATAACCAAATATGAATAAAGCAAAACCAGAGAGGAATGATTAAAAGTTTTAGAGGACCCTCTAGGAGTGTCTCCAACTCCCTTTTTGCGTCTCGTCTCCTGCAACTCTATTTTTCTGTTCAACAACCGCGCTCCCCTCTTTTGTTCAGCTAGAGTTGCTATTTATAATATTCTAAATCCTCCGGCCAGCACTGCAGCATCGACTTTCCAACGCTGGAGCGCTAGGCACAAATCGAACCCTAACCAGAGCTGCAGCGCCCCACGAACCAGCGCTGCAGCTTTGAGTTTTTGTCCTCTTTTCACATATTTCGCAAATTCCAACGCTGCAGTGCCCTTGAACCAGCGCTGCAGCATTGAGTTTCTGTCCTCTCTTCACAATTATTGCCCTTCAAGAGCTGTAGTGCCCTTGAATCAGCGCTGCAGCATTGAGCGTCTGCATAGTAAATTCTCAAAACTCAGCATTAAACATTCAAATTAACTAAAACAAACTAATAGTAAAATAAAATAAACTAAACTAAAAATTTCTAAAAGCATTTGAAACACAAATATAATGCTTAAGATCCACACCAAAAACGTGACTAAAAGCAGTATAATAACATGATTTATTTCGAGTTATAACATCCCCAAACTTACGTTTTTGCTAGTCCTAGAGCAAACTAAAACAAAATCCTAAAACACACATCCTAAGAGTGAGAGATGGTTTGATTCGATTTGATAACAACATGCCTCAAAGATTGCATATAGATCATAACGCAAGAAAAGTTTCCAAATACTACTAAAGTCTAGAATTTCAAATTCATTGCCAGCCCTATCCTATATCAAATTCTTCAAACATGTGTGTGTGTAACACCTTTATAAACTTAATCGCCTCGCCACTTTTATTGATTTATGCATGTAAGTAGGATAATGCTAATCTTTCAGAGTCCATAGGCTTGCTCTTCACACCACTCTCCACTAATGTAGGCTATGACAATACCAGAGGTCATCAGGACTTTATTCAGCTTATAACTTTGGCTAAGGCTAAGGTATGGTATAGGATCAAATGTGGCTCACATCACCTTAAGCACATCAACCAATAAAAAATTTCTTTCAAAATTTCCCTCAATTATCATGTAATACTCCAATACCTTTTTCCAACATTTGTTGTTGTCACATCTTTTTTTTTTTCCTATGCTTGTACTGTAGTAGCACCAGTCTTTATTTTTCGTGCACATGAAACAAAAACTGTAATAGAGCATGTATGCGACGATTCAAACACGACGTTGCCAGCTGCCTGTGATAGGAAAAATACAACTTGATCAAATAGTTCTTGTGGTAAATTATCTCGCCTTTGATCTTTCCCTTACCCTTTTATGACCAGGGTCCCCTACTCACTCTCGATGGGAAATATCTGATACCTAACACGGCCAAGTCGAAGACCGCCTTCTCTTGCTCAATCATCTGCTACCACTTAAAGAGAATAGTCCGTTCACTAATCGATGTGCTTACAGGTGAAAGGTAAAGTTGTAGTGTTTTTTATTTTCTATTTTTTTTTTGAAAATAGGTTAGCTGATCGGGTGACAAAATAACAGATATTCAAGCTCAAAAGGGGAAAACTAAGGATAATCCCATATCAAGGGTTGGCTAGAAAAGCTAAAACGTTCCAAACATGGCCTGAATCATTTCTTTGGTACTGTACTACCTAGGATTTCGCCTCGAGTGGTCTTCAAACAAGTTCTAGAGTCCATGAGATCTCAAGAAACTACATTGCTCACATAAACATTCTCCGAAATGGCAAGACAACAAAGTGCTTAGGTGTAAGTGCTCATTGTGTTCAAAGAGTTCAATGTAAAATAAATCCAACAACAAACTCAAGCATATAGACAAATGCAACATTTTTCAAATTTTTGAGGGCTACAATCAAGTCAATTTATTTCTCATCCTCGGCAAAATCAAAATCAAACAAAATAAAGCACAAAGATAAAACAAACAGAAAAATAACTAAAAACATGAACAACACACAACAACTCAGATACTTTTCCCCACCCCCAAACTTATATGATACATTGTCTGCAATGTATAAACATTTAGCATAAAGTAAGAGAAAGGAACTTCCATGATTAGTTGGAACCCGAATCAATCGTCTTCTTCATTATCCTCATTCTCCTGATCATTGCTGAAAGTACGATGAATGTTTTTTTTTTTAAACACAGTAATGCGACCTAGCACTGCAGCTCTGACTGTCTAGTGCTGTGGATCTGAGCTCATTTCTTGTGGACGCTGCAGCGTTGTATCTTGGGGACGTAACACTGAGTCTCGGGTCCAACTTTTTCAGATTGGTCTTTTCAGTGCCGTGGCGCCCAAAACTCATGGCTGTGGCTCTGGTTCTCAGGTCTGACTCCAATACAACCTAAAAACAAGAAAATAACTAATTTAAACAATAAAAACTTAACTAGAAGACAAACATAACGAAAATAAACACACAAAACAATATCAAATTCAAGAAACATAAAAGCAAAATGTTAGTTCTAATTTATAGTCTTTAGCTTAACTTCCCGATTTATGGCTCTTAGAGAATGGTTGTGGACAATTGAGGGTCAAACATCCCCATGATGTAGTGTTTCAATCTGTTCCCCTTAACCTTGAACGTCTCATTGTTTTTCTTGTGTTGTATTTCAACGACACCAAAAGGTGATACACTTATCACGGTGTATGGTCCAGTCCACCGAGATTTCAGCTTTCCCGAAAATATGTGCCTTCTTAGGACTTCCAGCAACCGTTCTTCCATTTTACCTGTCAACGAAGAAGATATTATAACAAGGAAAATATTTTTCTCTAAATAAGCATATTTCAAATGAGCAAGTAACTATTTTTCAAGATGGTAGAATTAGATTCTTATAAACTAATGTGCTAAAGACTCGACTTCACCTAAACCATTATTGCCAAGAGTTTCGAATGGACAAGTTTCGTTTAATACATTTTTCAAGATGGTAGAATTCCTAATAAATTGGTTATCCATATTTCAGGTCTAACCATAATCTCAAGAATCATTAATTTCAAATATCCATATTCCAAGTCTATTCTAGATTAATTCAAATTAAGAAGCATTAAGTTCAGTGGAATTCCTTTAAGTTAAATCTTGCTATTCGGTTACGATTTAAACGAACCACATGAACTTCCTAGAATCCCTATTCGGTTACTTCTATTCCATTCATGGCATGTTTTACCCTGGCTTTTGCATAGACAACAATCCAACATCATATTTATTAATTCAACCATTCATGAAAATATAGCTTCTCTATTCAACACATCACCATGCTTAAAGAAGGAATCAAAGTAACAAACAACATTAAGAACAATAAAATGAAAAATACATTAAATTCTAACTTGTCCAAACAGCAACTCAAAACATAGGTTTAGGATTCATCTATCCTTAAAACAAAAATACCTATTCCATAATAATATTCAAACAAACCAAGTTCATATCATAAAACATCAACATAACCAAATAAGATTAAAGCAAAACCAGGGAGGAATGATTAAAAGCTTCAGATGAGCCTTCAGGAGTGTCTCAAACTCCCCTTTTGCGTGTCATTTCCTCCAACTCTGTTTTTCTGTTCAACAATCGCGCTCCCCTCTTTTGTTCAGCCAAGGTTACTATTTATAATATTCTGAATCCGCCGGCCAGCGCTGCAGCGTCAATTTCCCAGCGCTGCAGTGCTAGGCACAAATCGAACCCTAACCAGAGCTGCAGTGCCCCACGAACTAGCGCTGCAGCGCCCTTGAACCAGCGCTGCAGCATTGAGTTTCTGTCATCTCTTCACAATTATTGCCCTTCCAGCGCTGTAATGCCCTTGAATCAGCACTGTAGCATTGAGCGTCTGCACAGTAAATTCCCAAAACTCAACATTAAACATTCAAATTAACTAAAACAAATTAATAGTAAAATAAAATAAACTAAACTAAAAATTGCTAAAAGCATATGAAACACAAATCTAATGCTCAAGATCCATACCAAAAACGTGCCTAAAAGCAGTATAATAATATGATTTATTTCGAGTTATCAGTATTCACAGAAACAACTATGAACAAAGATTTCTTTCTCCGAGATGTCGAACACTGAGTAAGGAAGAGGACTAGGGCTGACCAAAAAATTATGAGTGCTAGCTCTAGATATTTTCAGTTTATAGAGAGAAACCAATTTTCTGCATTAACTCTTAGGGTTTCTATCAAATAGAGCCCTTTATATAGAGTCATTACTCTTAAAAGCTCCAAGACTTATAGAATTGCAATTAAAACCCAAATTTAATTAATTCATAGAATTATCTCTATTAACCCATCAGTTTTTCTTATTTTTTCATTTTCCTTATGTGTGTGACCCTTTAAGTTCAATATCGCACTGGTAGTAAACTGTATGTTTTATGTAACAATTGAATCTTATCCAATTAATTAAAACTCTTTTTAATTCTTTAATTCCTCTTTTAATTAAGAATTAATTATAATTAATTTTCAAGGGTTTCTACAAGTCAAGATTGATATCTAGCAATATGTTATGACTACCCAGGAAATATGAAGTAATGTGAACCTTTCCATTGATAGTTACCATACAATTTAATCCTTCCATCATACAATATCCATGATTAAACCTAAGGCATGAATTTACTGTCAAACCTAAATCATTTAATCATATGTATCTTAATCTCAAGTCTATAACTTAAATGTTGAAATTAGAAATACATTACTAATTTCTACCCCACTTTGGCCAAGGAATTTCCAAGTTATAACTTAATCAGATCGCATAAGAAATTCTCTCTTTTATTGAGAGTGATGGGTCCTCTATTCTACATTCATATACCTCCATGCATAAATGGTCATACCCATTTACTACCTTCTTGTAACCCATGATGACCTATACACAAGATATACATAGTGCCTCAAGTCCAATGATCACTTGCACAATTGCAACATAAAAACTCCTATTGATAACTAGTAAAACGTCCATTAAGAATATATTAGTCGAGTCAGTTTGATGTACTTTGTCTCTAACAAGCACCTACATTACTTGTTCTAGTGTCTCATACACTAGTGATCATGAGATCAATCACCCTCAACTCTTTAAGGAAACATAATATGTACTAATCTATCTGGATTCACTTATGTCCTTTTTAGTGATTCTATGATTAGGAATATTTAAGAATAAAGCTTAATAAAATACATCTCTCTCATCATGGTACTTTTTTCCGTTGCTCTTATTCTATGGGCTTTATCATGTAATGAACATGCAGTTATTTGTATTAAACATGATAAATAAATTGCTTTCAATCATTATTTGTTATCAATAAATGAATAATATTAATTACAAGTAATATTTACATAATATCAAATGTTATTGGCTTATAGGGCATACTACCATCAACCTTCCACTTGCACTAAAGCCAACTACTGATGTATATCACACCCATTTTCTCAAAAATGGAGATTGAACTATTGTTGGGAAATCACTTTAGTTAGTGAATCCACTATGTGATTTATTGATGAAACTCTTTCCACCTTTACATCACCTCTTTGAATGGTATCTCTAATCAAATAGAACCGCTAAAAAATTTACTTGGACTTTTGATGAGACCTTGGTTCTTTTGTTTACATAATAGCACCATTGTTATCACAATGTAGAGTTATTAGATTGAAAATGTCTGAAACCACTCTTAGTTTAGTGATGAACTTCCTCTTCCAAATAGCTTCCTTTGCAGCTTTTGATGCAACAATGTATTTGGCCTTCGTGGTCGAATCCGTAGTGATTTATTACTTGAAACTCTTCTAGCTCACTACTTTACTATTCACAATGAACACATATCCAATGATTGATCTGTTGTCATGTTAGACTAAAAAATAGAGTATGTGAGGCCCTCAAGTTTCAAATCTACTCATCTATATATGAGAAACAAGTATTTAGTTCTTCTTAAGAATTTAAGAATGTTTTCACTTCTATCTAGTGACCCTTACCTGGATTAGACTAAAATCTGCTCATAACACTTAGAGCATATGTAATATCAAGCTTTGTGCATAGCATGACATACATGATGAAACCAATTTCTAAAACATATGGTATTCTAATAATATATTATCTCTTATCTGTAGTTTTTTGGGACATCCTTAAAGAGAAATTCCATGATTCATTGGCAAGAGTCCCGTTTTGAATTTTTTCCATTCAAAACCTATTTAGCACTTTGTCTAGTGTGTGGATTGATAAGTCTAGAATCCTTCTAGATCTATCTATATAGATATTTATCCCCAAAATATAGGATGCTTCACCCAAATCCTTCATGGAGAAGTTCTTTTGACAACCAAATCTTGACAGATTGTAACATACCTACATCATTCCCAATAAATAACATGTCATCAACGTACAATGCTAAAAATGTCATAGCACTCCCACTAACCTTCTTATACACACATGGTCCATCCTTATTTATTGTCTCATCAAAACAAATGTTCAAAATTTCAGAAGCTTGTTTTAATCTATATATGGGGTTTTGCAAGTTACATACATTGTAGTCATTACCACTCGATATAAAACCCTCGGGTTGTGTCATATACAAATCATCCTCAATGTTTCCATTGAATAATGCAGTTTTTACATCTATCTAACATATCTCATAGTCATGGTATGTAGATATTGCAAGTAAAATTCTAATGGATTTAAGCATGGCCACTAAAGAGAAGGTTTCATCAAAGTCAATTCCTTGCCTTTGCTTGAAATACTTCACAACTATCCTTATTTTATAGGTCTCTATCTTTTCATCTACTCCAATATTTCTCTTAAAGACCCAATCACAACTCAGGTGCATCGACCAAAGTTCACATGGAATCCATTTAAGAATTCATGGCTTCTAGCCACTTCTCATAATCGACGTCTAACATCTCTTTTCGTAGTTAGTAGGTTCTTTATCATCTATGAGGTATACTTATTAGTCACCATCTATGAGAAATTCATATCTCTTTGGTGTTTTGTGTATTCTACTAGATCTACGATCTGGTTAGGAAGATTTATTAGTTTGGGTTCCTCAATTTGACTAGTACTAGGTTATGGTTCTTGTGATAGTTCATCAAGATCAATCTTCCTTCCACTACTCCCTTCCAGCATAAACTATTTTTCTAGAAAGGTAGCATGCTTAGAAACAAACACCTTTTGTTCCTAAGGATGATATAAATAATAGTCTAAACTTTCTTTAAGATATCCCACAAAACCTACATTTGTCAAACCTAATTCCCAACTTGTCTATGTGTAACTTCTTTATATAAGTAGGAGAGTCCCAATTCTTAATGTGTTTAAGATTGGGTTTTCTTCCTTTCTATATCTCATATGGTGTTTTCAGTACTTCCTTTGAGGGAATCTTGAACAATAAGTATGTTGTGGTCAGGAGAGCATATCCCCTAAAGGATATAGGAAGATCAATATAACTCATTATGGATCGCGTCATATCTAATATAGTAAGATTCATTCTTTGGACACACCATTCAAATGTGGTGTTCCAAAAGAGTCTATTGAGAGAGAATCCCATTTTCTTTGGATAATAAAGAAAATTATCAGTCAGGTATTCATGTAAGACCCGATATTTTAATTAGACTATTTTAATATGTAAAATTTTATTTCGAGGAATTTTCAATGTGTTTAAGTAAATCTATGTTGTAATTAAGCATAAGTTTTGGGGGAATAAATTTTTTTCTTTAAAAGGTAATAAGGAAAACTAGGTAAGAGTTGGGTTTTTAAAGAGTTTTGGGGTGAATTTTAAAAGAAAAAAAAGAGTTGGAGGCTTAGCATGCAAATAAGAGAAAGTTTGTTATATAAATATGAGTGGAGGGGGAGAAAAACTAGCACAATGTGCTAGAATTCTTTAGAACCACCAAGAAATAGAGGAGAGAAATAGAGAAAATAAGAGAAAAGAAAAGAAAAAGGAATAAGAGGAAGAAAAAAAAAAGAAAGAAAAAAAAGAAAGGAAAAATCTTACAAAGAAGGTAAGAGTTGTTTTACTTTGTTAGGTATGTTCATTAGATTGAAGATTTGAATTCTTGAAATAGGGCTTTTGAAGAATCTTTGATGAAAAATGATGAGTGCCAAATATTGCATATTTTGGCCCCTTAATATATATTTGTTAGCTTAGGAATTTGTTACTTTGAGTTGTTTTTTTTCGTTGTTTTATAGGTTTACAAGCACTTGGAAAGGAGTTTCACTAAATTGCCAGAATTTCCCATACAGATCAGTCATTTTTATGGATTAAACTATATTGATTTAGGAAGAACTAGGAGATAAGCCATATATACTTGGAAAGATCCGGATGTCTATTTTTTTGGGAAATTTTACAGCTTATAAATATGATTTTTCTAGAGAAAGTTATGACAGTTTTAGTAGACAAATATCAGGCTGTGTGTGATTTCAGAGTGGCAAAAGTGATTTTTGTGGATTAAACTGTAATGATTCAAGAAGAACTAAGAGATGAGCCATATATGCTTGGAACGATCCAGATGTCTATTTTCTTGGGAATTTTACAGCTCGTAAATATGATTTTTCTAGAGAAAGTTATGGTAGTTTTAGTAGAAAAGGTTAGGCTGTGTGGGATTTCAGCGTGGGCAGAAGTTTTGAAGGGTATATGAAGGCTTAAATCCCACATACCCCATCGGTTGGAAACACATTCTATATCCCACATCCCACATCGGATTGGAAACACATTGCACTCATGGAGTTCCCCTATAAAAGCCTCATTTCACTTCATCAAAAAGGTGTGCAATCCGGAGGACTTCTGCTAGCATTCTTGGGGATCTCAAAGGCTTGGCTACCAAGGGGGGAAGCGCCGCATAATAGCTGTGAGTGGAATTTCTCTCAATGTATAGTCAGTTTTAATTTATTTATTTTAAGTTTAAAGTTTTATGTTTAGCACTTTAATTATGAAATTTAGTTTCATAATCATGAGAGGCTAAAACCTTCATCTAAGGTTGAAGATGAAGCCTCGCCATTGTTTGGCATAATATTTTCAGATATGTTCGTAAAATTCTGATATTTTTAGTATTAATGTTCTGTTTCAATTGTTTGAGTAAATTCTTATGATTGATTGTGTTTAAATTGGATATTCCTTGTGCTTCATCTGCCGGATACAGCAGATCATCCAAAGTAAATTGGATATCCATTGTGGTTCTAAAGGGATACATTGGATGATTTGGTTGAATTAGGGTATTTGTTGTGATTTGTACAATGGTGGATTCATGGAATTATTTGACAGATTACTTTTATATAGAACATTAAAATATATGCTTTACTTTGGTGGGGTGGATTCATAAACTTTAGTATCTTTATTATTTGTTTCAACTCAATTTAGTTTAGTTTATATTCTTTGCATAATACAATTCAAAAATTGGAACTAGGTTAAAATAGGGTTAGTTTAGATAAAAATATATTTTCACGATTCCTTATGGATTCGACCTCGCACTTGCACACACTATATTGTAAACGACTCGTGCACTTGCTAGTAATTTAAAACTCACAACAAAAAACAAGTTTTGGTTTAAGAAATGGGTTTATGCTTGATTTGAGTTATTTAAGAGTTTTAAGTAAAAATTTTGTTGCGAGTATTGTAAAAAATTCAACTTTAAGCTTGAGGGAACTTTGATTTTAAGGGATTTGAAGTTTTATGGAAGGTCTATGGCTTTTGGGAAGAAAAAGATGGAGTTTTCATGCTATTTCTAGGCTTCAACCCTCTGGATAATCAATTATCCAAATTGCACAGTTGATTGTGCGAGGGACAAAAGGTTCAGGTTAACAGCACAATTGACTATGCACAATCGACTATGCATTTGGACAGTCGACTGTGCTATCGTCCAAGGACTTCATAGTCAATTGTATGATGAAAACAATCGATTGTGCAACCTTAATTTTAGTTTTTAGGTTTTCAAATCTTATCCTTTTCAATCCTAAGCATTAGGAGATGACCCAATGGGTTAGTTGAAAGTTGTAGCCCTTTGATTTGAAGTGATTAAATTCTAATTACCTATGTTGGGTTGTGATAAATATTTATTGTGTCGTTAGGCTATTTTGGAGTTTAATCAAGAGGCAAAGAGGTGAGTTGGGATTAAGCTTGGTGCAAAAAGATGAGTATCACCTTACTTTTAGTAAGCGTAAGGATATTAAATGAAATTTAAAGCTTAGAATATATATATATATATATATATATATATATATATATATAAGATTAAAGGAGTAAGAGACACTCATAATAAGACTAGTATGTTGAAATTTATATGTTTGAAAGATGTTATAATGTATTTGATTTATTGAACTTATACATGAGAAACTATATTGTTGTGAATGCTTTGCACATGTTATGAAATTTTGTTGATATTGTGATTGTGTGAAATGAATAGAATAATTATGTAATTGATAGGACTCCACCCGACAAGAGGTAGAGAGAAGATCCAAATTGCTTATGATGGGAAACGTCCCTGTTGTTTATGATTAGCCCAATGAGAGGCAAGAACTTTGAAGTGATGAAAGAAGTGAAGTTTTATTGCATTACACTGCATAACGAATGATTGGTATATAATTGATGACTTTCATTGGTCCATGAGAGGCACAAGTGGTGTTTGGACCTTTAGGGGCATGTGTTGTGATTAGACTATTAAAGGACACTCGTTGTAATTAGCCTGTGAAGGGCATGCGATGTGATTCACCCAATGAAGGGTGTTGAATGTATTTGGTTCAGTAAAGGGTATGAAATATTGATTGTTATAGTATGAAAATGTTTGAGATTTGTCTTTTACTCTCAAAAGATTAATCATATAATACATAAGTGATAAGAACTACATACTTTTTGATTTATTGAAAAAATAAGGAATAATTATAATGACTACTTTGTTAGTAATAAGAAATGAGAAAAGTAAGCTAAAAAATTTATACTTATAAGTCGTATTATTTTCCATACTTAGAAAGAAATAAATATTAAGTTAAGGTTTGAAAAATAAAGAACAAAACTTTTAAAACAATTACTTTTAGTAATGTGTTTCTCATTGAGCTTTTTAGCTCATCTTTTTATTTTCTAACATTTCAGGCAATACCGGGAGTTTGTTAATTAAAGTTGAAGGAAGTCCTAAATAAGGCTCTCATCTATGGAATCCGCGTCTTTTGGGTCTTTGTTAAGAGTCGAAGCCCTTGGTCTTGGTTTAGTCATTGTAAAAGAAAGTGTTCAAGGCTTACTTAAGTGGGGAGTTTTGTTTCATTTGCATCTTTTAAAAATTGTAAAATCTTTGACTCTCTTATATTGTAAAGATTTTTTGGATGTGTAAAAATGTGATATTCAAAATTTTTGAAGTTTGATAGGATGTTTATATTCTTGATGAGTATTATATAATTGCTTCTTGAGTCATGGTGCTCATTGTTGAAAGGTAATGGAGTCGTTCCGAGTAAGGCCCACTCGGTATGGGTCATTACAATTCATTTCCTTGATCAGATCGAAGAACTTTAATACCCTTCCCATTTTGCTCTTCCACTTCACCCCTGAATTCTTCGAAATTTTCAAATGATTCGAACTTCTATTTTTTTAAGTACACATACCCATAACTTGAGTGATCATTGGTAAAGATAATAAAGTAGGAGTAACCTCCTCTAGCATTAACTGTTAGGGGTCCACACACATCACTGTGTATTAACTCTAATATTTCCGTAACTCTTTCTTTATGTCCAATAAATTGCATTATAATCATCTTTCCCATGAGACGGGCTTCATAAGTTGGATGTGATTCAAAATCAGATAGATCCAAATATCCACCTTTTACCAACTTGTTTACCCTATCTTCATTGATATGACCTAGTCTTAATAAAAACTGGTACACAATAACAATTCTCAAGTTCTAAAGTTTCTCTAGATGGCAACTCCAAGTAATATGTCCCCACGGCTAATGCAACAACTTTTGCTTCATTTCTAAGGCGCATATCCACCTCACCCTTGCTCAGCTTTCTACTTCTTCGAAGTGTCTGCAAATTATTATAGATATGTGAGCCATAATAGTATCTAATATCCATGAAGAAGTATTGTTAACATTTAAGTTAACATCAGTAGCAAAAAACTCGAACAAACCTTCCAAAGGCTTGTCCGTCAAGGTTTCAAGGTACTCACTGTAATTCCCTTTTCAATACCTATCCTTGCCACAATGGAAGCATTTTCCTTTATTTTTCTTGGCTTTTGAAGAACTAGTCTTGCTAACACCTCTATTTGTTTTCAATGGCTTTTTCTTCTTCAAGAGTTTCTTTTTAGAGAAAGAAGCTTTATCAAAAAGCATAATAGATGCTTTGTCTTTCTTTATCGTGCTCTCAAAAGTCTTCAACATGTTTACAGGCTTTGGAAACATGGTTTTTATATTGTTCATGTTGTAGTTGACAATGAACTGAGAATATGATTCTAGAAAAGACTACAGAATCAAGTCTTTACTTAACTATGAATCCATATGAAAATTGAGCCTATCTAATTGCTTGATATAGTTGATCATTTTCAATCTATGCATATGGACTGAGAACCTTCGGGTGTCCTAGCCCTAAAAAGATCCTTAGATACCTCGAACCTTGCATTACGACTATATTCACCATACAACTCTTGTAGATGAAACAAGATCGAAAATGCACTTTCCATTTTATCATTTTGTTTTTAAAGATCAATAGATATAGACACTAGCATATAGCACCTTGCCTTCATGTCATCCTCTTGCCACTTCTTATAAGCAATGAAATTTTCTTCTAGAGCATTCTCAGTAAGATCAGTTGGGAGAGATTGATCAAGAACATAAGCTATCTTTTTGGAATTGAGAACAATTCTTAAGTTCCTTAGCTAGTAAGAAAATTTGGGCCCAATCAGCCTGTTTATATTAAGTATTCTAGATACTGGTTTTAGATTAGCCATTGCGATCTACAATACAACAATAGATAAATTGGAATCTATTCATATTATTAACTACCATAAAAATTTAGTCTTTATTCTAAATGATACCTCCCACTATTCTTTTCGATTCCCATAACCTTCAATGTGGAAAGCAGAAAACCCCTTTGGAAGGTTTCCTAGTGGAGATTAGGATCCTTTCACTTCTACATTAAGCCTTATGGTAGTACAACAAACTAATAGTGTACATGATTGGTAGATAAATTTTATCATTTGCATCTCATGCAATTTCCAATCATATTCAGCCTCATAAATGTATATGACATTATCATAGCACAATAAATCATATTCATTTTAGTTAAGTCTAACCCACCATTCCTCACATGTGTAAATTAGCGATATAACATTTGTGGTAAAACAACAAATTTATACCATTTGTTTACCTCGTGCACATCATATGTTTTAATAGACAATATAATTGCCCTACAGGTGTAAACCTTGTGGTAGCACAACAAATTTATACACATAGGAACCTTCGCATATTGACTATAATGGCAGAAGACTATGAATAATCATTCCTAATGATTTTCATTTACAACTTAATATTATTTTATTTGTGAATGAGGGATTTAGGTCTTTACGTTTAGATCTCATCATTTAATATACATCACATACATTTAACAGCATATAATCACATCACATGCAAAATATATACACATCACATGCATAAAGATATATACCTAAATGGATGAGTATGAACTTTCTAAGCGTGATCTACTTGAGCCAATAAATTAAATCACTTGGTTAAACCCTAGGTAATTATTACATGAATATAACTCATACATTCATGGGTTTTCAATCTTCAAAAGGTCCACTATGCTTCCTCGCGCACTCGTTCATTTGCCTTGATAAAATTCTATCCAACTCTAAGTAACTTTACACACATCAAATATATATAAAAAATCTTGATCAGAAGTCAAGGAAAATTACATTGGAAGGAGATAGAAATTTACATTTAAAGAAATAAAAGAAGGCAAGGTATGCAAACCCCATTCAATATTAACTAAAAAAAAAATAATACCAATAAATTTAACCAATTGCTAAAGTCTTGGTCCAATAATCGTCCACTAATATAATAAAATTGTATAAATAAACAATAATAACTCTATTCTAGTTATGACTATTTCTTCTTAGATTGCAATTGTAATCCCATTATGTTTCTATAAAATTTTATTAATCCTATTCAAAATAAGGTTAATATTTTTTATTCATTAGAATTCAAAATTCCAATGTGATAAGGATTTTGGAGTTTCGATTCCTAATCAAACTTCAATTTCTTAAAACTTTTGATTTTTAAATTTAGAACAAATCTTAATTAATTAAATCAATTTAATTTAAATATTTTGAAGATAAAAAATTAAACTTTTAATTTCAATTAAAACATGTTTTAATTTTAAAGAAATTTGAAACAATTTCAAAAACACTTTAAAGCCCCAAAAAACTAACTTTTACGTTACATAGTCGACTTCCCATTATAGTAGTCGACAGTCAAAAGTTTATATCCAAAAACTCAATCAAGTTAAAAGAGAACAATGAAGATAATCGAGTGTCCAAATTCTCTGCTTGATTCTTAAATTAGGCCTGTTAAGGAGCAGTAGACTGTTTTCTCGTGGCGGTTGACTATCCTTACAAAATTTGTATATTTTTCACGTTTTGTTTTTGCGAATTTTGTTGCCAAAATAACTTTTTTAATCCAAAATCAAATTTTGTTCAAACAAATTGTTCATAATCAATCTTTATTGATTGAATGCATTTGAAAAAAAAATATATACAAATTCTTTACTATCATCTCATGACAATAAATAATTCAAGATCTCTTTCTTGAATTCTCTTGACCTGGGTTTCATAAACCCTAACTTAACTATTTAGATTTTGAATTTACAATCACTAGAAATTAAAAGATCAAATATTTTACAGTCGCAACAATAGAATCAATTATTTTAATAATTTATATAGTTGGCTCTGATATCACTGCAAGTCCACCACTATGCAAACGCAACGAAAATTTAAAATATTTCATATCGATAAACTTAATTATAAGAAACTGTTGACCAATATTTGATTTTAATAATGACAAAACACTACTCTAATTGCACTAACAGTTTTATCTAAGTGTTTAAGTAGCAAAAGCATTCAGCATAGAAACAAGATGCAAGAACTCAACTTGATTCAGACAAACAAGACAAGACAGAAGATCTAGAATAGGCATTAAAGTAATTGAAACAATTTTAAATCTCTCATGTTCAATTACATAGCTTGATCTATGGCTCAATTTACAAAAGATTTTGACAAAACTAACCATACAAAAGTTTCTAAGTCAAACATAGTTTTGAAACATGAAAAATTGGGTTGAAGGACAACCGAGTCGACTGGCTCCATATACTAGTCGACTAGTGTTGAGGATCCAGTCGACTGGTAACTAGGATATAAAGTTTCTAGTCGTCTGGTACTCTCTCATAGCCCAAAAAATGAAGTTTCTCACTTGAGCCAATCGACTGGTAATTCGAAAATATGGTCATTTGAGACGCGAGACTTGAGCATTTAATGCCCCATACCTACCAAGTCAGTGTCAAATGACAATATTGATTCCAGGCTATATAAACCCACTTCAATGAGAAGAACACATTCAATTCACAAGATTGCTCATTAATTCTCAAAAGCTTTAAAAAATTTATTGTTGAGCCATTCTTTAAACTTGTTCTTGAAAGCGAGATATTGTTCATTTGTAAAAGCACTTATTGCTATCTCTCTACTACTTTCTTTACAGCAAACTTCATTTATTGTAAAGGGAAAGAGTTGTAATAACTCTTAGAGTGTTTAGGATTAAACACTTCATTGTAACTTCCCTGAGGAAGAGAGTGACTTCTGTCAGGAAGAGAGTGACTTCCGTGAGGAAGAGATTAGCTTTCGTGAGGAAGAGATTGGTTGTAAGGTTTGTGCAATACCGACTAAGTTGCACGACTAGGGTTTTAGTGGATTGCTTCAAGGAGGTTCATTGAAGAGAGTGAACGTAGGGTCAGAGAGATTCTGATATTGCCGAACCACTATAAATGGAGTTTGCATATTCTCTTCCTTAAACTCCTTTACTTTCAAGCATATTATTTGATTGTATGCTTTGTGTATTTAACTATTTAAAAACTTGCAAGTAAATCAGAAAAAGTTTTTAAAACCCAATTCACCCCCCTTTTGGATTTGAACCTCCGTTTACAATTAGTATCAGAGCTTCGTACTCAATTTCAGGCTTAAAATCCTTAAGTTGTTCCGATGGCATCTAATAGCTATACCGAAGGGCATTCCTATACTAGGCCTCTCTTGTTCAATGGCTTCAACTATAACTATTGGAAAAATAGAATGAAAATCTTTGTCAAAGGACAAGATTACAATCTATGGAGGGTCATTGAAAAGGGACCTAGAATTCCTACAAAGGAAATATTCATTGGAGAAATCAATCATACAATGCCTAAACTCAAAACAAAGTTTAATGAAAATGATTGTAGAATGGTGTCTCTCAATAGTAGAACAACTAGCATGTTACATTGTGCTCTAGATATTGCTGAATACAATAAAATTTCTGCATGTATTTCAGCTAAAGAAATTTGGGACAAATTACAAGTTACATTTGAATGACATGCGAAGTTAAAAAATCAAAAATCTATGTGCTAGTGTCCGAATATGAAACTTTCAAAATGTCTCCAAATGAAACTATTTCTCAAATGCACTCACGTTTTACTACGATTGTTAATGGTCTAAAGCTTCTTAGTAGAAACATTGAGGAATTTGAACTAATGAGGAAGATCTTAAGGTCTTTTCCGTCCACTTGGAAAGTAAAGAAGACGGCCTTCACGAAGGCCAAAGATCTCGACAAACTTGATGTCGAAACACTTCTCGGATCACTATTGACATATGAGATAGAGGAAATAAATCCCATTGTCAATAATGATGAAAATAAAAACAAGTAAATTGTTCTCAAAGACTCTATGAGCAACAAATAGGAAGAAAAGAAAGAAGAGGTAGAAAGCAGTGAAGAAGATGGTGAGATGGCTCTAATCACCAAGAGGTGCCATAGGTTTTTGAAGAAGAGCAAGAAACCTTACACAAAGGATCCCACTCCAAAAAGGGAATCACTTGTGTGTTATAGCTGCAAGAAGCCCAGTCACATCAAGGCCGATTATACAGCAACAAGCAAATCATATAAGAGCTTTAAAAAGAAAGCTATGATTGCAACCTGATCGGTGCAAAACTGCAAGTGCACAGTATCGTAGTTTTATAGTAAAGTGATAAAAAGAGTATCGTCCTCAATGATTGGTAACTTGCTTCTGACAAGTACTGAAATTATACTAATCTTGATTTTATTTAGAAAAATCTCTTTTTGTTGTTTGTAATTGCAATATGAAATAAAATCAATTTAAATGAAATAATCAAAGGAAAAGAAAGCTGTTTTTTTAATATCAAATTAATAAGAGAAAGAACTTCTAGGAAACTGATTTCACTTAATTCCTCACTATGCTTAACTCATCTAACTAATTAAAATTAATCATATCTGTTTGTTAGCGAAATCTCCAATTTATCCAAAAGCCTCTTTTGATAGTCAATTGGAAATATTCTTCTTCATTATTCTACACAAGAGTATGCAAATTAATAAAACAAGGAAGCATTAAGACCAACAATTTTTTTTAGACTACATAAGTTCATATAAGTCTTTCGATTCCTATATTTACCTATGCTGAAATATCCAAGTTCTATAATGTAATTCTTTCTTTCGATAGCAAATCACAAGATCAAGATCATATAATTAATGCCCAGTCAATTAGAAGCAATACGTTCAAAATTAATCAGCCAAATATAGAAGATAATTACTACAATCAGCATAGAAAATTAAGCATAGTTTGAAATTAAATTACATCATTTTCCTAGAATAAAGAAAGTTTAGTTCATGCTGAAAATTAAATTTAACAGCAACGAATTCACCATAATTTCGTAAACCAGTGTGCGTTCAACTACCGCTGCTGCTGTGGAGGTCTGCTGTGTGATCAACACTGGATACGGAGTAGGGGCGAGGTAGGTGTTGGCTACGAGGAAGCAACTGCTAGAGGCAGCAGTTGTTGGTGCCGGATGAGGAGGACTGGTGGTTGAGGGCTGCTACTACCGGATGAAGAGGATAAGGTTGCTGGCTATCTCCTTTAATTAGGGTTTCTCCCTTTCCTTTATATAGGCTCCCGAGTCTTCAAATAAAATTTCATTTTTTATATGCTCTAAAGTCTTCAATTAAAATTTTCTTTTTTAAACAAGGGAAAGAGTCCCTTGACGATAAGACACTAAAATTTGAATCTTTCCCATCTTTTAAACCTGAAATAAATTAAATGATAACAATGAGGCCTAAAACCAACAAAAATTAATAAAATTATATTAAAGTTAAAAGTTAAGACGTGATAAAAATAGGAAATTATGCACGACATCAAACACCCCTAAACTTAAAACTTTATTTGTCCTCAATTAAAAATAAAATGAACCCATAGAAAAATCTCATCACTCACCAAGCCATGATTTGAATTTAGATTTCATTACTAGAATCTTACTCTTTTAATATCAAGGATAGCAGGAAAATCAATAAAAAACTTAGCAATTTGTCAAGCAAGAGTTAAGAGACTACCCGAGCAGCAGTGTTGAACTGCTGCACTGAAGCTGTTTTACCTGATTTTTGCACGGACTTCAATCCCGACATCCAATAGTCTTTCCCCTCGATCCCTAGCTTGAGTGGACCATCTGACAAAGGCTTAGAAACAACTTCGAGGAGAACGAAGAATAATTCGAGAATGAAGCACCAATGGCTGAACAGTTCGAAAACCAGCAACCACCTGCACAAATACCGATGAAGCAATCCTTCATCCCACGGAACCTTGATCAGCCATCATGTATTGCATATCAACCTGAGGTGGAAGGCAACTATTACATATCTCCGCAAATATTGAGTGCATTGACTCACTTTAGGGGCACACCTAATGAGGATCTACACTTGCACCTTCGAGTGTTCTTCGATCTCTACTAGTTCCAGCATATCCAAGGCCTAAACCAAGAGGAATAAAGTTAATTCTTTTCCCTTTTTCCTTAAAAGATAATCCTAAACTGTGGTACAATTCATTGCCTATAGTTTCTACCCACACTTGGGAGGAGTTGGCCAGCAAGTTCCTAAGGAAGTTTTTTCCAGCCTAAAAGACAAGACAAATGAGCAAAGAGATCTAGTCCTTCCAACAGAGGGGTGGAGAACTTTTCTTTGAAGCTTGGGGACACTTTAATGAGTTGCTTCACAAATGTCCACATCACAACCTACCTCAAGATGAGCTGGTACTGGCCTTTTATGAAGGTCTAAATGACATGAATAAAGGTATTGCTGATTTTAGTTGTGGAGGTGTGCTGATGGAGAAGAGCAGTGAAGAAGCCATGGAGCTGTTTGAGGCATTAAGTGAACACACCCAACAATTCTCCTCTAGAGGTAGACAAGGAGTCAAGAGCAAAGGTATGTATGAGGTGACTCTAAATGGTGGACCCTCTACCCAAATAGATGCTCTAGAGAGGAAGCTAGATATGAAGTTAGATATGATTGTAAAAGCTATGTCTACTCAGAACATCTCACCTCGACCACAAACTACACAACGCCAGGTATGTGCTATATGTTCTTAATTTGATCACACTACTGAGACTTGCCATTTATATTCATCTGTAGATCCAAAACAAGCAAACTATGTGGGACCAAACAACTATGCTTCCAAGAACGATGCATATGCACATACCTATAATCCTAGATGGCGAAACCACCCCAACCTCTCATGGAGCAACAATCAAAATGCCTTGAACCTTTAAGGGCAACAAAGGAACTTCCACCAAGCAGCGCAACCAGTTCAAGAGTTAAATAAGAGTGACCTAGAGAGTATGGTGAGGCAATTGATAACGTCCCAAGAATAGTTTATGGCAGATGGAAGGCAAATTCAAACTGAGCAAAGACAAACGATTGCAAAGCATGAGTAAACCATCCAAAGGCCGGAAGTACAAATGGAGCAATTTGCTAAAGAGCTTTGTGAAAGGAAGCAAGGTGAGCTTCCAGCCCAAGTACTACCAAATCCGAGAGGATATCAGCAACTAAATGCCGTGACAACTCTCAGAAATGGTAAGGTCATAGGAGTTAATGAGCCAGCACAAGCATCTCCTACTAAGCCATCCACATCCAAGGTAAGTGAAATGGAGAAGTGGAATGCACCACCCTTCCCTTAAAGGTTAGTAAAGCCAAAGAAAGATAAATTGTTTGATATTTTTGAAACTTTGAGAAAAGTATAAATTAACATTCCCTTATTAGATGCAATCAAACAAATTCCTACTTATGCTAAATTTTTAAAAGATTGTTGCACTAACAAAAGAAAGTTTCAAGAACATGAAACAATGGCTCTAACTAAAGAGGTAAGTGCGGTATTATTAACAAAACTACCACCCAAGCTACAAGATTTGGGTAGTTTTACCATTCTCTGCAGGATAGGTGACCAGTTTTTTGAGCGTGCACTATTGGATTCAGGAGCAAGTGTCAATTTGCTACCATACACAGTAGTTGAAAAGCTAGGTTTGGAGGAGCTTCAACCAACCTCCATCACTTTGCAATTGGCAGATAAAAGCACCAAAAGACCTAGAGGTATACTTGAGGATGTCTTGGTAAAGGTAGGTGAGTTTATTTTGCCTGCTGACTTCATTGTGTTAGATATTGAAGAATGCCCTATGCCATTACCTCTGCCCATTATCTTAGGAAGACCCTTTATGACAACTGCTGATACAATAATTAATGTGAAAAGGGTATTGTAAGTATGACGGTAAATGGTGAGACAAGAGGGTGCGATCGATCGCAAGTATCATAGAAAGTTCTGCTGATGCCTTGAAACAGAAAAAAAATCGATTAGGGTTTGATATAAAAATAAAGATGATAAACAGAAACTTAAAAATTTTAGAAAATTTAAAGTAAAATAAAATAAGAATAACGATGATTAAACTAAACGAGAGTAATTCTAAAAGAAAATTTAGTGCAATCCCCGGCAATGGCGCCAAAAACTTGTTGCGCGTTTATCTACCTAAATAAATAAGTACATAACCGTATAGTTTTACTTGCAAGTGCACAAGGTCAATGGTAGCATAGTGTACAAGTGCGAGATCATTTCCACAGGAAATGGTGAATTTCGTTTTAGAATCAGTTTCTTAGTAAAAGAAGATGAAAAGAACAGTTGAGTGTGATTTAATAATAAGAACATAGGGCTTTGATATCCACCACTAATTATACTTTCCCAATGTGTAATGTGTCAATGCACTAGCCTTATCATGAATACCTAATGGTCGCCAACCTAAGGGCATGGTATCTACTCCTTAAGCTATTGATTTCCCTAAGCAACGAGTTAGGCATGGTATCAACTCTAACTCTTTTCTTTCTTAAGGGATTCAGCGTGGTATCTACTGAGTTGTTCCTTAAGAGAGCATAGGTCCTATGGGAATCGACAACCACACAGGACCTAGGGTATGGTAACTATTCTCGGTTTCCCATGTTGATTAACCCAAGAATTCGGTGTGAATATCTTTTGTTACTAATGTTAGACCCAGGACTCGGTCATCCAAATTGATCTAACTAACAAGTCCATACCACATGCACATATTGATCAGACATATACATATGAGGAATTTAAATAAATATAGGCATTAATCAAGTTAAACATCATAATCAAGGCTATTGCAAAGATAATCAATGAATGTATATATGGGAAAGCATAACTAGGGCTTTAATCGAGCCCTATTAAGAGTTAGTTACACATGTTGTCTAAGATAAGCATCGAAATATAAACTAAACATAAAATATGAAACCCGAAGAAACTTGTGGAGACAAGTCGTCAATTCCTCTCTAAGCTTACAACTTCGAGCCAAAGTAAAAGATAAAAGAAGGGATATCTAATTTGTGTTTTTACAAGTGTATTTATAGGGATTGAATAATCCTAGAAGACTCAGGAAACCCTAAACTTTCCTAAAACATAAAACTCCTTTATTTCCAAAACTGGTTTTGCCACTTTACTGTTCACGCTCGTACATGTGCCTTCAATTGCATACGTGGTGCGCTCGATCGCAATGGTGCGCTCGATCCTTCTTTGTTCGCGCACGAGCGCTGATGCGCTCGATCGCACAGAGGAGTGCGCTCGATCGCACTCTAGCCAGCAGCTGCTTCAGGATTTCCAGAGTTTCTTCCTTTAAGTGCCAAAAAATACTTCTTTTTCTCCAAGACCCTATAAAAACGTGTAAAACATAAAAGTGAAGTAAAATAGACTAAAACATATAGACAAAGAGCTTAACAAATGTAAATTAAGGTGCTTAAATATGAATATTTAAGCACCTATCATTTACGGATTACTTAATTCAATATGATATATGTAAAATTACTTCCTTACTCTTATTTTATGAATATGAATATTACAATGTGTGCTTTCTAACTGTTAAAAAATCCATTCTAAAGAACCTATTGAGTGGATTGTTGTAGTGAAAAGATACTGAAAGTCATTAAATGTTTATATATGTTCAATTAGGTAAATTTCATAAGGAATGAATAAGAAACATCATAAAGATGGTCCTTTTTTTTCAAATTAAGAGAGTAATCCCAGAATACCTTGCTTGTTTCCAAATTAAGTATCAAGAAAGGTAAGAATGGTTAATATAGTGCTTTTAAAATTGTTCAAGATTAATAAAGAATTCAATCAGATTGACAATGTATTGAGTCTTAAGGATGTTGTCCTTATAAAGTGAAATTAAGTGCTTTTTATATATGAAAAAATATCATGAGAAATAAGATTGAAATGAAAGTAAAAACTTGGATAAATGATAATGAACGTGAGGGTAACTCTTTTGCTCTTGTTTTAAGTGAATCTAATATAACTGAAGCCCCATTTAATGTGGTGGTTAAACAATGGTAATTTTATTAATCTTACCATATAGGGATTCATAAGCAAGGAAAAGCCAAATATATGAGAGTTTAAACTAACGGTTGGAAACAACAATGAGGTGTACATAAAGTTCATAGGAGTAGCTAGTTTAAATGTAGCTTCTAGATTTAAATTGCTATACGGGACACACTTTATAAATGATCATAGCGTGGAATTCATTTTCTGTCTTCAGGTTTTGGATAAGATTAGCTACACTTTTTATGATAAAGGTTATAAGGTTACATTATCTTTTGATTTGAAAGCTATTTGCCATTGCACCTTGTTCTATGGAATGTATAAACTGTATGTTGAGCTCCAAATAAAGTCTAGAAAACCTCATATAAAGTTCAAATATTTCCAAAACATCCCCAACTAAAAAAATTCTTCCATGTTATGGAATAAATTTTTTGGTCAAAATTTTAGGGAGAGAGTGAACAGGGTGATAAAGGAATATATCCGACCTACTCTCAACTAAACATGTGTTAAATTGTTTAGGGATAAATCAACAAAGATAAAGAAAATTGTGCATCTCATGAATCTGTGGAAGTCATCCACATTTATTTTCAATAAATTTTGTCTAACTATATTGTGTAAGTGTAAACACTTGTATCATTCTGATACAACTCAATAGATGGACAACAGTCAGTTGAATCAAGGATTAGATAAAGAAGGTGTACAAGAGCATGAAAGATTCCCTTATGGACTAAAGATTAAATTCTCTAAGCTATAACAAGCTTGTATCAGATGGAAAAGAGGCTTGTATCAAATGGAAATGAGGCTTGTATCAGCTGGGAAGTTGTTAAAAGGTTGTAACTAGTTTGTTAGAGGTGTTAGTAGTTTATTCGAAAGTTGTTAGTTATATAACCAACTTAACTATCAAGATTATAACAATTAAGAGTTGTATGGTCTTAATTTTTTGTAGAAGAATTTTTTGATATTGAGACCTCTAACAAGATTAGTTTCAGATATAGAAGAATTTTTTGTACGAATTTCATAAAAGAAGTCCCCTAAGAGTTGGTCACTTACTAAAAATACCGATAACTTTTCTTTCTTCTTAAAACAGTCCCTAACATTAGTGCTTTCATTCAATCAATCCTTTAACAGATCCCAAGTTCTCCAATCTAGATCATTATCCTTACTCTTCCATTTTCTATCACCTTCTTTCATTACCTTGTGTCATTACTTTTTACTACATCATCACTAACAAATGAAATGGAAAAGGGAACAAGACTCATCAAGTTTGATGGAAATGTTAAGAACCTCCAACATAAATTGGATGAAAATGTCAAGAATCTACAAGATAAACTGGATTAAAATGTCAAGACTCTACATAATTTTCAAACAACTCAATATCATGATCTTTTGAGTTCAAGAAAATTACACAACATCAATTTGCTGAACTTAACCAAAATCTGAAGAAATTCATGGTTTCAGTTAAGAACAAAACAGACAATCTTCAGAATTTGAACCAATTCCAGAACCAGCACCAGATTCCATCTCAGTTAGGACATGAAGGTGCAGATCAACCTCACATACAGGAGAGTATACCTTATGGTTCAATAGTTAAAAATTTTAGATTGGAGTTTCCAAGATTTGATGGTTTAAATGTGTAAGGCTGGATGTTTAAGGCCGAACAATTTTTTTAGTATAATAATACTTATTTTGATCAAAGAATTATCATCTCTTCCTTCCACATGGAGTGACCAGCTTTAGCTTGGTAGTGGATGTCTAAGGGAAGATTAATCTAATCTTGGCTAGCTCTTTTGGGCCATGATGTTGAGATTTGGACCTTTTACTTAAGAAGATCCAAATGGTGCCTTAGCCTAATTGCAACAAACTACTATTGTTGCTAACTATCAAGCTCAATTTAAATACCTTGTTACCATGGTACATTGACTATCTTAATCTTTTTTTATTAGTCTGTTCATCTTAGGTCTCAAACCAAAATTGAAGAGGGAACTTGTGATTGCTCAACCATTATCTGTGGTATAAGTCATGGCTATTGCAAGATTGTAATAAGGAAAATATAGTGATATCAGACAAACTTTTAAGCCTTAGTGGTCTTTAGCTCCATCTTCCATCGTACACAAAGATAACTTCAAGAAGTCTTCCTTGTTAACTCCTAAATAGTATCATTTAGGACCAGTTAGCACCAGTCATTGTCAAGAGATTGAGCCCTACAGAATTAAATGTTATAAGAGAAATAAGAATTTGTTATAACTGTGATGAAAAATATCACCATGTCCATAAATGTAAAAACTAATTTTTTTTGCTTATAGGAGACCCTGAAGAACACTTAGGGATTGTTCTTGATAAAGAATCATTATTTGTAAACCAGTTACAAGAGGAAGACTCTCAGTTGTTATCTGAAATAAGTCTTAATGCCCTAGCTGGTCAGATAAATCTTAAGACCCTCAAGATAAGAAGCTGCCATGGTAATTTTACATTGCAAATTCTGATTGATAGTATGAGTACCCACAATTTCATATAAAAAGAAATAGCTACAAGATTAGGGTTGTCTATATCTCCCTAAAAAATGTTCAAAGTTTATGTGGAAAATGGAGATTATTTGTGTTATGATAAGATCTGTTATTTAGTCCCTCTTAATCTCCAACATCTTGAATTTGTTATAGACTTGTTTGTCCTTCCCATTTAAGGGAATACATCGTTTTAGGAATCCAATGGTTAGAAAGGTTTAGACCCATTCTCCCTAACTATAAGGAGCTCACCATAGAATTCTTACAGCAATGACAAACAATACACTTACAAGGAGAATCATACTTACATTTTACACCTCTATCCCCCAATCAGTTGAGGAAATGATAGCCTATAAAGGCATTATACCCTATTACCATGTAAAGATTGAAGAACAAGATTAAGAACTAGAACCCAATATCATGAACTAAAGAATTTATGAACTACTGCAAGAATTCCAAATTGCTTTTCAAGAACCCTCTTAATTACCCCCATTTAGACCACTCAATCACCAAATACATCTCTTACATGGTACCAATCTTGTAAATGTTAAACTTTATAGGTATCCCCACTTTCAAAAGACTGATATAGAGAATATGGTTTAGGAAATGTTGTTGAATGGAATCATCATAAACAACCAGAGTCCATTTCATCTCTAGTCCTGTTAGTGAAAACGAATGATGGATCATGGAAGTTTCTTATTGACTACAGAGCTCTTAATGAAATAATTGTAAAAAACAGGTTCCCTATAATTTATAAGTTAGTAGATGATTTATATGGAGCGAATGTGTTTTCTAAGTTGGATATGAGGTCTAGCTATCATCATATAAGAGTTCATGAAAGGGACATTCCAAAAACTGCATTAAGGGCACATGAATGGCATTATGAATTTCTGGTTATGCCTTTTGGCCTAACCAATGCCCCTTCTACATTTCAGGCCATAATTAACATGATTTTCAAACCTTTCTAAAGTATTTTATCACAATCTTCTTTGATGACATACTAGTTTACAATACTTGTTTAGAAGATCGTAAGAGCCATCTGAGACAAGTTTTGCAATTCCTAGCAAACCACAAGTTGTATGCTAAATTGAGAAAATGTGAATTTTATAAGGAGACTATTGAATACTTAGGGCATATAGTCTCCTCTTAAGGTCTCTAACCATATCAAAAAAAAGATTCAAGCTATACTTGATTGGCTTGTTCCAACAAATCTTAAACAGTTGAGAGGCTTTTTAGGCCTAACTGGGTACTACAGGAAGTTTGTAAAGCATTATGCTACCCTAGCTGTCCCATTGACTAACTTTTTTTTAAAAAAAAAGCTTTCCATTGGAATATTGCTACTTAAGATTTCTTTCAAACACCTAAAGCTTCAATGGCTCAAGTACATGTATTAGTATTACCAGATTTCACAAAAACCTTTGAAGTAGAGATAAATACTTCTAATGTTGGGATTGGGGCTATTTTGACTCAAGCAGGCTATCCATTAGCCTTATTAGCAAAAATCTGGGACACAGAATGAGGTCAGCTTCTTCTTATGTCAAGGAATTATATGCCATAACACAAGCTGTCATGAAATGGAGACAATATCTTTTAGGCAGGATGTTCATTATTAAAATAGATCACAGAAGTCTCAAAAACTTGATGAATCAAGTAATTCAAACCCCTAAACAACATCACTACTTAAGCAAACTGCTTGGTTTTGATTACATCATTGTCTATAGACTTGGTAAGGATAATGAAATAGCTTATGCCCTCTCCAGACTTCCAGAAGCCACTACAAACACAACTGACATAATATCCAACCATTTTGATGGAGTTTTAATAATAGTTTTAAGCTCTATTTTTGATGTTATGACCCAACTAAGGAAGGAAAATACCATTGATCTAGAGTTGGTAACTATCCACTAGGTCATTCAAGATGGTTTCCCTATGTATCCAGATTACACACTCAAGGAAGGCTTGCTATACCATAAAGGTAAGCTCAACTTATGAGTTAAAGAATATCCTTCTTACTTAATTTCATTTTTCACCTATAGGAGGCCATTATGGTGTATTGAGAAATTACTTGAGAGTATCAATAAACTTCTCGTAGCCTCACATGAAAAGAGAAGTCCAAGACTTTGTTAAGAGTTACCTGGTTTGTCAATATATGAAATACCCCACTACTAAAGCTGTAGGATTATTACAGCCCCTACTTGTACCAAATCAAATATGAGAGGATGTTTCCATGGATTTCATCATTGGACTCCATTTATCCAAAGGTTGTACTACTATACTAATAGTCATTGACAGATTATCCAAGGATGCCCACTTTGGTGCATTACATCCCAACTTCAATGCTATAAATGTAGCCTAATTTTTAACTAACATGGTAATCAAACATCATTGTTTTCCCAAGTTTATAATCTCTGTTACAGATTCCATGTTTCTTAGTAAATTCTAGAAGCAATCATTTCTCCTTAGTGGTATAACTCTTAGCATGAGCTCCTCTTATTATCCAGAATTAGATGGCTAAACTGAAGTGCTTAATAGATTTTTGGAACAATACTTGAGAGCTTTTATGCATGATCAACGTAAACTCTGGACTAATTTTTTTACCTAGGGCTGAATTCTGGTACAATACTAGTCATCATTCAGCTATAGGAATGACCCCATTTAAAGCTATGTATGGGATAATTCCCCTATATTATTCCAGATTACATCAAAGAGTCTTCTAAGTAGTGGATCATTAGTTGTCCACAAGAACTGAGCTCTTATATCAGTTGAAGAGTAACTTGCTGCAAGCTTAGTCTAGAATGAAGGCTCATGTAGACAAACATAGAAAAAATTATCTTTCAATATAGGTGATTAGGTCCTTATCAAATTATAGCCTTACAGATAAGCTTCTATAGCCTTTAGGGATAATAACAAGATGAGCAAGAGGTTTTTTGGACCCTATCAGTTTCTCCAGAAAATTGAAAAGTAGTTTACAAGTACAACTACCAGATGAAAGCAGGATTCATCCTATTTTTCATGTATCCCAACTCAAGCCTTTTATAGGCCCTACTTCCCTTGCTAAGGTTGTTCCTTTACCACCAGTAAGCTTTAATAATCAACCTGTCATCGTTTTTTTTGGCTATATTAGCTAAAAGACAGACCATCCTTAAAGATCAACTTATTCCTCAAGCATTGGTGCAATAGGAAGGCTATTGCTTGAGGAGACTTTTTGGGAAAATGTTCAAGATTTTCTAAAGACACACCATTACTTAAACCTTGAGGGAAAAGTTCTTTTTAATGAATATGGGAATGATACAACTCAAGAGATGGAAAATAGTAAGCTAAAGCAAGGATGAGATAAAAAAAAAAAAAAATGGAAGAACCAAGAAAAGCAGTAGAAACAGGGGATAGGAATGTTTGCAGTGATCCAAAGCTTAGAATAAGTATAAGAGAAAAGAATATACAATTATGGGCTAAATATTATATTCTCTAAGCTACAATAGGCTTGTGTCTACTGGAAAATGAGGCTTGTATCAGCTGGGAAGTAGTTAAAAGGTTGTTAGTAGTTTGTTAGAAAGCTGTTAGCTATATAACCAACTTAACTGTCAAGATTATAACAACTAAGAGTTGTATAGTCTATAAATACTTGTAACAAAATCATTTTCATACATATAAGGATTTTTTAGAGAAATTTCATTTAAAAAATTCCCATAAAAACTGATCATTTTCTCGAAATAGTGAAATTTTTTCTTTATTCTTAAAATAGTCCCTAACACATTCATTTATGACTGGTCTTGTTATGGATACATGTTCACAATTAAAGAGATGTCTAATTTTTTTGTCACACTTAAGATTTTAGGACTGATTTTGAGAAACAATTAGGAAAAGTCATTAAGAATGATTGAGTCTGAACAATAAAGTGAGTATTTTAGTAAACATAAAGTTTCAGGATAGTTTAAAGGTTTGTTTGCTAGATGGATGGAGGAAACAGTGACTAGTACATTATATTAGGTTGTTCTGAACATAAAGATGTGGCCGAAAGATGAAATCACACATTTAAGGTTTTGGAAGAAGCATGTCAAGACTAGATTATCTCTTGATTGAGGTCATTACTATGGTTAAGTAAGTTCCAATAAAGTACCAAGTAAAATTGTAATCTAAATATCTTTTTGAATTATAACATTGATAATCTCTATAATTATTGAATATTTTACAAAAATACACCTATATATATTCCAAATGAAAGTAAGTTAGATTCAAGATTTTTTTGTTACTTCTTCATAAGGTACTCAGATCATTCTAAAACATAACTTTCATAGTCTTACCTAAAAATCTTAGAATCATGGAATAAAAAATAGTTAAGCTTTTGGTGTTGATTTAGCTGAAAAGGTCGCAATTCTTAGATAATTAAGTTGGATTCAAGATTTTCTTGGTGGTTTTTCATAAGGTATTCAGATCATTCTAAGACATAAGTTTCATAATCTTACCTGAAAATACTAGAATTGTGGAATAAAAAATATCAAAGTTTAGGATGTTGATCTAACTAAAAATATAGTTATTCTCATATCATTAAGGATTGGGAGAATGTTTGGATAGTTTCTTTTCTCTACCTATAAAGATGGACATGTTGGTTCTTACACCTATGGTGTGACCTGTGGAGGAGCATGAGCTAGTTGCTCAACTAGTTCCAATTAAGAAACCTCAACAACAGGATCCAGTTGTGTATGGTACCAGTTGTGATTCACCAAGAAGAAAAGATATACCAATATACTAATCTATATGATCTATTCAAATGAAAGTAACTATAATATTGGCTATGTGGTGGATCACCTAGTGAATTGTCAGAAGCTGTTTTCTACTTTTCAGTTAGATATGTGGTGAGAAGAGATGAAAGTAAGTTGCATTAAATAAGATTAAATATTGGTTTAAGGACTTTGTGAAGGTTGAGCTTATAGAATTTTTGAATGGTTATAAGACTTAGAAAGACTCCAAATGATTGAAAGTTTCAAGTCCATATTAGTGGTTAAATAGTTCACTCAAAGAGAAATGATTGTTTACAATGAAACTTTCTCTTTAGTTTACTCTAAAAGAGTTTTTAGAGTCATCATGACTCTAGTAGCTAATCAGGTTTTAAGGTTATATCAGATGGAAATGCAAAGTGTTGTTCTGTATGAAGACTTTATAAGGAAGTCTATATGGTAAAACCTAACAAATTTAAGGAAGATGGTGAAAAACCATTGTATATATAGACATACAAAAGTCTATATATAAAAGTTCAAAGCAAGCTTCTAGAAAGTAGTATGTAAAATTTGATGATGTAATGACTTCATAAAGGTTTGATGAGAGCAAATGTAAATTAGTGAATACATGTCAAGGTCAGTGAGAGCAATTTTATTTTCATTATCTTGAATAAGGATGAAATCTTACTTGTTGGTGATGTCTTAAGATTATTGTATGAAGTTAAGCAACTAATGTCTAAGCATTCTGACATAAAGGATCTTAAAAAGACATATGTTCTTCTTGAAATTGAAATCCATAAAGATGGACCTTGTTTCATTTTGAGACTTTCTTAGAGGACCTACATTGAATGTGTTCTGGAAAGGTTTAGTATGAAAGATTACAAACCTAGGAATGTTCCAGTTCCTAAACGTGATAGACTGAGCCTTAAACAATCTCTTTAAAAGTGAAACTAAAACAGAATCTATAAAGAATGTTCCATATACTATAATAATTGAGAGCCTAAAGTTTGCACCCCTACATTATTTTGGCAATGAGATTTTCTTAAAAGCTTAAAAGATTCATATCACTATGTGGCTACTTAGGAAGTCATAAGGTAATTGAAGAGGTCCTAGGAATTCAAACTAGTTTACAATCTTTAGATGGTAAAGTATACAGATTCAAACTTTACCATTTGTCATGATAAAAGGAAGTTTACATCAAATTATATGGTTATATGGAAAAAGGTGCTAGTTTAAGAAAATGTCAAAAATACATTTGTAAGTTTTTCTAAGCTAAGGTTGTGGCATGCTATGGGCTGCCGCATAAGCTACTTGAATGAAGAATAAATTGCCGAGTTATTCATGATTATCTCTATTGCTAGACTCAGACGGTTTTACTATGACAATTATTGTTCTCTAAGAACAATGAAGGATATCATAGGGTCCAAGCATATTGAGGTAAATTTCTTAACAGTTAAGAAAATTAATAAAGTAAGGTGACTTTACTTAGACAAATAATGAAACAAATAATTTAGTTTCTAATGCTCTAACCAAGGGTATTTTCCCGAATACATTAAAGTGACATGCTTAAGGTATGGGCTTAAGGTATATTTGGATATACGTAGTTAGTTAGGGAAAGAATCCACACAAATCGGATTTTTTAGGAACATATTGAGAGATAATTGGATTTGGTTAGACAATGTGTGGTTGGTGAACAAGGATCGATTTTTTAGAAAGGTATGAAATGTATCGTCAAATATTTAATATGATTCCACAATATCTAGTTTCATTCAAGTAATGGATTCGAGCCAATTTAAAGGATATTCTTATCAATTCAGAGATTATTTCGAGTCCATTAGTAATAAGGATTTGAAATATCACACAAAAATCTATATGTCTTATGACACATAAAGAATATCTCAAGATATTAAAGGTAAGACATACATGTTTTTATGTAAAAAAAAACCATAAAGGATTTTCTCTAGTGCTTCTATGCTACTTAAGGTAAAGAAAATAAAAGTGACCGATAGGGTGACAACATATAAAATGAACCACTTTGTGGATGTTGTCTGTTTGCTACACTACCATATTGGATCCATGTGATAGAGTTTAATGACTCTCGTGACCATAGAAGGTCTTGTGTCGTACAAAAGGTGTAGTTATTGTCATTATTCGATGTTGAAGACTCCATTGGACCGGATTGACACTTAGAGTAGTCTTTAGACTAATGTTTTAAAAGTGCGCATAAATTTTTACAATTAACTTAGCTTGATAGTTGTTTTTAAAAAAGATAAAATTTGTTTTTCAAAATTAATCTCGATTAATGATGACCAAGTGGGAGAATGTTAGAATTATTCCATGTATGTGGGCTAACATTAATTGGGTTTTTAGGATTTGGTCATAAAACAGGCTAAGTGATTGGTCTATTAAGAGAGACATAAAGGGAGACCAATAGAGCAATATATTTACAATGAGCCTAATACTCTAAATTTTTAATATGGGCTAGCTAATGTCGGTTATAGTTGACCTTTAAGCTTATGATGAGTGGGCCGTAGGATCACTATATAAGGAATAAGCTAGGTTTTTCCTCTTGATACTCATAATTTGTAACCTTAATCTACACATTAGGAAAAAGCTAATCTCATCAAGCTAGTGTATCAAGAAGAGGAAGAACCTAGTTGCTTAAAAAGGATTTGTTTTGTAAACTATTTGAAGATTCTGTTGCATCATCTATGATGGATCCTAAGCAAGGTATGCAATCTTTCTATCTATAGTTTATTCGATGTTTTGCACTCATCTATGGTGATTCATTGGGATTATGGATTTCATATTGAATTCCTACACATTAAGTTGCAATATTTTTATAGATAATTGGATTCAAAACTAAATGGAATAATAAAAAGGGCACGAATATAAAGGAAATTGAATTGCAAGTGCAATAATTTAAAGAAACTTAAAGACATTCAAAAATTTAAAGGAATTTAAGTGCATTTGTGGTAAAATAAAAGCATAAAAGTGAATATGTGAAATTGACTCATTGTAGGATTTATTAATTAAAATGGAGATTGGATTACATCAATTCTTCTACTATTTATACATAAAACAAATTCATAACCACTAAAAACCATTTGAACTCTTGGTACAAGACATTTATCTCTCTCTTCTTAGCGATAACTATTAAAAACTTCCAAGAGCGTAGCTACATGACATTTTTCCTATGGTTCCTAAACTTTAGGTTACATGTTTTCCACATGATTGATCCATTCTCATCAGCAATATAAACTATAATCCACTCTTTTCTTATAAGGTAGTGTGAGCTAGAATCCACAGGATTCTACCATAGCAAGGATCCTTATTAAAATCCTAAAATAACTTTGACTTCATATGAGATCCGTAAATGTCTATCCAAAATTCTTCCAGCTTTGTTACCCACTACTGCTAAAATTTAAGTTACATGCTTGCCACCTGAATGCATCTAAATCCACAATTCCTTGCTCATTTCAGAATTCACTCTTCCTACAACGTAGTTAATAATCGTTAGGATTTTCTATAATAAGGAACATACCCAGTTGATAAGATTTGGAGTCCAACAATACGTAACTTAGGATCCTTAAAATTCAGCCGCAAGAAGGATTCCACTCTAGCTGATAGGATTTGGGCATCAATAAGCTATTATATACATTGAATATGGATTCAAATATGTTTGTGGATGCAATTCAATATCGCATTTCTTGTGAGAGCTATAAAAATTCTTATTCGGGCAATATTGTCCTTGACAACTTAGTAGATTGGGCATACATTCATGGTTTTTCTAGGGTTCTTGACAACTGCGTGTTTCTTCTCAATGAGGTTAAGCAAAAGATTAATAATGATAAGGTCAAGCTTTATTATTTTAGGACTAGGTACCCTTTTTGGCCTTTCTATGACTATTGTAGTCTTATATACATTTTTCTTGCTGTATTTCACTTTGTTTTGCAAGGTTTTGGTTTTATATCTCCCCCTTTCCATTTGTAGTCTTTTTTTATTTTTTTATTATTAATAAAACTAATAGAGTTTCTTGCCAAACCTCTTTCCATCTCAATGATATTTTTTTCCAAAAAGGTATAATATGTTGATTGTGTGCTTTGAATAGTTGATTTGAGTTGAAATTGATTACATTTTGACCATATAGTTAAAAGCTTAAAAGATGTGTTTAATTTTAACCCATGATAGCGAACGAAAAGTAGTCGTTCCAGTCCGTAATGGACCATGAACAACTATTTCGCTTTATGAGATTGTTACACACCTCAACGAATGTGAATGCAACACTATGAAAAATATTGATCAATAACAATAACTTCGATTATACTACCGCAATAGAGCGGCCACTACATTTAGAACTTTTCAGGTAACTTTAACTTTCACATTATATCTTATTAAAAGAAAAATAAAATGAAAATTTCATATTATGCATATCCAAATAGCATAAATTTCCTAGACTACCCTTTAGCGTTTGGCATATCATTTTTGGGAATTAAAGGGTTACTTTCTCTTTGAAAATATATTTATAGAGGAAATTGTCAGTTTCTCACATATAAAAATATACTGGCATGCACAGAGCGGGAATTAATTTTCTTGGTACCTTTTCTGATAATTTTCTGGTAATTTTTTTTAAATAAAAAAGATAGGAAGGAACAGATCTTAGACAATGTGGATTGCATGAATTTCCATAAAACGAGTTAAGCAATAGCTTGACCTTAACACTATAAAAAAATTAGTATCCAACATGTTGCATGGGAAAATTCAAGATTACTCGAAAATATTTTCACCATCACTCCTTGACAAACATCAATAAGCGACTTTCTTCGAACATAGGCACCCTACAACAACACATTTTGTAATATCCTAACCTCCAAAAATTTGTATTTAATTATTACTTAGAAAACAATGAAAGATATTTTTATTTTTGCTCCGTGGGTAAATATTATATGAATTCATTACTTAAGGGAGTTATTGCAAATAAATGAAAAAAAAATAAAGATAAAAGTATCACTCATTATTTTGACTATGGGGATTGGAGAAGGAAAAAAGAAAGGGTGGCTAGGGTTTCACAATTCACCAATTCAAGAGGAAAACAAGCAAAGGCAAGAGAAAATTCAAGTCACTCAAAAACATGGTTTCTTCCATGGGTAAGTATTATATCATAAGAAATTGCTCTATATTGGATTTATTACCAAAAAAAATATGTTGTTAATAGAAATCTCGAGTTTTCAATCCAATTTAAAAGATTTAATATAGAGGTTATGGTTTCATCTAAGGAAAATAAGTCTTTCAAACACTATTAGGGGCTGAATCTTTGATCAGTACATTTAACTTTTGGAGTTTGTAGTCGACAGAATGTGTTGGACCTTGCTAAGAACCGATCTTTAGAGTAGATTCAATAATAAGAAATCTTAGACTAAGCAATAAAACCAAACAATATATAGTAATATATACATATGTATATGTGTATATATATGTAAATGTAAATATAAAACCATATGCTAAACAATTGTATCATGCATGTATAGTTAGGAATTTTATCTGGCGATCTCTAGCATAATGAATCCATGGGAAATTTGGTTGTTAACACATATGTGCATGTTTTCGGATCTTTAGTAGAGATATAATGATTAGGTGACTACAAAAGAGTTTGTTGGGATTAATACTTTTAGCTATATATTTATGTTTTCTATAGATTTTTTTGGAACTTGGTGATTCCACATGAAGTTTAGATTAGTAACTATTATAGCCTATATGAGTGTTTAAAAGAAGCAGTTGCATCTGATAGGTTATGTGTTCATGAGGTTTGACTCGTATATACTTAAATTAAAACTGTCAATCATTTTAGTGGGTGTGCAATATTGTAACTTCAGTAACGACTTATAATGAAATTTTGTTAGTATATCCTTACATGTTAATTATTATACCTTCTCTCTTAATTTTTGGGTCTAAATCTGTTAATATGAACCAATGACGTGTTAGTAACAAACTAATATTTAAATTTGGAAATTTAGGACCATAAAAGAAATTATGTAGTCCTCTTGAAGTCCAAATTTGGATTTTTTGGCCTGTAATGGCAAGTAATTCTCTTCTATATTAAGTTTTAAGGCAAATTGTTTCTCTGATATGGTATTGAGAATATGTTTGTTATGAGTATATCGTTATGATGTGAGAATGTATTGTATTGAATATAGGGCTATTTGTGATTTAAGTATGAATGCTTTGGACCCAGACTCATGGGTTAAATATACTAACTTTTAAACCTAAACACTGGGGTTAAATGTGTCAAGTTTAGACTAAGACACAAGGGTTAAATGTGTCAAGTTTGGATCAATACACAAAGGTTAAATGTGTCAACTTTGGACCCGAACATAAGAGTAAAAAGTGTTAACTTTTGGACCCAAATGCATGGGTTAAATGTGTCAAGTTTCGACCCTCACACAGGGGTTAAATTTGGACCCGAACACAGAGATTAAATGTGTTAAGTTTGGACCCGAACACATGAGTTAAATGTGTCAACTTTTGGACCCGGATATAGGGGTTAGAGATGTCAACTTTTGGACCTGTACACAAGGGTTAAATGTGTTAACTTTTAGACCCAGACACATAGGTAAAATGTGTCAAATTTTGGACCTAGAACGAAGGTTAAACGTGTCAAGTTTTGACCCTGATAATATAGGTTAAATATGTCAAATTTTGGACCCAGATACGGAGGTTAAATGTATTAACTTTTGGACTCAAACACAAGGGTAAAATGTGTCAAGTTTGGACCCGGACACAGGGCTTTAATGTGTCGACCATTGAACCCAAGCATAGGGTTATTAGTGTATTAATTATTTGGTCCTTTTCACTAGGCTAAGTATGACATTGATGATTGAATGAAATAAATGAATTGGTATTGTAATTGATGATACTCGAGGATTGAAAATTTAAATCTTATTATTTTATCAGTTTCAAATTCTGATAATGGTTTAGGATCTTGCATGATCGATTATTGCCTAGGAAGGTTTGTGACTTCTGAGTTTGGAGCTATATCGTTATGTAATCTTGGATGTTATTGATGATCCAAGTATCGCATTTTATATTTTGGAAAATTTTATTTCCATGCCTCAAGTGATAAATAATTTTATGATTGAAATTGAGGTGTCAGAATTTTTATTGTAATAGAAATAATGGATTTGTGACTGTGTTGCATTCAAAATTTTTGGTTTAAATTTTATGGCATAACAGTTTGGTATCAAAGCCTGGTTTAAAGATTTTGTAGACTTTGTGGAAGTTAATAGTGTGGCTTAAAATGATATTAATGTGTTTGATACAATGGTTTGAGTTGGGAGACTGAAGTTTATTGTGTTAAATAAGATCTTTGAGGTTATGGTGAATTGTAGTACTAATGAAGTCCCTGTTTGACCGAATAAGGAGAATTTATGCTTGAGATCATTTATACTCTTTTGAATTTGGGAGTTCTTGGCATGAAGATTGAATGTGATATAAATTAAATTAAGGGTGTAGGGGTTGGAGTGATTATCGAATGGATTGGATAATGATGGCACCAACTTGTTGGAATATTTAGATGAATTGAACTAATCTCTTAATTTATCAGGAATGGATATTTTTTTTTGGAGTACATCGATAGTAAGGGTAATTATAATTCAACTTTGTTATGGGAGAGAGACTTGGTGATTTGCTTAGGAAGTAAAATAGGTATAAATGATATAGATGAAAAATGATGTGGATAGTAAGCATTAATTTAAGTGATTAAATTCACAATATTATTCAAGCATTTCTTGATTTTTTAAGGGTTCAAAACTTAAAAGATTTTATGGTCGAAAGAGTATTATGGTAGATCTTTGGTAATTGATTGGTGAATTTCAAAACAAAGAAATATACACAAAGACAAACTAATTGCACCTAAATGGAACAATATGTGGATATAAGACTTGGAACATTTAGATGGCTGAGAAGGTTGGTTAAGAATATATGGTATAAATATTTCTTTTGTTTACACAAAGTTCTAATGAATCTTTATAGGTGTCTAATAATTATAATAAGATGTTCTTATTAAATGGAGGTTATTCAAATGTTATTGGAGATGGTTTAATAGTTTGGGAAAAAAATGAATTAATGATTCTAAGGACTATTGAGATGGATGAACATAATAGAGAGTGTTTAATTGATAAGGATAATGAATTTTATTTTGTATAAATATCTTGATCGTTGTATTGAAAACCTTAATTGTAAATGGTTTTGTAGTATAAGTTGATGAGAAGAGTCCAGTCCTAAATTATGAGAAACTTTAAAGTCCTAGTATTGATACAATCGAGTTTTGGATATGTGCTTTAATGATTCAAAAGTTTATGAAATGCTGAGTAAATTGAAATTGGGTAGCAAACTTTGTTTGAATTTTTGTTATGGTATATACTCAAGGGTGAAGGTCTATGCTTACTAGGGCGCTTAGAAAGATGTTCTTGATAGCACCAAAAGAACTAGTTGCCCCTTGCTGGCTCTATATCTCCTTCCTAAATGTTCTCCTGTTTCACAAAATAGTGAGTTAGATGGATACTTTGAGGTTCTTCAATGACAACAGAGAACTCACAATACTTACTATTTGGTGGATTAAAGATAGTGAGTTAGTAAAAAAAATGGTTAGTTATGAAATGAATATTTAAGTGAATGAGAGATCTTAAGAGAGAAATACTAGTGGTACGGTTTAAAAAAATTAAATGCTTGAACGGTTAAAACTTTCAATTTTGTTATGGTCGAAAAGGTTAGATGTGAGATGGAGTCAAAATTGCTTTCTTACTTAAATGGAATTTTAGAAAGTACTTTATGTCGTAATTTAATGACTGTAAATTAAGGTTTATTTTGAAGTAAGGATATAGGAAGTTAACAAAAGTATATCTTAACTATTTACATATTGTAGAGATTGTGGTTGGATGGCATTCAAATCTTGGAGGATAATAAAACTTTTAAGGAATTGTTAATTTGTGAAGCTATGTGAAGTTCTTGAGAATCGTAAATGGTTGAAAATTATTGGTGACTAAACATATGAGAAACTAGAAAGTACTATGACTGGTGTGTGTGTGCGTGTGTGTGTATAATACTATTTAAATTTTAAAGGGTGTAATTACTAAATAATATATAGAGAATAATGATGATTATATGCAAATTTAAGGGTGTCATATTATCAATGTTAATGAAATGATTAGAGTTGGTTACTTATTGAGATATGGTAGATTTACTAGAAATTTCAATGGCATGAGCTATTGTCATTCGGTTAATTATTAAAAGAAATTCTAGAAACTTTAGGATTTGGTCATGTTGGCGAGATAATAGAGTTTAACAAAGTCTTAATTTGTCCCTTTATACTCATGTCAATATAAATAAAGCCCTTTAAATTTGATAATATAGAGAAATGACATAATTTGAGACTGAGGTAGTTATGTGTAACAAAGATATGAAAGAAACTTTTAAATAGTGTGACATGTGAATCTCAAGTGTGTTATCGAAATCGGAATGTTGTACCATAAAAGTTCTTTAATTAAGTTATCTCGCGAATAATTAGAGCTCAGATGCCAGTTCTATAATGTAAAGTAAATAGTGCATTGAGGGTGCACTGCCTTTCCACCTATTCCCAATACTTTAAATCAACTCACTCTCTAGTTATCAAGAGTACACATCTTGAGAAAATAGTAGGATTTTATGTGTAGGCAATTGTGAGATTTGTATCTAGGTATTGAGGAAGCATGCACAGGCATTTGAGAGAAAATATAGATTTCACTACTGCTTTTCACCTTCAGTCGGATGGTCAATATAAGAGAACCATTGAAATTCTTGAAGATATGCTTAGAGTCAATGCATAAGACTTGGAGGTAGTTGGGAGGAATACATGTTGGTGGTAGAATTTATGTATAATAATAGTAACAAATCTAGCAGTGTATGGGCGTCATTTATCGCTCTATAAAGTAGGAGATATAGATTGCCTTATATTGGGACAAGATTGGCGAAAGGGAGTTCCATGGTCCTAACTTGGTCAAAGTAACTATTGAAAACTTCATTTCATCTATGAACGATTAAAAGTAGCCCAAAGTTGAAGAAAAAAAATGTTTGTCGCAAGGAGTCAAGATTTAGAGTTCAAGTATTCCTGAAGGTATCTCTTTCCAAGGGTCTGATGAGATTTGGGAAGAAAGGGTAAGCCATAGATTTATAGGACCATTTGAAATCTTGGAGAGAAAATCGACAGTGTGGCATGTGTAGTTCCATTGCCCGCCCTAGTGCTACCTAATATGCATAATGTCTACCATGTGTGAGGAAGTAAGTGTGTGACCCAAGATTTTTTGTGGAGCTCTAACCCTTAGAAAATTATAGAAGATATGTGTTTAGGTCAGTAGTCAATTGAGATTCTAGAAATAAAATTTCAAGTTCGTCCTAACAATTCTGTGTAATTTGTGAAAATATTATGGAGAAACCCTACTGAGGAAACAACTTATGAGAGCAAGGAAAAAACTGATGGAGAGGTATCCTCACCGAACGAGACCCAATTCATGTCAAGTTTAGAGGACTAAACTTCTTTTAAAGGAAGGAGAGTGTAATATACTGACCTCCAAAAAATTTGTATTTAATTATTACCTAGAAAAAAAATGAAAGATATTTATATTTTTACCCTGTGGGTAAGTATTATATGAATTCATTACTTGAGGGAGTTATTGAAAATAAAATAAAAAAAATTAAAGATAAAAATATCACCCGTTATTTTGATTATGAGGATTAGAGAAGAAAAAAGAAAGGGCGGCTAGGGTTTCAAAATTCAGCAATTCAAGAGGAAAATGAGCAAAGCCAAGAGAAAACTTAAGTCACTCAAAAACATGGTTTCTTCCATGGGTAACTATTAAATCATATGAAATTGCTCTATATTTTATTTATTACAAAAGAAATATGTTGTTAAAAGAAATCTATGGTTTTCAATCCAATTTTTAAGATTTAATATAAAGGTTATGGTTCCATCTAAGGAAAATAAGTCTTTAAAATACTATTAGGGGTTAAATCTTTGATTAGCACATTTAACTATTGGGATTTGTAGTCGACAGAGTGTATTGGACCTTGCCAAGAACCGATCTTTAGATGTGTGTGTATGTGTGTGTATAAAACTGTATGTTAAACAGTTGCATCTCAAATGTGTAGTTAGGAATTTAATCTGGCCATCACTACCATAATGGGTCTTTCAATGGAGAGGTAATGATTAGGTGACTACAAAAGAGTTTGTTGGGATTGATATTTTTAGCTATATATTTATGCTTTCTATATATGTTTTTGTAATTCGGTAGTTCCACATGAAGTTTAGACTGGTAACTATTATAGCCTATATGAGTGTTTAAAAGAAGCAGTTGCATGTCATAGGTTATGTGTTCATGAGGTTTGACCCGTATTTACTTAAATTAAAACTGTCAATTATTTTAGTGAGAGTGGAATACTGTAACTTCAGTAACTGCTTATAATGAAATTTTATTGGTATATCCTTACATGTCAATTATGATATAAATTTATACCTTCACTCTTAATTGTTGGGTCTAAATCTGTTAAGATGAACAAATGACGTGTTAGTAACAAACTAATATTTAAATTTAGAAATTTAGGACCATAATAGAAATCATATAATCTTCTTGAAGTTCGGATTTGGATTCTTTGGCCTGTGATGGTACGTAATTCTCTTCAATGTCAAGTTTAAAGGCAAATTGTTTCCCTAATATGGTATTAAGAACATGTTTTTATCGAGTGTATCACTTTGCTGTGAGAATGTATCGTATTGAATATATGGCTATTCGTGATTTAAGTATGAATGCATTAGACCGAGGCATACGGGTTAAATGTGTCAACTTTTGGACCCACACACAGAGGTTAAATGTATCAACTTTAGACCTAGACATGTTTAAATATGTCAACTTTTGGACCTGGACACAGGGATTAAATGTGTCACCTTTTGGCCCCGGACACAAGGGTAAAATGTGACAACTTTTGGACCCGGACACAAGGGTTAAATTTGTTAAGTTTAGACACTCACACATAGGTTAAATGTGTTAAGTTTGAAGCCGGACACATGGGTTAAATGTGTCAACTTTTGGTTCCGGACACAGGATTAACTGTGTCAACTTTTGGACTCGGACATAAGGGTAAAATGTGTTAAGTTTGAACCCAGACACAAGGGTGTAATATGTCAACTTTTGGACCCGAACACAGTGGTTAAACGTGTCAATGTTGGGACCCGGAAACTGGGGTTGTGTCGACCATTAAACCCAGACACAAGGTTATTATTTGGGCCTTGTCACCAGGCTAAATGTGACATTGGTGATTGAATGAAATGAATGAACTGGTATTGTAATTGATGATACTATTGAGGATTGAAAATTTAAATCTTATTATTTTATCAGTTTCAAGTCCTAATAATTGTTTAAGATCGTGCATGATTGATTATTACCTACTGGGCTACAAGCACATTAGTTTTGTATACTTTTACAGATGATGAATTAAGCTAGAGTCAAAGTTGATTTAGTGTAGTCTTGATAAAGATCCTAATTGAACGATTCGAGACCTGTCAATCACATAAATTATAAACAGAAAGAAAATAAGACACGATATACCTAGGTTCACCCCAGAATAGGCTACGTCCTGCTAGAAGTTTCACTATTATCAAACTCACAAATCTCTCGTTACAATGTGCGCTTAGTAAATAGAGAGTATTTATAAGCAACTTAAGACGCCCTAATTAGAGTTTCAACCTGCTACAAAACCATGACTATTCATGAGCGGGACCCCCGTGGTCATCGAGGGTTCTACAGATTTGGACCCGTGAAGTATGCACCAACTCTAACAATCTTCCACTTGATAAATACTTCACACACATGGAAAACTTCCTAAAACTCTGTTTCTTCAAGCCCATCTCAATAGCACACTACTCAAACTTTGCTAAACTAACTGCCTTAGTCAAGAAATCTGTGTTGGTCACTGTTGTATCAACTTTCTCCAAGATTATCACCTTTTCTTCAATCTTTTCCTGGATGAAGTGATATTGGGTATCAATATGCTTTGTCTGTGAATGAAATGCAGGATTTTTTGCTAAGAAGATAGCACCTTAATTGTCACATTTCACCTTCACTGCTCCTTGTTTAAACCCAAGCTCAGCACACAAACTTTGAAGCCAAACCGCTTCTTTTCCAGCATGAGTTATCGCTATATACTCTGCTTCTGTGGATGAAAGAGCACCAACATTTTGCCTCTTACTCATCCAACTCACCACCCCACCAAACAGATTGAACACATATCCGCTTGTATACCTCCTGCTATCAATATCTCATCCCCAGTCAGCATCAACGATCCTACAATATCAAGATTCTTCTTTGCTCCCATACCTCCCTAACACAATGCAAACTCTGACGTGCCACAAAGATATCTAAGAACTCTCTTGATTGCAGTCTAATGTTCTTTCCCAGGATTACACATATATCTACTCAATACTCCCACTGCTTGGGAAATATCTAGTCTCGTATACACCATGGTGTACATCAAGCTTCCAACCGTACTAGCATAAGGTACGTGCACTATCTTTTCAATTTCTTCTTCCACCTTCAGACATTGTTCCACAAATAACTTGGTTCCTAAAGGCATGAGAGTCCCTACCGGCTTACTGTCAAACATGTTAAATTTCTTCAACACTTCTTCAATATACTTCTTCTAACTTAGCCACAGTTTTCGATTTTAACGATCCCTCTTTATCTGCATGCCCAAGATAAAGTTTGTTGGACCTAAGTCTTTCATGTCAAACTATCTTGCCAACAATGCCTTCATAGTGCTAATCATCTTCCTGTTTTTTCCAATCAATAGCGTATCATCAATGTACAAGGTTAAAATGATAAAATCAACCCCAACCCTTTTCACATAGACGCAATGATCAGCATAGCTGCGAGTGAACCTAAGATGAATGGCATATGTGTCAAACTTTTGGTACCACATCTGTGGTGACTGCTTTAGTCCATACAAAGACTTCTTTAATTTACAAACCAGCTCTTCTTTGCCTTTGCTCACAAAGCCTTCAGGCTGTTTCATGTAAATTTCCTCATCTAAGTCCCCGTGAAGGAAAGTTATCTTTACATCTAGTTGCTCGACCTCTAGATCATAAGCAACTTCCATGGATAATACAAATCTGATAGATGTCAACTTTGCTTTCGAAGAAAATATCTCACCATAGTCAATTCCCTCTATTTGCGAGTACCCTTTTGCGAGCAAATGTGCCTTGTACTTTTCTACCATTCTATTTGCATTTATTTTCTTCTTGAAAACCCATTTGCACCCAATTTCCTTCCTATCTCTAAGAAATTTCACAAGGCTCCATGTTTCATTCCTGCCCAGTTCCTGCATCTTCTTCTTTCATAGCATCCTCCCATAGATTTGCATCATCTGAGGTATTTGCCTCTTTCATTGTGCTAGGATCATCACCAGTAATATTTAAATCATATAATTACCTGCAAGCACTAGGGGAATACATAATGGTTGGCCTCCTAACTCGTTTGGATCTCCTCATCAAAAGCGTGGTCTCTACCCCCGAGCTAGCATCTGAATCCTCATAATCTATATCAAAAACATGAATATCATGCTCAAACCCAACTGACTCAGAATTTGAAGTATACAATGCAGTTTGTGGGGTAGTCTCCCACTTTTTATCCCTAAGATCAATCTAAACCTACTTTGGTTGTTCTGGTACATCTTGGACAACCGCTATATCCCTTTGTGTTTCTCTAAACACAACATCTCTGCTGAAAATTATACTTATATTTTCTGGATTCCATAACTTCTACCCCTTGACTCCATCCTTATAACCAATGAAAATGAACTTCACTGATTTGCTGTCAAGTTTGTCCCTCCTTTCTTTTGGCACATGCATATAAGCATCACACCCAAACACCTTAACATGAGTCAAACTTGGCTTCTTCCTGAATAGTACCTCTAAGAGTGTCTGATCCTACAAAGCTGATATAGGTGATATGTTCTTTAGATAATATGCATAGCCACTGCCTCTAACCAGAACTCTGGCTCTAAGCCTGCACAACTCAACATACTTCTCGATTTCTCCATGAGTGACAGATTGAGTCTTCTGGCCTCCCCATTTTGTTGAGATGTATATGGAGTTGTTTACTGTCTTGCAATGCCACTTGCCACACAGAATTGCTCAAACTTGTCTGAGCAAAATTCCTCTCCATTATTCGTTCTCAATACTTTATCTTTCTTTCCATTTAATTTTCTACCAATGCTTTAAACTCATGGAACTTATCAAATACTTCGGCTTTACTCTTACATGTATACCTTGAAAAATCATCAATGAAAGAGATGTAATACCTTGATTTTCTAAGAGATTGGACCTGAACTGGCCTAAACAAATCACTGGCCTAAACAAATCACTATGTATTAAATCCAAAATACCATTCGCCCTCATGCCAGCAAACTTAAAACTCACACAGTTCTGCTTGCCATGTAGACAATGCTCGTAGAACCCAAATCCTATGGACCAATCTGGGACTCTTTTCACCATTTGCTTCAACGATAAAGTAGATAGTCCCTTTTCACCGATATACCCAAAACTCTGATGCCACAACATAGAGGACTTCGCCTCATCATCAGTTACCTCCTCACAGATAAAACCTCCACTACACTGACTTTGTACTGTACTTCCCAGCAACTTATACAACGTACCATACTGAACACCTCGTGTAATTACTAGTGATCCTCGAGTCATCTTACACGAATTTCTATCACAGCTGAAATTCACTCATCCATCTGTTATCTTGCTGATTAACATCAGGTTCCTACTGAAACTCAAAATATGCATCACACCTGGAAGTGTCCTGACCGTCCCATCATTCAATTATCTCCCGATAAAACATTTCCCCCATCAAAGGTTTCATACTCATGAAACTAGTCCTTGTGAGGTGTCATGTGAAAGGATGCTCCTGTGTCAATTATCCAAACACTTCGATCTAATTGAGCTAAACAAGATACTATATTTAAGTCACCAGCATCATCATCCTGGTTCTTGTTTCCTAAAGTTAATATCTCACATGTTTGTTTTTCAGGGTTCACACTCTTACTTCTGCAATCATTCTTCAAATGTCCGGGCTTCCTACATTTCTAACACTTCAACCTAGATTTATCCTAACTTTTCGATCTTCCCCTGGGCTTGGGTTTATCACCAGACCTCCTGTAATGTCTATCATGGGTTCGTCACAGATAAGGCTTCCTTTAACGAATTCCCTGTGTCCTGCCACCTCATCTCTTGAGACAATAAAGCTGCCAAGACATTCTCAAAGGACAGATCAGTCGTACCACTACTAATCGCAACTATCAAGTTATCCCACGAATCAAGCAGTGAACAGGACAGTGTAATAGCCTTATCGTCATTTGTCACATCAACACTGATAGACAATAACTGACCTATTAAAGTGTTGAACTCATGTAGATGAACAGACAAATAATCGCCCTCAGCCATCCGAAGGTTGTACAACTTCTTCCACAAAAAACAATTTGTTTACCAAAGATTTACTCTGATAAAAGCTTTCCAACTTCTTCCAGAGTTCTTTCGCAATCTTTTCTCCATAAACGTTTATCAGGACAGAATTGTCCAGGCACAGTCGAATCAGACTTCGTGCCTTCCGATCAAGCTTCTCGCACTCCGTGATGGCCGTTGAAGATGATGCCAAAACCACCATCGGCGACGCCGCCTCTGCCGTGGACGCTGCCGTCATGCATCGTACTCTTCGGCATCTCATCGACTATCACCATCCACAGGTCCCTGTCCATGAGTAGATTCTCCATCTTCAATTTTCATAACTTGAAGCATTTCCCTCCGAACTTCTCGATTTCAATCTGTGATCCAATTGACATCTTTGATCGTTAATCCTCGAACACAAGGCTCTGATACCAATTGAACGATTCGAGACTTGTCAATTACACGAATTATAAACAGAAAGAAAATAAGACACGATATACCCAAGTTCATCCCAAAATAGAGCTGTCTTACCAGAAGTTTCTCTATTATCAACCTCACAAATCTCTCATTATAATGTGCGCTTAGTACATAAAGAGCGTTTATAAGCAACTTAAAACACCCTAATTAGGGTTTCGGTCCTATTGCAAAACCACAGCTATTCATGAGTAGAAGGTTCTATAAATTTGGACCCGTGAAGTATGCACCAACTCTAATACTAATGATCTAGCTTTTTGGTTTTAGTGAGTTGATCACCGTTATTGTTATTTAAGAAATTATGTCTAAAGAATTGTAATTTGATGTTTATCAAGGTTATTTTGTCTAAGAAGGTTTATGACTTCTGAGTTTGGAGTTATATCATTATATAATCTTGGATGTTACTAATGATCGAAGTATCGCATATTAGATTTTGGAAAATTTTATTTCTATACGCAAATAATAAATACTTTTATGATTGAAATTGAAGCGTACATTTTGTATTATAATAGAAATAGTGGATTTGGACTATTTTGATAGATTTGGACTATTTCGAAATTTTTGGTTTAAATTTGGGGGCGTGACAGTTTTGCCACCTAGCCACACCACTCGGTGCTATTTACCAAGAAATGATTAATCTCACATTGCCCGATGGTGATAAAGACTTACAAGAAGAGAAGCTCTCAGGTTAGGAAATTCAACTTTCATATCTCTCCCTCTCACCGGTAAAATTTTATTTATTAGGCTGTCTCTCTTTTACCAGAAAACTTTATTTATTAGGCTCTGAAATCGGTAGTAAATTAAGTTTCCAATAACACCCTCTGCACCAGGCAGCAAGTCCTACGTATTTTGAACCTCACCCAGCATTGATTTGCCTCGTCTTCAAACTCCTAGGTTTCTAAACTAAAAGTAAAAACAAATCCAACAAGTTCTCTTGATAAAATAATCCTCGTCAGTTATCTCACTACACAACACCCATTTTCCATAGTTTTTGATATTTCCATGCCATGAATTGGGTCCTTATTTTCAAGAAACAGATGGGCCTGAGAAGAGAGTTGGCTTGTTTGTCTCTTCTTCTTCTGCTGCTGATGCTTTTACAGTTGGAGACTCCATGTTTTGCAGATGGGTATGCGAAATTTAGCAGATTCAAAGTGGGGTCTGTCTCTCAGCTGAGTCCTGCTAAACCCAAAGTACGCTTCAAAGAAAATGCAAATAAAGATGGTGCTTGTAATATTTTTAGTGCTGAAAAGAGGAGAGTTTACACAGGCCCAAATCCTCTGCACAACAGATAAGTTAGCAGAGAAACCAATTAAGCTTTCATCTCTTTTTTTTCTTCTTTTTTTCTATCTTCTTAGTTATCATGAGCATTTTTTTAGGCTTAATTTGCTGGACTACTCACAGAATTGTCTCTAGTATCTTACAGACGTATATGAAAGTTTAGATTTCAGCTTCTTTTTTTCCGGAGGAAATATACTTTCTTTGTTAAAGAATATTTTATAGGAAGGGAATAATGTAATTTGCAGATATTTCTCATAAACATTAAGTTTGCCATTAATGGGGTTGTTGGTGTTATGAATATTAATCTGCTTTTTTTTATAGTTGGTTGGTAGTCTTGTAGAGTAAAGAAAAACAGTGCTTCCATTGGGCATGTTGTTTGATCGATCTCATTTGCACTCATTAGGTTTTCCAAAAATAGTAGAGCTTAAGAAGAAATCTGCAATGCACAATGTTATGGTCAATGAAACATAAATTAAAAGTTTTCGTGCGCATAGTTTTGTATGTGCATATACTTGCTACAGTTCTCGCAAAATTGATTACTGTGCCCAATTTATTTGGACCTATATTCCATTTAACGTAAAACAACTACAAAGATAATTATGATAATTCAATAAAAATTTTAGCTGTTTTTTAACTTTTTTTAATCTATCATAGACTTATTATGATATCAAACAAAACAATGAAGGGAGAGTTAACTGTAATAAATTCAAACATTAATTGTGGCAATTAATAAGTGGAGGTAGATGTAATAAATTCAGGCATTAATTGTAGCAATTAAGTGGAGGTAGATGTAATAAATTCAAGCATTAATTGTGGCAATTAAGTGGAGGTAGATGTGCTTCTCTAAGCATTAATTGTGGCCAAATTAATTCAATTATTTTTAGTGCATTTCTCCTATAAATAGGATAACCATAGAGCATATTAAGAGTTAGCAAGTTAGAGTGCTAGAGAAAAAAACACAAGGTGTATGCTTAAGGAATGTTAGTTCATATTCTCAATGGTTGTATTGAGAGTATAAGGTATATGTAACCAACCTATATATGGTCCATATTTAACCTTTTGGCTATCCATTGATTATGGTAACAAACGTATGGAATACGGACAGACGTTCTTGATGGAAGAACATGTATAAATACAGATTTGGTCCCTAGACTCGGTACTTCTCATTTTCTTTCATACACCATCAAATTGAAGAGAGTTTTGAGAGTCTAGAAGAACCAATATCGAAAGAATAGCGGATTATGTAAGTGAAAAGCTTCAATGGCTGGAGGTATGTTTACGGTCTTTATAATTCCGTATTTAATCTATATGTTATTTAAGTTGTTTAGCATGTTTAGATTATATTTAAATTCTTATATTTGGTATCAGAGTATTGTTTGCCTCTGCCTTGAAGTATTAAGCAATCTGTAATACTTTCGATTTATACCCAAAAAATAATTTGATTTCAAAGTTTATTTCTCGAGTATTTTTTGATAGAAAATAATGTTAGAAATCATTAGGAAATTTGATTTCTAGTATTTCTGAGTTTTAAAAACCTTGCCTTAGTATCCTGGAAGCCAAGATTTAGTTGGGTTTTGAAAACGGGTCAAAAACGACCCGACTAAAGGTTGAAGACAATTGGTTTAGGAAAATATCTTGCAATTTCCAAATTCGGTAATTTTTCAGAAATACTATGTATATTTGGAAGTTCAAGATTTTTTTTTACCTAATTTTATGGTTTTTCACTATGTTGAATATGATTTGTAATTATTTGCAAAACTAAAGTTTATGAACCCTTATAAGTATTTATTTTATTTATGTGCTTAAAATTATGTGTTATGTGTATAACTTTTTTTTTAGTTATGCATGCAATTTAAGTTTAAATAGCTTTAGTGCATAAATATTTTAATATTGGGCATGTATTTTAATTTTGGTGATTATTTTGCTCAAATTAAGATTACGCATATATACTATTTATGTTAGTTCTATATATGCAATTTCAGTAAATGCTCATTTTTAGCATGATTTTGTTTTTCAATTCATGCTTTTAGAATGAGTTTGTTTTGTGCAATGAATTAAATTAAGTGCATAATATTATGTTTAATTATGCAATTTATGTTTTGTTTACGAGAATTTTATTTACATATGATAACATATTATTAAGTTTAGATATTTTTATATTATGTAAACTTAAGTTATTCTCATAAAACTTAATTTGTGCATAACACATTAAGGTTCATAATATATTAGTATGAACAATTAAGTTAAAAATTATGAATAATTCATAAACAATGGTAGTTGGCATAAGACAGTATGATCTGAGACAATGCTCTGTCTAAGGATTCTAGTTTTTAATGAGGCTTTGTCCCGACCAATTATCCTGGGAGCACTCTTAGTGATTGCCTATTATGTTACTGCGTAATTGCTTTTAGGCATTAAGTAGAGCCTAAAATATAGTAAATATAAATGTCTAGTAAACCATATAATTTTAAATATTTAAAGACTAGCCACAACATCTTTAATTATATAAAATTATATCTTAAGTGGAGTAGGATCACATAATGGACATTAATTGTAATTAATTATATAAATATAATGATTTTACCCAACAGGGATTTTATTATGTCTATATAATTAATTAGGATAATATATTAAAATTAGTTTTTCTTAATTTACCCACAGGAGTTAAGAAAAATTAATTTAATAGTTTTATCATAAAGTTTAAAGATAAAAAAACATCAAACTGTAATCATAATATACATTTTGAATTTAGTAAAAATAGTTTGATAAAATCTATCATAAAGTATAAAGAATCTTATTGAATTAAAAATTTAGCCCACGGGTAATTTTTAATGAAATTAGATTCCATTTCAGCGTGTTTTTACATTGGTAAAACATGCAATTTAGAAAATTAGACCTCAAATCTTGACATAAGCTTTTGGACTTTATGCAGTTTTTCAACCCACTAGTTTCTCTGATATCTGTTGTGACATACCCGAACTTAGGGGAGATAACTATAAAGTATAAAAGGAGAGGATTCTCCTCCATCTAGGGTGGATGTACATAGATTATGCTATTAGGAAGGACAAACCACCTGCAATCGACGATAACAGCACTCCAGCTGCGGTCACGCTATATGAGCGATGGGAGCGATCCAATCGGCTCAGTGTGATGTTTATCAAAACTAAGATAACTGCTGGTATACATGGTTCTGTCGACCAGCATGAGAAAGTCCGTGATTTGCTAAAAGCCATTGATGATCAATTCGTCACTTCAGAAAAGGCATTGGCAAGTACCCTGATAATGAGATTATCATCCCTCAGACTCACCAGCGTAAAAGGTGTGCGCGAGCACATAATGCAAATGCGTGACATTGCGGCTCAACTTAAGAAACTCGAGGTTGATATGTCGGAGTCCTTCCTGGTGCATTACATTTTGAATACCCTTCCAATTCAGTACGGGCCTTTCAAAATCTCGTACAACACACATAAAGACAAATGGTCAATCAATGAATTAATGACCATGTGTGTTCAAGAAGAAGAGAGGCTTGTGATGGAACTGGGTGAGAGTGCAATGCTGGCTACTACCCGTGGGAAGGACATATTAGAACCAACCTCGTTTGTTTGTTATGAATCTAATATGGTTAATGTTAATATTAACACCTGGTGGATTGATTCTGGTATGCAAAACTTAAGGAAGCTAATGGGAAGTGAGCAAAGTATCTTATCAGGCAACAAGATGGCCTCACATGTGGAGGTGATTGGAACTTGCATTTTAACTTTAAGTAGTGGCTTTATTTTAAATTGGAAAGGACTTTTTATGTACCAAGTTTCTCACGAAACTTGATTTCTGTTTCCAGACTTATACCATTTGGATATTCCTTTAATTTTCAAGACACATCTTTCAGTTTATTTTATAAAACTGATTGTGTTGGGAATAATATTTTGTCCGATGGTCTTTATCGTCTTTATTTACAAAATGATGCTACTTATAGTTCAATGCATGTTCAAACTGGCATTAAGAGGTGTAATATTAACGAAGACTCCTCTATGTTATGGTACCGGAGATTAGGACATATCTCCATAGAAAGAATTAAAAGATTAGTGAATGAAGGGGTACTTAGTACTCTAGATTATACTGATTTTGAGACTTGTGTGGACTACATTAAGGGAAAGCAGACCAACAAGTCCAAAAAAGGTGCTAATAGGAGTTCAGACATATTAGAAATCATTCATACTGATATATGTTGTCCAGACATGGACGCACATGGTCAGAAATATTTCATCACTTTTATCGATGATTACTCACGATATATGTATATCTATTTGCTTCATAATAAGAATGAAGCATTGGATGCCTTCAAAGTCTTTAAGGCTGAAGTTAAGAACAAATGCGGAAAGCAAATACAAATTGTGAGATCCGATAGAGGTGGAGAATATTATGGTAGATACACAGAAAGTGGACAAGCACCTGGTCTTTTTGTCAAGTTTCTTCAAGAACATAGGATTGTTGCCCAATACACTATGCCTGGTTTCCCATACCAGAATGGTGTTGCAGAAAGAAGAAACCGAACATTGATGGACATGGTGCAGAGTATGCATAGCAACTCCAACCTTCCTACATCTTTGTGGACTGAAGCACTAAAGATGGCTGCGTATATATTAAACCGAGTTTCAACCAAGGTTGTTCTTAAGACACCATTTGAATTATAGAAAGGTTGGAAACCAAGTTTGCGACATATGCACGTTTGGGGATGTCCGTCTGAGGTGAGGATTTATAACCCACAAGAGAAGAAATTGGATCCGAGGACCATTAGTGGGTATTTCGTTGGATATGTCGAAAGGTCCAAGGGTTACAGGTTTTATTGTCCAACTTATACTACTAGGATTGTGGAATCAAGAAACGCTAAGTTTCTAGAGAATGACATGATCAGTGGGAGGGATCGGTTCAGAAACTTAGTTCCTGCACATGATCATGCTGAACCTACACATGATCATACAAAATCTCAACCTTCATCAAATGATAGATTGGTTATAGTTCATAACACGCCTCAAGTACAAGCTCGTGTTGACCAATCGATCATTGAGGTTCCACAAGCTGCTGACAACATTCTAATAGATCAAGTAGTTCAGGAAATACCACAAGTTCTTGAACAACCAGTTGAACCACAAGCTCCCCTGGGAGATATTGGTACAATATTAAGAAAATCTACTAGAGTCAGGAGATTAGCAATTCCTAGTGATTACATTGTGTATCTACAAGAATCTTACTATAATTTTGGAGCCAAAAATGATCTTGAAACCTTTTCACAGGCCATAAGTTGCAAAGAGTCAACCATGTGGCACGATGCCATGAAGGAAGAGATGAATTCTATGAAAAGCAACGGAGTCTAGGATCTTGTAGAGCTGCCTAATGGGGCGAAGGCCATAGGTTGCAAATGGGTCTTTAAAACCAAGATAGATTCATTAGGCAACATTGAGAGATACAAAGCGAGACTCGTTGCTAAAGGATTTACTCAAAAAGAATGAATCGATTATACGAAGACTTTCTCTCCTGTATCTAAGAAAGATTCTCTTCGTATTTTTTTGGCATTAGTTGCTCATTTTGACATTGAGCTGCAACAAATGTATGTGAAAACCGCATTTCTTAATGGAGATCTAGAGGAAGAGGTTTATATGAAACAACCTAAAGGTTTCTCCTCTAATGATGGTGAGCATTTGGTTTGCAAGCTTAGGAAATCCATATACGGTTTAAAACAAGCCTCCCCTCAATGGTATTTTAAATTCCATGAAGTAATTTCTTCATTCGGTTTTGTTGAAAATCTCATGGATCAATGTATATACCAGAAGGTTAATGGGAGTAAAATTTGTTTTCTTGTTTTATATTTGGATGATATTTTACTTGCAACCAATGATAATGGATTGTTGCATGAGGTGAAACAATTTCCTCTAAAAAATTTGATATGAAAGATATGGGTGAGGCATCTTATATCATTGGCATTAAGATCCATAGAGATAGACCTCGAGGTGTTTTAGGTCTGTCACAAGAAACTTATATCAACAAAGTTTTAGAGAGATTTTGGATGATAGATTGTTCACCAAGTGTAGCTCCCATTGTGAAGGGTGATAGGTTCAATTTGAACCAATGCCCGAAGAACGATTTTGAGAGGGAATCCATGAAAAACATTCAATATGCTTCTGCAGTCGGAAGCCTTATGTATGCTCAGGTCTGCACTAGACCTGACATTGCATTTGTTGTAAGGATGTTAGAGCGATATCAGAGTAACCCAGGTATAGACCACTGGAGAGCTGCAAAGAAAGTAATGAGGTATCTTCAAGGAATTAAAGACTACAAGCTTATATATATAGACAGACAGACAATCTGGATGTGATTGGCTACTCTGATTCAAACTTTGCTGGCTGTGTTGATTAACATAAATCAACATCAGGGTACATTTTTCTAATGACCGGTGGAGCTGTTTCTTGGAGAAGTGTCAAGCAGACATTGACTGCTACTTCTACTATGGAAGCCGAGTTCGTCTCCTGTTTTGAGGCCACTTCACATGGTGTATGGCTTAAGAGTTTCATTTCTGGGCTTAGAGTCATGGATTCTATATCTAGGCCATTAAGAAATTTCTGCGACAATTCAGCTGCTGTCTTTATGGCTAAAAACAATAAAAGTCGAAGTCGAAGTAAACACATCGACATTAAGTATTTAGCCATAAGAGAACGTGTAAAAGAAAATGAAGTGGTCATTGAACACATTAACACTGAATTGATGATCGCTGATCTTTTGACTAAAGGCATGTCACCTTTGAAATTCAAGGATCATTTAGAGAAAATGGGACTTGGTTCCACTTTGTAAGTGTATACATACAGTTTATTAATGAAACTCTTACATATTTTGATGTTTTCTCATATTTATGTGCACCTTAATTTCTTTGAGAAAATTCGTATGTATAGGACCAAGAATAAACATAGGGTTTATTCATTAAGAAATGTTACCACATGAAGAATAATACTTGTGGAACTAAATGCATCGTAATACATTGAAGGTAATACTCACTCTTAGAGGACTTATCGCCATGATTCATGTATTTACTTCTTAAAATATATCAATGGGATTAAGTTAGGATAAACATATGGACCAAGTGGGAGAATGTAATAAATTCAAGCATTAATTGTGGCAATTAATAAGTGGAGGTAGATGTAATAAATTCAAGCATTAATTGTGGCAATTAAGTGGATGTAGATGTGCTCCTCTAAGCATTAATTGTGGCTAAATTAATTCAATTATTCTTAGTGCATTTCTCCTATAAATAGGATAACCATAGAGCATATTAAGAGTTAGCAAGTTAGAGTGTTAGAGAAAAAAACACAAAGTGTATGCTTAAAGAATGTTGGTTCATATTCTCAATGGTTGTATTGAGAGTATAAGGTATATGTAACCAACTTATATATGGTCTATGTTTAACCTTTTAGCTATCCATTGATTGTGGTAACAAGCGTATGGAATACGGACGGACGTTCTTGATGGAGGAACATGTATAAATACAAGTTTGGTCCCTAGACTCGGTACTTCTCATTTTCTTTCATACACCATCAAATTGAAGATAGTTCTGAGAGTCTATAAGAACCAGTATCAAGAGAATAGCGGATTGTGTAAGTGAAAAGCTTCAATAACTGGAGGTATGTTTATGGTCTTTATAATTCCGCATTTAATCTATATGCTATTTAAATTGTTTAGCATGTTTAGATTATATTTAAATTCTTACATTAACCGCTGCCACTCTTCAGCAAGTTTCACTATCATCCGTCACTACAGTACGCCAGCCACGTACATTTCGTCATCTTTCAATGGGAATCATACAAATTCACCATCACAGAATATTATAAATCGTCTAACCCCTCAAATCTGACGGCTCCGTCATATGAAGAACCCACATGCGCCTCTTGCCGCATGGCATGTTTGGTCCGTGATTGTTTTCTGAGTTGTATAAAAGATCTCTACTCAAATGTAGTGTTAGGTGAATTTTTAGTTCAAATCAATTTGGACACCTTAAATATGATAAATTAGCATTTTTAGTGTATATATATATGGTATGTCTTCTTTTAGTTTTCTTATTTTCTACAACTTATATCTAAATTATAAGTACATGCTTTAATGGATTATATATGTTTGTTGATTTATAATATTTGGATAAATTAGTGCATAAATTACTTCATAAAATGCTGATTAGTGGTAAATAAACAAACGAAGCTTATATATACATGTACAATGTATTAATACGATGAATTGAATCGGTGTTCTTAGATTTGAACATACATGGGTCCAAACGCAAGGTGCAAAGATGTCTGCCATAAACAGTTATTTGGAACCTTTACTAGATTTACTTATGTGATGCTGAAATTTCAAGTTCTTTACTAACTTTTTTTTATTAAAAAAATAAATAAATTATTAGAAACTCTTAATCACAAGGTAAATAGAATAGGATTGGAATTATCATCCAGCCATCAAGTCATCTTAATTTTTGTCTTAAATATATGATTATTAGGCAGGACCCACTGTAGATTTGGTGCTGATTCCCCATTTGCCAGCCATATGTCCACTAAAAAAAATGTTATGGTGTGGGTTGAAGAGAAATTTATTTTTTTTTTATAAAAAAAATAGTCCAATAAAAATATAGAATAGAAAGTGGAGCAAAAAATTTTCACTTTGATTGAACCAAAATAAAAATAGGATTTATTTTATTTCTTAACGAATTGGAAAAAATATATTTGCAGATAAATTAAATAAATTTTAATGTTTGATTTTTTATATTAAATTATATTTAAAATGTTCATGTTCACTTGGAAACAATCTTTAGCAAAATATTCGTGCGGGTATGCCAAAACCTTTCTAAGATTTAAAGATTATTGCTATGCTTGAAGTAAATTTGGCAAAAGCAATAAAATGATATCAAATTATTGTAGTAATTGAATCTCTTCTACATAATTACAAAAGACGAAGTAGTGTAATTCTTCTAATCGATTATCGAAATGGTGATGGAAGAAGAATAAAAATATTCGAGCAACATATTTTATGGCTTCTAGAATATTCAAATACAACAAGAAATAATTGAACAATTTGTTAGAATATCAACAATTTGACAAATGCTACCATGAGAGACTTGATTAATACTATTTGATTGCACTTTTGTTAGGAATTGGAATGTTGATTGCTAGAATATGTGCTTCCTTTTCTTTGAGTACTAGTTACTATGCTACTTGATTGATTCTAGGATTGATTGCTACTCTACTTGATTGCTCATTGAGTTATTGATTGTTTGAATTCAGATCACTTGATGGTCTTCTAATATACTTGATTGTTCTTTAAGTTGCTATTAACTACCTGATTGATTGTTTGAAGATGATCACTTGAGAATTTGCTCCTTGAGTTACCACATTTTTTGCCATGATCAGCCACTATTTCTTTTGTTTGAGCACTCTAATTAATTCTCCATGAGTGAGAATTCCCTAGCTCATGGCTACATCAAAATAACCATGTTCCTTATTGTTTCCCTCATTTAAATGGTTGGCCAAGATATTCTACCACCTCGACATCCAAATACAATAATTCCTAAGTATTAGCAAGTTATTCTAGCTGACCAATGATGCTATGTCACCAACCATCCAATCCACTCACCATTCCTAAGTATTAGGAGGCGGTTATACTTGGTTTAACTCCATTAATCAGGTAGTTAGGAGACAAATCTATACTTAAATGCAAATTTGATAACTATCTTGATCTATGTGGCATCCCAGTCAGTGCCTACATAACCAGAACCTGGACCCACCATCAGTGGCCTTCAATGTTTTTCTTTTGGACATAATTTGCAACGACCCACCTTACTTAAATCCATGTGTGATCAGCCCGTGTATTTAATCAGGCTTAATAAGATTAAATGGTGCATGACTTTATTTGACTTCATATTAGGCCCATGATCCATTAATAATCTTCACCATAGTTAAATGGCTCAAGAACCTATTTAATTATTATTGTTGTTTCGGCTTATCTTCGAGATGTCTCAGTTAAGTTTAAATTTGATCCGAATTCATTGGGTCCAAATTAGGGGTAGATAGTTTGAAATAGATGAAGAATTGAATTTATTCATTGGATTTCTCGAGTATTATATGTGACTAGAGACAATATGCATCTGGCAAAACATTCTGACCTATTCATTGGAACTTTTTTTGATATTTTTGTTCAACTATGTGTGTTCGCGTGCGCGCGCACGTGTGAGAGACAAAAGTTTTTCTCAACATAATCTTCTGCTTTTCAAACATAATAATGCATGAAATTACTAATAAATTCAATAAAATTTATGAAACCCATTTGTAAACACCCATTTTTGTTTCAAATTTTTTGAACAGGTCGCGCGCATGTTTCTATGACGAATCTTTAATTCTATTTCGCTTAGACTTCGTAAATGTGAAGATTTGAATTTAATTGAAGAGTAGAACCAATTGCAAACCCTTTTTGTTCAATCCATTTAATTCACTTTGTGTTTAAATCAATTAGGTCTTATTTGATTGAACCAAAGTCTTCATTTAAACTTTGAACCAATCCAAAACCCAATAAAGCCTATTGATTTTTCTTAAGTTCAATTATTTTTTACCCAAATTTCAAACTCAATAAAACTTCTAACTTTTAAAAGTGAACTTCTAATTTCACCCTCTACTTAGACACCTTTTGATTGGTTCACTTTCATCAAAATAATCTCTTTCTACAAAAAAAAATAATAAAAAATAAAAAATGTCTCTCTCCCCTCCCTATGTGGCCAGCCATAAGGAGGAATTTCCCTTCTCTTTTTTTTGCTTTTTGAACTCACTTGTTCCTCTTAGGCTCCCTCACCTTCTTTTATACCAAATACCATATTTTTTCCACACAAAATAATATATTTTTCATCTAAAAAATCAACTATTCATTTTTAAAACAACATATTTTTGTCCCTATTTAGACAACTATGTGTGCCAAAAAGGGAGAGTTCTCTTTTTCTCATTTTGCTTAGTTAATTGGACATTACTCTATTAAGTTTTCACCATTTCTTATGTCCAAATGCCATATTTTTTTATCCAAAAAAAAGTATCAGAAAAACAACAATTTTTTTTTATGTGACGGTGTAATTTGAAAACCTTTTTTCCTCTTCTTTTGCTTTGTTAATTGCACATTTTTTCCCCTAAACATTCCCACTTTATTGTATGTCAAAAACCAAAAGATATTTGAGTCTTTTCCCCAGCAATGGACGACCACACCAAAGAGAGTTTCTCTTCACCTTTTTTGTTTTTGCTTTTAATTTATTGAAAGCACCCAAAATTATATTTTTTTGTTCACTTTTTTGCAAATCTTCTTAGTTTTTTTCACCTTTAAGAAACCTCTCTCACTCTCCCATATCAAGTCACCTAAAAAAAAATTTCCTCTCACTTTTCACTTAATTTACTACACCTCACCTTCTCTGGCTCCACTTTTACACCCCAAAAATGAGACATATTTTCACCTCAAAAGTTGAAACTCTTTTTTGCCATCCCTATATGACTGGCCATACATGTCCTTCTCCCCCTTTTATTTTGTTTTTTAAACCCTTGGACAACACATCCCCTCTTATAAATACCCCATTTTTGTTGAACACAAACACACCAAGTGAAGCTAAGTCAAATGCAAGAAAGAGAGAAAAGTTTAGAGAGAAAGAAATAAATGAGTAAGAGAGAAAAAATAAAGAAGCATAGGAAGATTACAAAGAGAAATGCAAAAAAAAAAAAAAAAAAAAAAAAAAAAAAAAAAGGAAGAGTATTCAAGAAACAAAAAAGAGAGAAACATAAGAGAGAAACAAAGAAGAACAAGAGAGCGTTCTTCATTCCATTTTTTGCCACCCTCTTGTTGTGGTCTTCTAATATTCAATAAATCATTCTTTCAACTTCACTAAGTCCACAAGAGCACTTGGATACGTGAGAATTTTCTTTAGCTAAAAAAGTTAGTCAAATCTCTTTTGTTTGTAGAATACATTATAAGCATGATTTATGTGTTTAAACCACCCTGAAATGAACTAGATTAATTTAGGTTGTTTAATAAAATTCATCTTAGGGTATTCACTAGTTTCTTAGCATTTATTTTCTTCTCACTAGTTATATGTTTTTCTTTAGTAAGTTTACTGGTCATAAAGTAGTCTCCCTCTGATAAATGGAATATTGAGTTAATAGTAGTTTAAAGTTCTTTCCTTTACTTTAGTACCTTTAAGAATTTCATGTCTTCTAAGCTAGATGTTTTATTTTAGGCTGTCATTAACTATATGAACACTTTAATTCTTTAGGAAAAAATTTGGAACCCCTTGGTCCTTGCTAATTTTGGGTCCCCTTTGACCCATTAAAAATGTTACTAGTTATTTTTTAATCTTCTCTTTAAAGTAACTTAGTTTAATCTTTAAGTTTAATTTACCTAAGTATGATTAACTCAGTTTCAATCTAAATTCACGTGCATGCCACACATATTTTATTTAATTTTCAAGTTTAATTTTCAAGTTTAATTCATCTAGGTCAAAATAATCCATTTAGTTTAACTTATATAATTAATCTACTTAATCTAAAAGCACTCACTTTAATTACTTCCTAGTTTTAATCCATATTTTGCAAGTAACTTTAACATTTCCTTTACATGCTTACTTTTACCGCATTACTTAAAATTGATATTCAATGTCGTTTTGTTTGAATATAAATTGCAAAATGCGTGTTTAGCTTTATTAGTAGTATATGATAATAATGCTTGAGTTAAAATTTCAACTAATTTCCTTGAAACACAAAGGATTAGATTTCAGTTGTTTATGTAAAAAAGAACGCTTTAAATCCTCACTCTTTTGTATCAAAATCTCCCGAGCATTGAAATTTCTCACATGGACATTGACAAAAGATTTGACCCCGTCAAATAACGACTCCTTACCTATTGTCCCGCTTTGCGTTTGGATGATAAATAACCCATTATCTAATACATAAAAATGCACCTATCACGAAAATCTCCTTACTATTTATAAAAAGTTTATATTAGATTTGATAAATTTCACTCGTTTTCACGTATCTACTCATCATAATCCACACTTTCATCACATCCGCTTTATTTAAAGAAAGTGACCGTGAATAATAAGCCGAATGCATGAGCTATAGGTAGAAAAGAGCGGTAAATACACCATTTTTCTAAACACTCTCCTTTGCCAATTTTTTTTACACGACAAAGCATATATATTTTCTTTGATAATAAGTGGAGAGAGAGAGAGATTGAACCTAAATCTCTCGTATAAAAAATATAAAAAAAAAAAGAAATCTGAAGATGACTGACTATTAAGCAAATAATATGGTTTGATGTTTCTTTAATGTTATGATTATTTGAATCATTTCCTAGAATGACTGTAATAACAGTTGGAATAACAAAAATAAATATTCTTTAAATCTTGACCATTAAATTACCATGGAGACCATAAAAATTTGTTATAGATACAAAACATTGAAGAGACTCCCCTCTCTATACGGCGTCTTTATAAGGGTTTGTCCTGTGGTTATGTTTCGTTTCAAATAATTACATATTTTTCAAGGCAGGGAATTCAGAAGCAGGACCACTTACACTAATATAGCGCCAGAAGAAATAAGTTTAAAAAATTAAAAGCTCTCAGATAAAATCATTCTATCCTAGGAGTTCTTATCTTCATCAAATCAAATCAAAGTGCGATTTGCTTAGAAAACGGTGCAATTTGTCCTTCCAAAAAAACTGTACAAAAAATAGGAAGTCTGCATGAAATTGATTTCAAAATGACAAAAATAAAAAACAATATCATCTGCTTCAACTCTTGCAGGATTGAACAAACATTAGCCATGTAAGCCTAATCTCAATATCTAAGACTAAGAAACACAAACCCTAAAAATTCTAGTACCTTCACCTCCCGCTCCCCACCCTAAAACGAATAAATTATATATAAAAAACAGCGTCCAAAGCGAAGGGCAATAGCTTCAACATGCAAACTCGCATTAAAATGCAATGAAGGTCCCAGTCCTGCAGAGTAAACAGTGGAAATGATAAAAAAGTGAAAAATAAAAACAAAAAAAGAATAATTTTATTTTAGTTTTCACTTCTTAATCCTCTTAATTTGGTACATACAAAAATAAAATATATTAATCTTTCCAAACTCGCATCAAAATGCAATGAAGAGGACATTACCTGTCCCGCAGGTTGAACAGTGAAATGATGAAAATGTGGAAAAAAAACCACAAAAATTAAAAATTTTATTTTAGTTTTCACTCTTTAATCCTCTTAATTTGGTAAAACTATGATTTGTACATGCAGAAATAAAATATATCAATCTTTCCACTTTCATTTCCCTTCCCTTCTTTTCTACCAAACGATTAAAAAAACTCTTTTCACTCACTTCTCTTTCCCGCTTTTCTTTCTTCTTATTTTTCCTCTTTATCAATCATAGCGAATAATGTTCTTGACAATAGAAAGAACATAAACTTCCACACCTTGTTATAAAAAGTTAAAAGCTACATGAAGCGATCAAAATGCAAGCTTGTATCTTATTTTAGTTTTCACTCCTTAATCCTCTTAATTTGGTACATGCAAAAATAAAATATACCAATCTTTCCAAACACGCATCAAAATGCAATGAAGAGGACATTACCAGTCCTGCCTGATGAACAGTAAAAATGATGAAAAGGTGAAAAAAACCACAAAAATAATAAATTTATTTTAATTTTCACTCCTTAATCCTCTTAATTTGGTAGAACTATGATTTGTAGATGCAGAAATAAAATATATCAATCTTTCCACTTTCATTTCCCCTCACTTCTTTTCTTCCAACCGAGAAAAAAACTCTTTTCACTTACTTTTCCAGTAGAAATGATGAAAAGGTGAAAAAAAACCACAAAAATAATAAATTTATTTTAATTTTCACTCCTTAATCCTCTTAATTGGTAGAACTATGATTTGTAGATGCAGAAATAAAATATATCAATCTTTCCACTTTCATTTCCCCTCACTTCTTTTCTGCCAACCGAGAAAAAAACTCTTTTCACTTACTTTTCTTTCCCCTCTTCTTTCTTCTCATTTTTCCTCTTATCAAACATAGCATGTAATGTTCTTGACAGTGGAAAGAACAGAAGCTCCCACGACTTGTTATAAAAAGTTTAAAGCTTCATGAAGTGAGATACAGAGAAATACAGCGCTACCAGTCAAGCATACACTCGATCAAAACCTCATATCACACAGATCCTCATTTGTAACTTCAAATCTTTTATGATCCAAATCCATTGCCAGTAGTAAAAGCATCAGCTCTTTCTTAAAATGGTGCAATCTTAGATTGAGATATGACAACACAAAATTGGGGTGTGGGGTGTGCTGATGCTATTTGCTACAAACCTACGTCTGAATGCAAACCTTTCTGAGACATTTTTTTCTTTTGTTTCTCTCTTCCTTACTTTCTTTTCACAAGTTTGCATTGAATTCTCGTCACAAGATTATTAGTGACTGATAACCCATGCAATCTATTTTTGATAAGTTGTGATAATTAGGGGTTGAAGAATTTGAATAGGAGATCTTCACTTAGGCTCTGACTGGATCTTTTGGATAATTTTAAGGAAAAAAGAATCTGGAGGAAAATTGAAAGTAGAAATAAAAATTTCATTTGATAACTATTTGTTTCACATGGCTGTTAAATTGTGTTATTTTTTCTTTTTAACTTCTTTTTGACATCCATTCGATTTTCTTTTCCTTCAATCCAAGATCCATATTCGTCATCACTCAACCACCCAACCCATGCAATCTATTAGACTATTACAGCAGATTTTGTCGAGTGACACCCCTAAGAAAAGTATATTCTGTAAATTAAGACTTTTATACGTAAAGGTAGGAGCAACTGCAAGAATTAATACTTCAATTTCGGATTTATTGTACATGATGAGATTGCATGCTTGCCCTAGATAAAAATCTTGAAGACTAGGGGCACATGCCGGTATACAGGCACACACACATGCCGCCTTTGTGCATGCACACGGAGAGAGAATAATAAATACGTCGTGTACAGAATTTTAGGTTATGAGATAAAAAAGCTCCCGTACCTTAAAGCTTGGAAGCATGTGCTGTGATTCTACTCAAGGCAACGGCTGTCTTTGAACCAGATGGGCGTCCCAAATGCCTGCAAATAAAATCCCCAGCCAACATGAGCTTTCTAAGATCCACGTTGGTCTTTACTCCAAGTCCATTAAGCATGTAAACAACATCCTCGGTGGCAACATTCCCAGAAGCACCCTTGGCATATGGGCAACCACCAAGACCAGAAACCGATGAATCCACCGTACTGATCCCAATCTGTTAAGAAAATGAACAAATTTCAAAAACAAAAATCTCAAGGGCTTCATAACATCAGATTAAAAAATCTGTCAAAATTTTTTTTGACAAAAATGTTTTTTTTTCCAGTCACATGCCTTTCAAATTAGCATTTAGTAATAAATATTGGCAAATTTGCCAAATTTAAAAAAAGAGTTTGGCAACCCACGCAAGTCTACAGTCCTGGAAGGAAACAGAAATTTAGGTACACAAGAATACCATGTTCGGGGGTTATGTTTTGTACAACCAAAACCCAAAAAGGGGTAATTTCATCTTAGCTCCTTGTGGCTTGCCGTCATTTTCACTTCACCTCTTATGCTTTATTTTCGGACACACTATTCTTTAACTGATAAGGAATTTGCTATTGACTGGTATACATTTCAATATTGCAAAAACCACCATTTGTAAAAAGTCCCCGACCAAACAATTTTGTGTTATTTCTGCAATTTACCTTTCAAACAAATTTTAATACAAGCAGTTTCCAGCATTTTTCTACAATTTCTGCACTTAAATTCCTACACTAGGAGTAGTTCTAAATAGCTTTAGTAGTAGAATCTCTCAAAACTTGAACCAGTAACCTGTCGCACGTTGTGCAAAGAGCCTGAGCCTTCACACAAACACTTTATCTTTTGTTTGAATCAATCTTCTCGATCATCCGTGATCTGGCACGCCCACAATCCAAGAAAATCAGCCCAAACAATTGTGCAACCCAACACACCAACAACCCCCCATCAACTTCCACGCCAAGAGCAGTTAAAGCACTCTTGCTTAATTTGATTTTGAGTTCGGATACCGCTTCAAAGCCAATAAGAACACAACTAAGATTGCGAATTTGATCGATATCCACTCCGCAAAAGAGGATGGTATCATCGGCAAAAGAAGCTGTGAAACCATAGCCTCATTCCCCATTCATACCCACTTGAAAACCCTGCAAATTATTTAATAAACTGTTGTAGACAACATCTTGCTAAAGGTTTCCAAAGTAAACAATAAAGGAGATGGGTCCCTTTCTTGGAATCCTCTAGAAGCATGAAAGAAACTTGATCGTATGCAGTCAATGCCAATGGGTGTGCTTAAGAGCTGATGCACTCGAATACCTTTCACACGGACAACTATTAAGCACTTGCACCACAACGTACTAAATTCCATCTTCTTCAACAAATATAAGAAAAATTCTCAACACACATGATCATATGCCTTTTCCGTATCAAGTTTACAATAATACCTTCCTTTCCCTATCAATCCAAAAATACCTAGCTTTCCCTCCTTTAGATGAGCATCCACCAGGTCATTGACAATTAAAGCAGCATCTAGATTTGTTTTCTTCAATGAAAGCATTTTGATATAGACCCACCACTTTCCCAATCATTCTTTCCATTCTAAGCGTTGAAAGCTCCAACAAGGCTTGTAGGGCTAAAATCTTTAATGCAAGTAGCTCCACTTTTCTTAATAATAGGAGCAACAAAAGTCAAGTTTATACAACTAACAAAGTTGTTATTGTGGAATTCCTCACAAAGCCTTAGATATCATATTTCACTACCACTCAAATACTTTTAAAGAAAGCCATAGTAAAGTCATCAAGACTCGGGGCTTTGTCCTCGTTGCAACTCAAAAGGGAAAAAAGAATCTCCTCATCAAATGGGCCTTCAAGCCACCTTGCTGTAACCTCATCAATACCATTAAAATTCAAACCATCAAGAGAAGGCCTACATTCACATGGTTCACTATAAAGACGCCTGTAAAAGCCACATACAGCTTCCTCCATATCCTCCTTTTCCTCGAATGTCACCCCATCCACTTCAATCTCACTAATAAAATTATGTCTTTGATGAGCCACTTTATAATAGAGCTTAGTATTTCTATCACTTTATCGAAACCGAAGGGATCAAGATTTTTGCATCCAAAAGACTTCTTCCATATTGATAACCATATAAAGCTCCTCCTTTATCAACAACCTCCTCTTGATCTATCTCTAAAAAGACCATTACTCACCTCCTTCTCATCCAAAGCATGAATCTCCCCCATCAAAGTGTTCTTTTGGGCATCCCTAAAAGTATTTGTATTCCAAGTTTTTAAGTCACTTTTAAAGGCCTTTAACTTTTTGTTCTTTTTTTATAAGTAAAAGGCCTTTAATTTTCTTTTCTTTTTTTCTAAGTAAAAGGCCTTTAATTTTCTAAAGGAAACAAAACTAGCATTAATCTCCATATTGTAACCGTTCCACCAATTTCAGATGAGATTTGAGAAACCCTCCACCTTGAGCCACATATTTTCAAACCTGAACGGTGTTAGGCCCCAATATAAACCCTTGATCTCAAGAACAATGGGATGATGGTGGGTCGAGGCAAAAAAATTTTGAACAACTTTGGGGAAAAGCTCTCCACAAGTGCCAAGGACAAGAACGCGATCAATTCCAGATAGAGAAGGTTGCTCTCTAAGATCAGAGCACGTAAACAACCCTCCCAACAGCGGAAGACCCACAAGACTATAACCCTCAATGATCTCCAAAAAAATTAAAAAAAAAATCCCCCATACTAGGAGTTTCCACGGGATCCCCGGATCTTTCATATGGGAAAATAACTAATTTGAATCCCCTCTTACAACCCATGGCAAAGTCCACCTCCATAAAAATTCTGCTAGATCATCCCAAAGAGACACCCTTACTTATCACTCACCTGGATTATATACACAAGCAAAGAACCATTCAATGTCTTGATTCCATCCTTTGAAGACACACTAAACAGAGTGCAACCCCAGCCAATCACTCATGAATCCACCAACTCACCACTCTTTCATGCCATAAGATCCCAATGCCTCCAGATGGCTCGGTAGTCGGAAGCACTCTTCAGTTCACACATTCTCACTCCCCACACACTTCTCACAATAGTGTTAACAAGTTCCTCCACTATAGTCTCTTGCAAACATACAATATCCCCTTTACATTCCCTAAGTTTTTTATCATAGCTCTTTTACTAGGATCATTCCAAACCTCTATATTTACAAGAAATGATTTTCAAATCCATTAACAAATACATTTCCCCCCTCCCCTCCGCTCCTATCTTTAGACCACCATTAATACCTCCCTTACTATAACTAACATCAAACAAAAGCCATGTAAGCTCTCTACTCACTTCCCCCACATGCTTGCGGTGAGAGGAACTCTTTCTTCACTCTCATCATACTTGCCTCCATTCTTTTCCTTCAATCTCCTTAATCTTAAAACTTTATTTTGAAGAAAGAAAAAGGGTTGTCTTAGGCCATTGTAGCAAGCTCACAGTGGTTGCCAACGATATATAAGGAAAGGATGTCGTAAAGATTCATTCAAAGTGTCACCTACCATCTCAGAAAAAAATCTTATTTGATAGGTAACATATATTGACTAACAATGCAGATGTGAGTAGTATAAGATTGAATAATCCTAATAGAAGGTGGCTGGAATAAGCCACCAATGATCACCTTTCATGCCAAAATTAAAATGAGGATTTTTCTTACTTGTAGTGATGCTAGAATATTTGATAGAGCCTGCCCATAAGTGTCATGAAAATGGACAGCAAGCCTGTCAATCGGGACAACATCAATAACAGCTTCAAGCATTGGAATGACAGTACCTGGGGTGAAACAGGGGGGAAGAAAGAGGAACACTAGATAAAGACAAGAAGGAAAACTGAATATAAATTGAACTGGTAAACCAAGATATCATTTAACATGTATTACCACCACATGAACTAAGAATTATAACAAACATGATAATACCACAAATTTAAAAAAAATCAAAAAATCATGTCTCAATACCGACACTTGAGAAGATACTAAGGCCTACAAATTGGATGATGATTCCAGATAGGTGAAGTAAACCGTTTCTACTTATCAATCAAACTTATATGAAAAGGATCCTTCATGAGCAGTTGATAATCAACAAACAATCTTGTGAAGGATATGGCTGATTGTTTATAACCCACCTTGATTCTTCACTGCCCAGATCCTGGTTTAGCATATAAGAAACATCGCATTAAAATTTTCAAGGAAGATGCCTCCTAGTCGTACATATTCGCTTTGAAAATAGACCACGAGATACAGCATTATTCCTACAAAAATAAATATTTACCTAGACCTTCCTATCCAAAGAGATAGTGTATTATAGAAGAGGACTATTCATTCTAAGAGGAGTCTCTCCAAAGTCATCCCAAATTTTCGAAAATCAAAATATAAAGTTAAAAATTCCGTTTTTAAGTTAACAGTTATTATTATCTTCTTAGTAAGTAGAATTTAAAAGAAGTCAAGAAATTAGTTTTTTGGTAACCATCTTCATATGGCGTGAAGTTTTAGCGCAACTGTAGTTATTCACCTGCATGGCTGCACATTAGTTGCTATTAATTCTTTCCATTATTTGTCTTTCTAGTGCCAAACTAACAACGGCCCAACTGATAAACTGTTATTCTTAGTGTTATTCCTATCATTATTTTTATTGTTTTCATAATTGAAATTGGTAGATTTTCAACTCCTTATCCTTCATCATGTTTCTTACCCCTCCCCTCTTAATAAATTATATTTTAGTTTCTCACACACCCTGTTGCTTGAATGTTGGTGGATGAGAAATAGCATTTCTCAAAAAAGGTCTCTCTCCCAAACCCAAAAAGGAATTTTTTTTCATTTTGAAAGCTTCCTTTGATACCTTCAAAAATCAGCTTCAAGACCTCGATTCAGTGATGAAGCCATCCCAAATCCAATATTTGAAAGAGTTCCCAACTACGGCTTGAAGACAATGATACCAGTCTTGAGTGCTGACAAGATGTCTGACACGGAACCCCCATAGTACCAGACACAAGGACATTGCTGTATATATATATATATATATATATTGCCAGAACATGACGACATTTATTTAAAGTGTGTATGTAAATATAAATGTATGTGATTATCTTTTAAGTTCTATAATTATTTGAAGTTGTTACTAGTTACCACAACGGAAATGAGAGGAGGAATGGTGGCATAGTCTTAGGAGGAGATGAGGACAAGTCCAGGAGAGAGAGAAAGATAGCGAATTGAGTCAGCCTTAAGTCTGAAATCAATGGTCTTGAAACTAGGTCCTTAGCGCCAAGTCAATTCTGGCCTTTCTTCGAGTGTCTGGGCTGCTGGGGCTCTTACAATTGGATGGTGAGAATGAAAACTTGGATCATTTTGTCCCTCTTTCTATTTGAGGGTCTTATTTATAAGGATCACATGGCAAGTGGCATGACATGATTAGGCGGTGCCAAACGGGTACTGATCACCTGGCAGGCCCACTTTCCATGACACGACGCCCATTTGTTCCGGAAATCTATATCAGGATTACCTCACTCTTTCTTCCTCTTGAACAAGGCTTGTTCTTGATAATTTTAAGTCATCTGGGTGATTCCCTTTTTGGCCTCCAAACCAATACCTCTTAACTATTCTCCCCCCGGTTCCTGCTATGTTGGATATCCAGGGTTATGCTATACCCTGGTCTGGGATGCTCTAGTCTTTCTTGGGCTTATAACTTCCTTGTCTGGCTATCTTCATTCTTTATGATGCACCCATGTCCACTTGCTGCCTTCTTTTTCCCGCATTGCGACCCCTCTATGAGTCTCCGGGCTACTATGTGGCATTTAGGCATCTATGAGATTCAGGGTATAAAAAGGTTTGGCGCAGAAGTCCTTTCATAAGGTTAGGAGTCATTCAATAATAACATGAATTACAAGGGTTTTAAGGTTTACAAATATAGGGCGTTTTTAGGAATATTGAAGTATGTGAGGGTCATTCAATATGTCCATGAGTAGATAAGGTGAAATAGAGGCCTTGTTTCTACTGTGCTCTCTCAATGGCCACTAGCTCTCTCTGTATCTAGACATGTGGTTCCCTCTTTGCAATTTAGTGTGGAACAACTAGTAAAAGAGCATTATAATTTTTTTTCCAAAAAAATAAAAGGTGGTTAAGTCTAATTGAAAGAGACATCTCCTATACTTTCTGACTTTCACTTTTTTACTTTTTAATATCAAATATCACATCAAAAAACACTTTCATCCTCACCATATTTGCTTTAAACACTCATGAAGTCTTTTCTTTCCTTTATATTGTTCTCCATTTAAATGAGAATTGATACAATACATCACTGGGGAGTGTAATAATTTAGAAGAAAACATTTAAATCTCAATCTGACCAAATGTTTCAAATCACATGTCAGCTCCAATGTCTGTATTGACATATCTGTTCCCTGTAGGACAGCGTCCACCAAAACATAGGTTCCCACCCGAGCTTAAATCCAGAACCTAGTCAGTCATATTTGGCACATATATCACCTAGTTATAAATTTTTCACAAAAGAATGACAAGCGAAAATGATAAAATATGTACACAACGTTTAAGTTAAAATGGGGAAAAAAGAGTGTTTCTTATTGTGAATAGGATAAAATTTGAAGTCTGGGTTAGTGTCTCATTTTTGAGGCTTTGCCCAACCCATTTAGAGAAAAAAAGAAATGACTTATCTCGCGGGCTGCCTCATTTGCAGCCTAAGTAGAGTGTCTCATCTGTTTCAAATTTCAAAAACTCTTCCAAACATTAAATTAATTTTTCAATCATTTGACATGTGATGCCGAACAGTAACAAGAATCTAAAACTAGTCTAAAAATAACAATCCAAATCATATGGACAAGCAATATTCTAATTCAAAATTGATTGTATTCTCATTCATAAACTGCTTTTAAAATAACAGATCTCCAGTACTTATAAAACTCTAATGTATGTAAATAAGGAAACAAAATAAACTAATTATTGTCTAGATGTTATTCTGATTTTGTTTCTTTCTGAAGTATTTATTCTTGAAAAAATATTTACTGGTCCTCCATCATTCACCCCGCATGAAAAGAACTCGATTCTGGAGAGATAGACTGAATGTACCACACAAAGAAATCTGGATCTAAGGCACAAAAATCCTCTTCAGAAAGGCATGACGGGTCGAAATCCGGGCGACCGCGTCACTTAATAAGAAAGCGACGAAATCCCCAGCGGGAAAAAGCAACGAACTCCTCATCCAACACACTCTCAACCTCTTCTTGCTGGGGCGGAAAAGCGAGGAGCCTAATTACCTGTGGAAACACTAGAAGGCAATTTTGGAGGCTCAAACGTACCATGATAAGGGGTTAGGTCCTCCACATTGAAAACAGAGCTAATATTAAACTGTTTGGACAAGTCAAGTAAATATGCATTAGTGCCAAGTTTTTGTAGGATGACAAAGGGGCCCATGGCATGGGCATATAATTTTTTGGATGATTGTCTAGGAAATCGCTCGGGTCTAATGCGGACCATGACATAATCACCTACATTAAATTCTTTAACCCTACGATGCATATCAGCAGCAAGTTTATAATCAGCATTACTTAAAGCAATTTTCTGACGAATTTCAGCATGCAAGTCATGAATGTGTTGTGCAAAGGACTCAGCAGGTTTAGAAATACGAGCATCAAGGGGAAGAGGAACAAGGTCAATGGGTGTACAGGGTGAATAACCATGCACAATCTCAAAAGAGCTTTTACCGATAAAGCGATTGATTGAATTGTTATAGGCAAACTCAACAGTGGGCAAGATCAAGTCCCAAGTGCCTTGTTTCTCTCCGACAATACACCTAAGCAAATCACCTAGACTACGATTAACTACCACAATCTGCCCATCTATTTGGAGATGAAATGCGGCAGAAAATTTCAAGGTGGTGTCGCACATCTTCCAAAGTGTCTTCCAAAAATAACTGACAAACTTGACATCCTTGTCAGACACAAAAGGCAAAGGTAACCCATGCAAATTAACAACCTCCCTAAAAAATAGCTTTGCTACATGTGAGGCGTCAGATGCTTTACTAAAAGGAATAAAGTGGGCCATTTTAGAAAACTGGTCTACCAGTACAAAGATGGAATCGTGCCCCTGAGTTGTATTCGGCAACCCAAGAACAAAATCCATACTTAAATCTTTCCATGGAGCATGGTGGACAGGTAAAGGGGTATAAAGACCCGTGTTTTGCCTTTTGGCCTTAGCCAGTTGGCAAGTACGACATTGGGATACTATCCGCAGGACATCCCTTTTTAGTGAGGGCCAATAAAACCTATCCTCCACTAATGCTATGGCTTCGTCACGACCTAAGTGACCGGCTAGTCCGCCAGCATGCATTTCCCAAACTAGAAATTCCCTAAGTGAGGTACGTGAGATGCATAGTTTCATGGCACGAAAGAGATATTCGTCACGGACAACAAAATCAACATATTCTCCACAGTTACCATTCCTAACCTCCCCATAAATAATCCCAAAATCAGGAATAATAGGGTAATCGTCTTTCATCCTATCAAAGCCCACCACCTGGGCCTTCATTACTTGAAGAACTGTGATTACTCAACTAAGAGAATCAATGACTGTTCTCAACACCGGAACAATGTTTAAGAACAAAAGTATACTCATTGAGAAACTCTACCCATGCCACATGCCTAGTGTTCAACTTCTCTTGGGAGCATAGATACCGCAAAGCAAGATGATCGAAGTACAGAACAAACTGTTGCAGCAACAGGTAGAATCTCCAATGGCGAAGAGATTGAACCACGATGTAGAATTCTGTCATATGTGGAGTATCGTTGCTTCGCCTCATTTAACTTTTCACTAAAGAAAGCAACTTGGTGTCCCTCTTGACTCAAAATGCCTCCAATTCCCACTCCCGAAGCATCACACGCAACCTCGAAAACCTTCTCAAAATTCAGATGCTTCAACGCAAGGCTTCTGTCATTTTATTTTTGATTTCCTCAAAGGCTCTAGTGGTCGCAGGCGTCCAACGGAACTCTCTTTTCTTCAAACTATCAGTGATGGGAGTCATAATGGTATTAAACCCCCGAAAACCTCCTATAAAAAGTGGCTAGCCCATGGAAACTACGTACCTCCGAGATGGCTTTAGGGATACACCACTCTCGAATGACCCGAACTTTTTCAGGGTCAGCTACAATGCCATGCATGGAGACAATAAAACCTAAGAATAGTACTTGTGGTTGTAGAAAAGTACACTTCTTCAGATTGGCATACAGTTTAACCTCCATAAGGGCAGTGAAAACCTGATGAAGGTGACCTATATGTGCTTCGCATAACTTACTATACACCAATATATCATCAAAATAAACCACTAAGATTTTGCCTATGAACGGTTATAGCACCTGAGTCATTACTCGCATGAAAATGCTTGGTGCATTTGATAACCCAAAAGGCATAACTAGCCATTCAAACAACCCATCTTGGGTTTTGAAGGCAGATTTCCATTTATCTCCAAGCTGAATGTGAATCTGGTGATATCCACTGCGCAAATCAATCTTAGAGAACCAGCTAGAACCAGCCAACATGTCCAACATGTCTTCAAGCCTAGGGATGGAAAACCTATACTTGATCGTAATCTTGTTGATGGCTCTGCTGTCGATACACATTCGCCATGAGCCGTCCTTCTTAGGGGTCAAGAGGGCAGATACTGCGCAAGGGCTAAGGCTATGTCTAACCAAACCTTTACCTAATAATTCCTCAACTTGTCTATTTAACTCATTACACTCGTTCAGATTCAGCCTATAGTGGGGCAAATTAGTTAATTGGAATCCGAGAACCAAGACAATAGCATGTTGTATGTCCCGCATAGGTGGTAACTCATTAGGCAACTCATCTGGCACAACATTCGAGAATTCTCCTAGGATTCTTTCAACTACAAGGGATGTGTCACTCGTCAACTCATGTCGTTCTTTGGGGACCTCTCTAGAGACCACGGCTATCCGAAAGTTACTTTCTTGCCCCTCCCTCTCAAAGGCTTTGCGATCTAAAAGGTAAATGTTATTTTCATGGGGAACCGAGGAGGGAGTCTTAGATTTGGTTCTATGATCTTTACCTAAGGGTTTGGCAGGGGTAGGAACAAATTTCGCAGGAGTGAGAAGGATAGTCTTACCCTTATACTGAAAGACATAAGTCTTCTCACGACCATGATTGGTCACATCTAGGTCGTACAACCAAGGACGTCCCAAAAGGACATGGGAGACATCCATTGGTAATACATCACAATAGATCTCCTCTTTATAGCGGCCAAACTGGATGAGGACAAGACACCTCTCGGTAACAGGTAAAGTAGTGTTATCAATCCAAGCAACCTTGAAAGGTAGTGGGTGTGGTTCTACCTTATGGTTCAAACAATCTATAGCAAACTTAGACACCACATTCATTGTGCTACCACCATCAATGACCAGCTTGCAGGAGCGATCATTACATTTGATAATGGTGTAGAAGATATTGGTCCTCTTCCATGCATCACCATCCACCGTAGTGGACAAAATACACCTCACAACATTGACGTGCGAGGCAGGGAGTTCCTCTCCCGAATCCTCTTCATCACCCGTGTAGAAGATATTGGTCCTCTGAAATATCATTAGAGGCGAAGGCGACAGTGTGGGCACGCTCGGGACAACGGGAGGTGATGCAACCATACTTGTGACATCGGTGGCATTGAATGAAGGCGCAATCGCGACTCGGTACTACGACGAATGGTGCTAGCACTGAACTCTTTACTCTTGGGAAGGCCCTCCCTAGTGGTAGGAGTAGATTGAGAAAAGGATCGGGCCTGACTAGTTCAAGAAGTGATACGACGAACAAACGACTTATTAAAGTAGGTCTCAAACTCAAGAGCCCGTTGGTATGCGTCAGCAGCTGTTATGGGGGACACTAACTCGACCTCATTGTGAATATCAAATCAAAGCCATTGACAAACGAGAGACCGTGACTATAGGGTCCTCTTTAATCCCGATGCGGAGCAAGAGCTCCCGAAACCTACTCAGTTAGTCGGTCACACAGGAAGCTGATTGGGTATAATTCAACATCTGGCTAATCAGGCGAACCCTATATGAGGTAGGTAGGTAATTCTCCTTAAGTTTATGCTTAATGACCCTCCATTAGGTAACCGAGGGTTCACCCGCAAGTTCGAGATGGATCTTAATATTTTTCCAAAATAGTCTAGCAAGACCAATCAATTTCATTTTAGTGAAACGGACACGGTCAATATCTAACATTCGATACCACTCAAAGTAATCCTCCAAACTATTGAGCCAATCTAAAAAGACATCAGAGTCTAATTTACCATCATAGGTGGGTGCATCAACCTTGACTTTCTTAGTGATGTCATGGTAGTCTTCCTGCCTATAGGGTTTTCTATCAAATTTGCCCTCTGGTCTATGTCGCTGGTATCCATGGGTTGGTGTCTACCCACATTTCCAACGGTTTGGTCCAAGTGAGTTTGTCGATTGTGTTGCCAGGGAACGGGTTGGGTGTTCCTCGGGATTCCCTCAAAGGGTGACATCACATTTTCACCAATGTCTTCATCAAAATGAAACCTCATAGCAGGATTAGTGGGGTGACTCGCTCTAGGGTGGATCGTACTATGTTCATGGGTCGCTGAGTGACCATGCACAGACCCGACAGAGGTCTGGGACCTATGAGATGGACCGAAAAATCCTACACCCTCTCGAAGCTGCAAGGTACTTAATATCTGCTCTAACTGAGCAGTCTGTTCTAGTCTACCATTGAGTAAGCCCATTTGACGTTCAATATCACTCACTCTACCATCAATGGAATGGGTGTCTAGTAAGGTAAAGAGAGTGGTTTCGTTTCCAGAATGCATGGTTATGTACGTGAATGCAATAAATGTGACAATGATAGGAGTCAAATTAAATTACTGTAAGCAAGACAAACGACAAACGACAAACAAGCTGCTTGTGCGCGTCTAAAGCTTCTAAGTGACAAGTCAATAAAGGCACAAGGTAGGAATAGAAGTGACAAAGCAATAAAAGGAGCAAAATTATTTATTTATGTATTTTTTTTGGGTGCAGTAACGAGTCAATAAAATGGAAAATTTAAATTTGAACTAGCAAAATTAACTACGCCAAGCAGTAAAATATTAACAAGTTTTAAAATGGAAAGCCTGACCTTATTTGTGGCACTTTGACAGGTATGAAGCTTTTGTTTTTTTTTTTTCTCAGATGCTGGCTCAGCTCAGCTTCAGAAGGCTCGGCTCGACTTGGCTTAGATGGTTGGCTTGGCTTCCCGCGTGGCTTGGCTCGGCTGCTGAAGACTTGGCTCAGCTTCTTCCCGCGGACAGAAACGAGCTGGATCGCACCGGGTCGTTGTGGGTGGTTCTGGCCCGCTTAGATCCACGTCGAATAAGTGCCAGAGGGGCATGAGGCTGGTCAGCATGGGTCGCCAGTCACTGGGGTGGGGTCGACTCTGTCGTCCGGTACCGGGAGGTGGCTGGGCAGCAAATCAAACCACAAGGTCTGGGATTCGCAAAGGTGTTGCGGCCGACGGCTGTGGTGGGATGGGCTGAGAGTCCCAGGGTTTGGTCATGGGAGGCTGGGGAGTCTAATGGTGGGCTCCGATCCGACGATGGGTGGCCGGAAAAGGGTGGATCGGGGCAGATATGGTGTGGTGGTTAAGGCGATTTCGAGCCGTTTTTCGAAGGTTGTAGGGCACATGAATAGCAAATCTAGAGAGGGGGAAATTCCAAGCAGGGTAGTGGTGTCGGGGAGGTGTTCCGATGGTGGAGGCACGAGGTGGCACATGGCGGCGCATGGAGACACAAGGCGACGCGTGGCGGCAGAGGACGACGACTGCTACTGTAGGCTGTGTGTTCAACGGACGATGAAAATCGTAGGATCCTTAGGCTCTGATACCACTTGATGCCGAATAGTAAAAAGAATCTAAAAATAACAACCCAAATTACATGGACAAGCAATATTCTAATTCAAAACTGATTGTATTCTCATTCGTAAACTGCTTGTAAAATAACAGGTCTCCAATACTTATAAAACTCTAATGTATGTAAATAAGGAAACAAAATAAACTAATTATTGTCTAGATGTTATTCTAATTTTGTTTCCTTCTAGAGTATTTATTCTTGAAAAAATCTTTACTGATCCTCCATCAACATGCCTCCAATACATGTTCGAGGCATGTTGCTAGTAATGCCCATTGTTGAGATTTAGGTTAGGGTTTAAAGAGATTAAATAGAAATATTAGAGTTATTAATATTGATGTTGTGTATTGTGAACAAACCAACAACTCTATATAAACCTAAGACTATAAATCCTAATAGGAATAGGAAACATAAACTAAGAAAGATAAGGAAACCTAATACATATCTAATTAGGAAACCATATCTCTCAAAACTCCCCCTCAAGTTGGAGCATATACATGCATCAACTTGTTATAAATAAATTCATACCAATAACAAACCTGATCCAATCTGAAATAAAAAAACCTAAACCCATAAATAATAAAAACCCATGAGAACATGTCGAGGCTCCACACCCACGATAAATAGTTAGGTCACCACGTCGACATCACATAACGAGACAAGATCCAAGAATAACAGATCAACAAGACTTTGACTTTTTTGTCTTGTTTTTTACTAACTTTAACTTTGACTTGAATGGGCTGCAATCATTGAGTCAAGAGGATATACCATCAACATAGGTTGGATCAAGTTAACAATATCAACATCAGGTCAACAATATCAATATCAGGTCAACAAATTCAATAAGGGGAGGAACTCTTCTTCATGAATTGTCAAGAACTCTTCAGCAAAAACTTCATAAACTCTTTTTTTTCTTTTTCTTCTTCTTCTTCTTCTTCAGGAACTTAAGGAACTTAATCACAAGACCAGAAACACATAACGATTTTTTTTAACCAAGAAAGACTAGAAAACCTAATACATATGTAACCTAACTCTTGATACCATGTTGAGATTTAGGTTAGGGTTTAGACAGAGAGAGATTGAATATAAATATTATAGAGTTATTATTATTGATGTTGTGTATTGTGAACAAACCAACAACCCTATATATAAACCTAAGACTATAAATCCTAATAGGAATAAAAAAACATAAACTAAGAAAGACAAGGAAACCTAATACATATCTAATTAGGAAACTATATTTCTCAACACCCATGTTCGGACAGCAACATGTTGCCCCACATCAAAAATTTATAGGTGAGAACAATTTAGTTGCACAAAAATATGACATGACAATCATTAACTAACAAGCCCCATAGTTTTCCATTTCCCAGCTAATATAAGCAATCAAGCCCAAAAACCGAATTACCTTTAACATCCCCCCTACTACCTCCCCTATGAATGAAATTCTTCACTTCCATGCCTATGTCTGTGCACAAGTGGATATGGTAAGTCCCTGTTCCTACCGCTTGCTTCTCTTCCAACAACCAACATTAAATTCTTCACTTCCAATTCTCATATCTCCTCTACTTGATAATTTCCATTGTTCATTAAATAAAATACAAAGGATTTCTATTTCCTTTCTTCTAAAAATGGGGGGAAAATTTGACTCCAGCCAATCTTATCAACTATCAAGCAAAAAGGGCTGAACTAGATATCACTCGGAACACTCAATCTGAACCATTTAACAAAACGATGAGAAATAAAAGTTTTGGGACTAGAACTTCAGATAAGAATATGAGCATAGCAATAGAGCACACAAACTTATAGTGCAGACATGAGTAATGCATGAGGAAAAAAGGAAACATTATTTTGCATTGTAACATAAGGAAATAATCTGAAATTACAATGCAGGAGGTAGCTTTAAGTTACCTGGAGTACCAACACCAATTGTATCACCTAGGGAAATTTCAGAACAACCCATATCAAAGAGCTGTTTAGCCACATATGCAACTTTTGATGGAGCTACCATTCCTTCGACAGGACACCCCACGACACATGATATATATCTATCAAAATAAAATACTTATATTACTAACATATATCGTGCTACTTGTGGTTAACGAAAAAATGTTTCAAGCATAAATCCCATTAATAAGAAGAGATGGTTGTCTCAGTATATCTTGTGAGCATTACTGAATGTAGATATCTAAATTTCGTTAATTCTTATACCAGACCTGTTTGTTTTTATCAACATTTCCCTCTAGTATTGTTACAGAGAGTAGTTTTCCTCCCTTTCCCTTTTCCTCTTTTATCCCACGGAAAAAAATGACTACTTTTAATGGTAGTCACAACACATACCCACGAACAGGAATTGAGAGTTTTCTAGCAGCAGAAGCCACATCAAAATAACGAGTAAGACTATCTTCAATGCTACAGTTAATATTTGACTTTGAAAAAGACTCGGAAGCTGAAGCAAAGATGGCCACTTCCTTGGCTCCAGCTGCAACAGCCGCTTCGAAACCCTAAAGAGAGCATTATCAAGTGTCAAACAATTACATTTACGCAAACTCTACATCATTTTATGATTGCATAATTTTGTAACTTACTTTAACATTAGGAGTCAACACTGGAAAACTAGCATCTTCAACATTTCGAAATGCTTCCATCACATCCTTTGCATCAGCAAGCTGTAATTGGATCATAAAATAGTTCAATATAGCAGCACTCATGCTTTTTTTGCAGGATAGGATCCTTCAAAGGTAGACAAGACACCAATAAATTTAAAGGTCCATACTAATGTATATTAATTTAAAGATACTGTAATGAATTCGCTAGGACCATAGCAAATGGATTAAATGGAAGGGAAAGCATCCAATGAAATGATATAATGATTTATCAATTGCAAGTAAAGATGCTTATCAGGAAAGAAAAAAAAAACAAATCTGTAAGTAAAGATGATTATATCTGCCAAAGCCATTTCTATCTCACACTTTACCAGCAGTAAGGAAACAGAATATTTTCTAATGCTACTTTTTTATCTTTCTAATTTAATAAAAGAAAATGCATACTCGATTATCCAAGAAGTATCCTTCCTATAGCATCTCTTCCACAACCACAAGAATGTGCTTCAGATCCAGGAAGCAGGGCTAGTTGTTTTCATAAATATCATACAGTTAACCCCAGCTTCAGAATAAGTGAGCGTTAAAGATGTGGGAAACACAACTTTAGTGAGCGTTAAAGATGCCTGGTGTGATGTGGCAATTCAACCACAATTACCACCACAGCCTCCTTGCTAACTAGAAATTCCAGTTTGCCAATATGCACGTGCTATAAATCATCTATGCCCTTTCGTAAAATCCTTCATTCTTATAAAGCCATGTCTTACCTACAGCGACATCAAACCTAGATGCAAACAGTCGGGCATATGCACATTATGCTTCCAAGAACATTGAAAAGAACAAATTCAATGCTTTTAATAAAACTCTACACTCTGTTTGGATCTTGGAAAAAGACAGGAAAGGAAAATAAATTTAAAGGACTTTCACTTTCCTTGTTTGATTGTGGTGGAAAATGCAAGGGGGAAAATTCTAAGGAAAATTTTTTATATGAAACTCTACAATTTCCTTTGAAAATTGTAAATTGTGAGGGAAATGGAAGGGAATACAGAAAAAAAGTGTGTTGGGCACAATTTCCCCACCCCCCCATGCCCCACTGCAAGTTGGTCTACATTTCTCAGAGCATGCATAGACAAAACAATGGGCTTCAATGCGTGTACACACGTTCGTGTATCTTTTTATATATCTATACTAGTTTTGAATATTTAAGTCTAAAATAAGAAGAATCAAATTGTTTCTTTTTTCTTCTCTTTTCTTTTTCTTATTGATAAATCAATTTTTTGTCTCCCATTCATTAGTATTAGAATAATCTACTTTCTTTCTGTCATTGTCTTGTAGTTTCTTTACAACAATAACTTGCACACTAGTCTTGAGTGTGCATTTCTTTCAAGGTTCTGATTTTACTATGGTTTTTGTGCTTACAATATTACAAAGCCCACCAACACTTTGTTGTAAGACTTGCATTGCACAGTTAGCTATTGCTCCTTATAGGTACACCCTTCATAAGAATAATCTGCAATACGATTAGGTAGTTGGTTGCTGAAAACTTTCTTAAGCTTCATAAAATTTAGGGTAAATTATTTGAACCAAAGTTACCTGGAACACGGTACATTGTGGTACGTGTAACGGGTACAGGTACGTGGTAATAGACTTTGCCCGGTACGTAGTACGTGGGGGTAGGATTAGTTGGATCGCTATTTGAAATCGTGATACGCTGTTTAAGATCGTGGCATGTTAATTCAGGTCAGATTATTTACTAGGACATTATCTGTACGATCAGTACATTAGTTAGGTTTGCCATTAAAATATTATTACCACATTACCAATGCCTTTTACAGTGTACAACGGTTAATTTTGTCAAATTAAAAATCGATTAAATAATAAAATAATATTTAATATATATCTTGTCCTACTAAGAATTAAAGTCTATGAGAAGGGACTCAATTTACCCACACTTTCCCTCTGTCATCCCGAGTCAAAGAGAGAATCCAAAACCTTCCCGCATCTTGCTTCTGTAATGGCAATTCTTCGAGTTCAAGCACAATCTAACATGCCAAGAGGAAAGCAAATGTAGGACAGAGAGAACTCCATAGCTAAGTGCAGTTGAAGGTTCAGAGGTCAGAAATCGTAGGCGACGCGAACTGCGGACCTTCGTTACCTTTCTACGGTTGTGCTAGGTTTCTCAAGTCTTGCTCGCCTAGGGTCGACGATCACAAGGGTGTTGCGACGGGTCACGGGGCTCACTGGAAAAGGCAAATCAAAGGACCGTTTTTGCAACTGTTCTTTTTGGGGTTCTCATTTGTTTTTGGAGCAGAGTTACACGATCTACTTAAATCCGTGTACCAAATCTGGTGTTGTAGTCTAAGTAGATCGGTGGTGTTTTCCGACAGCAGTGGCCGGTTGCAGCAACGACCACTTTCTTTCTCTCCTTGATATGTATGTTTTTTTTTACCTTTCTCTTTATTGCATATCAAATTTGCATGTGTATGGCTGAGAATTTGGGATCTTTGATAAGCACGATCCGGATCGCGAATGCACAACGATCTGGGTCGTGCGATCCCAAATGCAGATCCAGGGGTGGTCTACGTTCCCGGTAACTATGATTTGAACCTCCCTTGAGGTACAATATAATTACAAGCGTCTTATTTGCATCTTTTTAAACAACAAATACCCTCTTGTACTTTGTCTATGTTAAACAATCGTCAGTCTCTATTAGCCACGTGGACAAAATGGCTAGTTTCATGCGCAAGATTTTCTGAAAGTGTCCAGACTACCCTTCGCTACAAACCCATTAAGTAATCCCATGTTTATCTCATTTTCCTCTCCTAAACACCAATTTCTCCATATCTTTATCTCTTTCTGCAAAAATTTCTCAACAACCGGCTGACATCTCCAACCAGCAATCACAGCGGCTCCTCTCACACCAGCTACTAGTGTGGGGTTATCTTCAACTCTCATATCTCTTTTGACCAAACTATGAACAAAATGCAATCTAATAATATCTTTACAACCATCTATTATCCTCTTGTAAATTAACTATGAACAAAACCCAGAAAATCCCGAATAACCACAAAAGGAAAACTCAAAAAATACCCAATAATCACAAAGAACAAACCCAAAAAAAAACACCATAATTATATTGATAATAACCAAAAGATCTCAAACAAAGGATTTTTTTTCTTAACAAACAAATAAATACTTCAATTCATCAAATGCCCCAAAAAGAAAGAAAAAAGCCTAACCCAAAATTACGCCAAAACCAAATAAATGAACCAAAATCAAACACGGAGCATGAGAAGCAAAGGGAATACGAAGGTAAAATTAGCCAATTAGGTACTTGAAGAAAAGATTGGTTGCTAATAAATCAAATTAGCCCCCAAAAGAAAAAGGAGATCAGAGAGCAAAACCCAGAAGTCAAACACGGGGCATAAGAAGCAAAGGGAACATGAAGGTAAAATTAGTCAATTAGGTACTTGAAGAAAAGATTGGTTGCTAATAAATCGAATTAGCCTCCAAAAGAAAAAGGAGATCAGACAGCAAAACCCAAAAGATACCCAATATTCACAAAGAATAATCCCATAAAGTATCCATAACCAAGCCCAAACCCACTCCATTTTTTCACAATCAAGCATATCAATACATCAAAAACCCAACAAGTACGGAGGTGAGGAACAGAGCCCGACACGGAGTAGAGAGCACGGAGCCAACATGGACAAGAGATAACCTCCACTGCCCACGGTGCCGCCTTTAGATCTGGCCGGATCTAAGGACGAAGGCTACTGCTCCCTTTCTCTCTCTAAATATCAGAGACAACATTAAGGAGAGAGAGAGGAGATATTTTTTGTTGTACAACTCGTCGGGTATGTTCACAAGTTCAGTTCATCTTTGCAAAATTCAAAGTCCAAGTCTTCCAAGGTTTGTTTGTAGCAGATATTCATAAATAAAAAAAAAAAAGGAGATACTACGTTTCTTATATTTTATTGTTGTATTATTTTTGTTTTGTTTTATTATTGGTATATGTTTTTATTTGTAATAGATAAAAAGGGTACTATACTACTATAGTAAATTTCTTTTCCCATTAGCATCTGTTAGCCACGTAAGCTGACAATTGATAGGGGTGCAGTTTCGTTTCAAAATATGCAAGGGAGACACTTGTAATTATATTTTACCACAAAGGAAGTTCAAATAATTTACCCTAAAATTTATTGACCCTAATTAGATTATCAACCTTAATAAAATGAAAAAATGGTAAGTGGTATAGTTTTTGGTAAAAAAGGAACTTCACATATAAAATTGTCTCCAAGAAAAGCCTTTTTACTCTCACTTTTATTGCACATCCAAACAAGCAAAAGGATTTCACTTTCTTTCCTCCTCTTCTTTTTGTTCTTTTTCCATCGTTTTCTTTAAGACCTTATAAAGATCTGACAAAATAGATGCTGGGTTCAAACAGTTTTCCATATAATAATAAACAATATTAACATTATAGTAGGAAAAAAAGAGACGAAGAACCTCTTAGCATAGCAAGTGAAAAGTCTAGGACCAACCAATATGTACAAAATGGACCAAGAGAATTTCAAAGAACTCCTCAATATAGACACATGATTAAAAAGAATTCTTAGAAATGGTTGATTATGCAAGCCTCAGTTACCTGAGGTACCCATTTCGGTGAGACAAAGCTCGTAGCCTCAACAACAGGCAGCCCTGAAGAAACTAGCAGTTTTATCAGTTCAATCTTTACAGTAGTAGGTACAATATCCTTCTCGTTTTGTAATCCATCCCTGGGACCAACTTCCACTATCTTCACAAATCCTGGCATATTTTTTAAAAGCTGCAGTGTCATGTAGAGAATTAGACTAGACAACATATATGAATACAGTAAACATCCAGAATAAAACTTATCAAACTCTATCGATTATATAAGATCTGACTTACCTTATTTGTTAATTCCCTCGTGGATTGATCATTGCAACAGGAGCTATAATGACAATTTGACAAATACCAAGCATCATGAGAATTTCCTGATACCCTATTTTTCCAACTCAAGCTTCTGCCTTTATCATTTAAGATATCTCCCTGAGACACATTTCTCTTTTGCCCTCTCGAAAAGAATTCCTCTCCGGTAGACTCATTGCTTCTGGAAAAGGGGAGAAGGGTAAAAAAAGGAAAAAGAAAAAACAGCATTCATGATTTTTTTTATTCAGATTCAAAGAAAAAAGTGATAAATCATGTGTGTGTGTGTGTATATATATATATGTTTCTGCTGTATGCGTGTGTGTATTTGAACATTGCCAAAATAAATTATTACCCAACAGTAAAGATCTAACATTCTAACCAGATGAATCCTTCTCATCTTAAGGTGATTCAACAAGCTGACTTTGATCTTGACGGGAAACAAACTATGTATTTCCCATGGCTATGTTCAAGATATCATCAGATTTCAGAAGTCACCAACTAGAAGTTATTTATCAAGAAAAAGAAAAAGTCTGTAATCAATACAGTAGAAAGTCTACACCATAAACCCAGTTGAGCAGATTTCTATTTCAGCCAATACACTATAGGCCCTATCAATACATTTATCACCAAATAACATAATTATTTGGAAGCCTCCTATTGGTTCCTTAATCACCTCGTACAATCTTATGAGAGACACAATTGAAATTCTGCATCTTCTCTTAACAAAACCAGGATGAAGGCATCCTTTTTTTTTACCGTATCCATATTTCAAGCTCAAATTCTCTCTCTCCATTTTAGGCTTAAGGATACTTAGCAATTATATAACATAGACTTTGAAAGCTATAGTTCTATCACCATACATTCAAATCAAATAAAAAGGGAAAAAAGAGACAGATAAGACCATCACTGACTACTTGAGAGGGCTTGAGAACCTGGTTGGGAGTAGGGAAATTTGACTAGGTTAGTTGGATATAAATATAACGGAGCCTCACTTGTTCACAATCATCTCATAAATAAAGCACGAAAGTGGTACTAACGTTCAGGGTTAAACAACAGAGCATCAAGTCGAATAAGACGAACAGCAAAACTGATCTTTCAAAAGATTTAAACACCAAATCTAGAATTTCATAATCAAAGAACTTTTAAGTGCTTACTTGTCAACTTTTAATGAATAAGAACTCCCTTCAGGCTGGCAATCTCCAGTGCTGGAGGATAACCTTTTTTGTATATCAACTCCAATGCTTGCAAGATTGATAAAACCAAAGGGTTGATCGAAATTCAATGTTATTGGAGCAAGTGTGCGGGGAAAGAAAGTTGTGCATCGCAACAACTTATCCAAAGCCTTTGCTGCTAGCATTTGTTCACTATCACCAAAATGGAAAAATTCACTGCTCCCTTAAGCTAACCATTCAACTTCTTAATGGTTCACATTACCTGATTTTACCAAAAATAAAATAAATTAAGTTAAATAAATATGAATGGAAAATAATAATTTAAAAGGATGAATATACAAACAGCTTTAAAGGGCTTTCGAGGCTCTCATAGTCACAAGTTAAACAGTTGTAAATTCATTATTGAAATTATTAGTAACTTCAAAAACCTGTTTGTAGTTATAAACGTTAAATTAAGCTCAGAAGGACCTACATATACATGGGAAACGAAGCAAATGCACCAAAACTAAGTTCAAAAAATTTAAATTCGAAATTAAACTTCACTTTATGCTATTAAATTTCCTTCATTATTTTAGGAATCCAAACATGGGCAGATCTACGTTATGGTGAGGGTGTGCAATTGCACCCCCTCAACTTTTAAAAATTTCTTTATAGTATATACTATTTTAAGGGTTTAAAAATTTATTATAATTGCTCCCCCTAAAATAAAATAAAAAAAATATGGGGGTTAAAGAGAAAACCACTAGAACCCCATGTACCTACACAGAGGCGAAGCCTGGAATTTCCTCTAACTAGGGCCAAAATAATACTTATATTTTCCTTCAAAATTGAAAGTCATTTTAAAACGTTAAATACAAAATACACAATATAAACCTTCATCACCCATGATGGGGTTACAACAAGTTAATCAAAGATATTTATGCCTTTATCACACATGGAGATGGTGGCAAAATGGATGATGAAGTCTCATTATTTCTCTCTAAATTCTCCACAATCTATTTCTTAAAAAATGAATCTATAATTTTTGACTTCATGATTTAACCTATACATTACAAGCAAAAAAAATTTAAAAGCTGCCTACCATCAACACTTAGCCAATTTATCAAGACAAAAACAAATTTTCACATGAACAAATTTTATGTGTGGCATTCAATTCCTAATGTTAATGATACTAATCCTTTCTTACTATACCTGAACACCAAATCCTTGAAATGGGCCAACTTAGTCTGTAAGCCCTAACCTAAAGAATATTTAATCTCAATATTTGGTCAATTACTTTGTTCAATGAATCAGTTTCTTACTATTTAAAGAATATATAATAGTATTATATATTTATTGTTGCTTTATGCTTGTGAAGATATATATGTAGTCCTTGACATTTTCACTTGGCTGATGATAAAAAAACAAACAAAGATGCCTTTGTTGTCCCTCTCTTTGTACTGAAAGGATTTTTTTTTTTTTTTTTTTTTTTGATAAGAATCTTTGTACTGAAAGGAATTAAGTAGCAGAGAATACAACCAGGATCAAGCCAGCAGCAACATACTGCAAGGCAAGCATGTTTCTCTTTTTCTTATTGAGATCATGAGTTCATGACCAAATACTGAACAAAGTAATTATAAATGAACCCATCCATCCAATCTTAATACTTTTTAACAGCAAAATAACAGATTTCATTAATAATATGAGTCAGCCAAAATCCAAATTACAAGCATAAGTCCCCTCACCCAAGAAACAAAAAGCGCAAGTTACCAGCAGAAACAGATAGAAAGAAGATCAAAGATAACCAAAACACCTCAAAAAAAAAAAAACAAACAAACAAACCCTCCTTAAAAACAGCACTAATGCTCAATCAAAAAAGCACCCCATGAAGCGCAAGAAACCACAGACATTCTACTCCTAAAAAGCACCAGATTAAAATGCTTAATCAATCTTATTATTTAAGACTACCTTCAGGCCTAAAAAGATCTACTATCTAATATACTATCTAATAAAAGAATGCCTACACTAATTGAAAAAAAAAATCCTAGTCCATTACAGAAAACAATGGTGCTTGCTTTGTTTACGAATGACAACTGACATACAGGGACTAGGGTTTCAACTTTTAATTCCATATATCATTTCATCAAAAAATAAGTTCCACGCACCATAAAAGTTGGGCATCCCTCATGATAGATCATAGAGGAAATAGAAAAAATAGCAGAATTTCAATTTCAAATGATGAAAAACAAAAAAACTTAAAAGCTCAACAAAAGAGTGTTTCGGTACCTGGCAGGGAGTACTGGAGCTGCTGGTGCCTGGTGGGATAGCTTCGCCGGAAAATTGAACCCAGTCGTGGAAAGATGCAGAGACGCCACCGGTGCTTCTGGAAGGAAGAGAGAAAAAGGTAAGCTTTGGTGAGGGGGTCTGAGGGAGAAAAAAGAGAAAGGAGAAGAGAGGAGAGAAAACCCACTTATGACTTAGCCCAAGTACAATCCGAAGGAGGAGGAAAACAAAGAAAGGTAGCAATCGGTTGAAGAGGGAGATGGCCGAGATGAGGATCTGGCGTGAGTCGTCGCAGTTCGAAACTGAAGAGGGAGAAACGGAGAAGACAGAGATATAATGGATTGCAAGCTGTTTGGGCTGGGCAGTTGGGCTTCTTCTGACTAGGCCTACTAATTGGTTCTCCATTTTCAAAAATTTGAACGTGGGCGAGGCCCAGGTCAGCCATAAAGGTATCGCTCCTACGCTACTATTTATTACTCAAATCTTAAGATAAAAATAAATAAATTTTTTTTTTTTAATTTTACAAAAGTAACGAAAAATACAATTAATTTGATTTGACCATTATTAAATTTCAATTTTATAACATCTTTTTTTGGCATGATAGCATTTGACAACTCTTTATTTCTCTCACACATAAACTAAACAATATACTTACCTTTTTCTCTCAACCGTATTTTACATCACTGGCTCATAGATGTAGATGGATCTATATTATGTTAAGTATGGGCAAGCATAAAAAAATTTAGACTATTTATTTTTTTAGGATATGTTATACTCAATAATATATATGAAGTATTTAGAATTGTCCTCACTCAAAAAAAAAAACATTGGGTCAATTTAAAATAAAATAAAAAATTCCTAACCCTTAAAAAATATGTAACTTGTGTATTTAAAAGCTTAATTACAAATTTTCCCTCAAGTTTAAGGTTACGGAGCAAACCACCCCCCCCCCCCCCCATCCTCGAGTTTTTAAACGAAACAATTTAGACTGTGTTTTGGAGTAGTTCAACCCCTCCACCTAATGTCGTTAACTTGCCATCCAAATTATGCCATGTCAATAGGCCATATCAGCAATTAAGCGCCATATCACTTAGCCGCATCAGCAAGTGTTTTTGCACATGAGAATAAGGGGGAAAAAGGAAAAAATCCAACAAAACAAAACACTCATTTCCTCCCTTACGAAAAAGCCAAACAAAACCCAATAATCATTTTTTCACCGTTTCTAGTAAACCAAACACCTATTTCCTCCTTTATGAAAAACTGAACAAAACCCAACCATCAACCTAAATCCAACAGTCATAGAAAATCCAACAATTAACACAAAATCACCCAAAAATGTCAATACAAACCTAGAAAACATATATAAACCCAGGAAAAAACATATACAAAAATAAAGAGAGGTCACGATCTAGCAAAATAAGAAGGAGCAGAGAGGAAGAGGAAGAAAAATGAGGCATGCAAATGAGGAGGAGAGGTCGATCATGTGTGATCTAGGAAGGAGAAGGAGAGAGGAAGAGAAGGAAGAAGAAGGAGGCGGGCAAAGGAGAGGATTTGGGAAAATAAGGAGGAGGAATGAAGAGAGGTCGTGCGCGATCTGGGAAAAAGGAGGAGAGAGGAAAGAGGAGGCAGAGCTGATCTAGGGAGGAAGGAGGGGAGGTGGCCAGAGGAGAGAGGACGAGGAGGAAGAAGAATGAGGAGAAGGAAGGATGAGGAGGAGAGGTCGGCCACATATGAATTAGTGAAGAAGGGGGAGAGGTGGTGTGATCTGGGGAAGAAAGGGGAGAGGCGGTGCAAAGGAGATATGAAGGAAAAAGAATGAGGAGGAAGAGAAGGGAAAGTAGAGGCCGGTCGACGTGATCTTGGGAAAAAGGAGAAGGCAACAAGGAGGAGAAAGAAAGGAGGAGGAAGAAAGATGAGGAAAAAGAAGAAAGAAAGAGGCGTGTCACACACGATTTGGGGAAAAAGAGAGATGAAGGAACACGATTTCTTCTTGGAGGATTAGAACGAAGAAAAGAAGAGAAATGTTGATAAGGGTAAAAGGGAAATGAACAATGATGTAGCTAAGTGACATGACAGAATTTAGACGGCAAATTAACAGCATCGGGTTGAGGGGTTGAATTGCTCCATAATGTAAAACACATGGTTTAAATTGCTCTGTTTAAAAACTAGGGGAAATTTGCCCCTGACCTTAAACTTGGGGGAAATTTTTCAATTAAGCCTATTTAAAAAGTGATTCAACCTCCAACCATGCTTTATATTGTTAATTTTTCTCACATTTTTTATTAGGTTACTTTCAATGCTAATTTTATGTCACCAAAATTTTGATCTTGTGGTAAAAGTAAAATTTAAGTTATGGTTTAATCCATTTATAACATTTACGTTTGATTTTCTTATACTCTGATGTAAAAGAAATATTCAATATTCTATTTGCATTGTTTAAAACATGGCTTTGAATATTTTGTTTTGTCAAACTTGGTAGGTATTTGGAATTTAGATATAAAACAACCAAAAACAAAAATAAAATAAAACAATTGGTCTTAAGTTTAAAAAACAAATAATAACTTAGTTGTTGGTAACCAAGTTTAGCTAAAATATGTGAGCTTATTAAAGATTCAATGGGTTGTTAGGTTATGGATTTCAATGATTTTTGGGACAAAACATTCCTTTTCTAACTAAATTTTGGTCCTTAATTAAAAAGTAGTTTAACAATAACGAAAGATGATAAATTAGATTTTAATGAGGTGAAAATTGATGCAAAGTGGTGATAGATTTGTTTAATGATGTAATTATTGGTCTATACTATTTTCAACTTTAATTGATCGTTGCAAATCTTTGATCTCAAGACTGGAGAGAGTAAAGATGAGTCAATCAAATTGCAAATGCTCTTGCGAAAAAAACTTAACTTAGGATAAAGATATGTTTGGATCGAGTGATGAGAGAGAATAAGAGATGAAGAGTATCCTTCCAAATTATGTCATTTTTATTCATTTATGTCATTTACTTTCCCTTCATACTCACATACAAGGAGTTTTGGAATTTGAGTAGTCTAAGTAAGAGTTTAAGTATTAAATTAAACCAAGCAATAGAGTAATAGCACTTCAGAGAATATTTCTTCGGTGTGAGTGATACCCCAATCTCAATCCTATAGTATATCCATACAACAATCTCAAACACTAGCCTATTTCATGCCATGCATATAAACTTACAAGAATGTTGAAGTTACAATTGGTTGTCCCCACTAATTAAAGGTTTTGGATTCGCCACTGAATCAAAACATCGAAGTGTCATTCAAATACACACCAACTTGTGAATAAGATCACCTTAAAATGGAAAAGAGAACATTACAAGAATCTAACAATATAAATTTAGGAAAAAAAATAAATCTAAACTAAAACATTGATCAAAGACAAATAATAAGCATTAACTAGCGAGATATACATACATTATGTTTGGGTTGATTTTGTTGGAATTATTTGTGTATGAATGCTCTAATTCTTGTTACAATTAATAATTTGTAATAACAATTAAACATAATAATTAAGAAATATAAGGACAAGAAAAAATTAGTTATAAAGGCATGTTGAAGCATTATCCTTAAAGGTAGATTTCGCATCTCCGAAGTCTTTGACTTGACACATATGGTCTCAACGCGTCTACCCTCCAAGATTCAACTATAGCAACCCTTTATATGAATGTGTATTCATAACAAAGGTTAAAAAGATTGCTATTGGAAATTCCTTGCTACTTGTACCTCACAAGACTCTCTAAAAATATTACCATATGATACTCACAATTTAGAGAGAAGATGAAAAATGATTGTTGTGTGTATTTACAAATGAGAGATGAGAAGAATTTATCTGGTGTTATCTCCAACGGCTAGTTGGACCAATAACGGCTAATTGAACTATAACGGTTAGTTGGACCATAATGACTAGTTTAACTCCAATGACTAGTTTGACTCCAATGGCTAGTTTGATCACAGTGACTATTTTGACCAAGATAATAAGTGTTTTGAAATACTTAAAAATAAATCTAACAATCCCCCACTTGTTTCAAAACACTTTATTAATAGTAGCAAGGAATACAATGAAGTTATGCATTAGTGATAGTACCTTTCGATTTGAACTTCACATAAAACGAACTATTTGGGACCATAGAAATATGGTGGATCTAAACTCATTAAACCAATTCCTTAAATGTGATACGGTCAAGATAGCTACTCACATAACATCCTTAACTAGTAAAATGTCAAATGATTTGGTACTTTTACAACTTTATGCTTACTTAGATTTTTATGAGTGTTCTAGCGACTTGCCCAAGTCACACGGGGAGCGACTTAACTCTCACACTCATAGAAGTGGCATCCATTAAGAGTGTTTTGCGATCAATACCCCATCCAAATTTGGACTATGGACCCATTAAGAGCTATAAGCTCATCCTCACACTAATCGCAGTTGCATTGTCATACACTATAGGGAATGACTCTTACCAATCATCTCATATAAAAAATGTATAGTTAAGTTATAGTGCCTCACGAGACTCTAGTGACTTTGTTGTTCCTATTGAACCTCATTCATGGGATCTCTAATCATAGAGGTTGGGTATCCATTACTTAGTAACGAGCATCAGTCTCATCCCCCTTGATGTTTTGCTGACTAGCTCTCTTACTGGTGGCTTGGTTAGAGAACTGGTCAGATTCCTCTTTGACCTCACAAAGTTATTTTAATTCACGCCCCTTGGCAGGAAACACCCTTCAGCGGGCAACAATACAATATTTCATTGCTTCTCACTAGGCCACATGTCGCATTTCATATTTATTTATATAGAGAACTACCTAAGATTTTCATTTCAGAATGCCCTTCAATGGACCAATCACAATAATCATACGCCCATCAGCGAAATAATCAAAATACAATATGAATTTTATTTTATTTTATTTAGCACAAGCTATTGTCACTTGACAATCACAATGGAGAGTCTCACATAGATTGGTCTCCTCCACAATGGAATGCCCACAAATAAATGTCTTAGCCATTCAGCATCGGACATAACATTCTCCAGGGTAATAAATTTATATTACATGGTAGACCTCACTATTATAGTCTACTTGGATGATTTTCAAAAGACTATACCACCTGTCAAAGTAAATAGATAGCCATTCTGGCTTTAGTTGACTCACATTAGTATAACCTTTTTATTACACCCTATAATATATGTTATAAAAATACATAAGTCAATAAACACATAATTAAAAGTTTAGAATCTATTTTTCTCTTTTTAGGTTCCAATAACAAATTTTTTCAAAGACCTCCACATTTTTAAATATCTCATAAAGAATTTCATACTCAAATGTTCACAAATTTTTCAAGTACAAAGGTTCTCAAACATTAGCTCATGTTTTGCATAATGTTCAAGAAGTCTCATTTACTTATTAATTTATATGGTACCAAAATACCATATCACATAATCTCACATAATGGTACCAAGACACAAGATGAACCTTTACTGGCCAAAATCACATTGTATCCCACGATGGACTAAAATAATTCATAATGCTCCTCAAATAAAAATATATTACTAAAGCTTTCTTTTAACATGAGTTTCTCAATAAACTCAATAATTCTCCATAAATCTTTGAATATATTAAATAATTTCACATGTTTCACAAAAACAATTAACAAGTTTTATATATATGTATGGATATTATGTTCATTGTGCACTCTCCACTATACAAAACTCACCGAGCATTATTTACCACAAAACAAACGCACCAAAAATAATTGCTAAAATAAAAATCTAATTAACCTCACAATCACTAATGACATGCAACATGCCATGAACAAACAATCAGCTGCTGCTAGTCAACAACAATCGACTGAGTCAATGCTATAATTATATACCCGTCTATAGATGCTTAAAATTATGGTCCTAATTAACTTTGTCCTAAACTACCAAGTAGATGAAGTACCCAAAATTCCCTCTATAGATTGGACTTTAAACGCCCAATAGTATTACTAATCATTAGCCATGTAATTGCCATATCCACCTTACCACAGGTGTCCACAGTAGCTGGTGCTGAGCAACTAAGCACTTTAACACTCTGGTGGCCATTAAAAATTGCCTTTAATGATTAAAAAATCTCAATTCATAATTGAAAACCTTTTCTTTGTTATTATTATTTAAAATTCCTTTCACTTTGTAGATTCTTTTGTAATATTATATATATATATATATATTTCTTATTTTCTCTGTTGGTATTTGTCTAAGGTTTAAAAATGGTTAAGGTTTAAACATGTCCAAGCATGGTTCAAAGATGGTTAAAGTCTAAACCAAAGCTGGAGAATTAAATTTCAGCAAGTTAGAAGACTGCACACAAGTGTGTGCATCACTTTGGAGCAAGGTAAGGCCAAGCGCACTGGTGTGTGCACTTCTGCCCACAAGCTGATGGAGTGTGCGCACTGTTGGGCAACATCAGTGTGCACCAGCACCGCACCGCCTAGCATGGGTGCTACTGGGACAGGGCCAGCACTATACTGCTCAGCATCCAGCACCGCACCGTCTAGTATGGGTGCTGCTGGGATAGGGCCCACACCTCACCGCTCAATTTCAGCACCGCACCGCCCAGGAGCTACTGCAAGCGTGCTCTGCCCAGCACCGCACCTTGCCTTGTTAAGCGCCTAGGTGCTAAGCAAAGTCAAGCACACATAGGCAGCATGTATGAGGACTTTCTTAGGTGCGTGTGTGCAAGGTCAAAATGCACAGCACCACTTAGAAAAGTGATAAAGGGCCATGATTAAGTGGAGATCATGATCAAAGGGTGGAGATTGATTCACAAGAATGTCCAAGAAGTGGATGGCTATAAAAGGGGTTTCCTAGCCTCATTTTTCACATAAGAGAAGAATCATTGTTGTGACATTGTGTGAGATCAAATGTAATACAAGAGAGAATTATGTAAGAGTGCAAAGACATAAACACAAGAGGGACTCTTTGTAGTGAGGCTGGTTGTAAAGAAGAGAGGTTAGTATAGAATTGATAGAAAGCATTGTATAGGTCTATCACTTTCTAGTTCTCTTCTTGGTTTCTTCAAGAACTTGATTTCTTGAAGGCGATTGTTGTAAACTTGTAAGAACCATTAATTTAGTACAGAGAGTTCGGAGGAACTCACGGGGACGTAGGCACATTGTCGAACCTCGATAACAAATTTCTTGTCTTCTTTCTTTTTTTGATTTTCTGTTCCTGTTTTCGATTCCAACTTTTTTTTCTACAAGTCACTATAGACTTGGGTGTTTGGAATATCACCACCTGGTCATCTTGTCAAGGTGCTTTCCAACAGTGGTATCAGAGCTGCACAGCTGGGTATCAGAGCAAGAACAAGAAGGTAATGGAGCCAAGACTCCAAGAATCAAAGATCAACTTCTTGGGTGATTCAAGAATGTAGTTAAGATCTATATCTGATCGTGTTCTTGAGGTGAATCAATGAAGGAGTTAAGATCAATATCTGATCGTGTTCTTGAGGGTGATTCAAGAACGGTGTTAAGATCCATCTTCGATCTGTGTTTTTAAAGTTGAAGAAAGCATTTGTGGGAAGTGCATAAATCAGGGATCTTATCCGCAAAAGATGGCTTCAAATTTCAGTATTGAGAAGTTTGATAGAAAAGAAGATTTTTCCCTATGGAAGCGAAAAATCAAGGAGGTTCTAGTGCAACAGAAAGTGGACTTGGTTATTAGAGAAGATGATACTTTTCCAGCAAGTACCATAGAGGACCAGCGGAATGAGATGAAGAAGATGGCTTACAACACCATTTTCTTACACATGTCAGATAATATCACAAGGGAATGCGAAGACTCGGAAGATCCAGCTGCAATATAGAAGAAACTAGATGAGTTGTTTCTTACCAAGTCTCTCCCGGATAAGAGGTATCTTCGTAAACGAACCTTTACTTTTAAATTTGATCCTAATGAAGAGTTGCAAGAAAATATTTGTGCCAAGATAAGGCGTGTATCAAGTGGTAAAGAGTTGTTCTTTAAAAGAAGGCCAGCAACTCGGTATGGCAGCAACTATGGCTACTATCGGGATAGAGGTAGAGGAGAGAGCCATGGGAAAGTGCACAACAGCATACATGGCTACTACCGGGATAAAGGTAGAGGAGAGAGCCATGAGAGAGTGCACAACAGTATACATGGCTACTACCAGGATAGAGTTAGAGGAGAGAGCCATGAGAGAGTGCACAGCAGAATGCATGGCTATTACCAGGATAGAGGTAAAGGAGAAAACCATGGGAGAATGCATTCCAAACCGAGATTTGGAAGGAAGAGTTGCTATTACTGCCATAAGGAGGGTCATATCAAGAAAGATTGCAAGAAGATGACAAGGGATAGAGGAGGAAACCATACCAAGAATGGAGAGGCTTCGTTTGCCAAAACAGAACAGCAAGATGGTGATGTTCTTGTTGTGTGCTCGGATGTAAGCAAGGGGCAAGAAGGCAGCGGGAAATAGATCTTGGACACCGAGTGCACTCATCACATGTGCCCTCACCGAAGTTGGTTCAAAAATTTCAAGAAAACCAATGATGAAAGGGTTTTCTTGGGGAATGATATTTCTTACCAAGTGAGGGACATGAGAGACATCTAATTGAGGATGTTTGATAAAATGACAAGGCTGCTGGAAAATATAATGTATCTCTCGGATTTGAGGAGGAATTTGATCTTATTGGAGCAGCTGGATTCCATGGGGTACACATGCAAGATAGAGGAAGGAAAGATCAAGGTAGCCAAGGGATCTTTGGTAGTGATCAAGGCAGCAAGAAACGATGGACTCTATGAGATGATCGGAGACACAGAAATCAATGATCAAGCAACAAGCTTGATGGCTGAGATGGATAAGACAACCCTTTGGCACACTCGCTTGGGACATATGAGCGAAGAGGGCCTGTAAGTTCTCAGCAAGGATGGCCTACTTAGTGGTGACAAAGAAGATGAACTTGATTTCTGCGAGTGTTGTATTCTTGAGAAGCAACACCGGGTCAGCTTCAACACCGGAATGCACAAGTCTAAGGGCATTCTTGACTACATTCATGCGGACCTTTAGGGACCAGCAAGGACACCAACACAGGGAGGTAACATTTACTTTCTGTCTTTAATTGATGATTATTTAAGAAGAGTGTGGGTTTATTTGGGTAGAAATAAATCAGTTGCCTTGAATAAATTAGTGGTGTGGAAAGGGCTGGTTGAGACTCAAATGGGTAGAGTAGTTAAGGGGATAAGAACTGATAGTGGCTTAGAAATTTTTAACCAAAAACTTGATCAATTATGTAGGTTAAATGGGATTCTAAGACATAGGGCGGTTGTTGAAACCCCTCAGCAAAGTGGAGTTGCTGAGTGGATGAATAAGACCCTTATGGAAAAAGTTAGGTACATGTTAAATTGATCCGGTTTACCAAAATATTTTTGGGGAGAAGCTGTGGCTATAGCTGCATACTTGGTAAATAGATTACCCTCTAGAGCTTTAGAGCTCAAGACTCCTATGGAGATGTGGAGTGGAAAACCCCCTGAGTTGGACAACCTTAGGACTTTTGGGTGTGCTGCGTATGCACAACAAAAGGATGATAGACTTAGCCCAGGATCTAGAAAGTGTGTGTTTCTAGGATATGGTGATGGGGTTAATGGATATAAGTTGTGGTCCTTAGAAAAGAAGGGCATGAAATTGATTATAAGTAGGGATGTTATTTTTAATGAATTATTATTTCCCTACTTGGAGAAAACTAACCCTGCAGGGGCTAGTGAGCAAATCAGTTCGGAAGTTATGGAGCATCGCATCAAGAAGAACACGGTTCAGGTAGAGCAAATGAGGCAAGAGGGTTCAGACCAGGTAGAGCCCTTGGATGAAGGCCAAGCTCAAGAAACTTAAAAAGAGGCTGAACAAGAAGAGGTTGATGCAGCAAGTCAGAATAACTACCAGCTCACAAGAGACCGGGAAGGAAGGCTGGTCGGACCACCTTCAAGATATGGGTTTGTGGATGCTGTGGATACAGTAGGTCCTTGGACAGAATGAGAGATGATTGAACAAGAGACTTACATGGATGCCATGGAGTGTAGGGATTCACCAAGATAGAAGCTAGCTATGGAGGAAGAAATGGATTCTTTGAGGAAGAACAACTTCTGGGAATTGGTGAAAATTCCAAGAAAGCAGAAAGTTGTGGAATGTAAGTGCACTTACAAGATCAAAGAAGGGTACCCTCTAGGAGATGAAGTCCATAACAAGGCTATGTTGGTGGTGAATAGGTTCACAAGAAGAAAAGACATAGATTTCACAAGAACTTTCTCACCTGGACACAAGGTGGAGAAGATGGTGAGTATCCTCATCTATGTCATTGGTGTGCTGTTGGTTCGGAACAGCAGGAAGAGGATGGAAAGGTTTTTATCTCAACTCAATGAGGAGTTCAAGAGGAAGGATCTCAGCCTTACACAAAATATCCTTGAGATGTGTAGAATCCAAGAAAATGAGAGAAACCGATTGAGAGTTTCTTGGGCAATGGGTGTTCTCAGCAGATTTGTGAGTAATCCCGAAAAGAAGTATTGGCTTGGGATGAAGTGGTTGCTGAGGTATTTGAAGGCTCAGTGACAGCCAGTGGTAGCACTCATAACAACCGGGGTAGAATGCATAGCGGCTATGGAAGCCATAAAGGAGGCTATGGGGTGCAAAGGGTTGTTGGACGAGTGGGAGGTCCTAAAAGAGCAGGTGGTGGTGTATTCGGATAGCCAAAGTGTGTGGCACTTGTGGAGGAATCCGGTGTTCCATGAGGGGACGAAGCATATAGATGTTCAGTATTATTACATTCCGAAAAATAGTACGAAATGATGCATTCATGTTGACAAGAAGACCACAGAGAAAAGTTCTGCAGATTTAGGCACCAAGATTCTACCTCTAAGAAGGTCCAATTATTGCCTTGGACTTCTTAGGAATGGAATCAATTGATTAATGACTCAAGATAAGTTTGGATCCCGAAGCTCTCTGTAAAAATGGTTTGGGTTTAAATGCTTAGACAAAGGTAGAGATTGTTGGTATTTGTCTAAGGTTTAAACATGGTTTAAACATGGTTAAGGTTTAAACATGTCCAAGCATGGTTCGAAGATGGTTGAATTCTAAACTAAAGTTGGAGGATTAAAGTTCAGCAAGTTAGAAGACTACACACAAGTGCGTGTATCACTTTGGAGCAAGGTAAGGTCAGGCGCACTAGTGTGTGCACTTCTGCACACAAGCTGATAGAGTTTGCGCACTGCTGGGCAGCATCAGTGTGCACCAGCACCGCACCGCTCAGCTTTCAGCACTACATCGCCCAGCATGGGTGCTGCTGGGACAGGGCCGGCACCTCACCATTCAATTTCAGCATCGCACCGCCCAGGAGTTGCTGTAAGCGTGCTCTGCCCAGCACCGCACCTTGCTCTGTTGAGCGCCTAGGTGTTAGGCAAAGTCAAGCACACATAGGCAGCATGCATGAGGACTTTCTTAGGTACATGTATGCAAGGTTAAAACGCACAACACCACTTAGGAAAGTGATGAAGGGCTATGATTAAGTGGAGATCATGATCAAAGGGTGGAGATTGATTCACAGGAATGTCCAAGAAGTGGATGGCTATAAAAGGGGTTTCCTAGCCTCATTTTTCACATGAGAGAAGAATCATTGTTGTGACATTGTGTGAGATCAAATGTAGTACAAGAGAGAATTGTGTGAGAGTGCAAAGACATAAACACAAGAGAGACTCTTTGTAGTGAGGCTAGTTGTAAAGAAGAGAGGTTAGTATAGAATTGATAGAAAGCATTGTATAGGTCTATCACTTTCTAGTTCTCTTCTTGGTTTCTTCAATAACTTGATTTCTTGAAGGTGATTGCTGTAAACTTGTAAGAACCATTGATTTAGTACAGAGAGTTCGGAGGAACTCACGGGGACGTAGGCACATTGCCGAACCTCGATAATAAATTGCTTATCTTCTTTCTTTCTTTGATTTTATGTTCCTGTTTTCGATTCTAACTTTTTTTTCTACAAGTCACGATAGACTTGGGTGTTTGGAAGATCACCACCTGGGCATCTTGTCAAGGTGATTTCCAGCATTCTCCCTCCACCAACATTGTCATCACTTATCATTATTACATATATAATTCTATAGATCAACCAATATTACTTCACAAGATTATCAAAAAAAAATCTTTAGACCGAATCCAATCGAAGTCTCAATATAATATAATATTCTTACTACAAAATTTCGGTTTCTAAATTTATATATAAGAGAATTCTAATAACTCATTAGTTAAGAAATTTAACATAGTATATCTAACAATTTTAATGCGGCCTCACAAATCTATTTGACCATTTAATAAATTTTAATATCTTCATAGTAGATCTATTAGTACATAACATCAAGTAATACTTTGGCACAATAAGAATTGAAGCATCTATAATGAAATTCTACCTTTAACATTATTGGAATTATTTGTGTATGAATTTTTTAATTCTTATTACTATTAATAATTTGTACTAACAATAAAACATAATAATTAAGAAATATAAGGACAAGAAAAACTTAGCTATAGAGGCATGCAGAAGCCTTGTCCTTAAAGATAAATTTCGCATCACTAAAATCTTTGACTTGGTGCAAATGGTCTCAATGCATCTACCCTCCAGGATTCAACCATATTAATTCTTAGTAGGAACGCACATCCACTACAAAGGTTAAAAGATTGCTATTGGAAATTCCTTGTTATTTGTACCTCACAAGACTCTAAAAATATCATGATATGATACTCACAATTTAGAGAGAAGATGAAAAATGATTGTTGTGTGTATTTGCAAATGGGAGATGAGAAGAGTTTATATAGTGTTACCTCCAACGGCTAGTTAGACCAATTACGGCTAGTTGGACTAATAATGGCTAGTTAGACCGTAACGGCTAGTTAGACCGTAACGACTAGTTTGAATCCAACAGTAAGTTTGACTCCAATGACTACTTTGACTATAATGGCTTTTTTGACTAAAGTGTTTTAAAACACTTAAAAATAAATCTAACAAATTTGAAACAAAAAAAATTAGTCTAGTATTGAAGCAAGTGAATCTCACCTTTATTTTTTTGTCACATGTGAATCAATACCATCTCAAATACTTGGTGACTGGCAAACACTTGGTGTCTCTCACAAACACTCACTCTTAAATCTCACTTCTTCTCTCAACTATATGCCATTTGTTTTCGATAAATTCTCTGAGTTTTCATGGCTATTTATGTATCCTATAAACGAGGTACATAAAATCTCTCTCTATACAAGTGCATGTGCAAGGATTACAAGGCTACTAGATTTGCAAAAGTAGGAATGTGCATGTGAGATTGAATCCACATGAAATGATACAAATATAAGTTTGTTGTTATCTCGCCATGATAGAATTTGAACTTGAATAACCTTTGTAGTTTAAAATTTAAATCAAATTGAATTACAAATTTTTTTTTATTAAAACACCTCAGTCATGTTAGTAAAGTAGGGTTTTTTTAGTAAAATATATTTTTTAAAATTAAAAATAAAGAAAAACGGATGGAACAATAGCCTAAGCAACACTCACGCACATCTTGTAAATGCATTACGATGCACATTGTGACTCTGATTGTATTTTGCGACGATACTATAGATATGTGATTTTTGGAAATGCTACTTGAAAAATAGCAAATCTAAAGCCAAACCTCCTTAATGCACTCGCGTGACTAAGGCATTGTACCCACAATTAATGCAAACTAGTTATGTACCCATTCGATGTACAGAATAATTTTATTTTAATGCGTTAAGTGTATAATATATAAATAATTTATTTTGTTCAAGTTAAAATAATAATAACACAAAAATACAAATTTAAAAATTTATTTAATGTCATAGACATGAAATGTGACAGTTTGAAAACTTAAACAATTAAAAATAAATGTGATAGATGAAATTTAAACAGCATAAATGTCAAGAAAATTATTCAAAAACTATTTAAAAAGTTAATTTATTTTATTCAATCTTTTTCAAATGGAATGTTCGTTTCCCTGCCAAATAAAAAAAATAGATAGAAATTTTTAATATAAAAATTTAGATATATTAACAAATTTGTATTATTATAAGTCTTACATATGTCTTCAAATAAATATTGAGATTAAATATAAAAAAACAAAAACATACCTTCTCACGCAAATAATAAAACACCAATATGATGTATTTTCATTAGTCAGTCAGTTATGTATATTCTATGTCCACAAAAAAAAAAAATGAAGCATACCAAGTAATTTCTCTCCAACATTACTCACAAAGATCATCTCACATTTTCTCTGACCTAATGTTTCTACAGTCATGTTTCTGTTCAATTCTAATTTGGAAAAATGCTTTTATTCTACACATTGATTTATAGTCATGCGCGATCGGCCTAAAAAATGATCAATTGACTTATTCATGCACATTTCACGCCATTATGTTTCTTGCTGCCCGATAATATTCTTAAACATCAAGCCCAGAAGTGGATCCATAAATTTTTGCTAGTCGGAAAAATGTAAACTATAAATATAAATATAATATATATTTAGGGGAATGCTAACTTATCGCACTTAAAGCAAAAGTTAGTATTGTGCCTTAAGCTATTTTTGATCAAAATGATTTTTGATTCTTCTCTACAACATCATCAAGGTAGGTAACTTTTAGGCATTTCCAATTTTTTATCTCTCATTTATCCAAGAAAATAGTGATTGATAATGAACTTCCACTCGTAGCTAATGACATGGGGTGCATGCAGCTTATTCCGATAGAATCACATTGTAGTGGGTTGATGATTTGGTAGATTTGAACATATTTGGCTCATGGTGGTGATAGTTTTCTGCAATACTTGCTTGAAAAGTGAAAATTTAAGCTAAGCCCCTTCTATTCGCACAAGTGATACGTGAGGGTGGTCACACAAATGGAGGGCCATGCATCTGATGTAGGATTGTAAATCGTCAGATGCTGGTTCCAATTGTTCTAGTGGTGCACTTTTTTGAACATTAGTGGATCATAAATTGTAAAAAGCATTCACATGTTAAAAAAATAAGTAAATCTGTTTATTGAATTACCCTATTACCTTTACAGTTGTTTTACATAAAATTGAATATCTATTGATATTTGGTTCTAAATAACTAGGGGAAAGCCCGTGCTTCACACGGATTATTTTTGAATATATTTATTAAATCTTAACATAGTTGCATAACATTAAGTAGTAAAATTTAATTTTAACCTTTTTTTTTTAGGTTTCCTTTGAAGAACATATGAATTTGAAAAATGTTTGATCAAAATCAACAAATAAAACAGATGGAAACAATGTTTTCAACCACCATTAATCTGAGATAAAATGTGAAAAAATATCTTTCTCAATCCTATAATTCGAACTTAATTTGTATCTAAATAGATATAATCATTTGAAGAACACGTGAATTTGGAAAACGTTTGATCAATACTAATAAGGAAAGCAAAAAAAAAAAAACAACGTATTCAATCATCATTAATCAAAGATAAAATGAATGTATATATATATATATATATATATATATATTCTCTATTCAACGCTTGAAACTTGATTTGTATCTAAATAAACATATCATCAGAAATTTCAAAAAGGAATTCTCTTTTCAATATAAAAGGAAAGAATTATAGTATATGCAAATACGACAATCTAGAACGTATTTCATAATGCAAGCCATAAAGAAATCTCTTACATTTTCTCTCTTTGATATTCACCAGCTCAGGCACAAACCTCGATAAAATAAAAAATCAACCATCATATTGGGTCATAGTTATCATGCTCTGCCTCAAATGAAAAAAAATCTCTCCTGCTCAGATCTAAAAGTATCTGAAAAATACTTTGCAAATAATACCTCCTCAAACCTACTGTAGGTTAAGGATCGATCAACATTTGTACTCGGTCTAAGGACAGTAATCCCACCAATCAGAGGCCTCACCTTCTAACTGAAAAGAAGCAAAGGTAACTCTTTGTCTGTTAGTCACGACCAAGACACCAAATAAGCACTCAATACGCTTTGGCCACAACTCAGCTTTTGAAGTGTTATCAGATTCCTTAAAAGATGGGGGTTTCAACTTAGTCAACCTAGCAAAATAGTCTTCTAGATCTCCTATACAAACTCATCCTCTCCCTCCTGAACATCATGCCTCACATGATTTACAATAATATCAAGTTCTGATCTAACTTGTTCATTTAGTCTACGCTATAAACCATCGCTCTACCATCTGCTGCATTCATTCTCTCAAGAGCATAAGCAAGAGCTTCTTTTAATTCATTTACTCCAACATCAGATTCCCTCAAAGCACCACTAGTACTATTAACACATTCCCTTTTAAGAACCACAGACTCAACATCAATCTCAACCTCTACCCTTCTATACACTAGGAGCCCACTACGCCCTCTCTGATCCATAACTCTAGTTCTAGGTCTATTTCGTCTAGATAACATCCTTAAACTATGCATTAAAATATAATTTATTTTAAGCTTCCACTTTCTTAAGTTTTATGTAGGTTATAGAACCATAAAACCTATAGCTCTGATATAAAAAATTGTAATGACCCATCCTGAGTGAGCTCTTCCCGAGACAACGATGTCACGTTTTAGATCCAAGCACAACACATATATGAAACAAATAATGCATCATCAACTGAAACTAATATTTACAATAATATCCTCAACTCTTTTTAGATGACCTATATCTTCTAGATATAATATTCAAATATATACAATATGCATGAACATACACACCTATCATTCTCAAATTTTTATTTTTGTTTATTTCTTATACTGTCTGAGGATGCCAACAACACAGACTTACCTAAGTTCTTACTTTGGTCTCAAGGTAAAATATATTGGTTAAGCCTGCAACCTGAAATCATTTAATATTGAGGAGTGATCTTCACAAGCTTAGTGAATTCAATTTACTATAAGTACTCGATTTGTATACTTCTAGTAATAATTATATATCAATAATTTATAATCATAATTCAAGATAATTATTCATCTATCAATTTCCATATCATCATATAGACATCATTTTAGGTTTTATCTCATATATTTAATCAATTCATAATTATCATTTTAATATTATTTTTATCATAATTACCTATCATGAGATTCACATCATATAAACAGTCATATTTTATATATCACATTACATATATTTTCGATTATTTGCCCATCATATTTGTCTATTCATGAAACTCACAATCAATTTATCATTTCACAGTCAAATTGATGCTTTAGCATCTCAATAATAATAAAAATAAATGTATGCATGCATCCATTTCCTCATTTCATCACCATTTCATTTCTTTCTTTCTCATGATTTCATATCATATCCTTCTCATCATTTCACAATACATCATCTCCATACTATAAACGTTTAGTTTTGGGAACATTTTCCCATATGTCAATATACTTCGTCCAGACCAACCATGGTTATAGTCTTCCATCTATGCATATGATCAACAACACGCAAGCGATCATATCATAATATCATACAAATCAAAATATTTCTTTTCATAATAAAATCAAATTATCTTTTCATACACATTTTCAACTTATCAATCATATAATCTTGACTTATTCATTTATCATTTCAGCATATTTTTCATCAATTTCTATTTATTTATCTTTTCAATGATATAAGTTCACAAACTTCTCATATATATTCATTTCAATAATAATATAAATCATACTTTTATTAACTCATCAATTTCATACATATTTCATATAATTTATCAAATTAACATATTCATAACATATATTCAATAACTAATTCACGCTTTCATTCATTTTAAATTTATATATTTTTCATGTTGGTCTCGTTTACTAAAAGTAAATTCAACTCACCATATAGTACTTAAAGCTACTGGTGGGGCGCCTCCTTTCTTTTCCTACTTCTTTCAGCAATTACACCAGATTGCATATCACCACATCTTAATCATAATATCATACTCATTAATTTTTGGGTTAATATCAATTTTAGTTCCTAAGGTTTAGATATAATCACAATTTGGTCCCTATGGTTTCAATTTAAACAATCGAGTCCCTAACTTTTCAAAATCAGAACAATTTGGTCCCAGACGCATGACACCGTGAAAGGAAGTAACGTTGCACATGCGATGGGTCTCGCACGGGCTTCAAAAATGAAATGAAATACCTACTCTACCCTCAATCCCCAATTCATTTTAGGGCAAAATCCCTAATTCATTTGTCTCTTACTCATCCCTTCCCTACAAAAGAGTACCATTACCTCTCATCCTTCTCGTGATGGATTGTTGAACCATCTCACCCCTCGCGACAAATAGCTATTAATTCTCCATTTTTCTCTCTCTCACGATGAAAGCTTCTGAGACTCCCTCTAGTGACAAATGTTCTCGATTTCATCTCTCTCTCACGACACCTTATTGTCGCCAGGTACCTCAGTTTCTCTCACTTTCCCACTCTCATATATATTTTGGCATTTGTATTGTTTGGTTGGTGAGAAATTGTGGGAAACAAAAAGAACATACATATAATTTTTACATATTGCTTAATGATTATTGTTACTGTTCATCATGTCAATTGGAGAGCAATGAAGAGGAATACGACTTTCAACTGCTTGAAAACATCACTTTTCAGTCCAAAATCGACTCCTTCCATCAATCCTTTATCTAAAATGTACCATTTCTTCTCTCTCCATTTTTTCCTTTTAAAGAATTCATTGTTTGTTTCACGAGAAAATGTAGCAAAGAAAAATGAAAGTAATTTTATTGTAAAGCTCTTTTTTCCATTTTTTTTATAAACGCAAGATTCAGTGTAATGTTGTTTTGCTTTTCCCATCCCAACCGTAAATCTGCAATTCGGCTTTTTGTGTGTATTTTTTTTTTGTTGCGGTAAGAAAGGAATTCACTACTGATTGTCAGCAAAATTAAGGCACCATACTTTAAGATTGTGACTTATGATTCTAGTTTAAATCAATACAAGTAAGGAATGGAAAAACTAATTATTAAGATCCTAATCAATTCAATTTACTTCAAACCTCCATTAAACATTAATAATTATAGTCCCTTGGTAATGAACTGTTAAATCAAACAAAGGCATTTGATATTGTGCGTTGAGTTCAATTGTGATTGGATTCAATTTATATGTGTGCTTCCTCATTTGATTTAGACCTTGCTAGTAATGTTGGTTAGTATGGTGGTGCCAGTGATTTTGACGATAATAATAATAGGAGAGGAACCATTATAAATTCCATGCATGCTAAAATCAGAGAAATCTTAATATAGAGATATTTTATCTCAATCTAAATGTTGATCGCAATTGGAAATCAGAAACTGAGGATTTAGACTTTGTATAATGAAACCCTAAGGTAAGCCCTCAGCAATAGATACCCCTTTTCTTTCATTTTAGTGTTGATTACGCCCAAAAAGTAATGCAATAGTTGTAGTATAGCTTTGGGGTGTCGATTCCACAGGGAAACAAGTTAACTACAAGAGAATATGTAAACATAAGAACGAACGATAAAATCGAGTGAGAAGATATAAAGTTTTGATAATGAAGTAATTGAGAGCAAAATATATAATAAATTAAGAATAATAATAGAGTAACAACAAGGTTCCGAGAGTCCTCCCTAGGCTCGTTGCCTTATTCCAATCTTAATTCAGTTATTTTTATCTCGATTGCAAGTTTCACATCCCAAACAAGCAATCGATGGATATTCAATTAAAGCTCATATACCAACACTAATGTAATTGATATGACTTACTTTTCTTTATCGGTTAAATACATATGGCCTATACTATAGAGTTATCAAGAAACGATAATATATCTTTAACGAAAATATTGCAGTAATGGACAACCCTAAAGAATAAGTCTATCAGACTCAATCACATCCAAACAGACTTGACATGAGAAAAGCATGACTAAACTGATATCAAGGAGAAAGATATAATCACCGGATTGAAAGGAAATCTTCTAGTTAGATTAACAATAAGTCATAACAATGTTTGACAATAAATCCCAATTACAACTGAACTAATAAAGAAATTAAAGAACAACTACACCGAGGGATTCATCCCTTCGCCTTGCTTGGAGATTAGTTCACCATGGAATTCACAGCTGAACATTTTGATAGAGGAGAATAAGGCTGCTTCTTTAAGTTTTCTAGACCTTGATTGCCGTCCTTTCTTCAACCTTAAGTGATCTATTTATAATACAAGGGTTCAAGGGTATTTGTGGGCTCAAAATTGTCACTTAGAGATCCTAATTAGGTCAGGAGACTGTGTGTGCGCCGCACCTTTCCCTTTTGGGCGCCTCGACGCTCAACTTTGGTCTGAGAGTGTGCTTTGATGGAGGGTGCGGTGCTGCCTTAGCCATGCCGCTGTGCTAGGAGGGTGCAAGGTAGTGTGGTGCTGGAGGGTGCGACGCTGCTCTTGCCACGCCGCGGTACACACTGTTGCTCCAGATTCTTCAAATGCTGAAACCACTCCTTTTGCTCTTGGCATGCATTGGCTCTTAGCTTTTGAATGTTTTTCATCATTTTGTCTCTTTGTAACCACTCTTCCACTCCGATATGTATCGAAGCTTCATGCTTTAAGCGATGACATCTTTTCCATCTCTTTTAGACTTAAGGTACTTGAAAATGCACCAAATTAAGTCAATGATTCAAGAATATCACTTTAGAGTTATTAACATATAAAAGTGTAATTAAGACTGAGATCAACCCTAAAATGACAACAATTAAGCATTGTTGAGATGCATTTTATGGCTCTCATCACAACCCCATTCTAGCTTATTACTGATGTATTTTCCGGTACTTTAAGTTCAAAAGAGATGGAAAAGCTATCATTGCTTGAAGCACAATGACTCAATGAACACCAGAGTGAAGGTTCACAAGCACTTGGAAAGGAGTTTCACTAAATTGCCAGAATTTCCCATACAGATCAATCATTTTTGCAAATTAAATTGTATTGATGCAAGAAGAACCAAGAGATGAGCCATATATGCTTAGAAATATCTGGAAGTATATTTTCTGGAGAATTTCACAGCTCATAAAAATGATTTTTCAAGAGAAAGTTATGACAGTTTTAGTAGACAGAGGTCAGGCCTCCAGAACAGCACCAATGTGCGCTGCGGTCTAGACTAGCCACGGCCGCGGTGCCCAGAACCTCCACATCTTGAACCAACAGCCAGCACCGCGGTGCCCCTCAGCCCAGGCTATGGTGCCCAAAAGCCACCCAACCCAAGCTGAAGGCAAGGCCGCGACGCCCATAAAGGAGAGCCGCAGCGCGCACACGTTTTTCTATCTCCGAGTAAGAAGTTAATTAGGGTTTTAACAATATATTAAACTCGAAAACACCCTTAGACCTTTGTACTATAAATAGATCACTTAGAGTTGAAGAGAGGGAATCAATGAAAGGCTAGAAAACTCAAGGAAGGCTGCCACACTCTCCCCCATGGCCAACTAATCTCCAAGCAAGGCGAAGGGATGAATCCCTAGGTGTAGTTGTTCTTATTTTTCTTTCTTAATTTAGTTGTAATTTGGATTTATTGCTAAACATTGTTTATGATTTATTCTTTGCTTAAACAAGAAGAATTAAGGTTCACATGACAGCTGCACTGTATGTTCTTCTTATTTTAGATTTTCTTAACCCGGTGATTGTATGCTTCCTCTCCAAATAAGTTTAGTTAAGCCCTTCTTATGTCAAGTTGTTTAGATATGATAAAGTCCGGTAGATTTATTTTTTAGGTTTGTCCATTACTATGATATTGTCATAGAGATATATTGTCGTTTCTTGATAAACCTATAGGATAGGTCGTCTGTGCTTGAATCGAAAGTAAAGAGTACTTCACAAGCAATTACATCAGGGTTTATATATGTGCTGTGATTGAATATTTATCGATTGCTTATTTGGGATGTGAAACTTGCAATCGAGATAAATACAACTGAATTGAGATTGGAATAAGGTAACAAACTTAGGGAGGATTCCCGGAACCTTGTCGTCTCCATCATATTTTTAATCTATTTACACAATTTTCTTATATTACTTTACTATCAAAATTCAGATTCTCTCACTTGATCTTATCGTTCGTGTTTAGGTTTACATCTTCTCTTGTAGTTAACTTGTTTCCTCATGGGATCGACACCTCAACTAAACACAATAACCATGTATTAGTTTGAGCGTAATCTGTTTGGGAAACTTGCAATCGGTGGATATTCAATTAAAGCTCATATACCAACCCTAATGTAATTGATATGACTTACTCTTCTTTATCGGTTAAACACACATGGCCTATACTATAGAGTTATCAAGAAATGACAATATATCTTTAATGACAATATTGCAGTAATGGACAACCCTAAAGAATAAGTCTACCAGACTCAATCACATCCAAACAGACTTGACATGAGAAAAACATGACTAAACTTATATCAATGAGAAAGACATAATCACCGGATTGAAAGGAAATCTTCTAATTAGATTAACAATAAGTCATAATAATGTTTGACAATAAATCCCAATTACAACTGAACTAATAAAAGAATTAAAGAACAACTACACCTAGGGATTCATCCCTTCGCCTTGCTAGGAGATTAGTTCGCCATGGAACTCATGGTTGAACACTTTGATGGAGGAGAATGAGGCTACTTCTTTGAGTTTTCCAGACCTTGATTGTCGTCCTTTCTTCAACCCTAAGTGACCTATTTATAGTACAAGGGATCAAGGGTATTTTTGAGCTCAAAATTGTCACTTAGAGATCCTAATTAGGTCAGGAGACCGTGTGCACGCCGCACCTCTCCCTTCTGGGCGCCTCGGCACTCACCTTTGGTCCGAGAGTGTGCTTTGCTGGAGGGTGTGGCGCTGCCCTTGCCACGCTGTGGCACTAGGAGGGTGCAAGGTAGTGTGGTGCTGGAGGGTGTGACGCTGCTCTTGCCACGCCATGGCGCACACTGTTGCTCCAGCTTCTTCAAATGCTGAAACCACTCATTTTGCTCTTAGCATGCATTGGTTCTTGGCTTTCGAATGTTTTTCATCGTTTTGTCTCTTCATAACCACTCTTCCACTCTAATATGTATCAAAGCTTCATGCTTTAAGTGATGATATCTTTTCCATCTCTTCTGGACTCAAGGTACCTGAAAATGCACTGAATTAAGTCAATTATTCAAGAATATCACTTTAGAGTTATTATCATATGAAAGTGCAATTAAGACCGAGATCAATCCTAAAATGCCTACAATTAAGCACTGTTGAGATGCATTTTATGGCTCTCATCACAACCCCCAACTAGCTTATTGCTAGTCCCTAGCAATTCAAGAAAAAACAAGAGATGAATTCTATGGTAGGAATCAAAACAAGGTAAGGCAATGCTAGTGTTAAACAATGAGCAATTCACATTTTTTGTCTCAGAAATTGCACATAACATACAGTACATAGAATCATTAAATATCACTCAAGTCCAAAAGTAATCCAAACATCAATCTCAAAATTATTATCGACTCTTAACATCCATCTTACCACAATCCATTAATCCAAACACTCGGATGATTTTATACATAACATTCATGAATACAAGTCTTGGCCTCTAAAATATATTAAATTGCGTTACATCAATCACAGAAACAAGCTCCATAGGCTCACTTTTCGAATCACTCTCCACTATTGTAGAAAAATCACACTACATTGGATCAATAGGTCTTTAATAAGCTTGTAATGTTAGGCTAAGGTAAAGGTTAAGAAAGAACGGGAAGGATTCACAAGTAAAAGAACTCAATCTCTTAGTTTTAACTACAACCACTTTAAACATTGGATAACCTTCAACACCCAACCCTTTCAACCATTTTTTTATAAGAGTATATCTCTCAATAAGTTAACACTTTTCTTTTCTTTTCTTCTTTCTTTGCCATAATTCACTTCTTTTCTTCTCTTTTGTATTTTGGCATAAGACCATTCACCTCATTTTCCATTTTTTTTTCTTTTCTTTTCCACAACCCCCAACTTATCTCCTTTAGTGTATTCGGGTTATGGTTTTCATATTTCCATCCCTACTCTTTTTAAGTGCTTCTCAACAAATGTATATATCTATGTTCTTTTAAAAGAAAGGTAAGGATAAGTTATTTTTAGGCTCATAAAGGTGAGAAAATTGGCTATTGAAAGAAACAAGGCTAAAATTCTTTTTCAAGAAAAAAAAAGCTCATTCAGGTGACTAGTGATGAATATAGCAAGGGTAAGTTCGAAAGGCTTAAACGGTCCAAAAATGGCTTATATCATATCCTAAGTAATGTGAATTCTAGGAATTTGCCTCAAGTGATTATTAGATAAGTTCTAGAGCTTGTAGAGACTGCAAAAGTATTCACAAAGCAGTCACACATAAAATTTCTTTAGATGCTTAGACTAATCATGCAATCTTACCACAAACTAGAGTCTCAAACCAAATCAAGAGTGACACTTAAATTATTCTCAAATCGAAGCAAGATTTAACTACTTCTAAATGCTATATGCTATCTCAATTAAGCTCATATCATTGACATGTGAATTACATCTAAGGCTAACACAAAGTATGCTAAAAACAAACAAAAAGGGAGAACGACACCAAGCAGTTCAATGAAAAAAAATGTATGGAAATAAAGAATATGGAAACAAAGAGATGTGTTTCCTCCACCACCAACTTAAAATTTGCATTGACCTCAACGTAAAAGAAAGAGTAAAGGAAACTCCCTTTGTAGCCAAAGGTGCACAGAAGCTGAAAATTGTGCTTCACCATTTGAACTGCTTCGTCTATTTGTCCCTGAAAAAGAAATACTAAGTTAATACTGGAAAACAAAAAAAATACGAACAATAAACAAGAAAAAGAAATATGAAAACAATAAAAGTAAAAATGATAAGCTGTGGGGTGCCTTCTATGAGCGCTAAGTTTTACATCTTCAGCCAGACGCTCTTATTTGCTCCTAGAAAAACATGAACTGAATGCACCAGCAACTGCTTCACTGTCAAATTGGGTGTTTGTATGCTTTGAAGAGGCCTCAAGGATGTTATCAGTAACATCTCCAGATTTTGGCTCAATATATGCTCTTGTGAACCCATGGGTGTGGATTGACTCCAATGGATTAAGATGATGGACCTTTTCTATAGGTGAGTCAATCATATATACTTGGTGGCTCTCATCCACATACTCTGATTTGTTCAGTGTTGGAATGTGTAATGACTTACCACTTAGTGTCATAATGGCATTCACCTCCTTAAAATTCTTTTGTGCCAGGTTTTGACCATGAGGTGTGGACTGAGCTTGGCAAAGGAACTTACCTCGCTCATTCACACTCAAAGATGTCATTAATTTGGACACTTGGCTCTTTAAATCCTTATATTCTTCAACAACCTGCGTAATTAAATATTCAAGCTTTTGATTAGTCTTATCTTGTGCCTTAATAAACGCATGCAAATTTTCTTCTAAAGGACTCCTAGAAGGTGCAGGTGCATGATATGGTGCAGGATATGATCTAGGGGGTTGTGTAGGCGGCTGGTTTTTAGATTTCCAACTAATATTGGGGTGATTCCGCCACTCCGGATTATAGGTATCAGAGAAAGGTGAAAGAGGCTTCTTGTACATACCTAAGGCATTACATTGTTTCTCATACATCCCTCTTATCTCCGCAAATGTGAGACATTCTTGGGCGAGATAATCTACCCTGCCACACACAAAACATGGTTCAAAGGACCTTGCATGATTAGCTACGTGTGTTTGCTGTAAGCCCTTAGTCTTTAACACATCTAGTTCCCTAGTGAGCATCTCGACCTTAGCCTTTAGGTTGTCCTCTTCCCTAAGATGGTAAATTCCACCATTATTTGAGTTCCCTACAGGTCGTGACCTATTTGTGCTTTCAGTAGCACTAGGTCCAGTCCAAGTGTGAGCTTTTTCAGCAAGCTCATTGAGGTACTCTATGGCCTCATCAGGATCTTTTTCTAAAAATTCACCATTACACATCATCTCTACAAATTGACGCTCCCTATATGTAAGTCTCTCATAAAAATAGCTCACTAAGCACCAATTCTCATACCCATGGTGAGGGCACATACTCAACAACTCCTTAAATCTCTCCCAAGACTGATATAAAGTCTCACTATCCTTTTGTGCAAAGGTGGAGATTTGCCTTTTTAAAGCATTGGTCTTATGTTGGGGGAAGTATTTATTAAAAAAAATTTGAGTCATCTCAGTCCACGACCCAATATATCGTGGTCTCAGTAAGTATAGCCAACTCTTAGCTCTATCCTTCAAAGCGAAAGGAAAGAACTTAGATCTCACAATGTCAGCAGTTGCATCTTGACTATGAAAAGTCGCAACTACTTCCTCGAACTCTCTAATGTGCACATATGGGTTTTCACTTTCCAAGCAATGAAATGTAGGGAGTAATTGTATCATCTCTGTTTTAAAACCTAAATGGTGAGTATTGGCTGGAAACATGATGCATGATGGTGTGGCTATGTATGTAGGGTGGAGATAATCCTGGAGGGTCCTAGGGGGTTGATCTTCGTGTTCACTCATCTCTTTAGGACTAGATGGGTTGTCAAATAAAGGATTTAGAAAAGAATTTAATTCTGACTCTAACATAGGCCTACAAGCAAATCTACCCAAAGTGTCTCTATATCGGGGCATGCAAGATCACAAAATAATAAAAAAAAATACTATAAAAAGAAAGAATAAAATAAAATAAAATTAATGCAGCAAGCTAAAAGAGGGAAAGAAGTTACTGCCTTTACAAACTGCTGAAAAAAAAATTATCTACAATTCTTCTACCATCTTGTCTCAAAGTTGACAATCTTCTTTGTACTTAAGTGCGTCTCCCCGAAAATGGTGCCACAATTTGATTACGCCCAAAGAGTAATGTGGTAGTTGTTGTACAACTTTGGGGTGTCGATTCCATAGGGAAACAAGTTAACTACAAGAGAAGATGTAAACATAAGCACGAACGATAAAATCGGGTGAGAAGATATGAAGTTTGATAATGAAATAATTGAGAGCAAAATATGTAATAAATTGAGAATAATAATAGAGTAACAACAAGGTTCTGGGAGTCCTCCCTAGGCTCATTACCTTATTCCAATCTTAATTCAGTTGTTTTTATCTTGATTGGATTGCAAGTTTCACATCCCAAACAAGCAATCGATGGATATTCAAGTAAAGCTCATATACCAACCCTAATGTAACTGATATGACTTACTCTTCTTTATTGGTTAAACACACATGGCCTATACTATAGAGTTATCAAGAAACGATAATATATCTTTAACGACAATATTGCAGTAATGGACAACCCTAAAGAATAAGTCTACCGGACTCAATCACATCCAAACAGACTTGACATGAGAAAAGCATGACTAAACTTATATCAAGGAGAAAGATATAATCACTGGATTGAAAGGAAATCTTCTAATTAGATTAACAATAAGTCATAACAATGTTTGACAATAAATCCCAATTACAACTGAACTAATAAAGGAATTAAAGAACAACTACACCTAGGGATTCATCCATTCGCCTTGCTTGGAGATTAGTTCACTATAGAACTCATGGCTGAACACTTTGATGGAGGAGAATGAGGCTACTTCTTTGAGTTTTCCAGACCTTAATTGTCATCCTTTCTTCAATTCTAAGTGACCTATTTACAGTACAAGGGTTCAAGGGTATTTGTGGGCTCAAAATTGTCACTTAGAGATCCTAATTGGGTCAGGAGACCATGTGCGCGCCGCACCTCTCCCTTCTGGGCGCCTCGGCGCTCACCTTTGGTCAGAGAGTGTGCTTTGCTGGAGGATACAGTGCTACCCTAACCACGCCGTGGCACTAGGAGGGTGCAAGGTAGTGTGGTGTTGGAGGGTGCGATGCTGCTCTTGCCACGCCACGGCACACACTGTTGCTCCAGCTTCTTCAAATGCTTAAACCACTCCTTTTGCTCCTGGCATGCATTGGCTCTTGGCTTTTGAATGTTTTTCATCATTTTGTCTCTACGTAACCACTCTTCCACTCCGATATGTATCGAAGCTTCATGCTTTAAGCGATGATATCTTTTCCATCTCTTTTGGACTCAAGGTACCTGAAAATGCACCGAATTAAGTCAATGAATCAAGAATATCACTTTAGAGTTATTAACATATAAAAGTGCAATTAAGACCGAGATCAAACCTAAAATGCCAACAATTAAGCACTGTTGAGATGCATTTTATGGCTCTCATCAAGTGTGTAATGAAAGTTATTGAAAGTCATTTTCTGTGAATTGAAGGTCAATTCTGTTTTAACCTTAACATTGTCCCGTTTGCTATTGATGCTTCTATGTTCTCATTATGTCCCTTACAACCACAAGTTTCATGGTTCTCCCGCCATTATCTTTCGGTATAATATTGGTTTTTTTTTTCATACAGGTTAATGGATACTGTGTATTTTCCCATAAGATTTCATTACAATGGTTATTTCATATCCAAACCATGTAAGAAATATGTTGGGGGCAAAACTATGATATATTATGGTCGTGTCATTAATAAGATATCTATCTATAAGGTCATAGACATGTTAAGAAGTGTTGGAGTAACTGATGTACAATACTTGTTTTACACTACACCTAGTAGTGCACAAAATGTCTTTAAGAGATTTGCAACTGATCAAGATGTAAAGGATTTTACTGCTTTGATTAAGCCTAGGTGATAATGGATATCTATATGCAGCATATATGGCAAAATAAAGGTGGTTGAACAGGAATACCTTTCTTGTGATGTGCTTGAGCCAGTGTTAGCCTTAGAATACCATGATGTTCTAGTTGAGTTGGGAATTGACGGAGGAAGAGGCAATGATGACAGGCTAAATGAGTTAAGTGGTGGTGGGGGTGAGTCTGGTAATGATGATAGTGTTCATGGTGAGGAGTTTCATAATGGAAGGGAGTCTAAAAATGATTATAGGGTTTAAGGTGAGGAGTTTTAGGAGGGTGGGGAGTCTCTCCATGATGAGGAGGGTAATGAGGATTGTTCTTCAAGTGGTGAATATGATGGCAACTGTGACTTCAAAAATAGTGACGATGATGGGCTTGGTGAGGATGACATTGTTTGGGAGGATAATGTTGATGAAGGGCTTATTGGTTCGAGATGGAGGGAAAATGTTGCTAGTTCTGAAGATAAAACTTTTTTTGGAGTTAAGCTTGATGAGCAAGTAAATGATGATGGTTTTCACTATGTTGGGTTAGATGACTTGCACAACCCTCAGAATTTTGATGATGAAGATAATGGGCCAGAGTGGTCAGAATTCAACCCTGAAACAAACATAGGAGATCGTAAATTGAAGATGGGTGTGCTATTTGGTTTGAAGGCAATTCTGAGAGAAACAGTCATTAAGTATTCAATTCTAAAAGGTTGTGTAATCCAATTTGTAAAAAAAAATGATAAATTAAGGGTGAGGGTGAAGTGTTGTCACAAGACTTGCAATTGGGTTTTATATGCTCCAAGGTTGAGAAACTCTTCCATATATCATATTAGGACTCTAAGCCCAACACACTCGTGTCCAAGAACAAGATATAATAGACATTATAACCCTAAATTTTTGACAAAAAAATTACATGGAGAGGTTTAGAAATGATCCAACTCATAAGCCTGTGTCTATTATGAAAGATACAATGCAAGACTTTGATGTTGATATTTCTGGCATGAAGACTTGAAGGGCTAAGAATACGACACTTGAAGAAATATATTGGAGCTACAAGGATCAGTACAGAAGGTTGTGGGATTATTGGGCAGAGATAAAAAGATTAAATCCTGGTAGCACAGTCGATTTACTTTGTGACATAAATTATTCTCCACCACTGTTCAAAAGGTTGTACTTTTGTTTTGAGGCTTGCAAGAAAGGGTTCTTGGTTAGGTGCAGGCCAATAACAGGCCTTCATAGGGATGGAAAAACAACTCATCTTCGGCAAAGATTCGAAATTCTTCGACCCATCAGGGACAAATATTAAGGGGATTTTATCCTGACAAGAATGAGGATGAAGATTTTTAAAAATCTTCGGTCTAAATAGGGATGAGGACGAAGAAAACAATCTTCGCGCCTCAAAATACCTATCTCAACCATTTATTACATTAGTTTTTTTTATATATTTTATATAAATATATTAGATAAACTTGATAATTACCCAATTAACCCCTTAAATTTGTGTTATATATATTTTTTTGGTTTGAGAGGTGACATATACTTAGATTTGTGTGGTGTAAAAATTATATAGTCATTGTACTTTATATAGAACATTTATTTTATTATTAAAAAAATCGTGTTAATGGAAAATCTTTTATTTTTAATGAAGAATTTATGTTTTCATTTATAAACAAGGAGAGGGATGAAGATTGAGCTCTTCGAAAATCTTTGAAAAGGACGGGGACGAAGGACAAAATGAAATTTTTGGCGGGGATGGGGATGGGGATGAAGAGTATTTTTGTAAACGGGGGGACAGGGACAAAGATGACATTCTTCGCTTCAAACCCGCCCTATTTCCATCCTTAGGCCTTGACGGATACCATCTAAAGCCTCCAGCATATGGTCAACTGCTTGTTGCAGTTGGTGCTGATGGAAATGAAGCAATATTGCCCATTGCATATGCAATTGTGGAGGCTGAAACCAAGGAAACATGGTCACGGTTTCTGGTAAAGCTCATTGTAGACATTAGCACTGTTAGTGAAAGAGGGTTAACTTCATTAGTGATCAGCAGAAGGTACATTTATCATGGAACACAATATATTAATCCTTATAGTAAATATTACATAAGTTTATATTAACTATCTTCCCAATGTCTTATAGGGCTTACTGTCAGCATTTGACCATGTGGTCCCAACAGCTGCTAACAGATTTTTTTTAGGCATGTGTATGCCAACATGAAAAAACCATTCAAAGGACAGAAGCTAAAATACCTTCTGTGGGCTGCAGCAAAATCAACCACTAAAAATTGGTTCGAGAGTCATATGGGGAAAATGAAGGATTTAGGTGACATTGTTTACAAATGGGTAAGTCTAAGCATGAATTCTTGCCACGCACTAAGTCTGACATGCTACTCAACAATTTGTGTGAAACTTTTAATAGTTTCATCCTTGTAGCTAGGGACCAGCCTATAATTAAGATGTTAGAGACTATAAGGAAGAATCTTATAGGTAGGTTTGTTAAAAAAGTAGCTTGGATGGGAAGGCATAAAGGGTGATTATATCCAAAGATAAAAGCTAAACTAGAGAAATTGATGTTGGTCTCAAGGAATTGTATACCCTCACTGCTTGGGGGTAAGAGGTATGAGGTTGAGAGTGGAAGTGACACATGTTGACCTAGCAAAACACACTTGTGCATGCTTCAAATAGGGTCTTACTGGGATGCTATGCAAGCATGGCATAAATGCAATATATGCCAATAAAGTACAACTTGAGGGTTATGTTAATCTGTTTTATCATGTTGTGTACTACCTTATGTTCTATGACCTTACCATTATGCCACTTAATGACCCATCATTATGGCCCATAACATCTAATGAACCACCAAACCTACCTCCATTTGGGAAACCAACAGGAAAGCCCAAGAAAAAGAGGATTAGAGACCTTGAGGAAGGACAAGAAAGTGATATTGTAACATATAGTATTTGTTAGGGGATGGGCCATAACAGGAGGAGTTGTGAGGGACCAATGACTGGTATTGCCTCAAAAAGAGCTCTACAACTCAAATGCCAAGTGTAAGTGCTTTAACTGTTATTGCATGCATTGTTTACATGTTCTGAATATTTTACTCGAGTCTTCTTACATTTTTCTTTGTTTTGCTTTGTAGGCTGCCAATAAAAGAAAGAAAGAGTAATAGTCAGTGTAGCCTAGAAAAAAGCTTCAAGTTAGAAAGAAGAAATAACATGTGAAAATGGTTACATAATACTACTACTTTGTAGAATAACTCTTTGACCTATTAATTATGTTCTATATAGGGATGTAGAACATTTGAACCTAAGACAAACAAGGATGATGATGGTGTAACACAGAGGGAAGGCCCTACACCAGTCCAATTCAAGGAATGGTAACTTATATTTTTGGCCTTTTTGGAATCTTTTTATGTTAATAAGTTTGAGTACATTAGGTTTTATATATATATATATATATATATATATATATATATATATATATATATATATATATATAAAACTTATTCAATGAGTTAGAATATATTGTTCATTTATTACTTATATTGTCACTTATATTTTTTTAATTGTAGGCAAGTGGTTTATCTCAACCAAGTACCAACACACAGAGACCATACTCTTCCCAACCTCAGACAAGAGCAAGGCACACAAGCACCCCACCAGTCCAGCCAGCTACACAAGGAACCCCACTAGTCCAACAAGCAAGTGGAACTACGAAGAATCATCTTCCAGACAGCAACAAGCAGCCTTAGAAGTTATTGTAGAGAGATGTAGCATTTGATGGACTTATTATGTGGTTTTTGGTAGTTCATATGACTTTGATGTAACAGACTTGGTTTTTGGATGGATTATGTTGTCTATGATTGGTCTTTTGTGGTTTATAGTGGATTAGTTTATTGGTATTTTTGGGCCTAATTGATCTAACAAACTTAGCATTTGATTGGTATTTTTTGATAGACTTATATATTGCACTTATTTTTTATCAGTTGAAATTTTAGCAATGAAAATTGTAGTTATTTATGATCAATTGAAATTTATGTAATGAAGAGTTGTTATGTTCTATTGTCTATGACTGGTATTGTTTCATTTGCACTTATTCAGATTGTGTAGTGGATTATTAAAATAGGGCACAAAGAGAGCACACAACACTTTCCCTTTGTGACATACTTACTTCCTCTGCTATGAATCCCAGTTCCCATAACCTATCTCCCAAATCTAAGGGTCCCACCGATATTAATATGAGATGCAAAAGCAACAGATTCTATTTGCCTTTGACTCTGTACTACAGTTCCCTGTGACAAGGAACACCTCATCTAGGTGGTCTCCCACCCTACACACTTATACTGGTACCACCTCTGGGTTCCTCAAATCTAGACCTCTTCCGCTAATTCCTCATACCTTTAATTTCCATCACATCCTTCTCAATCTGAAGTGTTATATCCACTAATCTGACATAATTCATATGCCTCATGTACAATAGTTTTGATCAAATCTTAAAACACAGTGCATCTATGAACCCTTTACACTTCTTATCCTCTGGTTATACTATTTTCGATATAACCATTTATAAGACTACACATCTGCTATCATACTGAGCCACAGTCAACACATTTACCCCAAATAAATAAAATCTCTATCTTGTTGGGCTCTAGAGATATAAAGCAAGAATCTATCAAGAAAAACTTCCTTAAACCTATTCTAGGTTAAAAGTCTATCAATATCTGTACTTATCCTGTGAAGAATATCCTCCCACCATTCTAGGGTCTTCCCCTCTAAATTAAACGTAGCAAAGATGACCCTATGCCTATCAGTCATTGGTAAAATATCAAATAATCTCTCTACATATTTTGCCTTTTAACTCAGGCTTAGAAGGGTTTATAAATCCTTTAAACAACAAGGCATTCGACTTAATATATCTAGCAAAATAATCTTTCTGTATTTCGTGCATAAACTCACTTTTCTCCCTTTTGAACATTTACTATTACTAAATTTACAACAACCGCAGGCACTGCCCTAGTCTATTTATCAAGTCTATGCTATAGGCTATCAACTCTATCATCTGTTACATTCATTTTCTCAAGAACATGTGTAAAGGCTTATCTTAGCTCATCTCTTTAAACTTCAGATTCTCTTATACCTTTACTAATATCAATTATACCATCAACATGTTCCCTTCTAGGAACCACAAATTCAGACTCAACCTCGACTTGTCAAAAATATTGGGGGCCTACCACGTAACTCTAGCTCTAGCGCGCCCACGTGTCATCCTCAGACTATTAAAATATAATTTATTTTAATCTTCCACTTTCTTACTTTTTATACAGTCTACAGAATCATAAAACCTAATGCTCTGATACCAAAATTGTAACGACCCATCCCGGGTTGGCCACCCCCGAGACGGTGTCATCACATTTTGAAAATCCCAGCACGACACCTATATGCAACAATAAAAAAATAGCACCAACAAATTTTTTTACATCATTCCTCAACCCTCAACAGGAGAGATACCTCATTTTGATCTTGACTTAAACATTATATACAACGTAAGATGCATGAATATTTACAAATAAATTTTATTTTATTTTCTCATTAGTCTGAGGATGTGGACACGTATGTGGCTTACAGAAAATGATTTCATCTGAACCTCAACTCACTAAACTATTTGTTATGCCTGCTACCTGAAATCATTGTACAATGAGGGGTGAGCTTCACAAGCTCAGTGAATTAAATTTACTAGAAGTACTCAATTTGTATAAATAGTTTTTCAATATTTAATCATTTATATCTCTTACAACCTGATAATAGCATTATACTATCACTACACATATCATAAGTCTCATTCTCTATCAATATCCTCTTCTTATATATTGGTTCACCTTAAGACCATCAATTATCTCATAATTACCTCATGATGAGGTTCATAACATAAATTTTGCCATTTAGATGGTTCTTATCATATCATACTTCTAGGTTTCTTTCTCACTATAACTGTCTTTTTGTGAGAGTCATTCATCTATAAATAAATTCACAATAACACACAATATATCAGCATTTCAGTAATGCAATCAATATTTAAAACAAATAAAATGCATGAATTATTATTAGGGAAAGTCTTCTCACATGTCGACATGTTTTTATCTTAGACTGGCCTCCTCCCGGTTCTTTCATTTCCAGTATATTCTGGCTGTCACGGTATTTATTTCCAGCATATACCAGCTGTCACGGTTTTTATTTATTTCCAGCATATATTTGCTGTCACGGTTTTCCTTTATTTCTAGCATATACCGGCTATCACGATTTTTCAATTAGACCGGTCCCCTCCCTTTTCTTTTATTTAATGCATATACATATGAACAATGATATGAAATATACATATGAACAATAACATAAAAACAAACATGAATTCAAATATTTAAATTGCCTATCCTGATTATTCTCAAATTATTTTAAAAAAAATTCCAATAAATTTCTCTTATCATAAATCACATCAAATCATCCATCATAGCTTGTCAAGATCCACTAAATTTCATCTCCTCATAATTCATATCAAAACATCACCATAGCTCATCAAGAATTTCACTTATTGCTTTTTTTATTAAATCAACTTATTATTCCAAAAATATTATTTCTCACATAATAATTTTCCACATGTCCAAAATTCCTATCAATCAATTTTTCATCTATCATCAAAACATAAGTTAATAATTTATTTTAATATTATCACTAGATATTTCATTTCTATTTAGATTACTTAAAGTAAATCTAACTCACCACGTAGCACTTAGAGCTACGCGTGGATCACCTTCTTGCTTTTCCTGCTCCTCTCAGAAATTTCCCCCGGTTGCTTACCGTCAACACTTGATATAATATTTATATTAAAAATTCTAATTTTTTCTTCAGTTCTTCCATAATTTACACTATTTGAAAATTCACACTTTGAATTCCAGGAAATTTCATGTATGCTAAAAATTCAAAAATAAACATCACATTACTACCTTTTGTTTTTCTTATAGTTTCCCGTGACTCTTTATAAAATTCTACCGTAAATCCCTTTAAAATTTGCACTTTCGATATTTCTTTCGGTCCCCAAGTGTTTAAAGAAAACGAGTAATTGAAGGAAAACTAAACAGGATTTGGTAAGTATAAATTACGTGTATATATATAGGAAAAAGGTTAAAACCGGCAGCCCATTTTAAATGTGCATTCTGAGCACTTTAACTCCCCCACAAAGCCTCCACATAAATGCTATATGGAAAGCATGCAATAACCTTCTTTTTACTTGGAAGTAGGTGTTGCACCTGCTGCCACGTTTTTTCCCTTTCTTTTTACAAAACTTTTTTTTTCTTTTTTCTTTATACTGTTCATGATTTTTTTTTATTTTCTTTGTAACTATACCCCCATGCATCCAATTTTTTTTAAGAATTGTTTTATTTAAATAATAATAAACCTTTCACATATATTTTATTTTTTTTCCATGTCACATTTATTAAATTACCTCTTTACCTTTGCTTTACGATTACGAGTATTACACATATGAAGCACCAATCAACAAAATCAACACCCCAAACATAAGAACCCATACCCAAACATAACAATAGAAAGCTATAGTCTTTTTAGTAGTTCGGTTGGCTGGATCATGCACCATCCTTGATCCATGGTGGCAGACAACCTTTGCCTCATGGTTGGATCGAACCATTCGAACAGATGATGTAATAGACGGTTCATCATCATTTTTACTACCAATGAAACCTTCCTCAAAATTTAATCGGTTCTTCTCTAAGATGGAAATCCTTCACAGAAGACCAAGGATTACTTTCTTCCACCATTGGCACGTTGGTGGATCAAACCATTCGAAGTGCTAACAAACTCCTGCACATAATGATTATGGTAACCGAAAAATCGACCAGGGTTGTTATCAGTCCACGACATGATTAGCCATAGAGGATGCCCTCACCTACAAACATTACTGCTTCTCGTTCCATTCTAGAACCCATAGCACATTGACAAAAATGAAGAAATCTAGAACTAAGACAGAGGACACTGAAGAGAGAGGCAGAGGAAGAAGACAGATAAAGGTGACAGATGAAAGTGGTGATGAATGATGCAGAAGAAAAAATGTAGAAAAATAATGAACATGAATGATGGAACACGAATGAGGAAAAGGAATGAGGCAACTGAATGATGAAGATGAAGGAACCAGCTAAAGGAGGAAGAGGAAGGAATAACTCATTTCACTGAATTTGGGGTTTCTGAAGTTAGGTAGAAGAATCTCTAAGGGGTAATTTTAGTATCTCACATGTGCCTTTAGTTCCTCTCATGGTGTCATGTATCTAGGACCCAATTGTTCTGATTTTGACAAGTTAGGGACACGATTGTATAAATTGAAACCATAAGGACCGAATTGCGATTGGGTCCAAACCTTAGGGAACAAAATTGATATTTACTCTTAATTTTTCTATCTTTATTTCAATTTCCTATACCCTTTATCGGATTAGATTTCATGTATGCATGTTTAACTTTTTAAATTTGATACTTTCAATAGAAATTCATTTCGTTTTGTTTGAATTCAAGTTCAAAGCTTCTTTTAATAAATGTAGAAGAGAAACTTCAAAAACTTAAATCAAATTCATGAACTTTATCATTTTCAAAGCTTTTCTTCAAATTTTTTTATAAATCCTTTTGTAAATTACTCGATTTCAAGATAATATTATCAAATTCTTCAATTGAAAGGTGTTTGAATGTGATTACAAGTTTTTCCTAAGGAGAGTGATTTTAGAGAGGACGGGCTTCAAAAGTTCAAAAAATATTTTCAAATTTTCAATCTGTGATAAAATTAATCACAATCTGTGAAACCTGCATTGTGTGAAAGGGAATTTTTGTATTTTCCCAAAGATTTAATCATTTGTTATTACAATATTTTGCATATAATTATATTAATTTTGTAACTATATTGTTGTTTTAAATAAAAAATAATAAATAGAGTGTGATTATAATATATATTGAAATAAATAAGTAAATATATATGTTAAGAAGGCAAGAAAAAAATGTAGTGGTAATAAATTCATCATGAGAAATAAAAAATAAATTGAGATATTTGAGGAGTTTAATTAATTTTTTTTGTTCCTAGTTTTGTACCATTTAAAATTAATAATTGTTATATATAGGCTGATTTTTCTTTTACAAAACCTACGCACTTTGCCCTCAATTCTAACCCTAGATATAAACAGCTTTATAAAACCAATTAGGTTTCATTAACAAAAATGGGATACTCTGTCGTCAAACCAAAAAGGCACGCAAGGAGCTTGTTTTTTTCCCTCTTCAATCTTCTCTATTGGGAGAACAATCAACACCTCTTTGCAAAATACCATTCTTCCAATGACCCCTCTTTTCCTTCGTGCGACGATGTGCGACCTAACCTCCATTCCCGACGTGGAAGCACTGAAAAACTCCTGAAAATTTTCAATTGTTGTTTGGCTAGCTCTAGCCATCAATAATCTGTCGTTGGACCCTCCAAAAATCTCCATTGGAGTTTTTCCCTTTCTTTGTTCTCTCTGCGTATGCAATTCTTTTCCTTGTGTTGTGCGATGTTGTGCTTTCAGCAACTGTTTCTCCTCAACCCGGATTTGTAAGGGCGACAAGGATTCGACCAAGCCATAACAAAGTCACGACTATGCTAATTGCTGAAGATGAAGTTTCAGTGTGTTGTAGTATGTGGAACATATTTATAGAGAAATTAAGGCTGATGCGGGAGTGAAACGGAGTGGAGTGTAGTGTACCGAGTAGAACGACGGCATCAGCCCTTTTGGGCTTGGAATTTATTGTTTTATTGGCAAGGACGATTAATAAGTTGAGAGTGCGGGGGCAATGCCCCCGCGGTACGGTACAAGGGTATTTGAGGAATTTTTTAATATTTATATACGGCTAGGGTTAGTATAAATACATATGATGTAACCCTACTTTGATATAGTGAAATTTAGTCGCTGCTCGCTCCCGCGGACGTAGGTATACTGCTGAACCACGTTAAATTTGTGTGTTTAATTGATTTCTCTATCTCTTTGCTTTTCATATTATTCATTATAATTGTTGTACGTTTCACAACACAGTGGTTGAAAATTCATCTACAATTTGAGGGTAAATTTTCTAATCCATATATTTTTTTAGATTAACATTATAGTAAATAAAAATTACATATTTGAAACCTTGGCAAAGATAATATGCAAGTCAGTATATATACTGAATAAAATTTATGATGCAGACTTGTTCTAAAATGGATAAATAATATCAACTGAATAAAGTTGCATTAATTGGATGATCATTTAAAAGATGAGACTAGAAGTGCTAATGTGATTAAGGTGATTGTGGAGAGATTTAAAAATATGGAAATAAACAAGGTATAGATGAGAGTTTGCTGTGCTATTTAGTGGCATATTGGTAATTTAAAAAAATGCTGGAAAATAGTACAAATTTGCAGAAATAGCAAAGCTATGAAAACTGAGTGTTGGAATTGTAATTAAGCAAAAAATGAAGGGCAACACTATAATTTGAAGAGATAGAAGTTGGCTAAAAATATAAACGGTGTTGGAATTATAAGTGTGTACTTAATAGAGTAATTTGATTCAAATTGGATGTATTTATTTTATTAATGTTGTAACGACTTCAATGAGAATCTGAGATAGTATAGATAAGAAATTGGAGTTGTACTAATTGATTATATTAGTTGAAAAGAAAATAAGGCGATTATGGATTTTACTTTTATGATCTTAAGCTCTATTATGCACTTGTGTGAATACTAAAAAAATACTAGTGATTATTTAAGGAGATAATGAAAAGGAAAAGAATTGGGGAGATAAAGTATTCAATTCTTAGGAAATATTAAATATGACTTGAATTAAGCATTGAATATGAAGGAGTTTATAATTAGAGTCAAACTATTCTAACTGGAGATCAAATCATATATTTTGTGAATAAGATCAAACAATATTGAGCTTAGAAAGTGGTATATAGAGACTTTGACATTGTTTATAGGTAGGGTGTTGTCTAGAGTTGCTTAGTTATGGCAACTTAACGATAGATATAAGGATGTGATGTGGTATGATCAAAGTATAGGCAATACAAAAGGGGTGGTTGGATGACTCATTCTTAGAATGACTTTGATGAACGAAAAGAACGGTGACTAGAAATGGTGTGAAATTGTGTTTAGTCAAAAAGATGTCTGGGTGATTTGAACTTGCGAAGTTCAATGAATTAAGTTCTTTGAAGCAAGGACTTATAAAAATGAGAAACAAAGAGCCTAAATTTCATACTTTTATTCTTATATCTAAAATCCTTAAAATTTTTATTAGTTTTATACGTTTGAAAATGTTTTAAAGGAACACGAGAAGACATAATCTAAAAGGTAAAGTTACTTAGACTTAATATACATTATGTCATGATTAGGCATGAAAGCAGGTGAGGTATGTGTACTTAGGGCTTTTGATGGGTTGATTCATTGGCTTTGGCCTTACGTCGAGGTGAGTATACTACCAACGAATATTCTTCTCTCTTTCCATTTTATGAAAGCGTGTTGTGTGCTAAAAAAATTAGGAAACTTTGAGTTCGGTAATTATTACAAAAATGAGTACTTTTACATGTATTCTTTAATTCCTCCTAATTGATTGGATAGTGTACATGTTATTTCAGTTTGCATGTTTGAATCTATGTTTTGGTTTGAGAAAGTTGTTACATGTATGTGATTGATATTTTGCTTGAATACTACTACTTGCATTGTGATTAATTTTGGCCAATGAAGCCGTTGTGATTACTTTTGCCTAATGTGGGTGTTGTGATTAATTTTGACCATTGGGACCGTTGTGATCATTTTTGTCCAATGGGGGTGTTATGACATGCTTTTGGCCATTGAGACCATTGCATTCATTTTTTCCAAATGGGGGTGTTATGATATATTTTTGGCCATTAAGGCCATTGCGATCTTTTTTGCCTGATGGGGGTGTTATAAAATATGACTGACCACTAGGATTGTTGTGTAATTTTTACCCAATGGGGTTGTTGAAATACTTTTTTCGCCATTGGGGCATTGTGATCATTTTTTCCCAATATGGATATTATGATACATTTTTGGCTACTAGGGACGTTGCGATAATTTTTTCCCAATGTGAGAGTTATAATATATGATTGATCATTGGGTCGTTGTTATATTTTTGCCCAATGAAAGCGTTGAAATATTTAATTGGACACTTGGGCGTTATGATATGTTATGTGGTTAGCCTGGTAATATTGTGATATATTGTTTTATTTTATATAATGTATTGTGTTTATATTTATATATATTGTTATTTTACTTCACTTTCTCCTATTGTTGTTTTTCCTCTCTTAACATCTATTATTGGTACTCATATCAGTTTTTTCAAAGTTGACTGATCGCTTCTTGGTGAAATGATTGAGTTCGGTAAAGTGTAGTTCAGCTGTTACAATTGTGGTTAACCTTCATAGGTAAGAACTTTCGGTATCTTCACCTTGAGCTTACTTTTTCTTTTTTTTGTTGAAATTTTTTGGCTACTCGAGATTTAGGAAATAATTTCTTTGTAAAAATGTAATTGGACATTTCAAGGTGGATATTGTATTTAGCACCTCATTATCTTTTGAGAAATCATAAAGAAGAATAAATTAGATGTAAATTTGTGGTTATGAACTCTTTGTAGTTAGACTATGTAAACTGTGATAGAATGTAATAGTTGGTTTGAGTGTGGAGATACCCTAAAATAATCACAGGTTGGTTTGTTAGAAAATCAAGGGAGATTATGTTGGATTTTCAATTTTGAGGTTACTCATTTAGGTAAGTTTACCGTTCTTGGGTCAAGGTGTTACATAATCCCACCTTTATTGTCTCATCTCTTCCAATAGGATATAATCTATCCTACTCATGTAGGACTAAAATTTTACTTTTTGTCATTTTTACCCGTGAATAATAGTAATAATTATTACAATATTATTAAAAACAATTTTTTTCTTATAACAATATTAACGATAATTTTTGTAATAGAAATAATAATAATTATTATAATAATAATATAATAATAACAAATAACAAATAATTATAATTATAATAAATATAATAATTATAATGATAATAATAATAATTATTAATAAGTATAATTATCATTATTATAATTATAGTTATGAGAATAATAATTATAATTATAATAATATTATTATGTTAATAATTATGATGATGATCAAAATAATAATTTAATAATGACTATTTTTTATTACTATTATAATAGGAATAATAATAATAATAATAATAATAATAATTATTATTATTATTATTATTATTATTATAAAAAGTGTAATAAAATTTGAATGATAATGATAAAAATATAATATAATAATAATTATTATTATCATAATTGTAAAAATATTATAATACTAATAATAATATTATTCTTATAATGATAATGATAATAATAATAATTACAATAATTATAATTATATTAATGATATAAATAATACTAATAATAATTATTAAATTTTAAAGTTTGTGAAAAAATTAAAATTTGTTAAGGATGATGAATGATGTTATGGTATTTTCGCAGTTAGACTTTTTATCTCGCTTTAATCTTAATCTAAAAATATCATGAACCAAATATAAAATTAAAGTATTATCTTTAATTCTTTTTATCTTATTTTATATTAATTCTAATCCTACTATGTTATGATATGTTGTTGTTCACTTTTAGAACAGCAATATCCCCACTGCATAATTATATTGATTTTTTTGAAAGCATCCAAACGGCAAAACAATGGAAGGAAAAGACAATACAAATACATAAAAAAGTTGCAAAGTGATAATGATCAAGGAAATAACCATTCTGCCCTTGACCACTCTTCTTCTCCTTTACTATCATTGGGGAAAGATACTTCAAAAAAATATATCATTGCTGACGATTCTCTATCGATACCTTTGATAAGCTTATCTGCAACATAGGATCTGCGCATTGGTCGTTTGATGACGAAGTTTCGCTGACGAAGCTGGAGGAAGAGCAGGGATGCGATAGTGCTTCCCAGTAATGTTTGATTGGATGTTTTAATTTGTTAGTCTTTTTAATCAACATGCAAGAGACAGAGAGAGATAATTAGGGTTTTTGGTTTGGTGAAGAGGGCCAAGTATGGTGTTGTGGTCCGTATGGATAATGCTTCTTTTTTAGAGCAATTTTGGGATCCACCTTTTTTTTCTTTTACTAGATACTAATTGATTGTAATTCCTTTTTCTCGGTAATACTAATTGATTCTAATTAATTACGACTCTAATTGATATCCGCGTATTAATTGATTAGTATTGTAAATCACCAAAAAAAAAAAAAAAAAGACTACTAACGTAGAGAAACCAAATGTGTACTTTCCTTATACAAGTACACGAAAGCTGCCTGGCAACGGAGCGGTTCGGGCAGGGAGCCAATTTGCCCTCTTCTGGAAAGCCAAGATTGCCAAGTTGTATGAAGAGCTTGAGGATGGAACCAAGTTTGAAGAGGGTTTTAAAGATTTGAATTTAGCCGAGAGAGGGTCCGTCAGACGACATAAGCAAATGGAGGAAGGAATAACAGATAATCAAGTAAATGAAGAAGCAGCAAGTTCTGGGGAAGGAAGCTCATATTATACTCTTTCCTATTTACTAATAAGTCTGGAGAGGAGGGGCACAACTGAGAAGAATGCTCATTATAATTCAGATTTTGATGAACAAATAAAGCATTTCCTGGCCTATTTGATCTCTTTCAGCGATAACAAACTTCCAGCTTAAGTAAAACATAAATTACCTAAAAAGGAAAAAAAAAGAGCAAAAAACAGAAATTGTGCCATATTTAAGTCGTTCATCAAAAACTGTTTGTCACCTATAGCTCGGACCAAATACAAGAACTCTGCATATAACCAAATTTAGTATCAATCATATCAACTGAAGTTATACAACACGCGACAGTTTGTACCAGCAATCTTGATTTTGCACCTTCGGATCAGCTGAGCTTTCAAGCAGCACATCACACAATTTGCAGACATTTAAAGAGGCAGGCATCATGATGCAGATAATTCAATTCGAGAGGCCAAGCAATGCACAAGGCTGATCAGTATCGTGGTACACTGGATAACTTTTATTATTGCACGCATAAAGCATTTTAGATGCATAGCATAACCTAACAAATTTATTCACCCTTGTTTACAAGTTCGACAAAACTAGGGCGGAAGACTAAGTTTCCTTCTCTTAGTGAAGCAACAGTGAGCCGTCCTGACATCAACACCCGAGAATGCAAATACAGCATAATTATCAATTTAAAGTGAAGAGAAAAGAGGGACACCTGGTAGGGTAGCCCCTGCATCAACAATAAATATGTTGCCCGACACATATTCTGAAGAGTCATGTATAAGGTATCGAACAAGAGATGTTAATGCTGGATCCGCTGTACCAAATGTCCTTAAAGGGACAGTTCTCAAGGCCACGTTAGTCAACCAATCTTTTTGCATAAGACTCTCAGTGATCTCAGATTTGAAGATTCCAGGTGATATTGAGTTCACTCTGATCTTGTACACCCCCAATTCCACAGCCATCGTCTGTAATCACACATTGTTATTCTTTCCATCTAAAATTGATTATTCTCCAGAAGCACAAATATATATAAGATATACAGCATTTAAAATTTTCGAATCAGCTAACATTTGAATTGACAGGAAAAAAAATCAAAATGGAAAGAGAAAGGAAAGATACATATGGCACGAGGCATGAATAGAAACTGGTGTATATCTTGATGGGCAGGGGCCAACAAGACTTGGAGCCTCAATCTGCCAACAAGACTTGGAGCCTCAATCTCAAAATGAACATAGGGACTCAAAGATACACTCACTCACTGGTGTCCAACATAAAGAAATCAGATAAAATAAAACAGCGTGGCCCAATCAAAATACAGCCTAGTCAGAAGACTCAGCACAATCAGCATATAAGCGAGAGCAACCCCAATTTCTCAATTCGGGAATGCAGAAAGGCTCATAAAAATTATAAAAGAAGAATAATGAGTACAGAGGCCAATAGTGGTTAATTATTCAAATAATGCATGATACAGTTTACTAGAGCGTTTCACCATCCTATGATAGGCTCATGTAAGATCTGTCTTGTCCACAATTATTTCAAACAATTTTGAGCTAAACATGAATGGTGTTGCCATAGTTTTCAAATTGAGATTTGAATCGCGAATCGAAATCCCGATTTTGTGAATCGAGAATTGAATAGTAAAATTCAATACAAATTCTTAAAATCAATTTAAATTGATATGTAAACATGTAAAACAAACAATATATATTAAAAGTGGAATATTTTAACATATATTGAATGATCATGTGACCAATCAGAAAGATGTTGGTCTCTAAGCAAGTGACATTAATCCGAATCTCACCATGATCTAATCTAAGTAACATATGATAGTCATATAACTAACAAACAATAACTAAAATAGCACAATATAGTAAATAATGTAATAAAGTAATAAAATAAAATAATAGCATTACTATACTATTATGGACTTAAATAAAAGATATGAATGCTATATGGGCTTGTTGTTTGATCACAAAAAAGTCTTAAAATCCTAAATTTCTAGAATAACTTATGAAAGAGAAGAACTAACGTATAAAAAGAAAGAAAGAAACACTAACAAACTATATTTATTCTAGCTCTAAACATCTTGTTTAAAACCTTATTTTATAATTTTTTATAAAAAAAAATGTAAGTTTCACTGAATCAAGCAAATCATACGAATCGAATAGAAATAAATCGTACTGAATCGTAGATTCAACACTAATTCAGGATCAACTTAGATTCGGCATACCAATTCGAATCGTTTAGGTTCTGAATTGAATTGAATCGAATCGTACAAATCGTGAATCGTAAGATTCTGATAACTATAGGTGTCGCTAATGCTTGCTAGAAAATTTTCCCCATTTATTTTGTTGCTTAGGGAAAAAGCAAAACTAACATTCATGCTACACTGAAAACTAAACAATTTTGAGTTGGTATAATCAATAAAGCATCTAAACTGCATATTGAGGGGACTGGATCCCTTAGAAATGGTGTGGTAGAAAGATTTATATTCACCGAGTACAACTGAAAATAGAGATTAATCTTTCAGAGAAATATATGGTAGTTTGGCATATACTTAGGTCTCAAATTATATGATATAAGAATCATGACTAAGAACATAATGAGTTCAACTGAAAAGGTGCCTAACAATTCTTACTACTACAGCATGAAAGCAAATAGTTATGGACAATTTCTAATGTTATTTCACATTCTGAAAAGGTCAAAGGTGATCAAAATCTCAAAGCCAGCTGGACACATTACTTTACCTGTATGCCAGCTGGGAAAATGATGGGCATGAATCACAATTATTAGTTAAGCTCCAATGGCAAGAACACCTCCGATATTTATTATCATTTTCTCTTTTTCTACTCTTGATCCTTGCCCCCAGTACCTACTATCATTTCCAATGAACTAGCAGTTAAGTATGAGAAAGGCTCAAATACTGGCATTGCTCTAGTGAAATTCCTTATTTCCCATGCTCATCATGCCATTTTCATATATTTTATAATTAAAAAAACCATTGCCCCACAGCATCTGGCAACACAAAATTCACCAAATTTTAATACTGCATGCATTTACCATTCATTGGCCTTTATCAGCATCATTTAGCTGCAACATGTGTCAGCCCATACTTAAGAAAAATCTTTGTTTAAGTAATACTTGTTTACAAGCTCTAGAAAGCTCAGGCTAAATGGTAAGCCAATCCAAATTTACTATAGTTTTCCAGCTGGAACTGAGCTTGGGCCTCAATTATGCTTACCATACAACATGAGCTAAGCTCAAGCTAACCCCAACTTCGCTCCACCCATCCCAACTTGTAATTTTGCTTATATTAACTAGATAATCCAATCATCATCTTAGTACTAACTGAAGGCTTGTTAGCCATACTGGCCCAGAAAAAAACTACCTATCTCCTTATTTCTACTCCTCATTCTTTGTCCACTCTTGCAGATCTTAAATCTCCATTTTCCTATTTTAAACATTTCCCATCTGAACCATGTCCCTTTCCCAGGTTCATGATTTTCTCACGAGGCCCAAATATCAGAAGCATGCCACATTAATGACCAAAAGAAAACTACCTCGTTTTGTAGTGATAATCTTTCTTTAAAACTATTTTGGAACAGCTTTGTAGAATATCATCATTACTTTAGATAAACTAAACAACATTTCATTTGACATTACCTTTGTTATGTTGTTGAGACCGGCCTTGGAAGAAGCATAGGCAGCAGCTCCAGGTAATAGCCCACGATCAAGACCAGCAATAGAAGAAATATTGATTATTGATCCTCCCTGGTCTGCATCGCGCATACACATGCAGACATATTTTGACACCAACCAGGATCCTGTTAAATTTGTTCTGAATGCTTGATTCCATTCCTCCTCGGTCAATTCCAACAAAGTCTTAACATTACCTGAGGTACAATGCCAGATGTGGATATTAACAAAAAGAATTAAGGTATATACGAATCAAGCAAATAAAGTGAAACGTATCAGGTGAAAAATAACAAAAATTGGGACAAAAGAATGAAAGAAGAAGCAATTAAGAAAGTAATTGAAATTATTACATCAAAGAAGGCCATCTAAATCATGCACATATATACATGACTTAGAAGCTCAATAATGCAGTGAGGAATAAACCAATTTGTGTATGCACAAAATTCTATGTGTACTAATTCTTTTTATTCTTCTAGACTGCTCGGTTGACGATAATATAAACAATCTACCCAAAAATACGGAAAAGAAATTGCATACAGGAAACTGTAAGAAATATATTAAGGTGCAGTTTGGATAATGTTTTAAGTGGAGATTAAAGCAACTTTTCTTAAGGTGGATTGAAGAACTAAGTGGATTTAAGAGAGATTAAATCAAAACCCAAACGAGGCCTAAGAGATGTTTAAATGGAAAAAGCAATACTGGTGAAGCAGAATGGAAAAGAAAATATGTATTATTTTAAGATTTTTGTATATTTGTGGGTTTATTTTGTAATACTTTTTGGGAATTAAGTAGTAGTATTTTAGGAAAATTAGGTTTAGGTAATTCAATGTTTATTAGGGTTTGGCTTATTTTCTTTTGTGTTTGGGATTGGTGCCTGTACAAGCACCTTATTATGTTTAGTTTTAGGTAGATATTGATAATAAAATTTGATACTTGAATTATTTTCTCCCTTCTGGTTCTCTTCTTTCCCCAGCTGTTTTGCATTCTTATATGTTTGTCACTATTCTTCTTATTCATCTTTTCTCTCTACTGTTTCTTCTTCTATGTTCTCCTTCTCTACTTTTTCTCTTCAACTATTCTTATGGTACTTCCTCTTAATTCTTGCTAATCTCCCTTTATTTCTACTGTTTCTCTTTTCTCTCAATCTATCACCTCTTCTTATATAATTTGTTCTACATCATAGTGGTATCAAAGCTGAAAGGTCATTTTATCCGTATCCATCATCAATATCACATACATCACATGCCCATAATCTATCTAATTTTTTATATTAAAAATAAAAAAAAACCGTCGCTGCAACTGAGTCCGCTAGTCCCTGCATACCATAAAGCAAAACAGCCACCTCCACCAGCATCGGAGACTGCCAACTGGCCTGCCAGTAAGATCTCGCTGTGTTCCGCTGCCACCACTGCCCTCACGCACCACTTAGCCTTCCGTCACAATCTGCCGCCACCAATCCGCCAATTTTCATACATTTTTGGGCCGCGAAACCTACTTCATCGAAGTCGCCTCACGTCGATTGATCAGTCAGTGAATTTCGTCAGAAACTGAAGCTGGATACACCGTCACGTGCTCCACGCACCGGCAAGCCGAGCCACTACATTGAGCCAAGCCCTTTCTTTGAACCGATCCTGAGCTGGATTCTCGCTGCTCCAAACAGGTTGGATTCCGGTAAAAAAGTCAGGTTTTTTATTATTTATGTTATGATTTTTGTAGTTTCTGTATTTAAAAGAAAAAAAGAAAAGAAAAGAAAAACAAATAGGAAATAGGGCGGAAAAAAATTACACCAACTTGTTTTATGAGGAATGGGTTCGTTGCGCCCAGCCGGATCCTTTGCGTGACAATTCATCCTTTACTCTATCCGGATGTTCTGCATAAGATTTTTGATCCTTTTAAATTTGTGGACAAAATTGTCATCTCTAAAACTTCTGTTGATTTTTAAGATTTGTGTCAAGATGTTATTTAGGCTAAACAGGTTTGCATGACCATTGTATTCACGATTGTTGTTGTCAGTTGGAGATTTAATATTATCATGATACTTCTTTAAAATGTGCTCCCCAACTTTGAGACTTGGTTATTCAAAATTAAACAACTAGTTGAAAGAGTTGCACAAGTAGTGGAAGTCCTCACAAATACTTTTAATTGTCAAGAATCCATTCAAGACAAGACTAAGTATAAAGTTGTTTCTTCAATCCAAGCACAACTTGAAGAGCAAAACCAAGTCACTGAAGAAGGTTCTAAAATTCCATATGAGAATATACCTATTGAGCGACTCCAAAGCGAAGATATTGAAGTCTATGACAAGGAAGGAAACATTATATGTGTACACAATATTCCTTACATGATGTCCTCCCTATTTGGTTTGAAACTCCTCAACAACTCCTCTTGATATCATTCATGCTTCAGTTGAGACGCTACATTCAGAAAATTTGAAGTCTCCACCATGCAACTTCAACAATCACAAGTTTTTATACTTCAAAACTCAAGGTCGAATTTTTTGTAAGTCGGGGAGAATAATGCAGAATGGAAAAGAAAATATGAATTATTTTAAGATTTTTGTATATTTTGAGGTTTATTTTGTAATGCTTTTTGGGAAATAAGTAGTACTATTTCAGGGAAATTAGGATTAGGTAATTCAATATTTATTAGGATTTGACTTATTTTCTATTTTGAATTTGGGATCAGTGCCTATATAAGCACCTTATTATGTTTGGTTTTAGGTAGACATTGATAATAGAATTTGAGACTTGAATTATTTTCCCCCTTATGGTTCTCTTGTTTCCTAGCTCATCTGTTTCTCTCTATTCTTCTTATTCTTCTTCTTCTCTTCTCTCTACTACTTTTGTTTCTCTGCTTCTTCTCGCCAAATATTCTTATTGTATCCCCTCTAAATTCTTGCTATTCTCCCTTATTTCTACCACTTCTCATCTCTCTCAATCTATATCCTCTTCTTAATTATCTTCTCTACATCAACTAGAGGAGCCCAGACCAACTTGAGTAAAGAACACTCTTCCACACGAGAGAGATAGAGCGGGAGAGAGAGACAAAGAAACCCTACAAATCCCCATCAAACTACAAACTAGTACCGCAAGCCTAAATTCACTCAAAAGAAAAATAATAGGCTCCTACCCATCAACAATCCTCCTATTTTTCTCGTTCCAAAAACCAGAATAATGCAAACACATGTGGATCTTCAGATCTTTTCTAACCAGATATTGGAAGTTTGTTTTGTGATGATGTAAGAACAAAGTTAAATTGAAAAATGTTAAGCACTACCGTAGGCAAAGAGATATATTCCACAAAATGTTCATTCCTAACAGTTGAGACATCACAAAGAAAATATGAGACTGTTGGGCAGGGGGGGGCATAGCCAGCCCTAATTGTTTTCTTTTTTGATGACTGTACTGTGAGTTCCATAAGAAGAGAAGCAAATATGAGGAGAAATGGTCCCAACCAAGACATTCCTGTGGTAATTTTTTTTTTTTTATTTTCTCTGATAGCCCCTCATTTAAATTCATCAAAAAATAATAAACGGACACTCTAATTTTAGCCATTACAGACTACACTTTTGGATATTTTTTTCCCTTTATTTACCTATACCAACCCATTCAATGTCCTATTACTCTGTTAGCACCTACAATTTTTACCGAGCAAAATACAGATTTCACCCTTGTGACTTGGCCGGTTTTGACTTTAGTAAATGTGGTTATTTTTGGTAGAATCTGGTCCATGTGGTTTGACCAGTTTCGTGTTTGGTCCTCCACCTCTTCCTCATGATCCTGGATCTGACCCAACTGCGGGAACTAAAGCCCACTTGACTCAAAGATGCTTTGCACCAACTACCAGGGTTGGCTACCGACCCTACTGTGGGGATCTAAAACCCACTTGACTCAAAGATGCCTTGCACCAGCTACCAGGGATTGGCTACACCATTCATGTTTTGCCGTCTGCCCTAGAAATTTATACAGGACCCACATTTCCAACTAAATCATGTGATAAAGCAGCATTCCTTGATGCGTAACGAAATTCCTTTGATCGTTTCCATGCTCTTTCAAGGTATGGTTTACAAAGTTTAAACTAACTATGAAAACCTCTACATGCTTTGTTTAGTCCAACTTATTTTCTTTTTTTGCTTCTCTCTCACTCTTGCTCCTTTAACCCTTAAGAGGAAGGATTTAAATTCTCTTTTCTCTCTCTCGTATTCTTTCTTCCCATATTCTTCTTCCCATCTACCTTCTTGATTGCTCACAACCAAATGATGTGCAAAAGTAGATTAAAGATAAGATCCAAAATTTCTAAATCCCGTTAAAAATTATCAACCCCAAGGACAAATTATTTTCCCACGACAGAGAATTGATTTATCTATGGTGCAAGACCAACAAATTTTACTGTAATTTTTTATTTGGATGCTCCTCATTCCCCAAGCTCAAATTGATGAACCATGCTGCATCTCCATAAAGATCCTCCGGCTACTTCTAGGTTCTCTCTACTCCTTGACAATGGCATTTCATTCTGAAACATGCAAGAAAAGCGTACCAAACAACATAATGAAATAGGATTCCAGTTCCATACCCCAACAAGCCAGACTGCTCCTAAGTTTAATTCAACTTGTATTTTCCGAATTGAGAAATATATATATATATATATATATAAAGCGCTTCCTCAAACACGTATTCACAAAAGAATTTGAGCAAGACATTTTTTATATTTGTTATATCATTCTTTATAATATATGAATGAAATAAAGCAGAAGGTGCCAACCCTGCGTTGAGCCAAATTATCCCAAAAAGTAGTAAATTAAGCCAATTCTCCAAAATTGGTTGTCAATTCAAGAACTTGAACAAAGTTTGATTGAAGAAAAATAAAATTCCATTTTCAGATTATTTCCAACACCCAAATTTACTTATTTTTTTCTGCGTTTGATCAAAACAGTAAATTTAATTATTAAAAAAAACATAAAAAGGCAAATATTTCAACTTGTGCGTTCGGTTTCCCTCAATTCTCTCAGCAACAAAGCGGAAAGTGATAATTCTAAAACAAAATCTAAGTCTGAAAATCATTACCTCTAACGCCTGCACAATTAACCAAAGCATCAATCCTCCCGAACGCGTTCCAAGCTTTCCTTACGGACCTCTCGATGGCGGCTCCGTCGGCGGAGACGTCTAGCTCCACAGGGACGGCTCGGGGTCTGGTCGGTTGGGCTGTCGAAGTCGAAGGAGGGGAAGAGGATGATGATGATAAGGTGAGGTGACTGATTTCATCGCAGAGGGAGATGAGGCGATCGACGCGCCGAGCCGCGGCAAGGATCTTGCAGCCAGCTTTGGCCAAATCGAGACAGAATTCTCGACCTATTCCCGAGGAGGCGCCGGTCACCAACACCACCTTGTTGCAAAGGTCGCACCATGGCTCCAACTGATACGACACCTGCTTCGCCATTCAGTTATCTATGAATTGATTCCCTTCTTTTTCTTTTATTTAACAAATTGACTCGTCAGTTGCGATATCAAATGTGATGCCAATTTGTACATGTAACACTCACAGCTGAACAATTATTTGCTGTTTCTTAATTTAGCATCGGTATAAAATAATTTCTTAAATCATATCTTTTAACTTTTTATTTTGATTTTACCCTGAGTTCCCTGGTTTCAATTTATCCATGAAATGTCACGACGATATGACATAGAATTACTAAACTAGTAAGGTTCACAAAATACACAAAATAAGACCCAAACAACCAGTATTCTAAAACGACCTCGTGGGATAGAGATATAAAATTTGGCCGCTAGTATTATATGAATTTGCGTTAATTGATTTCGTCCTTATCTAATTTCTCCCTCATTTCTTGTAATCCTTCGTTAATTTCTCCCTCATCTCCAATAATCCATTGATTTTCTTGTAATCCATCGAAAATCTGCTTTGGATTTTGTGTAAATCAAGGATCACTTAGAGAAATGCCTCCAGTAGTCGTCAACGACGATGTTGTGGATTCGAGTCCATCCTACAGTAAGTTTATCATTCTCATTCGTAGATTAGTATGTTTCTGTTTTACTAATTATATAATCAGTAAATTACAGTACATTATGCATTTGAATGGGATTAGATTGTAGTTTTCACTTCTGTAGTGGATTTTCAAAATGTTTTTGTTTATATTTCATCAGTGGTTCTGTAAACTTATTGTTTATGGTTATTTATAACGTTTTGTGCCAATTTGTGTTTTTGTGTATGTTTTCTAGTATACCTGGTTAGTGTTGTGCTCCCTCATTATTGTTCAACCATTACTTTTTGCCTTTCTTTATTGCTTTTACTGAGACCCTGTGTGCTCATGTCAAACTTTTTTTATGGCTTTTACTTCCAATCTTGTGTGCGCATGTCTGTAGACTTTTATTGTGCATATGTTGTTGCTGTGCACATTTTTATTATTTGTATGTTGTTGATTTACTATCTGCACTAATAATTTAGTGGTGTTGGTTGGTTGTTGTACAAGACCACATGATAAATATTTTACTGTTGAGTTTCATTATCGGGGCCAGTTTATTAGAAATCCAGGGTTGCAGTATATTAGGGGAAAAGTTTCATTTTATGACAATTGTGATTCTGACCAAATGTCCCTGTTGGAGTTAAATGACATGGTGAAAAGGTTAAACTAATGTGGGTTCATTACATACTATTATCTCTTACCTAGGAAGTCATTCGAGCATGGACTGGTCAAAATTGATACCGAAAAAATTGCTTATGAAATAACATTTTTTTTTCATTAGGATAAAGCAGCCAAGGTGTATTTAGAGCACAAAACTGTGACTCAGATTTTAGAGGAAGAGGGACCTGATGTTCTTACTACATTGTTGGTTGATGGAGATTTTAATTTAGATGATATTGTAGAAAATGATGTAGTGGATAATTCGGGTGGTGTTCCTATTAGACTGAAAGAAAGTAATGATGTAGAAATTATTGATACTAATTCTGTTGGAGTGGAAGATGCAAGTGTTGGGCATGGTGGAGTGGAAGATGATGATGGAGATTTCAATGATCCTTAGTATAATTTTAGTGATGATGATGAATTTTTTAACCAGTATGTAGATGTTGGCATTGAGAGTGACAGTAGGAATTGAAGAGAAGATAAGGGTGATAATGAAGAAAATGTAAAATCAGATTATGGTAATACAGAAGAGCTAGTGAGCCATGACGGATCATCTTATGAGGAAAATATCAGTAAGTTGCCTAAAAGAAGTGAGTTTAATGTAAAGACAGACATGTTGAACCCAAATTTTTAGGTTGGAATGGTTTTTCTCAATAAAGATGTGTTTAAGAAGGCTGTTAAGCAATATAAAATACTAAATAGGAAGAAAGTGAAGTTGAAGAAGAATGATAACCAAAAGGTTAGTGCAGTGTGCAAAAAGGTTTGCCCTTGCTACCTATATGCAAGTTATCAAGGTAACTACCCAGATTTGATTGTGAAGACATATATCAATGACCATAATTTCACTACAGCAAAAAAAAAAAAAAATGAAATACCAAAGCTGATTGGAAAGCAAACACTTATTTGTAAAGGTTTAGGTCAAACCCCAATGTCACATTATAGGAGATTGTAGATGCAATTAACTCTGACTATTTAATCAAAGTACTCATCAGTAAAGTACATAAGACTAAAGGCATAGCAATGGAAATCATAATGGAGAGCCATGAGGAATAATATGGAAAGCTTTGGGATTATGCTAAAGAGCTGAGGAGGACTAATCTTGGGAGTTCTATTTTGATAAGGTCCAATTCATTGGTGTTTGAAATGATGTATGTATTCATGGAGGCATGTAAAAGGGGGCTACTAGCTGGGTGTAGAACTATTATTAGCCTGGATGGTTGTTTTCTGAAGGGAGTGCATGGAGGAAAACTTTTAACTGTTGTGGGTATAGATGTTAATGATTGCATCTGTCCAATAGCTTATGCTATTGTTGAGATAGAGAGCAAAGATTCTTGGACCTAGTTTCTTATAAACCTTGCAAAAGACTTGGGTATAGTAAACCCTTTTTCATGGAGCTGGATGTCAAATAAGCAGAAGGTACAATGAACTTATATTTTCTGTAATTTGTATCATCTTTACTAATTGTTTAATATCTCTTACCAATATCTCATAGTATAGTAATTGCTTAATTTGTTTACATGCAGGTGTTAGGTCCTACACTTGAAAGTTTGTTTCCAAAGTTAGAACACAGGTTTTATGTGAAGTATTTACATGAAAATTTCAAGAAAACACAAAGGAAAGCAATTAAAGGACCTATTGTGGACAACATCTAGATCTACTTACTTATAGGAGTTTCAGCGGGGCATGAAAGATTTGAGAGAGCTAGATGCATATGATTACAATTGGCTTGTTAAGCCTCCTAGTCAGTGGAGCAGGTCACATTTTAGTACTTTCCCAAAATGTGATATTGATTACGCTCAAACTAATACGCGGTTATCATGTATAGTTGAGGTGTCGATCCAACGAGGAAAAGCGATCTACTAAGAAAAAATGCAAACCTTAACACGAACGATAACAATAAAGTGAGAAAATATGAATTTTGATAATGAAGTAATTGTGAGAAAATTGTGTAAATAGATTGAAGAATATAATTAAGGAACAACGAAGTTCCGAGAATCCTCCCTAGGTTCGTTGCCTTATTCCAATTTCAATTTAGTTGTTTTTATCTCAATTGCAAGTTTCACATCCCAAACAAGTAATCGGCAAATATTCAATTAGAGCACATTTATAAACCCTAATATAATTGATATGAATTACGCTTTACTTTCGAGTTTAGCACACATGACCTATCCTATAGATTTATCAAGAAACGACAATATATCTTTAATGACAATATTGTAGTAATGGACAAACCTAAAAGACAAATCTACCGAACTCAATCATACCCAAACAACGTCACATAAGAAAAGCATTACTAGACTTATATGGAGAAGAAAGATACGATTACCGGATTAAGAGAAAAATCTTCTAATTAAATTAAAGAGTAAATCATAGCAATGTTTTGGCAATAAATCCAAACTACAACTGAATCAATAATGGGTAATAAGAACAACTACACCTACGGATTCATCCCTTTGCCTTGTTTGGAGATTAGTTGGCCATGGGGCTCATTCTTGAACACTTTGATGAAAAGTGTGGTAGCCTTTTTGTGTTTTCCAACCTTAATGATGTTCTCTTCTCAAACCATAAGTGATCTATTTATAATGCAAAAGGTCCAAGGGTGTTTTAGGGTTTAAACAATCATTGAAGTCCTGATTAGGTCATAATTCGGAGAAGGGGATCATGTGCGCGCCGTGGCTCTCACTTTATCGCGCCGCGGCTCTATCTATTCCTTGTTCTGGAGATCTTCTGGGCGCTACGGCCCTGCCTAGTCCAGGCCGTAGCTCTGTTTGGTGTTGGTTTGTGGAGACTCTGGGCGTTACGGCTCAGCCTGGTCCAGGCCGTGGCGCACACTGAAGGGGGACTTGGCTCTTTTGGGCAAACTTCTAGAGGCCGAGGCTTGGATATTTTTAGGCCACAGTGCACACACTCACGACTTGATTCTCTTCGTTTTGTCCTTCCGTAATCATGCCTTCACTTCGGTATGCCTCGAGGTGCTTCAAGCAACAATGACTTTTCCTCCTCTTTTGAACTCAAAGTACCTGAAAATACACCGAAATAGATCAATTATCCAAGAATGATACTTTAGAGTTGTTTAAGTATAAAAGTGCAATTAAAACCTAGATTAACCCTAAAATACTAACAATTAAGTTATGTTAAGATGCATTTTATGACTCTCATTAGATATGCTCCTTAATAACCTATGTGAGTGTTTTAACAAGGTAATTTTAGAGTGTAGGTCTAAATCAATCATCACATTGTTAGAGTCTATTAGAGAGAAGATTATGTATATGTTGTATACAAAGAAAGAGGCTGTAAGTAAATATGAAGGGTTGTTGTATCCTAAGATACAAAAGAAGTTAGAGAAGGCAAAATGTGAGTCTAGTAGGTGCTGGATTTTGCCTTCAGGTGGTCCAAAGTACTAGATTAAGTCTCCTAAGGGTCATTTTGTAGTAGACCTAAATGAGCATACATGTGCATATAGGAAGTGGGACCTTAGTGGTATTCCTTGTGGTCATGTTGTAACAACAATATGGTTATGTGATGAACAACCTGAAAATTATGTTGTTGATTGTTACAAAGTTGAGACATACAAGAGGATTTATGAGCATATAATTAACCCAATAAATAAAGATAAGTTATGGCCTAAAAATGGTATAGCAAAGTTGAACCCACCTAAAGATAGAAGACCTCTAGAAAGACCTAAAATGGCTAAGAGAACGGATGTTGATGAGCCTAAAAGAGCATCTACTAAGCTAAGTAAATCCTATGTATATATCACCTATAGAAAATGTGGTCAACCTAGCCATAATAGGAAGACTTCTGGTCGACCAGCCCCACAATCTACACCATCACCACCTACAAAAGTTGCAGAACTATCAACTAACCAATTTGCACCATTACTACCTGTTGTGAGTTTTAAATTACTCGCAAGCGCACGAGTCATTTGCAATATAGTGTTGTGCAAGTGCGAGGTCGAATCCACAGGGAATTGCGTTGTGAAAATATAAATTTATCTAAACTAAGTCTATTTTAACCTAGTTCCAAATTTGTAATTATATGTTGCAAAAGAAATATAAACTTAAATTAAATTGATTTAAAAACTAATGATAAAAACACTAAGGTTTCTGAATCCACCCCACCAAAGCTAAGCATATATCTTCATGTAAAAATAGCCTATCAAAACATTCCATGAATCCAACTTAAGACAAAAAACAACAAATATCTCAATTAAACCAAAAGCATCCAATGTATCCGCTTTTAACAAATCACAAAAGAAATCCAATTTAATCAAAAACAATTTGATGTATCCATCAGATGAAACACAAGAAATATCCAACAGAACAATTTAAACGCAATCAATCATAAGATTTTACTCAAATAATTGACAGAACATTTATACTAAAAAAATCAGAATTGTATAAACAAATCTGAAACTATTATGCCAAACAACGGCGAGGCTTCATCTTCAACCTTAGTTTGAAGATTTTAGCCTCTCATAATTATGAAACTACAGTTCATAATAAAAGTGCTAAAAATTTAAACTAAACAAAAACAAAATGAAAAGAAATATTTACTATACAAGGGAGAAATTTCACTTGCTGTTGGGCGGCACTTCCCCTCGTGGTAGCAAAGCTTTCGGGATCCACCAGAATGCTAGCAGACGGTCCACCGGTTTGTACCAAAGTGGCTTAGGAATTGCGCACTAAAGATGAAGTGAAGGGAGGCTTATATAGGGAAACATCACAAGTGCAATATGTTTCCAATCCGATGTGGGATATTGCAGATTTTCAGCTTTTGCTCTTTGACCTTTGTTTACTAAAACTGCCATAACTTTCTCTAGAAAAATAATTTTATTGATCCATAAAATTTCCCAGAAAATAGACATCCAGATATTTCAAACCATATATAGTTCATCTCCTGGTTCTTCCTGAATCAATACAGTTAAATCCTCAAAAATGGCTGATCTGTCATGCCGAAATCATGCATAGCCTGACCTTTGTCTACTAAAACTATCATAAATTTCTCTAGAAAAATCATTTTATTGATCCATGAAATTCCCCAGAAAATAGACATCTGGATCTTTCCATGCGTATATGGCTCATCTTCTGGTTCTTCCTGAATCAATACAGTTAAATCCTTGAAAATGGCTGATCTGTACGAGCAATTCTGGCAATTTAGTGAAACTCATTTCCAAGCTTATAAACCTGTTAAACAACTCAAAGTAACGAATTCTTAAGCTAACAAATGTAAATTAAGGGGTCAAAATATGCAATATTTTTCACTTATCACTACCTCTATAGTTTGTAGCACCATCACTTCCACAGTCTACAGCACCACTAAACTGAGGTACAGTGCCAGATTCAAATAGAAGACTTGATAAAATACAAGTAAGATTGTTTTCCATTTTGTCTATGTCAAGTTCATTTTATTTCTTCATATAAGTTTAATTTGGTTTTCTCCCTTGTTTTGAAAGGTGAGGCAAAAACATAGTGCATCAATAGTAGAAGTTGAAAGACTTGTAAGTTGTGCTTGCTTATTAATTATGTTATATGTATTTTAGTACCTATATGATTGATATTAATGTGTTGTCTTCTCTCATGCTCTTTGTTTGGAAGGTGAGGAAATCTAGTCTACAACCACCAGAAAATGTACCTATCATTAACCCTACCCTTGAGTACAACACAATGACAATGTAGGATGAAGTGTAAATATATTATAAGTTTGTTATGCTCTTTCATTTGTTTTTAATTAGTATACATGATAATTGTGTTTTTTAATGCATGAGAGTATTTTATGAAAATCAATCAAGATATAATGCAAGGGGTAAAGGGAAAGAAAGATAACCAACAGACAATGTGATAGGGAAGGGTAAAGTAAATCAAGCAACAATATTATCAATTAGTGGGCAAGCAAATAGTGCTGCCAATTCATTAGTCACCAACAACAAAGTTACCACAATGAAATGGATGCCAGATGTCAGTGTGAGTATAGATATATGCTCCTTAATGTATTATATTATGGATTGCATGTTCTGATTTATCAATTGATTTTTGTTTGGCATTATAGGGTAGAAATCAGTCATATTCTCAAACACTTGTTCTACCCAAGATGAGTCAGCCAAGCAGTGCATGATTAACATACAATCGCACTGAAAGAGCTCTATCTCATCTAGTAGCACAATGAGTTGTAGGAAATAATAAAGGGAACAAAGTGCTCTGCAAGAGACATGCCCCAGTACAATGACTCTGCTGCACAACAAAATCTTCTTGCAAAAAGATATAAGACGACTGCTCAAAGAAACATAGGTGGAAAGACAAAGAAGTAGTTGTTTCTGTTTTTTTTTTTTTTTTTTTTTTTTGTGATTGTAAAGTTAGAAACATATTGAACAATTTGAAGTTAGTTTTTGTGATTTGGATGTCAAAATTTGGAAATAGATTGCTAACATAGTCTTACAGGGTATGTGGATGTTTAAGCATATGGTCACTCATAGAGACGAAACAATATGGAATAGTGAATGATTTTGTGATTATGAACCTTGTATTATAATAATTTTGTGAATGAATAAAACATGGAATGATATTTTGAGCAACTACTCTATCTGGTGTATACGGTTGCAAACAGAGTTATGTTCTCTGCATGGTTTGGTTCTTAGTAGAATTGTTTTGAGCTTAATCGTCAATGTTGCTCTATTTAGAATGTAGATTCATTTAATAAAAGATTGAAAGAAAAACAAAAGATTTGAGATAAATTTTTATTCATTGCAATAGGTAGATAAATACAAAATTTGGAGGAATTCATATTTCATTGCTCTCATCATACAAAAATTTACAAAAAGCAGTAGCACTCTAAACAAAATATCTTACCAACACTTTTAAGCTCTAGCACTTTAAGAAACTAACTTCCTCCTTAGCCAATACAAATCTAAACCCCATTCTAAACCAACTAACACCTATTTACTTCTACATTAACATAATTAAGCAAAATGCCACAAATAATACTACATATTGACGTGTTTCCCTCCTCCGTTGCCTCTGCGGATTTGCTTCCGTCTCCATCCTTTTAACTTTCCTTAGCAAACCAACAATGATATCCCTTACTTGATCACCCATAAATGGGTCATACCAGTAAAAATAATCACATGCTCTAGGTTGGGGATGGAAATTCGCGGGTTTTGGCGGTTAACCTACATGTTCCAAACCCGTTTAACTGGTTTTAGTTAGTTTTAAATGGGTTTTAAACGGTTATGGTTAGTTTTTCATGGATTTTTGTGGTTTCAGATAATACCTTCCAGTTACCCGTTAAACCTGATTATACATAATAATTTAAAAAATATATATAGAAATTACAAACTACAAGATTTGAACCCATGACCTATGCGTAAAACTTTTTAAATGTTACCAAAGAACCGACTCAATAACATTTTTAATAGTTCACAATTAAATATATTTGTATCAGTTTAATTTTATTCACTTAATAAAATAAAAAAATGATGAATCTGCCCTTTTAACCCTAAGATTCTCTATGTTTCATCTTCATTATCACGACCTAATTACTAAGTTAGTCAACCGTCTCTCTAGATATCACCTCCGCCTCTCTCTTCTCTACCGGAAAAACTCTTAGCCTCTTACCGGCGATGCTTCCTACCTCTAACATTATGGCTGATAAGTGCTTAAATATTTATATTTAAACCCTTTAATTTACACTTGTTAAGTTCCTATGTGTGTTAATTCATGCTTTTTTTTATTGCTTTTCTGTGATTTTTGTGTTTTTAGAGGATATTGAAGAAAATGGAGCATTATCTGGATTGGAAACCAAGAACTGGTAGATGTATAGTGCGATCGAGCGCACCAGCACTCGTGCGCACAAGAAGAAGCCTCGAGCGCAACCTTGCGCTTAAGCGCACGAGCATGAGATCGAGCGTACACGTACAGTAAAATGGCAGAACCTGTTTTGGAAAGTAGGGTTAGGGCTCTGTTTCATAAATTAAGGTTTCTAGATATCCACAAACCTTATAAAATGTCTTGTAAAACACATAATGATGATCTTCTTTTTAGTTTTAGTTTTGGAGGCCAGAGAAAGACTTGGAGATGAATTGATAACTCTTCTCCATACCGTTTTCGGGTTTCTTCTTTCCTTTGTTTTATTTTATGAAGATGTTTAGCATCACTACTATGTGTAACTAACTTCTTAGTAAGGGCTTGATTGAAGCCCTAATCATGTTTATTCAATAATTCAGTATTAGCGCCCTTGCGAAATTTATGTTGTGATTCTTAACTTGATTAATGCCTATTTTTATTTAAATTCCTCATATGTGTTTGCCTAATCAACATATGCATGTGGTATAAATTAGTTAGTTGAATCAATTTGGATGATCAAGTCATGGGTTTAACAATAGTAACAAAAGAAATCCACACTGGGTTCTTGGGTTAATCAACATGAGAAACTAGGAGTATACACCATACCCTAGGTCTCATGTGGTTGTCGATTTCCACAGATCTTATGCTCTCTTAAGGAACAACTCAGTATACACCATGCTGAATCCCTTAAGAAAGAAAAGAGTTAGAGTATACACCATGCCTAACTCATTTCTTAGGGAAATCAATAGCTTAAGGAGTATACACCATGCTCTTAGGTTGACAAACATTAGGTATTCATAGTGTGAGTAAACCATTGACATATTGTTTTGTTGTGGTAGCATGATTAGTGGTGGATATCAAGTCCCTACGCCTTTATCATTATCAATCCACACTCAATATTTATTTCTATCATTTTATATTGCGAAACTAATTCTAAAGCAAAATTCACCAATCCCTGTAGAGATGATCTCGCATTTGCATACTATGCTACTGTTGACCTTGTGCACTTGCACGAAAAACTGTTAAAATATTTGCTTATTTATTTAGGTATATTTTTGCACAACAAGTTTTTGGCGCCATTGCCGGGGATTGTGCTAAATTTCTGTTTAGGATTATTTTTCGTTCAGTTTTTTTTTTTTTTTTTTTTTTTTTTTTTTTTTTTTTCTGTTCTATTTTATTATGTTTTATCAAAAACCTAATTTATTTTTGTTTTCTATTGTTCTATTTTAGGTACTACAACAGAGTAATCTGTGGCACTGCGATTAAGCGCACTCGAGGCAGAGACTACTAGAGCAACAATACTAAAGCTGCTGCACTGAAGTGTTCCAGTTAATTCATGCAAGGACTTCGATCCAGGAATCCAACTTTCTTTCCCCTCAATACAGAGCTTGAGTGGACCATTTGACAAAGGCTTAGAGACAACGTTGAAGAGGTAGAAGAGGAATTCGAGGGAGAAGCACAAATGGCGGAACAGCTTGATAACCAACTACCAAGAAGACCCATGAAGCAATCCTTCATTCCATGGAACCTCGAGCAGCCCTCATGCATTGCGTATCAACCTGAGGTGGAAGGCAATTATTACATATCTCCACAGATACTCAGTGCTTTGACTCATTTTAGGGGTACACCTGCTGAGGACCCATATTTGCATCTTCGGGAATTCTTTAATCTCTACAAGTTCCAACATATCCTGGGCCTAGACCAAGAGGGAACCAGGTTAATTCTTTTCTCTTTCTCATTAAAAGATAATGCTAAACTGTGGTACAATTCATTGCCTACAGTTTCTATCCATACTTGGGAAGAGTTGGCCAGCAAGTTCCTAAGGAAGTTTTTCCCAGCTTAAAAGACAAGACAAATAAGGAAGGAGATTCAATCTTTCCAACAGAAGGATGAAGACCTGTTCTTTGAGGCATGAGGATATTTCAATGAGCTGCTACTCAAATGCTCACATCATAATCTACCTCATGATGAACTAGTACAAGCTTTCTATGAAGGTTTGAGTGATTTAAATAAAGGTATTGTGGATTTAGGTTGTGGAGGTGTGCTGATGGAAAATAGCAGTGAAGAAGCAATAGAGCTGTTTGAGACATTAAGTGAGCACACCCAGCAATTCTCATCTAGAGGTAGACAAGGAATTATGAGCAAAGGTATGTATGAGGTGACTCTAAATAGTGGATCCTCAAATCAAATGGCTGCTGTGGAAAGAAAGCTAGATCTATTTGTAAAAGCCATGACTACTCAGAATGCTTCACCTAGTCCACCAGCTACACCACTCCAGGTATGTGCTATATGTTCTCATTTTGATCATAATACTGAGACATGTCCTTTATATTCATCTGCAGATTCAGAGCAAGCGAATTATATGGGACCGAATAACTACCCTCCCAAGAATAACCCATATGCAAATACCTACAATCCTGGATGGCGAAACCACCCCAACTTCTCATGGAGCAACAATCAAAATGCTTTGAACCTTCAAGGGTAGTAAAAGAACTCCTAACAAGTAGCTCAGCCAGTTCTAGAATCAAAGAATAGTGACCTAGAAAGTCTTGTGAGGCAATTGGCCACTCAACAACAGCAACTGATGACTTCACAAGATCAATTTATGGCAGAGGAAAGACAATTTTGGACTGAGCAAAGACAAAAAAAATGCAAAGCATGAGTAAGCCATTCAAAGACTAGAGGTACAAGTGGGGCAATTGGCTAAGGAGCTGAGTGGAAGAAATCAAGGTGAATTTCCAGCCCAAACACTACCTAATCCAGGAAGGCACCAGTAATTAAAGGCTGTGATAACTCTAAAAAATGGGAAGATCGTAGGAACTGATGAGCCTGCATAAGCATCTCCAATTAAAACAGCCATATCCAAGGTAAGTGAAATAGAGAAGGTGAATGCACCACCCTTCCCTCAGAGATTAGTAAAGCCAGAGAAAGAAAGAAAATTGCTCGATATGTTTGAAACTTTGAGAAAAGTAGCAATTAATACTCCTTTATTAGATGTAATTCAACAAATTCCTGCATATGCTAAACTTTTGAAAGATTGTTGCACTAATAAAAGGAAGTTTTGGGAGCATGAAACTGTGGCTTTAACTGAAGAGGTAAGTGTTGTATTGTTAAGAAAGCTACCACAAAAGCTAAAAGATCTAGGTAGTTTTACTATTCCCTGCAGGATAGGTGACCAGCTGTTTGAGCGTGCATTACTGGATTTAGGAGCGGGTATCAATTTGTTGCCATACTCGGTATTTGAAACACTAGGTTTGGGGGAGCTTCAACCAACTTCCATCACTTTGCAATTGGCAGACAGAAGCATCAAAAGACCACGAGGTATTCTCGAGGATGTCTTGACAAAGGTAGGTGAGTTTATTTTACCTGCTGATTTTATTGTATTAGATATGGAGGAATCCCCTATGCCATTGACTTTGCCCATCATCTTACGATGACCCTTTATAAGAACTACTGATACAAAAATTTGCATGAAAAAAGATATCATAAGTATGAAGGTAAATGGTGAGAAAGTAGAATTCAAAATATTAGATGTATTAAAATTACCCCAAGATGATATGAAATGTTTTAATGTCTGTATGATGCAAGGTATTGTTGAGCAAGTTTTTCAGGTCCAACACATTAATCCAGTGGAGACCACCCTAACTCAAAGTTTCAAAAGATCGGATATTGAGACTGCATCTAAAGATGTTATTGATGACATCTTTGAAGCTGTGCACCTCCCTGAGGGCTCTCCAATGTATCCAAGATCGGATGATAAAAGGAAGTTACATTTGAATGAGCTAGGAGAACTGAGGGATGATGAATATGCAGTAACTCCAAGAGCACTTAAGCCACATGTGGTGGACTTTAAGTACTTTTTGCCAAAAGACTAGCACTAAAGCTACTGTAAAGGGCGTTTGAGCATTCTAGACTTTGATAAACTTATAGCTCAAGTGCCTCTATTGAGATCAGTGGTACTGAGACCACTGAGTATGGTACAGTTTTATTTATTTTTGCTAATTGTTTTCATTATTTTTAATTTTTAATTTTTTTAGTCCTTTTTGTAGTTCATTTAGTTGTCAGCTGTTGTGAGTTTTAAATTACTCGCAAGCGCACGATTCGGTTGCAATATAGTGTTGTGCAAGTGCGAGGTCGAATCCACAGGGAATTGCGTTGTGAAAATATAATTTTATTTAAACTACTCTTATTTTAACTTAGTTCCGAATTGTGAATTGTATTTTTTTTGCAAAAAAAATATAAACTTAAACTAAATTGGTTTAAAAACTAATAGTAAAGACACTAAGGTTTCTGAATCCACCCCACCAAAGTTTAACATATATCTTCATGTAAAAATAGCCTATCAAAACATTCCATGAATCCAACTTACAACAAAAAACAACAAATATCCCAATTAAACCAAAAGCATCCAATGTATCCGCTTTTAACAAATCACAAAGGAAATTCAATTTAATCAAAAACAATTTGATGTATCCATCAGATGAAACACACGAAATATTCAACAGAACAATTTAAACGCAATCAATCATAAAATGTTACTCAAATAATTGACAGAACATTTATACTAAAAAACATCAGAATTGAACAAACAAATTTGAAACTACTATGCCAAACAACGGCAGGGCTTCATCTTCAACCTTAGTTTGAAGATTTTAGCCACTCATAATCATGAAACCAGAATTCATAATAAAAGTGCTAAACATTAAACTAAAAAGAAATAAATTACTTTATATGGGAGAAATTCCACTCGCTGTTGGGCGACGCTTCCCCTCGTGGTAGTAAAACCTTCGGGATCCACCAGAATGCTAGCAGATGTCCATTGGATTACACCAAATGGCCCAGGAATTGCACTTCAGATTCCTCTTAAGGGCTCTCTGGATTGGATTGCTCCTAAAGGCCATCTGGATTCACTTTCTGATGATCTCAGATTTTTCGATGATGCCTAAAGCTGAAGTGGAGTGGGTCTTATATAGGCAAATACCACGAGTGCAATGTGTTTCCAATCTGATGTGGGATGTAGGATATAGAAATATGTTTCCAACCAATGTGGGATGTGGGATTTAAGCCTTCATATGCCCTTCAAAACTTTTGCTCATGATGAAATCCCGCACAGCCCGCACAGCCTGACCTTTGTCTACTAAAACGGCCATAACTTTCTCTAGAAAAATCATTTTTACGAGCCGTAAAATTCTCCAGAAAATGGACTTCTAGATCTTTCTAAGAATATATGACTTATCTCCTGGTTCTTCCTGAATCGATACAGTATAATCCACAAAAATAACTAATCTGCACAGGTAATTCTGGCTATATTAGTGAACTCCTTTCCCAGTGCTTGTAAAACTGAAAAACAACGAAAACAACTCAAAGTAACAACTTCTTAAGCTAAAAAATGTAAATTAAATGGACAAATATGCAGTATTTGGCACTCATCAAATACTCCCAAACTTACATTTTGCTAGTCCCTTAGCAAAACAAAACAAAAAACTAAATGAAAAACAAATAACACAAAGATAAGTTCATTACTCATGGTATCCAAAAATTTAAGTAGCACTCAAAGTCATGAAATTCATTCATGAGCAAGCTTAAAAATTCTAACCCATCTTCACAATGAATAAGAATTTAAAACCTAATTACTTACAAGAGGCATGCTAAGACATCACAAGCTTGAATTAGTATAAAGTGAATTAGCACATACTGATGAGGTTTCCAAATAAGTTCAATGTACAATGTTTCCACATCTCAAGATTCACAGAATTTCTCATCAGAATGAGCAACGATGTCATAGTTTTATTTTATTTTTTCCTCTTTTTTTTTCTCTCTTTTTTTTTTTAATAAGGCTCTGGTGTGTTTAGTTCCCTTAAGCTTTATAATTGACCCATGTAACGAGTGTTGATTCAATGACTCCCAAACCAGATGGTTTTAGGGCATTAGGTGTAAAGACACCCCTAAGGACTTACTAACTCGAGTCAAGAAGGCTACGAAACTAAACTGTCCTTAATACTACCAAGCAAAATTTCAACCTTTTGACGTGAACACTCACTGCTTACTGAGGCAAGAGGTCCAGTTACTCAGCAAAAAGTCTCGCAATGATCATTATGAATAAAATTCTCACCTTTTGACGTGAACACTCACTGCTTACTGAGGCAAGAGGTCCAGTTACTCAGTGGAAAGTTTATTGATGATGATCATATTTTTTTTGTGCCTTTCTATGCCCAAGTGTTAATCCCACAAGTCATCCAGTTTCAGTTAAGTCAAGAAAACATACACATTGAAATCGCATGTCATACCTCACACAAATATGTGCTAATGTGCTCGTGTTAGATTGGCTCAAACATTTGAATTCTCAAATGCCCAAAGTAAGTAACAAAGTTTTAAAACTCTATCATCAAATCATGTGTTCAAAATTTTAAGCTCACTAATGAAATCACATCACAATATTTCAGATCAACCAAAATTTTCAGACGAACATGAACATGCATTTATCTTCACGAAAAAAAACAATGAATTAGGACAAAGTGTGTGTAATGTGTCTCCCATACCCCCAAACTTAAATGACACATTGACCCCAATGTGTGAATAATATGAAAAGAGCTTACCTAGGATATGGAGAACTATCTGGACTGGTATGGTTCATAGCATACCCCCAAACTTGATTTGAAGTACGCTTTGTCCCTGAAAAATAAAGACTGGAAAACAAAAAATACTGGAAACAAACATTAATCATAAATATGTAAAATAATAAATAAACAAAAAGGATAAGCTGTGGGGTACCTTCCATGAGCGCTAAGTTTAAAATCTTCAGCCAGACCCAACATTAGTAATCGTGCCCAACTAAAAGCTCCACCATCTGATCAATAAATGGGAGTGAAAAATGATCCTTCAGTGTGGTAGCATTCAACTTACGGTAGTCTAGACACATTCTCCATCTTGACTGCACTCGAGTTGGAACCAACTCGTTGTCTTTATTTATTACTACCGTCAATATAGCCTGTTTTGGCACGACATGAATCAGGCTCACCCACTCGCTATCAAAGATTGGATAAAGGATCAGAACCTCTTGTATAGCTGGGTTGAGCCCTCTTTGTGGCTCCTTCGATGGCTTGGCATTCTCCTCAAAATGTAACTTGTACATCACCACCGAGGGGCTTATCCCCTTGATTTCCTCAATAGTCCAGTCGATAGCTTCATTGTACTCTCTTAAAACTTTCAATAATTTATCCTCTTAAGCATCAACCAAATCTGAAGCTGTAGTCATAGGCAAAGAATCTGCGGGACCTAGGAACTTATACTTAAGATTGTCTGGTAAAGGCTTAAGTTCCTTCTTGGGGGGTTCAGGTGTTGTGGTTTCCTCCGTCTCACTGATCTTTTGAGGAGCAGACTCCAAAGTAGCATTTGCTTGCTCAAACAACTTATCCAAATCCAAATCCTCTTCAAATTGAGCAAAGCGTGCCTCCAGGGGGTCCTCAATGCGTGATTCATCCATAGTCTCCTCCGTCTCACTACTCTTCTGAGGAGCAGACTCCAAGATAACAGTTGCTTGCTCACGTAGCTTATCTAAATCCAAGTCCTCTCCAAACTGAGCAAAGCATACCTCTAAAATGTCCTCAGACTCCCCTTCTTTCTTGGGCACTTGTAATCTCTCAAGGTAAGGCGCTTTAGGTAAAAATGACCTAGGGAGATCCTTAATAATAGGTGTGGCTGTAGATGGCTCAGCATCTCTCTTTTCTTTGTTGCCACTTTCTTGCCCTTGTATAGGAGTTGATAAATTTCCCTCTGCAAACTGTTCCTTCAGGTTAGGATCAGGTTGACTAGGGAGCTTTCCGTTCTCTCCTTCACCCAAGTGACTTGTGATTTGACCCATTTGACTCTTTAGCTTGGCAATCACTTGGGTGTTTACTATTGTTGCACTCCTCACTTCACTCATAGATTGGCTAGTCATTTTCATGAAATCATTGAGAGCGTCCTCCAATGACTGTGAAACCGACACTGGCGCTTGAATGGGAGCTTGGTAAGCGGGTGATGGTGCTGGATAGGCTGAGTGACCATAACTTGGAATTGCTGGAGGAAATTCGGGAGGGTATTGAGATAAGAGGCTCCTCCTTGATTCATCAGTTGGTTCTGCTCCTATGAAAATTAGAGTGGTTCCACCACCCTGGATTGTATGTTTCGGAGTAAGATCCATTTGATTGCCAACAACAGTCATTGAAAGCATTTGTTTGTTCCATTGGATACTCGACAAAAGCTGGCATTGATGAACAATTCTGTGCTAAATGCATAGGACTAGCACAGATGGAACAGCTATCAACATTGAATGTATTGGCTGCACTGATGGACTGATCGGTCATCCTCATGAAATCCTTGAGGGCGTCCTCTAAAGATTGTGAAACCAGTGCTAGATTCATCCACATTTTTGTTCTTTTTTTTAATTCATTTTTTTAGCAATTGTAAATAAAATAAAATAAATCAAAAATCGTAATCATAATCATAATTAAAATCAAAATTATAATTATAATTATAAAAATAAAACAAAAATGCTAACTAAACTAGTAGAAAAATAAAATCAATTCAGACAAAAATTTCACAAACAAAACAATACCCCGGCAACGGCGCCAAAAACTTGTTGTGAGTTTTAAATTACTTACAAGCACACGAGTCGTTTGCAATATAGTGTTGTGCAAGTGCGAGGTCGAATCCACAGGGAATTGCATTGTGAAAATATAATTTTATCTAAACTAATCTTATTTTAACCTAGTTCTGAATTGTGAATTGTATTTTTTTTGCAAAAGAAATATAAACTTAAACTAAATTGGTTTAAAAACTAATAATAAAGACACTAAGGTTTCTGAATCCACCCCACCAAAGTTTAACATATATCTTCATGTAAAAATAGCCTATCAAAACATTCCATGAATCCAACTTATGACAAAAAACAACAAATATCCCAATTAAACCAAAAGTATCTAATGTATCCGTTTTTAATAAATCACAAAGGAAATTCAATTTAGTCAAAAAAAATTTGATATATCCATCAGATGAAACACACAGAATATCCAACAGAACAATTTAAACGCAACCAATCATAAGATTTTACTCAAATAATTGACAAAACATTTATACTAAAAAACATCAGAATTGAACAAACAAATCTGAAACTACTATGCCAAACAACGGCAGGGCTTCATCTTCAACTTTAGTATGAAGATTTTAGCCACTCATAATCATGAAACCAGAATTCATAATAAAAGTGCTAAACATTAAGCTAAAAAGAAATAAATTACTTTACATGGGAGAAATTCCACTCGCTGTTGGGCGGCACTTCCCCTCGTGGTAGCAAAGCCTTCGGGATCTACCAGAATACTAGCAGACGTCCATCAGATTACACCAAATGACCTAGGAATTGCACTTCGGATTACTCCTAAGGGCCCTTTGGATTGCTCCTAAAGGCCCTCTGGATTCACTTTCTAATGATCTCAGATTTTTCGATGATGCCTAAAGCTGAAGTGGAGTAGGTCTTATATAGGCAAATACCATGAGTGCAATGTGTTTCCAATCCGATGTGGGATGTGGGATATAGAAATATGTTTCCAATCGATGTGGGATATGGGATTTAAGCCTTCACATGCCCTTCAAAACTTCTGCTCACGCTGAAATCCCGCACAGCCTGCACAGCCTGACCTTTTTCTACTAAAACGACCATAACTTTCTCTAAAAAAATCATTTTTACGAGCCGTAAAATTCTCCAAAAAATAGACTTCCGGATCTTTCTAAGCATATATGGATTATCTCTTGGTTCTTCCTGAATCAATACAGTAAAATCCACAAAATGACTAATATGCACAGGTAATTCTGGCAATTTTAGTGAACTCTTTTCCCAGTGCTTGTAAAACTGAAAAACAATGAAAACGACTCAAAGTAACAAATTCTTAAGCTAACAAATGTAAATTAAATGACCAAAATATGCAATATTTGGCACTCATCATCAGCACTTTCTGTCCTTGCGATCGAGCGCACTCCATAGTGCGCTTGAGCGCAACCTCGCCATGCGCGCGAGCGCACCACACCAACGCACACACTTGCACACAAGTGCGATCGAGTGCACTTCACAATATGATCGAGTGCACTCAGGGTAGAAAGTCACGTGTTTATTTAGGTCATTTTCTTTTCTTCACTGTCACTTTCACTCCCTTTACTCGCACTCACTCTCTCGCCGCACTCAGCACTCATAGTGTTGCTACTGATTGCACCCACTCTCACGCCACCATTCACGTCACCACACAACTGGCTACCCCACACCGTCGTCCCCTCCCCCTCTCCACCATCAAGTAACTCCCGTTTTGCCCTTCACTCACACACACGGGCACTCACTATATCCTCCTATTTGTGGTTGAATAAATTATTGTTTTTACGAAATCAATTCATATATATTGTTCTTCTTGGGCTCCTGGGTTGTTTCTGGTGGTTTTGCAAAAGGTTGAGCACTTTTTGAACTGTTAGCCATAACTTGGTTTACGCAAGCACACTGCCTGTTTGATAAAAATCCTGACTCAGTGCGCTCGAGCGTAAGGAGTCTATGATCGAGCGCAGGGCAGAGTGCGATCAAGTGCACGATACAGAGTTCGAGGGCACCTATACTGCAGATTCTATCCCGCATGCCTAAACAAGTTGCCTCTAGATCCCGTGTTTCGGGAAGCCGCACACAGTCCTTTCGGCCCAGTTTTGAACAACGAGAAATCTTATTCGAAACTATATTCAACATTGAAGATGACTTTAAGAACTTGGAAGCAACTCAATGGGTTGTCCAAGAATTTAAGCGTCGTGGATTAAAGAGGCTGCTCAAGCCTGCCTATTCTATTACCTACACTCAGTTCATGGTTCAGTTTTATGAGAACCTATCTTTCGACTGCAGCAGGCCCGAGGTCTTGTCCTCATCTGTTCAGGGTAAGTACATTAACGTGACATTTGCAGATATAACTACTGTCCTCCATTATTCTGATGAGTCTCCTCCTGAGGACGCCCATATAGATGAGCTGCCAGAGTCATTTTCCTTGTCCACTATCATTGAGGACATGTGTGCTGGGAAGTATGCCGATTGACACAACAATGCAGGGAGCTGGTCCAAGTTGCCTCCATGACTCTGGCTCGTGGATTCCATTCTTCAGCACAATATGTGCCCTTTTGGACACAAGGCTCAGAAACGTGACCAGTTCTTATAAGCGTTATATGCATTCTACAGAGGCCACTGGTACTCCATCCCGGCTATCATCTGGGGCCAGCTTCATAAGTTTTGGGACCACATCCATGCATGTTAGGTCACCACTACTAATGCCTGGGGGCTCTTATTCCCGTTCCTCCTCTCATACATTTTTAAGAAGAAGAGAATCAAGGGCTTCTCCATTGATGGACCAGTCTGGGACCACCCATTCTTTGGGAAGAGCCAGTGGACCCTGAGTCAGTCGCGTATGTGCAGAGGACCCCGAGGGCATGCACCTGCTATTGAGAGGGTGAAGGAGGATCCCATGAAGACTGAGGACCCCACAACGAGCCATACTTGGGCGGAGGACCATACTGACATGGGACCCACTGAGTACCAGCACATTCTTGAGGAGATGTCTTCTTTCTGGTGTGAGCTCTCTGATATTTGACAGGAGGATCGAGAGGCTACACTACTAGTTCATCAGCGCACCGATGGTTTGGAGGCATACTTTGCGAGGCAAAAAGCGATGCTACAGGCCATTTTTGATCGCTTACCTCTTGCCCCTGGTACCTCATTTTTCGCACCACCTGGAGACCATCAGTGAGAGTGGTGCACTATCTGGCTGAAGACGTAAAACTTAGCGCTCATGGGAGGCACCCCACAGTATATCCTTTTATTTTTTGTATTTTTTTCACATTTCTTGTTAGTATTTATTTTTATGTTGACCTTTTGTTTTTCTCATAACTGTTTACTTTTAGTATCTTTTGTTTTCCAGTATTACTTTCATTTTTTCTTTTCAGGGACAATGTGTGTGCATCAATTCAAGCTTGGGGTTGTGCTATGAGTCATGCCAGCCAACTAGTTCTCCATCTCTCAGGTAAGATCTTTCCATGTTATTCACACATTGGGAACAATGTGTAGTTTAAGTTTGGGGGTATGGGAGACACATTCACACACACTCTGTCCCATTTTTTTATTATTATTATTGAAAAGATAAATGCATATTCATATTGTTCTGAAAATTTTGGTTGATCTAAACGAATATTGTGATAAGATTTCATCAGTAAGCTTAAAATCTAGAACACATGATCTAATAATAGAGTTTTAAAAGTTTAATTACTTACTTTAAGGCATTTAAGAATTCACAAGTTTGATCTAATCTGACAGGAGCACATTAGCACATAATTGTGTGGGATATGACATATAATTTTAATAGGTATGTTTTCATGGCTTAACTGTAACCAGATGACTTGTTAGATGAACACTTTGGCATAGAAAAATAGAAAAAAAAATTATTGACAAAAAAAGAAAATAAAATGCTTCTAATGATCATTAAATAAACTTTCCACTGAGTAATTGGACCTCTTATCTCAGTAAGCAGTGAGTGTTCACGTCAAAAGTTGAGAATTTTGCTCATAATGATCATTAAATAAACTTTCCACTGAGTGACTGGACCTCTTACCTCAGTAAGCAGTGAGTGTTCACGTCAAAAGGTGAGAATTTTGCTTAGCAGCATTAAGACCAGTTAGTTTTGTAGCCTTTTTTACTCGAGTTAGTATGTCCTTAGGGGTATCTTTACACCTAATGCCCTAAAACCAGTTGGTTTGGGAGTTATTGGCTAAATACTCGCAACATGGGTCAATTAGAAAGCTTAAGGGAACTAAACATGGCAAAAATATCATAATAAAAGAAAAGAAGGAAATAAAACTATGCCATTATTATTCATTCTGATAGGAAATTCGGTGAATCTTGAGACATCGAAACACTACACATTGGAGCTATTTGGAAGCTTAATCTTTTATGTGCTAGTTCACCACACGTTAAGTCAGATTTGTATTGCCTTAGCCAGCCTCATTTAAGTGATTAGATTTTAAAACTCCCATTCATTGTGAAAATGGGTTTATATTTTAAGCTTGCTCATGAATAAATATCATGGTTTTGTGTGTGACCTAAATTTTTGGATATCATGAATAATGAATTTATCTCTGTTATTGTTTTTCAGTTAGTTTTTAGTTTTGTATTGCTAAGGGACTAGCAATATGTAAGTTTGGGGTGTGATAAGTGCTTAAATATTCATATTTAAACCCTTTAATTTACACTTTTTAAGTTCCTATATGTGTTAATTCATGTTTTTTTATTACTTTTCTGTGATTTCTGCGTTTTCATAGAATATTGAAGAAACGGAAGCATTATTTGGATTGGAAACCAAGAACTAGCAAATGTATAGTGTGATAGAGCACAGAAGAGTGCGATCGAGCACCCCAACACTCGTACGCACAAGAAGAAGGCTCGAGTGCACCAGCATGAGATCGAGCGCATGCGTATAGTAAAACGGCAAAATCTGTTTTGGAAAGTAGGGTTAGGGCTCTGTTTCACATGTTCGGGTTTCTAGATATCCACAAACCTTATAAATAGGCCTGTAAAACACAGAATGATTATCTTCTTTTTAGTTTTAGTTTTGGAGGCTAGAGAGAGACTTGGAGACGAATTGACAACTCTTCTCCATAGTGTTTTCGAGTTTCTTTTTTCCTTTTTTTTTATTTTATAAAGGTGTTTAGCATCACAACTATGTGTAACTAACTTCTTAGTAAGGGATTGATTGAAGCCCTAATCATGTTTATTCAATAATTCAGTATTGGCACCCTTGCGATATTTATGCCGTGATTCTTAACTTGATTAATGCCTATTTTTATTTAAATTCCTCATATGTGTTTGCCTGATCAACATATGCATGTGGTATGGATTAGTTAGTTGAATCAATTTGGATAACCGAGTCCTGGGTTTAACAATAGTAACAAAAGAAATCCACCCCGGGTTCTTGGGTTAATCAACATGGGAAACTGGGAGTATACACCATGCCCTAGGTCTTATGTGGTTGTCAATTTCCACAAATCTTATGCTCTCTTAAGGAACAACTCAGTATACACTACGCTAAATCCCTTAAGAAAGAAAATAGTTAGAGTATACACCATGCCTAACTTATTGCTTAGGGAAATCAATAGCTTAAGTAGTATACACCATGCCCTTAGGTTGACAAACATTAGGTATTCATAGTGTGAGTAAAGCATTGGCATATTGTTTTGTTGTGGTAGCATGATTAGTGGTGGATATCAAGTCCCTACGCCTTTATCAATATCAATCCACACTCAATATTTATTTCTATAATTTTATATTGTGAAATGTTGGAAATCACTTTGACAAGATGCCAAGGTGGTGATCTTCCAAACACCCAAGTCTTGAATGACTTGTAGAAATAATTTCAGCAATCGAACACAAGAACAGAAAATCAAAGAAAGAAAGAAGACAAGTAATTTGTTGTCGAGGTTCGACAATGTGCCTACGTCCTCATGAGTTCTTCCGAACTCTCTGCACTATCTCAATGGTTCTTACAAAGTTACAACAATCCCCTTCAAGAATCCAAGTTCTTGAAGAAACAAGAAGAGAAGGAAGAAGATGAGAACTCAACAATGTTCTCTAATCTAATCTAGACTCTCTCTATCTTATTACAACCAGCCTCACTACAAGAGTCCCTCTTGTGTTTATATCTCTCACACAATTCTCTCTTGTGTTTACAATGATCTCACAATGTCACAAAGCTCTTTTGTATATGTGTTTTTGTATCTTGTATTATCTTATGAAATGAGGCCTTGAGAACCCCTTTTATAGCCTCTTAATTCTTGGACATTCTTGTGAGTCATTATCCTCCCTTTGATCATATTCTTCCTTTAATCTCAGTCCTACATCACTCTTCAAGTGATGCTGTGCGTTTTGGTGTGGTGCACACATGATTGGAGAGGTCTTATGCATGCTGGATCATGTGTGCAGCCATATGCTGTGTGTTACAGTGCTGAAATGGTGTGGTGCAGCACTGAGGCAGGGCTGGAAGCATGGCTTGCTGTGTGCTGCGGCACTGGTGCTATGTGCTGCAGCGTGACCTGATGCTGCAGCCTCCTGATGTTGTGCGCACACCTCTTGCTTGTGTGCTGAAACTTGCACAGCAGTGTGACTGACATTTCCACACTCAAAACTTAAGCACACACTTGTGTGCAACCTTTTAACTAGATGAACTTTGATATTCCACAATTGGTTTGGACTTTAACCAATTTTAGACCATGTTTGGATATGTTTGAAACTGAGGCAAATAACAACAATCTCTACCTTTGTCTAAGTGTTCAAACACCTTAACCATTGTGCAGAAAGCTTCAGGATCCAAAATCATATTGAGTTACCAATTAACCAACTCCAATCCTAAGTAATTCAAGGCAATGATTGAACTTATTTAGAGGTAGAAATTTAGTACCTAAATCTCCAGGACTTTACTCCATGGTCTTCTTGTCAACATGAATGCATCATTTCGTATCATTTTCCGGAATGTAATGATACCGAACATCCATATGCTCTATCCCCTCATAGAACACCAGATTCCTCCAAAAATGCCCCGCACTATGGTTATCCAAAGATACCACCACCTGCTCTTTTAGGACCTCCCACTCATCCAACAACCCTTTGCACCCCATAGCCTCCTTTATGGCTTCAATAGCTGCTACGCATTCTGCCCTGGTTGTTATGAGTGCTACCATTGGCTACCACTGAGCCTCCTTGTACCTCAGCAACCATTTCATCCCAAGACAACGCTCTTTTCTGGGATTACTCACACATTTGCTGAAAACATCCATTGCCCAAGAAACACTTGACCTGTTTCTCTTCCTTTCCCGGATGATTCTCCTCATCCCAAGGATCTTTTGTGCAAGGCTGAGATCTTTCCTCTCGAACTCCTCACTGATTTGAGATATAAACCTTTCCATCCTCTTCCTGCTGTTCCAAACTAACAGCCCATCAATGACATAGGTGAGGATACTCACCATCTTCTCCACCTTGTGTCCAGGTGAGAAAGTTTATGTGAAACCTATGTCTCCTCTTATTGTGAACCCATTCGCCACCAGCCTAGCCTTGTTCCGGACTTCATCTCTTAGAGGGCACCCTTCTTTGATCTTGTAAGTGCACTTACATTCCACAACTTTCTACTTTCCTGGAATTTTCACCAATTCCCAAAAGTTGTTCATCCTCAAAGAATCCATTTCTTCCTCCATAGCTAGCTGCCACTTTGACGAATCCTTACACTCCATGGCATCCGTGTAAGTTTTTGGTTCAGCCATCCCTCCTTCTATCCAAGGAGATGCTGCATCTGCAGCATTTTCAAATCCATATCTCAAGGGTGGTCTAACCACTCTTCTTTCCCGGTCTCTTATGAGCTGGTAGTTATTTACTGCATCAACCACTTCTTGTTCAGCCTCTTCTTGAGTTTCTTGAGCTTTTTGGCCTTCTTCCAAGGGCTCTACCTGGTCCGAACCCTCTTGCCTCATCTACTCTACCTGAACCGAGTGCTCATTGATGCGATGCTCAACAATTTCTGAATTGGTTTGCTCACTAGCCCCTGTAGGGTTAGTTTTCTCCAAGTAGCGAAATAATAATTCATTAAAGACAACATCCCTACTTATAATCAGTTTCATGCCCTTTTTTTCTAAGGACCACAACCTATATCCCTTAACCCCATCACCATATCCTAGAAATACACATTTTCTAGACCTAGGGCCAAGTTTATCCTCCTTTTGATGTGTATATGCTGCACACCCAAAAGTCCTAAGGTTTTTAAATTCAGGGGGTTTTCCACTCCACAACTCTTCGGGAGTCTTATGGTATACAATCCTAGAGGGTGATCTATTAATCAAATATGCAGCTGTAGCTACAGCTTCTCCCCAAAAATATTTTGGTACCCTGGATCCATCTAACATGCACCTAACCTTTTCCATAAGGGTCTTATTCATCAACTCAGCAACTCCATTTTGCTGAGGAGTTTCCACAACCGTCCTATGCCTTAGAATGCCATTTAACCTACAGAATTGATCAAGTTCTTGGTTAAAAATTTCTAAGCCATTATCGGTTCTTATCCCCTTAACTACTCTACCCATTTGAGTCTCAACCAGCCCTTTCCACACCACTAATTTATTCAAGGCATCTAATTTATTCTTAACTAAATAAACCCATACTTTTCTTGAATAATCATCAATTAAAGACAGAAAGTAAATGTTACCTCCCTGTGTTGGTGTCCTTGCTGGTCCCCAAAGGTCCGCATGAATGTAGTCAAGAATGCCCTTAGACTTGTGCACTCCGGTGTTGAAGCTGACCCGACGTTGCTGCCCAAGAACACAGCTCTTACAGAAATCCATTTTTTCTACTTTTTCACCACCAAGTAGACCTTCCTTGCTAAGCACTTGCAGGCATTTTTCGCTTATGTGACCCAAGCGAGTGTGCCAAAGGGCTGCCTTGTCCAACTCATCCATCAAGCTTGCTGCTTGATCATTGGTTTCTGTCTCTCCGATTATCTCATAGAGTCCATCGTTTCTTGCTGCCTTGATCACTACCAAAGATCCCTTGGCCACCCTGATATTTTTTCCCTCTATCTTGCATGTATAGCCCATGGAATCCAGCTGCCCTAATGAGATCAAGTTCCTCTTCAAATCTGGAACACACCTCACATTTTCCAGCAGCCTTGTGACTCCATCAAACATCCCCAATTGGATGTCTCCAATCCCTCTCACTTGGAAAGAATTGTCATTCCCCAAGAAGACTCTTTCATCATTGATCTTCTTGAAATTCTTGAACCATTCTTTGTGAGGGCTCATATAATGAGTGCACCCGAAATCAAGAATCCACTTTCTACTGCCTTGCCTCTTGCTCACATCCGAGGATACAACAAGAACATCATCACCTTGCTGTTCTCCCATGGCAACTGAAGCCTCTCCATTCTTGGTATGGCTTCCTCCCCTATCCCTTGTCATCTTCTTGCAATCTTTCTTGACATGACCCTCCTTATGGCAGTAGTAGCAGCTCTTCCCTCCAAATCTCAGTTTAGAATGCATTCTCCCATGGCTTTCTCCTCTACTTCTATCCCGGTAGTAGCCATGGCTGCTGTTGTGCACTCTCCTATGACTCTCTCATCTACTTTTGTCCCGGTAGTAGCCATGGCTGCTGCTGTGCACTCTCCTATGGCTCTCTCCTCTACCTTTGTCCCGGTAGTAGCCATGGCCGCTGCCATACTGAGTTGCTGACCTTCTTTTAAAGAACAGCCCTTTACCACTTGATGCACTCCTTTTCTTGGCATCAAGATTATCTTGCAACTCTTTCTTAGGATCGAATTTAAAAGCAAAGATTCGTTTCTGAAGATACCTCTTATGTGGGAGAGTCTTGGCAAGAAACAATTCATCTAGTTTCTTCCATAATGCAGCTGGATCTTCCGAGTCTCTGCACTCCCTTGTGACATTGTCCGACATGTGCAAGAAAATGGTGCTGTAAGCCATCTTCTTTATCTCGGTCCACTGGTCCTCCATGACACTTGCTGGAAAAGCATCATCTTCTCCAATAGCCAAGTCCACTTTCTGCTGCATGAGAACTGCCTTGATCTTCCGCTTCCATAGGGTAAAGTCCTCCTTTCCATCAAACTTCGCCACACAGAAATTTGAAACCATCTTTTGCGGACAAGATCCCAGATTTGTGCACTAACCACAACTACTTTCTTCAACCTCAAGAACATAGATCGAAGATGGATTTTTAACACCGTTCTTGAATCAACCTTCAAGAACACAACCGGATCTTGATCTTTACACTGTTCTTGATTCACCCAAGAAGTTTGATCTTTGATTCTTGGAGTCTTGGCTCCGTACCTTCTACTTCTTATTCTGATAACCAGCTGCTGTGCTCTGATACCACTGTTGGAAATCACCTTGACAAGATGCCCAGGTGGTGATCTTCCAAACAACCAAGTCTTGAATGACTTGTAGAAATAATTTCAGCAATCGAACACAAGAACAGAAAACCAAAGAAAGAAAGAAGACAAGTAATTTGTTGTCGAGGTTCGGCAATGTGCCTACGTCCCCGAGAGTTCCTCCGAACTCTCTGCACTATCTCAATGGTTCTTACAAAGTTACAACAATCCCCTTCAAGAATCCAAGTTCTTGAAGAAACAAGAAGAGAAGGAAGAAGATGAGAACTCAACAATGTTCTCTAATCTAATCTAGACTCTCTCTATCTTATTACAACCAGCCTCACTACAAGAGTCCCTCTTGTGTTTATATCTCTCACACAATTCTCTCTTGTGTTTACAATGATCTCACAATGTCACAAAGCTCTCTTGTATGTGTGTTTTTGTATCTTGTATTATCTTATGAAATGAGGCCTTGAGAACCCATTTTATAGCCTCTTAATTCTTGGACATTCTTGTGAGTCATTATCCTTCCTTTGATCATGTTCTTCCTTTAATCTCAGCCCTATATCACTCTCCAAGTGATGCTATGCGTTTTGGTGTGGTGCACACATGATTGGAGAGGTCTTATGCATGCTGGATCATGTGTGAAGCCATGTGCTGTGTGCTGCAGCGCTGAAATGGTGTAGTGAGGCGCTGAGGCAGGGCTAGAAGCATTGCTTGCTGTGTGCTGCGGCGCTGGTGCTGTGTGCTGTGGCGTGACCTGATGCTGTAGCCTCCTGATGTTGTGCGCACTCCTCTTGCTTGTGTGCCTGACCTTCCCACTCTCAAAACTTAAGCACACACTTTTGTGCAACCTTTTAACTAGCTGAACTTTGATATTCCATAATTGGTTTGGACTTTAACCAACTTTAGACCATGTTTGGATATGTTTGAAACTTAGGCAAATAACAACAATCTCTACCTTTGTCTAAGTGTTCAAAAACCTTAACCATTGTGTAGAAAGCTTCGGGATCCAAACTCATATTGAGTTACCAATTAACCAACTCCAATCCTAAGTAATTCAATGTAATGATTGAACTTACTTAGAGGTAGAACTTTAGTACCTAAATCTCCAGGACTTTCCTCCATGGTCTTCTTTTCAACATGAATGCATCCCTTCGTATCATTTTCCAAAATGTAATGATACCGAACATCCATATGATCCTTCCCCTCATGGAACACCGGATTCCTCCAAAAGTACCCCGCACTTTGGTTATCCAAAGATACCACCACCTGCTCTTTTAGGACCTTCCACTCATCCAACAACCCTTTGCACCCCATAGCCTCCTTTATGGCTTCAATAGCTGCTACGCATTCTGCCCTGGTTGTTATGAGTGCTACCATTGGCTGCCACTGAGCCTCTTTGTACCTCAGCAACCACTTCATCCCAAGATAACGCTCTTTTCCGGGATTACTCACACATTTGCTGAAAACATCCATTGCCCAAGAAACACTTGACCTGTTTCTCTTCCTTTCCTGGATGATTCTCCTCATCCCAAGGATCTTTTGTGCAAGGTTGAGATCCTTCCTCTCAAACTCTTCACTGAGTTAAGATGTAAACCTTTCCATCATCTTCCTGCTGTTCCAAACTAATAGCCCATCAATGACATAGGTGAGGATACTCACCATCTTCTCCACCTTGTGTCCAGGTGAGAAAGTTTATGTGAAACCTATGTCTCCTCTTATTGTGAACCCATTCGCCACCAGCCTAGCCTTGTTTCGGACTTCATTTCTTGGAGGGCACCCTTCTTTGATCTTGTAAGTGCACTTACATTCCACAACTTTCTGCTTTCCTAGAATTTTCACCAATTCCCAAAAGTTGTTCTTCCTCAAAGAATCCATTTCTTCCTCCATAGCTAGCTGCCACTTTGATGAATCCTTACACTCCATGGCATCCGTGTAAGTTTCTGGTTTAGCCATCCCTCCTTCTATCCAAGGAGCTGCTGCATCTGCAGCATTTGCAAACCCATATCTCAAGGGTGGTCTAACCACTCTTCTTTCCCGGTCTCTTATGAGCTGGTAGTTATTTACTGCATCAACCACTTCTTGTTCAGCCTCTTCTTGAGTTTCTTGAGCTTTTTGGCCTTCTTCCAAGGGATCTACCTGGTCCGAACCCTCTTGCCTCATCTACTCTACCTGAACCGAGTGCTCCTTGATGCAATGCTCAACAATTTCTGAATTAGTTTGCTCACTAGCCCCTGCAGGGTTAGTTTTCTCCAAGTAAGGAAATAATAATTCATTAAAGACAACATCCCTACTTATAATCAGTTTCATGCCCTTTTTTTCTAAGGACCACAACCTATATCCCTTAACCCCATCACCATATCCTAGAAATACACATTTTCTAGACCTAGGGCCAAGTTTATCCTCCTTTTGATGTGCATATGCTGCACACCCAAAAGTCCTAAGGTTTTTTAATTCAGGGGGTTTTCCACTCGACAACTCTTCGGGAGTCTTATAGTATACGATCCTAGAGGGTGATCTATTAATCAAATATGCAGCTGTAGCTAAAGCTTCTCCCTAAAAATATTTTGGTAACCCGGATCCATCTAACATGCACCTAACCTTCTCCATAAGGGTCTTATTCATCAACTCAGCAACTCCATTTTACTGAGGAGTTTCCACAACCATCCTATGTCTTAGAATGCCATTTAACCTACAGAATTGATCAAGTTCTTGGTTAAAAATTTCTAAGCCATTATCGGTTCTTATCCCCTTAACTACTCTACCCATTTGAGTCTCAACCAGCCTTTTCCACACCACTAATTTATTCAAGGCATCTAATTTATTCTTAACCAAATAAACCCATACTTTTTTTGAATAATCATCAATTAAAGACAGAAAGTAAATGTTACCTCCCTGTGTTGGTGTCCTTGCTGGTCCCCAAAGGTCCTCATGAATGTAGTCAAGAATGCTCTTAGACTTGTGCACTCCGGTGTTGAAGCTGACCCAACGTTGCTGCCCAAGAACACAGCTCTTACAGGAATCCATTTTTTCTACTTTGTCACCACCAAGTAGACCTTCCTTGCTAAGCACTTGTAGGCCCTTTTCGCTTATGTGACCCAAGCGAGTGTGCCAAAGGGCTACTTTGTCTAGCTCAGCCATCAAGCTTGCTGCTTGATCATTGGTTTCTGTTTCTCTGATTATCTCATAGAGTCCATCGTTTCTTGTTGCCTTGATCACTACCAAAGATCCCTTGGCCACCTTGATATTTTCTCCCTCTATCTTGCATGTATAGCCCATGGAATCCAGCTGCCCCAATGAGATCAAGTTCCTCTTCAAATCTAGAACACACCTCACATTTTCCAGCAGCCTTGTGACTCCATCAAACATCCTATCACTTGGAAAGAATTGTCATTCCCTAAGAAGACTCTTTCATCATTGATCGTCTTGAAATTCTTGAACCATTCTTTGTGAGGGCTCATATAATGAGTGCACTCGAAATCAAGAATCCACTTTCCACTGCCTTGCCTCTTGCTCACATCCGAGCACACAACAAGAACATCATCACCTTGTTGTTCTCCCATGGCAACCGAAGCCTCTCCATTCTTGGTATGGCTTCCTCCCCTATCCCTTGTCATCTTCTTGCAATCTTTCTTGACATGACCCTCCTTATGGCAGTAGTAACAGCTCTTCCCTCCAAATCTCAGTTTGGAATGCATTCTCCCATGGCTTTCTCCTCTACTTCTGTCCCGGTAGTAGCCATGGCTGCTGCTGTGCACTCTCCTATGGCTCTCTCCTCTACCTTTGTCCCGGTAGTAGCCATGGCTGCTGCTGTGCACTCTCCCATGGCTCTCTCCTCTACCTTTGTCCCGGTAGTAGCCATGGCTGCTGCCATACTGAGTTGCTGGCCTTCTTTTAAAGAACAGCCCTTTACCACTTGATACACTCCTTTTCTTGGCATCAAGATTATCTTGCAACTCTTTCTTAGGATCAAATTTAAAAGCAAAGATTCGTTTCTGAAGATACCTCTTATGTGGGAGAGTCTTGGCAAGAAACAATTCATCTAGTTTCTTCCATAATGCAGCTAGATCTTCCGAGTCTCTGCACTCCCTTATGACATTGTCCGACATGTGGAAGAAAATGGTGCTGTAAGCCATCTTCTTCATCTCGGTCCATTGGTCCTCCATGACACTTGCTGGAAAAACATAATCTTCTCCAATAGCCAAGTCCACTTTCTGCTACATGAGAACCGCCTTGATCTTCCGCTTCCATAGGGTAAAGTCCCCCTTTCCATCAAACTTCGCCACACAGAAATTTGAAGCCATCTTTTGCGGACAAGATCCCAGATTTGTGTACTAACCACAACTACTTTCTTCAACCTCAAGAACATAGATCGAAGATGGATCTTTAACACCGTTCTTGAATCAACCTTCAAGAACACAACCGGATCTTGATCTTTACACCGTTCTTGATTCACCCAAGAAGTTTGATCTTTGATTCTTGGAGTCTTGACTCCGTACCTTCTACTTCTTATTCCGATAACCAGCTGCTGCGCTCTGATACCACTGTTGGAAATCACCTTGACAAGATGCCCAGGTGGTGATCTTCCAAACACCCAAGTCTTGAATGACTTGTAGATATAATTTCAGCAATCGAACACAAGAACAGAAAATCAAAGAAAGAAAGAAGACAAGTAATTTGTTGTCGAGGTTCGACAATGTGCCTACGTCTCCATGAGTTCCTCCGAACTCTCTGCACTATCTCAATGGTTCTTACAAAGTTACAGCAATCCCCTTCAAGAATCCAAGTTCTTGAAGAAACAAGAAGAGAAGGAAGAAGATGAGAACTCAACAATGTTCTCTAATCTAATCTAGACTCTCTCTATCTTATTACAACCAGCCTCACTACAAGAGTCCCTCTTGTGTTTATATCTCTCACACAATTCTCTCTTGTGTTTACAATGATCTCACAATGTCACAAAGCTCTCTTGTATGTGTGTTTTTGTATCTTGTATTATCTTATGAAATGAGGCCTTGAGAACCCCTTTTATAGCCTCTTAATTCTTGGACATTCTTGTGAGTCATTATCCTCCCTTTGATCATGTTCTTCCTTTAATCTCAGCCCTACATCACTCTCCAAGTGATGCTGTGCGTTTTGGTGTGGTGCACACATGATTGGAGAGGTCTTATGCATGCTGGATCATGTGTGAAGCTATGTGCTGTGTGCTGCAGCACTGAACTGGTGTGGTGCGGCGCTGAGGCAGGGCTGGAAGCATGGCTTGCTGTGTGCTGCGGCGTGACCTGATGCTGCAGCCTCCTGATGTTGTGCGCAGACCTCTTGCTTGTGTGCTGAAACTTGCACAGCAGTGTGCCTGACATTCCCACGCTCAAAACTTAAGCACACACTTGTGTGCAACCTTTTAACTAGCTGAACTTTTATATTCCACAATTGATTTGGACTTTAACCAACTTTAGACCTTGTTTGGATATGTTTGAAACTTAGGCTAATAACAACAAGAAACTAATTCTAAAGCGAAATTCACCAATCCCTATAGAGATGATCTCGCATTTGCACACTATGCTACTGTTGACCTTGTGCACTTGCAAGTAAAACTATTCAAATATTTGCTTATTTATTTAGGTATATTTTTGCACAACAACAATTGATATTTTAATTATAAAAAAACGTTTTCTCTCTTCTCTCAGTGCCCCCCTCTTTCTCTCTCTTCCCACTGCTCCCTCCCTTAAACATCATCGTTGACAGTGGCGCAAGTATATATCCTCTTTTATCTTTACCTTTTTGTTTGAAAACTAATGTTTCTCTAATTTCTTATCTTTTTACAGCTCCTAACCCATCGAGATCTTAGATCCAAAATAGGTAATGTCAAAAATTTGAATATGCGTTTTGTTTCTAATTCCCTTCATGTTAGTTTTGTTTATAATATACTTTCTTCTTATTTTTTATGGTCAATATATGTGTTTAGAGTTAACAATTAGAAAATAATCTGCTTTTCTTTTGTTTTTAACGATATCTACTTAAAATTTTGTTGTATCTTCCTTTTGGTTGTTGAATTAGAAAAGGTAAACTCTAAGATCATTTCAATAATAAATTATTACTATGTCCATGGCCTTGAATTTCTTATCTTTCCAATCTATTAATATGTAAAACTGTCAATTCTTTTATGAATGACAAGATTAAGAGTTATGTAGCCAGCATTTTTGAAACCTGAAACATTCTCTAGCAGTTCATATAAAAATAAAATAAATAAGACTTTAATAACATAACAACATATATATATATATATATATGTATATATATATATATATATATGATGGTTGATATGACAAAATTAATAGAGCTAACACATTCTTGACTAACAAAATTTTGTTTTCATCGTATTATATTGTTTAGGTGCTTATAAATATGGTTGGACATGGAACTGTTGGTGAGGTTGAGAGCACAGAAAGTTGTGGAGGTAAACCTCCATCATCATGTCCCTATGTGCATTTGGTTAATAATCCACAAACACCAACTATAGATTTAGAATCACCTAAACCAACTTCATGTCCTACCTTAAGCCAAAAACCTCTAATGCCACAAATGAGTAAGAAGAGATAACTTACTTTTAGTGTATGGGATCATTTTCAGAAGAAAAAAAAATTATAAATGGTATAAAGATGGGTGTATATCATCATTGTCAAGAAATATTAAGGCTACTAGTACACAAAGAACTTCAGAAATGCATACCCATTTAAAGACATGTCTTGCAAAGTCAAAGAACAATATGTCAATTGAAAAAATCTTTGGAAAATAAAAAAATTGCTATTCAAAGAAAAAATGATGGGAGAGTTTAATTTGGAAATTTTACTTTTGACCAAGATGTCTCAAGAAACCATCTTGCATGTGCTATCATCTTGCAAGAGTATCCTTTATCCATTGTTAATCATATAAGCTTTAGGAGGTTCATTGGTAGTCTCCAACCTCTCTTTAAGATGGTTTCCCGCAATACCATTAAGACTAACATCCTTAAAGTCTATGACATTGAGAAGGGGAAGTTGCAAAAGGTATTTGAGAAGCTTAACAGCTGTGTAGCAGTCACCATAGATATGTGGACTTTCAATCAGAAGAAAGGCTACATGTCTACAACCGCTCATTATATTGACGAGGTTTGGGTATTACAAAGTCGTATTTTTAGGTAAAACATTTACCATTTCTCTATTTAACATGTACTCTTCTTGGTTTATGAATTTATGTGTATGTTGTCTTTTATCATGTCCTTATTATTTTTTTTTTTACATTTGAAAATATTTAGGTTTGTTTATGTTCCTGCACCTCACATCATGGATGCTCTTGCAATGCACTTAATGGAAAGACTGACTTATTGGAACTTAAAGACTATGTTGTCCACTATTATTGTTGATAATTATAGTATTAATGATGGCATGGTTAATCAAATAGTTGAAAAGTTGTATAGTGATTTGCTACTTGATGGGAAGGTTCTTCACATGAGATGTTGTACACATATTTTAAATCTAATTGTGAAAGATGAGTTATCTATCATTCAAAATCAAATTGAGAACATCTATGATAGTATGTCTTTTTAGGCAGCCACTCCATCAAGAGTGAAAAAATTTGAAGACATGGCCCATCAACTAAAGATTTCATGTTCTTGGAAGTTGTGTCTTGATGTCAAAACCCGTTGGAACTCAACTTGATGCTTCAAATAGCTATAGGATACAAAGATGTTTTCCCTAGAGTGAAGCTTATGGAAAAGATTACAATTCTGTTTCTTCTGAGAATGGGAAATAGCACAAAACATAGCTGAAAAATTAAATCTTTTTTATAATGCCACTGAAATATTTTATAGGACAAAGTATCCCACTTCAAATTGTTACTTTGTCAAAGTTTGTCAAGTTCGGGAGGTATTGTGTAAGTGGATGGAGTCTTTAGATGATGTTGTTAGTATAATGGCTAAAAAAATGTTTGAAAAGTTTGAAAAATATTGGGGGGTTATTCATATTGTGTTAGCTGTGGCAATTGTGTTAGATCCTAGGTACAAGTTGAAAGTGGTTTAGTTTTGCTTTAATCGTATTTATGGTATCGTTGCTGGAAAACGTGAGATGTTATAAGTTAAGTCGATTTGTTATGATTTATTAACCGAATACCAATCTAGATCTTCTAAATCAAGCCATTCTAGTGGCTCTACTCCTATTGCATCCACTTTATCTGTGAGTAGTAGGTTAGATGGTGAGGCTAATGAGCATGAAGATATCTCTCAGTTAGTTGCATTTCTTACTTCATCATCTTCTAGTGTGCATGTTAAATCTGAGTTGGATCATTATTTGGATGAGAGTGTGTTACCTTGGTTCCAAGACTTTGATATTGTTAGTTGGTGGAAGACAAATTGATTGAAATATCCCATTTTGCAATTGATAGTTCGAGATTTTCTAGTTGTTCTCGTTTCTACAGTTGCATCTGAGTCTACTTTTAGTACTAGTGGGAGAGTTGTTAGTCTTCATTGAAGTAGGCTTCATTCGAATACTTTAAAAGCTTTAATGTGCTCACATAATTGTTTGTGGAGTGAGTTATGAGGTAAATTTTTATTTATCAAATTGTTATTTTATGTTTTTTTGCTTGTAATTTACTATGATAATCATTAATTATATTTTTTGAATTTCTTTAATTTTTTTTTTTACGTTTAGATTCTTATTCAACCTGTTAGCAAAAAGAATTGAAAAGAATTATGTATTATTAATTTTTGAATACAATTCAACAGTCATATATATAGACTTATTAATATCAAACCTAATAGGACTAAGAGACATAACTAGATAAGATAGATATAAAATAGATAAGATTTAGGAAACCTACTATGACACATAATTGGAAACCTAATTAGGACTCTCAATATAAACCTAATTAGGACTTTCAACAACCTAATTAGGACTCTCAACATAAACCTAAATAGGACTCTTAACATTCCCCCTCAAGATGGTGAATATGCATCCTTCATTCCCAGCTTGCATATAAGTCGTTGGAATGCTTCACTGTCCAGTCATTCTGTAAGTACATTAGCAAGTTGATTGTTTGTTGGGACATATGGTGTGCAGATTAATCCGCTGTCCAGCTTCTCTTTTATGAAATGTCTATCTACCTCAATATGCTTTGTCCGATCATGCTGAATGGGATTATGAGCGATGTTGATAGCCGACTTGCTGCCACAAAATAGCCTCATCGGTCCATCCCACTTAATCTTTAAGTCTTCCAGAATTATTTTGAGCCATAATAATTCACAAACTCCTTGCGCCATCACCCTAAACTCTGCTTTAGCACTTGATTTTGCACTACATTTTGCTTCTAACTCCTCCATGTTACAAGATTGCCTCATAGGAAAATGCAATAGCCTATCGTGGACCTTCTATCAGCCGGTGAACCTGCATAGTCAACATCTATATAAGCCTCAAGGACTAACCCCGTGTTTCTTCTAAATAGAATCCCTCGTCCTGGAATAGCCTTTAAGTAATGTAGTATGCAATGGACAGCTTGTAGATGAACTTCTCTTGGGTTGTGTATAAATTGACTGACAACACTCACGGCATCAACAATGTCTGGCCGTGTGTAGACAAGGTATATAAGCTTCACAACGAGTCTCTGGTACCTCTCATTGTCCATGACTGGATCATCTTTTGCTTCTCCAAGTCTATGATTTTGTTCAATCCGTGTGGAAACTGGTTTACATACCAACTTTCCTGTTTTCTTAAGGAGATCAGTCATATATTTCTATTGTGAGATATAGATTCATTCTTTATAATGAGCTACTTCAATTCTTAGAAAGTATTTCAACCTCCCAAGTTCTTTTATCTCAAATTCACTGACAATACATCTTTGTAGAGCTTCCTTCTCCTTCTCTTTATCCTTCTCCTTCTCATCGTTTCCTGTGGCTATTATGTCATCGACGTACACCAAAAGGGCCATTACTTCCATTGCATCCGAGTGTTTTATGAAGAGTGTATGATCTCCTTGACTTTGCTTGTATTCGGTGGCTAGCATCACTTTGGTGAATCTTTCGAACCAAGCTCGTGGAGATTGTTTTAGGCCGTAGAGCACATTTCTTAGCTTGCAGACTTTGTTGCCTCTTAGTTGCTGCTCATATCCTGGAGGAATGTGCGTGTATATCTTATCTTCTAATTTTTCATGAAGAAAGGCATTTTTTACATCAAATTGCTCCAAATACCACTTGAAATTAGTAGCCAGTGACAAGAAACCTCTCACCATGTTCATCTTAGCTACTGGAGTAAATGTCTTTTGATAATCCACACCATAGGTCTACATGTATCATTTCGCCATGAGTCTGGCTTTGTATCTTTCAAGAGAGCCATCTGACTTGTATTTTACGATAAACACCCACTTGCAGCCCACAACCTTCTTTCTAGGTGGTAAGTCAACTATTTTTCACGTCCGGTTCTTCTCTAGTGCCTGCATTTCTTTAATTCTCATTAGATAATACCTCAGTTAAAGTATCAGGAATATGAATAGAGTTTAGACTAACTAGAAAGATCCTATGTGAGGGTGAGTATTTCTCAAAAGAGACGAATTTTGCCAAAGGATACAATGATGTTTTGTGCATTCTCTTGTGCCTTTCCTAATAGCAATTGGGAGATCATGGTCTGGTGTTAATTGAGATTGGTCAGAAATTGTATTTACCTCATTCTCAAGATTAGGAGTTGAAGCTTGGACTTGCATGGGATTAGGATTCGAGTCTCTTCTCTTTGAATAAGCCTGCACAAATCGCATAGAGTCATTATGCTTTGTCAATGGTCCAATGTGGGCGGGTGTGGGTGTTGACACCGGCTCGAATGGTTCGGCCGATACAGGTTGGTTAGCTGAAGTTGGTTCGGCTGGAATTAGATCAAATAAGACTGATCCGATGGACACAACTGACTCACGAGTAGGTAGATCGAGCAGAAACAGATCTCTATCCTTATCTTCACTAAATGAAGTCTCCCCCTGAAGATAAGACTGGTTAAAGTATGGGTTTGTGTCCTCAAAAGTGACATCTATAGAGACAAAAGAATTTATATGTAGGTGGATGGTAGCATTTGTATCCTTTCTGGGTGGACGAATAACCTACAAACACACACTTAAGAGCCCTAGGATATAATTTTCCTCTGTTTCAACTATGAACATGGACAAAGGCAGTGCAGCCGAAGATTCTTGGAGTGAGGTTATTTGTTGTACGAAGGTCGGAATAAAATTAGGACATTGTTTCCATTGGTGACTTAAACCCTAGCACCCGAGAAGGTAGACGATTAATCATATAAACAGCTGTGAGTACGGTTTCCCCCTAATAGTGTTTTGGAACATTATAGTGAAAAAGAAAGGCTCGGGTTGTGGCTAGCAAGTGACCATTTTTTCTCTCTGCTACTTCGTTTTGTTATGGAGTATCAACACAAGAGGATTCATGGATGATTCCCTCTTTTTGAAAATATGAAGATAGAACTTGATTAAAATAATCTCTTGCATTGTCTGATCGAAATCTTTTGATTTTTACCCCAAATTGGTTTTGAATCATGTTGTGGAAGTTTGGGAGTACACTGCTTACATCTAATTTATGTTTAAGAAGAAATATCCAAGAAACCCTATTACAGTCGTCAATGAAAGAGACAAACCAATGAGAATAAGACACATTTAGAACCGTAGAGGGTCCTCATATGTCACTGTGAATCAAATAAAACGGAACTGGGACTTTATTGTTGCTGATTGGAAAAGGTACACGTTTGTGCTTCGCAAACTCACATACATCACAATGAAATTGTTCAGCACCTAGACCTCTAAACAAAGTAGGAAACATAGTTTTCAAGATTCCAATAGATGGATGCCCTAGTGTAAAATGGTGGAGCCAAATGGTGTCTTTATTGGATGATGATAGAAATGATAGAGATAAATTATTCTTGATCATATGTGACTTGCTTGGTTTGTCAAGATAGTAGAGCCCGTTTCTCTCCTTAGCAAGTCCAATCTTTTTCCCCGAAACCTGGTCTTGAAAAACACATTGAGAAGGATTGAAAAGTACATTACAATTCATATCATGTGTGAATTTTTTAATAGATATTAAGTTGGTGGACAACTTTCGGACATGAAGAACATTTTTTAAAGCAAGAGAATGACTGATATGAATATCTCCTAGACCAGTTACAGTAGTTAAAGAACCATCAGCAACTACTATTTTTTGATTGCTAGGACATAGAGAGTAGGTTCTAAAATTTAGTGAAGAATGAGTCATATGGTCTGTGGCTCCTAAGTCAATGACCCATAAATTCCTGATAATTTCATCTAAGACATTTAATCCTTCAGAAAATGAAAACTTACCTGAGAATGCAAGAGAGCATGAGCCACTAGCTTTTTTCAGCGATCCCAGAAGTTCCCTTAGCTTCTCTACCTCCTCTATATTAAGCATACCCTGGTCTGAACCTGGTTGATTCACGATGAAATATAACTGGTTCCGCTGCTACCCTAGATTACGTTGTTGTCCTCCTTGGTATCCCCACTCCTTGCTCAGTGGTTTTCCATTCAGTTTCCAACACCTTTCTCTAATATGTCTCGGTTTCTTGCAACAAATGCACCAGAGAGTATCTCGGCTATTTGAGTTCGAGGATCGAGATAGATCTGCTTTTTCATCCGTCTTCATGTCTATTTTTGTCTCCATATCAGAACCTTTAGGAGCTTGGGGTTCGAGCATCACTCCTCTTCGACTCTCCTCTTCCAGAATCAGAGAGATGGTTTCGTTTAGAGAGGGTATCTTTTCTTTGCCGATTATCTGCACCCTTACTTGATCAAGCTCAGCATTAAGTCCTGCAAGAAAGTCATAAACTCGATCTTTTTCGATGAAATTCTTCAAGGTTGCTGCATCTTCTGGAAATTTGGTCTCGAAACAGCGATAATGGTCCAACTCTTGCCATAGATTCTTAAGTGTATTTGCGTACTCAGTGACAGTTTTGTTGCCTTGTTTCATTTCAGTAGTCTTGACTTTGATCTTGTACACCTGAGCCGCATCATGAGCTTTCGAATATGTCTGTCGAATAGCATCCCAAATTTCCTTCGCCGTGGATAGGAACATATAGGTGTCGTTGATTTCAAGAGTCATGGAATTCCATAACCAAGACATAATCATGGAATCTGCTTCATCCCACGCTGCAAATTTGGGATCTCCCTTCTTCGATCCTGTGCCCAGAAGATGACTTATTTTTCCCTTTCCCTTCAAATACGTGTGGATAAATTAGGACCACTTCAGATAATTCTTTCCATTCAGCTAGTATGCTGCTTGAATATTCTGCAGATCACCTGAAGTCGGATGATTGAGAGCTTCTATGGACAAGGTGGTGTTTTTAGCTATGGTGGGTTAATGATGGAGAAGAAGACAAGATTAGAGGGAATAAAAAATTGGTGATAAAGGCCAAAGGTATAGTTGGTTATGAAGGCCAAAACAGATAAAGCGATAAAAGCTTTGGAATTTCCAGAAGAAAAAAAAAACTCTAAAGCTCTGATACCATGTTAACAAAAAGAATTGAAAAGAATTATGTATTATTAATTTTCTAAATATGATTCAACAGTCATATATATAGACTTAAGAATATCAAACCTAATAGGACTAAGAGACATAACTAGATAAGATAGATATAAAATAGATAAGATTTAGGAAACCTACTATGACACATAATAGGAAACCTAATTAGGACTCTCAACATAAACCTAATTAGGACTCTCAACACAACTGATGATACAACTTGCATGTCAACAAATGAGGAAGATGTGGAGTAGGAGCTTGGATATTATGAAGACTTTAAAATTTTATTTTGTTGTTGTTTTAGGATTTTCATGGATTTTGGAGTTATATTTTGTATTTTTTTATGGTAATGGTGTTATGAATTTATTAGTTATATCATGAATTTATTATGAAGCTCTCTTTAATCTTAATTATGGATAATCATTGTTATTGTAATAGTGTTAAGTTTTTTTCTTTATTTTTTAACAGGTAAAAAATCATCCAATAACATGTAATTAGACAGTATTTTGTTCGGTTTCAATTTTTGACGGGTAAACGCATTTGATAACCTGTAAATAAACGGTTAAGGTTATTTAATGGTTAGTTAAACAATTAGAGGTTACAGTTTCAAATTTTAAAAAAAAATCCAAACGGTTATGATGAGAGTCATAAAATGCATCTTAACAGTACTTAATTGTTATCATTTTAGGGTTGATCTAGGTTTTAATTGCACTTTTATACGTTAACAATTCTAAAGTATCATTCTTGGATCATTGATCTATTTCGGTGCATTTTCAGGTACTTTAAGCTCAAAAGAGGAGGAAAAGTTATCATTGCTTGAAGCACAAAGACTCGAGGCATACTAGAGTGAAGGAATGCTTTCGGAAAGACAAAATGGAGGGCTTAAAAAAGCAACAGCTGCTGCTCGCATTGGAAAGGAGTTTCACTAAATTGCCATAATTGCCCGTACAGATCAATTATCTTTGCAAATTAAACTGTATTGTTGCAAGAAGAACCAGGAGATGAGCCATATATGTTTAGAAAGATCCAAAAGTCTATTTTCTGGAGAATTTTACGGTTCATAAAAATAATTTTTCTAGAGAAAGTTATGGCAGTTTAAGTAGACAAAGGTCAGGCTGTGCGGACTGTGCAGGATTTCAGCGTGAAGGGCATGTGAAGGCTTAAATCCCACATCCCACATTGGTTGGAAACACATTTCTATATCCCACATCGGATTGGAAACACAATGCACTCGTGGTGTTTCCCTATAAAAGGCCTACTCCACTTCAGCTTTGAGCATAATCTGGGAAACACCTTCTTTCGTAGTTAGTTTGTTTCCCTGTGGAATCGACACCCCAAAGCTGTACTACAATACTGCGTTATGTTTTGGACGTAATCAAATTTTGGCGTCGTTGTCGGGGAAACGCGCTTAAATACAAGGAGGATTGTTAACTTTTGACATGACGGTAGAAGAGTTGTAAATAGTTTTTCTTTTCAGCAGCTGTAAAGGCGGTAACTTCGTTCCTTCTTTTAGTTTTATGCATTAATTTTTTATTTTTATTTTATTTGATTCTTTCTTTTTTATAGTATTTTTATTATTTTTTTACCTCACATGAACAGACATAGAGATGCTGTGGGTAGATTTGGTTGTAGGCCTGTGTTAGAGTCAGAATTTAATTCTTTTTCAAATCCTTTATTTGACAATCCATCTAGTCCGAAGAAATGAGTGAACACGATATTCAACCCCCTAGGACACTTAAGGATTACTTGCACCATAACCGTACGGCCACACCATCATGTATCATGTTCCCCCCTAATGTTCAACAACCTGATTTTAAGCCTAGCATGATCCAATTGCTACCAACTTTCCATGGGTTTGAGAATGAAAACCCCTATATCCATATTAGAGAATTTGAGGAAGTAGTAACTACTTTTCACAGTAGGGCTGATATGATAGACCCCGTCAAACTTTGGTTTTTCCCTTTTTCACTTAAGGAAAAAGTTAAGGCTTAGTTGTACTCGTTAAGGCCTAGGTCCATAGGTAGTTGGGATGAGATGACCCGAGTTTTCTTCCAAAAAAACTTCCCAACCCATAAGACCAACAACCTCAAGAGACAAATCTCAAACTTTGCACAAAAAGAGAGTGAAACCTTATATCAAGTTTGTGAACGTTTCAAGGACCTTTTGAATTCTTGTCCACACCATGGGTATGAGAGTTGGCAGGTAGTTAGCTATTTCTATGATGGACTCCTAAGTAGAGAAAGGCAGTTCATAGAAATGATGTGCAATGGGAATTTTCTTCAAAAAGATCCCGACCAAGCCATAGATTTCCTAGATGACCTATCAGAAAAAGCCCACACTTGGACTAAACCAGATGCTATGGAAGGAACTAAGAGAAATCAACCCACTAGGATTTACCAACTTAAGGAAGAGGACAGCCTAAAACCCATTTAGAAGTACTAACTAAGGAAATTGAAGCCTTAAAAACCAAGGACACTAGAACCCCTAAACCGGTTGCTAGGGCAGAGTCCTATGAGCCTTATTTCATGTGTAATGGGGTAGATCATTTGCCTAGGGATTTTCCAACCAATTTTGAGATGAAAGGAGAGTGTAATGCTTTAGGTATACCCTCTAGCAAACCATACTCACCCTACTCTAGCACCTATAATCCCGGTTGAAAGAATCACCCTAATTTTGGTTGGAGATCCGACATACCCCCTGCCCACTCTAGTACCCAATGGCAACTGGAAGCAACCTCATTTAATGCACATCAACAATCTTTACCTTTGGAAGATATGTTTAAGTCATTTATGTAGGTACATGCCAAGAGTGTGGAAGATCAAGGTAAAATAAATTCACACTCTACCATCACACTGGATTCCTAATACTGTGAGCAACAAGGATAAAGGATCAAACCAACCTCCGTGGTACTTCAATTAGCGGATAGATCGGTAAGAAAACCAAGAGGTATTGTAGAAGATGTTTTGTTGCAAATTGATAATTTCTACTATCCTGTTGATTTTTTGGTTTTAGATACTGTTTCTACTATAAACACGGAGTCCAAGATTCCTTTGATACTTGAAACACCATTCCTTGCCACCGCCAATGCCCTCATTAACTGTAGGAATGGCCTAATGACATTATCATTTGGAAATAGGACTCTAGAGATAAACGTTTTTCGAGTCCCATGGCAACCACATGAAAAGGATGAGTACATCAAGGATAATTCTAACTCTTCGGAATTCATTCCTAATAATCTTGAGTTCAAAGATTCTTCAAATTATCCTCATGCCGTTAATGTTGTTGATGTTTTTGATAAGCCACAAGAATTTATTAAGACATCTTGCCAACTATGCTTTGAGAAGTTGCTTGAGAGAAGTCACATGGATGCGGGAATCAAATACCCTACTGCTAATAGTAAATGGGCATCACAAAAAACACTTGAGCCACATGTGGTGGACTTTAAGTATTCCTTGCCATCGCCAAAACATACAAGCACAAAATTTTGTAGCAAAGCAGTGGCTTATGCATCCAATTCATGCTTTTCGAGGAGGGAATAAAAGCGTCTGGCTGAAGACGTAAAACTTAGCGCTCATGGGAGGCAACCCACAACATATCCTTTACTTTTACTGTTTTTCATATTTCATATTTCTTTTTCTTGTTTATTACTATTATTTTGCTGTTTTCCAATTTTACTTTAGTATTTATTTTTTAGGGACAAATAAACGAAGCAGTTCAAATGATCGTGCACAACTTTCAACTCCATGCACTTTTGGTTAAAAATGGAGTTTTCTTAACTTTTGCTTTTACATTGAGGACATTGCTTATCTTAAGTTGGGGGTGGAAGATATACATTTCTTACTGCATATCATTGAATTGTTGGGTGTCAATTTTTTTTTCTTTTTCCTTTTTGTTTGTGTTTAGTATGCTTTGTGTTAGCCTTAGAGTCAATTTACATGTCAATGATATAAACTTAATTGAGATAGCAGATAACATGTAGAAAAAGTTAAATCTTGCTTAGTTTGAAATTAATTTAAGCATCAATCTTCACTGGGTTTGAGACTCTAGTTTGTGGTAAGATAGTATGATTAGTCTTAAACATTTAGAAAAGTTTTATGTGTGATTATTTTGTGAATATTTTTGTGGTCTCGACAAGCTCTAGAACTTACTTGATAACCACTTGAGGTGAATTCCTAGAATACACATTACTTAGGATATAATATAGGCCATTTTTTGACCATTTGAGCCTGTTAAACCTACTACTGCTATATTTACCACTAGTCACCTATTTGAGCCTTTTCTTGAAAAATAAGTGAGGCTTGTTTCTTTCAATAGCCCATTTACTCACCTTTATGAGCCTAAAGAGAATATTTTATCCTTATTTTTCTCTTAAAAGAACTTAGCTATACACATTTGTTGAGAAGTACTTAAAAGGAGTAAGGATGGAAATATTAGAAAATATCACTACGATAACCCAAGTACATTAAAGAAGATTAGTTGAGGGTTATGTAAAAGAAAAGAAAAATGAAAAAGGAGTTGAATGGTCTTATGCCAAAATACAAAAGAAAAGTGAATTACGGCAAAGAAAGAAGAAAAGAAAAGAAAAGTGATGATTTTGAAAGAAAAAAAATGCTCGAAAAATGGTCGAAAAAGTTGGGTGTTGAAGTAAAGTTATCTAGTGCTTAAAAGTGATTATGTTTAAAGCTAAAATATTGAGTTCTTTTTATCGTGAATCTTTCCCATTTTTTCTTAACCTTTACCTTAGCCTAACGTTACAAGCCTATTAAAAACCTATTGATCCAATGTAATGTGATTTTTCTACAATAGTGGAGAGTGGTTTGAAATGTAAGCATATGGAGCTTGTTTTTGTGATTGACGTCACAAAATTTATCGCGTTTTACAGGCCAAGACTTGTATTCATGAATGTTATGCATAAAATCATTCGGGTGTTCGGATTAATGGTTTATGGTAAGATGGATGTTAAGAGTCAATAACGATTTTAAGATTGATGTTTGGATTACTTTTAGATTTGGGTGAAATTTAATGATTCTTTGTGCCGTGTGTTACGGTTAAGGTTATGCCAAATTCACTGGTAACCTACCCATTGCCATTCCTACTCTACGTCCCTACAAGACAGAAAACAAGTTTCGATAAACAATTACTCATTTCATACATGCAACCTAACATTGATATTTTTTTTAATTGCAAACCATATAGTTGTTGTAACCCAAAAATATTTTGCCAGTATTGTTATCAGTCCAAAAAGTTCTGATCGATATAGATAGACCACAACGAAAAATTGGGATTTCCATAACAATATTAGGGCTTTAGATCTCTATGACAAAACCAATTGCTTCAACTTGTAATATAAAGATAGAGATAGCATGAGGCTGCTAGCAAGAGGTACACAATAAGAAATCAAAAAGAGATAAACAGTAACATATGACAGGTTAGAAAGTCTTAGATGAAGCTGTTGAGGGAGAAAGAGTGAGAACATAAGCAAGATGGAGCTATGGAGAGAGGAAGAGAGAGACAGAGCTATATACGTACCTTGTTCAACTATGGCGAGTCAGAGATGAGTTTATTGTCGTTGATTACTGGCGTTGATTATTAGAGAAGCTAAGAAGATGGAGCTTATTGGCGTTGATTACTGGTACTCGTTGTTTCTAGGGTTTCAAACAATTTAAGGGGAAATAGAAGATGAAGATACTGGACGGGTGTTATTCCGCACAAGATCTTGCCATCTTAGCAATTCTATGCCATATCATCAAGATGACATGACATTTCATGGAGAAATTGGACAAAGAACTAATGGTAGGATCAAAATAAGCCAGAAATAAAGAGTTGAAGATATGATTCAGGAAAATTTTTTGTTGGGGTACTAAATTTGTAAATCGTGAATAGTTGAAGGACTAAAATTATTGTTTACCCCTTAAAGCACTTCGCCTTTAACTACGTATGTGGTGTGGTGTAGCACTTGTGTTTTTTACATGCAATCTCACTTCCTGTTCCTAGGATGTGAACCATGTGAAGTTTATAAATATATAAATTTTGTCTTTTTCGTGGGAAAATTGGCCATGCATATGTGATTAAGACTGCTCAACTTACAAGTGAAGAATTGATTTTCAATTATGTTATGTAAACTTCTATGACCTATTAGAAATTCATTTAAAAAATGATATATTGGTAAATCATAATCTCGAGGATGAGAGCACACCTCCATAGAGATGGATAACGGTCGGGTTGGGATAGGTGTGGGTAATTCGTTATGGATCACAAGTTAAACGGATGCGAATGAAAAAGATTTGATTTTAAATGGGTTAGTTTTTCCACACCCAAACTCAATCCATTTTTAACAAGTCAATCCATATGTGACTCATTAAAAAAATTAATGTTAAATAAAACAAATATTTTTTATAAAAAAAAAAAACATTTTGTTGATGGTTTGACCATATTATAAAAATTGACCCCAAAATTGTCATCCCATACAAAGATGGAACTCTATAACACCCCAATGTTTGATTGATAATACAACCTGATGTAGGAAAAAATGCTTCGTCCAATGACATTGTGACTTGTGGTAACCTCCAAAGGCAAGAGAGTAATTTCGCAACCCAAACAAATCAACCAATCTAATCATCACACTTGACAGAGGGCATAATGATGATTTCACACGAATGTCGTAGTACTATTATGATACTCCAGCCTATGGATAAACTATTATCCAGCTTATAGATAATCTCGATCTTATCATGATATTTAGTGATCAATCACTCTCCAAATTGGACTATTCTCTAAAGCACTGCTCTCACCATCAAAAGGTACATTCAATTCTCATTCACAGCTTTCAGTGTTAAATAGCTTTCTATATTCTCAAAAAGCCCTATTCTAACTTAAGCATCGGAGAATCCCCTAGGAGGCAAAACCCTCCGGTCCTCCTCCGACTTTTTAAGATTTTTCCTTGTTTTACGTGTGTAGGTACCGTTTCTCAGTTGTCCGTTTTCCTGGCAGATTTTCGGCTTCAACACAACCATCTTACAGAAGAATAGAAAAATTATTAGAGCTTAAAAGTTGTCTATACGTATTGACTCTAACATGCCTGAAAGATATTGTTGATGAGCAACATATGCATATTTCGGTGGAGGTCAAAGAGGAACTCTTTGTTGAGGAAACAAGCTTTATTTTGAAGCTAAAGCTTAAATCAAGATGCAAAATAAGAAAAAAAAAAAGAAAAGAATATCATCTAGTCAGGTAAGATTTCGAGGATTGCGAGTATGGATAATGAAAATTTCTTGCTTAAGATGTTTTCAACTTCTCTTGGTTCAAAAAAGCAAGCAGCTACCAAAAATTCCTCAAAGGTCTCTCCAAGGCCTTCATTTGAGGGGTTTGAGAACCGTATAAACAAAGGGTGGTCGATTAGAAGGATTTTTGTTACAGGGGAGAGCAAAAACAATGGAAAAAAATAACAGCAACAATAGCAGTATAGTCAGGTATTTGTTTGACATCAACTTCTGAATGTGCAAACTTGTCATTTCTTTTGTTGTTCGCAACTAAGAATGAAGTATTACAAATAATTTGAATCATATTACACTACGATTTCTTACAAATATAAGTGACTTCTTCATCCAAAAAAGTAATTACAATAACTTGAGCCATTACCTTTTGAGTCCTAAAAAACATTGTGTGCATGTGCTTATACATTTGGATTTTCTTTTTCTTTGTTTTATAAAAAAAATCAAATTCTCTGAGTTTTAACAAGTCACCCATTTGACCCATGGGAAAACCTAACCCGGCCCGAGATTTCACGGGTAGGGCTTAGTGCAGGTAAATTTTTGGTGGGTTTTTAAACTTATATCCATATCAACTTTTTTACTCGTAAAAAAAAGGGTTTAATGGGTCCAAGTTAAAATTCTCACCTATACACCTCCATACGTGTTTGGAGCATCTAGAGGGAGATTTGAAATCAAAGAGTCTAGTAAGCAAAGTACAAGAAGAAGCAGACGATCAATAGTTCAAATTCAAACCCTGGTGAATATTGAAACAAGATTGATGGCACCCACAATAATGGGACAAATGCTTTCCTTAGTGTTTTGGGTTCAAATAATCTAAGTGTGAGAGGTATTCTACGTGGTGACAGTAGAAAGTACAATGGGTCCACTATGAGGTGGGGAGAAGGGAGAGAGCAGAACAATTCTCAAGAAAGAGGTGGCAAGTATTATGCACGGGAATTCGTTAACTCGTGTCATTCTCCTTCGCTGTGAGAAGGATGGGATATTTACAAGGAAATAGTAGCAGCCACATCTGTCATGGCTCTATTGTAGGAGTGTCAGTCACGCAATAGTTGCAAAGTTATGCAAAATGTGCGACAGTACTATACGATATGACTGGTGAAAGTCGTGCTAAGGACTACGCTTTCTTCACCAAACACTCCACCTTTTAGAATACGTTTAAGGCTGAGTTTAAGCGCATTCGATGACCCTCTATTCTAGCCACCAATCCAAGGTCCCCAAGTGTTCCCAAGAGTGAGATTCGAGGATAGCCTAGAGGGTTTCGACAAGTGCCTTAGCAATGTGGACCTATCGGAACCCGCTAGCATTATGTGTCTCCCTCCCTCTTTTCCATGGGCCCAACTTTGCGTAGGAATCCCCACGAGTTTCATGGGCTTCGGGGGTGTTCAATCGGGGTCCGACCTATCCCTTAGAAAGGACTAGCTCGGTCAGTCCCTTCGATTTCCCTCGAAGTCTTCCACTATTATGAAGGATGGATGCGAAGGGAGGTAAGAAAATGTTGAGAAAGATCAACTTGGGTCCAACGAGTTCTAGGAGACTATTGAGATGAACCTTGGCCCATTCTATGAGCCCGACCTTACCTCTAGCAAAGTCGTGGCAATTGACTGGGTCGTGAGGGTGTCCTAAAGGGTTGCGACATTGCGCGATAGGGTTGCGCAAGTCCCTTTGGGCATTCTCGCTTCTTTCCACCACTAGCCACATGGCACCACAAGGCTAGTGATGCAAGCTTGATCGCTGTCCATTTGTCTCAATCTGATTAAGGAAGCTGGCATAGCAAGGCTAGCTAACCGAATATAAAGTTCAGTTTTTAAAATAGTTGGGTACCATGTATATTTGTAAATAGTGTGAGATAGTGGTTTGTATTAGTATGTGTGCAAGAGTATTGTGTGAAGTAATAAGACTTGAATAGTTTTATTGGTACAAAGTTATGTGCCAGTGTAAAAAGTCTTAATGTAATGCATTTATATATTGATGATTTATATTTTACTTTGATTACCATTCGAAGTACTTGTAATGCATGGTCAATCGAAGGGCAAAATGTTCTGTCTTGGGATGTTTTAGGTCTTTACAATTTGTAAATTAATTTTTTGTTAACATCATTTGCAAATAAAATGAATTTCATTTGACAGTAGGGATAAGTTCCACGCGTACTGTCAAAGTAAAAATGCGAAGAAATAAAACCAAGAACACCATCAAAACAACAAAAATAAAGTTTTTCACTGGCAGCAGTTTTGGCTAAACCATCAGCACAAAAGTTTGCCTCTTTACAGACATGTTCCAGCTTCTGATCAGAGTTTGGAGAGGAGGGATATGCAGTCGTCTTTAATATTCCCATAAGGGTGCAGTTAGGAATCTGCTTTATAAATGAAAAAAGAAAGAGAGAGAACACTAGCATCACATTCAATCTCAATTTTGTCAAAACCCCGCTGAACTGTCAAAGAGAGACCTTGTCTGCGCCCCAAGCTCGGCAGCAACACGTGTGGTCACACCCAAGCCGTTGTTAAACCCCACAATCCAGTTGGCCTAATCATCCCTAATAAAACCCCCACAGCCAGCCATGCCAGTATTACCAATGGAAGCAACATTTGAATTAAGTTTAACCCACCCTTTTCTTGGGGGGTTTCAAGAGAGACACAAAGTTTCTTAAATATTTCAGTGGCTTTCTTGACACTGTTGGCAACAATAGAGTTTGGAGAACTGGGCATTTAGGACTTTTTTGGTTCTAGCTGTCCAAGGTGACAGCAAAATTGAGAGAAGACAAGGAATCAAGGGGCTCTTAGGACAAACGTGTTACAATAACTGTGGGCTTTCTATGCATTCCCTCACAAAAGTGTACTAAGACTGCAATTCTTAAAAACTATTCAGCTTCAATCTCCTTATCAGAGTTCTGAATACAGGAGATGCTACACTTTAGATGTCCATAGAGAAGGCAGTAAAGCAGACAACCCATAAAAAAACAACCTTTTAAATTTTATAAACATGAAACAAAATTTCAAGATCAACCTCAAAGTACTGGTTCCTACGAGTTTTTAACAAAACCAGAAAGTTGAATACTCTTTCCCATTTATATTCGATAATTTAATTGCTTAAACAATCAACCGAACTGCATATGAAGGACCGAATGCCTTGGTTGAAATTCAAACCATGCGTTTGGAGTGCATGGCACTTTGCTGAAGGCATAACACAGTGCCCTACGTTAAGGCAAGTCTTTGCAGACGTACCATAACCAACACATCCAGATGAAACCACAAACTGGAATATCAACTCTCAACTTCTTACAATACACAGATATTACCATCAACTTTCTCCTCTTTAATAAAATAGCAAATGATAAATAGATAGACCTACATCTAAAGGACTAAATAAACTAAAATTGCAGAAATATTCAGACACAAGTAGCAGCCAAAAAGTCGACACACATAAATATGCAAAACAGTTGTGAGCTAAACCATTCTAAAAGGAGCTATCAAAAGTCAGTCAAGCAAATCTGACACTGGTGTCTTCCTGAAGGCATCAACTTGAGTCAGTTGTGAAGCCAAAGCCTTATTTGGAAAAACTTGATCTGCCTTCATTCTCTCCCTCATCCCATAGGCTGGAGCTTTGGCATTTATGTAAGTCTGAGTTAAAGCTTGGAACTGCCTGAGCCGGGACACATACCCAGCCTGCCTCATCCTATGGAACATTTTTTCAGAATTATGGATATCACCCCTCTTTGCATATTGGTCCATTATAGCCATGTAAGAACTAAACATTGGCCTCTTCTGGTTCTGTTGGATTGCTTTCTGCAAGATAGAGTCAGCCTTTTCCACCTCCCCTGCTTCCACATAGAGCTTCACTATTGCATCCCATGTCAATGGTCCAATCCGGCACCCACTATCTGCCATGCGTTTAACAACATCCTTGCCCTTAGATAGCATCCTTTGGTTGGCATAAACCTTCAACAGGACAGCATAATGCTTTGAAGAAAGCTTCTTCCATGTTTTCAACATCCTCTCAAAAACTGCCTCTGCTTCTTCAATTTTCTTCAACTTTCCCCATGCTTCAATGGCAGCCATGCACTCATCAAGTCGGGGATTTGATTCACAGACCTTCCAAATTCTTCCCACTTCATCAGCCTTTCCAAGCTGTGCATAAAGGGGAAGCAAAGACCGGCAAGCCCAACGATTCACCTTTAAGTTTCCCCCTTCCATCTCTTTCAAAACTGCCTCAGCTTTTTCTTTAAGCCCACCTGCAGCATAATGCTTAGCCAAGATGGCTTGCGTGTGTATGTCTGGTTCAACACCTTCTGCCTTCATTGTCTCCACAATTTGATCCATCCCAGTTATGTCATTGGATAAACCTTTGGTGTCTATCAAAAGTTTGTAAGTAAATAGAGAAGGCTTGACATTTTCTTTTTCCATCAACAATAATACATCAGCTATTTTCTTCTTGTCAACCCTCTTGTAGAGGAGAAGCAACTGATTGCAAGCAAATGAAGTAACAGGGAATTCTAGGTCCTTCATTTTGTTAAAGACTTCCTCTGCTTTCTTCACATTGTTAGCAGCAACACAGTTAGCTAACAGGGTTCGGTAGATCACCTCCCCTCTAAAAGATTTTGGGATCTTTTCAATGAGGTTTTGCGCCTTATGTAAGTCACGTACTTTGGCAATCAAATCAAGCCGAGAAGCATAATCTCTCTCAACAAAGTCAAGTTTCTTATTTGCTTCCAACCACTCAGAGAACTGCAAAACCAACAAAGCATTAACAAAGGACAATATTGCAATAAGTGCAAATTCATGCTTTCGCTAACTTAATTTCGACAGATGAAGGCAAATATATACCCACTTTACCAGTATATACAACCAATAAAATATTAAAAATTCTTACTGGACCAAGATCACAACAAAAGTAGACAACGACCACAACTTCAATATTTTCATAAGGTCATCAATGAAAGCCAATGGCATGTAAAGGAAGTTTTAGGCATTAGTTTGGGATATTCTATCAACTTCCCTATAAAACAATAATATTTCTTTAGTTTCCTTTCCTAATAGTGGTCCTAATAACAAATTGCAAAGAGTAGAAACTGTACAGAGTATTCAATCTAAGCAAGTTGCAATTTGGAAAAAAGAAAGAAAAAAAGTAAATTATTCCATATGCCCAGTCATCTCCTCCCAAAAAAGCAAAGGGAAAGTAGCTTTTTTTCCATGCCGTAGACTTCTCGAACCAATGAGTAAAGTGCAAAATACCACAAATAATATATTAGAAAATAAAAAGAAAGAAAAATTGTCCTTCGGTAACACATAACAGAATTGAAGGGTGAAGTAGAATGAAGAAGCGAAAGCACACAATGTAAGTATGGCTTGAAAGTAAAAATGTGATAATCAAGAAGATTATTGGACTAGTTATAGGTAATGAAAACGCACAAAAGATGCACTCTATATTCAGAGCATCAGGACAAAAAAGCACAAATACAGTAATAAAAAATTTCATATTGAAAATTTCTACAGTTGTACATATGTATATAACTGATTCCAGTTACAAGATTCATACTAAAACTTCAACATTCATACATATGAATATGTAAGCACATACAAAAGTATGCACGTATGCACACTCAACATAGTAAATAAGTTTCCTCAAGTTCAGCAAACAGAGATTTTTAGTTTTCCTTTTTCGTTTCACCAATCAAACTCTAAGGGCACGTGATAAGAGTCTCAATTCATCAACAGCTGAACTACTTCAAATGCAATTGGAAACTTAATAATGAACATAAAATCTTAGATTAATATGGTCAACAAACTACAGACAATAAATAAGTTGGGGTAATTTAAAGAACTTATATGAGATCCCTATATGAGGACCTACAACTCTAGCAACGAGTCACTATTTCTTTTATAAAAAGCCAAAGTAAAAGCAAAAATAATATGATGCATCACTTGATTTAGTTATGCAAGACTGGCAATTTCAAACCATCAAAGCCAAGCAACATCAGACATTTGTTTTAAATCCTTAATACACTCGCATCATTCAAAAAAAAAAATTCTCTTTTTACTAGATACATTTTGAAAAACTAACGACTGCTTCCACTTCTATATAGTACACCATGAGCATCATAGGATCATCTCATTTTTCAAATCTCTCCACAAATTTTACTTGCTAAGCTATATTTAACATAGCATGTAATTGATGCAGCAAAGAAAAACAAAGATATGTTATTTCAGGATTTTAGGTTTATTTTTTGACTTATTATGGAATAAGTTGTGATTTATTCTTCTAAGGAATAAAGTAGGAATAGTTTAGGAATTTAAGGATTTGGGATTTTATTTTTAGGATTTGATTTGGTCTTAGGGATTTTATTTTCTACTTATAAAAAAAAGGATTTGATTTAGTTTCCTATTTTAATTACGTTTGGTGCCTATAAGAGCACCTCTAATACGGCTTTAGGTAGACTTAACTTTGAGAAAAGCTACAGAGTTTTGATATCGCTCTCCCTCTTCAGATTTTCCTTCCTTCTAATTTCCTCTATTTCTCACCATCTTCTACCTTCTCCGCCTTTGTTCCTCCTCTTCTACTTCTCCCTTAATTTATTTCTGTCTCTTCAGTTACTACATCAATAATATTTAAATATAATAATCAAGCAATGAGTATTTAGTTGTGAGGTAAAACTTTTCAATAGAATTAAAAGATTTCTAAGAGTCCATTAATTGGTTCATTATGAAAAGGAGAGCATATCAGACACAGACAACCAAGACACACTTGGTTAAAGTTATAACGATGAGTAAAGTTCATAGAAGTATTTTTTGTGCATTTACAACCCTTCCCATCCAACATAAGAATACAGTGCAACTGGGAATAACAAACGGTTTTCTACACCGCATGTTAAATGTCAAGCACAGTCACATGAACGTAGAAGAAAACCATATTTGTGCAACATGGAACACTAATAAAACCTAATTCCAACGGGTTTATAAGAATAATATTGGCCGTCGAAAAATACATATACAATTTAATCCCACATGACATCAATGTAGCATATGTATACACAACCCGCAACCAAGGACATTAATTAAATGACAAGTAAAATTATCAAACATGAAACAAAAAGTACTCAAAAAATGACTGCACTAGCTAAATCGAATGATTTCGATGTAAAAAAGGGCACGTTAAATCACCTGCAATGCTCTCCCATACATTCGACGCTTACGAAGATTAAGCATGGCCAAAGAGATCTCTTCCCGACTCAAATCTTTTCCTTCTTCAACCCACTTATCAAGAGCACTACTAACTGAAAGACCTGGAGCAGAAATAATGGCCTTGAACACTTCTGAGGAAGCCTTGTAAGCGCGTACCCTTTTCTCACCTCGACTAGTCTCAGTATCGGACAATTCTAGTTCATTTTGAGGAGTTTCTTCAGTATCATCTTCATCACCGGAGTGTTCTGGTTCAGAAATTAATTCATCCTCAATTTCATCTTCGGAATTATTCTCTTGAATTGCCTTGGCACTAGCAGGTGTTTCAAGTTCAGAAAATCCATCTTCCAAGTCATCTTCCAGTCCACTGCTTTTTGCACCAGCTTGTGAGGAAAGTGCACACCTCCCAATAGAGAAATTTGAGGAAATGTGTTTTGTATGGTAAAATCTCAATAAAGATATACATCTTTCATGTATTGCTCCATAGGACTCAAAAATACCAACCTTTTCTTCTATATAATTATTTGATACTTCTAATTTAGCATGAGCAACATGAGAAGATGCTATACTAAATCTTTGAGTCCTGAAAAGAGGGAAAAAACTTCATGTAATCTTACTTCGAACAGAAAGGCACAAACCACAAAAGAAAAAAGAAAAGATTTTATTTATTTTTAGTTTCCTTACAAACACACATCATTTGGAAGAAAATTCAAAAGTTAGATGCGTAATGAAGAAACCAATTACATGAGATATCCAACCTTCCAGCAGGATCCAGTCAAATTTACAGGTTGGTAACCGTTATTAAAAATATATGCAATCGTCTATAACTGGAAAAGGATACATAACAACAATATCAATGATGAATGTAATAACATATATAGCAAAGGTCAGAAACCATAAGCATTTTGGATATGAGCAAAGGTCTAGAATTCACATTAAGGAAGAAACTCATAGTTGAAGAATGATAATAAAAACATCAAAATGACCAGGGGGGATAATAGAATGGACTAAACATCAGCATATATTGTAAAATGAACGGAAATCCAATTTTTCAAATTGAGAAAATGCCTCAATTTTCACTACATGCTGATGAAAAACACAAGTTTATCACTCAATGATGAACAATCCCAATATGTTTGTGTATATGTAAGTATGCATGTATATAAGACACCATTCCCATTCCTCACCATACAGGGGTGTAGATGTTGCCAAAAGATAAGGGAAGAATAAAAAAAGTAAAACAATTTCGATAAACCAAGCCCAATTAAAGTGAACACTTTACATGCAAACCCCAAAAACATTTTTGAGTTTTGAAGCAATGTTTGATTTCACTGTCTCCTACACACAACTAGGTTGATGTTGCAACATAAAATTAGTACAAGTTAAAGAAGAAAATATGACGAAAAAACACACTAACACATACTGAGAAATAAAAGAAAGTAAGCATTCAGGAATGTTTTGAGAAACAAAAAAGGGCTTGTTTGACTGTCTACTGTTTCCATTACATGTCGCCTGCATTCTGTTTAATTTTTAGAAATGATGAACCATTTTCAGCCAATCCTTAAAGCTAATCTGAGACACATTTGTTGGTGTGTTAAGGGAGAAATATTGTTAGCAGTGGATTTCTTATTAGAAGTGATGATGTGCTAGTTAACAGTAGAGGTAGTGGTTTTAGTGGAAGTAAAAGTTAATAGTTGTTTTTCATGCGAATCAGACCACTAAAGACACAGACGACATCCTGATTTCACTGCCCTTCCTTTTTTGAAGCTTTCTATCCCTCTGGCCCTCATTTGACCTCCTTATAATAATGAATTTGCACCAAAGTTGATATATTTTGTACTCCAATTAATTCCAACGCTTCTCTGCCTTTTACTGCTTCTCTCTCGCTTTTTTTTTTGTTTCATTCTTACAACAGTACATTTCTCTGTGTTTGACTTAGCAAATAATGTGATACTTTGACGACAACCAAAACACAAACAAAAATACACAACCTTACCCAAAAGTCATATCAACTACCCCGTATGTAAAACTAAGACTCATCAGTTCATGCTGTGACTGCAGAGAAAAATCACAAGTAGATCGAAGAAAATAAATTTTCAAATAATTGATTTCTCAATTTTATTCACCCAATGAACCAATAACCTCTTACTGAACCAATAGGAATATAACTATACATTCCAGTTCAGTTAGATTGATTCGTTTTCCTCCACTTTCTCGGCAACCAACCACACGGGAAAATGATCAGCCAATTAAACACATATCAGTATAACATCATAATGTACATCCACGCAAACATGTTTGTGCAATGTGTAGCCATGTATGAAAATAAACACAGAGAGAGAGAGAGAGTTACTTGAGATGATTAGGAGCTCGACGCAATGCCCACATGGTGAATCAGAGATGTTCCAAGGGGAAATGATAGTGTCAGAAATGGCGAAAAACCCTAGTTTCTAAGCGGGTGAAGGGAGCGACTCAAAAAGAGATCTTAAACCCTAAACCCTAGAAGATAAGCTCACTTCGGAAAGTATGGGCCTACTCGGTCTTCAGTTTATGACAGATATTATTACAGAGAAGCCCCTGTATTTTCTGTAACTGCTGCATTAGCTGCCCCTAAAAATATTCTTTTCGTGGTGGCCAACGGTTGGGCCAGGCCGGGTGTGGACATTCATTGTCCCGGCCCAAATGGATGGGAGCAAAAAGCCCTCTTCTTAATAAATCTATCTTTTTCACATTTAATCATGCGTGGTTCAAAAGTTAATTGTAAAATTTTTAATAATATATAGACGCTGTTTAGTTTTTATTATTTAAAGTTGGATTTAAGTAATTTTGTTTAAATTAATTTTTTTATATAATACTTTTTAAGCTAATTCATTCGATTGGATTTAAGCAAAATTACTTAAATCTATCTTTTAAAAGAAATCAAACAATGCTTTAATATATTTAAATTTTAGTCAGATGTATTTTTAAGAGTTGATGTGTATTATCAGTTTTATATATTTTCTCTTTTCGTGCATACGTGCCTTTTATTAATTGAAGTTAACACAAAATTCTTGCCACAATCAAATTCTATTGCATCATTTGAATTGTTTTCAAAGTATAACATTTTTTGCTATTATATATGTATGCACACAATGAAAACTAACTAAAGATCAAATATATTAAGAATTGTGAAAAAGAAATATAATGCCGATGTTATTGTGAAACAAAAGTCATCGCAAAAAATTTAATTGATAATAAAAATGTAATAAAAAATGAATTTTTTTATAAAATTAAATAGATTTGATAGGTTTCGTGTGTCAATGATTTCGACTTAAAAATTCCTACAACATCAACATGAAGAAGGGTTAATCTATGTAAATATTTTACGATACATGTGAAAATTGTTATTGAATACATATTAAATTTTGAAGACTCGAAATTAAAAACCTAACATCTTTTATTTGAAATTAAAAATATTATGAACATGTATTTTACTGTACACCCTTAAGTTGTTGTGTTTAAATTTTTAAGAATTACCTTTGATAATTAACTATGGTGATATACAGGTTCTTAATCAAATTACACATGACCTTATTCAAATTACTAGAGATAACTTTTTTATCCATTTCAAGTGAAATTTTATTATGAATTAAAGAAAATAAAGTTGGGTTGTCTAAATCTTAATAAACAAGTCAAACATGAAAACTCACATGGAACCGATTTGATCTTAATTTTGATTGATGGATAAATACTATTCATTTCCAATAGATAGTTAATTCTTTTTGAATAATAATAGACGTCATTTGGAAATTCAATTATAAAAAATTTAAAATAATTTTTTGTAAGAGATTTTATGTTATAAACGTTGTTTAGAAAGAGATTTAAACAAATTTAAATTTTTTTAAAGTAATTTTGTATTGAAGAGATTTAAAAATTCTTTTCTAAACTAGGGATAACGGTTCAAATTTCCGTAAAAGATATTTTTTTTAACTTTATTCTGTTTCCACTTTTTTTTAATTTTTTTTACAGGCCGTCTTATTTTTAATATAAAAAAAATTGGGAATGTTTGAAGATTCTAACTTTTCTTTATTTGCTTTTTTTTTTTTTTTATTTCACTTTCCTTATATTGTAAAGCATAATTTTTTCAAAGAAAATCACTTACCCCTCAAGGTTGGCTAACTGATTGATATCTTACCACTTAAGTAATTTAAATCGAAGAAAATTTTTTGTATGGATGATTTTTTCTCAATGTAATTACAAAATTGCCTCAATACTCCTTTATAAATTAGATACTAGTATTATTTTTTATTTTATAAATCAAATTCTCTAGTAATGCATTTTACAACGGTGAGAAAATTCTATGTAGGCTCGATTAAATAAAACAGTGTTGAAATTTTAGTATTTTAGCTTTCTTTTCTTGTCACTTACAGTTTATGGTAATATTTACATGGGTAAGAAACAAACATCTTATGTGTAAGACTGGGAATCACTATTGTTCATGTGCTAAGAGAAGAAATTTCATGGCTGATTCTTTAGCCGAGCTTGGCGTGGGTATGCAAATTGACCTTGCTGCTTGGTTGTGATTTTGGTTTTTAATGGGATTGTCAAATTTGGCTTCTTGCTTTGCTCTGTTATCTACGGTGGGGTGTTTTCTGAGTTGCTGGTGTGGCTTTACTTTAATTTTTAAAAGTTGCAGATGGGTTTTTTTTTTATCTGTTGCTTGACATCAAAAGAGGCTGCCACACTTGGTTTTTGGTTTGTTTTGGTACTTCACTACTTCCTGGTGCAATGGGGCGTTTGCTGAGTTTTGGTGCAGATTTTCATATCTGTTTTATTTGCAGAGGGGTTTTGCATCTGGTGCATTGTTTCCTTAACGCTTTCTTTGTTGGGGCTCTCTGTGCTTTCTTCTTTAGGGTTGTAATTTTCAGAGATCGTACCTTTAAACTCCCTCGATCATTAATAAATTACTTTTGCCATTCAAAATTTTTTATTTTTTTATTTCACCATGTGTTAGATATGGCTTGAAATTTTAGAGCAAAAGCGGATTCATTTTTCAATTTAATTTTGTATGTCTTATCCTACTAGTACCAAAACAGTCACCATTTTTTAATTCTTGGTTTTTCTACTTCAATTTATACTCTTGCATGATGATGTGACAATTAAAAGAAGAATGAACCAGCTTTTACTCTAAAGTTACAAGTCATATCTATCAAATCTGCACATTGGCTTGAATTTTCACAAATAGTAAATACTCTCCATCATCTCCACAAATGCCCCACCCGAGCATAATTCAAATATTGTAAGTAATACCAATCAAGTCCAAGCAATACTTGAACTTGGACACTGCAAATGGCTTAGTCAACATATCTGTTGGATTATATGTTGTCCTAATCTTTTTCACAATCGCCTTCTTTTTAACTTTTGGGATGCCTTCATTTTTCTTGAATACTCATTTGCAACCAACTATTCTTTTACTCATTGGTGGTTTTATCAATTTTCAAGTTTGATTCTTCTCAAGAGACCCCATCTCTTCATGCATGGCTACTAGCCACTTTGAAGAATCTGCACAAGCAATGACTTTTGTATAAATAGAAGGTTCACCTGCATCACTGGTTTCTTGTGCAACTGAAAAAGCATAGACAATTGTATCAGTATTACCAGACAACAACATTACTGTAGGTAGTCTAGTCTCTCTTCTCAGTCTATGTTTGACAATATTGTAAGGTTCATCCTAAATCTGTTAAGTATGTTCTTTACACAAATTCTCACTCTCTTCAGAAACAAGCTGTGTGGAAATATTCTGCATAGGATATGAATAAAAACTTCCTAGCTTCACCTGCTGAGTGTTACTCTTACCCTGCTTGAAATCACAAGCAACATACTCTTTTTTCTCCGGGTTAAGCATAGTATATTCATTAAAAGTAACATAACGACTAATGAGAAATTTAGGTGATTTAGAATCAGGACACCATAAAACTATATCATTTCACACCATCAATATAACCAAGAAAAATACACTTTTTAGCTCTAGGCTCTATTTTTTAATCATTAACATATGCATATGTAGGACACCCAAATATTATTACCATAGAATAATCAAGAGAGTTACCAAACCATACCTTGTATGGGGTTTTAAACTCTATAGTTGTATTAGGAGATCGATTCACCAAATAATAGGCAGTAAACGTCGCCTTTGCCCAAAACTTCTTAGTCAAACCAACATTTGAGAGCATACAACGAGCTCTCTCTAATAGAGTTATGTTCATTTGCTCAGCCACCCCATTCTGTTGTGGTGTGCCTCTAACTGTCTTATGTCTAACAATACCTTTATCTCTACAGTAGTCATCAAACTCATTTGAACAAAATTTCAAACCATTATTTGTCCTCAGCCTTTTAATCTGCTTCCCTGTTTGTTTCTCAATCATTGTTCTCCATTGTTTAAAACGCTTGAATGCCTCATATTTGGTCTTCAACATATACATCCAAGTTTTTCTTGGGTAATCATCAATGAATGTAAGTATATACTTGTAACCACTCTTAGATGGAACACACGAGGGTCCCCAAAGATCGAAGTGAATATAATCCACAGTACCCTTGGTTCTGTGAATCGCTACACTAAAGCTAACTCTCTTCCGTTTGCCAAAAACAAAATGCTCACATAATTCCTGTTGGAAATCACCTTGACAAGATGCACAGGTGGTGATCTTCCAAACACCCAAGTCTAGAATGACTTGTAGAAAGAAATACAGCAATCGAACACAAGAATAGAAAATCAAAGAAAGAAAGAAGACAAGCAATTTGTTATCGAGGTTCGGCAATGTACCTATGTCCCCGTGAGTTCCTCTGAACTCTCTGCACTAAATCAAATGGTTCTTACAAGTTACAGCAATCCCCTTCAAGAAATCAAGTTCTTGAAGAAACAAGAAGAGAAGAAAGAAAGAAGATGAGAACTAACAATGCTCTCTATCTAATCTAGACTTCTCTCTCTTTTACAACCAGCCTCACTTTCAAAGAGTCCCTCTTGTGTTTGTCACTCTTAGACAATTCTCTCTATGTGTTTACAATTGATCTCACAATGTCACAAACTTGTGTGTTTCTAATGTTGAAAAATGAGGCTAGGAAACCCCTTTTATAGTCTTTCACTTCTTGGACATTCTTGTGAATCAATCTCTTCCCTTTGATCATGATCTCTTATTTAATCATAGCCCTTCATCACTCTCAAAGTAGTGCTGTGCGTTTTGGCCTTGCACACACACACTTTAGAGGGTTCTTAAGCCTGCTGCCCATGTGTGCAGTAGTGTGCCTAGGCGGTGCGGTGTTGGGCATGCGCGCTGCGGCACTGGTACGCACCTGATGGTGTGCATGCTGGGAGGCGCAGTGCTGGGCGTGCGCACTGCGGCGCTAGTGCGCACCTGATGGTGTGCATGCTGAGAGGTGTGGTGCTGGGTGTGCGCACTGCGGCGCACATTGGTGCTACTCCTTTCTGCTGCTGTGCGCACACCCTTCTGCTTGTGTGCAGAAGTGCGCACACTAGTGCACATGGCCTTCCCTTACTCCAAATTGATGCACACATATGTGTGCAGTCTTCTAACTTGCTGAATATTAATCCTCCACCCTTTTTTTTAGACTTTAATCATCTTTGAACCATGTAGTGCAGCAGCTGAATCTACCAATAACGGCGACTACGACGTACAAGGTGATAATGGGAATAGGAGGCACAGTGTATACCAATGGCATCTATAAAGGTGTGTTACTATCTTTTCCTGAAGTAGAGGTGGTAGAGGATTTTCTACCCTTGGAGTTGGGGAAAGAAGATGTCATTCTGGACATGCAATGGTTAACGAAACTAGGATCGATGCAAGTCAATTGGAAGGCATTAACCATGAAATTTACCTTGGGTCAAACCACGGTAACACTGAAGGGAGAACCGGGACTTTGCAAAAAACAGGTATCGCTCAAAGCAATGATGCGTACTGTGCAGCATGATGGACACAAGTATTTGCTTAAACTGGGGACCTTAGTGTTATGGAATGAGAACGAAGAAGTAGCTTTGGAGGTGTCCCAAGCGGTCAATACACTTCTACAAGAATATCCTGAAGTGGTGACAGAGCCGAGGGGATTACCCCCTCAACGGGTATTAGATCATTGTATCACCTTGAAGGAAGGAGTTGAACTAGTGAGCGTGAGACCATACCGGTATCCACGAGTGCAAAAAGATGAAATCGAGCATTTGGTTAGTGACATGCTATCAGCTGGTATCATACAGCTAAGCCATAGCCCATTTTCAAGTCTCGTGATTCTGGTTTTAAAAAAAAAGATGGTAGCTGGAGGTTCTGTGTTGATTGTAGGGCTTTGAATCGAGTGACTATTCCAGACAAATTTCCAATATCGGTGATAGAGGAGCTCTTAGATGAGCTACATAGAGCATGGTTTTTTTCTAAATTGGATCTCAAGTCGAGATATCACCAAATTAGAGTAAGCCCTCGAGATGTGCCTAAGACGGCCTTCAGGACTCATGAAGGTCACTACGAGTTCCTGGTGATGTCGTTTGGGTTGATGAATGCACCAGCGACTTTCCAAGCCTTGATGAATGAGGTATTTAAGCAGTTCCTTCGGAAATTTGTATTGGTATTCTTTGATGATATCTTGGTATATAGAAAATCTATGACGGATCATCTGGAACACTTGAGGACAGTTTTGGAGACGATGAAGATCCATTCGTTGGTAGTTAACCTTAAGAAATGTGTTTTTGGATAAAATGAGCTGGAGTATTTGGGTCACATTGTGTCGGCTACAGGGGTGGCAGTGGACCCTAAGAAGATCCAAGCGATGGTGGAATGGTTAACTCCTCCTAACCTAAAAGCCTTACGAGGATTTTTGCACACGATACTATCGAAAATTTGTCAAGAATTATGGGCACATAGCAGCACCACTCACTAATCAACTCAAGAAGGATCGTTTTGGGTGGAATGAGGAAGCACAACAGGCATTTGAGGCTTTGAAGGTGGCCATGACAACTGTTCTCGTATTAGCTCTTCCAAACTTCCGTCAACCGTTTGTGGTGCAAATGGATGCTTCTGGTTTTGGCATCGGTGCTATATTAATGCAAAACCAGAGACCAATCGCATTCTTTAGTCAAGTACTTAACCAACGGGATCGGTCTAAGTCGGTATACGAGCGCGAGCTGATGGCTATTGTTTTGGCAATCCAAAAGTGACGACCTTATCTTTTGGGGCGCAAACTCATTGTGCGTACTGAGCAGAGGAGTTTGCGATTTTTGCTTGACCAACGGCTGGTATCTGACAAGCACCAGAAAATGGGTTTCGAAGTTATAGGGTTACAGTTTTGACATCGAATACCGACCTGGTTATGAGAATAAAGTGGCTGATGCGTTATCACGAAGAGGAGAAGGTTGCGAGCTAGCTGTCCTCACTGTTTCATGTTGTGTGCCAGGCGATGAATTGAACAATGAGGTTTACTCCGACCTCATTTATGAACCAATCAAACAGCAGCTATTGCAAAGGTCAGACTCATTTCCGGACTACAGCATACTGCACGACATTTTATTAAACAAAGGATGGATAGTGATTCCGTCGGAATCCACTCTCATTCCGATATTGTTAACAGAATATCATGAGAGCAAAGTAGGAGGACATTCTGGGGTCTTAAGGATAGTTCAGAGGTTGTCTAGAGATGTTTATTGGCGGGGTATGAGGAAACAAGTGCAGTGTTATATGGCCGAATTTTCAGTTTGTCAACAGAATAAACACGAGGCTCTACGCCCTGCTGGGCTACTGCAACCACTACCAATTCCGGAACAAGTTTTTGAAGACTTATCCATGGATTTTGTGGAAGGACTGCCTAAATCCGATGGATTCAATTTTTTATTTGTGGTGGTTGACCGTATTTCGAAATACGCTCACTTTATTCCACTCAAACACCCTTTCAATGCCTAAGATGTTGCAATGGTATTCGTCAAAGAGATTATCCGCTTACATGGGGTACCCCGCTCCATTGTTTCAGATCGCGATAAGATATTTCTAAGCAAATTTTGGACGAAGCTATTCCATTTACAGGGTACATCATTGAAGCACATCATCGCTTATCACCTACAAACGGATGGGCAAACCAAAGTGGTCAATCGGAGCATTGAGACCTACTTAAGGTGTTTTGCGGGAGACAAACCCAAGCAGTGGGTTAAATGGTTACCTTGGGCAAAATATTGGTACAATACTTCATTCCACTTTTCCATGCACACTACTCCATTCTGCGTTCTCCATCGCCGTGATCCACCACCGTTACATTTTGAAAGGAGTTCCACTCTTATGTCTGAGGTGGATGCTCAACTACAAGCTCAGGATCACATTTTAGATGAACTCAAATTTCACTTGAACCGCTCTCAGAAACGCATGAAGGATTATGCGGATAAAAAGCGCCGCGAAGTCGAATTTGAGGTTGGAGATTGTGTCTATATTAAGCTGTGTCCTTATCGTCACAAGTTTTTGGCAAGGAAAAAAATGAGAAGTTATCTCCTAAATTTTTCGGTCCTTATCAGGTGTTGTCTCGAGTTGGCGCTATGGCATACAAGTTGGACTTGCCCTCTACTACCTCCATTCACCTAATGTTCCATATTTCGGTGCTAAAGAGAGCACTAAGCGAGACCACCAGGGTGCAACCCATCCCTGAGGTCTTTACGGAGGAGATGGAGTAGAAGGTGGAACCGGAAGCGGTGGATGGGTTACACTACAACACACACGAAAAGTTGGAGGTGGAAGCATCTTTCGAATTTTGAGACATCATGGGAAGAGTTTGAATTTCTCAACGCGCATTTTCCCACCTTTCACCTTGAGGACAAAGTGAGATTCCGAGGGGGTGGTATTGATAGACCATTGATTAAGAGCACTTATGTGCGGCAAAGGCTCAACAAGGTGATGAAGGATTAGTTGCAGGGGAAGCTTCCAATTTCTATTAGCAGAGAGTTTGTTAGATGAGTTGGCTTTATTGAGTTTTTTATTTTTGTTGGTTAGTGAGTCTGTTAGCTGCTGTGAGCTGATGCTCAGATATAAATAGGAATAGGGGGGAAGGGGAGGAGCAGGGAATTTTAAGAGATCAAAAGGGAGAGACTAGGCTTTCGAAATCCTAGCTTTCATTCACTGTTCTTCCTGTATTTTCCATTGTTATCCTTGATTAATGTCATTCAGTTTTTTCTAATCTTACTATATCTTCCCCTTTCCTTATCACAATCATTGAGATTTATCAATTTGGTGAAAGTGTTATACCAGCATGTTCCTGTATGACTCATTGTCATAAGTTAGTTTCTTCAGCTACGAACACATTTTTAGAGTCTGAGGTTGCCTTGGTACCTATGGCCAATTGTAGAGTGTGAAGGGCGATGTGAAGATGGACAAGCCCGACAATCAAGATCCAAGGGGCCTCCTCCAGGCAGAGAAGCAGAAGGAACTCCAACTGGATTTAGAGAAGCAATATACTGCGGGACTTCGTCGACGAGATGGATGCACCGTTGGATTAGGTCTTTAAGCATCAATTTACAATCATTTTGTACTCTTACAAGAATGTTCTGTGCCATGTTATTGTACTCTTGTGCAAGGTTTTGGATTTATATGATATTATACTTGAGTTATGTTAGGGAAAAATATGTTTTGGTACTCAGAATTTTAAGATTTGGGCATAAAAAGGTTATCAGTAGGTATTTTGACTTTTCAAGATTGTCTGCTTGAATTTGATTGACGTTCATGTGCTTTGAAAAGTGTTAGGCTTCTCCTCGCTTACCATCCTTTGTTTGAGTTTATTGCAATGAGCGGTTGAATCCATGGGGTTTTGTTTTGCGGAAAGTTGTTCCCAAAGATCACTCATAATTTTGGAATTAAACATTATCAGGGAATTACTTTGATGACCGAGTTATCTTTTTCATTTCTGTTGCTAAATTAAGATTCTGGACTGGGGGAAAGTTTTTCCCACATCTCTCGTTTGGATGCTATTGTTCTTAAAGTGTTTTTACTTTGGGAAAAATACTATTTTCTTGAGGTTAGGGTTAAATACGTGATGTTTTCCCTTAATTTTCAGCAATGCCACTTACCTTCTTTTCGGTGTTCATATATGCTAACAGGACATTTGCCTATTTTTGTTGTCCATGTTAATCAAATTTGGGAGAGTTGGTCAAAAGTTGTGAAAATTTAGATTTGGAATGGGAAAAACATATATACTCCCATAACGGTCAGAATACGACCTCTATACTCTTTAATTTGTAGCGCCATTGGAAGACTTTTAACAGATTGGCAACTTTTTAAGAGATTTTTTTTAAAAATTTATTCGTAACATTTCAGTGGTCGTGTCAAGCATCTAAGAGAGACTTGAGGTTGTTGGGTTCGAGTAAAAATCGCTTGAACTCAGGGTCAAGATCACCCTCAAGCGCTTCATATCTGGGCACAAAAATGGTGATGTTGTGTTTGCCAACTGCGTCTGTGAGTTGCCGCAATAGGAGAGTTTTGCAATGAGTTCAACGAGCTCGATGTAGTGTGTATTGAGAAGAGCTGACCAGAATAGAGTTGGAGTTGACTTGGCCCGAGTGGGCTGTGTTACTTGCAATGTGGCATCGAGTTTGAGCTTGGAGGAGAAGAAAGAAAAAGAAATGTGAAGAATAGAGAGGGAGAGTAAGCCTACACCACTGAAAAAGGGATTATGACATATCAAAGTTTTGGTGTCTTGTAGAGATTGATATAGAATGAATACATAGTTTTGTACATTTCAAAGACTAGCTACTCTTGACTTGTTTTTATTCTCTTATCAATTATACGTGAACTATTGTTTTTATACATTTTGTTATCTTTTTGTTTTTTCTTTTAAATTTTTCATAGTAAAAAATGAGTTACTCTCTTAGTAAATGTTTTGTCGAACTATATAAATTTTGTATGTTCATTCATATAATTTTATTTTTGTCTATTCAATTTTCTTATTAAATTAATAAATATATAATAATTCACTTTTATGATAATCTCAAATATTCTCATTTTTACTACCAATCTAAAATATGAGTCATCACAATATAGTTTCGATCGATGGCTTCTTTTTATACTGACTAAACATATTACCAATGCCTTAATTAATGAAAAAGTAACGAATATAACAACAATGATAAATAAACAAATGGCAGAATGGAGTCGTAAGTAGTACTACTCCTCATCTCTATTTTCACGACTAGTGGTCACATGCCCACCGTATACTAACCAGTGTTTTAAAAAACCAATTTGGGGCGCGCCCGGGTCGCGCCCACGGGCGAAATCCGGGTAAAACGCCCGCGGGCGTGATTGTTGGGGCGTTTTTTTTTTTTTTGTCGCGACATCAAAACGACGTCGTTTTGGATCAACTGATATCAGCCCAATTAACCAAAACGACATCGTTTTGGTCAGTTACTAATAATTCATCTTCCCTGGCTTGCGGCTCGGCTCGAACTCAGGACCAAATATGTCATAATTATAAACCTTACCACTGAGCTAACGCTGATAATATGATATTATTACACTTCATAAATATATAATACATGTTATTTAGTTTAATAATAATTACAAACTATTTAATTAATCACATACAAATTACAACAATATAGAAATATAAGTTATACTTCATATAATTTATATATAAATATATATTAATATTTATAAAATTATAATTATCAGACTATAATGAGTTGTAACGTATTAAATTTTGATAAAATTAATTAATTAGTTAAAAATTAAATTATTTTTATTTTACTATTCTAATTAATTAATTAATATTATTTTATTAAAAATTCAAAACATCTCAAAAGATTCAAAAGACTTACCTGGATTTTCAACCTTTTAGGTTAGAATTTTAAATTTTCGACATTTTGATTGGACGTCATTACAAATAGAACCACTATGTTGAATGGATACATATGCAACAAATAATAATATACCTATAATATCATATGTGATTAAAATTTTCATCAAATTGTTTGATATTTATGTAAAAATATTTTGATAAATATTCATTAATAGGTCTTAAGTTAGTAAAGTTTATTGATAATTAATTAATTAATATTTTTATAATTTAATTAATATTATTTTATCAAAACGCCCCAATGTTTCAAAAGGCTTACGCCCCAACGCCTCGGGGCTTACGCCTCGCCTCATTGAGGCAAAACGCCTCGCCCAACGCCCTCGCCTCTGAAAACACTGATACTAACTATTGTTCTTTTGGTCGGGGCATATCTTTTCTTTTTTATAATTTTTTTTTATGTTGTGGATTTTGATAATGTTGAGGTTTAATTTAAAATTAATTTAAAATTAATGTTTATTTTTAATTTTTTTTAAAATTTAATCAAATCAAACTAATTATTAATTGTTATTTAATGAAATAAAATAAAATATAATTTAATTTAGTTAAATTTTTGATAGATTTTAAAAAATAAACTTTTACTCAAAATTATCTTTAAATTTAACCCAAACATGTTCCATGTGGTCCGTGAGAGATTATTTGAGTTTGATAGAGGTTTGGCAAAGAGCTGGTGGGCTTTTATGGCTTTTTAACAAGTCAACATTGACAAAAACTCACCAATTTTTTTTTTCTTACTCTTCATTATACTTTAATCAATCAATATGATATTCCTTTTCTTCTCTCTTCTTTAAATTGTTTGTGATAAAAGCTAAGTAGACCCACTTCAACTTTCTCTAACAAAATTTTGCTTCCGTGTTTCGCTTTTATATGTAAATCCCACTCTATTGGGTAACCTAAATTTGTGTACTTGTGCCCATTCTTGGTTTCTATTCACCTAATTTTGTGCTCCATCGTCAACCTAACCTAACCATATCTGTATTCTCTTTTATTTTTATTTCCATTCTGAATTTTAGATTTTTAGCTTATTTTCAAATTCTAGATTTAGATGAGAATTTGAAAATCTAATAAAGTATCTTTATAGACTTGATCTACGAGTTCAACTGTCAAAACGAGAAATTATAAAGATTCTTCATCTTTAATGATCATTTATCAACATTTGTACGTACAATTGAATTCATTTTAATGGGGGAAATTCATTGTATTTTTTTACTCTTTTATTGGCTTTCTATAACAAATACTTTAAAAGTACTTGTTAACAAGAAATAAGTGTCCAAAATAATGCATTGAAAATTTTAAATGACATTTGAAATATACTTTTCATTTATGAATGCATATATAAATTATATATACGGGTATGGTATATTTGTAAATTCAAATTCAACTTTTGGGTTAATTGTAGCGTAACTACTTTATTTAATATTTTTTAAACATTTACTTTAAAACACTTATTAACAAGTACTGGTAAATGGCCAAACAAACCCATTGAGAATTTTAAATAAAAATGACATTCGAATTATACTTTTCATTTATGAATGTATATAAATTATGTATACGGTATGATATATTTGTAAATTTAAATTTAAATTTTGTGTTAATTATAATGTAACTATTTTATTTAATATTTCTTAAAAAATATGTTTTAGGAAAAAATATACAGATTTGAATGCCAAAAAACATAAAATTTGCATTTAAGAAACTGTCTTGGTGTATGTTCTCTGTTTCAGCATGCTACTATAAACAACTACCAAACAAAATCAATGTTTTGTCGGTTGAGCTGTCTACTGATGTCCCTTTATTAAAATGCACTTACAAGTTTTAGCCCCACTTGACAACTCCGTCGATCTCGTCAAAACACCACATTCTTTCCTCTCATTGGTTCCTCTTTCTTGTCAAAATCAAATACTTCATAATTTCATGGTTTAATATTACAAATCAACATAGCTTCCTTCCGAGTAATTGGTTTCAAAACTTCGCTCAATCTGATGCTTTTCTTCCATCCTCCTGTCAAAGTCCTCTTTCAAGCAACACCCATCATATGAATAGTGAGTTGAAATTTCTCTCATCTTGGTTTTGGGAGGGATTGATTATCAAGCTTCATAGTGTCTTTGTTACAAAAAGGTTGGCTTGGTAGTTTGTTCTATAAAGTTCCTAAAGGCGAAGGTCTCTCTCTTGGACTTGCCTGAACTTACCTTGGAATGCATTTTTGAGAAGCTTTCACCGGCCGGGTTGTGTAGTATGGCAGGAGTTTGTACTTCTTTGAGGGGTAAGTGTAGTATTAATCATTTGTGGGAGAAGCACATGAAACAGAAATGGAGTAGACTCATTGGTGATGTTGCTTATAGAGAAAGGCATTGTCATATTAATGCCTCTAAAAGGACACCAGCAAACTTGAATCAAAACAAGTCAAAGTTGTTTTTCGGGTTTCTTAATAACAGTATTTGGCCTTTTCTTGGATTATTAGCCCAGAGGTTGAAAGTAGTAGTAGTAGCAGCAGCAATCCAAGGAGTAATTCTTTACCAGTCGATTCATTTATGGCTAGGTATATCTCTCTTGAGAGTGGCGAATTCTGGTTTCCAGCTCAAGTCTATAATCGCGAGGTAAATGTTATCGACTAGTTGGATTTCAATTGTTTAACATTGCCTAGTTTTGATTTTTATGGAAAATTTTCTTGATGTTGTTTAGTGTCTGAACTTAGCAATTGTATTCTGTTTTTGTTGCTGAACAATTCATTGAAATCCTTTACATGTTTTGTGGCAGAATGGGCAAGTTGGTTTTATGCTGTCATGTTATGATGCAAAACTTAGCTATGATTCTGGGACAGGCACTTTTCTAGCAAGGTATGGAAAGAGGTTTCTTACAATTGTGTGCCAATGCCTATGGTTTTAAGAATAGTTTATCTATCAGATTTTAAGATATTAAACTTTCAACATTTTGACATTTTCAGATTTTTTTTTTTTTTTTTTTTTTTTTGCATCAAATCAAACTTTATTTATTTACTGAAGCTTAACAGAAGTAGCAGATAAGTTTCTATGTACAGAGCGATTCCTGGGTATTTGAGATAAATCAAAAAGAAGCTGAGCAACCAGAATTTGATACTCCAACCAATGTCATTTTTTTCCATTACCAGTTTTATACATGCTTGTTAAGCTAACTGTAAAGCGGTGCCCTCTCATAAACTTGAAAAATTATATAGTAAAATTGGTTTTGCATGTACTCACCTCTCGATCGGCGTACAACAGAGGAAAAGATGTCATGGAATAGGATTAGAGCGCCACCAGTTGATACTCCTTCACATGTTCTTCACATCTCTGATTGTTTACATGACTTGAAACCCAGTGATCATATCGAAATCCAGTGGAGAAGAATCAAAGAATTTCCTTATGGTGAGCTTCAATATTAGCAATAGAGAAAATGTTGCTATGAACTAACATTTTCTCCTTGTTCACAAATAATGTAACAATTGAGCTTTAATTTATTTCAGGTTGGTGGTATGGTGTTGTTGGTCACCTGGAATCTTGTGATGGAAATGATAGACGCTGCTTCTGTCACAAAAGTGGTGAGAAAATCATCTTTGAATCTGCACTTCTTTTCTTCGTAGAATCTCCATAGGGGGATGCATGTCGTGTTTTTTATTCTTTTAAATTTTATGTTACATAATCAGCTATAATCTCTCACATTTTAATATATTTTTAAAATTTTATATTCGATTAATTTATATATAAATTTTTTTCGATAGTAGATCTTTCTGACTTAAAACTCATTTGAATGTAGAAGGACCATTTGCCCTCTCTTATATTTTTTTCCTCAAGAACCACTCCATTAGAACTCATGCCAAGCCCTAACTTCACTCTATACAAATCGCGAAAACACTGTCTTTGATCTTCATGACATCTTCTCTCTCTTCCGTGCGTTTTGCTCTATTTCTCTCAAAATTACATAACTCACCATACCCAAATCCATTCCCTAAAATTTTTCAAAAGAAGAAGAAAGAGCAACTATATGATCATCAGAAAGAGCATCAAACCATCCTTTTTTGAAACAATTATTAAAATCGATTTAATAAAATTCGAAAGTTTTGAAGAAGACATCAGATTCAAAACTTGTTTCTCATTTGCAAAATCAGCTAAAAATAAGGAAACTTGAAAGTAAAAATAAAAATAAAATTAGTGACATGGTTGCTCATGAACATGGTTGGCTTTTTTCCTCCGATTTTGGCTTGCCCATTTTGGTGAAGTTTCACTTTGACATTCTCTGGTCCTTCTCATAGGCATAAATCTATTTGCAAGCGCCTTTGTGAGTGTGGCAGGATCTACGATCATTAACAAATACCACCCCTTTTTGGGGGTTTATGTTTATACCGTACACTAACGGTCCTCCTACGATCTCCGATCTCGATGACCCACCTCTTCCTTCTCGATCCTTATACATAAATCGGCCCTCCCTTAAAAAAATAAGAGAACTTTAAGCTTTTAACTCTCAAATTCAAAACTCTAAACTCTAAATCTTCATGCTCTTTTGAGACCCAACATGCTGTTGCAGAGTGAGCAAAGAGAAAGGAGAAAGGATTATAACGGTCACAAACCCCCCCCGATTTCCACAGAAGAGAGTGAACAGAGAGAGACATTAGATGAAGATGGAGAGAAAGGCTTTTCACGATTTGCAGAGAGGATTAAGAGAGAGAGGGCTAAGTTGGGTTCTTGAGGAGAAAATACATGGGATGACAAATAGTCATTTCACGATCGGAAATATGTTTTTAAAACGATAAGAACATTTTAAACATCAGATAAAATTAAAGAGTTTTTAATGATAATATCTGTAATTCGTTATACAAGTATTTTTTTCTGACATCTTTTTAGATAATTTTTCTATGTTGGCACAATATTAAATTATTTCAGAATAATGGCTGGTGACAGACACTGTGATCCTGGAATTCAACCAGTATAGCCCTGGCTCACTCTGGAAAGAAACAATGATAAAAGACCACAGGGAAGTAGGCGATGAAGCTGATGGCTATTATGGTGGCATTAGAAAGCTCTACAAGGAGGAGATCTCAATATGGAAAGGCTTGTGGCCAACCCAAGTCTTGGAGTAATTTGCCCAATAGCTTTCTCTTCTCACCCGTACCTTATGCGGCATCAACTCTTGTACTATAAAAAATTGTGAAGTAACACATACAGTACATACAAATTTTGAATATAATGTGGTATTCATTAAATCTCAAAATTTAAAGAGTTTAAATTTATATGCAAGAACAGTGTATTGCAAGCCTTACAACACAATTTTTACAATAAATGAGTCAATCCCGCATTATGTTCCCTCTTTTTCCCCACTTTTTTTTTTTTGCTTGGACTTAGTGGACATGATTAATGACTGGATTTCTTTAATACTAGTATAGTTCTCGCACATTTATATATATATAAAAGGAAATACTAACTTACCTTATTCTTTAATTTTTATAGGTCATAATACTCTTAAATACAAAAAAAGGAGTTATTTTAGTAATTTAATTAAAAAAAATTTAAAAAAAAGAATAAAAAAGTCGAAATTGGTGGGTGTTGGGGCGAGACTCACTCACGATGAGTAGACAATGTTGGCCCGTGGGCTACAAGTTCTGAATTTCGACAACTTTTTGCCATCGGATTTTACAGTATGGCCTAAAATTCAATTTTCGACATGGTGATGGTGTTGGTTTTTAGAAGTACCCTCTCAAAATGTATAGATCTAAAAAATACCCCATTAATTCACGGAGGGGCAATGTGTAAGGGTGGAGGATCGGTTGTGGTGGGGGATTATGGGTCCCATTTGGTAGACCTAGGCGAGAGCTTTCTAATGGTACCAGAGGTGCACTTTTCTGACCACTGGTTGGTCTGATGTCATCAAAAAACTTCGGAGGTAAAAAAATTAAATAGGTGTATTTATTGAATTATCCTATTGCCCTTGTGTTTGTGATATGAAAATTTGAATTATCAAGGGTGTTTTAGTTCATAAAGATTGGGGTACATTGCTAACTTACTACTACAGTGGAGTAAACTATAAAATGTTTAATGTAAAATAATGAATATATATTAAATATATATTTTTCAAAATAAAAATTTTGTATGTAACTTTAGAAACATAAATTTAGGTTTTCATGAGTAAAACTATTTGTAAGGTTATATTTTGTCAATTTTTCTTATTTGTAATTTTTTTTTTGTTTAAAGTGAAATTAAAATTCTTTCCCCAATCAACTTGCATTCTTTTAATATTCAAGAAATATAATACCACGTGGCCTCTTAAAATTGAATAAAATTATCTAAATAATATTAGAAAAATGAGAGTAAAGGGTTGTTTGAAAACCCAAAAGGGATTAGTTTAAATCAAATGGTTTTGATTTAAATAGAAAAGGTATGAGATTAAATCAAAATGCATCAGTTTAAATCAAATGTTGTGATTTAAACAGAAAAGTATGAGATTTAATAATTGTTTTTTAAACAGACATGATCTGGTCCGATAAAAACTAACAGACATGATCATAAGGCTTTAAATAAATCTGAAAAAAAAAATCATGTATTTTGAACTGGAAAAACATGACTTTCTAAAACCATTTGAAGATGTGCTTTTGCACCTATAAATACCCATCACTTCCCACTTTCAGAACACAATTTATTTTTTTCTTTCTTCTCTCTTTTTCTCTCAAAACCTCTGCTATAATATTATTCGTCTGTACCCACAACAGAATAAAATCCTAAGTTTGCTATGGGTACAGACGAATAATCGTCTATGATATAACTAAGTCTCTAGGTTAAAGGTTGTAGACAATAAAATTATCAAGGCTGTTTGATCAAAGCAGAATAAAATCCTAAGTTCTTCAGATTTTACTGTCTACAGCCTTCAACCTAGAGACTTAGTTATATCCTAGATGACTATTCGTCTGTACCCATAACAAACTTGTTTAAACAAGTGGAGGCGAATAAAGCCTTAAAGATAGTGATTAATTCACGCTTCTAAGTCTTGATTCTCATATTCTATTCTCGTTTAGAAAAATTTACAACAATTTTAAGGCTTTATTTTTGTCCAACAAAATGGAGATAGAATCATTCAAGGTGATGAATCAAGACTTCGACAAGCTAGATAGATTTGATGAAAACAATTTTAGCCGATGGCAAGACAAGAATATGTTCTTGCTTACACCGTTGAAAATTTCTTATATGTTGGATCTGAATCTACATATGATCCAATACTTAAGGAAGGAGAGCAGCCTCAAACAACATTGATCGAACAACTACAGAAAGAAAGGAAGAAAAGAGAGGAGGATGAATTGCTGTGTCGTGGGCATATTATAAACACATTATCAAAACACTTATATGATCTGTTCACAGACATCAAATCGGCTCGTGATATTTGCAATAATCTTGAATACAAATACGAAACAGAGGAAGAAGGTACAAATAAGTATTTATCTTCCAAATACTTTGATTTCAAAATGTTTGATAATAAACCTGTCTTAGAACAAGTGCATGAATTACAAGTTATTGTCAATAAACTCCGAGCTTTAAAATTTATTATACCTGAATCATTCCAAGTGGGGGCTATCATAGCTGAACTTCCCCATTCTTGGAAGAATTATGGAAAAAGATTACTGCACAAATCTGAAGACTACACTTTAGAACAAATTCAAAAACATCTTCGTATTGAAGAAGAGTCACGTTTATGTGACAAAAGTAGTAATGTTCAAAGTAGTTCTAAAGTGCATCATGTGGAGGCAAATAAAACTAAAAAACATGCTTTACAAGTGAAGGCTGGAGGAAAATTTAAGAAAATGGATGTGGAATACATTTGAGGATGGCAATAACATGTCAATTCATTTGGTTTGATTTATTAAAGTTGTGACGCCATTTGGCCTGTATGCATTTAAATTTATAATTTAATTTTATTTGGTCGATTGAATTTTTTAGTGGCACTATAAATTTACATGAGATATTAAATTGAGATTTATTATAAATTTATAGTAAAAGTCACTATGAACATTTTATTGCTATTGCTTATTTGTGTGTATGAGTTGTTATCAAATAAATTTTGATTTTAAAAAAGCATAGTTATATATCTATCTAGTGAGAATGATATAACATCTCTAGATTTATTCCTAAAAAAATAATGTTCAAATGATAGTATCTTGCTTGAGATATTACTTCTACGTATAATAAACATGAAGTTAATAAATTTCTACGTTTATGTGTATGTCTTTAAGACATAATATAAATATGAGTAACATTGTATTGAAGCACAATGATATGGGTTATTTTAGTTTGTGCATAAAAAAATCACATGATCAATGCTACATGTGTGAGAAGAATTAATTGTAGATGCACACATGAAAAATGACATTTCTAAAAGTGGTCAGTGAGGACACCATACAACTCTAACATTGTGATCACCATGAGTGCTATTGTATGTGTATCTTAATGAAAAAGACATGGTGATGCATATAGTAATATTGAACAAAGGTCATAATGATGAATCAGAGAGTCCGACCACTTATTTCACACAAAGTAAGAGTCTTTGTGCTGATAAATGTATGGATGTAAAGTTTTGATATTCAATATCAAAACTCGGTTTCATTTGTATGATTCAATTCCTCAAGCATATTTGTTTATGGCTGCATTGAGTAGTAACTTGTGTATTCAGAAATAACACACGTTGTAGAAATGTGGGGGTCATTTCGTTTTTTAACAATGAAATAATTAATTTCTTATTGCTGTTAATGTAAAGATTTTTTTATGTATTTTAAATGTGGGGATATTAATTATATTATAGAATACCATAAATAAATGTGAAAATTTGTTGAAATCTTGAAACTTATATGTTTGATATAAGTGAAACCAAGAAATACATTTTATGAAAATTAAAGTGAGAAAGCTTAGTGGGATTATACTTTGAGTACTTTATAGTACATTACGAGAATATACAAATTTACTAGAATCTTTGGTTACTTAGAAGAAATCATAGATTTGATTTGAACCAGTTGTATCAAGGGGATATATTGATGCCATGGTAATCTGGTTGTATCAAAAGGATACACCGATGCTAGTTAGATGACGAGAGTAAGAGATATAAAATACCTAGGAAGAGGTAATGTTTCTTAAAAGAGAAAAAAACAAACATGTATGTCTCACACAATGAAATTCGAATTAATTGCCTCGACAATAATTGAGAAAAAAAATGTTGAATGGATTAATTAGAAATTTATTGTTAGAAATAAATTTTGTGGCCACATCCTATGCATTTAAAATCCATACTTTTTTATAATGAAGTTTTTTAGAGGTACCTTAAATAGTGAGTCTAGACATATCAGTCTTAGACATACTAGTGAGATAATTGATACAAGATGGTATCATTACAATTGTCTATGTAAAGTCAAGTATGAACTTGACTGATCCACTTACTAAGGCACTCACAAGAGACCTAGTAAGTAATACATCTAGAGAGATGAAGCTTAAACCATTTAAAAGTCAGCAGTGATGGTAACCCAACCTAATACTAGTAGACCACTAGTCCTAGGTTTTAATGAGTAGTAATAAGTTACTATGATTGATTGTTGATATTGTCACAAAATTAACCTATAATTGAGAAAGACAATATCGTCCGTTATGTTTTAGAGGATGAGTTAAACTCTTAATGAAGTTATAAAATGCATTCTAGTAACGGAAACATAAGAGTAACTTCACCAATATGAACGAAGGAGTGGTGCCGCTTTCAATAGAGAGTTATGGTTTGCTTTCTTGAGGTTCATGAAACCAGGATATAGCACATGGCCATAATAATGCTAAGTGAAATAAATTCTCATCGAAATAAGAGAATTGTATGTGTGTGATGGCTCTGGTCGTATCACATAGGAATGTTGGTTTAATCTAAAGAACACCATTCATTTCGATATTACTTTGAGTTGTTTACACTAATATAAGGTTTTAAATCGAAAGATATATTCTTTATGCATACAAGACTAAGAGTTATTATGATAATATTTTTCAAAATTGTTTTTTCAAGCAAACGGGGGATTGTTAGAAAAATGAGAGTGAAAGGTTGTTTAAAAACCCAAAAGGCATTAGTTTAAATCAAAATGGTTTTGATTTAAATAGAAAATGTATGAGATTAAATCAAAGACATCAGTTTAAGTCAAAGGTTGTGATTTAAACAAAAAATGTACGAGATTTAATAATTTTTTTTAAATAGATACGATCTGGTCCATTAAAAACTAACAAACATAATCGTAAGGCTCTCATTAAATCTGAAAAAATCATGTATTTCCAACTGGAAAAACTTAACTTTCCATACCCATTTGAAGATGTGCTTCTACACCCATAAATACCCATCATTTCCCACTCTTATAAAATAATTTATTTATTTCTTTCTTTCATCTCTCTTTTTCTCTCAAAATCTCTACAATGGTATTTCAATTATTCCAAAGGAGAATAAAATCCAAAGTTCTTCAGATTTTGTTGTTTGCAGACTTCAACCTAGAGACTTAGTTGTATACTAGATAACTATTCATCTGTACCCATAGCAAACTTGTTTATACAAGTGGGGATGAATAAAGCCTTAAAGACAGTGATTAATTCACGCTTCTAAGTCTTGATTCTCATATTCTTTTCTTGTTTAGAAAAAATTACAACAAATAATAATTATAAGTTAAATTTCAATTACTATATTTTTTAGCTTTTAAAAAGGAATACTATTTCTTTCCAATAAATAAATTTATCCATATGTGGTGTGGCATATAATTATACTCCGACTCAATTTACATAAATGAAATATTATCATTTAATACCTATGTCATATATGAAAAGGAAAGGCTTAAATTCAGTTTAACACCGAAATTTTTGGGTGGTCTTGGCACTTCAAATCCCGACATTTTAATTATAGCAATTTATACTCTTACATTTTAAGGTTGTAGCAATGTGTACATTCCATCAATATTTCGTCCAAATTAGTAATGAAATCCAAATAAATATTTAAACAATTAATAGTAAAATATAAACAATAAACAATTATAAGAGTTAAATGCACTGTATTATTTTGGGGTTTAGTGAAATTACGTATTGGTTCATCAACTTTATCCGACTAACACTGCACCACCTTCCGCATCACCTTGAGGTTTAGCAAAATTAGGTGTTGGTTCATCTACTTTATCCTACTTTCATTACATTATCTTGAGTTTTAGTGAAATTATGTGTTGTTTCATTTACTTTATCGGAACAACACTATAGTCCTCGATAGACCCTACTGTTAATATTTTAACTTTTTTTTACCATTAAGTTGGTTGATATAAGCATTTTTCATACCTAAGCTACTTTTATTCATCTGAAGTATCAAACAATTTGCATGTCCAATTTAATAAGTTAGAGTTGACACGTTTAAGTACATTATTAGATAAAATAATGAAATAGAGTGTTAACCAAATTACTCTAATCGTAAAAAAAAGAACACTATCCAAACTAGTACTCCCTATTTTTTTAAACCTTTTGAATGAGAAGAGGGTGAGGGAGAGTAGGTTTTTTTTTTAGAGTTTTAGTGAAATAGCTATATACCATTTTTAAGACTTGTTAACCAAAGTTTTAGCCACATACAAGACAAAATTCTCTTACCTTTACATCTATATACCATTTTTAGCCTAAAATAATTAAATTTATATATTAGTTTTTTAGTATTGTTAGTTGAATTATTCTCACCATTACTTTTTTTTTTTTGAAAAGAATGGGTGAGTAGGTAGACTATGTTGTAAATTTTTCTTAACAAGAACAAAATATGAGAATCAATACTTAGAGACGTGAATTAATCACTATCTTTAAGATTTTATTCGTCCCCACTTGTATAAACAAGTTTACTAGAGTTACAGATGAATAGTCCTCCAGGATACAACCAAGTCTCAAACTTGAAGTCTGCAAACAGAAAAATCTAAAAAACTTTCAATTTATTTCTGCTTTGAAATATTGAAATATTACGGCAGAATTTTTGAGAGAAAATGATAAAAAAAAATGAATGAAAAACGAATTGTATTCTGAAGTGGGGGGTGAGGGGTATTTATAAGTGTAAAAGTATCTCTTCAAATGGTTCTAGAAAGTCATGTTTTTCCAGTTAGAAAGACGTGATTTTTCTAGATTTAATGAAAACCTTACGATCATGTCTGTTAGTTTTTAATGGACCAGATTGTGTTTGCTTAAAAAATTATTTAAAAAATTTGACACATTTTTTGTTTAAATTACAACCTTTAGATTTAAATAACACCATTTAGGTTTAAATCACACATTTTTGTTTAAATCACAACATTTAGATTTAAACTAATACCTTTTGGGTTTTCAAACAACCCTTTAATATCATTTTAAATTATTTTTTCTAACAATCCCCCACTTGTTTGAAAAATAAATTTTGAAAAATAATGCAACAATATCTTCTAGTTTTGTATGCATAAAGTAGGTATGTTTCTATTTAAAACCTTCTATTAGTATAAATAACTCAAAGTCATATCGAAATGAACGATGTCCTTTAGATTAAACCAACATTCCTATGTGATATAACCGGAGCCATCATACACATACAATTCTCTTATTTCAGTGAGAATTTATTTTCACTTAGCATTATTATGGTCATATGCTGTATCATGATTTCATGAACATCAAGAAAACAAACAATAACTCTCTATAAGAAGCGACACCACTCCTTAGTTCATATAGGTTAAGTTTCTATTGTTTTTCCATTACTAGAACGCATTTTATAACTTCATTAATAGTTTAACTCATCCTCTAAAATATAACATACAATATTTTCTTTCTCAATTATGGGCTAACTTTATGACAATATCAACAGTTGATCACAATAACTTTTTATTACCCATTAAAACATAGGACCACTAGCATTAGGTTGGGTTGCCATCATTGCTGATTTTTAAATGGTTTAAGCCCCATCTCTCTAGATGTAGTACTTACTAAGTCTCTTACAAATGTCTTAGTAAGTGGATCAGCCAAGTTCTTACTTGACTTTACATAGACCATTGTAATGATACCATCTTGTATCAATTGTCTCACATACTTATGTCTAAGACTGATATGTCTAGACTTACTATTTAAGGTTCCTCTCACAAAACTTCATTATCACAAAGTATGAATTTTAAATGCATAGGACGTGGCCACAAAATTTATTTCCAACAATAAATTTTTAATTAATCCATTTTGCAATTTTTTTCTCAATTGTTGTCGAGGCAATTAATTCGGATTTTATTGTGTGAGGCATACATGTTTGTTTCTTGCTCTTCAAAGAAACATCACCTCCTCCTAAGTATTTTATATCTCTTACTTTCGTCATTCACTAGCATGGATGTATCCTCTTAATACAACCGGATTACCATGGCATCAATGTATCCCTTTGAAATAACCGGTTCAAATCAAATCTATAATTTCTTCTAGGTAACCAAAAATTCTAGTGAATTTGTATTGTCGTAATGTACTATAAAGTACTCAAAGTATAACCCCACTAAGTTTTCTCACTTTAATTTTCATAAAGTGTATTTCTTGGTTTCACTTATATCAACCATATAAGTTTCAAGATTTCAACAAATTTTCATATATATTTATGGTATTCTATAATATAATTAATACCCCACATTTAAAATATATAAAAAAATTCTTTACATTAACAACAATAAGAAATTAATTATTTCATTGTTAAACAACGAAATGACCTCCACATTTCTGCATGGTTTTTTTTTTTTTTTTTTTTTTTCTGAATACACAATTTACTATTCAATATAGCCATAAAAAAATATGCTTAAGGAATTGAATCATGCAAACGAAGCCCAGGTGTGATATTGAATATCAAAACTCTACACCCACACATTTATCAGTTCAAAAACTCTTACTTTGTTTGAAACAAGTGGTTGGACTCTCTGATTCATCATTAGGACCTTTGTTCAATAGTACCATAAACATCACCATGTCTTTTTAATTAAGATACGCATTCAATAGCACTTATGGAATTGCACTCATGGTGATCACAATGTTCGGGTGATATGGCGTCCTCACTCACCACTTCTAGAAATGTCATTTTTCATGTGTGCATCTACAATTGATTCTTTTTACACATGTATCAATTGATCATGTGAGTTTTCTATGCACAAACCAAAAATAACCCTTATCATTATGCTTCAACACATTGTTACTCATATTCATATTATGTCTTAAAGACGTACACACAAACACAAAAATTTATTAACTTCATGTTTATTATATGTAATAGTAACATCTCAAGTAATATACTGCTATTTGAACATTAATCTTTTATGAATAATCTAGAGATTTTATATCATTCCCATTAGACAGATATATAACCATGTTGAGGACCTAGTCGATTGGTAACTTCACCCAGTTAACTAGTTCTCTGACCCAGTCGACTGGTCCTCTAACCCAGTCGACTAGTACTCTCCCTAAGCCTAAAAAGTGAAAAATCTTCACTTAACCTAGTCGATTGGTACAAGACTCAGTCGACTGGTAATTCAAAAATATGATCATTTGAGACTCGGGACTTGAGCATTTAATGCCCCAAACCTACCAAATCAGTGTCAAACGGCCATATTGCCTCAAGGCTATATAAACCCACTTCAATGAACATTTAAAATAAGAAGAGAATACATTCAATTCACAAGATAGCTCATTAATTCTCAAAAGCTTTGAAAAATTTATTGTTGAGCCATTCTTCAAGCTTGTCCTTGAAAGAAAGATATTGTTCATTTGTAAAAGCACTTATTGCTATCTCTCTACCATTTACTTTAAAAAAAAATTTATTTATTATAAAAGAAAAAAGTTGGTATAACTCTTAAAGTGTTTATGATTAAACATTTCATTATAACTTCCATGAGGAAGAGATCGATTGTAAGGTTTGTGTAACACCTGTGAAGTTGTACGACTAAAAGTTTTAGTGGATTACTTCAAGGAGGTTCTTTGAAGAGAGTGGATGCAGGGTCGGAAGGAATTCGATATTATCGAACCACTATAAATGGAGTTTGCCTTTTTTCTTCCTTAAACTCTTTTACTTTCAAGCATATTATTTGTTTGCGTGCTTTATGTATTTAACTGCTTTAAAACTTGCAAAGTAATTAGTAAAAGTTTTTAAAACCTAATTCACCCCCTCTTGGGTTTGAACCTCGATTTACAATTAGTATCAAAGCCTCGTACTCAATTTCAGGCTTAAAATCCTTGAGTTAATCCGATAGCATCAAATAGCTATACCGAAGGGCATTCCTACACTAGACATCCTTTGTTCAATGACTCCAATTATAACTACTGAAAAAATAGAATGAAAATCTTTGTCGAAGGAAAAGATTACAATCTATGGAGAGTCATTGAGGAATGACCTAGAATTCCTACAAAGGAAATAACTCTTGGAGAAATCAATCATAGAATGCCTAAACTCAAAATTGAGTTCAATGAAGAGGATTGTAGAATAATGTCTCTAAATAATTTGAGCCACTAGTATTTTACATTATTCTTTAGATATTTTTTAGTATAATAAAGTTCTGCGTTTCGGCTAAGGAGATTTGGGACAAACTAGAAATCACATATGAGGGCACTGGCGAAGTTAAAAAATAAAAAAATCTATATACTAGTGCCTGAGTATGAATCTTTGAAAATGTCTCATAACGAAACAATTTCTCAAATGCACTCACGTTTCACCACTATTGTTAATGGATTAAAGCTTCTTGGTAGGAACATTGAGGAGTTTGAACTAACAAGGAAGATCTTAAGGTCTTTGCCATCCACTTAGAAAGCAAAGAAGATGGCCATCATGGAGGCCAAAGATCTCAACAAACTTGATGTCGAAACACTTCTCGGATCACTATTGACATACGTGATGAAGGAAATGAATCCCTTTGTCAATGATGATGAGAAGAAAAAAAAGATGATTGCTCTCAAGGCCTCTGCAAGAAACAAAGAAGAAGAGAAAGAAGAAGAGTATGAGAGCAGCGAAGAAGATTGTGAGATGACTTTAATCACCAAAAGGTTTCACAAGTTCTTGACAAATAGCAAGAAACCTTACACAAGGGATTCCACTCCAAAAATGAAACCTATTGTGTGTTATGATTCCAAGAAGCTCGGTCACATCAAGGCCGATTATCCAACAACGAGCAAACCTTATAAGAGCTTTAAAAAGAAGGCCACGATTGCAACCACATGGAGTGATGGCAAAGAGGAAGAAACTTTGGACAATGAAGTTGGATACGAGGAGATTTCCAACCTATGCTTGATGGTAATCGACGATAGAATGAGGTATTAACTTCTTCCCCTTCTAATAATAAAATTGTTAGTAGTAGTGAAGAGTTAATTAAAGTTATAAATGAGATGCATGAAGAATTGAAGAAATTCGATTCTAGAAATGTGGCTCTCAAGAAGGAAGTCTCATCTCTTTCCAAAGAGATGGAAGGCTTAAAGGAAGAAAAAGAAAAACTATCTTCCATGCTTTGTGATTCTTCACAAGATTTTCTAAAAAATGAAAATGAAAAATTAAATAAGAAAATATTAGAATTGAATAACACCATATCTAGACTTATGCTTGGAAAAGAAAGCTAGATGAAGTGCTATCTAGCCAAAGATTGAATGGAGGAAAATTCGGCTTGTTTTTTCTCCATTGGGCAAGCAAAAGTTAAAAGAGACTTTTTTCATGAAAACAACATGTTTGAATGAAGCCTCCATTTCCAAGACCTCTAGCAAAATTAAAAGTACTCCTTCAATATATACTAGTAGGTCTAAGAATGCAAATTTAAATTCTAACGCATATACTAGAATCAAGCATCCTATAAATACTCATGCATATATGTATGCTCACTCAAGAAATGAAAATGGTTGGAATGATCATTCAAGAAATGCATATACTAGAAATACACACCCTAGGATTAACCATCATATGCATCCTAGAGATAATATGTATATTCATAACTTGCACACTACACATGAACATCCTAGGAATTATAATCACGTGTATTCTAGAAATAATATGTATGCTCACACTACAAGTGCACATCCTAGGAGCTACCATCATACATTTCCTAGTAATAACATACGTGTTCATAACTTTAATCATAGAAACATGTATCCTAGGAATGCTTATCCAAGGAACTATGGACATGCACAATTAAGAAATCCTAGAAATTTCAATAACTATTATCCTAGGATTATGCATCATCAACATGTATATAATTATAGAGCACCTTATAATGTTAAGAAGGTATGGGTCCCTAAAGAACCGTATCTTCTAGAACTAACCCCAAAGGACCCAAGAAATTGTGGATACCTAAGAGTGCAATTGTGTATCCTTGTGTAATGTAGATATGTCTCCATATCAAGGAAAAAGATAACTATTAGTACCTTGATAGTGGATGCTCAAAGCACACGACCGGTGATCAAAGCATGTTCAAAGAGCTAACTCTAAGGGATGACGGACACCATTTGAGATAACACAAAGATAAAGATAATCGGGCATGGAAAAGTTGGTAATGATTTCTCAACCATTGATTATGTATTATATTTGCAAGGCCTTAAGCCAAATTTTATTAGTATTAGTCAACTATATGGCGAAGGAAACAAATTCATGTTTGAAACCTCTCATTGTCTAGTTATAGACATCAAAAGTAACAAGATCAAGTTTGTTGGCCATAAGCAAAAAAATGTCTATATAGTTGATTTAAAATCCTTGCATTCGGAAAATGAAAAATGTTTTCCTGCCTTTAGTGAAAGCCTATGGCTATGGCATAGAAGACTTGGCCATGTGAATATGGATTTGCTTAAAATCATTTTAAGAAAAGATTTAGTCATTGGACTTCCAAAAATCAAATTTGAAAAAGACAAGATGTGTGATGCTTGTCAAATGGGAAAACAAACTAGAATTTATTTTAAATCAAAAAACATAGTCTCAACTACTAGACCATTGAAACTTCTGCATATGGACTTATTTGGTCTAATAAGTACCATTAGTCTAGGTGGCCATCAATATGCTCTTGTTATTGTTGATGACTATTCAAGATATGCCTTTGTTATTTTTATTGCTTACAAGGATGAAGCTTACAAAGGATTTGTGAACTTTTATAAAAAGGTTCAAAATGAAAAAGGAACTTTTATTTCAAGTATAAGAAGTGATCATGGAAAGGAATTTAAAAACCAAAGCTTTTCAAAATTTTGTGATGAAACTGGATTTGATCACAATTTTTCAGCACCTAGAACTTCTCAACAAAATAGAGTTGTTGAGAGGAAAACTAGAGTTTTAGAAGAGTTTGCAAGAACAATGCTTTGTGAAAATAGGTTGCCAAAATACTTTTAGGTGGAAGCCATAAGCACTTCTTGCAATATTTTAAATAGAATTTTAATTAGGCCCATGCTTAACAAAACTATATATGAATTATGGAAAGGTAGAGCCTAATATCTCTTATTTTCATGCCTTTGCTTGTAAATGATTTATCTTAAATAACAATAAAACTAAGTTGGGTAAATTTGACTCAAAGATCGATGAGGGGATATTCTTAGGATATTCAACCTCTAGTAAAGCTTATAGAGTTTTTAACAAGAGAACTCTAGTGGTTGAAGAATCCGTTCATGTAGCCTTTGATGAGTCTAACCCAATTAGTAGTATAGTATGTTCTTTTAATGATGATGCTGATTTCATTCCAAGGATAAAAACATCTACTCCCATTGTTGACCCGAAGGAGAGTGAACGTCAAATAAATCAAGAGGTAAATGTTCACAATCTTGATCAACCATCTATAAGTCAACAAGAGGATAGTCTTCCCAAAGATTGGAGGTATGTGAATTATCATCCAATCGATCAAGTGATTGGTGATCCTTCACAAGAACTCGATTCTTTATTAGAAATATTTGCAATTGTGTAGCTTATTTATCTCAAGTAGAATCTAAGATTTTCGTAGAAGCCGAGAAGGATGTTGATTGGATGAATACTATGCAAGAAAAATTAAATCAATTTAAAAGAAATAAAGTATGGAATCTAGTTCATAGACCAATGATTCACACTATAATAGGAATTAATGGGTATTTAGAAATAAAACGGATGAAAATAGAATAGTAACTAGGAACATGGCTAGACCAGTTGCTAAGGGTTATAATCAAGAAGAAATAGTATATTTTGATGAGACTTATGCTCCCGTAGCTAGATTAGAATCTATTCATATGCTATTAGCCTTTGCTTGCTTTAATAAGTTTAAGCTATTGCAAATGGATGTAAAAAGTGCATTTTTAAATGACTTTATAGAAGAAGAGGTGTATGTATCCTAGTCTTCCAAACCATGTTTATAAGCTTTCTAAAGCTCTCTATGGGTTGAAGTAAGCTCCAAGAGCATGGTATGAAAGATTAAGTAAGTTTTTGCTTGAAAATAATTTTTCAAGAGGAAAAATAGACATAACTCTCTTCACAAAAACTCACAAAAATGACCCACTACTAGTCCAAATATATGTTGATGATATCATATTTGGTGCCACTAATGAATCTATGTGTCAAAAGTTTGCTAAGTGTATACAAGGTGAATTTGAAATGAGCATGATGGGAGAGTTTACCTACTTTCTTGGACTTCAAATCAAACAATTGAAAGAATGCATCTTCATCAATCAATCAAAGTACACCAAGAAGTATTAAAGAGGTTCGAGATGGAAAGCTCAAAGTCAATTGACACTCTTATAAGAACCTCTACAAAACTTGATCTAGATGAGGAAGGTAAGTGTGTAGATACTAAAACTTATAGAAGTATGATAGGAGTTTTACTTTATCTAACTGCAAGTAGACCTGATATAATGTTCAGTGTATGCATGTATGCTAGATTTCAAGATAATCCTAAGGAATCACATGTAATTGTAGTAAAAAGAATCATTGGATATCTACAAGGGACTCAAAACCTCGGATTATGGTATTCTAGAAAACCAACTTTTGAGCTTGTAGGATATTTGGATGTTGATTTTGTGGGTTGTAGACTAGATAGAAAAAGCACTAGTGGAACATGCCAATTTTTAGGTGCAATATTAACCTCTTAGGTTTCCAAGAAACAAAATTCGGTTGCACTATTAACCGCCGAAGTGGAATATATAGTAGCATAAAGTTGTTGTGCAGAAGTGTTATGGATGAAACAATAGTTAGAAGACTATGGCATAAGCTTTAGAGATATACCAATTCATTGTGATTACACTAGTGCTAACAACTTGACCAAAAACCCTATTCAATATTCTAGAATATATAAGTAAGACATCACTTCATAAGAGACCATACTTAAAAGGGTGATATTAGACTAAAATTCATTCATTTGGAAGATCAAATAGCTGATATTCTTACTAAACCATTAAGTGAAGATAGCTTTTACAAGATTAAACTATTGATGGGCTTGAAAGACTATGATAAAATGTATGCTTGATTGTATCAACATTCATCGTATGCATATTTGACATCTAGTGAATTAGTATTAACTCTTATTTAATATATCTCTCACTCAAGATGGCATAGATAAACAATTAATGTTAAAATTTCAAGTTAGAGCTCACAATTTTAAGTTTTCTGAAGGACCCAGCCAACTAGTAGATTGACCCCAATCGATTGGTATCCTATTGCCCATTTTACCAGTCGATTAGTACAACAACCCAGTCGACCAGTACTACAAGATATTGTTTGGAGCAAAAAATTTGAAATTTTGGTGGCCTACCCAGTCGACTAGTATGGTACATCCAGTCAACTAGTGTCTCTCTACTAGTTTACCCACTCAATTGGTGTCTCGACCTAGTCGACTGGTATATCAAATTATTCCCAAATTAAGAAGGACCTAGTCGACTGGTACCCCAACCTGGTCGACTGGTATCGTGATTCTATAAACAATCTCTTCAGATTTTTCAGTTTTCACGCAATTGTTGAAAACCCTAAGCTTTCTCTCTCTAGAAAACCTTGATTTTAGTCTAAAATCTCTTTAAAAAATCCATATAACCTTTAATCATACCCCAAATAATCCAATTTTTTAACTTTTCACGGTTGAAAACTCCACATTTCCCCAAATCTCTCTCTAAAATGATTTTTCCCAAAAATATCTAAAAGAATACGCATAAAAACCATTGTTAGAGGATCTCATGTGCCTACAAAGCCTTTTCTACGAAGTTCTTGGCATCGGATGTTGAGGGGAAGGGGCTAGCTAGTTCATTGAGTAAGAAGGGATAAACTGACGTCGATGACTCACTCTTTTGGAGCCTCGCAGGTAAGAGCAGGTATAACTCTGTCATACGCCACAAAAAGATTATGACAGGTAGATTTGTTGATTTCGATTCTATTCATCATACAAACTTTGACATTTACCTGCTTTCGAGGCGATACAGTTGATACCACTTGTGAACATTCACCAAAAATTTTACCCTCGCCTAATTCACCAGTTTTACGCCAACCTGATTAAATCGAGTCCACTCAATCTTAGGTTTAAGACTAGTGTCATGGGCATGAAATTCGAGGTAAATACTAACCTTCTGATCAATATTCTGAGGATCCTCGTGGGAGGGGTCCAGTAGAGTCTGGATGGATGGCTAGACAACTTTGATTATGACGAAGCATGCTAGATTGTTAGGGGCTACCCTAACTATATCTTTAGGCCCACCACATTTAATCAATATAGTGACATGCCCCTCGACTCAAAGTTGTTTAATCTCACTGTTAGTTGGACCATCCACTTGAGACTCAGGAGTCGGAGCTATCTTTCTAAAATTGATGTGGTATTAATCTAGTGTCTCAAAATAGGACACCATTTCAGTATCTACCTCATGTTGCTCGCCAACATGATTAATGGTGAAACAAGTGACTCTGGGTGCCTCCAGTATGGGATGCTCATCACGCTGATTGATGAGAGTCATAAAATGCTTCTCAACAGTGGTTAATTGTTAGCATTTTAGGATTGATCTCGATCTTTATTGCGCTTTTATGTGTTAATAACTCTAAAGTAATATTATTGGACCACTGACTAATTTCAGTGCAATTTTCAGGTACTTTGAGTTTAAAAGAGAAAAAGAAGCGATCGTTGCTTAAAAGGCCAAGATCCCATACTTCTGGAAGGACAAAATGGACTGCTGCCTGTACTGCGATCGAATGCACAAGCAGTGAAATCGAGTGCACATCCCACATCGACCAAGAAATACTCTGCAATGCAATTGTGATCGAGCGCACTAAGGCTGCGATCGAGCGCACTCGGGCAGTATCCCACATCAGTTAGAAAACACATAGGACTCTGGGAGTTTGCCTATATAAGACCCACTACACTTCAGCTTTAGGCATCAATCAGAGCTCATCTGAAATCATCAGAGAGTGAATCCAGAGGGCCTTTAGGAGTAATCCAGAGGGCCCTTAGGAGGAATCCGAAGTACTTTTGGAGGGTAAGCTGAGGAATTACCGAAGCTTTCGCTACCAAGAAGGAGATGATCCTTGAAAGGTCGGAGGCAACTCGAGGACGCATGAGCCCCATGGCCAGTTAGTCTCCAAGCAAAGCGAAGGGATGAATCCCGAGGTGTAGTTGTTCTTATTTTTCTTTATTTGATTCAGTTGTAGTTTGGTATTATTTTCATTAAACATTGTTGTGTTTTATTCTTTAATTTAATTAGTAGATTTCTTATTAGTCCGGTGATTACATGTTTCTTTTCCATACAAGTCTAGTCATGCTCTTCTTATGTGTATTTGTTTGGGTGTGATTGAGTCCTCGTCTAGATCAAGTGGAAACCCAAGTGAGAATTTAGAGGATTTTGTTAACATGGCCGATAACCTTAATGAGAATATTGCTAGGACACTTCAGGATTACCTCCACCCTACACGCACAATCACACCATCATGCATCATGTTTCCAGCCAATACTTGCCAATTATATCTTAAACCAAGGATGATTCAATTACTCCCTACATTTCATGGCCTGGATAATGAAAACCTATATGTGCACATTAGAGAGTTTGAGGAAGTAGTCACGACTTTTAATAGTCAAGATGAAACCGATGACATTATGAGGCTTAGGTTCTTTCCTTTCGCTTTGAAGGATAGAGCTAAGAGTTGGCTATATTCACTAAGACCACGATCTATTGGGTCGTGGACCGAGATGACTCGGGATTTCTTTAACAAATACTTTCCCCAACATAAGACCAACGCATTGAAAAGGAAAATCTCCACCTTTGCACAAAAGGATAGTGAGACCTTATATCAGTCTTGGGAGAGATTTAAGGAGTTATTGAGTATATGCCCTTACCATAGGTATGAGTGTTGGTGCTTGGTGAGCTATTTTTATGAGGGACTTACATATAGAGAGTGCCAATTCATAGTGATGATGTGTAATGGTGAATTTTTGGAGAAAGATCCTGATGAGGCCATAGAGTACCTCAATGAGCTTGCTGAAAAAGCTCACACTTGGACTGGACCTAGTGCTACTGAAAGTACAAATAGGTCACGACCTATAAAAAACCCAAATGGTGGTGGAATTTACCATCTTAGGGAAGAAGATAACCTTAAGGCCAAGGTCAAGATGCTCACTAGGGAACTAGAGGTATTAAAAACTAAGAGCTTAAAGCCAACACATGTGGTTAATCATGCAAAATATTTTGAACCACGTTTTGTGTTTGGCGGGGTAGATCATCTTGCCCAAGAGTGTCCCATATTTACTGAGATGAGAGGAATGTATAAGGAACAATGTAATGCCTTAGGCATGTACAAGAAGCCTTTGACACCCTTCTCTGATACTTATAATTCAAGATGACGAAATCACCCTAATTTCAGCTGGAAGTCTGAAAACCAGCAGCTTGCACAACCCCTTACACCATATCTTGAACCATATCATGCACCCGTGTCTTCTAGGAGTTCTTTAGAAGACACTTTACATGCTTTTATTGAAGCACATGGGAAGACTAATCAAAGGTTTGAATCTTTAATTATGCAGGTTGTTGAAGAACATAAAGAGATAAAGAGCCAAGTGTCCAAGTTAATGAGCTACTTGAGTGTGACTGAGCAAGGTAAGTTCCCTTCTCAAACTCAGTCCACATCTCATGGTCAGTACCTGGTGCAACAGAATGTGAAGGAGGTGAATGCCATTGAGACAGTAAGTGGTAAGTTATTACACATCCCAACAACGAAAAAATCAAAGGATGTGGATGAAAGCCACCAAGCATACATGATGGACTCATTCATGGAAAAGGTCCAACACCTTAATCCATTAGAGTCCACCCTCACTCAGGGCTTCACTAGAGCATATATCGAGCCAAAATTTATGGGTATTATTGATGACATCCTTGAGGCCTCTCAAAAACATACAAGCACCAAATTTAGCAATGAAGCAGTGGCGGGTGCATTCAACCTATGTTTTTCTAGGATGGAATAAGAGCGTCTGGCTGAAGACATAAAACTTAGTGCTCATGGGAGGCACCCCATAGCATATCCTTTTACTATTATTGTTTTTCTTTCTTGTTTATTATTCGCATTTTTTTTCCGTTTTCTAGTATTAACTTAGTATTTCCTTTTCAAGGAAAAATATACGAAGCAGTTCAAATGGTGGAGCACAATTTTCAGCTTCTGTGCACCTTTGATTACAAGGGAGTCTCCTTTACTCTTTCTTTTACATTGAGGTCAATGCAATTTTTAAGTTAGGGGTGGAGAAAACGCATCTCTTTGTTTCCATAATCTTTATTTCCGTACATTTTTTTTCTTTTTCCATTGAACTGCTTGGTGTCATTTTCTTTTTTGTTTGTTTCTAGCATGCTTGGTGTTAGCCTTAGAGTTAATTCACATGTCAATGATATGAGCTTAATTGAGATAGTAGATAGCATAAAGAAGAAGTTAAATCTTGCTTCGGTTTGAAATTAATTTAAGTATCAATCTTCATTTGGTTTGAGACTCTAGTTTGTGGTAAGATTGTATGATTAGTCTAAAAAATTTAGAGAAATTTTATGTGTGATTGTTTTATGAATACTTTTGCGGTATTGACAAGCTCTAGAACTTACTTGATAATCACTTGAGGCGAATTCCTAGAATGCACACTACTTAGGATATGATATAGGCCATTTTTGAACCGTTTAAACCTTTCAAACCTACCATTGCTATATTTATCACTAATCACCTATTTGAGCATTTTTCTTGAAAAGAAAAATTGAGTCTTGTTTCTTTCAATAAACCATTTACTTACCTTTATGAGCCTAAAAATATTTTATCCTTACCTTTCTTTTAAAAGAACTTAGTTATACACATGTTGTGAGAAGCACTTAAAAGAAGTAAGGCTGGAAATATGAAAAATATCACTATCGCAACCCAAGTACATTAAAGGAGATAAGTTGGTGGTTGTGGAAAAGAAAAGAAAAGAAAAATAAAAAAGGTGAATGGTTATGTGTCAAAATAAAAAAAATGAATTATAGCAAAGAAAGAAGAAAGAAAGAAAAGAAAAAAAAATGGTGATTTGTTGAAAGAAATGCTCGAAAAATGGTTGAAAGAGTTGGGTATTGAAGTAAGGTTATCCAGTGCTTAAAGAGTTGTGTTCAAAACTAAGAGATTAAGTTCTTCTACTTGTTGAATCCTTCCCGTTCTTTCTTAACCTTTACCTTAGCCTAACGTTACAAGCTTATTAAAGACCTTTTGATCCAATGTAGTGTGATTTTTCTACAATAGTGGAGAGTGATTTGAAAAGTGAGCCTATGGAGCTTGTTTTTTGTGATTGATGTCACGCAATTTATTATGTTTTTAAGGGCTAAGACTTGTATTCATGAATGTTATGCATAAAATCATCCGGGTGTTCGGATTAATGGTTTGTGGTAAGATGGATGTTAAGAGTCAATAACGATTTTAAGATTGATGTTTGGATTACTTTTGGATTTGGGTGAAATTTAATGATTCTTTGTGCCGTGTGTTATGTGCAATTTTTGAGCCAAAATGTGAATTACTCCTGGTTAACACTAATATTGCTTTTCATTTACTTTGATTCTCACCGTAGAATTAATCTCTTGTTTTCGCTTGAATTGCTAGGGACTAGCAATAAGCTAGTTAGGGGTTGTGATGAGAGTCATAAAATGCTTCTCAACAATGGTTAATTAGTAGCATTTTAGGATTGATCTAAGTCTTTATTGCGCTTTTATGTGTTAATAACTCTAAAGTAATATTATTGGACCACTGACTAATTTCAGTGCAATTTTCAGGTATTTTGAGTTTAAAAGAGAAAAAGAAGTGATCGTTGCTTAAAAGGCCAAGATCCCATGCTTTTGGAAGGACAAGATGGACTGCTTCCTGTACTATGATCATGCGCACAAGCAGTGCGATCGAGTGCATATCCCACATCGACCAAGAAGTACTCTGCAACGCAACTGCGATCGAGCGCACATGCGATCGTGCACACTAAGGCTGCGGTCGAGAGCACTCGAGCAGTATTCCACATCGGTTAGAAAACATATAGCACTCCGAGAGTTTACCTATATAAGACCCACTCCACTTCAGCTTTAGGCATCAATCGGAGCTCATCTGAAATAATCAGAGAGTGAATCCAGAGGGCCCTTAGGAGGAATCTGAAGTACTTTTGGAGGGTAAGTTGAGGAATCACCGAAGCTTTCGCTACGAAGGGGGAGATGATCGTTGAGAGGCTGGAGGCAACTTGAGGACGCATGAGTCCCATGGCCGGCTAGTCTCCAAGCAAGGCGAAGAGATGAATCCTGAGGTGTAGTTTTTCTTATTTTCCTTTATTTGATTCAGTTGTAGTTTGGTATTATTTTCATTAAACATTGTTGTGTTTTATTCTTTAATTTAATTAGTAAATTTCTTATTAGTCTGGTGATTGCATGCTTCTTTTCCATATAAGTCTAGTCATGCTCTTTTTATGTGTATTTGTTTGGGTGTGATTGAGTCTGGTAGATCTCTTTTATAGATATGTCCATTGCTGCGGTATTGTCATTTAGATATATCATCGTCTTTTTATAATTTATAAGTTAGGTCATGTGTGCTTGAAAGTAAAGAATAATTCATATAAATTACATTAGGGTTTATACATGCACTTTAATTGAATATTTGTCGATTGCCTGTTTGGGATGTGAAACTTGCAATCGAGATAAAAAAAACTGAATCAAGTTAGGATTAGGGCAACGAACCTAGGGAGGATTTCCAGAACCTTGTTGTTTCTTTATTATATTATCCATCAATTATTTACACAATTTTCACACAATCAACAATTTAGATTTTGTCACTTTAACTTTTATCATTTGTGTTGAGGTTTACGCCTTATTTTGTAATTAATTTGTTTCCCTGTGGAATCGACACCCCAAAGCTATACTACAATACCGCGTTATGTTTTCGGCGTAATTACTGATCCTCCAGCATTTCCATGTCCCCCTACTGGCCACAGAGGCTCAGGACATTGGCCCCAAAGATATCATCAATGTCTCTTCTTTGAAAAAGATGGGCTACATGATCCGAGAGGGTATAATCTACTCTAAGGCTAGGAGGAACATTCGGATCGGCGAGGATGACAGCAGTAAGGAGGATGATGAGGAGGTGATGCAACTCTTCCTACTATTATGGACACTAACGAGCGAGCACCTAGTCCATAGCATGGTGGCTCTAGTGTTGGTTAGGTTGGCTATAATGACATTCTACAGGCTATTGCGAGCCTCCAGCTGTCCATGTAGTCCAGGTTCCAGAGCTTAAGCTCTTTTTTCAATCATATGCGTCATGACTTCCACACACTCTGCAACGATTTTTAGGTCACCAGGAGCACACAAAGGACTCTTTGGCTGAGCTTTGGGATCTTCTTCATGATGACTCTGACTCCCCCTCTCATTGAGCTACTTAGTTTTATCATTTAGATTTCCTATGTACAACTCTTAGATATGTTTAGTATGAACATTCATTTTTTTTATTATACTCAAATAACTTCTTAAAAGCTCATATTAGATGGATATATCTATATCTTTGTGTTGGTTTATATTTTTAAACATTAGCTCATAGATATGTGTTACTTTTATGCTATATGGTTGCTTGGTTTAAACTATTCGTACTTGACTATATGCTTTAACTGCTAATACTAGTGTGGCAAATTTTGATTCGTCTCGAGAAGTCTTCCCAATTAAGAATCATCCCTAGTTTTTGCACACAAGTTTGTTTTTGCCTTATCTTCATGGCTGTAGTGTATATTTTGCTTATATTTTGGGTTTACATCCCATTTTCTACTGTTGTCAAAACATGGGAGAAAAATCAATGTATAAGAGAAAAGTGTATGTAAACTTAGAATAGAGCATAAATTTAGGGGGAGCATTACTCTAAACAAGTTGAAAAATATAATACTATCTTCCATTGCTTGGTTGGGTTGATATAATTGTATTTAAATTGAGTTTGAATGCTTAAAAGGTTGGTTTTTATCCGAAAAACAGAGGATACTCTGCCCAAATTTTTCTAAAAACCAACACTTAGTTTTTAAAATTGTTTTTTCTCTCCTTAGTTTTGTCATTATTAAAAAAAGGGAGATTGTTGACCCATATTTGATTTTAATAATGACAAGACACTACTCTAATTGCACTAATAGTTTTATCTAAGTGTTTAAGCGGTAAAAACATTCAGTACGGAAACAAGATGCAAGAACTCAACGCGATTCAGACACCAAAACAAGACAGAAGATCTAGAATAAGCATTAAGGTAACTGAAACAATTGTAAATCTCTTATGTTCAATTACATAGCTTGATATGTGGCTCAATTTACCAAAGAATTTGACAAAATTAAAAATATAAAAAGTTTTTAAGTCAAAAACTGTTTTTAAAAAGGAAAACTGAGTTGAAGAGCAACCTAGTCGACTGGGATATGGGACAGAAAGTTCCCAGTCGACTGGTGCTGAGGACCCAGTCGACTGGTAACTTCACCCAGTCGACAAGTCCTCTGACCTAGTCGATTGGTACTCTCGCTAAGCCTAAAAAGTGAAAAATCTTCACTTAGCCCAATCGACTGGTACAAGGACCCAGTCGACTGGTAATTAAAAAATATGACCGTTTGAGATGTAGGACTTGAGCATTTAATGCACCAAACCTACCAAGTCAGTGTAAAATGGCCGTATTGCTTCAAGGCTATATAAACCCACTTCAATGAACATTTAAAATTAGAAGAGAATACATTCAATTCACAAGATAGCTCATTAATTCTCAAAAGATTTGAAAAATTTATTGTTGAGCTATTCTTCAAGCTTGTTCTTGAAAGAGAGGTATTATTCATTTGTAAAAGCACTTATTGCTATCTCTCTACCATTTACTTTACAACAAATTTCATTTATTGTAAAGGGAAAGAGTTGGTATAACTTTTAGAGTGTTTAGGATTAAACACTTCATTGTAGCTTCCGTGAGGAAGAGATCGGTTGTAAGGTTTGTACAACACCTGTGAAGTTTTACAACTAAAAGTTTTAGTGGATTACTTCAAGTAAGTTCCTTGAAGAGAGTGGACATAGGGTTGGAAGGAATCCGATATTGCCGAACCACTATAAACAGAGTTTGCATTTTCTCTTCCTTAAACTCTTTTACTTTCAAGCATATGATTTGTTTGTGTGCTTTATGTATTTAACTATTTAAAAAGTTGCAAAATAATTAGCGAAAGTTTTTAAAACCCAAATTCACCCCCTCTTGGGTTTGAGCTTCGATTTACAGCAATAAATGTTCATAGTGACTTTTACTATAAATTTATAATAAATCTCAATTTAATATCTCATATAAATTTAGAGCGTCACTAAATAATTTAATTAACCAAATAAAATTAAATTATAAATTTAAATGCATACAGGCCAAATGGCCTCACAACTTTAATAAATCAAACCAAACAAATTGACATGTTATTGCCATCCTTAAATGTATTCCACATCCACATTCGTTTTCAAAATAATTAATTTGCATACCACTGTATACAAAAGCAAATTACCTTCCCTTTATGTAAAGGGTATCAGAACAACCATAACAAATAAAACAAGATCTTAAAGGACATGTTATATTTTCAAATAAAATTTTAACGCCAACCGCTTCACTTACGACAGTTCAAAATTACTATTGCAAACAAAGGTTTTAATGGTTAAACCTTATCTCTTATATATGCACACAACTTAAAATTTAGTGTCTTTAAAATCACAAATCATCTCACTTTAATGTTTGTGTAAACAAGTGTGCAGACAAAAAAAATTCAAGCGTACCTTTTGGTTTCGTAGGAAATTAATCAAATCTTGATTTCATAGAGTTGATGTCAGTGAATAGACTGTGTTGACCTGTATTTAATTTTAATAATGACAAAATACTACTAAATTACACAAACAATTTTATCTAAGTGTTTAAGCAGCAAAAACATTCAATATAGAAACAAGACGCAAGAATACGACACATACAATTACCAAAAGAAGACATAAGATCTCGAATAGGTTCTAAGGTAATTGATTACGTTGTAAATATTTGTTTTCAATTACCTAGCTTAACTATGGCTCACTTTGATTGAAAAAGGCTTTGATAAAAATAATATGAAAAATGTCTTTAAATAAAAAAAATTGCTTTTAAACATAAAAACTATGTTTTGGTTTAACCCAGTTGACTAGGTCTCTGAATCAGTCGACTAGTAAAAAGGACAGTAGTTCCCAGTCGACTGGTAAAAGGGATAGTAAGTTCTTAGTCGACTGGTAATAAGATCTAATCGACTGATAATTCAAAAATATGACCGTTTGAGACGCGAGACTTGAGCATTTAATGCTCCAAACCTGCCAAATCAATGTCTAATGGCCATATAAGACAAAGGCTATAAAAACACCCATCAATGAGCATTTAAACAACAAGAAATAACATTCAATTTGATTTATAGCTCATTAATACTCTTAGAAGCTTTGGAAAAATTTATTGTGAGCCATTCTTTAAGCTTGTTCTTGAAAGAGAGATAACCTTTATCTTGTAAAGCATTCATTGCTATCTTCTCATTTCCTTTTACATTTAATATCATTCATTGTAAATAGAAAGAGCTGGTGTAACTCTTAGAGTGTTTAGGATTAAACACTTCTTTGTAACTTCCTTATGGAAGAAAGTTCTTGTAAGGTTTGTGTAACACCCGTGATATTGCTCGACTATAATTAGTGGATTGCTTCAAGGAGGTTACTTAATGAGAGTGGACGTAGGATCAGAAAGATTTCAATATTGCCGAACCACTATAAACGGAGTTTGCATATTTTCTTCCATTACTCCTTCAATTTCAAGCATCTTATTTGTTGTGTGCCTTGCTTGATTAGATTGTTAAAACTTGTATTAATTGACAAAAAGTTTTTAAAACCCAATTCACCCCCTCTTGGTTTGTACCTCGGTTTATAATTGGTATCAGAGCCATGTACTCAATTTTAAGCTTAAAATCCTTGAGTTGATCTGATGGCTTCAAATAGCTATACCGAATGTCATTCCTACATTATACCTCCTTTGTTCAATGACTCAAATTATAATTACTGGAAAAATAGAATGAAAATATTTGTCGAAGGACAAGACTATAATTTATGGAGAGTCATTGAGGAAGGACCTAGAATTCTTACAAAGGAAATAACTGTTGGAGAAATCAATCATACAATGCCTAAACTTAAATGAAGTTTAATGAAAAAGATTGTAGAATGATGTCTCTAAATAGTAGAGTTACTAGTATGTTACATTGTGCTTTAGATATGTCTAAGTACAATAAATTTTTTTCATGTGCTTCGACTAATGAGATATAAGACAAACTACAAGTTACTTATGAGGGTACTTGCGAAGTTAAAAAATAAAAAAATTTATATCCTAGTGTCCGAGTATGAATATTTTAAAATGTCTCATCACGAAAATTTTTTCAAATGCACTCACGTTCAACCACTATTGTTAATGGTTTAAAGCTTCTTGGTAGGAATATTGAGGAGTTTGAACTAACAAAGAAGATATTGATATCTTTGCCATCTACTTGGAAAGCAAAGAAGAAGGCCATAATGGAGGTTAATGATCTCGACAAACTTGATGTAGAAACACTTCTTGGATCACTATTGACATACAAGATAGAAATGAATCCCAGTGCCAATGATGATGAGACGAAGAAGAAGAAAATGATTGCTCTCAAAGCCTTCACAAGCAACAAAGAGGAAGAAAAGGAAGAAAAAAATGAGAGCAGTGAAGAAGATGGTGAAATGGCTTTAATCACTAAAAGCTTTCATAAGTTCTTGAAAAAGAGCAAGAAACCTTATACAAAAGATTCCACAAAAAGAGAATCTATTATATGTTTTGGTTATAAGAAGTCCGGTCACATTAAAGCTGATTGTTTAACAACAAACAAACCATACAAGAGCTTTAAAAAGAAAGCCATGATTGTAACCACTTGTAGTGATGATGAAGAAGAAGAATCTTTGGAAAATGATGTTGGAAATGAAGAAATTGCCAATCTTTGCTTGATGGCAATTGATGATGAAAATTAGGTAACAAATTCTCCCCCTTATAATAATAATAATATTGTTAATAGTAGTGAAGAATTGATTGAGGTAATTAATGAGATGCATGAGGAATTGAGGAAATTTGATTATAGAAATATTGCTCTCAAGAAGAAAGTCTCATCTCTCTCTAAAGAAATGAAAGGTCTAAAGGAAGAAAAATAAAAACTATCTTTCATGCTTTATAACTCATCACAAGATTTAAAAAAAAAATGAGAATAATGTTTTAAAAAAGAAAGTAGTGGAGTTGAATAACACTATATCTAGGCTTATTCCTGGAAAAGAAAAACTAGTTGAAGTACTATCTTGCCAAAGATTGAGTGAAGGAAAATCTGGTTTGGGTTATTCTCCATTAGGCAACCAAAAATCAAAAGAGACTTTGTTCATGAAAGCAATATGTGTGGATGAACCCTCCACCTCTGAGGCCACTAGCAAGATTAAGAGTTCTCCTTCAAAGTATGCTAGTAAGCCTAAGAATGTAAATTTAAATTCAAATGCTAAGAATTCTAATGCATATGCTAGAGATAGAAATCCTAGAGATATATATGCATATATGTATGCTCATCCAATATATACAAATGCTAGAAATACATATTAAAGACATTCACATTCTAGAAATGCACATCCTAGAAATTACCATCATGCATATCCTAGAGAAAACATGTATGTTCATAACTCTCATGCCAGAAACATGTATCCTAGGAATGCTTATCCAAGGAACCATAAGCATACATATTCAAGACATCCTAGAAACTTCAATAACTATCATACTAGGATCATGCATCGTCAACATGCCTACAATTATAGAGTCCCCTATAATGTTAAGAAAGTATTGGTCCCTAAAAGAGCTATATAATCTAGGACTAACCCCAAAGGACCCAAGAAATTTTGGGCACCTAAAAGTGCAATTGTATATCCATGTGTAATGTAGATATGTCTCCACACCGGTAACTATTGGTACCTTGATAGTGGATGCTCAAAGCACATGAATAATGACCAAAGCATGTTCAAAGAACTAACTCTAAGGGATGACAGACACACCATTAGAGACAACACTAAGATAAATATTATCGGGCATGGCAAAGTGGGTAAATATTCCTCAAACATTGACCATGTTTTATGTGTGCAAGGCCGTAAGCCAAATTTACTTAGTATTAGTCAACTATGTGACAAAGGCAACAAAGTCATATTTGAATCCTCTCATTGTCTAGTAATAGACGTCAAAAGTAACAATTTCAAGTTTGTTGGCCATATACATAACAATGTATGTCTAATTGATTTAAAATCTTTACATTCAGAAAGTGAAAAATGTTTTCCTACTTTTAGTGAAAACCCATAGCTACGGCATAGAAGGCTTGGCTATGTAACATGGATTTACTCAAAATTGTTTCAAGAAAAGATTTAGTTGTTGGACTTCCCAAAATCAATTTTGAAAAAGCAAAAGTTTGTGATGCTTATCAAATGGGAAAACAAACAAGAGTTTCTTTTAAATCTAAAAATGTAATTTCAACCTCTAGACCATTGGAACTTTTGCATATGGATTTGTTTGCTCCAATAAGCACCATTAGTCTAGGTGGTCATCAATATACTCTTGTTATTGTTGATGATTACTCAAGATATACATTTGTTATTTTTTTTTACTTACAAAGATGAAGCCTATAAAGGATTTGTGAACTTTTGTAAGAAGGTTCAAAATGAAAAAGGAATTTCTATCTCAAGTATTAGAAGTGATCATGGAAAAGAATTTGAAAACCAAAGTTTTTCAAAATTTTGTGATGAAAATGGAATTGATCACAATTTTTCAGCTCCTAGAACGCCTCAACAAAATGGTGTTGTTAAGAGGAAAAACAGAGTTCTAGAAGAATTTACTAGAACCATGCTTTGTGAAAATAGTTTACCAAAATATTTTTGGGTGGAAGCCGTAAATACTTCTTGCTATGTTTTAAATAGAGTATTAATTAGGTCTATTCTTGATAAAACTCAATATGACCTAGGGAAAGGTAGAAAGCCTAATATCTCTTACTTTTGTGCTTTTGGTTATAAGTGCTTCATCCTAAGTAACAATAAAACTTATTTAGGTAAATTTGACTCCAAGACTGATGAAGGGATATTCTTAGGATATTCAATCTCTAGTAAAGCTTATAGAGTCTTTAACAAAATAACTCTAGTGGTTGAAGAATCCGTACATGTTGTTTTTTATGAGTCTAACCCAATTAGTAGTAGAATAGTATCTTTTAATGATGATGCAGATTTTAGTCCAAGAATGGATACATCTACTCTCATTGTTGACCATAAGGAGAGTCAACCTCAGACAAATCAAACGGTAGATTCTCTCAATCTTGATCAACCATCTATAAGTCAACAAGGAGATTGTCTTCCCAAAGATTGTAGGTATGTGAATTATTATCCAATCAATCAAGTGATTGGCGATCCTTCACAAAGGGTAAGAACTCGATCTTCTATGAGAAATATTTGCAATTGTGTAGCTTATTTATCTCAAGTAGAACCTTAAAATTTTTGTAGAATCCGAAACAGATGTTGATTGGATAAATGCTATATAAGAAGAATTAAATCAATTTGAAAAAATTAAAGTATGGACTTTAGTTCCTAAACCAAAGAATCATACCATCATAGGTACAAAATGGGTAATCAGAAATAAAATGGATGAAAATGGAATAGTAACTAGGAACAAGGCTAGACTAGTTGCTAAGGGTTACAATCAAGAAGAATGAATAGACTTTGATGAGACCTTGCTCCTGTAGCTAGATTAGAAGCCATTTGTATGTTACTAGCCTTTGCATGCTTTAATAAGTTTAAACTATTTCAAATGTGAAAAGTGTATTTTTAAATGGTTTTATAGAAGAAGAGGTTTATATTGAGCAACCTCTTGGTTTTGAAAATACTAGTCTTCCAAACCATGTTTATAAGATTTTTAAAGCTCTCTATGGGTTGAAGCTAGCTCTAAGAGCATTGTATGAAAGGCTAATTAAGTTTTTGCTTGAAAATGATTTTACAAGAGGAAAAATAGATACAGCCCTCTTTACAAAAACTCACAAAAATGACACATTATTAGTCCAAATATATGTTGATAATATTATATTTGGTGCCTCTAATGAATCCATGTGTCAAGATCTTGCTAAGTGTATGCAAGGTGAGTTTGAAATGAGCATAATGGGAGAGCTTACCTACTTCTTTGTACTCCAAATCAAACAATTGAAAGGAAACATCTTCATCAATCAATCAAAATACACCAAAGACCTATTGAAGAGGTTTGGGATTGAGAGCTCAACATCTATTAGCACTCTTATGAGTACCTCTACCAAGCTTGACCTAGATGAGGAAGGTAAGTGAGTGAATACTAAAACTTATAAATGCATGATATGAGCTTTACTATATCAAATTGCAAGTAGACCCGGTATAATGTTTAGTGTATGTATGTGTGCTAGATTTCAAGCTAATCCTAAGGAATCACATATTATTGCCCTGAAAAGAATCCTAAGATATTTGCAAGGCACTCAAAATCTAGGTTTATTGTATTCTAGAAAATCAACTTTTGAGCTTTTTGAGTACTCGAATATTGATTTTATGGATTTTAAGCAAGATAGAAAAAGCACTAGTGGAACATGCCAATTTCTAGGTGTCATCTTAACCTTTTGGTTTTCAAAGAAACAAAATTTAGTCACACTATCAACCGCCTGATAAGTGCTTAAATATTCATATTTAAGCCCCTTAATTTACATTTTTTATGCTCTTAGTTTGTGTTATTTCATTCCATTTTATTTCCTTTCCGTGTTTTCTATGTTTTTATAGGTTTTTGGAGAAAAGGGAGCATTATGGAAATTTTTGGCTTAAAGAGCAAATCTAGGAAAAGCTGGTGTCTGCCTAGTGCAATCGAGCACAGAGATCTGCGATCAAGCGCCCATGCTAGGATCGAGCGCACCTGCGCTCACGCACGCAAGAAGAAAGCTCGAGCGCACAGTATGTGATCGAGCACACATGTGCATCAGTGAAATATTAAAACTTCATAACCTATTTTGGAAAGTAATGTAGGGTTTTGTTTTGCAAGTTTAGGGTTTCCAGATGTTTCTAAACCTTATAAATGGGCCTATAAACACAAAAGGAGGGCGGATTCGAAGAGAGATTTTGGAGACGAATTGACAACTCTTCTCTATAGTATTTTTGGGTTTATTCTTCTCCTTTTATTTTATTTTGTAGACTGAGGTTTCAACTCAAGAGGGGGTGAATTCGGTTTTTAAAAACTTTTGCTAATTAATCACAAGTTTATAAAAATAGATAAATCCACAAGCATGTAAACAGGTAATGTGCTGTAAACAAAAGAGTTTAAGGAATAGAAGATGCAAACTCAGTTTATAGTAGTTCGACAATCTCGGATTCGTTCCGACCCTACGTCCACTCTATTCAAGGAACCTTCTTGAAGCAATCCACTAAAACTCTTAGTCGTGTAATTTCATGGGTGTTGCACAAACCTTACAAACAGTCCCTTCCTCTTGGAAGCTTATCCCTTCCTCTCGGAAGCTAATATCTTCCTTTCGGAAGCTAATCCCTTTACAATAAATATGACTTGCTATAAAGTAAATGGTAGAGAGAAAGCAATGAAAGCTTATACAACTGAATAATATCTCTTTTTCAAGGTAAAGCTTGAAGAATGGCTCAACAATAAATATTTCAAAGCTTTTGTGTATTAATGAGTAAAAACTTGATTGAATGTGTAATATCTTCACATTGAATGCTCATTTGAGGGGGTTATATAGCCTTGAATTAATATGGCCATTTTGTACTGACTTGGAATGTTTTGGTGCATGTAGTGCTCAAGTCTCACGTCTCAACGGTCATAATTTTTGAATTACCAGTCGACTAGGTCTTGGTACCAGTTGACTGAGTCAAGTGAAAAGTCCCATTTTTAAGGCTATGTATGGTACCAGTCGACTGGTTAGTTCTTACCAGTCGACTGAGGACATTCTGTCCAAAACACCAGTCGATTGGTATGAAGCACCCAGTCGACTGGGGACACATTGTCCCACATACCAGTCTTCTGGTATAAGTACCTAGTCGACTGGGTTGCCCTTTAACCCAGTTTTTCATTCTTTGAGATGTTTTTGACTTATAAACATTTGAATGAATAGTTTTGTTAAAATACATTTTCAAAAGGAGCCATAAGACAAGTTATTTACCTGAACAGGTGAGATTTACAACTTGTTTCAATACCTTAATCCTATACTAGATCTTCTGTCTTGACTTGGTGTCTGATTCGGGTTAAGTTCTTGCATCTTGATTCTTGGCTGTATGCTTTTATCATTTAAAACAAGTAGATAACACTGTTAGTATAATTAGAGTTGTGTTTTGTCATCGTTAAAATTTAGATGAGGGTCAACAATCTCCCCCTTTTTGATGATGACAAAACTAATGAGAGAAAACAGTTTTAAAAACTAAGTGTTAGATTTTTTTGAAAAAATCGGCAGAGTTTCCTCTATTTTATGAATAAAACCAACCTGTAAAAAGTTTAAAAAAAATTTCTATGCAATTCAACCAAGCAACTCAATATATAGAATCATACCACAAGTTCTTTGGAGCAATGCTCCCCTTAAATCTATGCACTATTTTGAGTATAGCTTTTTGCGCAGTGGTAAGCGCTCGATCCTGACAATTGGTATCAGAGCCAAGGTCATGGGTTCGATTCCTAGCGGTGCAATTGCTAAAGGGGAGATTGTTGATAGACGTTGTCAGCAATTGTCTCGTGGTGGAGGCACAAGTGGGGCCAAGTCACAACCAAAACGTGGCGCTTATGTGGTGTGCGGTTTAAGAGATTAGAGTTGCACTCTAGCTAACAGCTATAGCTTTTGGCACAGTGGTAAGCGCTCAATCCTGACAATTGGTGCTCTGATACCAATTGTTGGTCCAAAATATACTATGGCAATACCTAAGAGGGGGGTGAATTGGGTATTAAAAAATTTAAATAGTTTTTGCAATCTCAAATATGAAAATATATGCGGAATTAAATCAAATCAATCTTTCTAAATTATTAGCACAAAGATGAGAGAGTTTATTACTTAATATAGAAATGATAATTGAATTATAAAATCATTAAGCAATCAATCTCATTTACTTGAATAATAAATAATTATAAGCAAGTAATTATGAAAGTAATTAAGGAGATAGAGATAGAGAGATGCAAATTCGATTTATAGTGGTTCGGCAATATCGGAATCCTTCCGACCCTACGTCCACTCTCTTCAAGGATCCTCCTTGAAGCCTTTCACTAAAACAAGTAACTTCATGGGTTTTGCTCAAACTGAATACAAACAAGCAACTTCACGGGTGTTACTCAAACCAAATGCAAACAAACAACTTTAAGGGTTTTGCTTCAACCTTTTTCACAAGAATCCTAAGTTTGCTACCCAAGTATATATGCCCAACACACACTAGCTCACTTACAAACTCTCACAAGAGTTAAACCAACTCTTTTAACAAGATAATAAAAGGAAAGTTTGAAACAAACAAGTAAGAGAGAGATTTCTCAATGAAGATTACAACTTAATATTTTCTCTCTCAAAAGCTTATAGCTTGATAATGGAGTTTTTGGCTTAAGAAGAAGAGAATAAAGATTTTTTTCAATCCTTTGTTGTAGAATGTTTCTCTTATCTTCCAAATGACCTTTAAGGCTCTATTTATAGTGTCTTGAAGTCTTCTACCTGTTGGAGACAAAATAGAGCCGTTAGAGACAAGTTTATAGCCTTTTAAATTAAAAAATATAGCTGTTGCAACTTGCCCAGTCAATTGTCCACTTATGGCAGTCGACTGTCGTTTATAACTGATGTGAAAACTGACTTTTTGAGCACCCAGTCGGCTGGGTCAGTTTTTGTGCGCTTCTACAGTGTTTTCAGGATGAACAATATTTTCAGCATCAATTTTCTTCATATTTCTTTATTCTTTTTTGGATTTTTGAGTTTTGAAAAATCTCCTAATTGAATCAAACTTTCTTGCACATTAAACACATGAGTTAAACACTTCAAAAGTGTTTTGTTATCATCAAAATTAATCTAATCAATTTCTTGATTGAGACATTTTTGATGATGACAAAACATATTACAAATTTAAGCATAATGTGTGTGCAAGATATATGAAGAATAATATATTACAAATGCTCAAATAATTTTCTATGTCAACGTAAATTTTCTTAAGTTCAATTAGAGCATATTAAGTATTGAGCCCAAAGAATTTATTTGCATTTAATAAACTCACGTGGAGATTTTATATCTTCAATTAATTAAGGCTATATAATAAAATACAATGCAAATTTAATTAGCTTCTAAAAATTGAAATGCTTACAAAATGTATCTTAGGATTCAAACCTATAATTTATCCCTTTTGTCTTTGAAGTTGCATTTAGATTATTCTCCTTGAATTTGATCTTTTGGAGAGCTTATTGAATTTTGAGATCATCAACTTTGATTCACCAATTTCTACAATCTTGATCTCCTTTCATGTATAAGCACTATTAACAATCTGTATCACTTAAGTAATATTCATTAGTGCTTAATTAAAATTTTTGTCACTATCAAAATCATTTAGGGTCAATAGACACTTGATAAACAATCTCCCCCTTTTTGATGGTGACAAAAATCTTAATTAGAGATTAAAGAAGATAAATTGAAAAGAAATGAAGAGATTAGAATTTTGCAAAAAAAATATGACATAGTCTCCTTGTATTTATGTTTATTGACCTCCTGCAGAAAATCAACCACAACAAAAATACTTTCCAAAGCAATTTATCTCAATTTCAATCCTCCTTCAATAAATGCATATATATCAATGCATTTCACATATGAGTTCAAGATATGTTAAGTCAAGAATAAGGTCTAACAAGATCTCTAATTTTCTTATTTTTCTCCCCCTTTTTGTCATCATCAAAAAGGGTGGATTTCAAAGAAGAGCTCCCCCTCAAAATATGCTACTGAAAATATTTTGATGAAACATATTGAGAAAAGAATCATTTTACAAGAAATCAAGAAATATAAAGCTTTTGAAAGAGTTGCGTTCAAAGAGACTTAAGTGCTAAAGTTTTATAGAAAATAGGACAAGGTTTCCTTTATTTTTCCTTTTGCACATAGAGATAAAATAAGTGTAGCCAACTTCCCACAAAAGAATGAATTCAAGCCCCACATGATCTAAAATAATTCTTAAGCATTATAAATCTTCAATATTCAAAATAACCTCAATGCTTAGAGTATCTTACACTTAATCAATAAAGGACAAGAGTTTGAACTCATTGCTTGATTTACCAATAGGTCGAAAATAGATAAAATTCTCAAGATATAATATCCAAATTTAAAACATATCAAAAAGAGTTTATAAAGTATTTAAACTCATTTGAGTAAAATAATTTTACCAAAGGTTTTCTCTTTTACCAATAAATCAGATTTTATCCCCCTTTCAAAAAGTCTAAAGTAATTATTTCTAACTTTTAAGTGAAAAAAATTGGATAAAACTTAACAAGCCTTATTGATAGTTGATTGATCGAATAATCAAGACAGAGAGCTCATCAACTACTCAAAAAGATGTTCAAATTGGAAAGATCTATAAGTACTTAATAAAAGGTTACTTCCTCTGAATATATGCATCGAAATATAATTTTCAATTATCAATCAAATATCATTTTCAGGGTATTTATATTCAATAAATAGATGATTATCAATTCAATGCAAAGATAATCATTATTTTCAAACTGAAACATATATAATAGAAAGTTTCATATTTAGCTCATGCTTGATAAATAAATAACTCAAAAGTAATTCTCAAATCTAAATTCAAGCTCATCACTTGATTTATCCAATGCCAAATCAAAGAGAATTTATCAAAGTTATGTTTAAAAAATAAAGGAGTATGAGATAGAGATTTGTACTATACTTTCTCTTTTAATATATGTTATGAGCATAAATGTCTTATTAATCTTCCCCTTTCTATTTTTCGTCAAAAATAAATTAATATTTGAGTATTAAATGGGCAATGAGTTACCAGTTGACTGGATTAACTTAACTAGTCGACTGGGTAACTGGACAAAGAGATACTAGTCGACTGGACCAATATACTAGTCGACTGGGTCTTTCATAACACATAAAATTTTGACCTCCAACTTGGAATTTTAGCAAGAAATGATTTATATATGCCATCTTGAGTGAGAGATATATCAAATGGGAGTTAATACTCGTTCACTAAATATCAAATATGCATATGATAAAATGTAGATGCAATCAAACATATATAATTTCATAATTTGTTAATCTCATTAATAGTCTAATCTTGCTAAAGCTATCTTCGTTCAAGGGCTTAGTAAGAATGTTAGCTATTTGATCTTCTGAAGGTATGAATTCTAGTCTTATATCACCTTTTTGAGTATGGTCTCTTAAGAAATGATGTCTAACTTCTATATGTTTAGTTCTAGAGTGTTGAATAGGGTTTTTGGTTAAGTTGATAGCACTGGTATTATCGCAATGTATTGGGATACTTTTAAAGTTCATGCCATAGTCTTCTAGTTATTGTTTCATCCACATTACTTGGGCACAACAACTTCCAGCTGCTACATATTCCGCCTCGACGGTTGATAGTGCAATGAAGTTTTGTTTCTTGAAAAACCAAGAGGTTAACATTGCTCCTAAGAATTGGCATGTTCCACTTGTGCTTTTTCTATCTAACCTACACCCTGCAAAGTCAGCATCTGAATATCCTACAAGCTTAAAAGATGAATCTCTAGAGTACCATAATCCTAAGGTTTGAGTTCCTAGTAGATATCTAAGGATTCTTTTCACTGAAATTACATGTGATTCCTTTGGATTAGCTTGAAATCTAGCACACATGCATACACGGAACATTATATCAGGTCTACTTGCAATTAAATAAAGTAAAGCTCCTATAATGCTTCTATAATATTTAGTGTCTACACACTTACCTCCTTCATCAAGATCAAGTTTTATAGATGTGCTCATAGGAGTACCAAGTGGCTTTGAGCTTTCCATCCCGACCCTCTTTAGTAGGTCCTTGTTGTATTTTGATTAATTGATGAAGATACCTCCTTTCAATTGTTTGATTTGAAGTCCAAAGAAGTAGGTAAGCTCTCCCATCATGCTCATTTCAAATTCACTTTGCATGCACTTTGAAAACTCTTGACACATATATTCATTAGTAGCACCAAATATAATATCATCAACATATATTTGGACTAGTAGAGTGTCATTATTGTGAGTTTTTGTGAAGAGGGTTGTGTCAAATTTTCCTCTTGTAAAATTGTTTTCAATCAAAAATTTACTTAGTCTTTCATACCATGCTTTTGGAGCTTGCTTTAACCTATATAGAGCCTTAGAGAGCTTGTAGATATGATTTGGAAGGCTAGGATTCTCAAATCCAAGAGGTTGCTCAACATAAACCTTTTTTCTATAAAGCCATTTAAAAATGCACTTTTTACATCCATTTGAAATAATTTAAACTTGTTAAAGCATGCAAAGGCTGATAACATTCGAATAGCTTCTAATCTTGCTATGGGAGCACAGGTCTCATCAAAGTCTATTCCTTCTTCTTGATTATATCCCTTAGCAGCTAGGCTAACCTTGTTTCTAGTCACTAATCCATTTTCATCCATCTTATTTCTAAATACCCATTTAGTTCCTATTATTGTATGATTCTTTGGTCTAGGAACTTGATTCCATACATTTTTTCTTTCAAATTAATTTATTTCTTCTTGCATGGTATTTATCCAATCAATATCCTTCTCGGCTTCAACAAATGTTTTAGGTTCTATTTGAGATAAATAAGCTACATAGTTGTAAATATTTCTAATAGAATAACGAGTTCTTACCCTTTGTGAAGGATCACCAATCACTTGATCGATTGGGTGATAATTTACATACCTCCAATCTTTGGGAAGACCATCCTTTTGTTGACTAGTAAATGATTGATCCAATTTGAGAGTTTCTATCTCTTAATTTGTTTGAGGTGGGCTCTCTTTTGGGTTAACAATGGGAGTAGGAGTTTTCGTTCTTGGAATGAAATTGTTGTGAGTTTTAAATTACTCGCAAGCGCACGAGTCGTTTGCAATATAGCGTTGTGCAAGTGTGAGGTCGAATCCACAGGGAATTGCGTTGTGAAAATATATTTTTAATCTAAACTAACTCTATCTTAACCTAGTTCCAAATTTCAGAATGATATTGCAAAATAAATTAAAACTAAACTAAGTTGATTTTAAAACTAATAATAAAAAGCACTAAGGTTTCCGAATCCGCCCCACCGAAGTTAAACATATATGTTCTAAAAATATAGCCTATCAAAGCATTCCATGAATCCAACTATAACACAAAAAACAAAGAATATCCCAACTAAACCAAAAGCATCCAATGTATCCGCTCTTAAGAAATCACAAAGGAAATCCAATTTAATCGAAAAGCATTCAATGTATCCATCAGATGAAACATAAAGAATATCCAACAAACAATTTAAACTCAATTAATTATAAGATTAACTCAAATAATTGACAGAATATTTTATACTAAAAATTGTCAAATTTGTACAAGCAAATCTGAACTACTACGCCAAACAACGGCGGGGCTTCATCTTCAACCTTAGCTGAAGAGTCTAGCCACTCATAACTATGAAACTATAATTCATAATAAAAGTGCTAAACATTAAACTACAACAACTAAATAAAAATAAATAAATAAACAACTTTACATGGGAGAAATTCCACTCGCTGACGGGCGGCGCTTCCTCTCGTGGTAGCAATGCCTTCGGGATCCACCAGAATGCTAGCGGACATCCACCGGTAAACACCAAAGTGGCTCAGGAATTGTACACTGAATGACGAAGTGGAGTGAGTCTTATATAGGCAAATACCACGAGTGCAATGTGTTTCCAATCCGATGTGGGATGTGGGATATAGAAATAGGTTTCCAACTGATGTGGGATGTGGGATTTAATTCTTCACATGCCCTTCAAAACTTCTGTTCACGCTGAAATCCCGCACAGCCCACACAGCCTGACCTTTGTCTACTAAAACTGCCATAACTTTCTGTAGAAAAATCATTTTTACGAGCCGTAAAATTCTTCAGAAAATAGACTTCTGGATCTTTTCTTGAATCAATACAGTTTAATTTTCAAAGATGATTGATCTGTACGGGCAATTATGGAAATTTTAGTGAAACTCCTTTCCTAGTGCTTGTAAACCTGAAAAACAATGAAAACAACTCAAAGTAACAAAATCCTAAGCTAACAAATGCAAATTAAGTAGCCAAAATATGCAATATTTTTCTCTCATCAAATACCCTCAAACTTACATTTTTCTAGTCCCTTAGCAAAACAAAATAAATAAAAAAAACTAAATGAAAAACAAAGAACATAAAGATAAGTTCAGTATTCATGGTATCCAAAAATTTAAGGAGCATTCAAAATCATGAGATTCATTCATGAGCAAGCTTAAATAAGTCCAACCCATCTTCACAATGAATAAGAATTTAAAACCTAATTACTTACAAGAGGCATGGTAAGATATCACAAGCTTGAATCAGTGTAAAGTGATTTAGCATATACAGATGAGGTTTCCAAATAACTTCAATGTACAAGGTAATCAAGTCTCAAGATCCACATAATTTCTCATCGGAAAGAACAACGATGGCATAGTTTTTTTTTATTTCATATATATATATGTATATACATATATACATATATATATATACATATATACATATATACATATATATATATACATACATATATATATATACATACATATATATATATACATACATATATATATATACATACATATATATATATACATACATATATATATATACATACATATATATATATACATACATATATATATATACATACATATATATATATACATACATATATATATATACATACATATATATATATACATACATATATATATATAAGGCTCTGCTATGTTTAGTTCCCTTAAGCTTTCTAATCGACCCATATAGCGAGTGTTGAGTCAATGACTCCCAAACCAGATGGTTTTAGGGCATTAGGTGTAAAGACACCTTTAAGGACTTACTAACTCGAGTCAAAAAGGCTACGAAATTAAACCGGCCTTAATACTACCAAGCAAAATTCTACCTTTTGACGTGAACACTTTCTGCTTACTGAGGCAAGAGGTCCAGTTACTCAGCGGAAAGTTTCGCAATGATCATTATGAATAAAATTCCCACCTTTGGACGTGAACACTCACTACTTACTGAGGCAAGAGGTCCAGTTACTCAGTGCAAAGTTTATTGATGATGATCATTATAAATATTAGTAGTATTAGTTGTTTTTTTTTGTTTTTTTTTTATATATATATGCCCAAGGCGTTCATCCAACAAGTCATCCCGTTTCAGTTAAGATAAGAAAACATATACATTCAACTCACATGTCATACTTCACACAAATATGTGCTAATGTGCTCGTGTTAGATTAGATCAAACATGTGAATTCTCGAAAATGTCTAAAGTAAGTAACTAAAGTTTAAAACTCTATCATCAGGTCATGTGTTCAAAATTTTAAGCTTACCAATGAAGTCACATAAAAATTTTTCAGATCAACCCAAATTTATTTTTTATACGAACATGAACATGCAATTATCTTTACGACGAAAAGACAACAAATTAGGACAAAGTGTGTGATGTGTCTCCCATACCCCCAAACTTAAATTACACATTGACCCCAATGTGTGACTAATATAGAAAGAGCTGACCTGAGATATGGAGAACTATCTGGATTGGTATGGCTCATAGCATACCCCCAAACTTGAACTGAAGTACGTTTTGTCCCTGAAAAATAAAAATTGGAAAACAAAAAATACTAGAAACAAACGTTAATCATAAATATGTAAAATAATAAATAAACATAAAGGATAAGCTGTGGGGTGCCTCCCATGAGTGTTAAGTTTAACGTCTTCAGCCAGACCCAACATTAGTAATCATGCCTAACTAAGTGCTCCACCATCTGATCAATAAATGAGAATGAAAAATGATCAGGCCTAGTGGCAGTATTCAATTTACGGTAGTCTAGACACTTTCTCCATCTTGACTACACTCGAGTTGGAACCAACTCGTCGTCTTTATTTACTACCGTCAATTCAGCACGTTTGGGCACGACTTTAATCAGGCTCACCCCCTTGTTATCAGAGATGGGATAAATGATCCATGCCTCTAACAGCTTAATATCTTTTGCCCTCACAACCTCTTGCATAGCAGGGTTGAGCCTTCTTTGTGGCTCCCTCGATGGCTTGGCATTCTCCTCTAACTGTATTGTGTGTATTACCAACGAGGGGTTGATTCCCTTGACATCCTCAATAGTCCAGCCTATAGCTTCCTTATGCTCTCTTAAGACGTCCAATAATTTCTCCTCTGGAGCTTCACCCAAATCTAAAGCTATAATTATAGGCAAAGAATCTGCTGGACCTAGGAACTTATACTTAAGATTGTCCGATAAAGGCTTAAGTTCCTTCTTTGGGGGTTTAGGTGTTGTGGTTTCCTCTGTCTCACTGATCTTTAGAGGAGAAGACTCCAAAGTAGCATTTGTTTGCTCAAACAACTTATCTAAGCCCAAATCCTCTTCAAATTGAGTAAAGCATGCCTCCAGGGGGTCCTCAATACGTGATTCATTCATAGTCTCCTCTGTCTCACTGCTCTTCTGAGGATCAGACTCCAAAATGGCATTCACTTCCTCTAGTAACTTATCTAAGCCCAAGTCCTCTCCAAAGTGAGCAAAGCATGCCTCTAGGGGATCCTCAAACTCCTCTCCTTTCTTGGGCACTTGTAATCTCTCAGGGTAAGGCGCTTTAGGTAAAAACGACCTAGGGAGATCCTTAATGATAGGTGTGGCTGTAGATGGCTCAGCATCACTCTTTTCTTTGTTGCCACTTTCTTGCCCTTGTATAGGAGTTGATAAATTTTCCACCGCAAACTGTTCCTTTGGGTTAGGATCAGGTTGACTGGGAAACTTTCTTTCTTCTCCTTCACCCACGTAACTTGCGATTTGATCAATTTGACTCTCTAGCTCGGCAATCACTTGGGTGTTTTCTATGGTTGCACTCATCACTTCACTCATAGATTGGCTAGTCATTTTCATGAAATCATTGAGAGCGTTCTCCAATGACTGTGAAACCGACACTGGCGCTTGAATGGGAGCTTGGTAAGCGGGTGATGGTGCTGGATAGGCATAACTTGGTATTGGTGGAGGAAATTCGGGAGGGTATTGATTATACGGGGCTCCTCCCTGATTCATCAGTTGGTTCTGCTCCCATGAAAAATTAGAGTGGTTCCACCACCCTAGATTGTATGTTTCGGATCCATTTGATTCCCAACAACAGTCATTGAAAGCACTCATTTGTTCCATGGGGTACTCGGCACAAGCCGGCATTGATGGACAATTCTGTGCTAGATGCATGAGACTAGCACAGATGGAACAGCTATCAACATTGAATGTGTTGGCAGCATTGAGGGACGGGCCGGTCATTTTCATGTACTCCTTAATAGTGTCCTCTAAAGACTGTGAAACCGGCGCTGGATTCATCCACATAATTTTTTTTTTAAACAAAAAAAAATAACTATCTAGTAGAAAAATAAAATCATTTTAGACCAAAAATTTTCACAAACCAAACAATTCCCCGGCAACGGCGCCAAAAACTTGTTGTAAGTTTTAAATTACTTACAAGCGCACGAGTCATTTGCAATATAGCGTTGTGCAAGTGCGAGGTCGAATCCACAGGGAATTGCGTTGTGAAAATATATTTTTAATCTAAACTAACTCTATCTTAACCTAGTTCTAAATTTCAGAATGACATTGCAAAATAAATTAAAACTAAACTAAGTTGATTTTAAAACATATAATAAAAAGCACTAAGGTTTCCGAATCCGCCCCACCGAAGTTAAACATATATGTTCTAAAAATATAGCCTATCAAAACATTCCAAGAATCCAACTATAAGACAAAAAACAAAGAATATCCCAACTAAACCAAAAGCATCCAATGTATCCGCTCTTAACAAATCACAAAGGAAATCCAATTTAATCGAAAAGCATTCAATGTATCCATCAGATGAAACACAAAGAATATTCAACAGAAAATTTAAACTCAATCAATTATAAGATTAACTTAAATAATTGACAGAACATTTTATACTAAAAATTGTCAAATTTGTACAAGCAAATCTGAACTACTACGCCAAACAACGGCGGGGCTTCATCTTCAACCTTAGCTGAAGAGTCTAGCCACTCATAACTATGAAACTATAATTCATAATAAAAGTGCTAAACATTAAACTACAACAACTAAATAAAATTAAATAAATAAACAACTTTACATGGGAGAAATTCCATTCGCTGACGGGCGGCGCTTCCTCTTGTGGTAGCAATGCCTTCGGAATCCACCAGAATGCTAGCAGACGTCCACCGGTAAACACCAAAGTGGCTCAGGAATTGTACACTGAATGATGAAGTGGAGTGGGTCTTATATAGGCAAATACCACGAGTGCAATGTTTTTCCAATCCGATGTGGGATATGGGATATAGAAATGTGTTTCCAACTGATGTGGGATTTAATTCTTCACATGCCCTTCAAAACTTCTGTTCACGCTGAAATCCCGCACAGCCCGCACAGCCTGACCTTTGTCTACTAAAACGGCCATAACTTTCTGTAGAAAAATCATTTTTACAAGCCGTAAAATTCTCCAGAAAATAGAATTTTGGATCTTTCTTTGCATATATGGCTCATATCCTAGTTCTTCTTGAATCAATATAGTTTAATTTTCAAAGATGATTGATCTGTACGGGCAATTCTGGCAATTTTAGTGAAACTCCTTTCCCAGTGCTTGTAAACCTGAAAAACAACGAAAACAACTCAAAGTAACAAAATCCTAAGCTAAAAAATATAAATTAAGTGGCCAAAATATGCAATATTTTTCTCTCATCAGAAATCTGCATCATCATTGAAAGAAACTTCTCTACTACTAATTAGGTTAGACTCATCAAGAGTTACATGCACGAATTCTTCTACCACCAGAGTTCTCTTATTGAAGACTCTATAAGCTTTACTAGAGGTTGAATATCCTAAGAATATCCCCTCATCAGTCATGTGCTTTGAGCATCCACTATCAACGTAGCAACAGTTACCTTTCTCTTTGGTGTGAAGACATATCTACATCACATATACACGATTGCACTTTTAGGTACCCAAAATTTCTTGGGTCCTTTGGGGTTAGTCCTAAAAAACATGGTTCCTTTTGAGACCCATACTTTCTTAACAACATAAGGTGTTCTATATTTGTAGACATGTTTATGATGCACAATCCTAGGGTAGTAGTTATTGAAATTTCTAGGATGACTTAGTTGTGCATGTCTATAATTCTTTGGATAAGAATTCCTAGGATACATGTTTCTATTGTGAGGAATATGAATATTCATGTCATTTCTAGAAAATGTATGATGATGATTTCTAGGATACATGCTTGTATTATTATGAATATGCATATTATTTCTAGGATAACCATGATGGTAATTCCTAGGATATGTATAAGCATTTCTTGAATGAGCATACATATAAGCATATGTATTTCTAGGATGCTTCATTCTTGTATATACATTAGAATTAGTATTTCTAGACCTACTAGCATTCATTGAGGGAATGATTTTGACTTTGCTAGTGGTATTTGAAGTAGAGGCTTTATTCACACATGATGCTTTCATGAATAAGCTCTCTTTTGATTTTTTGGTTACCTAATGGAGAATAACCTAACTTGGATTTTCCTCCATTTAATCTTTGGTAAGATAGCACTTCATCTAGCTTTTCTTTTCCTAGCATAATTCTAGATATCGTGCCATTCAATTCTATTATCTTCTTCTTTAAGTTTTCATTTTCATCTTTAAGAAAATCTTGAGAAGAAATATAAAACAATGAAAATAGTTTATCTTTTTCTTCTTTTAGACCTACTATCTCTTTAGAAAGAGATGACGCCTCCTTTTTAAGAATAATGTTCCTAGAATCGAATTTCTTCAATTCTTCATACATTTCATTTATGACTTCTATCAATTCTTCACTATTGCTAACAATGTTATTTTTTGAAGAGGAAGAAGTTGATAACTCATTTTCGTCGTCGATTGTCATAAGACATAGGTTGGCAATTTCCTTGTATCCGATCTCTTTATCCGAGGAGTCTTCTTCTTCGTCATCACCATCTCGATCAACATCTTCAATTTTCATAAGAGGTAAGGATGTGGTGGAACCATCAATTTTGTAATCCAAGTAGCTTTCATGCTTTTTTAGGGATTCCATAAACTCTTCTAAGCTTTCACTTCTAGAATGCTTTGTCAAAATAATTTTCCATTGATTTGACAAAGACCTAAGAAATATTATCACAAGTTCAAGGTTAGAATAAATTTTTCCCATGAAAGATAAAATTTTAACAAGTATGGTAAAACGAGTTTGCGAATCAAAAATTGATTCATTTTCATTCATTTTAAAATGCTCTAAGTCATGAACAAAGTTTTTGAATTTGAAATTCTTTTCTTGCTCATTTCCTCCATGTATGACCTCCAATAAATCCCAAATTTCTTTTTCAGTCTTACATGAGGAAATTTGATCAACTTCGTTTTAATCAAGAGAACTATAAAACATGTTCATAACTTTAGCATTTAGTTGAATGAATTTACAATCATTTGCATCAAAATCATTTTCATTTTCAAGAATGAAATACCAAGCATAATAATCATGAGCTTGAATAAAAATCTCCATTTGAGCTTTCCAATAGGTGAAATTTGTTCCATGGAGAAGAGGACTAGTAGGATCTCTTCATTCTAAAAATATAGTTGTCATAGGATTAACTCAAGGACTTTAAGCCTGAAATTGAGAACGGGGCTCTGATACCAATTGTTGGTCCAAAATATATTATGGCAATACCCAATAGGGGTGAATTAGGCATTAAAAAATTTAAATACTTTTTCCATCTCATATATCAAAATATATGCGGAATTAAATCCAATCAGTCTTTCTAAATTACTAGCACAAAGATGAGAGAGTTTATTATAATTGAATTATAAAATAATTAAGCAATCAATCTCATTTACTTGAATAATAAATAATTATAAGCAAGTAATTATGAAAGTAATTAAGGAGATAGATTTAGAGAGATGCAAACTCGATTTATAGTGGTTCGGTAATATCAGAATCCTTCCGACCTTACGCCCACTCTCTTCAAGGATCCTCCTTGAAGTCTTTCACTAAAACAAGCAACTTCATGGGTGTTGCTCAAACAAAATACAAACAAGCAACTTCATGGGTGTTGCTCAAACCGAATACAAACAAGCAACTTCACGGGTGTTACTCAAATCGAATGCAAACAAGCAACTTTAAGGGTGTTGCTTCAACCTTTTTCACAAGAAACCTAAGTTTGCTACCCAAGTGTATATGCCAAACACTCACTAGCTCACTTACAAACTCTCACAAGAGTTACACCAACTCTTTTAATAAGATAATGAAAGGAAAGTTTGAAACAAACAAACAAGAGAGAGATTTCTCAATGAAGATTACAACTTAATATTTTCTCTCTCAAAAGCTTATAGCTTGATAATGGAGTTTTTGGCTCAAGAAGAAGAGAATAAAGATTTTTCTTTAATCCTTTATTTTAGAATATTTATTTTGTCTTCCAAATGACCTTTGAGGCTTTATTTACAGTGTCTTGAAGTCTTCTAGCCGTTGGAGACAAAATAGAGCCATTAAATACAAGTTTATAGCCTTTTAAATTCAAAAATATAGCTGTTGTAACTTGCCCAGTTGACTGTCCACTTATGGCAGTTGATTATCATTTATAACTGATGTGAAAACTGACTTTTCGAGCACCTAATCGATTGGTACTATTTATCCAGTCGACTGGGTCAGTTTTTGTGCGCTGCTACAGTTTTTTCAGGATGAACAGTATTTTCAGCATCAATTTTTTTCATATTTCTTTATTCTTTTTGGATTTTTGAGTTCCGAAAAATCTCCTAATTGAATCAAACTTTCTTGCACATCAAACACACGAGTTAAACACTGCAAAAGTGTTTTGTTATCATCAAAGTTAATCTAATCAATTTCTTGATTGAGATATTTTTGATGATGACAAAACATATTACAAATTTAAGCATAATGTGTGTGCAATATATATGAAGAATGATATATTACAAATGCTAAATAATTTTCTATATCAACATAAATTTTCTTAAGTTCAATTAGAGCATGTTAAGTATTGAGCCCAAAAAATTTGTTTGCATTTAATAAAATCACGTGGAGATTTTATCTCTTCAATAAATTAAGGCTATATAATAAAATACAATGCGAATTTATTTAGCTCATAAAAATTGAAATGTTTACAAAGTGTATCTTAGGATTCAAACCTATAATTTATCCCTTTGGTCTTTGAATTTGCATTTAAATTATTCTCCTTGAATTTGATCTTTTGGAGAGCTTATTGAATTTTGAGATCATCAACTTTGATTTACCAATTTCTACAATCTTGATCTCCTTTGATGTATATGCACTATTAACAATCTGTATCACTTAACTAATATTCATTAGTGCTTAATTAAGATTTTTGTCACTATCAAAATCATTTAGGGTCAATAGACACTTACAGTTAGTTTTCTCATTTTCTTATATTTCTCCCCCGTTTTGACAACAGTAAAAAAGGAGGCGGTAAACTAAAAAATAAGCCACATAGATACCATAGGTATTAAGAGCATGCATAAACAAACTTGTACGCGAAAATTTGGCTGCAGAAGTAGTTTAAAGCATATATCCAAGCACAGAAAGGTTTAAAGCATGTAAACATATTGCGTAAATGTAAAAAAAGTATATGAACCAAGTGTAAGCATAAAACATAATCATATACATCATAAATCCATACAACACGGGCTTCTGAGAGCCGAAACTGAAAGACAAAATAAAATAAATGATGAAATGATGTCCGTGCTAAGAACAACTGAAATATATATATATATACACCAAAACAAAGACAGGGAGCAACTTAATGAGTGGGAGAGTCAGAACTGTCACGAATGAGATACTGAAGTTCAGCCAGGTAACCCTCGGTATGCTCATGGTGCAGCTCAAAGTCATCTAGAAGAGAGCAGAGGTCATGATGCATGGCATCGACTGAAAAGCACAAGCTTTGGAAGTCGGACTGCATAGTCAGCTAGAGGCTCGTAATAACCTGAAGAAGATCGCCGTACCCAGCTGGACCAGTACTCGAGTCGCCCATAGGAGGTACTCGGTCATCCGTATCGATAGTAGTAGCAACAGAATTTGGACCCTCGTCCTCATCATTACCGCTATCATCCTCTCCTATCTGAATGTTCTTCCCAGCCTTCGAATGTGCATCCCATCTTTGTCAGCGATGAGACGTTGATGATGTCCTTGAGGTCGATGTCCTGAGCCTCGGAGGCGAGAAGAGGAACTCGAAAGTGCTGGAGGATGAGTGTGATGAGCATCCCGTAGGGAAAGCATTCGGAGTTGTTCACTTCATCGTTTATCATGTTGACGAGCAGCAGGAGGTAGATATTGAAGTGGTGCCTAATTTTAAGGCACCAAATCAATATCACATCTATCTTAGATAGATAGCTCCGATTCCCGAATCTCGGGTGGATGGTCCAACTCACTATGAGGTTAAAAAATTTCAAATCAAGGGGCATGCCACTATATGTGTGAAATGTAGTGGGTCGAAAGACATAGTTAGGGTCACCCCTAATTATCCGACATGCCTTCTCATAATCGAAATTGTCTGGCCATCTGTCCAGACTCTATTGGATCCCTCCCACATGGATCCTCAGGATACTCATCAAGAGGTTAGTGTTGAACTCAAACTCCATACCCAAAACACTGGTTCTATACCTTAGAGGCCATGGACTGGATTTCACCAAGTTCGCATAGAACTAGTGAATCAGTCTCAGGTAAAAATTTTGCTGTATCTTAACCAGTAGGGTCAAGTGAATGGCATTAAAATCAAGTAGCATATCAAAATTACTATGACAAATAGATTCAAAGTCAACGAATCTACCTGTCATGATCTTTTTATGACGGATAATGGATGTATACCTCTCTTCTACCGTTGGGCTGGAGAACAGAGAGTCGTCGAGCTCTGTTCTGGCCTTGTTGCTTGAGGAGCCCGCTACCCCCTTTCATTTGGAATCCAGAGCCGTAGATTTAATGGACCTTGGCCTAGTAGGCACATGAGGTGCCCCAGCAATGGTTTTGATGCGGATTCAATCGGTCATTTTGGAAGATAAGAGTTTTTGGGAGACAAAGGGATTTTGGTGGAAATTTAAGATTTCAAAAGTATAAAGTTGAAATGGATGGTGTGGATGAGTAGATCGAGGTGTGTATGAATTTTTTTGAGGATTTTTTGATTAAAAGGATGAGATTTTTTAGAGAGAGAAAGCTTAGGGTTTTAAAAATAGCTTGAAAATATGGGTTAGGGTACCAGTCGACTGGGTGGTTAACTGAATTTCAAAAAATGGCTCCAAATAAGATTTTTGATTACTAGTCGACAGGTATAGACTTACCAGTCGACTGGGAGATTAGGCAGAGACTTACCAGTCAATTGGGATAAACTTACCAGTCGATTGGACCCTTAAAAAAACTTTTAGTCTTGAGTCTTAGCACGAAATTTGTTTATCTATGCTATCTTGAGTGAGGGAAATATTAAATAAGGTTTAATACTCTTTTACTAGATGTCAAGTATGCAAAATAATGAATGATGAAGTAATCAGATATACAATTTATCATAATCTAACAATCCCATTAACAGTCTAATTTTGCAGAAACTAGCTTCAATTAGAGGTTTTGTAAGAATGTCAGCTATTTAATCTTCTGAAGGTATGAATTCTAGTATAATATCACCTTTTTTAGCATGGCCTCTTAAGAAATGATGCCTAATTTCTATGTGTTTAGTTCTAGAGTGCTGAATAGGGTTCTTGGTTAGGTTGATAGCACTAGTATTATCACAATGTATTGGAATACTTTTAAAGTTCATGCCATAGTCTTCTAGTTGTTGTTTCATCCACAACACTTGGGCACAACAACTTCCAGTTGCTATGTATTCCGCCTCGGCGGTTGATAGTGCAACAGAGTTTTGTTTCTTGGAAAACCAAGAGGTTAACATTGCACCTCAGGATTGGCATGTTCCACTTGTGCTTTTTCTATCTAACCTACACCCCGCAAAGTCAGCATCTGAATATCCTACAAGCTCAAAAGATGAATCTCTAGAGTACCATAATCCTAGGGTTTGAGTTCCTTGTAGATATCTAAGAATTCTTTTTACTGCAGTTACATGTGATTCCTTTGGATTAGCCTGAAATCTAGCACACATGCATACACTGAACATTATATCAGGTCTACTTGTAGTTAAATAATGTAAAGCTCCTATCATGCTTCTATAATATTTAGTATCTACACATTTACCTCATTCATCAAGATCAAGTTTTGTTGAGGTGCTCATGGGTGTACCAAGTTGCTTTGAGCTTTACATCCCGAACCTCTTTAGTAGGTCCTTAGTGTATTTTGATTGATTGATGAAGATGCCTCCTTTCAATTGTTTGGTTTGAAGACCAAGGAAGTAGGTAAGCTCTCCCATCATGCTCATTTCAAATTCCCCTTCCATGCACTTAGCAAACTCTTTACATATATTTAGACTAGTAGAGTGTCATTTATGTGAGTTTTTATGAAGAGGGTTGTGTATACTTTACTTCTTACAAAATTATTATCAATCAAAAATTTACTTAGCCTTTCATACCATGCTCTTGGAGCTTGCTTCAACCTATATAGAGCTTTAGAAAGCTTATAGACATGATTTGGAAGACTAGGATTCTCAAATCTAAGAGGTTGCTAAACGTATACCTCTTCTTCTATAAAGCCATTTAAGAAGGCACTCTTTACATCCATTTGAAATAATTTAAAATTATTAAATCATGCAAAGACTAATAACATTCGAATGGCTTCTAATCTTGCTATGGGAGCATAGGTCTCATCAAAGTCTATTCCTTCTTCTTGATTATATCCCTTAGCAACTAGTCTAGCCTTGTTTCTAGTCACTATTCCATTTTCATCCATCTTATTTGTAAACACCCATTTAGTTCCAATTATTATATGATTCTTAGGTCTAGGAACTAGATTCTATACGTTTTTTCTTTCAAATTGATTCATCTCTTCTTGAATGGAATTTATCCAATCAATATCCTTTTCGGGTTCTATAAATGTCTTAGGTTCTATTTGAGACAAATACACTACATACTTGTAAATGTTTCTAATTGAGGAACGAGTTCTTACCCCTTTTGAAGGATCACAAATCACTTGATCTATTGGACGATAATTCACATACCTCCAATCTCTAGGAAAACTATCCTCTTATTGACTTGTTGATGGTTGATCAAATTTAAGAGTTTCCATTTCTTGATTTGTTTGAGGTGAGCTCTCCTTTGGGTCAACAATGGGAGTAGGTACCTCCTTTCTTGGAATGAAATCTGTATCATCATTGAAAGAAACTTCTCTACAACTAATTTGGTTAGACTCATCAAGGGTTACATGTATGGATTCTTCTACTACTAGAGTTCTCTTATTGAAGACTCTGTAAGCCTTACTAAAGGTTGAATATCCTAAAAATATCACTTCATCGGTTTTAGAGTCAAATTTACCCAAGTTAGATTTATTGTTATTTAGGATGAAGCATTTACAACCAAAGTACGAAAATAGGAGATATTAGGCTTTCTACCTTTCCATAATTCATACGAAGTTTTGTCAAGCATAGGCTTAATTAAGATTATGTTCAAGATATAGCAAGAAGTGTTTACCACTTCCATCCAAAAGTATTTTGGTAAGCTATTTTCACAAAGCATTGTTCTTGCAAATTCCTCTAGAATTCTATTTTTCCTCTCAACAACTCCATTTTATTGAGGAGTTCTATGAGCTGAAAAGTTGTGGTCAATTCCATTTTCATCACAGAATTTTGAAAAACTTTGGTTTTCAAATCCTTTTCCATGATCACTTGAAATAAAAATTACTTTTTTCATTTTGAACCTTTTTGCAAAAGTTTTCAAATCATTTGAAAGTTTCATCCTTGTAAGCAATAAAGATAACAAAGGTATATCTTGAATAGTCATCAACAATAACAAGAGTATATTGATGGTCACCTAGACTAATGGTACTTATTAGACCAAATAAGTCTATATGTAAAAGTTCTAATGGTCTAGTAGTTGACACTACATTTTTTTATTTAAAAGAAATTCTAGTTTGTTTTCCCATTTGACAAGCATTACATACTTTATCTTTTTCAAATTTGATTTTGGGTAGTTCAATGACTAAATCTTTTCATGAAATGATTTTAAATGAAATGATTTTAAGCAAAATCATGTTCACATGACCAAGCCTTCTATGCTGTAGCCATAGGTTTTCACTAAATATGGGAAAACATTTTTCATTTTAGGAATGCAATGATTTTAAATCAACTATATAGACATTTTCATGTCTATGGCCAACAAACTTGATCTGTTTACTTTTGATGTCTATAACTAGAAAATGAGAGGTTTAAAATATGACTTTGTTGCCTTTGTCACATAGTTGACTAATACTTAGTAGATTTGGCTTAAGGCCTTGTACTAGCAATACATTATCTATGGTTGAGAAATCATTACCAACTTTTCCATGCCCGATGATCTTTACTTTTTTGTTGTTTCCAATGGTGACAAGTCTACCATCTCTTAGAGTTAACTCCGTGAATACATTTTTATCACCGATCATATGTTTTGAGCATCCACTATCAAGGTACCAACAGTTACCTTTTTCTTTGGTGTGGAGATATATCTACATCACACAAGGATACACAATTGCATTTTTAGGTACCCAAAATTTCTTGGGTCCTTTGAGGTTAGTCCTTGAAAATATGGTTCCTTTTGGGACCCATACTTTCTTAACAATATAATGTTCTATAGACATTTTGATAATGCATAATCCTTGGATAATAGTTATTGAAATTTTTAGGATGACTTAGTTGTCTATGTCTATAATTCTTAGAGTAAGAGTTCTTAGGATACTTGTTTCTAATATGAGGAATATGTATGTCATTTCTAGGAACTTTATGATGATGATTTCTTGGATACATGCTTGCATTATTATGAGTATGCATATTATTTCTAGAATAATCATGATAGTAATTCCTAAAATATGCTTGTGCAGTGTGCAAGTCTTGAGTATACATGTTATTTCTAAGATGTATATGATGGTTACTCCTAGGATGTATATAAGCATTTCTTGAATGAGAATATATATAAGCATGAATATTTCTAGGATGTTTCTTTCTTGTATATGCATTAGTATTTCTAGACCTACTAGCATTTATTAAGGGAATGCTTTTGACCTGTCTAGTGGTCTTTAAAGTAGATGCTTCATTCACACATGATGCTTTCATGAATAAGCTCATTTTTTTTTTTATTTTTGCTTGCCTAATGGGGAATATCCTAACCTGGATTTTCCTCCACTTAATCTTTGGCAAGATAGCACTTCATCAAGCTTTTCTTTTCCAAGCATGAGTCTAGATATTGTGCCATTCAATTCTCATATCTTCTTCTTTAAGTTTTCATTTTCATCTTTAAGAAAATCTTGAGAAGAATCATAAAGTAATGAAGATAGTTTATCTTTTTCTTCTTTTAGACTTATCATCTCTTTATAAAGAGATGACACCTCTTTCTTAAGAGTAGAGTTCCTAGAATTGAATTTCTTCAATTCTTCATGCATTTCATTTATGACTTCTATCAATTCTTTACTACTACTAGCAATGTTATTTTTTGAAGAGGGAGAAGATAATACCTCATTTTCATCATTGATTGCCATAAGACATAGGTTGGCAATTTCCTCGTATCCGATTTATTTATCCGAGGAGTCTTCTTCTTCATCATCACTCCAAGTGGTTGCAATCATAGCTTTCTTTGAAACACTTCTCTGGTCATTATTGACATATGAGATGGAAGAAATGAATCCCATTATCAATGATGATGAAAAGAAGAAAAAAGTGATTGCTCTCAAAGCCTCTACGAGCAACAAAGAAGAAGAATCAGAAGAAGAGGTAGAGAGCAGCGAAGAAGATGGTGAGATGGTGTTAATCACCAAATGCTTTCACAGATTCTTGAAGAAAAGCAAGAAACCTTACATAAAGGATCCCTCTTCAAAAAGGGAACCACTTGTGTGTTATGGATGCAAGAAGCCCGATCACATCAAGGTCGATTGTACGGCTACAAGCAAACCATACAAGAGCTTCACATTAAGTTTGTCGAGATCTTTGACCTCCTAAATGGCCGTCATCTTTGGTTTCCAAGTAGGTGGCAGAGACCTTAGGATTTTTCTTGTTAGTTCAAACTCCTCAATGTTCCTACCAAGAAGCTTCAAACCATTAACAATAGTTGTGAAACGTGAGTGCATTTGAGAAATTGTTTGTTAGGAGACATTTTAAAAGATTCATATTCAGATACTAGCATATAGATTTTTGATTTTTTAACCTCACTAGTTCTTTCATATGTAACTTGCAGTTTATCCCAAATCTCCTTAGCTGAAACACATGCGAAAATTTTATTATATTCAGATATATCTAAAGCACAATGTAAAATACTTGCGGCTCTACTATTGAGAGACATCATTCTACAATCCTCATCATTGAACTCAGTTTTGAGTTTAGGTATTGTATGATTGATTTCTCCAATAGTTATTTCCTTTGATGGAATTCTTGGTCCTTCCTCAATGACACTCCGTGGATTATAATCTTGTCCCTCGACAAAGATTTTGATCCTGTTTTTCCAATAGTTATAGTTGGAGTCATTGAACAAGGGAGACCTAGTGTAGGAATGCCCTTTAGAATAGTTATTTGCTGCCATCGGATCAACTCAAGGATATTAAGCCTAAAATTGAGAACTTGGCTCTGATACCAATTGTAGACTGAGGTTTTAACCCAAGAGGGGGCTGAATTGGGTTTTAAAAAACTTTTGCTAATTAATCACAAGTTTATAAAAACAGATAAATCCACAAGCATGTAAACAAGTAATGTGTTGTAAACAAAAGAGTTTAAGGAATAGAAGATGCAAACTCAGTTTATAGTGGTTCGGCAATATTGGTTTTGTTCCGACCCTACATCCACTCTCTTTAAGGAACCTCCTTGAAGCAATCCACTAAAACTCTTAGTTGTGCAACTTCACGGGTGTTGCATAAACCTTACAAATAGTCCCTTTCTCTTGAAAGCTTATCCCTTCCTCTTGGAAGCTAGTCCCTTTACAATAAATATAAGTTGTTGTAAAGTAAATGGTAGAGAGAAAGCAATGAAAGCTTATACAACTTAATAATATCTCTCTTTTAAGGTAAAGCTTGAAGAATGGCTCAATAATAAATATTTCAAAGCTTTTGTGTATTAATGAGTAAAAACTTGATTGAATGTGTAATATCTTCACCTTAAATGCTCATTTGAGGGGGTTTATGTAGCCTTGAATTAATATAGCCGTTTTGTACTGGCTTGGAATGTTTTGGTGCATTTAGTGCTCAAGTCTCATATCTCAACGGTCATAATTTTTGAATTACCAGTCGACTGAGTCTTGGTACTAGTCGACTGGATCAAGCGAAAAGTCCCACTTTTAAGGTTATGTATGGTACTAGTCGATTGGTTAGTTCTTAATAATCGACTGGGGAAATTCTGACCAAAACACCAGTCGACTGGTATGAAGCACCCAGTTGACTAGGGACACACTGTATAAGTACCCAGTCGACTGGGTTGCCCTTCAACCCAGTTTTTCATTCTTTGAGATGTTTTTGACTTATAAACGTTTGAATGAATGTTTTGTTAAAATGTATTTTCAAAAGGAGCCATAAGACAAGCTATTTACCTGAACAAGTGAGATTTACAACTTGTTTTAATACCTTAATCCTATACTAGATCTTCTATCTTGACTTGGTGTTTGATTTGGGTTGAGTTCTTGCATCTTGATTCTTGGTTGTATGCCTTTATCATTTAAAACACTTAGATAGCACTGTTAGTACAATTAGAGTTGTGTTTTGTCATCATTAAAATTTAGATGAGGGTCAACATATTTTATGAAGATGTTTAACCTCAAACTCATGTGTAACTAATTTACTAGCAAGGGCTTGATTGAAGCCCTGATTATGTTTACTCAATAATTCAGTATTGGCACATTTTCGATATTTATATTATGATGCTTAACTTGATTAATTCCTATTTTCTTGAATTCCTCATATGTGTTTGCCTGATCAACATATGCATGTGGTATGGACTAGTTAGTTGAATCAATTTCGATGACTGAGTCCTGGGTTTAACAATAGTAACAAAAGAAATCCACACCGAGTTCTTGGTTAATCAACATGGGAAACCGGGAGTATATACCATGCCCTAGGTCTCGTGTGTTCGTCGATTTTCACAGCTATTATGCTTTCTTAAGGAACAACTTAGATTACACCATGCTAAATCCTTTAAGAAAGAAAAGAGTTAGAGTATACACCATGCCTAACTCATTGCTTAGGGAAATCAATAGCTTAAGGAGTATACACCATGCCCTTAGGTTAACAAACATTAGGTACTCATGACGTAATTAAAGCATTAGTATATTGTTTTATTGTGGAAGCATGATTAATGGTGGATATCAAGTCCCTATGCTTGTATCATTATCAATTCAAACTTGTTGATCCTCACCTGTATTTTAATGATGACAACACACAACTCTTATTATACTAACGATGCTATCTAAGTGTATTAAGCAATAAGAGCATTCAACCAAGGATCAAGGTGCAAAAAATCAACCCGAATCAAACATCAAGTGAAGACAGAAGAACTAGAATAGGTCTATGGTATTAAATCAAGTTGTGAGTCTCACTTGTTCAGATAATTAGCTTGTCTAATGGCTCGTTTTGAAAAATCATTTTAACATAACTTTTTAAACAAATACTTTTAAAGTTAAAATCTATTCAACACATGAAAACTGGGTTGTTAAAACAACCCAGTCGACTGGGTACTTACACCAGTCTTCTGGTATAAAGGTCAGTGTGTTCCCAGTCGACTGGATGTTTCATACCAGTTGATTGGTGTTTTGGTCAGAGACTTCCCAGTCGACTGGTAAGAACTACCCAGTCGACTGGTACCTTCAATTGCCTTAAAAATGAGATTTTAAGGTGGACCCAGTCGACTAGTACTAAGACCCAGTCGACTGGTAATTCGAAAAATATGACCGTTATAGTACCAGACCTGTACATTTGATGTACAAAAGCGTACCAAATTAATTTAGAACATAAATATTTCATCAAGGCTATTTAAACCTACACTACTGAGCATTTCATATATAGTATTATACATTCAAACAAGTTTTCACTCATCGATACTCAAAAAGCTTTGAAAAATAGATTGTTGAGCCATTCTTCAAGTTTTACCTAGAAAGAGAGATATTATTCAGTTGTATAAGCTTCTATTGTTGTCTCTCTACTGTTTTCTTTATAGTATTTGTTGTAAAGGGATTTGCTTCCGAAAGGAAGGGGTTTTGCTTCCAAGAGGAAGGGGTTTGCTTCTGAGAGGAAGGGATTGCAAGGTTTGTGCAACACCCGTGAAGTTGCATGACTAAGTTTCTAGTGGAGTACTTCAAGGAGGTTTCTTGAAGAGAGTCAATGTAGGGTCGGAATGATTTCGATATTGCCGAACCACTACAAACTGAGTTTGCATCCTCTATTCCTTAATCTCTTTATTTACAGCACATATTACTTGTTATATGCTTATTGTGTTATTTGTTTTAATAAACTTGTGTTTTAATCCGTAAAAAGTTTTTAAAACCCAATTCACCCCCCCTCTTGGGTTGAAACCTCGGTCTACAATTGGTATCAGAGCCTCGTTCTTAATTTTAGACTTAATATCCTTGAGTTGATCCGATGGCAGCAAATAGCTATTCTGAGGGACACTTAAATACTAGGCCTCCCTTGTTCAATGGCTCCAACTATAACTATTAGAAAAATGTGATGAAAATCTTTGTTGAATGACAAGATTATAATCTGTGGAGAGTCATTGAAGACGGACCTAGAATTTCATCAAAGGAAATCATTATTGGAGATACCATTCATACAATGCCTAAACTCAAAACTGAGTACAATGAGAAGGATTATAGAATGATGTCCTTCAATAGTAGAGCAACAAGTATTTTACATTGTGCTTTAGATATATCTGAATGCAATAAAATCTCTGTATGTGTTTTAGCTAAGGAAATATGGGATAAATTGCAAGTGACATATGAAGGAACTAGTGAGGTTAAAAAATAAAAAATCTATATGCTAGTATCTGAATATGAATCTTTTAGAATGTCTCCTAATGAAACAATTTCTCAAATGCACTCACGTTTCACAACTATTGTTAATGGTTTGAAGCTTCTTGGTAAGAACATTGAGGAATTTGAATTGACAAGAAAAATCTTAAGGTCTTTGCCATCCACATGGAAAGCAAAGAAGACAGCTATTCAGGAAGCCAAAGATCTTGACAAACTTGATTTTGAGACACTCCTTGGGTAATTGTTGACATATGAAATGGAGGAAATGAATCCCACTATCAATGATGATGAGAAGAAGAAAAAAGTGATTGTCCTCAAAGCCTCCACAAGTAACAAAGAAGAAGAATCGGAAGAAAAAGAGGAGAACAGCGAAGAAGACGGTGAAATGGCCTTAATCACCAAACGGTTTCATAGATTCTTAAAGAAAAGCAAGAAACCATACACCAAGGATCCCATTTCAAAAAGGGAACCACTTATGTGCTATAGATGCAAGAAGCCCGGTCATATCAAGGCCGATTGTATGCAACGAGCAAACCATACAAGAGCTTCAAGAAGAAGGCTATGATTGCAACCACTTAGAGTGATGATGAAGAAGAAGAAGAATCCTTGGATAAAGAAGTCGGATATGAGGAAATTGCCAACCTATGCCTTATAGCAATTGATGATGAAAATGAGGTATTATCTTCTCCCTCTTCTAAAAATAACATTGTGAGCAGCAGTGAAGAATTGTTAGAAGTTATAAATGAAATGCATGATGAATTGAAGAAATTCGATTCTAGGAACTCTACTCTTAAGAAAGAAGTGTCAACCCTTTCTAAGGAGATGATAAGTCTAAGAGAAGAGAAAGAAAAATTATCTTCATTGCTGTATGATACTTCTTAAGACTTCCTCAAAGATAAAAATGAGAATTTAAAGAAGAAGATATTAGAATTGAATGGTACTATATCTAGACTCATGCTTGGTAAAGAAAAGCTTGATGAAGTGCTTTCTTGCCAAAGATTAAGTGAAGGAAAATCTGGTTTAGGATACTCTCCATTAGGCAAGCAAAAATCAAAAGAGGGCTTATTCATGAAAGCTTCATGTGTTAATGAAGCCTCTACTTCTAAGGTTAAAATCACAACCCCATTGAATGATAGCATGTCTAGAAATACTAATTCTAATGCTAATACAAGATTGAAGAATCCTAGAAATACACATGCTTACATGTATGCTCATTAAAGGTGTTGGAAATCACCTTGACAAGATGCCTAGGTGGTGATCTTCCAAACACCCAAGTCTAGAAAGACTTGTAGAAAGAATTTTAGCAATTGAACACAATAACAGAAAATCAAAGAAAGAATGAAGACAAGCAATTTGTTGTTGAGGTTCAGCAATGTGCCTACGTCCCCGTGAGTTCCTCCAAACTCTCTACACTAAATCAAATGGTTCTTACAAGTTCAACATCCCTCTTCAAGAAACCTCAAGTTCTTGAAGAAACCAAGAAGAGAACTAGAAAGTGATAGACCTATTACAAAGCTTTCTATCAATTCTATACTACCCTCTCTTCTTTACAACCAGCCTCTCTACAATGAATCCCTCTTGTATGTTTGTGTCTTTGCACTCTCACACAATTCTCTCATTCACACACATGTCTCACAAGTTACATCATCACATTCTTGTGTCTTTTTTTTGAGATTGAACCTAGGTGACCCTTTATATAGTGCACCAACTTCTTGTCTAATCTTGTGTGTCATTCTCCACCCTTAGATCTTGATGACCACTTAACCATGGCCCTCCATCAATCCTAAGTGGTGCTGTGCGTTTTAACCTTGCATTCACGCACCTAAGAAAAGGCTAAAGAATGTTGTCCATGTGTGCCGGCCAGCACTACAACGTCGACTTCCCAGCGCTGCAGCTTTGAGTTTCTGTCCCTTGTACTATTCTTGCCAGGTTCCAGTGCTGCAGTTTTGAGTTACTGTCCCCTTCACACAACCCCCTTCTGCTTGTGTGTAGAAGTCCGCACACTAGTGCACATGGCCTTCCCTTGCTCCAAAATGAAACACACATGTGTGCAGCCTTCTAACTTGCTGAACTTTGATCCTCCAACATTGGTTTAGACTTTAACCATCTTTGAACCATATTTAAACCTGTTCAAACCTTAACCATGTTTGAACCATGTTTAAACCTTAGAAAAATACCAACAATCTCTACCTTTGTCTAAGCGTTTAAACCTGAACCATTTTTGCAGAGACCTTCGGGATCCAAACTCATCTTGAGTCATCAATCAACCGACTCCATTCCTAAGAAGTCCAAGGCAATGATTAGACCTTCTTAGAGATAGAACCTTAGTACCCAAATCTGCAGGACTTTCCTCCGTGGTCTTCTTATCAATATGAATGCATCCTTTCGTACCATGTTCTAAAATATAATGATACCGAACATCCATATGCTTTATCCCCTCATGGAACACCAGATTCCTCCACAAGTGCCCCTCACTTTGGCTATCCGAAGACACCACAACCTGCTCTTTTAGGACCTCCCACTCATCCAACAACCCTTTACACCCCATAGCCTCCTTTATGGTTTCCATAGCCGCTATGTATTCTACCCCAGTTGTTATGAGTGCTACCATTGGCTGCCACTGAGCCTTCAAATACCTCAGCAACCACTTCATCCCAAGCCAATGCTTCTTTCCAAGATTTCTCACAAATTTGCTGAGAACACCTATTGCCCAAGAAACTCTCAACCGGTTTCTCTCCTTTTCTTGGATTCTACACATCCCAAGGATCTTTTGTGTAAGCCTGAGATCCTTCATCTCGAACTCCTCACTGAGTTGAGATGTAAACCTTTTCATCCTCTTCCTGCTGTTCCAAACCAACAGCCCATCAATGACATAGGTGAGGATTCTCACCATCTTCTCCATCTTGTGTCCAGGTGAGAAAGTTTCTATAAAACCTATGTCTTCTCTTCTTGTGAACCCATTCGACACCAGCCTAGCCTTGTTCCGGACTTCATCTCCTGGAGGGTACCTTTCTTTGACCTTGTAAGTCCACTTACAATCCACAACTCTCTGATTTCCTAGAATGTGCACTAATTCCCAGAAGTTGTTCTTCCTCCATAGCTAGCTTCTATCTTGGCGAATCCTTACATCCCATGTAAGTCCCTTGTTCACTCATCCCTCCTTTTGTCCAAGGAGTTGCTGCATCCGCAGCATCCGCAAACCCATATCTTGAAGGTAGTCCGACAAGCCTTCCTTCCCGGTCTCTTATGAGCTGGTAGTCCTTCCGACTTGCTGCATCAACCTCTTCTAGTTTAGCCTCCTCTTGAATACCCTGAGTATGGCCTTTATCCAAGGGATCTACCTGGTTCGAACCCTCTTACCTTTTTTGCTCTACCTGAACTGAATCTTTCTTGATGCTATGCTCCACAAGAACCAAACTGGTTTGCTCACTAGCCCCTGCAGGGTTAGTTTTCTCCAAATAGGGAAATAACAATTCATTAAAATTAACATCCCTACTTATAATGAGTTTCAATCCTTCTTTCTCTAAGGACCATAACCTATACCCCTTAGCCCATTCCTTATATTCTAGAAACACACACTTTCTAGATCCTAGGCTAAGTCTATCATCCTTTTGTTGTGCAAACGCAGCATACCCAAAAGTCCTAAGGTTGTCCAACTCAGGGGGTTTTGCGCTCCACATCTCTTCAGGAGTCTTTTGATACATAATCCTAGAGGGTGATCTATTCACTAAATAAGCAGCAGTAGACACAGCTTCCCCCTAAAAACATTTGGGTAATCCAGATCCATTTAACATGCACCTAACCTTTTCCATAAGGGTCTTATTCATCCACTTAGCAACTCTACTTTGCTGAGGGGTTTCCACAACCGACCTATGTCTTAGAATGCCATTTAACCTACAGAATTGATCAAGTTCTTGGTTAAAAATTTCTAAGCCATTATCGGTTCTTATCCCCTTAACTACTCTACCCATTTGAGTCTCAACCAGCCCTTTCCACACCACTAACTTATTCAAGGCATCTGATTTATTTCTAACAAAATAAACCCACACTCTTCTTGAATAATAATCAATTAAAGACAAAAAGTAAATGTTACCTCCCTGTGTTGGTGTCCTTGCTGGTCCCCAAAGGTCCGAATAAATGTAGTCAAGAATGCCCTTAGACTTGTGCATTCCAGTGTTGAAGTTGACCCGGTGTTGCTTCTCAAGAACACAACACTCACAGAAATGAAGTTCCTCTACTTTGTCTCCACCAAGTAGGCCATCATTGCTGAGAACTTGCAGGCCCTCTTCGTTCATATATCCCAAGCAAGTGTGCCAAAGGGCTGCCCTATCCATCTCAGCCATCAAGCATACTACTTGATCATTGATTTCTGTCTCTCCGATCATCTCATAGAGTCCATTGTTTCTTGGTACCTTGATCACTACCAAAGATCCCTTGGATACCTTGATCTTTCCTCCCTCTATCTTGTATATGTACCCCATGAAATCTAGCTGCCCTAATGAGATCAAATTCCTCCTCAAATTCAGGAGATACCTCACATTTTCCAGCAATCTTGTCATTCCATCAAACATCCTCACCTGGATGTCTCCAATTCCTCTCACTCGGTAAGAAATTCCATTCCCCAAGAAAAGCCTTTCATCACTGGTTTCTTTGAAATTCTTGAACCAACTCCGGTGAGGGCACATGTGATAAGTGCACCCGGTATCCAAGATCTATTTCTCGCTGCCTTCTTGCCCCTTGCTCACATCCGAGCATATAACAAGAACATCACCATCCTGCTATTCTATTTTGGCAATTGAAGCCTCTCCATTCTTGGTATGGCTTCCTCCTCTATCCCTTGTCATCTTCTTGCAATCTTTCTTGACATGACCCTCCTTATGGCAGTAGTACCAACTCTTCCCTCTAAATCTCAGTTTGGAATGCATTCTCCCATGGCTTTCTCCTCTACCTCTGTCCCAGTAGTAGCCATGCATGCTTCTGGGCACTCTCCCATGGCTCTCTCCTCTACCTCTATCCCGGTAGTAGCCATGCATGCTGCTGTGCACTCTCCCATGGCTCTCTCCTCTACCTCTGTCTCGGTAGTAGCCATGCATGCTGTTGTGCACTCTCCCATGGCTCTCTCCTCTAACTCTGTCGTGGTAGTAGCCATGTATGTTGTTGTGCACTCTCTCATGGCTCTCTCCTCTACCTCTGTCCCGATAGTAGCCATGCATGCTGCTGTGCACTCTCCCATGGCTCTCTCCTCTACCTCTGTCCTGGTAGTAGCCATGGTTGCTGCCATACCAAGTTGCTGGCCTTCTTTTAAAGAATAACCCTTTATCACTTGATGCACTCCTTACCTTGGCATCAAGATCATCTTACAACTATTTCTTAGGATCAAATTTAAAAGCAAAGATTCATTTGCGAAGATACCTCTTATCCGGGAGAGTCTTAGCAAGAAACAACTCATCTAGTTTCTTCCATATTGCAGCTGGATCTTCCGAGTCTCCGTACTCCCTTGTGACATTATCCAACATATGCAAGAAAATGGTGCTGTAAGCCATCTTCTTCATCTTAATCCGCTGGTCCTCCGTGGTACTTGCTAGAAAAGCATCATCTACTCCAAGAGCCAAGTCCACTTTCTGTTGCACTAGAACCTCCTTGATCTTCCGCTTCCACAAGGAAAAATCTCCCTTTTCCATCAAACTTCTCAATACCGAAATTTGAAGCCATCTTTCCGGAGAAGATCCCAGATTTATGAACTACCCACAAATGCTTTCTTCAACCTCAAGAATACATATCGAAGATGGATCTTAACACCATTCTTGAATCTACCTCAAGAACACGATCAGATCTTGATCTTTATACTGTTCTTGAATCACCCTCAAGAACATGATCAGATATTGATCTTAACTCCGTCCTTGATTCACCACAAGAACACGATCAGATATAGATCTTAACTCCGTTCTTGAATCACCCAAGAAGTTAATCTTTGATTCTTGGAGTCTTGGCTCCGTCACCTTCTACTTCTTGCTCCGATAACCAGCTGTTCTTGCTCTGATACCACTATCCAAAGCTCTAATACCACTGTTGGAAATCACCTTGACAAGATGCCCAGGTGGTGATCTTCCAAACACCCAAGTCTAGAATGACTTGTAGAAAGAATTTCAGCAATCAAATACATAAATAGAAAATCAAAGAAAGAAATAAGACAAGCAATTTGTTGTCGAGGTTCGGCAATGTGCCTACGTCCCCGTGAGTTCCTCCGAACTCTTTGCACTAAATCAAATGGTTCTTACAAGTTCAGCAACCCTCTTCAAGAAACCTCAAGTTCTTTAAGAAACCAAGAAGAGAACTAAAAAGTGATAGACCTATTACGAAGCTTTCTATCAGTTCTATACTACTCTCTCTTCTTTACAACCAGCCTCTCTACAATGAGTCCCTCTTGTATGCTTGTGTCTTTGCACTCTCACACAATTCTCTCATTCACACACATGTCTCACAAGTTACATCATCACATTCTTATGTCTTCTTTTTGAGATTGAACCTAGGTGACCCTTTATATAGTGCACCAACTTCTTGTCCAATCTTATGTGTCATTCTCCACCCTTAGATCTTGATGACCACTTAACCATGGCCCTCCATCAATCCTAAGTGGTGCTGTATATTTTAACCTTGCATTCATGCACCTAAGAGAAGGCTAAAGTATGCTGTCCATATGTGCCGGCCAGCGCTGCAGCGTCGACTTCCCAGCGCTGTAGCTTTGAGTTTCTGTCCCTTGTGCTATTCCTGCCATGTTCCAGCGCTGCAATTTTGAGTTACTGTCCCCTTCACACAACACCCTTCTACTTGTGTGCAGAAGAGCGCACACTAGTGTGCATGGCCTTCCCGTGCTCCAAAATGAAGCACACACATGTGTGTAGCCTTCTAACTTGCTGAACTTTGATCCTTCAACTTTGGTTTAGACTTTAACCATCTTTGAACCATATTTAAACCTATTCAAACCTTAACCATGTTTGAACCATGTTTAAACCTTAGACAAATACCAACACAAGGAATGCTTATGCACATGTTAGGAATAATCATCACGTGCATCCTAGAAACAACTTGTATACCCGAGACTTGCACACTGCACAAGTATATCCTAGGAATTACTATCATAATTATTCTAGAAATAATATGCATACTCATGATAATGCAAGCATGTATCCCAGGAATCATCATCATACATTTTTTGGAAATGATATGTATATTTATATTCCTTATAGTAGAAACATGTATCCTAGAAACTTATATCCTAAGCATTATAGGCATGCCCTAGAAATTTCAATAACTATAATCCTAGGATTGTGCATCATCAACATGTCTATAGATCACCATACATTGTTAAGAAAGTATGGGTCCCAAAAGAAACCGTATTTTCAAGGACTAACCCCAAAGGATCCAAGAAATTTTGGGTATCTAAAAATGCCATTGTGTATCCTTGTGTGGTGTAGATATGCTCCACACCAAGAAAAATGATAACTGTTGATACCTTGATAGTGGATGCTCAAAACACATAACCGATGATAAAAGTGTATTCAAGGAGCTAACTCTAAGATATGGTGGACTTGTCACCATTGGAGACAACACAAAAATAAAGATCATCGGGCATGGAAAAGTTGGTAATGATTTCTCAACCATAGATAATGTATTGTTAGTACAAGGCCTTAAGCCAAATTTACTAAGTATTAGTCAACTTTGTGACAAAGGCAACAAAGTTACATTTGAAACATCTCATTGTCTAGTTATAGACATCAAGAGTAATAAGATTAAATTTGTTGGCCATAGACATGAAAATGTCTATATAGTTGACTTGAAATCTTTGCATTTTGAAAATGAAAAATGTTTTCCTACCATTAGTGAAAATCCATGGCTATGGCATAGAAAGCTTGGTCATGTGAACATGAACTTGCTGAAAATCATTTCAAGAAAAGATTTAGTCCATGGACTTCCTAAAATCAATTTTAAAAAAGACAAAGTACGTGATACATGTCAAATGGGAAAATAAACTAGGATTTCTTTTAAATCAAAGAATGTAGTCTCAACCACTAGACCTTTGGAACTTTTGCATATGAACTTATTTGGTCCAATAAGTACCATTAGTCTAGGTGGCCATCAATATGCTCTTGTTATTGTTGATGACTATTCAAGATATACCTTTGTTATTTTTATTGCTTACAAGGATGAAGCTTTCAAAGGATTTGAAAACTTTTGCAAAAAGGTTCAAAATAAAAAACGAATTTGTATTTCAAGCATTAGAAGTGATCATGGAAAAGAATTTGAAAACCAAAGTTTTTCAAAATTTTGTGATGAAAATGGAATTGATCACAACTTTTCAGCCCCTAGAACTCCTCAACAAAATGGAGTTGTTGAGAGGAAAAATAGAGCTCTAGAAGAAATTTCAAGAACAATTCTTTGTGAAAATAATTTACCAAAATAATTTTAGGCTGAAGCGGTAAACACCTCTTGCTATATCTTCAATAGAATTTTAATTAGGCCTATGCTTAACAAAACTCCATGTGAATTATGGAAAGGTAGAAAGCCTAATATCTCTTATTTTCATACATTTGGTTGTAAATGCTTCATACTAAATAACAATAAAACTAACTTGGGTAAATTTGATTCTAAGACCGATGAAGGAATATTTTTAGTATTCAACCTCTAGTAAGGCTTATAGAGTTTTCAACAAGAGAACTCTAGTGGTAGAAGAATCCGTACATGTAACTCTTAATGAAACTAACCGAATTAGTAGTAGAGAAGTTTCTTTTAATGATGATGCAGATTTTATTCCAAGAACGGAAACTCCTACTCCCATTGTTGACCCAAAGGAGAGTCCACCTCAAACAAATGGAGAGATAGAAACTCTCAAAGTAGACCAACCATCTACAAGTCGACAAGAGGATAGTCTTCCCAAAGATTAGAGGTATGTAAATTATCACCCGATTGATCAAGTGATTGGTGATCCTTCACAAGGGGTAAGAACTTGTTCCTCTATTAGAAATACTTGCAATTATGTAGCCTATTTATCTCAAATAGAACCTAAGACATTTATTGAAGGTGAAAAGGATAATGATTGGATAATTGCAATATAAGAATAAATAAATCAATTTGAAAGGAACAATGTATGGAATCTAGTTCCTAGACCTAAGAATCATACAATAATTGGAACTAGATGAGTATTTAGAAATAAAATGAATGAAAATGGAATAGCAACTAGAAACAAGGCTAGACTAGTTGCTAAGGGATATAATCAAGAAGAAGGAATAGACTTTGATGAGACCTATGATCCTGTAGCTAGATTAGAAGCTATTCGAATGTTGTTGGCCTTTGCATGTTTTAATAAGTTTAAGTTATTTCAAATGGATGTAAAGCTTAAATGGATTTATAGATGAAGAGGTTTATGTTGAACAACCTCTTGGATTTGAAAATCCTAGTCTTCCAAATCATGCCTACAAGCTTTCTAAGGCCCTATATGGTATGAAAGACTAAGTAAATTTTTGATTGGCAATGACTTTGTAAGAGGTAAGATAGACACAACTCTTTTTACAAAAACTCACAAAAATGACACTTTACTAGTTCAAATATATGTTGATGATATTATATTTGGTGCTACTAATGAATCTATGTGTCAAGAGTTTGCAAAATGCATGCAAGCTGAGTTTGAAATGAGCATGATGGGAGAACTTACCTACTTCTTTGGACTTCAAATCAAACAATTAAAATGAGGCATCTCAATCAATCAATCAAAGTACAATAAGGACCTACTAAAGAGGTTCGAGATGGAAAGCTCAAAGCCACTTGGAACTCCTATGAGCACAATGACAAAACTTGATCTTGATGAAAGAGGTAAATGCGTAGATACTAAATATTATAGAAGCAAGATAAGAGCTTTGCTTTATTTAACTATAAGTAGACCTGATATAATGTTCAGTGTATGCATGTGTGCTAGATTTCAGGCTAATCCTAAGGAATCACATATAGTTGCAATAAAAAGAATCCTTAGATATCTACAAGAAACTCAAACCATAGGATTATGGTAATCTAGAGATTTATCTTTTGAGGTTGTAGGATATTCAGATGCTGATTTTGCTGGATGTAGGTTAGATAGAAAAAGCATAAATGGAACACGCCAATTCTCAGGTGCAATGTTAACCTCTTAGTTTTCCAAGAAACAAAACTTAGTTGCACTATCAACCGCTAAAGTGGAATATGTAACAGCTAGAAGTTGTTGCACTCAAGTGTTATGGATGAAACAACAACTAGAAGACTATGTCATGATCTTTAAAAGTATCCCAATTCATTGTGATAATACTAATGCTATCAACCTAACCAAGAACCCTATTTAGCACTCTAGAACTAAACATATAGAAATTAGACATCATTTCTTAAGAGACCGTGCTCAAAAAGGTGATATAAGACTAGAATTCATACCATCAGAAGATCAAATAGCTGACATTCTTACAAAACCTCTAAGTGAAGCTAGCTTCTGTAAAATCTGACTATTAATGGGATTATTGGACTATGATAAACTGAATGGCTAATTGTTTCATCATTCATTATGCATATTTGACATCTAGTGAATAAGTATTAATCCTTGTTTAATATTTCTCTTACACAAGATGGCATAGATAAATAAATTTCGTGCTAAGACTCAAAACTGAAAAGTTTCTCAAAGAGTCCAGTCGACTGGTAAGTCTATCCCAGTCGACTGGAAAGTCACTGCCTAATTTCCCAGTCGACTGGTTCAACTAGACCTTGTTTGGAGCCAAAATTTTGAAATTCAGTTATTACCTCAGTCGACTGGTAAGAACTACCTAGTCGACTGGCATCTTTCTACCTGTTCTTCCAGTCGACTGGTACCCTGACCAAGTCGGCTAGTATGCAAAATGTTTATCTTTATAAAAAGACCAAGTCGACTGGTATCCTTACCCCAGTCGACTGGTATCGCGATTCTATAAATAGGCTCTTCATTTTTTTCCAGATTTTTACACCATTTTCAAAAACCCTAGTTTTCTCTCTCTACAAAATCTCGCCATTTTGATCCAAAAACCACCAAAACAACACCTAAACACAACGATCTACTCATCCAAAACCTTATTTTTAACTTTCTACGGTTGAAATCTCCCATTTCTACCAAAAACCACTTTTACCCAAAATCTCCATTTCTTCCAAAATATCCGAAAGAATCCGGATAAAGACCACCGTTGGGGGACCCCATGCGCCTACAAGGCTAAGGTCCAGCAAATCCATGGCTCCAGAGTAACGGGAGAAGGGCATGACGGGCTCATCAAGCAAGAAGCCCAGAACAGAGCTTGATGAGTCTCTGTTTTCTAGTCCTGTAGCGAAAACCATGTATAATTCAGTCATTCGCAACAAGAAAATCATGGCAGGTAGAGTTGTCGACTTCGACTCTATTCATCATGGTAATTTCGATATTTTACCTGTCTTCAAGGCAATACACCTGACCCCACTGGTCAAGGTGCATGAGAAATACTACCCACGACTGATTCACCAGTTCTACGCGAGCTTGGTAAAACCCAGTTCACTGGCTCTCAGATTCAGAACCAGTGTTATGGGTGTGGAGTTTGAGGTCAACACTGACCTCTTAATGAGCATTTTGAGGATCCCTCAATGGAGTCTAGATGGATGGCCAGACAATTTCGAGGTTGAAGAGGCTTGTCAGATAGTTAGGGGCAACCCTAACTATGTGTACAGACCCACTATATTTCACACATGTAGTGATATGCCTCTAAACTCGAAATTTTTCAACCTCATAGTGAGTTGGACCATTCATCCGAGACTAGGAAGTCGGGGGTATCTATCTAAGATAGATACAGTATTGATTTGGTGCCTTAAAGCTAGGCACCACTTCAATATATACCCCCTACTGCTCGCCAACATGATTAATGGCGAAGCGAGCAACTCTGGGTGTCTTCCCTACGGGATGCTCATCACACTCATACTCCAGCACTTTCAAGTGCCTCTCCCCTTCTCCGAGGCTCAAGATATCAGGCCAAAAGACATCATCAACATCTGCTCGCTGAAGAAGATAGGATGCAAGGTCTGTGACGGCTTCATTTACTCAAAGGTCAGGAAGCACATACGGATAAGGGAGGATGACAGCAGTGATGATGAGGATGAGGATGCTGCTGCTGCTGATATGGACACAGATACTTGAGCACCTCCCATAGGTGCCTCGAGTGTTGGTTAGGCTGGGTATGGTAATCTACTTCAGGCTATCACGAGGCTCCAGCTGACCATGCAGTCCGGATTCCAAACGTTGAGCTCCTCCATTGAGCACCTACAGGATGACTTTGAGCTGCACTGTGAGCGCACTAAGAGTTCCCTAGCTGAGATTCAAGATCTCATTCATGATGGCTCAGACTCTCCCACTCCATGAGTCACCTCACTATCCTCCTTTTGAGGTACTTAGTATTTTCAGTTCATAGTGTCGTAGCACAGACATACTTTATTGTATTTATACTTATGTTTCGGCTCTACGAAGCCTCATTTGTATAGTGCTGGTGTATCTATAGATTATTTATGCTTAGACCTATTTCATACACTTATTTTACATATGTGTAATATGTTTGCATGCTTTATATCTGCTAAATTTGGATATATGCTTTATATCTGCTTCGGCATTCATGGAAACTTCCGATTCTTCCCGAGAAGGCTTTTGAACTCCGAATGGAGCCAAATTTTTGCGTACAAGTTTGTTTATACATACTCTAGAGACTGTGGTAGCTAAGTATTTAATTTTTGGTTTCTGACCTTGATTACGCCCAAAGTATAACGCGGTTATTGTAGTACAGCTTTGAGGTGTCGATTCCACAGGGAAACAAGTTAATTACAAAAGAAAATGTGTGAACCTTAAAACGAACAATAGAAGTTAAACGATAAAATATGAGTTTTGATTATGTGAAAAATTGTGTAAATGTAACAAAATATAAATGAGAAATAACAAGGTTCCAGGAATCCTCCTTAGGTTCGTTGCCTTGTTCCACTCTCGATTCAATTGTTTTTATCTCGATTGCAAGTTTCACATCCCAAACAAGCAATTGAAAAATATTAAATCAAGCACATTTATAAACTCTAATGTAATTGCTACAAATTACTCATTAATTCTGATTCAAGCACACATGACCGATCTTAAAGATTATTAAGAAACGATAATATATCTTAATGATAATATCGCAATAATGGACAATCAGTAAGATAAATCTACCGGAATCAATCACATCCAAACGACATCAATGGAGGAGAATGATGCAATCACTAGATTAAGAGAATCTAAAAGAAGAAGAATATAAAGTGCAGCTATCACATGAACTCAAATCCTTCTTACTTAATCAAAGAGTAAATCATAGACAATGTTTTAACAATAAATTCGTACAAATGAAACAAGAACAGGAAATAAGGAACAACAAATCCCTAAGGATTTATCCCTTTCCCTTATTTGATGATTAGTTGGCCATGGAGCTCAAGGTGGATGAACAATATGGATGCTCTCCCCTTTGATTTCCAGCCCTCAAGAGACTTGGAAATATTATGGAATTGGATCCCTTGGATCCTATCTTTTAGATGCTGGCTGCACACTCCTTAAAGATGTATTTATAGAGCACAAGTAGTTAGGGGCATTTTGGTCTAGAAAATGTCATTGTGCAGCCCTAATTTGGTCTTGGAACGAGTGGGGGCTGGAAAGTGAGGATTGCAGCGCTGGAAAGTGAGGGGCACGGCGCTAGGTGGATACTGATCTGGAGGCCTGACCTGTGTCTACTAAAACTGCCATAACTTTCTCTCAAAAAATCCTTTTTATGAACCGTAAAATTATACAGAAAACAGACTTCTTGATCTTTCTAAAAATATATGGTTCATCTCCTGGTTCTTCCTGTATCAATACAGTTTAATCTGCAAAGATGATTGATCTGCACGGGCAATTCTGGCAATTTAGTGAAACTCCTTTCCAAGTGGTGTGCCTACCCTTACCTTGCTCCAAAGTGATGCACACACTTGTGTGCAGTCTTTTAACTTACTGTATTTTATTACTCCAACCTTGGTTTAGATTTTAACCATCTTTGAACCATGTTTAGACATGTTTAAACCTTAGACAAATACGAACACTGACATGCGAGATCTTTTGGTGCTTTAAACATGGATCGCTTTATCATCTCTTTTGGACTCAAAGCACCTGAAAATGCATCGAATTAAGTCAATGATTTATGAATATCGCTTTAGAGTTATTAACATGTAAAAGTGCGATTACAACCGAGGTCAACCCTAAAATGCTAACAATTAAGTATTGTTTAGATGCATTTTATGACTCTCATCACAACCCCCCAACTAGCTTATTGCTAGTCCCTAGCAATTCAAGCGAAAGACATGAAATGAAATCTTTATTTAGAAATCAAAGCAAAATACAGCAATGTTGGTGTTAACCAAAAGTGTTTCAAAAATCTTTATCTCAAAAATCATGCATAACATACAACAAATAGAATCATTAAATATCACTCAAGTCCAAGAATAACCCAAATGTCAACCTTAAAATCGTTATCGACTCTTAACATCCATCTTACCATAATACATTAGTCCGAACACTCGGATGATTTTATGCACAACATAGCATGAATACAAGTCTTGGCCTCTAAAAATATATTAAATTGCGTGACATCAATCACAAATCAAGCTCCATAAGCTCACTTATCAAATCACTCTCTACTATGTAGAAAAATCACACTACATCGGATCACTAGGTCTTTAATAAGCTTGTAACGTTAGGCTAGGGTAAAGGTCAAGAAATAATGGAAAATTTTAAACAAATAAAAGAACTAAGTCTCTTAATTTAAACACAACCACTTTAAGCACAAGATAACCTTACTTCAATACCCAACTCTTTCAATCATTTTTCGAGCATGTCTCGCAATAAATCACCATTTGTTTTTCTTCTTTCTTTGCCATAATTCATTTTTTATTTTATTTTATTTTGGCATAAGACCATTCACCTCCTCTTTCATTCTTTTCTTTTCTTTTCCACAACCCCCAACTTATCTCTTTTAATGTACTTAGGTTATAGTAGTAATATTTTCTCATATATCAACCCTTACTGCTTTTAAGTGCTTCTCACAACATGTGTATAACTAATATTCTTTTAAAAGAAACGTAAGGATAAAATATTTTTAGGCTTATAAAGGTAAATAAATGGTTTATCGAAAGAATCAAGGCTCAATTTTTTTTTTCTTTTCAAGAAAAAGGCTCAAATAGGTGACTAGCGATAAATATAACAAGAGTAAGTTTAAAAAAGGCTAAAACGGTCCAAAAATGGCCTACATCATATCCTAAGTAATGTGCATTCTATGATTTTCACCTCAAGTGATTATCAAATAAGTTCTAGAGCTTGTAGAGACCACAAAAGTCTTCACAAAACAATCGCACATAAAACTTCTCCAAATGCTTTAGACTAATCATGCAATCTTACCACAAACCAGAGTCTCAAACCAAAGAAATATTGACACTTAATTTATTCTCAAAGTGAAGCAAGATTTAACTTCTTCTAAACACTATATACTATCTCAATTAGGCTCATATCATCGACATATGAATTTACTCCAAGGTTAACATAAAGCATGCTAAAAACAAACAAAAAGGTAAAATGACACCGAGCAGTTCCATGAAAAACATGAAAAACAGGAATATGTTTCCTCCACCCCCAACTTAAAGTAGACATTGTCCTCAATGTGAAAGCAAAAGATAAGGAAACTCCCTTTGTAGCCGAAAGTGCACAGAAGCTGAAAATTATACACCACCATTTGAACTGCTTCGTATATTTGTCCCTGAAAAAGAAATAAGTAAAACTAGAAAACAACAAACTACTAATAATAATCAAGAAAAAGAATTATGAAAAACAATAATAATAAAAATAAAAGGATATGCTATGGGGTGCCTCCCATGAGCGCTAAGTTTTACGTCTTCAGCTAGACACTTTTATTCCCTCCTCGAAAAACATGAGTTGGATGCACTAGCCACAGCTTTGCTACAAAATTTTGTGCTTGTATGCTTTGGCGATGGCAAAGAATACTCAAAGTCCACCACATGTGGCTTAAGTGTTTTTGGTGATGCCCATTTACTATCAGCAGTAGGGTATTTGATTCCCGCATCCATGTGACTTCTCTCAAACAACTTCTCAAAGCATGGTTGGCAAGATGTCTTAATAAATTCTCGCAGCTTATCAAAAACATCAACAACATTAACAGTATGGGATAATTTGAAGAATCTTTGAACTCAAGATTATTAGGAATGAATTCCGAAGAGTTAGAATTATCTTTGATGTACTCATCCTCTTCATGTGGCTGCCATGGGACTCAAAAAACATTTACCTCTAGAGTCTTATTTCCAAATGATAATGTCATTAGGCCATTCCTACAATTAATGAGGGCATTGGTAGTGGCAAGGAATGGTCTTCCAAGTATCAAAGGAATTTTGGACTCTGTGTTTATAGTAGAAACGGTATCTAAAACCAAAAAATCAACATGATAGTAGAAATTATTAATTTGCAACAAAAAATTTTCTACAATACCTCTTGGTTTTCTTACCGATCTATTCGCTAATTGAAGTACCACAGAGGTTGGTTTGATCTCACCTAAACCAGGCTGCAAATACATGGAGTATGGCATGAGGTTCACACTACCACCCAAATCTAGCAATGCTTGGCCACAAGGTTTATTTCCAATTTAGCAAGCCATTGTTGGATAGCTTGGATCTTTATATTTGGGCAATGTCTTTCTGCTAATTACAGCACTTGCTTGCTCCATTAAGAATGTCATCTTCTTCACATTGTGCTTCCTCTTGAGTGTGCATAAATCCTTGATGACCTTAGCATAGTTGGGAATCTGTTTTATGACATGATAAAGAGGAAGGTTAATTTTAACATGATGAAGTTCTTCAAGAATCTCACCTTTTAATGCTGTATTTATCTCCTTAGGTTTAAGGAGTGCTTGAGGGAAAGGCATTGGTGGGTGATAAACATCACGGGCCTCTTATTCCTTGGGGGCTTTATCCTTGCTGCTTACGATATTAAGAATCAAGTGTGATGGTAGAGTGGGACCATCAATTGTCTTACCGTTGCGAGTAATTATGGCATTAACCTCTCTATTGTTTTGATTTTCAGGATTGGATATATTGTCCCCTTAGATTAGGTTATGGCTGTGAAGGAAACCAACCTTGTTCTTGAATCGTCAAGAAACTAGTCAACTTGGTGAGTTGACTCTTTATTACCTTTTGTTCCTCTTTGATTGCTTGTTGCTCCTCTAACAACAGTTGATTTATTTTTCCTTAATCTTCCACACTCTTGGCATTTACCTACATAAATGACTTAAACATATCTTCCAAAGGTAAAGATTATTGAGGTGCATTAAATGAGGTTGCTTCCGGTTGCCATTGGGCAAAAGGTTGCATATCGGATTTCCAACTGAAATTAGGGTGATTCTTCCAACCGAAATTGTAGGTGTTAGAGTAGGGTGAGTGTGGTTTCCCAAATGGTATACCTACAGCATTACACTCTTTCTTCATCTCAAAATAAACTGGACAATCCTTAGGTAAATGATCTACCCCATTACACATGAAACAAGGCTCATAGGACTCTACCCTAGCAACCAGTTTAGGGGCTCTAGTATCCTTGGTTTTTAAGGCTTCAATTTCCTTAAGTAGGACCTTTAAACTGGCTTTAAGACTGTCCTCTTCCTTAAGTTAGTAAATCCCAGCGGGTTGATTTCTCCTAGTGCCTTCCATGGCATTTGGTTCAGTCCAAGTGTGGGCTTTTTCTGATAGGTCATCTAGGAAATCTATGGCTTGGTTGGGATCTTTTTGAAGAAAATTCCCATTGCACATCATTTCTATGAACTGTCTTTCCCTACTTAGGAGTCCATCATAGAAATAGCTAACTACCCGCCAACTCTCATACCCATGGTGTGGACAAGAATTCAAAAGGTCCTTGAAACGTTCCCAAACTTGATATAAGGTTTCACTCTCCTTTTGTGCAAAGTTTGAGATTTGTCTCTTGAGGTTGTTTGTCTTATGGGTTGGGAAATGTTTTTGCAAGAAAACTCGGGTCATCTCATCCCAACTACCTATAGACCTGAGCCTTAACGAGTACAACCAAGCCTTAGCTTTTTCTTTAAGTGAAAAAGGGAAAAACCGAAGTTTAACTGTGTCTATCATATCAGCCCTACTGTGAAAAGTAGCTACTACTTCCTCAAATTCCCTAATATGGATATAGGGGTTTTGATTCTCAAACCCATGGAAAGTTGGTAGCAATTGGATCATGCCCGGCTTAAAATCAGGTTGTTGAACATTAGGAGGGAACATGATACACGATGGTGTGGCCGTACAGTTAGGGTGCAAGTAATCCTTAAGTGTCATAGGGGGTTGATCTTCATGTTCACTCATTTCTTCGGGACTAGATGGATTATCAAATAAAGGATTTGAAAAAGAAATAAATTCTAACTCTAACACAGGCCTACAATCAATTCTACCCACAGCATCTCTATGTCTGTGCATGTGAGGTAACAAAATAATAAAAATAATATAAAAAATAAAGAATCAAATAAAAAAATAAAAATTAATGCAACAAGCTAAAAGAATGAACAAAGTTACCACCTTTACAACTGCTGAAAAGAAAAACTATTTACAATTCTTCTACCGCCACACTTAAAGTTGACAAGCTTCCTTGTACTTAAGCGCGTTTCCTCGGCAACGGCGCCAAAATTTGATTACACCCAAAGTATAACGCGGTTATTGTAGTACAGCTTTGGGGTGTCGATTCCACAAAGAAACAAGTTAATTACAAAAGAAAATGTGTGAACCTTAAAACGAACGATAGAAGTTAAACGATAAAATATGAGTTTGATTGTGTTGAAAATTGTAAATGTAACGAAATACAAATGAGAAATAACAAGGTTTCGGGAATCCTTCTTAGGTTCATTGCCTTGTTCCACTCTTTATTCAATTGTTTTTATCTTGATTGCAAGTTTCACATCCCAAACAAGCAATCGGAAAATATTCAATCAAGCACATTTATAAACTCTAATGTAATTGCTACAAATTACTCATTGATTCCGGTTCAAGCACACATGACTGATCTTAAAGATTATCAAGAAAAAACAATATATCTTAATGACAATATCGCAATAATGGACAATCAGTAAGATAAATCTACCGAAATCAATCACATCCAAACAACATCAATGGAGGAGAAGGATACAATCACCGGATTAAGAGAATCTAAAAGAAGAAGAATATAAAGTGCAGCTATCACATGAACTCAAATTCTTCTTACTTAATCAAAGAGTAAATCATAGACAATTTTTTAACAATAAATCCATACAAATGAATCAAGAACAGGAAATAAGGAACAACAAATCCCTAAGGATTCATCCCTTTCCCTTATTTGATGATTAGTTGGCTATGGAGCTCAAGGTGGATGAACAATATGAATGCTCTCCCCTTTGATTTCCAGCCCTCAAGAGACTTGGAAATATTCTGGATTTGGATCCCTTGGATCCCCTCTTTTAGATGCTGGTTGCACACTCCTTAAAGATGTATTTATAGAGCACAAGTAGTTAGGGGCATTTTGGTCCAAAAAATGTCATTGTTTAGCCCTAATTTGGTCTTGGAACGAGTGGGGGCTGGAAAGTGAGGGTTGCAGCCCTGGAAAGTGAGGATACAGCGCTGGAAAGTGAGGGGCGTGGCGCTAGGTGGATGCTGATCTGGAGGCCTGACCTGTGTCTACTAAAACTGCCATAACTTTCTCTAGAAAAATCCTTTTTACGAACCTTAAAATTCTCCAGAAAATAGACTTCTGGATCTTTCTAAGCATATATGTCTCATTTCCTGGTTCTTCCTATATCAATACAGTTTAATCTGCAAAGATGATTGATCTGCACGGGCAATTCTGGCAATTTAGTGAAACGCCTTTCCAAGTGGTGTGCCTACCCTTACCTTGCTCCAAAGTGATGCACACACTTGTGTGCAGTCTTTTAACTTACTTTATTTTATTAATCCAACCTTGGTTTAGACTTTGAACAATGTTTAGATATGTTTAAACCTTGGACAAATATGAACACCGACATGCGAGATCGTTTGGCGCTTTAAACATGGATCTCTTTATCATCTCTTTTGGACTCAAAGCACCTGAAAATGCATCGAATTAAGTCAATGATTTATGAATATCACTTTAGATTTATTAACATGTAAAAGTGTGATTATGACCAAGGTCAACCCTAAAATGCTAACAATTAAGTATTGTTTAGATGCATTTTATGACTCTCATCAGGCCCCTTTTGTTGCTATTGTCAAAACAGGGGAAAAATATGAGAAAACGAGATAAAAATGTAAAACAAAAACCAGTGCATAGATTTAGGGGGAGTACTGCTCCAAAGAATATGGTGTATGATTTAATATAGTATATTGATTGGTTGGTTTGCATATAAATGGATTGGTTTGGTTGCATATAAATGGCTTTTTACTTGTTTACAGGTTTGTTTTACTTAAAAAAACAGAGGAAATTCTGTTCGATTTTTTGCAAAAACCTTACACTTAGTCTTTTATAACTGTTTTCTCTTATTAGTTTTGTCATCATCAAAAAGGGAGAGATTATTGACCCTCACCTGTATTTTAATGATGACAAAACACAACTCTTATTATACTAACGATGCTATCTAAGTGTATTAAGTAATAAGAGCATTCAACCAAGGATCAAGGTGCAAGAACTCAACACAAATCAAACATCAAGTGAAGACAGAAGAACTAGAATAGGTCTATAGTATTAAATCAAGTTGTAAGTCTCACTTATTCAGGTAATTAGATTGTCCAATGGCTCATTTTGAAAAACCATTTTAACATAACTTTTTAAACAAATGCTTTTAAAGTTAAAATCTATTTAACTCATGAAAACTGGGTTGTTAACAACCCAGTCGAGTGGGTACTTATACTAGTCTTTTGGTATAAAGGTCAGTATGTTCCCAGTCGACTGGATGTTTCATACCAGTCGACTGATGTTTTGGTCATAGACTTCCCAGTCGACTGGTAAGAACTACCCAGTCAACTGGTAATCTGGGCAGAAAGCTTCCAGTCGACTGGTAAGAACTACCCAGTCGACTGGTACCTTCAATTGCCTTAAAAATAAGATTTTTAAAGTGGACCCAGTCAACTGGTACTAAGACCTAGTATACTGGTACTAAGACCCAGTCGACTGGTAATTCAAAAAATATGACCGTTATAGCACCAGACCTGTACATTTGATGTACAAAAGCGTACCAAATTACTTTAGAATGGAAATATTTCATCAAGGCTATTTAAACCCACACTACTGAACATTTCATATAGAGTATTATACATTCAAACAAGTTTTCACTCATTGATACTCAAAAAGCTTTGAAAAATAGATTGTTGAGCCATTCTTCAAGCTTTACCTAGAAAAAGAGATATTACTCAGTTGTATAAGCTTCTATTGTTGTCTCTTTACTGTTTTCTTTGTAGTATTTGTTGTAAAGGGATTTGCTTCCGAAAGGAAGGGATTTGCTTCCGAAAGGAAGGGGTTTTGCTTCCAAGAGGAAGGGGTTTGCTTCCGAGAGGAAGTGATTGTAAGGTTTATGCAACGCCCGTGAAGTTGCATGACTAAGTTTGTTAGTGGAGTACTTCAAGAAGGTTCCTTGAAGAGAGTGGATGTAGGGTCGGAACGATTCCGATATTGCCGAACCACTATAAACTGAGTTTGCATCCTCTATTCCTTAATCTCTTTATTTACAGCACATATTACTTGTTATATGCTTGTTGTGTTATTTGTTTTAATAAACTTGTGTTTTAATCCGCAAAAAGTTTTTAAAACCTAATTCACGCCCCTTCTTGGGTTGAAACCTCAGTCTACAAAGCTCAATTATTATTTCTATCAATTTATATTACAAAACTAATTCTAAAGCAAAATTTACCAATCCCTGTGGAGATGATCTTGCATTTGCACACTATACTACTATGTTGACCTTGTGCACTTGCAAGTAAAATCGTTCAATTATTTGCTTATTAATTTAGGTAGATATTTGCACAACAAGTTTTTGGCGCCGTTGCCAGGGATTGCGCTAAATTTCTGTTTAGAATTATTTTTCGTTTAGTTTTCTTATTCTGTTATGTTTGTTTTTATCAAACAAAAAACTTAATTTCTTCACTTTTTCGTTTTTCTATTTTCTGCTTCAGGTTTTCGACAGAACAAGTTCCTAGCCTTGTGATCGAGCGCACATCCATTGCGATTGAACTCACTGTGATTAAGTGTTGTTCTTGGAGCGATCGAGCGTAAGTTCAGTAGTACTATAACTGCTGCACTGAAAAATCTCAGCCGATTCATGCAAGGGCTTGATCCAGGAATCCAACCATCTTTCCACTCAATACAAAGGTTGAGCGGACCATTCGACAGAGTCCTAGAGACAACGTTGAAAAGAAAGAAGAAGAATTTGAGAGAAAAGCACCGATGGTAGAACAGATTAACAACCAACCGCCACCAGAGCGAAGACCCATAAAGCAATCCTTCGTCCCACAGAACCTCAACCAGCCCTCATGCATTTCTTATCAACCGAAAGCAGAAGGCAATTATTACATATCCCCGCAAATACTCAGTGCTTTGACTCATTTCAGGGGTACACTTGCTGAGGATCCACACTTACATCTTCGGGAATTCTTTGATCTTTGCAAGTTCTATGACATCTGGGGCCTAGATCAAGAGGGAATCAGGTTAATTCTTGTCCCTTTTTCATTAAAAGATAATGCTAAGTTGTGGTAAAATTCATTGCCTACAGTGTTTATCCATACTTAGGAAGAGCTATCCAGTAGGTTCTTAAAGAAGTTTTTCCCAATACAAAAGACAAGGCATATGAGGAAGAAGATTCAATCTTTCCAATAGAAGGATGGAGATCTTTTCTTTGAAGCATGGGGACACTTCAGTGAGTTGCTTCTCAAGTGTCCACATCACAATCTACTTCAAGACGAACTGGTACAAGCTTTCTATTAAGGTCTGAGTGACATAAATAAAAGTATTGTGGATTTAGGTTGTGGAGGTGTGCTAATGGAGAAGAGCAGTAAAGAAACCATAGAGCTTTTTGAGACATTAAGTGAGCACACCCAATAGTTCTCATCCAGAGGTAGACAAAGAGTAAAGAGCAAGGGTATGTATGAAGTGACCTTAAATGGTGGATCTTCAAATCAAATGGCTGTTGTGGAAAAAAAGCTAGATATGATTGTAAAAGCCATGACTGCTTAGAACATCCCACCTAGTCCACATGCTATATAACTCGAGGTATGTGCTATATGTTTTCATTTTGATCATAGTACTAAAACTTGCCATTTGTATTCAGCTGCAGATCTAGAGCAAGCAAACTATGTGGGACCGAACAACTATCCTCCCAAGAACAATCCATATGCAAATATCTACAATCTTGGATGGCAAAACCACCCCAACTTCTTATGGAATAACAATCAGAATTCCCTGAACCTTCAAGGGTAGCAAAGGAACTCCCAACTAGCAGCCCAATCAGTTCCCAAATCAAAGAAAAGTGACCTAGAGAGTCTTGTAAGGAAATTGGCCACTCAACAACAACAACTGATGACTTCACAAGATCAGTTTATAGCAGAGGAAAGACAATTTCGGACTGAGCAAAGACAAACAAATGCAAAGCATGAGCAAGCTATTCAAAAACTAGAAGTCCAAGTGGGGCAATTGGCTAAAGAGCTAAGTGAAAGAAAGTAGGGTGAGCTTCCAGCCCAAACACTACCTAATCTAGGAGGACATCAGCAACTAAAGGCCGTTACAACTCTCAGAAATGGTAAGATCATAGGAGCTGATGAGCCAGCACAAGCATCTCTAGATAAAGCATCCACATTGAGAGTAAGTGAAATGGAGAAGGTGAATGCACCACCCTTCCCTCAAAGGTTAGTAAAGCCAAAGAAAGAAAGTAAATTGCTTGATATCTTTGAACCTTTGAGAAAAGTAGCAATTAATATTCCTTTATTAGATGCAATTCAACAAATTCCTGCATATACTAAATTTTTGAAATATTGTTGCACTAATAAAAGGAAGTTTCAGGAGCATAAAATAGTAGCTTTAACTGAAGAGGTAAGTGCGGTTGTATTAAAAAAACTACCACCAAAGCTAAAAGATCCATGTAATTTTACCATTCCTTGCAAGATAGGTGACCAGCTTTTTAAGCATGCACTACTGGATTTAGGAGCGGGTGTCAATTTGCTATCATACACTGTATTTGAAACATTGGGTTTAGGGGAGCTTCAACCAACTTCTATCACCTTGCAATTGGTAGACAAAAGCATCAAAAGACCAAGAGGTATTCTTGAGGATGTCTTGGTAAAGGTAGGTGAATTTATTTGACCTGCTGATTTTATTGTATTAGATATGGAAGAATTTCCTATGCCATTACCTTTGCCCATCATCTTAGGAAGACCCTTTATGAGAACTGTTGATACAAAAATTTGTGTGAAAAAGGGTATCGTAAGTATGAAGGTAAATGGTGAGAAAATAGAATTCAAAATATTTGATGTATTAAAATTACCCCAAGATGATATGGAATGTTTTAATGTATGTATGATGCAAGGTATTATTGAGCAAGCTTTTCAAGTCCAGCACATTAATCCGTTGGAGACCACCCTAACCCATTGTTTCAAAAGATTGGATATTGAGCCTGCATCTGAAGATGTTACTTATGGCATCTTTGAAGCTGTGCACCTCCCTGAGGCCTCTCCAATGCATACAAGATCAGGTGATAAGAGGAAGTTGCACGTGAATGAGCTGGGAGAATTAAGGTATGATGCATATAAGAACACCAAGCTCTACAAGGAAAGAACCAAAGCCTATCATGATAAACAGCTGGTTAGGAAGGAGATTTATGGTTCCGACAGCACTCGAACATTCACGGTGAATGGACACATAGTAAAGCCATACCTTGAAATCAAATTGCTACTAAGAAATGAGGATTTAGCACTCCAATCTGTCCAGTATGTAGCAGCACCAAGAGCACTTGAGCCACATGTGGTGGACTTTAAGTGCTCCCATCCAAAAGAGTAGCACTAAGCTATTATAGAGAGCGTTTGAGCAGTCCAAGCTTTGATAAACGTGTAGCTCGAGCGCCTCTATTGAAGTCAGTGGTACTGAGACCACTGCGTATGGTACACATATATTTATTTTTATTGTTTTTCATTAATTTTTAACTTTTTGTCCTTTCTTTAGTTCATTTAGTGGTTCAGTACATATGTGTGGCATTCTATCCTTGCGATCTAGCGCACTTCACAGTGCGATCGAGCACAATCTCACCATGCACACAATGGCACGTGAGCGCATCTACACACGCACACACCTAAGCACAAGTGCGATCGAGCGCACTCAGGATAGAAAGTCATGTGCCTATTTTAGGTCATTTTTCTTTTCTTTTTCTTCACTATCACTCTCTGCACATACCACTCTCTGCACTCTTTGCACACACAGCACCGCTGCCACCACACGTTGGCCACCCCACGCTACCGTTCCCACTCCCTTACCGCCAACAGATATTCCCTTATTCCCTTCACTCCCACACACAGTCACTCTCCATCTTTTCTCATTTTCGGTTGTGTTTAAATTAGTTGTTATGTTGAGAATTAAATCTATATACACTGTTTGTTCTTGTGTTTTGTGATTGTTTTTAATTAAATTATAGGAGGTTGGAAACCTTTTGACGGTTGTGCCACCATTTGGGTTCCAAGTCGCCCACCACCTGTTTGACACAAGTCCTGACTAACCTTCCACATACTAAGATCGAGTGCAATAAGAGTGTGATCAAGCATAGAAGCATAGTGCGATCAATTGCACCTTACTAAGATCGAGCACACCACTGCTGCAGATTGTGACCAAAATGCCTAAACATACTGCCTCCACATCCAACGCTTCGGGAAGCCAAGCACAGTCTTCCCGATCCACTTTTAGGCAACGAAAGGTCCTCTTTGAAACCACATTCAACATCGACGGCACTTCAAAAATTTTGAAGCCACACAATAGGCCAGTCAAGAGTTCAAACGTCATGGTTTGAAAAGGTTGTTCAAGCCCGTCAGCTCTACCACCTAAACTAGATTCATTGTTCCTCCAAGCACTGTATACCTTTCACAGAAGCCATTGGTACTCCATTCCTACGATCATTTAGGGCCAGATTCATAAGTTTTGGGACCACATCCATGCACGCTAGGTCACCACTGCAAATGCATGGGGGTTTCCATTCTCGTTCCTCTTCACTTACATCTTCAAGAAGAAAGGAATAAAGGGCACCTCCACAGATGGACAAGTTAAGGAGCACCCATTCTTTGGCAAGAATCAGTGGACCCAAAGCTAATCATGCATGCCTAGAGAATTTCGAGGGCCTACACCTGCTGCTGAGAGGGTAGAGGATAACCCTATGGAGGCCGAGGACCCCACAACTAGCCAGACTTCGGAGGATGACCATGCTGACATAGGATCCACAAAGTATCAGCACTTCTTTGAGGAGATGTCCTCCTTCCGGTATGAGCTAGCTGATATTAGACAGGAGGATCGGGAGGCTACGTGCCTAGTTCATCAGCACATAGACGGGTTAGAAGCATGCTTTGAGATATAAAAAGCAATGCTCTAGGCCATTCTAGACTGATTAACTCCCGCTTCAGAAGCCTCACCTTCAGCACCACATGGAGGCCAGCAGTGAGAGAGGTGCACCGTCTAGCTGAAGACGTAAAACTTAGTGCTCATGGGATGCATCCCACAGTATATCCTTTTGTTTTTATTGTTTTTCATATTTCTTGTTACGATTTATTTTTAGTATTTTTTTTGTTTTCCAGTATTGCTTTCATAGTTTTTTTTTAGGGCCAATATATGCATCAGTTCAAATTTGGGGGTGTACTATGAGCCATGCCAATCCAGCTAGTTCTCCATCTCCCAAGTCAGCTCTTTTCATGTTATTCACACATTGGGGACAATGTGTAATTTAAGTTTTGGGGTATGGGAGACATATTCACACACACTTTGTCCTGGTTTTTTTATTTATTATTGTTTAAAATAGAAGATAAATGCATGTTCATGTTGTTTTGAATTTTTGGTTGATCTAAACAAATACTGTGATGTGATTTCATTGGTGAGCTTAAAATCTTGAACACATGATCTAATAATAGAGTTTTAAAGTTTAGTTACTTATTTTAGGCATTTAAGAATTCACATGTTTGATCTAATCTGACATGAGCACATTAGCACATAACTGTATGAGGTTTGACATGTGATTTTAATGTGTATGTTTCCATGGCTTAACTGAAACTGGATGACTTGTTGGATGAACACTTTGGCATAGAAAAGTAGAAAAAAAAATTTGCACAAAAAGAGAAAAATTGCTCATGATGATCATTAAATAAACTTTCCACTGAGTAACTTGACCTCTTACCTCAGTAAGCAGTGAGTGTTCACGTTAAAAGGTGAGAATTTTTCTCATAATGATCATTGATAAACTTTTCACTGAGTAACTAGACCTCTTGCCTCAGTAAGCAATGAGTATTCACATCAAAAGGTGGGAATTTTGCTTAGTTGCATTAAGGCCAGTTTAGTTTCGTAACCTTTTTTACTCGAGTTGGTAAGTCCTTAGGGGTGTCTTTACACCTAATGCCCTAAAACCATCTGGTTTGGGAGTCATTGACTCAACACTCGCTACATGGGTTAATTATAATATTTGAGGGAACTAAACATGGCAAAGTCTCATAATAAAAGAAAGAAGGAAATAAAACTATGCCATTTTTGTTCATTCTGATGGGAAATTCGGTGAATCTTGAGACATAGAGACATTACACATTGGAGTTTTTTGGAAGCTTCATTTTTATATACTAATTCACTTTACACTGATTCGGACTTATGATGCCTTAGCCTACCTCTTGTAAGTAATTAGATTTTAAAATTCCTATTCATTGCGAAGATAGGTTTACATTTTAAGCCTGCTCATGAAAGAATATCATGGTTTTGTATGACACCTAAATTTTTGGATACCATGAATGATGGATTTATCTTTGTGTTCTTTGTTTTTCGTTTAGTTTTTAGTTTCGCATTGCTAAGGGACTAGCAATATGTAAGTTTGGGGGTGTGATAAGTTCTTAAATATTCATATTTAAGCCCATTAATTTACATTTGTTAAGCTCTTAGTTTGTGTTATTTCATTCTATTTTATTTCTTTTCTGTGTTTTCTGTGTTTTTATAGGTTTTTAGAGAAAATGGAGCATTATGGAAATTTCTGGCTTAAAGAGCAAATCTGGAAAAAGATGGTGTTTGCCTAGTGCGATCGAGCGCAACAGCACTCAAGCACCCATATCAGGATTGAGCACACCTACGCCCGCAAGCGCAAGAAGAAGGCTCGAGCGCACTTATGCTCGAGTGCACCAGTCTATGATCGAGCGCACACGTCCATTAGTGAAACATTAAAATGGCAGAACCTATTTTGGAAAGTAGTGTAGGGTTTTGTTTTGCGAGTTTAGGGTTTCTAGATGTTTCTAAACCTTATAAATAGGCTTGTAAACACAGAATGAGGGGGGATTCGAAGAGAAATTTTGGATAGAAATTGACGACTTTTCTTCATAGTATTTTCGGGTTTATTCTTCTCCCTTTATTTTTTTATGAAGATGTTTAACATCAAACTCATGTGTAACTAATTTACTAGTAAGGGCTTGATTGAAGCCCTGATTATGTTTACTCAATAATTCAGTATTGGCACCTTTGCGATATTTATATTATGATGTTTAACTTGATTAATTCGAGTTTTCTTGAATTCCTCATATGGGTTTATCTTATCAACATATGCATATGGTATGGACTAGTTAGTTAAATCAATTTGGATAACCGAGTCTTGGGTTTAACAATAGTAACAAAAGAAATCCACGTCGGGTTCTTGGGTTAATCAACATGGGAAACCAAGAGTATATACCAAGCCCTGGATCTCGTGTGTTTGTCGATTTTCACAGATATTATGTTTTCTTAAGGAACAACTTAGTATACACCATGCTATATCCTTTAAGAAAGAAAAGGGTTAGAGTATACACCATGCCTAACTCATTGCTTAGGGAAATCAATAGCTTAAGGAGTATACACCATGCTCTTAGGTTGACAAACATTAGTATTCATGACGTGATTAAAACATTGGCATATTGTTTTATTATGGAAGCATGATTAGTGGTCGATGTCAAGTCCCTACGCTTTTATCATTATCAGTTCAAACTCAATTATTATTTCTATCGTTTTATATTACGAAACTAATTCTAAAGTAAAATTTACCAATCCCTATGGAGATGATCTCGCATTTGCACACTATACTACTATATTGACCTTGTGCACTTGCAAGTAAAACCGTTCAATTATGTGCTTATTAATTTAGGTATATATTTGCACAACACCACCGAAGCGGAATATATTGCCGCCAGAAGTTGTTGTGCACAAGTTTTGTGGATGAAACAACAACTAGAAGATTATGATATGTATTTTCAAAATATTCCAATTCATTATGATAACACTAGTGCTATCAACTTGACAAAAAAACCCAATTCAACATTCTAGAACCAAACATATTGAGATAAGACATCACTTTATAAGAGGTCATGCTCAAAATGGTGATATTAGATTAGAATTCATTCCTTCAGAAGATAAAATTGATGATATTCTTACTTAGCCCTTGAACGAAAATAGCTTTTGTAAAATAAGACTGTTAATGGGTTTGATAAACTATGAACATATGTGTGTTTGATTGCATCTACATTCATCATATGCATATTTTCCATTAAGCGAAATAAATATTAACTGTTATTTAATATCTCTCTAAAAAAATGACATAGATAAATCATTTTTTACAAAATTCTAGTTTGGAGCTCAAAATTTGAAATTTTTTATTGACCCAGTTGACTAGTTGGATGACCTAGTTGACTGGTATCTCAATGTCCAATTACCCAGTCGATTAGTTGGGTCAATCCAGTCGACTGGTATCTCACTTCCCATTTCACCAATTAACTGGTACAAGGACCCAGTCGACTAGTATCTCGAATTAATCCTTAAATTTTTAACGGACCAGTCGATTAGTACCCTAACCCAATCGACTGGTATCGCGATTCTATATATTGTCTTTCAAATTTTTTATGATTTCATGTCCAATTTCATGAACCCTTGCTTTCTCTCTCTAGAAAATTCTTGATTTCAGTCTACAATCCTTTGAAATCATTCAAAAGAACTCATACCCATCCTTCAAATCACTTCATATTCGACTTTCACGGTTGAATTTTCACCTCTTTCACACTAATCCTCTCTTAAACCTCTCAAAAATCGTGTTTCACCAAAATATCTGAACAGATTTGTATCAAGACAATGATACCTATACCACACGTGCCAAAAGGATCTAGAACACGTAAATCTTCGGCATTGGACTCAAAAGGGAAAGGGTTTTCCAGTTCTTCAAGCAAGCAAGCAAGAACCGAGTTGGACAACTCACTATTTTGGAGTCTTGCGGTCAAAAACAAGTATAACACTATCATGCATCACAAAAATATTATAACGGGTAGATAATTTGATTTTAACTCCACTAGACATGTAAATTTTGATATTATACCAGCTTTTGAAGCCATAGGACTGAAACCTCTAGTGAGTATCCACCAGAAATGCTACTCTAGGTTAATTCACCAATTTTATGCCAATATAGTGAAAACTAGCCCCCTAGCCCTTAGATTCAAAACCAGTGTCATGGGTGTTGAGTTTGAAGTCAACACTGATTTACTAGTTAGTCTACTGAAAATCCTTGTAGCCAGGATCTCATGGAGTCTAGATGGGTGGCCAGAAAACTTTGATTATGAGAAGGCATGTCAAGTTGCTAAGGGAGACCCTAACTATGTTTTCAAACCCATTACCTTCAATTAATGCAGTGATATGCTCCTAGACTCCAAGTTATTTAACTTTATAGTCAGCTGGACCATTCACCCAAGACTTAGGAGTTGGGGTTACATGTCTAAGATAGACATCATTTTGATATGGTGTATCAAGACTGGGGACCATTTCAACATCTATCCACTGCTCCTAGCCAACATGATCAATGGAAAGAACCATGACTCTGGTTGCCTCCCTTATGGCATGCTCATCATCTTGATCCTTTACCACTTCAAGGTTCCTTTACCTGCCAATAAAGCCTAAAACATTAGGCCTAATGAAAACATCAATGTCTCTTCCATGAATAAGATAGGGTGCACAATACGGAATGGCATAATTCACTCCAATGCTAGAAATAATATCTGTATTAGTGATGATGATAGTGATGAAGAAGAAGACGTACTCGATGATGAAGCTAATCCCACTGAGATGGACACTGAAAAGCTTGGGACTAGTCCACATAATCTCGGGTATGGTAGCTTTGTGGCTGGGCATAATGATCTTTTTTAGGCCATTGTGAGCCTTCAGGTGTCTATACAGTTGGGATTACAGAGCTTGAGCTCTTTTGTTGACTCGAGCTTCCAGTTGGTACGGACAGACTTGGTTTCATGCGTCACGACATCAGCAACTTACGAGATGACTTCAAGTTACTCTGAGAGCACTCGAAAAGCTTTTTGATTGAGATTTAAGATCTTTTACGTGATAGCCCTGACTCTCCAGCTCGCTGACTCTTTCTTTATGTGTTTATGATCTATTTTTTTAGCTTCATAGACACTTTGCAAGAACATTTCTTTTACTTTTTCATACATTCATGTACTTGCTTATTATAGATAGCTTCTTTTAAAGCTCTATTATGTATGGACACTTATATGCCTGATTGTTTTTCCCTTATCTAGATCATCCTATGTATGTGTGTTACTATTTGGTGAATGGTTAGATGAGTTGAGCACTTATAGCTCATTTTTAAGCTTTACTTGTTTTAGCTTTTGTGTAAAACTTCTAATTTTTCTTGGGATATTTTAACATCTTTGTTTATGCTCAGTTTTTGCACACAAGTTTGTTTATGCCTTATGGTATTTGAATTGCTTATTTTCCAATTTTATCCTCCCTTTTCTACTGTTGTCAAAACGGGGAGAAAAAAAGAGGAAAATATGTGTAAATGATATAATGCATAGTTTTAGTGCTTTGAACATGTTAAAAATGCTTAAAATAGTATTTTATTTACTATTATTGCTTGGTTGGATTGTTCTTGAATGATTACAGGTTCGTTTTATCACAAAAACAAAGGAAACTCTGTCCGTTTTTCCTTAAAAACCCAACACTTAGTTTTTAAAACTGTTTTTCTCTCTATAGTTTTGTCATCATTAAAAAAGGAGAGATTGTTGAGCCATATTTTATTTTAATAATGACAAAACACTACTTAAATAATATTAACAGTTTTATCTAAGTGTTTAAGTGGCAAAAGCATTCAATTCAGAAACAAGACGTAAGAATACGACACGTACAATTACAAAAATAAGATAGAAGATCTAGAATAGGTTCTAAGGTAATTGATTCATGTTGTAAATCTTTGTTTTCAGTTACCTAGCTTAACTATGGCTCACTTTGATTGCAAAAGGCTTTTACAAAAATAATCCGAAAAATGTATTTAAATAAATAAAAAAAATAGTTTTTAAACATAAAGACTATGTTTTGGGTCAACCCAGTCGACTAGGTCTCTTTTACCAGTCGACTGGTAAAAGAGACAGTAAGTTCCCAATTGACTAGTTAAAGGATCCAGTCGACTGGTAACAAGATCCAGTCGATTGGTCCTAAGACCCAGTCGATTGGTACTTGTCTTAAGCCTAAAAATTGGATTTTCTCACCATGACCGAGTCGATTAGTAATTCAAAAATATGACCGTTTGAGACGTGAGACTTGAGCATTTAATGCTCCAAACCTACCAAATTAATGTCTAACGGTCATATAAGACCAATGATATAAAAATACCCTTCAATAAGCATTTAAACAACAAGAAAGAACACTTAATTTGATTTATAGCTCATTAATACTCTCAAAAGCTTTGAAAAAATTAATTGTGAGCAATTCTTTAAGCTTATTCTTGAAACAGATATAACCTTCATCTTGTAAAGCATTCATTGCTATCTCTCTTCTTTCCTTTTACATTTAATATCATTCATTGTAAAGAGAAAGAGTTGGTGTAACTCTTAGAGTGTTTAGGATTAAACATTTCCTTGTAACTTCCTTATGGAAGAGTGTGCTTGTAAGGTTTGTGCAACACCCGTGAGGTTTCTCGACTACAATTAGTGAAGAGAGTAGATGTAGGGTCGGAAAGATTTTGATATTGTCGAACCACTATAAACGAAGTTTGCATATTCTCTTCCTTTACTCCTTTAATTTCAAGCATCCTATTTGTTGTGTGCCTTGCTTGATTAAGTTTTTAAAACTTGTGTGTTAATTGACAAAAATATTTTAAAACCTAATTCACCCCCCTCTTGGGTTTGTACCTCGGTTTACAAATCGTATAAGCGATCTGACAATATATTGAGAATATTCCCACGACAAAGCAACTCGTTCTCCCCTCTTTTCTTCTTCTTTTTTTCCTGTAGTTAATTGTTCGATCACTACTATTTGAGGCTGCTCTCCTTCCTTAAGGACTTGTCTTGCCACCGGCTGAAGTTATTTCCATCGAATCTGTCTAGCTTGACGAAGTCTTAATTCAGCACTTTGAATGATTTTGTTTTCTTTGGACAAAATTAAAGCCTTAAAATTGTTGTAAAATTTTCTAAACGAGAACAGAATATGAGAATCAAGACTTAGAGGCATGAATTAATCACTATCTTTAAGGTTTTATTCATCCCCACTTGTATAAACAAGTTTACTATAGGTTACAGACGAATAATCCTCCAAGATACAACCAAGTCTCAAACTTGAAGTTTGCAGACAGCAAAATCTGAAGAACTTCCAATATAATTTTGCTTTGAAATACTTAAATATTATGGAAAAAATTTTGAAAGAAAAAAAGAGAAGAGAGAATGAAAAATGAACTGTATTCTGAAGTGGGGAGTGAGGGGCATTTATAGGTGTAGAGCACCACTTCAAAAGGTTCTAGAAAGTCAGGTTTTTTCAGTTGGAACGACATGATTTTTCAAGATTTAATGAGAGCCTTACGATCATGTCTGTTAGTCTTTAATGGGCTAGATCATCTCTGTTTAAAAAAATATATTTAAAAAATTTGACACCTTTTTGTTTAAATTACAACCTTTAGATTTAAATCACATCTTTTTGTTTAAATCATAACCTTTAGATTTAAACTAATATCTTTTGGGTTTTCAAAAACCTTTTAATTTCATTTTAAATGAGTTTCTCTAATAGGCTCCCCATATACCTGTAAGGGAGCATTGGATCCCAGTACTCAGAGTGAATATGGAGTAGTCTCCACAACACTTACATCGAGGCCGAAGCTAAAGACCACTCTGCACTCTGTGTGATGAAAGCCTAAGTTTAGCACCAACAAACACCAATGAGAAAACTCAAACCCAAACATTTCTAGTTAAATGGACGAGTTTTTACCACTGAACGAAGCACTTGTTGGTGTTAAAACCCTTTTTGATGCTTTGGTTAACAAAGCTAAAAAATTTATATACAGTTATTTCACTAAACTATAAAAAACCCAACACTATCTCTTCTCTCCTTTTTTTCCATTCAAAAGGCTTAAAAAGACAGAAATTACTTGGTTGGTTAGTGGTTTTAAGGATAAGAGCAATTTTATTAATAAGACATTTAGTTATTTTATCTAATAATGTGTTAACATGTATTAACTCTAACTCGTTAAGTTGTACATATAAATTTTTTAATGTTTTAAGTGGGTAATGATAGTTTAGGTATGAAAAATGCTTATGACCAACTTAATGATTTAACGATCAAAAGGGTTAGAGTGTTAATAATAAGTCTGTTAAGGGCCATAATGTCGTTTAGATAAAGTAAATAAAATAACATATAATTTCGCTAAATCTCATGGTAGTGTTGTGTATGTAACTCTAAATAATACTATAATTTAATAATTAATAAATAAAATATATTATGATATAGTATGTTCAACTTAAATAAGTAAGTATAATTTAATAATATTAAATATTTTTATTATATATTTGTACTGTATTGACTTGTATTGTATTATGCTATATTATATTACAAGTTTATTATGATTTTCTTAAATAAAGTTTAATTATGATTAATAACACATTTTAAAAATAAAATACTTATTGCTTGTGATTAATTTTAGGCTTACTTATAAATGAACCCCTTATGGTTTGTCTGTTTTCTAAAGACAACCTTGTGAAATTTTTTGGATTGATTTGGTACTTATTGCATTGTAATCCTTGGAGAGTAATTTTTATGTAGAATAACTAAAATACACTTATCATTTTTTTATTAGTTGAAATAATTATTTTAAAACTTTGTATTGTTCATTTTTTTAGATCTAGATCGCAGGTGCAAAAACCCTATAAAAATCATGTGATTTTGGCCTTCGGTTCGAAATTAAATCAATGGATATTGATTTTATGTTACCAAAAATAAGAACCATTCATTGATATCACAAATTAAATGAACAAAAAAACAAAAGGTTTAAGATGAAAATATCAAATCAAATCTAAGAAAAACCCAAAAAAATTTCTACGAAGAATGTAACTTAACTCACATTTAATAGGAACCCAAACATTTGATATCACAACTCATCTCACATAGGGTTTATTTATAGTTAAGTATTAATTTTATACAATTTATTTTGTATTTCAAGACATTTTAATCAATTTGATTTCATTTTAACGATAACAAGCTACAAAACACTATAATCTATTTTAATTTTAATTCAAAATCTTTTTCATCATATTATAACCAAACAACATACTGAATCACAACTTCGATTCTATTCAAAGTCTAGATTCAATTGCAGTCCTTAATTCATTCCAACAACTAAACGGGCAAAAGAAAATACTTTTCATTTTGTTGATGTCGTTTATTTTCTACCGGGTCGGAGGCCTGAAATGTCGGATTTGCACAGGGGAAAACAATGATCTAAAGGGTCGTCGGAGGAAAGGGGGGTGCCTCTATGGACTCTCCAATGCCTTTATTAGTGCGAGGTTGTTAGAGAGATAATGGAGAGGATTGTAGTAGTAGTGTTGTTTTTTTTAATGAATTAATTGTGTATATCGAGATCTGTGTACCTTAGACCTTTTTATAGTGGTTCAGGGAGCAAGTTCATCACGTGCTCAGGACGATGTGATCCTTGAAATCCCGCTTTTATTTCAAGGAGTCTTATTACGTGTTCAAGGACGACACAGCCCTTGAAATCTTGCTCCTAATTTTGCATGTGAGAAGTTTATGAGTAGTCATGGCTTTGTCATTTGCTCTGCTACGTGCCCATTAATAGCACAGCCACGTATCATTCGGTCATTGGAGGGAGAGTTATCCACGTGCCATCAGGCTACTAGAGGGTGAACTATTTACTATATCAAATGCCCCCCATTTCCTTAAGTATATTTATGTGCTTGAGGAAGTATAATGGAGCTTTGTGTCGTTGGTTGCATGCTTCGGCCTGTAAGACCTAGGACCGAGCATATGAACAAAAGTCTGAGTGTTCGGTATTGGAGATGTGGGGTCGAGCATATGAGCAGCAGTCAAAATACTCGGTCTTGGAGACGTGGGGTGAGCATATAAACCTCAGTTAAAATGCTCGGCCTTGGAGACATGGGGCCGAGCATGTGAACCTTTGTGAAAAAGCTTAGCCTTGGAGACATAAGACCGAGCATATGAACCTCAGTTGAAATGCTCAGCCTTGGAAACGTGGGGTAGAGCATATGAGCAGCAGTCAAAATGCTCTGCCTTGGAGACATGAGACCGAGCATATGAACCTCAGTCAAAATGCTCGGCCTTTGAGACGTGGGACAGAGCATATAGGCAGTAGTCAAAATGCTTAACCTTAGAGACATGAGACCACGCATATGAACCTCATTCAAAATGCTAGACCTTGGAGACGTGGGGCCTAGCATTAGAGCAACAGTCAAAATGGTCGTCCTTTGAGACATCGGATCGAGCATATGAACCTCAGTCAAAATACTCGACCTTAGGAGACATAGGGTTGAGCATATGAGCAACAGTCAAAATGATTGGCCTTAGAGATATGAAACCGAGCATATGAACCTTAGTCAAAATGCTTGGTGATGAGTGCCAAATAATACATATTTTTGCCCATTAATTTACATTTGTTAATTCTTTAGTTATGTCCTAATCTAATATTTTGTGCTAGTTATATTATTTTTTTATGTTTTATAAGATTGCAAAGAAAATTGAGGATTTAATGTGAAAAAAATGCAAAAGCTGGAATCTGCTGTTGCAATCGAGCACAAGAGACCTGCGATCGAGCACAACAGCGTTCAAGTATTTATTTATATGTTTAGCTTAGGAATTTGTTACTTTGAGTTGCTTTTTCATTGTTTTACAGGTTTACAAGCACTTGAAAAGGAATTTCACTAACTTGCCAGAATTGCCCGTACAGATCAGTTATTTTTGCAAATTAAATTGTATTGATTTAGGAAGAACCAGGAGATGAGCCATATATGTTTGGAAAGATCCAGATGTCTATTTTCTAGAGAATTTTATGGCTCATAAATATGATTTTTCTAGAAAAACTTATGGCAGTTTTAGTAGACAAAGGTCAAGCTGCGCATGATTTTAGCGTGGCAGAAGTGATTTTTGTGGATTAAACTGTAATGATTAAGGAAGAAGTAGGAGATAAACCATATATGTTTGGAAAGATTCGGATGTCTATTTTCTAGAGAACGTTACGGGTCATAAATATGATTTTTTTAGAGAAAGTTATGGCAGCTTTAGTAGACAAAGGTCAAGCTATGCATGATTTCAGTGTGGGTAGAATTTTTGAAGGACATGTGAAGGCTTAAAGCCCACATCCCACATCGGTTGGAAACACATTCTATATCCCATATCTCACATTAGATTGGAAACACATTGCCCTCATAGAGTTCCCCTATAAAAGCTTCATTTCACTTCATCAAATGGGTGTGCAATCTTGGAGGTTTTGCTATCAAGGGGTGCAATATGGAGGATTTTGCTACCAATCGGGGGGAGTGCTGCACGGTAGCTGCGAGGGGAATTTCTCTCTTCATGTATTGTTAGTTTTAATTTATTTCTTTTAAGTTTTAAAGTTTAATTTTTATCACTTTAATGTTTGCTCTAATTTTTCCATTGAGATTTTTATTGTCCATTATATTTATGGGTAACTAAATTCTCAAGTGGGGCTAGGGATGAACTTGCACAGTAGATGGTATTTTTGTTTATTTTTTAATTTATATATTTGATTTTCAATTACTAAAACTCTTTTCTTTTATCATTCTCAATTCATTGGTGATGTTTTCTTCTCCAAATAATCGTAGAATTTATTCTGTTTATGGATTCAGTCATGCTTTCTTTATTGAATGGATTAGCTCTTTGATTATGTTTGGATCAATTATTTATCTATATTGATTTAACTCTTTGTTGCAATATTGCTTCCTGAGTATATTGTCATCGTTAGATTTTCTCAATAGTGATAATAATTTACGTATTTTAAAAGTAATGAATGATTTTTCAAAGGGTTACGTTTGGTTTAATCTTGGTTTATAAATCTACACCTTTCGATTGGGAATTTTGGGAATTAAGTTCCCAATTGAGTTATTCAATGAATTAAGAATAATTAAAATACCAGATTTTTACAAGGGATTCCCAACACTCTACTGTTTGTCAAATTTGAGTATTTTCTCTATTAGTCACTTTGCTTCACTTTAATTTACATTTAAAATTAATCTTTGTTCTCCATTAATCATTTAATATTTTTCTTTAGTTTCTTTGTTCCTTCTACTATTCTTTAAATGTGTTTCTCTGTGGAATCGACACCCCAAAGCTGTGCTACAACTATCGCGTTATTCTTTGGGTGTAATCAAATTTCAGCGTCGTTGCCGGGGAGACGGTAGAAGAATTACTAGATAGTTTTTCTTTTCAGCAGTTTTGTAAAGGCGGTAACTTTGTTCCTTCTTTTAGCTTACTGCTTTATTTTCTTTTTCTTTTTCCCTTCTTTCTTTTTTATAGTATTTTTTTACTATTTTGTTGCCTTGCATGCACAGATATAGAGATACCTTGGGTAGATTTTCTTGTAAACCTGTGCTAGAGTCAGAATTAAACTTTTTAAATCCTTTATTTGACAATCCATCTAGTCCTAAAGAAATGAGTGAACACGGAGATCAACCCACTAGGACCCTTCAGGATTACCTCCACCCTACACGCATAGCCACATCATCATGCATCATGTTTCTAGCTAATACTCGTCAACTAGATTTTAAAACAGGGATGATACAGTTACTCCCTACGTTTCATGGCTTGAAAAATGTAAACCCATATGTGCACATTAGGGAGTTTGAGGAAGTAGTTGCGACTTTTCATAATCAAAATGCAACTGATGACATTGTGAGACTTAAGTTTTTTCCTTTCTCCTTGAAGGATAGAGCTAAAAGTTGGCTATACTCATTGAGGCCACGATCTATTGGGTCGTGGAATGAGATGACTCAGGTTTTCTTTAATAAATATTTTTCCCAACATAAGACCAACGCTTTAAAAAAGGCAAATCTCCACTTTTGTACAAAAGGACAGTGAGACTTTGTATTAGTCGTGAGAGAGATTTAAGGAGTTGTTGAGTATGTGTCCTCACCATGGGTATGAGAATTGGCGCTTAGTGAGCTATTTTTATAAGAGACTTACACCTAGAGAGCGCCAATTTGTGGAGATGATGTGTAATGGTGAGTTCTTACAGAAAGATTCTGATGAGGCCATAGAATACCTCAATGAGTTTGCTGAAAAAGCTCACACTTGGACTAGACCCAGTGCTACTGAGAGCATAAATAGGTCACACCCTGCAGTAAACCCAAATGGTGGTGGAATTTACCATCTCAAGGAAGAGGATAACCTAAAGGCTAAGGTCGAGATACTCACTAGGGAGCTAGATGTGTTAAAGACTAAGGACTTAAAGCCAACACACTTAGTTAATCATGCAGAATCTTTTGGACCATGTTTTATGTGTAGTGGGGTAAATCATCTCGCTCAAGAGTATCCCACATTTGCTAAGATGAGAGGGATGTATGAGGAACAATGTAATACCTTAGGTATGTATAAGAAGCCTTTTTCACCTTTCTCTGATACCTATAATCTAGGGTGGCACAATCACCCCAATTTTAGCTTGAAGTCTGAAAACTAATAGCCTGCACAACCCCCTAGATCATATCCTGCACCATATCATGCACCTTCATCTTTTAGGAGTATTTTAGAAGACACTTTGCATGCTTTTATTGAGGCATAAGATAAGACTAACCAAAAATGTGAATCTTTGATTACGCAGGTTGTTGAAGAAAATAAGGGATAAAGAGCCAAGTGTCCAATTGATGAGCTTCTTGAGTGTGAATGAGCGAGGTAAGTTCCTTTCTCAAGCTCAGTCCACACCCCATGGTCAACACATGGCACAAAAGAATCTGAAGGATGTGAATGCCATTGTGACATGAAGTGGTAAGTCATTACACATCCCAACAACGAACAAATCAGAGGATGTGGGAAAGGGTCAAGATAGTAGTGATGTCGAACTGCCCAAGGAATCTGAGGTGACAAAGAGTCCTGTTAAGGTATCATTCCCTCCAGCTTTAAAATCAAGCAAGCGAACTCTGGATCCAAAAAATGAAATCCTAGAGAATCTAAGGCAAGTAAAAATCAATCTTTCTCTTTTGCATGTGATTAAACAAGTTCCTACTTATGCAAAAGTTCTCAAGGATTTGTGTACAGTTAAGAGGAAGCACCATGTGAAGAAGAAAATGTTCCTGATAGCGCAAGTTAGTGCTCTAATTAAGCAGTGAATTCCTCCCAAGTGCAAGGATCCTGGTTGTATAGCCATTGCATGCAGTATTTGAAATCATGAGGTTAGGCAAGCTTTGCTAAATTTAGGAGCCAGTGTGAATCTAATGCCATCTTCTATTTATTACAGTTGGGGTTGGGAGAAATCAAACCAACCACTGTGGTATTGCAATTGGCTTACCATTAAGTCAAAGTAACTCGGCGTGTGATAGAGGATGTTTTAATTCAAATTGACAAATTTTATTATCCTATTGATTTCCTAATCCTTGACACTAGCTCTGTTGTTGATACTACTTCCAAAATTCCTTTGATTTAGGTAAACCTTTCCTTGCCACTGCTAATGCTCTCATTAATTGTAGGAATTGTCTTATGAAGCTGTCTTTTGGAAACATGACCCTCGAGGTGAATATCTTTCATATTGCAAAACAACTAGAAGATGATGACGAGAGCCACCAGATATACATAACTAACTCACTCATAGATAAAGGAGGTTCTATAACTCATGATTTTGATCCCTTTGAGTATTTTCTTGTTAATTCTAAGTTTGACTCTATCAGTGATCTATCTTATGTAGTTGATATTTGTGTTATTTTTTATAGAACTCAGGATTATGGCATTCGGGCATGACAACCGAAGTTTGAGGAATTGCTAGAGATAAGTGAAAAACAAATTCTTTCAAGTGTGGAAGCACCCAAAGTTGAATTAAAGCCTCTGCTTAAGGGTTTAAAGCATGTTTTCCTTGGTCTAGGTGATATTTTTTCCGTTATTATCTCATCTGAATTGTCTGAGTCTCAAGGTGAGAAATTAATTCAGACCCTAAGTGAGCATAAGTCAGCCTTAGGTTGGAGCATGGCTGATATAAAAGGTGTTAGTCCCCTGGTTTGTTCTCATAAAATTAATTTGGAAGAAAGAACTGGCCCTTATAGAGACCCCCAGCGTAGGCTTAATCCCACTATGAAAGAAGTGATGAAGAATGAAGTGTTGAAACTATTAGATGCGGGAATCATATATCCTATTCCTGATAGTAAATGGGTAAGTCCTACACAGGTTGTTCCTAAAAATTCAGGTGTTATTGTGGTGAAAAATGACCTGGGAAAGTTAGTCCCTACAAAACCTGTGACTGGGTGGTGAATGTGCATTGATTACAAAAAACTGAATGCTGCCACCCAGAAAGACCATTTTTCCCTCCCTTTTATTGATCAAATTCTTGAGTGTGTTGCTGGCCATCCTTTCTATTGTTTATTGGATGGTTATTTTGGTTATTATCAAATTAAAATTGCATTAGAAGACCAAGATAAAACCACTTTCAGTTGTCCTTTTGGTACTTATGCTTTTCGTAGAATGCCATTTCGATTGTGTAATACACCTGCTACATTTCAACGTTGCATGATGAGCATTTTTAATGACATAGTTGAAAATTGCATGAAAGTTTTTATAGATGACTTGACTGTTTTGGGATCTTATTTTAATACATACTTATTGAATTTAGAGAGAGTATTGACTCGTTGTGAGGAGAATGAATTAGTTTTGAATTGGGAAAAATGACACTTTATGATACCTTTAGGTATTGTCTTAGGGCATATTATTTATTTTAGGGGGATAGAGGTTGATCAATCTAAGATTGAATTAATCTCTAAGTTGCCTACACCTAGGACAGTAAAGGATGTGAGATCCTTTCTTGGTCATGCAAGCTTTTATAAGAGGTTCGTACAAAATTTTTCCACCATATCTAGACCACTATGTGACCTCCTAGCTAAAGATGCCCTATTTGAGTGGACACAAGCTTGTCAAGTGGCCTTTAAAATGCTAATTGGCAAGCTTACCTCAGCACCCATAATGCATTCATCTGATTGGACTTTACCTTTTGAGATCATGTGTGATGCTAGTGACTTTGTTGTAGGTGTTGTTCTTGGACAGTGAAGGGAGGGGAAGCTTTTTGTCATTTACTATGCCAGTAGAACTCTAAATAGTGCTCAGATGAATTACTCAACCACTGAAAAAGAGTTGCTAGCTATAGTGTTTGCTTTGGATAAGTTTCTTGCTTACTTGATTGGTTCTCTTATTATTATTTTCACAGATCATGCAGCTCTTAAGTACTTCCTTACAAATAAGGATGCTAAGGCGCGACTAATACGGTGGATTTTACTTTTGCAGGAATTTGACATCACCATCAAAGATAAGAAAGGAGTAGAGAATATAATGGTTGACCATCTCTCAAGGCTCACATTTGAGGACACCTCTGACCACCTACTAATCAGGGATGATTTTCCCAATGAACATTTACCTTCTATTACCTTTCTACCATGGTTTGCTCATATTGTGAATTATTTAGTTGCAAGTTAGATACCGGTGGATTGGAGCTCTCAGGACAAGAGGAAGTTCATGTCTAGGGTACGTAATTTCTATTGGGATGACCATTTTCTTTTCAAATACTGCCCTGACCAAATTTTAAGGCGTTACATCCCTAATGAAGAGATTGCTAGCGTCTTGGAATTTTGTCACTCCCAAGCTTGTGAGGGCCACTTTTCAATGAAGAAAACCATTGCAAAAATTTTGCAGTGTGGATTTATTGGCCCACCTTGTTTAAGGATGCAAACATCTATTGTCGCTCATGTGAAAAGTGTCAAAAGTTATGAGTTATGTCCCATTGTCATATGATGCCCTTAAACCCAATTTTAGTGATTGAAATTTTTTATTGTTGGGGCGTTGATTTTATGGGACCATTCCCTCATTCTTTTGGATATCAATATATTATTGTGGCAATAGTTTATGTGTCAAAATGGGTAGAGGCAGCAGCTTGCAATGATAATAGGACGGTAATTAAATTTCTCAAAGAAAATGTGTTATCTCAATTTAGTACACCATGTGCTATCATTAGTGACCGAGGTACGAATTTTTGCAACCGTTCTTTTGAAGCTTTGATGAACAAATATGGGGTGGTGCATAAGATCTCTACTACTTACCACCCCCAGAAAAGTGGATAGGTAGAACTTGCAAACAGGGAAATTAAGAAAATTTTAGAAAAAACGGTCAACCCAGATCGCAAAGATTGGTCTTTGAGACTAATTAATACGCTTTGGGCCTACTGTACAGCTTTCAAAACTCCCTTAGGTATGTCACCTTATAGGTTTGTTTTTGGAAAGCCTTACCACTTACCTGTGGAGCTCGAGCCTCGAGCTTATTAGGCTATCAAACATTTTAATTTTGATATGGGAGAAGCAGGTAAGCTTAGAAAATTTCAATTTACCGAGTTAGAAGAGTTGAGAAATGATGCTTATGAGAACTTTAGAATCTATAAAGCTAAAATGAAACTGTTTCATGATAAAAATATTTTGAGAAAAATGTTTAAGCCTAATGATCGAGTGTTCTTATATGATTCTAGACTCTATAAGCACCATAACTTCACTCAAGGTGGACCGGCCCTTTTATAGTGAAGAATGTTTTTGCAAATGGGGTGGTAGAAATAGAGGACCCTAAGGAAGGTCGGATCTTTAAAGTAAATAGTCAACGCTTTAAAGTTTTAATTGATAGGCAAGCTCCGGAAGTAGAAAACATTCCACTTATGGATCCGGTCTATCAACCTTGACCACACTACGCAGGAATTTTTTTTTTCTTTTTTTAATTGTTTTTTCATATTTCTTATTACTGTTTATTTTTAATATTTTTTTGTTTTCCAGTATTACTTTGGTATTTCTTTTTCAGGGACAATGTGTGCATCAGTTCAAGTTTGAGGGTGTGCTATGAGTCATGCCAGTCCAGCTAGTTCTCCATCTCCCAAGTCAGCTCTTTCTATGTTATTCACACATTGGGGACACTGTGTACTTTAAGTTTGGGGGTATGGGAGACACATTCACACACACTTTGTCCTAGTTTTTTTTATATATATTATTGAAAAGATAAACGTATGTTCATGATTGTTTTGAAATTTTGGTTGATCTAAACAATATTGTGAGGCAATTTCATTGGAAAGCTTAAAATCATGAACACATGATATGATGATAGAATTTTAAAGTTTAGTTATTTACTTTAGGCATTTAAGAATTCACATCTTTGATGTAATCTGACACGAGCACATTAGCACATAATCATGTGAGGTATGACATGTGATTTTAATGTGTATGTTCCATGGTTTAACTGAGTAACTGGACCTCTTGCCTCAGTAAGCAGTGAGTGTTCACGTCAAAAGGTGGGAATTTTGCTCATGATGATCATTGACAAACTTTCCACTGAGTAACTGAACCTCTTGCCTCAGTAAACAGTGAGTGTTCACGTCAAAAAGTGGGAATTTTGCTTAGTTTCGTAGCCTTTTTTTACAAGAGTTAGTAAGTCGTTAGGGGTGTCTTTACACCTATTGCCTTGAAACCATCTAGTTTGGGAGTCATTGACTCAACACTCATTATATGGGTCAATTAGAAAGCTTAAGGGAACTAAACATGGTGAGCCTCATAATAAAAGAAAGAAGGAAAAAAAAACTATGTCATTGTTGCACATTCTGATGGGAAATTCAGCGAATCTTGAGACATGAAGACATTACACATTGGAGTTATTTGGAAGCTTCATTTTTATGTGCTAGTTCATTTTTCACGGATTCGAGATTGTGATGCCTTAGCCGTCCTCTTGTAAGTAATTAGATTTTTAAATTCCTATTCATTGCGAAGATGGGTTTACATTTTAAGCTTGCTCATGAATGAATATCATGGTTTTGTATACTACTTGAATTTTTGGACACCATGAATGATTGATTTATCGTTGCGTTCTTTGTTTTTAATTTAGTTTTTTGATTTTGTTTTGCTAAGGGACTAGCAAAATGTAAGTTTGGGGGTATTTGATGAGTGCCAAATATTGCATATTTTGGACCCTTAATTTATATTTGTTAATTCTTTAGTTGTGTCCTAATCTAATATTTTGTGTTAGTTCTATGATTTTTAATGTTTTATAGGATTGCAAAGGAAATTGGGGATTTAATGTGAAAAACATGCAAAAGCTGGAATATGCTGTTATGATCGAGCATAAGAGACTTGCGATTGAGTGCAATAGCGCTCAAGTATTTATTTATATGTTTAGCTTAGGAATTTGTTACTTTGAGTTGTTTTTTCATTGTTTTACAGGTTTACAAGCACTTGGAAAGGAGTTTCCTAAATTGCTAGAATTGCCCGTACAGATCAGTCATTTTTGTGGATTAAACTGTATTGATTCAGGAAGAACAAGAAGATAAGCCATATATGCTTGGAAAGATCCAGATGTCTATTTTTTGGAGAATTTCATGGCTCACAAATATGATTTTTCCAGAGAAAGTTATGGTTAGTAGACAAATATCAGGTTGTGCGTGATTTCAGTGTGGCAGAAGTGCTTTTTACGGATTAAATTGTAATGATTCAGGAAAAAATAGAAGATGAGCCATATATACTTGGAAAAATCCGGATGTCTAGTTTCTGGAGAATTTTACGGCTCGTAAATATGATTTTTCTAGAGAAAGTTATGGTAGTTTTAGTAGACAAATGTCAGGCTATGCATGATTTCAGCGTGAGCAGAAATTTTGAAAGGCATGTGAAGGCCTAAATCCCACATCCCACATCTGTTGGAAACATATTCTACATCCCACATCCCACATCGGATTGGAAACACATTGCACTCATGGAGTTCCCTTATAAAATCTCCATTTCACTTCATTAAATGAGTGTGCAATCTCGGAGGCTTTGTTACTAAGGGGTGCAATTTGGAAGATTTTGCTACCAATCGGGGGGAGCGTCGCACAGCAGCTACAAGTGAAATTTCTCTCTCCATGTATTGTTAGTTTTAATTTATTTCTTTTAAGTTTTAAAGTTTAATGTTTAGCATTTTAATGTATTATCTAATTTTTCCCTTGAGATTTTTGTTGTCGATTATATTTATGGGTAACTAAATTCTCAAGTGGGGCTAGAGATGAACTTGCACAGTAGATGATATTTTTGTTTATTTTTTAATTTATGTATTTGATTTTCAATTACTAAAACTCTTTTGTATTATCATTCTCAATTCATTGATGATGTTTTCTTCTCCGAATAATTGTAGAATTTATTCTGTTTATGGATTCAGTCATGCTTTCTCTATTGAATAGATTAGCTCTTTGATTATGTTTGGATCAATTATTTATCTATATTGATTTAATTCTTTGCTGCAATATCGCTTCCTAAGTATATTGTCGTCGTTGGATTTTCTCAATAATGATAATAATTTACGTATTTTAAAAGTGGTGAATAATTTTTCAAAGGGTTACATTTGGTTTAATCTTGATTTATAAATCTACACCTTCCGATTGGGAATTTTGGGAATTAAGTTCCCAATTGAGTTATTCAACGAATTAAGAATAATTAAAATACCAGATTTGTGCAAGGGATCCCCGACGCTTTACTGTTTGTCAAATTTGAGTACTTTCTCCGTTAGTCACTTTGCTTCACTTTAATTTGCATTTAAAATTAATCTTTGTTCTCCATTAATCATTTAATATTTTTCTTTAGTTTTTTTGTTCCTTCTACTATTCTTTAAATTTGTATCTCTGTGGAATCGATACCCCAAAGTTATACTATGACTACCGTGTTATTCTTTGGGCGTAATCACGGCCTTGGAGATCTTTGATGGGGAGTGGACCTGCATAGTTTCTTGGCCTGTCTTCCTTCCTTTTGGGCCCATGGAAGACTTTTGTGCTCTTCTTCTGTGTTTTGGGTCTATAGGGGGCCTTTGGGCAATTTCTTTTGCTTTGGGCCCATAAAAGCCTTTAGGCTTGTTTCAGAACACTCTGTGGAGACATTCAATGCCGGAGCGTTGGGCCTTTCTAGAATGTTTTGTGGAGGTATTTAATGCTAGAGCGTGCACTGTCGTTTTGGGGAGTTCATGCGTTTTATGGTATACCTTCAGCCACCTTAGGGAGTGAAACGGTACCATCTTCCCTTGATTATGCCAAACATTGTGTCTTTATAGCTGGTGTTGGAGTTAATTTCCCTCGTTAAGAAAGGAGTGTCCTCTCATTTTTCACTTCACTTCATTTGTATTCGGAGAAAAAATTTTGAGAACCCATAGAGTCAGCTAGAGTTTGAGAGCCCTCAGAGTCTGCTTAGAGTTTGAAATCCTTTGGTCGTGTGAAGGAAGATCGAGGTGTGGAGCTTCCTCGTAGTTATGTTTGAAGGGCTTGGAGTTACCATGGTGATATGCCTTGTTGGTAAGTTATCCCTTTTTTACTCTTATAATGTCTTTAGTAGGTAGTTACCGCGATAGATCTAGTGATAGTTGTAGTCATAGTGAGGACATTGAGGCACTGTCTAGGGAGCTGAATAAGGCCATGGGTTTGGACCAAGCCTTTAGTGAGGGTGAGGCTTCAGGAGATGATAGTGCCCATGAGGGACCATTGGCAGTGGTTTTCTATGAGGCTAGGGAAGAGGAAGAGGAAGATGATTCTTCTTCTGAGGATGAGGAGGATAACATTCTAGTCGAGCTTAGGGGGGACATGAGGGTGGAAGAGAGGGAACAATGGTCATTTCACTCAAATTTTGTGCCAAATAAAGGAAGTTTGTGGTTATTAGGCGTGTATACCAAATTCCAAAAGAGTCTATTCTAAGGAATGCTAGTGTAGGGGAGAGAGTCTGTGATGTCCTTCCGAACCAAACACCCTTCGAGATATATGTTTATGAATAGTACATGAGAGCTGAGCTCAGATTCCCACTCCATATTTTACCTGCTCGGTGCTGAGATATTTTGACATAGCACTATGTAAGCTAGTTCCCAATTTCGTGCATTGGATCATGATATTCATTTATGTTTGGATGGAGGTGAAGCGGCTGATAAACATAAACGTTTTCAAAGCTCACTTCCAAATTAGCAAGCACGGCCAACACAGGTGGGTCGTGATTAGTTCTATAGCTAAGAAGGGGTTGTTGAAAAAAAATCCCACGTCCATCAAGTAGTGGAAGAAAACCTTCTTCTATGTTAAGAGCGAGAAGAGTTTTAGGGTTCCACTGACTTGGAGTTTGGACCGTGTGGGGAAATGTAAGAAACCACACCTTTCGCACCATAAGCAAGAAACACTGAAAGCAATGGTTACGCGCCTATTGACGTCAATGTCTTATACAACAATGAGGAGCTGGCGAAGCACGGCCTCTACCCTCGGTGTCTCAAGGGAACTTTGAAGAGTGGTATATACTCGAAACCATTTATAATTTCATTACTTCTTGTCACTTACACTTGTGTTTTTTGTTGAGCAGAAATGGAAGCCACTGCCAAAGCTAGAGAACGAACGAAGAAGATGGCCCTAGAGAGGAAGAGGGTTATTCAAGCTAGTAACCAGCCTATGTAAGCCAAAGGATCGAAGAAACAGCCTCAATCTCCTTCCCTTGTCCCTATTAACATGGAGACCTCGAGCCTTTCTAAGCCTTCTGTCAAGCCGAGGGATATTTCACCTGCTCTTTCACCTGAGCATCCGTGCCCCTCATCCTCATCCCAAGGGGCCCCTTCAAAGGCTGGGGTCTTTATGCCCAACTGGGGTATAAAGACAGACGACTTGATATTTGCCCATGCCAGGGTCACTCAAGAGCACCTAGTTATAGGCATCCCTCTGTGCCATGTGATCGAGCTCGGGAGGAAGCCTATTAAGATCCTTTGCTCAGTGGCTGAGGTCTTGGCCTCCCAGGTGAGCGTTTCTACCTTGGTTTGTCTTTTCTTTTAATTATTTATACTTTATAGTAATTTAACATATTCTTTTGCTTTTTACCTCAATCGAGAGTTGTGAATAAAATGCTGTCACACCGTTGCTTAGACATGAGTGATAAGCCAACTAAGTGCCAGTGGAAAACGGACGATAGCTATGGACTCATCCAACAGTTGTAGAGCTCTTTAGAATGAGTTCAGCTGGGCAGAGAAGAGGCAGATAAGGCCAGGGCCGAGGCTGTAGAGGAGAGGGAGGCGATGCGGAGGAACATAGATGCTACCAAGGCCTCTGAGCAGAGCTTGAGGGGAGAGATAGAGGAGACCATCAGGAGGGCTGTAAAGGAGGCTCTAGCCAACTTCAAGAACTCTCTTTCCTTCCAAGAGGCTGTGGAGGAGGAGAGTAGTCTTCAGTACCTTGAGGGGTTCATAGAAGTCAAGAAGAAGGATGAGATGTTTTACCTCTTGGTCGACTTCTCAGCCCTTGAGCTCGCTGCCTCGAGGGAAGAAGACGACATTGTGGCGGATGGGTCTCCAGCTAAGGAGGAAGAGGAGGTGTAGGCCCATTCGAGAGGCATTGTAGATGAGGCCGTATCTGGTCGATCCCTAAGGACTAAGCAGTTTTCCTTTTTCTCTTTTGTACTTCGAGGCCGGTAGTGCTTCCCTTAGATTTGTAATCATATTTCTTAATGAAATTATATCTACTTAATTTGTCTCCCTTTGTAAACTCTTTATTTTCGTTGTTCTTTTATTGGTGAAGGAGACCGAGGATAGATAACTTGGAAAACAAAATGTAATGAAAAGAAAGGGTTATTTCATTGATAATTGAGGTATTCACAAGTTACACTGGTGGGACGCAGAGAACGTAAAACTCAAATGGGAATCCACTATTGATAGAACTTGCAGAGGTTCTCTGCATTCCAAGTTTGAGGGATGAGCTTGCCATTTAACTCCTTAAGCTTAACTATGATGGCTCAGAAAACCCTCTTGATACGATAAGGACCCTCTCAGTTAGGGATGAACTTTCTCGTTTCCCGAAGATGGGATACTTCATTTTTCTGCAGAACGAGATCGCGTAGCTTGAAGCTCCTCTTTCAGTCTCGAAAGTTGTAATATCTAGCCACTTTTTGCTGATAAGTGGCTAGCCGAAGTTGAGTATTATCTCAAGCTTCTTTTATAAGGTCAACATTCATTCGTAGGGCTTCTTCGTTGTTAGCTTACTCAAAACTTTGTACTCATAATGAGGGCACCTCGATCTCCAAAGGGATGACCTCTTTGGAGCTATACGCCATGAAGAAAAGAGTTTCTCCGGTGGGATTTCGAGCGGTAGTTTGATAAGCCCTAAGTATGTTTGGAATATGGTCGATCCATCGCTTATCAGCCTCATCTAATCTTCTCTTGATGCCTTGTAGGAGCATTCTGTTGGTCACTTCAGCTTGTCCATTAGGTTGCGAATACCCTACGGAAGAGAAACGATGCTCGATATGAAGCTCATCGCAGAAAGCTTTAAACATAGCACTGTCAAATTGTTTACTGTTGTCGGTGACCAATATCCAGGGGATGCTGAACAGACACACTATGGATTTCTAGACAAAACCTCGAGCTTGATGGTCAGTTATACTAGTGAGCAGTTCTTCTTCTACACACTTGGTTAAATAATCTATCGCTGCAATAAGGTGTTTTTTTCTGACTAGGTGCTCTAGTGAAATGACCAAGGAGATTCATTCCCCACATGGCGAAGGGAAGTGGGCTGGTGATTATGGTAAGAGGAATTGCCGATCTGCGGGGCACAGATGAGTAATGCTAATAACTTTTACATTTTTTGACCAATTTTGCGGCATCTTTCTGCATTTTGGGCCAGTAGTATCCTTGGCGAAGTACTTTAAAGGCCAATACCCAACTTCCCAAGTGATTCCTGTATATCCTTTCGTGAACCTCCCGAGGAGCGTAATTGGCTTCAACAGGCTTGAGGCACTTCAGATAAGGCGTCGTGAGACCTTTTTTATACAACTATTCATTTATGACTGCGTAGTAGGAAACATATGAGATAAGTTTTCTAGCTTCACTCTTTTATTCGGGGAGCTGGCAGTCACGTAAATACAGGAGGATCGGGTATGCCCAGGTCTCTCATTCGGTTACTGGCAGTACAGGTACTTCATCAATGCTCAGGGTGGCGAGAATTTCAAGGTAGATGGTTTGGATTAGCTAAGTCTGCCCAAAAGAGGTGAGCTAAGCTATAACATTAGCTTTAGAATTCTCTGTTCAAGGAACTTGAGACATCCGGAAGACTCGGAATGTAGTGACAAGTTCTTTAGCCTTCTTAGGATACTGAGCAATCTTCTCCCCCCGAGCTTCAAATTTACCATTCATTTGATTTACCACTAATTGGGAGTCGCTTTATGTGTTCAGGGCTTCAGCGGCCATCGATTTTGCCAGTTTCATCCTAGAAAATAGTGCCTCATACTCTGCTTCATTGTTGGAAGCTTTGAACCCAAACCTTAATGCATATTCGATGGTGCTTTGCTCGGATCTACCTGCGAAATTTGCTCGGTTATCTCTAATTCTGGAACTTTGCTCTGATCTACCTAGAGTGTTGTTTCCATAATGAAGTCCGCAAGATCTTGAGCCTTGATCTTTTCGAAGGTTATACCAGATGTCAAACTCTTCGAGATCTATCGGCCACTTGACCATTCTCCCTGAAATGTTTGACTTATGAGGCACTTATCTTAGTGGCTGATCTGTCAGGAGGACGATGGTGTATGCCTGGAAATATGGCCAAAGTTTTTGTGCTGTAATTAAGAGGGTATACGCCATTTTTCTATTGGGAGGTATCGTGCTTCGGCATCGTGAAGGACTTTGCTAACATAGTACACGAGTTTTTAGATGCCTATATTTTTCTCGAATCAAAATAGACACCATCCAATAGATATAGGTAGAGTTGCTCTCCCGCAACAAGCTTAGTCAGAAATAGGGGAGAACTCAGATACTCTTTCAGCTCTTCAAAGGCTTTTTGACAATATTTAGTCCAGATAAAGTTCTTTGCCTTCCTAATGTTTTTTAAGAAAGGGAGACACTTCTCTTTGGATTTCGACATGAAACAACTGAGTGCTGCTATACATCCTGTTAGCCTATGTACTTCTTTTAACGTCTAAGGAAAAACTGAGTAACTTCCCTCCAGTGACTCCAAATATGTATTTCGTAAGATTCAGCTTCATCCGGTGATACTAAAGTATCTCGAATGCCTCATCTAGGTCAGAGTTGTGGTCCTCGGCTTTGACACTTTTGACCAACATATCATAATTAAAAACTTCCATGTTTCTCTGATTTGCTCACGAAAGATCTTGCTCACTAATTTCTGATAGGTTACCCCAATGCTTTTTGGTCCAAACGGCATGACTTTGTAATAGTATAGTCTTTGGTCAGTGACGAAGGCCGTTTTCTCCTAGTCAGGCTCGTGCATGAGGATTTAGTTATAGCTAGAGTAGGCATCAATGAAAGTCAAAAGTTTATGCCTTAAAATGGCATCGACCAGCTGATTTACCCGCGACAGGGGAAAATTGTCTTTCAAACAAGCCTTGTTTAGGTCTGTGAAGTCAATGTAGATTCACCACTTACCATTGGGCTTTTTGACCATCACCATATTAGACACCCAGTTGGAATAGTCTGCCTCCCGAATGAAATCGACCGTGAGGAGTTTATCGACTTTGGTCTTGATGGAGGCTTGCCTTTCTAGGGCAAATGATTTTTTCTTTTGAATAATTGGTTTGTGGCCTGGGTCCATATTCTGGTGCACGATCACATCAGAACTGATCCCTGGCATATCCAAGGTCGACCACGTAAACAAGTCTTGATTCGTTCGAATGAGAGAGATGAGGGACTCTTTGAGCTTTTTGGGGAGATCGAAACCGATATGGAGATGTCTTCACCAAACAGAATGACTGTTAGTTCCTCTATGGGCCCACCATATAGAGCTTTGAATTCATCTTTAAAGTCCTCTACCTCAAGAGATAAAGTTTCAGTTCTCTTTCATAAGATTTGCTAACCCTGCTGTCAGTAGGGAACTTCATCTTCAAGTGGTAGGTAGAGACAATCACTTTCAACTCATTGAGGGTGGGCTTGCTGAGGATTACAGTGTAAGAGGATGGTCGCTTGACTACTAGGAAAGTAGTCTGTACTGTGGTAGTTTGTGGGGTTACTTCTGCAATAACCGAGAGAACTATACTGCCTTCAACAAACACTAGGCCTCTTGAGAAACAATAAAGTGAGGTTGAGATCGACGTCAACTGACTGTCTTTCCGTTGCATCTTCTGGAAGGCATCGTAAAACAATATATCCGCCAAGCTTCTGTTATCTACAAAGATGTGTTTGACATCGTGGTTTGCTATAAAGAATGAAACTACCACGACATCATCGTGTGGGGTCTGTACTACTTGAAGGTCATCATCTGTGAAAGAGATTGTCTGGCCTACCTTCCTTTGCTTGTGAGGTCCGCTGACGGAAGCCATGGATCTGGCGTATGTTTTCCTATTCTGCCCAGAGTTGCCTCTGGTGGCTGGTCTGCCACATATCATTTTGATGACCCTGGTGACTGTGACATCTTAGCTTCCCTGGTCAGGCCCATCTCGAGTCGGCTTAAGACTCTTTCTAAAAGCTCAACGCTCTCGATCTTGGCCTGAAGGACATCTTGGACTCCTTCTGGATCGGTCTGGCATTCCACCTCGCTTTGATCCCATAAATTCCTTTAAGTACCCCCGATTAATGAGGGACTCAATTTGCTACTTTAGAGCGTGACATTCCTCAATATCGTGCCCATGGTTCCTATGGAATCGGCACCACTTGCTCTGATCTCCGCTGAAGCGCTGCATCAGGACATTGGTCCTGGACGCATTGAGAATAGTGAAACTTCAAAACGGGTGGTGGCCTTATATCTGCCCTCGTGATGGGGTTTTTCGGTTGTCCTACGTCGAGGATCACCGGTGTCTTTCCTCTTCTTCTCTGTTTTCCCTTCCCTTTCTGTTCGAAAAACTTGATTGTTTTCGGCCAGCATGTACTTCTCCGCTTGGGCTAAGACCTCGTTCATATCTTTAGTTGGTCGCCTGGTGAGCTTAGAGCTGAAGATTCCAAATCTCAATCCATTTTTTAATGCCAACATCTGACATTGGGATTAAGGTCAAGGATCTCCCATGCGCAGCGTTGAACCTTGAGATATAGGCTCGAAGCCTTTCCCCTCGATACTGAATGATGTTGAACAAGCTTTCTAAGGTCTTCTTAGCCCCCTTGCTGCTAAAGAAGTGGGAAGCAAAGCAGATGCTTCCCGACTTCAACCGAGAATACCACGTACAGGTAGCTTTTTCAAGCGTCAGGGGAAACACTCAGCACATGACAGGATCGGAATGCTGATGTAGCATCATAGTGGTCTTAGAAGGTTGTAGGTGGTTCAAGAGGTTTGTCGAGCCATCATAAGGCTTAATTCTTGGCATTTAGAAATTTGGCTAGAGCGAAGCTTCGAGAACTTCCTATGTGAATGGTGGGTCCTGAATGTTGAGTTTATCCAGAACGTTATGATTCTGGTCTCTGAGGGCTTCGTTGATTCTCTCTTCCATCTTTTCGATCCGTTTGTCTAGGTCGAGGTTGCTCCTAAAGAAGGAGGCTCCTCTAGATCTACTAGTGCGGGGTGATGAAGACTCCACAACAGAACAACTGTCGAGGGAGCCCGTCGTTAGGAGGGCTAGTTCCCTCAAGAGCACGATAAAGGGACAAGGGCGAGGGCTGTCGACTTCCTCATCGGACTTCGGCGGCTAGGTCCTTTACTATACGAGAGAGCTCTAGAAACTGTGCTTGAATCATTGGGATGGCGAGATGCGCTGAAGTGGCTCCTTTGAGGTCTTCAATAAGATCTATCTCCGCCCAACGAGGATGTTGCATTCCCGGAAGAGCTCGCGGGTCACGACCAGGAATCATGTGTTCAAACATAGCAAGGAACCTCGAGCCAAATGGCTGGCTATGAGTACTGTTTCGTGTATGCGCGACATTGGTTCTGGTGATTCCCTTGCCAGTATTTTTGGTGGTGTTTCTAGTCAGCATGGCAACAGATGAGTTAGATTTCTTCACTTCTACTGGTCAGCGAGAGATTGGTTTCCCACGAACGACGCCAATCTGTTGGTGCCATTTATCTGCCACTGGGTCGGAGGTCCGAAATGTCAAATCTGCACAGAGGAAAACGATGATCTAAAAGGTCACCAGAGAAAGGGGGTAGTGCCTCCGAGGACTCTTCGATGGCTTTGTTAGTGTAAGGTTATTAGAGAGAAAATGGAGAGGATTGTAGTAATAGTGTTATTTTTTTTAATACCTTGGAATTTTTTATAGTAGTTCAGGGAGCAATTCGTCACGTGCTCAAGATAACGCAATCCTTGAAATCCTGCTTTTCTTTCGAGGGGTCTTGTTAGGTGTTTAAGGACAATACAGTCCGTGAAATCTTGCTTTCGTTTTTACGGGTGAGAAGTTTATGAATAATCATGGCTTCATCATTTGCTCTACTACGTATCCATCATTAACGCAACCACGTATCATCTGGAATGAGAGTTATTAACGCGTTATCCAACTAGTGTAAACTATTTACTTAATCACACATATATATATATACCCCAGCCTCTTTTGTACATACCAACCTATAATTTATACGCACCAAGTTCTTTTGGAATAGTTGGAAAAAAAAAAGGGTGAAAGAGTCGCTTCGAAATTCCAAAGAGAAACGAAACAAAGAGAGCCCGCAAATTACAAGGTCGTTGGTTCCTCCTCTTTTACTGAGAAGATGAACGGCGGCCCCTCTGGTTTCAGTGCGTACCCAATCACCATCTCATCATATATTACATCGATATATGTGTCTTGTGTTATACATCCGTACGTTGAATTTGCGTTCAATTTGATGGAAATTCCCGTTCAATTTGCGCATACCCTTTTCTTTGCTTTGCTGAACTTCGCTGCAGATTTTGATAAAATGTTTATGATTGTGTTGTCACACAGACAATGCTCCAGTCACGAGAACGTATGTTATCGCATGTGCCCTTTTCACCATCTTCTTTGGGATCCAAGGCCGTTCTCTCAAGCTTGGTTTGTCTTATCAGGTATTTCATTTAATCGTCTCTAGTTTGTGAATTATTTATTCACTGTTTATATTGGGAGTTTATTCAGGTAGATTTTGATGCATGGTTGGTTTTAGCTTGTAATTGCAAGTGGGATTTGGTGATATATATTAGTGGTAACTTGATACGGGATGGAAATTTATCTTAGATGTTTTTTATGTTTCGATTTTGTTTTCTTGTTTATGCTTGTTGTGATCTGGAGGGGCTCCAGTGTTTTGGCTTTTCAATTTACAAATGTATAGTGAGATCATTTTTTCAATTGCTATTGATGTGGGTCATCGATTATTATCATTGAAGATCAATTTAACTAATTTTTCAGTATTACTCATTATGCGTAGTCGGGGCTTGGTTTGTGCTTTTCTGTAGGGGATAGTAGGAATTGAGGTCAAAGCTCTAGTGTCTAAACGTTTTTCCTTTTTCCTTTTTTTTTCATATATAAACTTGCAACTATGTTCTAAGTTTTAATATTTTTGTTTAATTCACCAGTTCAACCTAGTTCATACTATTGTTTTATTTTCTTCTTTAGTGTAATATTTTTACCCTCTGTCTCTGGCTTGGCTGGCATGTCAAATATACACAACCACAAAAGATTGAACCTGCAATCTCATCTGCCTCCCCATTCTTAGGGGGAGAGCGAGATGCCAGTTCGGTATGAGAACATTTAAAAAAAACATTGTCACTAAGTACAAGTATAACTATCAAAGGGGACTTTAATCTCTGAGTAATTAATCATGATTCATGAGATATATCTGGTAACATGTTGCCTTTCTAATTTTGATGTGGAGAAACTTGAATTGAGATTGAGATTTAATTTCCCTACTTTTTTTTCTTCTAATTTTCTGGATTTGATTTACATTTATGTTGCAGAGCTATCCTGACACAATACTGAATGCTATTTCCCTCTTTCATCTTTTTTTATTGGGGAGGTAGAAGATTTTGAATATTGCATCTTCCATGTTTGAGTTTGTTACATATTATTTGGGAGTATGAAACTCATATTGTGGAATGCAACATGTACATCTGGTTTGAACTTATTTTAACTTTGGCCACCTTTTCATTGATCAGTTTCAGTGATTTATATATTTTTACGTGAAACCTGAATTGATTGGCCTCTATCTAAGAGAGGCAGAAAATGCAATCTTTTTTGTGTTGACCTTTTTGGAGTACCTGATTTTTTTCACTGTTGCTGTTCTTTGATAGTTCTACTCCATTTTTTGCTTCATCAAATACTGCTTTGGGCTTTGTATGTTTTGATGAAAATTTTATTTTACTGTCGATCATCTGTTTTACATTGCAATAACGAGCATGTTTTTTTCTAGTGTGGTTGTAGTTTGTTGAGCTTCTTCATGCTGACAGTTTCTGGACTCAAGATATTTATAGTTAAAACTAGATTTGTTTAGTATGCGAAATGGTTTTAGTTCTAATTAACTTTTTACCGGGGTTTGGAGGGGATGAATCTGGTCCCTAAGTTACTGGTCTATCTGTAAAACAATCTCATCATTAATTGCAACTTAATGTTGGATAAGTGGTGGTTAATATGAATTTATATATGATTTAATTTACTGCATATGACTAAGCATTTATGGATAATAAATTATGATTTGCTTTAAGTTGTGCGTGATTGTGCGTGTCTCTGAATTTTTAATTTGCTTGCATGCATTGTATGTGTGTTTTCTTGTCCTTGTGCAGGTGTCTTTTAATTAAGATCGTTTCTCTCTGTCAATAGATGCCCCATGCTCTTCAAATTTGAGTCAGGATACATTTTTACCCATTCCTTTCCATCTTAATGGCAGGATATCTTTGGGACGCTTCGCATTTGGAAGTTAATTATATCAGTTTTTGCCTTTTCATCCACACCAGAACTGATATTTGGACTGTATTTACTATACTACTTCAGGGTCTTCGAGAGACAGATAGGGTCCAATAAGTACTCGGTGATTAATTCTCCAGTTTATGCTACTAATGAATTCTGTTGTGATACCTTGTTTAATTGTCTTTGTGTAGTAATTCTATCAATTAACTTGTTCTCGATTATATAGAGGATTAAATTGTTGTTACAGTACCTCCTAAATAATGATTATCCTGATGCTACTTTTTTTTTGGTGAGATTATTATCAAGGAAAATAAAGAAATTATTTCGCTATAATACTTTGATGAGGCTCATTGTGGGTCTAGTGGAATGGTTTTCAAGAAATATCTGGAAATGAAAGATTGAAAAGAGTGGCTTAATTCTGATTGATACATGTGGTCTTATTTAAAGCAGAAAGTAAAAGGAAAAAAACAGAACAGGAAGAGAATAAAATAAAACTTAAAATACATTAAGAGTGAGGAAAACCGTCCCAGTTCCTAAAATAGAAGAGTAAATTAACTTATCGCCATGCTAGAGTTGGACAGTTGATGTTTCTGTCAGTGGTGGCAGTGAGTGGAGAGAAAGCCTGATTGCTTGGAACAATCAAAGTCATGAAAAGGAAAATGTCCCATTATGTATTAAACTGGTTTGGTTATCCATAATTTAACTGGTTCACACAGTCCCTACCAGAAAAAGAAAATAAAAGGAAAATAGATTGGGGTGTGGGGGATTAGGGATGAGGGAGCATGGGGAATTGGGTCAAATGTCCTCATCTTAAGGAGGTTTGTTATAAGGAATGGTTTTGATATATTCATAAACTCTTAGGATGATTAGTTGATGGATTGGACAATTCAACTGTCTCACTTGATGTTTTGATTCTTTGATTATAGGCATTGGCATTATTGCCAAAACTTATCCAACTCTCTTCAGTTCAGGTCTCATTGTATATAACATGTCAAGGTTTGAACACATTTTATAAGGATTATATGATGGCAGCTAAACTCAAGCATCCGCTCCTTTGGGTCTGGGACATACAACACATGGTCAAGAACTCCGTTAGGGATGTGAGAGAGAGCGAGCGAGAGAGAGAGAGAGAGAGAGAGAGAGAGAGAGAGATTCCATGTGGAAATTTGATTACTCTTTATGATGATTATATGATGGCAGCTAAACTTAAGCACTGCTCCTTGGGGTATGGGACATACAAAACATGGTCATGAACTCGTAGTCAGGGAGAGGTTGGAGAGGGAGGGAGGGAGGGAGGAGTACATGTTCCCACAATGAAGAGGTTTGTTATAAGCAATGGTTTTGGTATATTCATAAATAATGAGGATAATTAGTTGATGGCTCGAGATGTTCAACTGTTGGTTTTGCGCATAAATGATTATCGGAATTTACATTATTGTAAAAGACATGCACATATCTTCAGATTAGCAGTCTTTTGATACATAACATCTAGAGATTTGGTTAGGTGTTATGAGAATTATATGATGGGAGATAACTTTATGCAGCTGCTGGATGTGCTGGGCTAGGATTGCCCTGTCCCCAACACCCCACCCCCCACCCCACCCAAAAAAAAGAAAAAAATGAAGTAACTTGAAAATTTGAGGAAGTTTAAGAATAATAGTAAAACATAGAGAATAGAGAATAGAGAAATAGATTTTAGCCCTTTAAAAGAAATTCTATTTGGCCCCTAAGATTTCAGTAGTCTCCTCAACTGTTATTGGACCCTTGCAATAATTATTTTCTTATTGATAAATTTTATTTATTTATTTTATCTTTATAGCCGTTTTATGTTTTCTTTTACTAATCTGGAATTAACTCTACAGGGTTGTGCTCTCCACTGATTGAGAATTATATACCGAATACATGTTTATGGTTTTATTTGTTTGATTGATTGTTGATAATCCTTTTCACGTTTAATCGATCTTTTAATCAACAATCAGACTTAGAAATTATTGTCTTTCTTGAAGTTCATATATTTTTAAAGAGGAAAATTAAGGTCTGTGATGATTGTGCAGGTCTTTATCTTGTTCTCAGTAATAGGTTCCTTACTTTTTGAGGTGCTTTCCTTAGCACTCCTTAAAGGTATGCATTTTCACATTATACTTTGTATGCTCTTCAAATTTGCTGTTTCATTGATTTCTTAGTACTCCTTTTATAATCCTTTTGCTTTTCAATCACATTTTTCATGCTTAACCAAAACATGCAGACATTCTTAATACTATGCAAGGCTTAATTTATTTGATTAGACCTTACTTTCTTGGCAATGACTTAAAACGGATTTTGGGGGGGGGGGGGGGAGGGTATTATTGTTAGGGCCCTTTCCCCTACCCATTTTCTTATTGTAGGATCGAGGCATGTGAAATCCTGACTCTTCAATTTCTATGTGATGCTTTTGTCTCCCTGCCTCATCCTAGAGCTTTCCCTTTTCCAATTCTAACCTACTGAATGTCCACTAGGAACAAAGGATCTTTTAACAATTTACCCTATGCAATAACAATTGTGCTGATGAGCAACATCCTCCTTTAGCATAGAAACCCCACATATTAGTAGGCACAAAAAAGAAACAAAAACCAAAAGAAGCATTCTAGTGAACATACCATAGATTACATGCTCTGGAGTACTAGAGGCCAAATATTGCAACCTTATTGTGATACTACCTTGTACAAAGAATAGAGTGCAAACTGTTTCCACATTGTAAGGAAACAAATCACTGTACCAAATAGCTAAAAGAAACATAAAGTAGCTTGGAGGGGTTTGAAGGCGTCAAAGGAGGTCAAAAAAGTTTATTTGTTGATTCCACATACTATTTTTTGGTTGGTGTGGAACGAAAGGAACCAAAGAGCCTATAAAGAAGAAGAAAGACCTATTGCTGTTATTAGAAATAGGGTTCAATACCCTCAATTTTTGGGCTAGAGGGAATTATTTTGTAAATAATAGTGACTTTCTAGATTTTGTAGATTTCCTTTCTTGTAACTAGTTGCACCCTCTTGGTTCTTTTTTAATATATTTTTTTTACTTGTCAAAAAAAGAAACATAAAGTAGCTTTTTTCTTTTATTGTGATTCTAAGTGTGAGAACTCATAACTATTGAGTAAATGTTATAAAGCCACACCAAGGATACAGATCCAAATCACCACCTTGGTAGGTCAAGCCAAGTATACAACACTCTCAACTCTCTAGGAATCCACACAAGAGAATAGAGGAACATGAGGAGATAAACTCACTCACTTTATTAATATGATAAATAAACTGTTACAACTGAAACCCTAAGAAGGATATTTATAAGGTTACATGAGTCCTTGCCTTGAAAAACAAATATTTTCTAGCCAATCAAAAGTAACCTCTATTTAGGAAACTAAATCAGTACTAATCTTGACAATTAAATAAAATCCCTAAAAACTAGGTAATAGATAATATACTAATTACTTCCAAATCTCTAGTAAATAGATAATTAAAATTTCTACCGCGGCTAATACTAAAAGTATCTTTGGGACCAGATTATGCTAAGCTCCTGCATCAAAAGGAAACATGAGTATCAGAAGCGAAAGGTTTCTTTTTAGACCAATAATTTCTGCTAACATTAGCAACGTTTCGGCCATGATGTGCTTGACTTTCAAATTGGAACATCCGGTATTACATCACTAAAGATGTAGAACTACACCCAAAATTTCTCCTTGTCTGGACAGCCTTATGTTTCATGAGCTAAAGTTATCACAAACTTTTGGTGGGGATAATCTGAAGTGATGTATGGAGTTATTGAGAACACATAGGGCAAAGCAACCCAAGAATCGTAAATACATCGGTCTTAAGGTGGAAAGGACTAAGGCCTTCCTCGCACACATTCAGTGGGGTAGAAGCCACATAACAATCCAATAAATAATGTAGGATCACGAACTAGGCTCAATCCTGGCTTGTTTCAACCTCTTAAGGAAAATATGGGCAACCATGCAATTAGTATACTATAGATACCCTGGGATACAGATTAAGATCACTGCCTATATGATAGAATTTTGGTTATGTTGATATGCGAAGATGACTTTTTAGGGCCTAAGAATATGAAAATTCAAAAGGACTAAAGCGACAACGATCAGCAGTTTCTGGTAGATTGCGTCTTAGTTAGCAGTGGGAATTGTGATCATATTACTGTGACCTGTAATGGTGATGGAACTTTTGTCATTTGCGTGCCATTTGACATTGTCATGACAACCTGCCTTTTGGTTGGTGGCATGACCTTTTCTGTTTTGCCATTTGCAATGTTTAAGGTTTTAGAGATCACTTATGCTCCAGCATGTGGATACTAAAGTTTTTCTCTCATTTGCATTTGGGATTTTAAGGAAAGATTTTGAAATCGTTAGCAATTATGCTTATCATTTTCTTGTATGTTCTGTTAGTAGTTGAAGTGTTAAAACTCTCTGCTGTGATGCTAGTCTTTAAAGAAGATTCACTCTTATTTACCTTCTGCAGATCCCATTGCGAACCTACTCACCTCTGGACCTTATGGCCTTATATTTGCCTCGTTGGTACCCTTTTACTTTGACATTCCAGTTTCAACAAGGTTTCGTTTTTTGGGTGTTCGCTTCTCTGATAAGTCTTTCATATATCTAGCTGGTCTTCAGGTGAAGAACAAACAAAAATTACTTTTACTCCTTACTATATATGTTCCTCCCTCAGCTCTAATGATATAACTTGTTTCTGACTTGCAGCTTTTTCTCTCCTCTTGGAAAAGATCAATCTTGCCAGGGATATGTGGCATCCTTGCTGGTTCCTTATATCATTTGAATGTCTTTCACATCCGCAGGGCAAAGGTTCTTTTCTTATATATTCTTTGAACTGAAAATGTTTCCTCTCTTTTCTTCTGCTAAGTATGCTAATAATTTATATGATGGCTTAGCATTATTTTTGACTGTTTTCCTTACAGCACAGGAAAGTCTTAGTTATAAATGGTGAAGTAACAACTTAAATGGGGAACTTTTCCATTAGAGAAGTTATTAGTCTAAAATTGTCTCTGGGATTCTACGACTTACAAGATGAATGTTTCATGCATATTGCATGAATGCTTATGGGGTCTGCATTTGAGTCACAGAACCCAGTATGATTTTAGCCAGAATAATAGGTGCCACCTACCTTAGGAGTATGCCCATTCCTTCATGGATCCTGAGATTAGTGGTAATAAAATCCATTGCACTAGGATTTTTATGAATCATCCATTTTGCAATTTTCTCTGGCACGCTGGCACTTCCGATAAACTTTCTTACTCTTGCAAGGAACGACACAGATTGTGTTTTTTCAAGTTTGTCAGCTCTGTTCATGCTATACAAATGGTGTTTCTTTACAATTTTTACTTTTGTTCTGCTGAGTTCCATAATTGTTTTTGTCAATATCATATTCTTCTTGAATCTGTTTTTTTATTGCTCAAAACTCTTTGTAGTGTCAAGTTTGTATGCATATGTTTCCAGTTAATGTCTAAGATGCAGTTTATCAATCAATAATTGTGGGTCTATTATTGTATTACAGTTCCCTGAGTTTATTACTTCATTCTTTTCACGGCTTTCTTTGCCATCTATGGGGAGTCTGCCTGCAGCACCAACTAGGAATGTTGTAGGAAGTGTACCATCCAACTCAGGTCGCCAAGTGGAGGCAAGTATTTTTTTCTTCTTTCTTGAATAATTTACTCTGCTATTTGCTTAAAACATATTTTGAACATCAACTGGAACTATTGATGTTTCATATGCACACATGTGCATGTGCCCATAATATATGGGGTACCCTATGCTCTTTGTTATGCTTAGGATTCTTAAATCCAAGTGGGAGCTTGGAGATCTTCGATTATTTGGAACTTGATATTGGCCTATGAGCTGAGTGTTTTTTTTACTTTTGAACTGAGTCCTTTTTGCATTTTTTCCAGAAAATATACCTTTTTTAGTGGTAATAATGAAAGTGCTCTATGCACATGAAAGAAGTCTGTATGATTTTCGCTTCTTGCAACAGGCAAGCATTAGTTATGCTGTAAAGTAATAAACTAGTGGTGAAATTATATGTTTTCAAAATACTCTCTTTTGCTGCTTTGAGTCCATCAATGTTTGTTAATTCAGAGGCCAACATATGTTCTATGTACCCATTTCTTTTGACTCTAGTTATAGTATTTTGAATTTAGTCTGAAATATGGATTCTGGTGCTGTGGGTTTGCTTCATGAGTTCTTTTTTTTTTTCCACCTGGAGTTTGTGGCGGGGTAGGGGAACAATAAACTGACTTACCATTGTGAACTTACTTACCTGGTTGGAAGTGTATGTGGAATGAATATATTATTTTTCCTTTGAAATTAATGCAAGCAAATCTTTTGCCACAAATAACATCAAAGCTTTGATGTGATTTCCATTCTTTTATCCATTGATTTGTTGCCTCCAAAACAACTAATTTTCTCTGTCGGTTCCAGAGAACCTACCCTTCTCCCATGCCTTCAACCATAGAGCCACCAGAGGACTCCATTGTTACGCTGGTTTCCATGGGCTTTGACAGGAACTCAGCCAGACAGGCACTTGTGCAGGCCAGAAATGATGTCAATGCAGCAACAAACATCCTTCTTGAAGCGCAGTCCCACTAATTTAAGGTGAATGCTCCTATGGAAAATGTAACCTGGATGGTGTTGAATCTGGAGATGGAATTTCATGATACAAAATAATGGGTAGTGCCCATTTCATCGACAGGATTGATTTGCCTGAACAAACTTTTCACGGTGCTCATTGTATCCTTCTAAAGGATTGCTCTTTCCTTTTGTCCATTTATTTGAGTTTGTAGGTATTGACTTTGAGATTAGTGTTCATTAACCGATGTAACTTAAGGCTAGGAGGATGTACAATCGTACACACCATATTAGAAAACATACATGTCATTGAAACGGGAACTGGGATCGCTCGCCAGCTAGGTCAGATTGGAGCAAGATTTTTTGTCATTGAAAAGATTCATACATGTAGTTGAAGTTTCATGCACTTAATTGCTGACAAGTCTGTAAATCTTTCTAATTATAATGGGCCTCCTGCACACTAAGCTGATGTAGCACCATAGGCTCGCTCTTAAAACACATTTTTGTACCCCAAAAAAAATTTGTTCTTACAATAGAAAACCTCCATGACAGCATGAAACAATGAAGTCTAAACAAATTGGTCCACATAGTTGTAAAACTTAAATCGAAGACACTCTGTACCACAATTGCAAAATAGCATTATATTTATCTTCAATCTCTGCCAGCAGCTCCTGAAAGTCGATGTTCAAGCAGCAGGCAAAGAAAGGGAAAACTTTTTAAGGGCTTGTTGCCTTCTATGATTGTGAATCAACTTGGATTATATGCTTTATATAAGTGGTATTGAGTTTCATGATTATTATTGGAAAGATAATTTGGTACTTCCGTGGTTTGGTGGGGCTTCCCTCTTCTGCTCTCAAGTATTAGACACTAGACAGTGCTGATATCCACACGGCTTTTGTGGAGCTGAAAGGCTGGGGTGATCCAACTTCCACAACTACATTGGATGCCTGACCAATTGAAGTAACCCAAGCGAGATTTACAATGAGCGCAGGACAACTTGCCCTCCGACGCACCTTCAACTGAGTAACAAAAACAATAATCATCAAAAATCAACTGTGCCCATGTCAATGCAAATAACAATGTATGAAACCTACTGCACTAGAATTAACAAGGTTCAAGGCAGATTGAACAAAAGCATGTGTGCTAACAAGAAAAAGGCAAGTGGGATTTTGGAATATACAAATTGCTAGCAATAAGTGCCATGGATTCCTTGTAGACTGAATGGGATTCAATCCTCCGAATACAAGATAGCAGTTTCTTTGAATTTTCTAGCAATTTCTAGACACATCCATCGTGCGAACTTCAATTTCTCAAATTTATCAGAAACCTAGGTCATTAGTGAAATAAAACCTGGATCGTCTTATGAGATAAATCAATCATCATTAAATCATTCTCTAGGATCTCAAATAACGATTTGATTTTAAGTTTTGCAAATATAGGCAATATAGTTAAAGATTGTACTTCATTTATATTAATAGCTGATAGTTAAGGGTACTCCTAAAACATCAAAAATTCCACAAAGAAATTGATAGATGCTTTTTTTTACCTTCAGTCATCCATCGTAGAGGTTCAACAAATATAAATGAACACTTGGTCTCACTGGACTTGTTAAAAGGGTTGCCACTTTTGCACTTGTGCCACTCGAATGATGACTCACCCTCGCCTGGAATGTGATCCACAACATTTTCCTCAAATGCAACAACTCTCCAGCATTTCTTGCAGTGATATGCAGGAAAATGATTATTTTCTCCATTGAAGATAATTCTACCTCAGAGGAAACTTCTTTAGTCAAGCCGGGATCAGCCCCAAATTTAGAACTGTCTATTTTCCTCCCTCGGTTATATGAATCACCTGAAAGCATGCAGCATAGATAATTTCAACTTATACTCATGAAACAGTTCACCTTCACTCCTCATTCTAAATGTTCAAAAATGCATAACCAAAAGATGTTCAAGGAAGATACCAAGCTTGAGATCAATTACAAATGCAACATTTTTTTTTTCCTGATCACTAGCAATAATTGGGGGTGGGGCATTTAAACCTGGGACCTCCTTAGAGAAGGGGTCTGGAAATAATTGGGGGTGTGGCAATTGCCTGGCCACAACAGTTAAAAGTGCATAACATGAAAACTTGTATAAAGCATGAGTTGACAAAGCATTTAATGCATGACTATTGACATGCTAGTGCAAGAAAACAAAAAAAGTTGCATCAACAGTAAGTGCAAAAGATGCCTTTAATGCTACGCAACATCATTTTAGCTTTGGTCTAAGGAGCATACAAGTTAAAGCAAACACTAGACCTCTAATAAAGTATTACTTTCGACATTTTATTGTTGATGAGAGTAAATAAGGGTGGGCCTCAATTGATAGTTTTCCTTGAGGGGCTGATAGCGTCTGGGTGATGGAAGGTTACACTTTCTATTGAAGAGCTGAGCAGAGTCTGTTCACCGTTGGCCAAAAAAAAAGCCAGTGCCGTTATCTACCATCAATACTAGGGAGGGAGGGCTCCACCAAGCAATCTCTGGTTGGTTTTGGTAGTCTATGCTTGAGTGTAGAGACACCATGCCCTAAGTGTGGCTAGGACATGAGAAGATGGTGGAATTGCACAAAAGGAGGCATTAGGAGTGTAGGGTTACTTAGTAAGGGCATTGATGTAATTTCACAATATTATGTAATATATATATATATATACACACACGATGCTATTGCCCCCAACAGACTCTCATTCTCTATCAACTCCTATATCAAAGTGGTATCAGATCCCGTGGTTGAGAACCCTAGTGGTGAGTTTAGAATTTGTTACCTTTTACCAGCCACCTTCTCCCGCGTGTCTATGTTGTTTTCGGCACCTACTCATCATATCCGGCACCAACATTCAGCTGTCTTTCCTTTTGTCCGGCACGATCCTCTTTGGTTCTATATTTGATGACATCTTCTCCCTCTGTCGCAGAGTTCTCTTGTGTCGATAGCAACCCCAGTCCTTTGCCGGCCGTGATCTTCTTCATCTTCGGTGAGCTCTGAGTTCTTCTTCAGCGAGATCTGAGTTCTTCTCCAGCAAAGCTCTCGGTCATCTTGGTCTGCAGGCGTCATTGTCTCCTGGCTCCGGTCGCATATGCTCAGTTGTCTTCACATCTTCTCCCTGAATCTGGCTCTACAGATTTGCCGCTGAGGGGTTGACCTTGACTCAAATCCAGCCCAAATGTGGTGTTTTTGTGATGTTAAAGAAGGTCCAATCTGACCCGATTTGTGGATCTGACCCATATGAATCAGCCTGTTCCAGTTCCGTTGCCTTGTCGATCTTGTTGATCTCGTGTTCATCAAAGTGTTGTGGGTCATGTGGGGTCATGTTGATGACAGCGTTGTTATGGGTCTTGTATTTGAGATTAGATTTATTTGTAATAAGTTGCATGTACTGATGTAATTTCACAATATTATGTCCTATATATAACTACTAACCCTTGCAAGACAACCTCCCTCTCTCTCTGCAACTAAGCCACTCTCTCTCCCAGTCCCTCACCCCTAAATATCAACAAGGAGGCTAGGGGATGGATCACATGGTTTCATGGGCTCATTCGCGGAGGTGGATGATAGTTTTAGGAGTTGAACCAATCAATTGTGTCAAGGAATTTGAATTTTACATCTAGTTATCAAATTGGGCCTAACTCTTTGGGTTATGTTTCTCCTAAGCCCAGTGTCTTCACTCTTTAGTAGCTTCAACTTTTAGGCTTCAACTACCCTCCGCTCGAGCAAAGTATGAGCCAAGATTTGAGAAGTTTTCACCAAGCATGCCACTTTTCAAGGGGGAATTGATGCAAAATAGAAAAGAAAATATCTATTATTTTGGAATTTTTGGATTATCTTATAATTACTTGAAGATCTAGTAGTATTTTAAGAAATTTAGATTTAGGCAATTAGATATTTATTAGGATTTTATTTACTTTCTTATTTAAATTATGTTTGGTGCCTATATGAGCACTCTACTAGGGTTTTAGACAGAGCAGCAATGATAATAAAGTTTCAAGACTTGGAATATTTTCTTCCCTCTGTTTTTTGTTCTAGTTTTCTCTTCCACCTATTATGCATTCTTCTCTTCTATTTAATTCTTTCTTTGCTTCTTCTCAGTCTAATTAACTTTATTTCTACAGATTCTTTACTATTTCTCTTTTGTCTCAATCTATTTCTTCTCTCTAAAATATTTGTCCTACATCAAGTTGTATATGAGCCGAAAGGTGCTATATCCCTCTTTATCTACCATCAACATCACATAGATCCCATACCCTAAAAAAGCATCTGAATAAAATGGTTAACGTTCTGCTACCACCTATTCAACCTGTCCATCCTATATTTGAAAAAAAATAAACAGTTTTGTGAACAGTGCTGCCACAGTTGATGAACAGTAATGCTACAGTGTCGTACCAAAAAAATTAGGTTTTTTATTATTATTATTTATTTTACTTTCTATAGTTTCTGATTTCTGTATAAAAAAATAGAAGAATGAAAATTGCAGCCACTTATGAGTAGTTAGGCCAATGTGGATTTTTTGTGTGATCATTCATGATGTATTCTACCCAGTTATAGATGATGTGTTGCATCAAATTTTTGATCCATATCTGTCCTACATTAGGAATGGACTGAGTTTTTAATGGCCCACGTCTTTCGTTTCTAGGGCTGAAGCTGCGGTCGAGTAACCTGTCAATGTCTGCTGTCGCCCACTAGCAAGAGCATGGGGGCCAACTGAGGAACAGTTGGAGCCAGAAATTGTTGACAATGCGCTATCAACAATGACAATCAACGTTTCTCTGAGAAAGTTGAGGTTGTAATGCCTAAAGAAAAGGAGACCCCTTCTTTAGAGGTGCTAATGTTCCCGTCGAAGCTAGACAATGTCATTTATTCCTTTGTGGGGCTGATGAGAAACAATTCCACCCTGGAAGTATTAAATTTTCTTCTAAAAAATGACTTACCCTGCTAGCTCTACCTTGGAAGGAAGGTAACGAATAACAAGCCCCAACTGCTGTTTTCTAGTTGCGTTGGCAAACAAAAAAGGTTTGGGCTAATTTAGACAGTGAGAGGGGGGGGGGAGAAGAGGCTGTAGTGGGTGGTATATGACAAATATACCCTCAAACCAAAAGATGACACCTGTCAACCACAAGGGCAAAACGGTAATCTTTACACATTTAGATCTTAAAAATAGGGCCCCGCCAAACAGTAAGCATAATATTGATTACTCTCACTTTTGCTCTCCCCAGTTCGTTCTTTGACTTAAGCTTCGGAGGGTCCTTCTAGGAGTCAACCACTCCGGGTCGGCTTCCTTTTTAGGTACCGCAGAACTAACTCGAACCAAACAGTTACAAGTCAACATATGACCTTTTTTGACCAACTCAGCCTTGACTCCAAAGCAGACCCGATTAGACCAAGTACACCCGACCTATTTTCGACATCAACGAAATTGGAGCAGTCCGTGGGAACGAGAGCAAAACTTACCTTTGTTGAAAATGTTGCCCAAGAAAATCCTGACACAAAACACAACCCAAACGAGCTCGGCGGTCAACCCGTTCGAATTGCCACCGCCCTCGCCTCTAATGGAAAGGCAGAACCCTCATCGTGCCTTGACGAGTAATAACCCAACCGAGGTAAACGAAAGGTGGGCCCCACTTGATCGACAACCAAATCAGAATGTATGAGCCGGACCAGCCGAATACCGCCTTTGTAACAGAAAAAAGGCCTTTACTGCAACAATGTAATGTCATTCGGGTTAAAGAACGCTAGAGCAACATACCAAAGACTCAACAAGTTGTTCAAAGACCAAATAAGAAGGAACATAGAGGTATATGTTGATGATATGCTCGTAAAGAGTATCCAAGGGACCCACCATGTAGTTGATCTGAAAGTTTTTAGTACTACGGAGGCATCGAATGAAACTCAACCCCTTCAAAGTGTGCATTCAGGGTAACTTCGGGGAAATTCCTCGATTTCGTAGTCACCTAAAGGGGAATTGAGGCAAACCCTGAAAAGATCAAGGCCGTTCTAGACATGGAAACCCCGAGAACTGTGAAAGAAGTACAACTCATCGGTCGAATCACCGCGCTAGGCCACTTCATGTCTAGATCAGTAGACAAATGCTTGGCTTTCTTTAAGGCGCTGAAGAAGATCCTTGACTTCCAGTGGACAGAAGAGTATCAGAACTCATTTGAATAACTAAAAATATACCTAGGTTCACCGATCCTCCTAACTAAACCAAAGGAGGGAGAAGAGCTCTACTTGCACAAAGTAGCCAACGAAGTAGCAATCGCTTTGATCCTCATGATGGAGGAGGAGAAGACATAGAGGTCAATCTACTACGTTAACAGACCATCCCTCAGAGCGATACTTCAAAAACCTGACCTCTCAGGACCACTTGTAAAGTGGTCCATCGAGTTAAGAGAATTCGAAATCAGGTTCAAGCCAAGACCAACAATAAAGCCCCATGCACTAGCCGACTTTATCATCGAATGCACAATTCATGAAAAGACATTGAAAGAACAATGAGAAAAGGAGAAAAAACAACAGACTTGGAAACTCTTTGTAGATGATTCCTCTAATGGCCGAGGAAGTGGAGCAGGTCTCATCCTGGTCAGCCCTAAAGAGTTCACAGTTGAGTACGTCCTGTAGTTTAACTTCCCAACATCAAAAAGTGAGACAGAGTATGAGGCCTTCTTGGCCGGGCTAAAATTAGCTCGATCCGTGACAGTGATAGCGGAAAACTTGGAAGTATTTAGCGACTCTCAACTATTTGTAAGCCAAGTAACCGGAGAATACGAGGCAAAAGGAACACGGATGGTCAAATACCTAGCCAGATCAAAGCAACTGATGAGCGTGTTCAAAGAAATAGAGTACCAAAAACAGAGAATGCCAAGCGTAGATGAAATAGAAGTCATGAACATTGATGATGAACCAAGCTATATGGACCCAATTATAATGTACCTGAAAAGTGATGAACTCCCAGAAGCAAGAAAGCTCCTATTCAGAGCAACTCATTACTATATGATTGAAGACCAGTTGTACCGACGATCCCTCAAAAAGCCCTACCTCAAGCACCTAAAACCTAAGGAAGCCAACTACGCCCTAAGGCAAGTACACGAGGGGATCTCCTAGGTGGGCAAGCTTTAGCCCACAAAATACTAAGGCAAGGCTACTACTAGCTCAGACTCCGAAAAGAAGCCACCGAGTTTGTCAAAAAATGTTAAGTGTTAGAAATTCGCACCAATCCCTTGCTCCCCAACAAACCCACTAACCTTTGTAACCAGCCCGGTCCTATTTGCGATGTGGGGTGTGGACATACTCAACCCTTTTCCTAGAGCACCCGGACATTTTAAGTTCATGATCATGGCAACCGACTACTTCACCAAATGGGCGGAAGCAGAACCGCTTGCATGATTAACGGAAGACAAAGCTAAAGGCTTTATTTGGAAGTCGATACAAAATCCTAAAAGTGTTGGTGTAGACACCCAATTTGGGTCTCAAACGAAAAAAGAGCGATACCTACAACTGGTGACTGACAATGGGAAATAGTTCGAAGGAGCACAGTTCAAAAGATTCTATCAAAACCTGCAAATCGACCAATGATTCACTTCAGTAGGGTACCCACAAGCCAATGGTCAATCCGAGGTCACAAACAAAAGACTTTGGGTCAAGGAGTTGTCTCATGCGCTGTGGGCTTACAGGACCACGCCTCAATCACCAACAGGAGCAACACCTTTCTTCCTAGCTTTTGGATCCGAAGTTGTCATCCCTGTTGAGGTGGGAGAACCTTCCCTCAGAATTCAACTCTTTAATCCAAGCAACAACGATGAGAGTTTGAGAGCAAACTTAGACTTAATTGAAAGGGCCCGAGACGAAGCTTTGCTGAAACTCGCTACGTATCAACAAAGGACAACCAAGTATTACAACTCTAAAGTAAAGCAACGAACCTTAAGACTCAGAGAACTAGTCCTCCGAAAGAAAGAGGTCAACACAGGGAAGCTCTCCGCAAACTGGGAAGATCCGTACCGTATCAGGAGGGTGATCAAGACAAGAACCTTCGAGTTAGAAAGGTTAGACGACACTCCCTTGCCCCGAAGATGGAAACCAAAGAACCTGAGAAAGTTTCATCAGTAGATTACAAGTGTAAAATGGCCCGAAAGGCAAACAATTTATGTAAGCACTCCAACTTCATTAAATTAAATGAATTTTGTCAAAAACTTGTGTATATTTACTTTTCAGCAACCAAAGCTCGAGCAACTACTAGGGCTAAAAGCTAAAATGAGGTGCACAAAATGGCATTCACCTCGGACATCCTCCACAACTGAGGACCGAAGTGAAGCACCCAAAATAGCATCCACCTCTAACATCCTCCACAACTGAGGACCGAAGTGAAGCACCTAAAATGGTATCCACCTCAGACATCCTCCATAGCCGAGGACCGAAGTTGATCACCCAAAACTTCGGGTTCCATAAAGGAAAACCCCAAATCGAGCAAAAAAGACAAGAACTTGGGTTTCGGAAAAGGAAAACCCCAACTCGAGCAAAAAAGACTTGAAAAGAACTTGGGGTTCTACAAAGGAAAACCCTAACTCGAGCAAAGAAGACCCGAAAAGAACTTGAGGTTCCACTAAGGAAAACCCTAACTCGAGCAAAAAAAGACCCGAAAAGAAACAGGATTCCACTAAGGAAAACCCTAACTCGAGCAAAAAAGACCTGAAAAGTACTTGGGGTTCCACGAAGGAAACTCCAACACGAGCACAAAACTAAACTATGGATTCAAAAAGAAAGCATCACAAACATATGGATGACAAGCAATAAAGGGTAATAACAAAACATAAGTCCGTTTCATAGAAAGATAGAATACAAAAATAGGCTAATAGTACCAAACACAAAGAAAAAGCAAAAATAAACCCTAAACCTAAGCGTACTCCCCCTACTAGTTGCTTTGGTCCCCAGCATACATTGTGATAATTTGCCCCTCCAAATCGATAACCGTGAGCATCACGAGCAAGAGATTGAGCACCGTCATCTCCCGGGGGTCCCATCGCCACACTAGCTCAGAGGAATGGTCAACTTCGGGAGAACAACAGGCACTTAGTTGAGATCTAGGTCGGTAGCAATCGTGGCCACCTTACCCGAGGAACTCCTCGACAACCTTCTCATAAAGCAAATCCTTGAAGGTCATGGTCTTCTTGAATGCCTCAATGGCCTTCTTAGAGGGCCTCTCTGACTCGAGCTTGAGCCTCTCCACCTCGAGTATAAGTCTCTCTGCCTCGACCTCTGCCACCTCTGTCTGGGCAATCGCTGACGGGACCTACCCCTCAGAGTGCGACGATCCTCCCTCAACCCAGCAACCTGCTCCTCCTGATCGCGCAACTGAGCCGGGAGATCATCCCTCTCTTTGGCCGGCCAGCCTAAGCAACAGCCTAGGTATACCTCTTAAGCGACCATAGCACAAAACATCCCAACTTGAAAAAGGCCAAAGAACATATCAAAGGCCACTAAATAAAAATCCAAGGATAATCACTAAGTATGGAAAAGATATACTTGGCAAACTGGCTCATGATCCCGACCATAACCTCAAGAGGATAGCTCACGATCTGAGCCTCATCCTTGGGAAGGATGGACCCTCGGATGAATTGATAAGCTATCCTCGACTCAGCAAATGTCGAATCCGTGCATAGAACGGACCAGCAACCTCCAAATACGTAAGGAGCCGAACTCGAGCTGCCCTCACCGGGTGTTGGCTGAGGAAAAGGCTCCTCTTATCCAAGGGAAAACTTAGCAGGGAGCTGATCCCCCCAGCCCGTACCACTGCTAACACAATGTCTCTTCCTTCGTCCAACAGGAGGGTGAGGAGAAGCCTCTGCGTGGGGTAAAGCAACGGGAGGAGGCTGATTCTACTAGTTTACGATCAACCGAAGAAGGCGGGACTTGTTAGCAACTGATTACGCCCAAAGTATAACACAGTTATTGTAGTATAACTTTGGGGTGTCGATTCCACAGGGAAACAAGTTAATTACGAAAGAAGGTATAAACTTTAACACTAACAATAATGATTAGGTGAGAGAATATGAGTTTTGATAATACAATATTGTGTAAAAGAGTTGTGCGAATATAACGAAGAATATAAATAAGAAATAACAAGGTTCCGGGAATCCTCCTTAGGTTCGTTCCCTATTTCCACTCTTGATTCAAATTTTTATCTCGATTGCAAGTTTCACATCCTAAACAGGCAATCGGAAAGTATTCAATCAAGCGCATTTATATCTCTAATATAATTGCTACAAATTACTCTTTGATTTCAATTCAAGCACACATGATTTATCTTATAGATTAGCAAGAAACGACAATATATTGCAATAATGATATCACAGTAATGGCCGATCTATAAGATAAATATACCGAAATCAATTACATCCAAACAACTTGACATAAGAAGAGCTTGACTAGACTTATGTGGAGTAGAAGGATGCAATCACCGGATTGAGAGAAACTAAAAGAAGAAGAATATAGAATACAGCTATCACATGAACTCAAATCCTTCTTAATTAATCAAAGAGTAAATCATAGACAAAGTTTTAACAATAAGTCCATACAAATGAATCAAAAACAGGAAATAAGGAACAATAAAACCCTAACGATTCATCCTTTTCCCTTGTTTGATGATTAGTTAGCCATGAAACTCAAGGTGGAAAAACAATATAGATGTTCTCCCATTGATTTCTTGGCCATGGAGCTCAAGGTGGAAGAACAATGTGGATGTTCTCTCCTTGATTTCCAACTCACGAAAACTTAAACAGAATGCTAAAAACTTCTCTAATTTGTATCTATAAAAAACTGTCTTTTTTTCTCATCGAGCTCACCCTCTGGCTGCAAACCTTAAGCATATATTTATAGCCCGAGGGAGAGCTGTCTTTGCACAGCCTTAATTTGAGTCTGAATTGGAGTCCAGAAGCATGTGCGCACTGCTGGCTTTGTCTGAGCGTGCGCCTGGGCGCTGGAAAGTGATGGCTTGAACATGCAGGTGGGTCCAGCAGCATGTGCGCGCTGCTGGCTTTGTCTGAGCGTGCGCTTGGGCGCTGGAAAGTGAAGGCTAGAACGTGAAGGTGGGTCCAGCAGCGTGTGTGCGTGTCCAAGTGTGCGCCTGAGCGCTGGAAAGTAAAGGTGCAGCGTTAGTTGGCGAGGGGCGTGGCGCTGATGGCCGAGGGGCGCAGCGCTGGTTCATGGGTGCCTAGGCGCTCACTCTTGTTTGCCTGGGCGCTGGGGCGCTGGTTCATGGGCGCCTAGGCGCTCACTCTTGTTTTCCTGGGCGCTGGGGCGCTGGACAGTGAGAGGTGAGGCGCTGGGCTTTGTTATGGAGGCCTGAACTGTTTCCGCTAAAACTGCCATAACTTTCACTAGAAAAATCCTTTTTTCGAACCGTAAAATTCTCCAGAAAATAGACTTCCGATCTTTCTAAGCATATATGGCTCATCTCTTGGTTCTTCCTACATCAATACAGTTTAATCTGCAAAGATGATTGATCTGTACGGGAAATTCTGGCAATTTAGTGAAACTCCTTCAGCTTGTATGCAGAAGTGCACACACTAGTGTGCCTACCCTTAACTTGTTCCAAAGTGATGCACACACTTGTGTGCAGTCTTTTAACTCAATGTACTTTATTGCTCCAACCTTGGTTTAGATTTTTAATCATCTTTAAATCATTTTTGGAAATGTCTAAACCTTGGACAAAAACGAGCACCGACACCCAAGATCTTTTGGCGCTTTAAACATGGATCGCTTTATCATCTCTTTTGTACTCAACGCACCTGAAAATGCATCGAATTAAGTCAATGATTTATGAATAACACTTTAGAGTTATCAACATGTAAAAATGCGATTACGACCAAGATTAACCCTAAAGTGTTAACAATTAAGTATTGTTTAGATGCATTTTATGACTCTCATCAGCAACCATGGCTGCAAAAAGAAAAAGGTGAATCAATACAAGAAAGAAGATAAAGGACAGCCAAACTAAAAAAGTAGAGATAGTTAAAAATTCTTTGTTTAAAGCAAACTAACGGGAGTAGCCCGACTCAACCCATAACGGACAAGGGTCTTCTCCTGAACTCAAAAGCGAAGATAGGCTTGGAACACATCCCAGCAAGAAGATCCTCCTCCGCCTCACTCAGTGGAGATAGATCCTTCTGAGAGTCGAATATACCATACTCCCACTCTCGTATGATAGGAAAAGGATAATGAAGAAAAATCTCTTCCAATCATGGACGAACGACGGGTTCTCAATCACTATTTTCCTATTAGTCCTCGCGGACAAATTGTACCAACCGTTGTCCTGAATCTTCTTGATAATGTAAATATTACATAAAGGGTTCATGGTAAATGGTACACGTCATTTATAGTTCCTAAGGTTAACAAAGAAACCTATGACCATCCCCATAGAATTCGGAGGAAGCTGGTTAAGAGCAATGCCAAAGAAATTGAAGACCTCAGCCACCCCCGGATCCATAGGAAGACAAAACCCCCCTTAAAGAAGTCCTCATAGACACATTTCATAAGAAGACTCCGTGAGGATCGGGCTACATGCCTTCTCTTCAAAAGTAAGGAGACATCTCAAACTCCTCGGGAATACAATATTTTCTCTGAAATAGAACAAGGGTATGACTTAGCCATGTAGTGAAAACAATCGTGTTCCCAAGACATCTCAGCACACACCTCCTATAAAGGAGGAACCTCTCCCTCTGACTTGAGATCTACTTGATCCTCCTCAAGCCTAGGGTCCAAATCATAAAAGGTTCTCTCAGGAAAGGAGTTCCAGACCCGAAAAAATGACTAATACCCCCACCCTAAAGAAATGAAGACACTGTTGTGTAACGAAAAGGATAAGGTAGAATTTCTTACCGAAACAAGAAGCAAAGAACAAAGTTAGACGAAGTCGAGTACTAAAGACGAATGAAGTCGACAAGATATGACGGACGAAGCCGATAAAAGGGGGCATACGAGGTCGAGAAGGATTGCAAAGGGAACAGATGAGGCCGAGAAGGATTGCGGACGGAATGAAGACGAGGTTAACTAGGATTAGACGACTTGCGCTTTGATCTCACGAAATTGAAATGATTTTGCAAAATGAATATAGAACCTAGATAGCCTCAAAAAATGTAAAAGCAAGTCTCAAGCAACGCAACAATCACATCAATCATTTCAATGATCACATAAAGCATAAAAAGCTTCTCGAAAAATGCACCAAAAGAAGCCTACACGTTCGGTACTCAGCCCCAAAGGAGGTTGAGCACCGAGTTGTGTGTCCCACTTTTATAAGAGACACACCAACTCGACCCAAGGACAAGCCCACCACTGAGTTGGGTGTCCAAATTTTTTAGAGACATCAACTCGGCGCAAGGAGAAGCTGAGCACCGAGTTAGGTGTCCCAATTCACTGGGACCCACCAACTCGAACCAAGGACAAGCCGAGCATCGAGTTGGGTGTCCTAATTTCATAAGGGACACACCAGCTCGACCCAAGGATAAGCTTAGTACTGAGTTGGGTGTCCCAATTCACTATGACCCACCAACTCAGCTTAAGGACAAGCCAAGTACTGAGTTGAGTGTTGCAATTCAATGGGGCCCACCAACTCAGCCCAAGGACAAGCCAAGTACTGAGTTGGGTGTCCCAATTCGCTGGGACCCACCAACTCAGCCCAAGGACAAGCTGAGCACCATAGTTTGGGTGTCCCAATCCAATGGGATCCATCAACTCGGCCCAAGGACCAACTGAGCACTAAGTTGGGTGTCCCAATCCACTAGAACCCATCAACTTGGCCCAAGGACAAGCCGAGCACCGAGTTGGGTGTCCTACGAATTCATTAGGACCCACCAACTCGCCCCAGGAGCAATTGAGTACCGAGTTAGGTGTGCCCAATTCATTGGGACCCACCAACTCGGCCCAAAGAAGGCCGACTACCGAGTTGAAAAAAGGGGGGGAAGAAAACACTTTCCGACATCAACACGAAGCAAAAACAACAAGTCCGGAAACCACCACTCCTTTAGAACTAAAGGAGTGAAGGGAAGGGTGCATGTGATATAGGACAAATATACCCTCAAACTAGAAGATGACACCTGTCAAACACAAGGGCAAAACAGTAATCTCTACCCCAATTGGACCCTATAAATAGCCCCCCCAAACAGTAAGCATAATATTGACTACTCCCATTTTTGCTCTCTCCAATTCGTACTCTGACTTAAGCATCGAAGGGTCCTTCCCGGAGTCAACCAATCCGGGTCGGCTTCGTTTTCAAGTACCACAGAAGCAACTCGAACCAAACAAGTACAAGTCAACATGCAACCTTCTTTTGACCAACTTAGACCTGACTCTAGTAGCAGACCCGATCAGACCCAAGTACACTCGACCTATTTTCAGGATCAACAATGGGGAAGGTTGATTTGCCTGTTGTTTTCTTGCAAAAGGCCAAAATGGAAGAAATTAGCCATAATAGTACTTACGAAGTGTGGGGTTTAGGGCTTGTGGATTGAGATCTCTACTGGCAAGAGGTGCCTCAAGGCATAGCTTGGCATTGTGGAATGAGCATACAATAAATTTGATGGCCGCTATGGAGGGAGCTAAATGAGTGTATTGTAATTTGGCGTTGGAGGATCCTAGCATGGAATATCATTTTACTGGAGCTAATGGTTCGGGGGAGGATCAAGAAAAAGGTACGTTGTGGAAGAATTAGCGAATGTGAGGAGGTGTTCTCCCTTGGGTGTTAGAAGGGGATTTCAATATGGTCCTCCACCCTCATGAAAGGTCCAGTAAGTCCTCAAAGACTAATTTTAAGGATCACCATTCCTTTTTTAAAATTGGTTGGTTCTTAATCTCCCTAAGTTGACTTTCCTAGTGTGGTCCAAAAACTTTTACCTAGACCAACATTAGACCCCCCTATTCTAGGGGTATGCATTGGGACCCAACTACTCTCCACTTTGAGAATATATGGCTTAAAGTTAAGGGTCTCAACGGGCTTATCAAAGGATAGTGGAGTACCTAGTGTCGAGAGCTAAGCTAGCCATGTGGTGGCAACAAAGTTGAAGTCCCTTAAAGTTGAGTTAAAAAGTTGGAATAAGGGGATTTTAGGCAATGTGAGTACTAAGATGGATGAATTGTTGGGGAAGATTTGCTCTTTGAATGATAAGAAGGTGAGTTGTGGGCTTTTTGATTGTTATAACCGAATCGAAAGGAATAGGCAAATCCCAGTAGCAAAACAAAAATTAGAAGAAACACACACACACACAAAAGGCACAGGATTTTATGTGGTTTGGCTAAGCTAACATCGATGAGCAAAAGCATACAGAAATTTGCTATCAAGAAGACGAAGAGTACAAAGTCGAGTCTCCAAAATCCTAATCAAAAACCCGAGCAACACCTTTATATAATAGGCTACAAAATGGGTAAAAAATAATTCGCCTAGTAGGCTCCGCCCCCTAACCCCCAAAAGACCCAACCCTCCACTTACTAAATCTCAATTTTCTTTCCTTTTGGGTTGCTCAAAATTTGTTGGGTCGAAGGTGGGTCTTGGGTCGAATCGGAATGCAAGACATTTCAACACTAAAGAAGAAAAAGAGAGAAGATTGTTGGTGAAGAAAGACAGAGAAGATTTTTGGTAAAGAAAGAGATTTTGAAAATAGTATCCATGGAAGAAATTTCACGGAAATAAAAGCCTAAAACTTTATGGCTTATAGTGGAGGATAGAAATATTAAACTCTCCCATAAGGTGGCCAAATGCTCATAGGAAATTTAATTTTGTGTAAGAATGAAGTTGATGGGTTAACTTATGACAATGAGAGGGAGATTAAAGAAGTTGTTTCTTATAATGAAACTTAAAGGATACAGCCTTATTTTGCCGGTATGAATTTTGATAGTATTGATGGGGATTTAGTGCTTTGACTCGAGAGGCAATTTGGGGAGGAGGAAATCCTATTTTCTCTTTGGAATTGCAGTATGGACAAAAGCTACATGACTTGATGGGTTTACAATGACTTTCATTCAATCAAATTACGATGCGGTTAAGGGTAATATTTTAAGATTATTTTAGGAGTTCCGTATTACTCTTGAGCTTGTGAATAGATTACACACTACTTCTGCGGTTCTTATTCTTAAGAAGAGTGTTGCAAATAATATAAAGGACTATTGTCCTATTAGTACTGTGGGGACCATTTACAAACTTATTTCGAGTGCGTTAGTTTTGAGGATGAAGATTATGATTAGGAACATTTTCGGGCCATTTCAAAATGCTTTTCCACAAGATAGATAAGTTTTGGATGTTGTCTTGATAGCTAACGGTGTAGCGGGGGAACGAGTATTATTTGTAAACTTGATATGGAGAATGTCCATGATCAGGTTCAGTGGTACTTTGTTATTTATGTTATGAAGAGATGGGAATTGGTGATTTGCGATATAAATTGACACAAAAATGCATATCGACCGCTTGCCCATCTTGGTTACCTCAAAGCCTAGCTTTTGAGGCATCTTCTGCTACCAAGAAGCAGAAGAAGTAGAAGCTAGGCCAAATACCCCCTTTTTGGAGATACTTTTAGGATGTATAAGAAGCTGAAGAACTGCTTAAAATAATTTGATTTTGGGCCAAAATCATAAGCTACATTTGTAGATTCTGACCCATAATCAATTTTGACAAAATGTGTGTTTACGAAACTAACCTTAGATGGCAAGGGAAATTACACCCTTGCCACTATAAAAGCTCATTACCATCTTAATTGCAATTACAAGGATACAATAATTATTATTAAATTAGTGATATTATCATTTATTATTATTATTATTATTATTATTGATATTACTACTACTACTTTATAGTGATTAAATAAATATTTTTTTATTGTACAAGTACTAAAGTCAATTTGATGATAAGATAGTCATCTAAGCAACCAAATAGTCAACTTCGTATTGATATACCCTTTTTGGTAATTTCAACATTTAAAGCACTTTTAGAACTTAATCAACTAAACACACCAAGTTTTGCATATTAGTTTGGAACACGGTTTTTATCAAACGCTAAACAATTTTTAACTCCACAACACTGCTACCCACAACTGTTTTAACAACACTTCTGAGTCCCTACAACAAAAGCAAAGGCTAGGTTAAACGATCACTTAATGGTTTGCTTCCCATTTCTTCTATGCCTCTAGGGGGTCTCACCAAGGGGATCCTTTTCTTACCCTTTTTATTCACTTTGGGCAATGGAAAATTTAGCAAAATGTTGTCCAAAGTGGTGGACGAAGATTTTTTCAAAGTAGGATAGAACAAAGATTAGGTTGGGCCTCATCTTTTTTTTCTTGCCGATGATACCATAATTTTTTTGTAGAGTGAAAGTGGAATATATACTCCACCTTAGGAGTATTTTACGATGCTTTGAAGCAATGTCCAAGTTCAAGGTATACTTGGGAAAAAGTGATTTAATATCTCTTAATGAAGACATGGATGGGCCTTTCTTGGTAAATATGTTGGGATGTAACAAAGGGTCCTATCCTATGTATTATTTAGGACTTCGTTTAAGTGCTAAATTCAAGAAGAAAGGTGTTTGTGACCCCACGATGGAGAAGTTTGAGAAAGACATTGGAAGTTAAAAGAAGCAATACTCCTCAAAAGGGGGAAGTTTGACGCTTATTAAGAGCACTTTGCCAAGCAGTCTTATCTATTTTATGTATCTTTTATCAATTCCTAGTGCGGTTGCTATGAGGTGGAAGGGATTAAAAAGGGGTTTCTTTAGGGAAATATGAATGAGGAATAATAGTACCATTTTCTGAAATGGGGTGTTATCAAACAACCCATTTAAAGGGAGGCTTGGGCTTTAAGTCTCTCGCACTCAATGAAGCCTTACATAGAAATGGCTTTAAGTCTCTCGCACTCAATGAAGCCTTACATAGAAATGGTTGCAGAGATTAATTGTTGAAAGAAATCATTTGGGCAGAGTCATAATCTCCAAGTATGGCTTTGATCAAAACGGTGCACCTGTAACATGGAAGAGAGCTATAGTGTGGAAATGTGGAAATGGATTAGAAGGGGATGGGAAATCTTTTCACCCCTACTTTGTTTTATGGTGGATAATGGAGAAGCCACTGGGCTTTAGCATGATGTTTGGTATCGGGACACCCTCTTGAAAGAACAATTCCGGGACAAGGATCTTTTGGTTAGCTACTACTTTTCTTTAAACCTTGGTGAGGTGGTGTGAGATCTCCCTGTTCAAGGAACAACTACCACTGCCAATGATTAAGAGCTCCAAAGTTTTTGATTTTTTCTAAGAAGCTTTGTAACGTGAGAGCAACTTGCAAAGGGCAGACAAAGCGAGGTGGAAATGAAAGACAGGGAACCGCTTTGAGGTTAAGACTTACTATAAAATCCTTGTCAAGAACCTTCACATGGAGGGGAGATCCAATTTCCCTTGGAAAGTCGATTAGAAGATGAGTGCTTTTTCCTACATGGAAGGCAACACAGGGAGGATCTAGACCATTGATAAACCTTCAGAAACAAAGAAAAAAAGAGGGATGTTTTAGTTAAACCGGTATTATCTTTGTATGGAGGAGGTCAAGACCTTTCATCACCTTTTGTTGTTGTGTTCTTAGACTATGGGAGATGGCTTTCTTAGTACTAGGCCTTCGATGAACTGTTGTCAAGTCGATCCAAGATGAAGTCTAAGCGTGCAAAGTATACACGCATCTAAGAAATGAGGAAAACCATTTTGTTGATTCCACTTTCCATTTTTTTGCTTGTTTGAAATTAAGGAATTGAAGGGCTTTTGATGGAGAAGAAAGGTTGATTACTATTCTCAAGTTATCATCACATATCTTCTTGTTTGTTTCCCAAGAAAAAAAAAGAGTGAGTGTCTTTCCTGATGATTATCAATGCTTTTTTAATTATTGTTATCATCAAGGATCCACTTGTTTATTTCTAAATGAAATTACACTCTTACATTTACTCACATGGGGTTGGGACCCATCAAGGGAGTTGAGCCCAGAAAGATAATAAATTGATCTTTAATTAGTTCATGTCTTCAGCTGGATTAAAAAAATGAATTTATTCAATTTTCCTTCGGATTAAGATGCCATAAACTAATCAATACTTTGTCTACTGTTATATAATGTATGATGATTACTGACTTCAACAGTTATATTTCCTGGAATGATGCTCTAAGGAAAAAAAAAATAGTATAATAAAACTTAGGCACAAGGGGTGCCACCCAATTACAAAAAACAGTGATCTTTTTATGTTCTTGAACACGGCGAGCCTTACCCTAAAAGTATTGGACCAGTACAACTATTATTGTTCCTTGGTCATACTCCTTCATTCAGCCTACAACATGACATAAGATACCCTTGTGGGCCTCATTCCATGCTCCAAAACTCAAAATGATTGAGAACTTTTTATAGAGTCTGGAAACTGAACAGACTACGACGACCAGAATTAAAGGAACTAATACCAAGTAACAAACTTTTTGAACAGCTCAAGGCCAACAGAAGGGGAAAAGAAGAATAGAGGAACACACCTAAAGCCTTCAGGCGAAAACGGTTGTATGTGGAGCTAGAATGGTCAACCTTGAAACCCATTTTTTTCAAACATTTTAACTGCAATGGGAATCAAGCATAATTGAAAATTAATGATAGTTTAGACATGTTGGAACATAAACCTTAGAGTAGATATACAATGCTGGCAAAAAAATCATCAGCTGATAAAGCATTCTTTGCATCACCTGCTCTAGAAAGCCATCACTGAGGCAAACAAATTCACAGCTTTGCCGTAGAGAATCAAGTGCATCTACAGGAATGAAAGGCAAAAAGAAAAAATTTGATTGATATATAAGTTTGATAAAAATCAGTAATATTTCACTTTTGTCAAAACAAAGAACCTTTCAGGTTTTTTTTTTAAAAAAAAAAACAATTCATAACAAAACAAAACAAAAAAAAAGAAGAAAAAGAAGAAGAAGAAGGTAGAAGCGACAAGCATACCCACATCACTCCAAACAAACAATGGATTTGTTCAAACCTTCTTGAGATAGCTCCAGTTCTTATCAGAAATGCTGTAATGATAGCTGCACTGCAACGAACACATGCAAACATGGGTGTGAACCCTTAGTACTTGACAAGTCATAAAACAGGAAAAGCTATTACAATGTAGGCTTGCTCTGGACAATTTCCAACACATATCACTGCCACTACATAATAACAAGACACTTATTTCTATCTTTATGCAATTAAGGATGATAGGAAGATCCACTGACAAAAGTAACAATTGCAATAAACTTTCTCAAACTAATAAAAACAGGTTGCAGTTTTGCACAAAATTAAGTAAGAAGATATATATAAAATTCAGGCCACATGACCTGAATATTGGTAGCAGTAGCGCTTCAACCAACTATCATTCAATCAAAATATTAAATTTTATTAAAAGTACAATGTCTTTATAATTAATGAATTTTTTTAAGATTAGTCATATTTTAGACGGTCTGTAGAATTGCAATATCACAAAGCTCTTCTTTTTAATGATAAAAAATCAGTTACAATATAATTTTGGGATTACCACATCGCGAATCCATGAACTATGAACCAGTTACATTTAAATCCTCAAACAATTGATTTGGTATCTAGGTCTGTAAAATATCAAATGGTAGCAATCAATTCTCTCATCGGATTTTCCATCAAATTCCCTTAACAGAATTACATTTTTCGTCAATAAACAAGTAAAATAACTATATACCCACATTTGATATTCACCTCTTCAACCTCCAAATACCCATAAAATGACCAAATACTCATAGTTAAACTCAGGAATTGTCCCATGTAAATAACATATTTCCTAGATTCATTTCATGTAAAAGAGGATAAGAAGAACTCGAGTAGAATACTGGATGCTTTCAAGCACCGGATCCTCACCAAATAATACAACCCTACAACTAACCACCACTGAAGGTGAATCATCATTGCCATACACATGCTATTTATTTGTAGTATGTCAATAGGGAATGCTTGGCAAACACCTTCAGCTGCTGTGTATTGCTGGTTCAAAAAATCATGATTCAAATTGATGTAGGACAGATATTGAAAGAGAAGATAAATTAAGAGAGAAGAGAAGAAAGGGGAGAATAATAGAAGAACAAACTGAATAGGTAGAAAAGAAGAGAGCAACATATGGGAAGAGCAAAGAATAATAGAGGAGAAGAAACATAATTGGTGAGAAACAGAGAGATAAGTTAAGTCTAGAAATTCTATTATCAAGTCTGAAAATAACTCAACACAATAAGGTGCTTATATAGGGCACTAATCCCAAGCACACTAGGAAGCCTACTAATTAATAAAATCCCAAACATAATAAGAAATAAATCAAAACCCAAATAACATAATAATTCCCAAATCAAAATCCCTAAACTACGGTTCTCCATCACAAATCCCAAATCAAGAATAAAGAAGGAACTCATCCATGCCAAAAAAAAAAAGGGAAAAATATTTAGTTAATATATTATGGAGTGATTATTTACGAAAGGGTAAATATCAATTTTTTTGTCCCTAAACTATACATCCAATAACAATTGGGTCCCCAGCATTTTAATTTGAACAATTAAGTCCTAAATTTGTTAAATACAGAATAATTGGGTCCCTAGATCATAACGTCGTGAAGAGCATTATTGGGACACATGTCACATGTCTCACACAGGCTTCAATAACGGACCAAAATACCAAAACAGCTTCCAATCCCCAATATCTGCAGTGTTAGGGCAAAAATCTCCTCCTTCGAATCTTCGAAGAAAACCTACAAAAATTCTCACTCTTCCACAGAAAAAAAAAAAAACTTTTATGAATTACTAGATTTCTGGTAAGTGGTTGGAAAATAATTGGGATTAAAGTTGGATCTCTCGCTCTTGGGAGAAGAGGAGGGGCTGGATTCCAAGAGAATGTAAGGGAGCTTCGGTTGTGGGGGTTTGCAGCGGCGATTGGAGGAGGAGAGACTAGAAGCAGAGAGGAAGTGGGGAGCTTGGAGTTGGCTATGGTGGGAGAAGGGGAGGGACATAAGGGAGGATGAGGCGGAGGGTGGAGGGAGGAAGGAGAAGGGGATGGTGGGATACGTGAACGAATGGGATTCGTGGTGGTGGTGATGGGTGGTGGAGGGGGATGGAGGAAGACCGCTGGGTTTGGTCGGAGACAGCAAGGGGTTCACTAGCTGCAACAGAGGAGAGAGCAGAGCCAGTGAGGCGGAGGGACCGGCAATAGTTGACATGGGCGGCGGCTAGGTGGTGGCAAGCGTAGACGACTTCCTTCATTAGGCAATGGCGCTCCTTGCATCGTCTCACCGTGTCCTCGTTGTCCAGTTTCGACGCTGTACAACCCATTTTTTCCTTGTTGTCACAAGAAAAAGAAAAGTTTGCAACTAGAATATGAATTGAAGAGATGGGTATTTTGAATCAGATACAAAAGAATTGTTGGAGGTGCCTGATTGGTGTGTTTATGCAGATTTGATTTGGTTTCTGAATAAGGAGAATAGAAATTGATGATACTAAGAGGTTGTTTTGGTATTTCATGTGTCCCGTTAATGTTCTTCATGGTGTTATGCTCCAAGGACCCAATTGTTCTGTATTTAACAGATTTAAGACTTAATTGTTCAAATTAAAACGTTACAGACCCAACTGTTATTGGATGTATACTTTAGGGGCCAAAATTGATATTTACCCTTTAGGAAACTCCTCGGAAAAAATCCTATTTGGGACACACTTGCTATAGAAAACATAAGCAAATCATTATGTGTGTGTGTGTGAGTGAGTTTATGAAGATTTGGCAAGAATAGTAGCAAAATGAAAACAATAGTAGCAAACGCATAGAGCTATACCCCACACCATTCTTGTTCAATGAGATCCAAGTCCAACAACAGATTTGCACAAGAAAAGAATATATTAAAAGGACATATCTTCTTGTTTGTTCAATGATGAGAGTATGCAGAAAAGATGGTCAAAGTACTCTGCATCTCTTTTTAAAACTCACAAATCGGATTTAGAATCATAACATGTTCAATTATACACTATCCACTTTGAGCTAATCATCACTCAAAAATACCAAGCAATTAATGTTTAGATTTATCTGGCTCTGAAACTCCTATCAAGAACTACATCAACAACAGACTTGGGAGTTGATCCTCACAACTATGAGGAAAAATTCACCTTTTCTTTTCTCTTCCAATCTTTAGCCAAATTAGAATGGTTTAACATATACCAAACAGTGCTCTAAAGCTTAATACCTCATAAACTGTTTCCATATTGGACTACCTTCACTACATAATGTTAACTAAAATGGAGAAAAAAATGCATCAAGAGCAATGCTAAAATAAAAAAATAAAAATATGGAGAAGTAAAAACAAATATTACCTTCTTGACACTCCAGCGAAGCAGTGGACCAAAACAGCTCCTTCTTTCCTACTCTGATCGATAAAATCCAAAGACAAATCCAAATAATCCAATAAATTCTCACTTTCCATATCTCTGATCTGCACTGCCATCCTCACAAGTTTCAGATCCTTTCCAGCAGATTCCAACAAATACAGAAGCTTCTCAGATGACAAAACTCAAAACTGATAGAATATGTGTGATCTTAGAGCTACCATTTGCAGAACTTCTGCTGCATCGCTAATATTGCCTATGAATAGATTCTCGCGGACAAGGTGCGGCATGACAAGACACAACAATATCCTATATCAGTTTCTGCCTGCGAAGTCAACATATTTATCATTCCCCTAATCAGTATACTTTATAAGCGAATTATCTACTATCTCTTGCATCAAAGTTCAACAAAACTGAAAATCCTGGGAAAAGAAATTGCTGTGCTTGGTTGTTGAGAAAATGAACGAAGATGAATAAATTCACAAATCATTTGCTTTAAATTTCAAACAAGGCATTACATACCAACAAAAAATTCAACGCCTAAAATGGATTTTCCTAGCCTAGAAAACTACAAGATAACCTCACTCCAATTTCAAACAATAAACCTAAAATTCTTAGCAAATAATGATGATAAACGAAACATCTAAAACAGAACTACTTTTCTAGCAATTAAATAATAACTTTAAAGGAACTTTGGCGGAAGTTTCATTTGCTCGCTTGAAAGATAATAAAAAAGAAAGATTTGAAACGAAAAAACTGGATACATCAATATTTCAGAATTCCTTTAAATAAAAACCCTTTACTTCACCGAGCTTCACACAACGAGTTAGCCCATTAGAGCTCAGTTTTTTTTTGTTGTTAGTTCAACATATTTCAAAATTCCATTTTTCTCCGTTTTTTTCACGCCAACCAATTGGATTCACAGTACAAGAACAAACTTTTTTTATGATAAGAACCTGAACTCATTTCCGCACAACACAGTAAATAATTTCCATTTAAAAATAGAAAATAGATATTTTGGAAATGCTTACACTATGTGATTCCAATTCGAAAATCGTAATAAATCAAATAGTTTAGACATGTTTAAGAAAAGTTTATCTAACCTGATAATATGGTATATTCCGGCGAGGGAATCTCTCTCTATCTCTTCGCTTCTCTCTGCTTTATCGTTTTTCTGCCAAAGTGCAAGTAACAGTGGCTTTATATATAGAAAGTGGGTCTCACGTGTGAGAACGGCAGTCAGGTATTTCTACGTGCGAGTTGAATAAAATTTAGCTTTGACCTTCCACGTGGCGAAGACAAAAAGGAACTTTTTGGCATAAATCAAGAGCAGGGCCAACCTGGCACATGGAAAGATTATGACTGGTTGGGATTTATTGGTTGTGTAGCGTGCCCTACGATGACGAGAAATTTTTGTATGGCCTAGTGCAAGTTACACTCGGTCCACGAATTATTCTGACGACTAATGTACAAACCACCGGATATTTTGTTTTCTCCAATACTCTCCATCTTCAAGTGCATTCTCTCTCGCCAAGTTTAGAGATGTTCCCTTTGAATTTAATGTTGATATTGATCAACCATGTTCCTCTACGATCCTATTATTTGCTGAAGTTTAGAGATGTTCACGATTGGGTTATTGTGTGCAATGGCTAGTTGACTGGGGTTTTCTACGGAGAAAATTCAAAGTAATATTATTTAGACACATCAACTGTTCGCTCTTTCTACTCGGTGAAAGAGGAGATATCTGTGATTCATCTTAAAATCCCAACTCTATTATGCCATGCTTACACATGTATACTAATTAATCTCCATAAAGAATGCTTATTTCAAATCTGGTTGGTGATTCTTTTACTTGGTGCTTTTATAGTTAGGAAGGTATACAAGTTGAAGGAGGAAGCTACAGGTGTTCCCTATATTAATGGAGCTTGTTAAATACGTGGGGTGACATGATTTATATTTTCGGAATTTTCACAGTTATCCTTTGGCTTTGATTGCAGATCCTATTGATTGAGGATGGCCTTTACCTGGTTTGTGCTGTATATGTAAGTTTTAAAGAATCAGAGAATGGAAGTCCTATTTAAGTCTTTGGGTGCATTGTTACTGTTTATTAAAAGTCCCAAATGAGACTTTGGGTGATTATGAATGGTTTCTATAAGGTGTAATTTGTCAATTTTTCTACATTAATTAATAAATTATGTTGTTTTCTCCTTTTTTAAAAAATTGGTTATATCTGTAGTTTTATAGTTCTGTACCAGCAGGCAATATTCCTATCAGGAACACGCTAAAATCCATCACGATTAGTGCACGCAGCATCAACCTGACAATATAAATAAGCAAGGTATGCCATAATCCAACTTTCAAGTAAAGTGGGCTTAATAAAAAAATCTATTTTATATGATAACAACGAAAAAAGAAACTCACAACCCCTAATATAAGTCTAAAAGATGTAGTAATAGATCAATAGCCATTTGCTTTGCAATTGTCTTCCTTCTTTGGCCCCACATTCTTTTCCTCTTTCAAGAACATGAAAGTTGGCATAGTCTCTTTCTGGGGTTCGGTTCAGGTTGGGCACCCATGATAGATGATCTGACCCACCCATTTTAATAACTTTTGAATAAGGGTGAGCATGAGTCGGTCTGGGTCAGGTTATCCTAAAATTTCAACCCAACCCATTCATACAGGATTGAAAAAATCTCAACCCAACCTAACCTATGAACCCATCCAACCTTAACCCAACCTAACTCATTCTAATCGGTTTGGGTCACCGAGTTGATATATTTTTTTACTAAATAATTAAACCATACATATTACATAACAAAAAAATATTCAATTAAATCCAAAACTAAAACCATTCATATTACATATAAAATATGTGTGTCTGACAGCACAAAGAATATTTGATAACATGGGAAAGAGAAAAATTGTCTCATAAACTACAATGATTGTAGGCTATGCTAAATTTGGTTTTTTGGATACTGCTAAGAAGTTTTTTGATGACATGCAAGAGAAGAATATTGTGTCATGGAATGCCATAATTGAAGGCTACATTGAAGCCAGTCTTAGTAAGGATGCTTTGGCATTGTTTCATAAAATGCAAGCGAGTAATATAGAGTCTGATGAAGTGACCATGGTTAATTGCTTATCTGCATGCTCACAACTTGGAGCCATTGATGTTAGAATATGGATTCATTATTATATTGGAAAACACAATCTTCATCTGAATGTTGCGCTAGGAACTGATTTAGTTGATATGAATTTAACTTACTTTAGAAGACTGTTCAATTACGAAGGAAATCTGGATTTCTGGACAGTTGTTAATAATATATTTTAGTAACTCAACATTTGTTGGCCGTGCTAGTGCTTTTTCACTAATTAATCTAATTTTTAGACTATGCTTCAATTCACTTTGAAGCGGTATGAGGGCTCTTAAAAAGTCACAGAGAGGCAAATTGAATGGTTCAATAATGTCTGCATGAAAAGCTTCAAGAAAGTTGGTATTACTAAGTTTTATCATACATTCAGCATTTCTTCCATCAACATTATGGTACATCTTTTTGGAATATAAGTTTATCTGCATACATTGATCTCGACTGGAATCTTGTAGGTTAATGTTAATTTCTATATTTATTTTATAGTTACAACGGTACAAGAAATCAAAATTTTGTTAGCATAAGTTAATTGTGCATCAATTTATTCTGATTGAAGTTATGCTTAAGAATAACTATGAAAATTATTTCATAACTCGAAATCAGTATTTGTTTCTAGTGTAAAAATTTGAAACTAAAATCTGGTAATTGGAAAATATGAGATTTGTTTGGACATTGGATTATTTGCTATTATAATTTTACACACTAGTAGTAATTAGAATGAATATTTTATGATTATATATTTTATAATTATACTATAATTATTTATAAAATATTTTATATTCAATAAATATAAAATATATAATTATATATTTGACCGAGTTATTGGTTTGGGTCGAGTTGAAAATTTTGAACCCATGACCCAACCCAATCCACCGGTTTCAAAATATTTTCAACCTAACCCAACCCAATTTCTAAAAAGACACAACCCAACCCAACCCATTATATCGGTTTGGGTCGGGTTCTTAGATCAATCGGGTTCCACGCTCACCCCTACTTTGAAAGTGAGAGTGAGGCATAATGCCTTCTAAGAAGCTGACTTGAGAAACTGCCAGGCCATCCGTAAAATAAAAAGCCAAAAAAAGACAAAAATGGGCAGTTAACAAGAGTGAATCAGTGAATCAGTTCCTAGAGAGAGAAGAGAAAAAACACCATTTTTTCCTTAGAGAGAAATAAAATTGCATTTGGGTGGTGGAAACAAAGTATTTTCTGAGCTTGTGATCATACTCACGACCACTGGCGAGGTTTAAGAGGATCGTGCATTAGAGAAACTCAAACCAGCATAAGATTTCATGTTCAAATGGTAAAGAAAATTTTTCTTTGTTTAAATTATAAGTATGTGTTTACATTTTTGGGGTGTTTATAGTCCTTGTGAACTTGAATTCATGTATTAAACTTATATGGAAACCCGAAAAATGAGAAGGTTTGAAGTATAAAAATAGAAAATAAATTATTTCTGAACAATATGCCATGATTTTCTAGGATAATATAGTCTATATAACATAGATGAAATCTAAAAAACGTTAGAGTCTAACTCTCAAGGAGGAAGAAGAAAATCAAAAACCTAGAGAATAGACCAAAACTTAAATTAATTTTCATAATTTATACGTTTAAATTCGTGGAATGAAATTTACATTTTTAGAAAGTATGTTTCACAAGCTTTTTAACGATATATAGAACATAATTTTTGGTTAACCATGGAAGGAGAAAATGGCCTTGAAAATTTCTACATTTTCGAGTATAAATGCAGGTATGGAGGTTGAAGATGATCTCCAGACCATAAATCTAGAGGCCAAAACCGAAAATGGATTGCACCACTGTGACCAACGTCACTAGACAAAGCGTATGTCGCTGGTCCGATCAACGTAAGGTACTGAGAAGGCGATGCATGCATGCTATACGACATCGTTAAGTTTATGCTTGTTTATGGCTATTTTGGATTTTTCTTTTATTTTCCAACACTCACTGGCGCATGGCGGCGATTGGTGGAGGCTATAGTAGCGCAAAAATATGGATTTATTCAGAAAAAAAATTCTGATTTTTTTTGTTATTTTTCCAAAATATAATTTCTATTGGATTATTTGTTATTATATTTTGAAAATAAAATTTAAAAAATCGATTTTTTTAAAAAAAATTAAATTTGAGTGCGACAAACTTATTTTTTTTAACTTTAAATAATTTTTAATTGAGTTAATATCCAATGGGAGTTTGTGAAAGTTCCTAGATATCCGATTCTTTTTCCATGGTTTAAATCATTTTTCCATGGTAGTATTATTGATGCAAATGTTTAGCATGTAAGACTATATCATATATGGTAAGAAAGCATGAATAGATTATGTAGAGCAGGCCTATTAGCCTCATTAGCTAAGATAGAATTGCCTTTATTTGAAAATTGTTTGGTTGGGAAAACAACTAGGAAGCCATTTGGAAAGGGAACCAAGGAAAAAATTCCATTACAATTGATCCATTCAGACATCTTTGGTCCAATGAATGTGATGGTGAGGCATGAAGCCTCATATTTCATCACTTTTATTGAAGATTTTACTCGTTTGGTCTTGTTTATTTGATTAATCATAAGTTTGAAGAATTAGATTGATTTAGACATTATATCAGTTTGGTTGAGAGTTAGTTAGACAAAATAATTAAAAATTTAAGAATATATTGATGACATGATAATTTTTCTGAGCAATTTAAAGGGATTTTTGATGAAAATGAAATTGATAAATAGCTTACTATCTATGGTACTCCGCAACAAAATGGTGTTATAGAGAGAATGAATATGAATCTGTTGGAAATCGTTAGGTCTATGATGGCACAGGCTAATTTTCTTATTTCGTATTGGGGAGATGCTTTGTTAATTGCCACCTACATGCTTAACCAAGTTCCTTCTAAATCAGTCACTTCCACTTCTTATGAATTATGGATAAGTAGGAAGCCTAACTTTAGCTTTTTGCGACCTTGGGGGTCTACAACTTATGTTCAAGACACTTTTCACAAGTATGGGAAGTTGGATCTAAGGTGTAAAAAGTGCATCTTTAGAAGATAATCTGAACACTCAGAAAGTTACGTGTTCATTAGAGAACACTCTGATGGATGTGTGACTGCATTGGAAACACAATATTGTGCATTCTTAGAGATTGACTTGCCAAATAGAGGTGAGATAGATAATGATTTCCAGCTTTATGATATGGAAGATCTTGACAATGCAAACCAAATAGTTGAGCTTGACAAGGTTTTGCTTGAACCTTCTCAACCTAGTGGGAGCAATACATTGGTTGGTGGTTCTATTCAACCAATATCACAAGAGTCTCAATTGTGTAAAAGCAACCATAAAGGTGTTCCACATCATCATTTTGAGATTAAGGATGAAGCTTTTATGATTGCTTCGCATGATAATTCTGAACCAAAAAAAGTTCAAGAAGCTCTCTCATCTTCTGCAAATTAAGAATGAAAAAAAAAGCAATGGAAGTGAAAATGGATTCCATGAGGGTAAACCATGTCTAGGATTTGGTTGATCATTCTTCTGGGCGAAAGGAAACTGGGAATAAGTGGGTTCTTAAGGTCAAACATAAGGCAAATAAAACCATTGAGAGGTACAAAGCTCACCTAGTGGTAAAAGATTATACCCAAAATTAGGGTATATTTATGAGGAAACCTTCTCTCCGGTTGTGAGATTTACCTCTATTCGTCTAATCCTAGCTATCATCGTAAGTCTAGACTTAGAATTGCATTCGATGGATGTTAAGACTGCATTTCTCAATGAGAATTGGATGAAAAAATCTAGGTGGAACAACATTTAGGTTTCATAGCTAAAGGCCAAGAGCGTAAAGTGTGCAAGCTCCAATGATCTATATATAGCCTTAAGAAATCTTCTAAGTGGAATATGAGATTTCATAGAGTTATAACTTCTTATGAGTTTACGATGATCGATGAAGATCATTGTATGTATGTCAAACGTCTTGAAGGTAAATTTGTAATTTTATCTTTCTATGTAGACAACGTCTTATTAGCTGGGAATAACAAAGAGTTTGTAATCAACATTAAAGAATGGTTGTCCTCTAATTTTGAGATGAAAGACTTATGAGAGGCTGATTATGTACTTGGTGTTAAGATCTATAAGGATCGTTCTAGAAAACTTTTAGCTCTATCACAAGAGTCTTGCATTAAGAAGATTATAGAATGATTCAATTTACATAATGTCAATCCTATAAATACTCCTATAGCTAAAAGTGAGAGCTTAAGCCTCAAAATGTATCGTAAGACTTCTGAAGAAATGGAAGATTTTCTTTATTTTAGTGTTGTTCGAAGCCTGATGAATGATATGATGTGTACTCGACCTTACATTTGCTATGTTGTTGGTCTTGTTAGCCATTATTAGTCAAACCCTGAAAAGAAGTATTGGATGGCAGATAAAAAGATCCTCATATATTTGAAGGGTACTATAGATTTTTCCCTATGTTATCAAGAAAATGATTTGCATCTTGTGGGTTATACATATTCTAACTATGCAAGAGATATAGATGAGCGTAAATCAACGCTAGGATATGCTTTCTTTCTTAACAATGAAGCCATATCTTGGAGTAGTAAGAAATTATCCTGCATGGCCTTATTTACGATGAAGGTTGAGTTTATAGCTTGTTCTGCAGTGATGCAGGAGACAGTGTGGCTCAAGAGATTCTTTGAAAACCTGAGTATTGGCATTGAAGCCTCAAACCCAGTGATGATTTATTGTGATAGTCAAGATGCTATGACTTATGTGAAGGATCCTAAGTATCATGGTAGAACAAAATACATTGATACTAAGAATAATTTGTTAGAGTCATTATGACACAAAAGAAGGTGATCCTTTAGTATATTTTCACGCATAAGATGGTTGTTGATCTGTTTACTAAACCCATCCCTAAGGAAATGTTCATGTCTTATGTTGAGTCATTAGGTTTATGTAGAATATGATGTAACTTCTATATTTGATGGATCATTGTACAAACTTCCAAAATTGGATATATATATATATAATGTTTGTTTCAAGTATTAGTAGATATTTTGGTTGTCTCACACAATATTGACGCTAGCACAAATATACACTTATATGTATTAAAGTATGTTGTTATAAAGAGTTCGACTCTCTCACACGAGCGATCGCCTCAAGTGTTGAGATAACGAGTTAAGATGAAACTTAATATCCTATTTTTTTTCCCTAATGAGAGCAAGCCAAAAGCATAATATGAGTATACTTTGTTAAAAGCCGTATTGAGTAAACTCAAGATGAGATCATGAATTAAAGCTTAAAGCTTAGACTAATCATGATCATCCCACGATCATGTATACTTGGATAGAAGCCAAAAGAGAGTGCTTGTTTAGGCACTTAAAAGGGAGTGAGCTAATAAAGGACTCGAGCTAGGTACATGATAGCATGAATGTGTGGCTTACGACTATACTAAGATTCATACAACGGTACATATTTTAAAAGGACATGCACTCTTATCGATAAAGAGTAAACCACTAAAGCATGTATTTCATACTACATATGCTTAGTTCGACCTTAACGGAAAGCGAGTGAGTGAATCCTTGCATCCTCACTGTGTGAGACCTTAGAGGCTTATATAAATTAAAAGCCTAAGATATTGTCCTATGTGACTTTCGACCATGTTCTTAAAGGGACAAGTGACAAGTTAATGTTTTCTACTTTAACATGTTTCCGATGACGATGAAATAATTAACCTTATGTGGCATGCCTATGAAAGCATTTAGTCTGAAATAGAGAGGGGTGAGTGCAGAAGGATGATTGCTTTTGTTTATATCCATGATGTGTATTCACAAGTTGACCAATTATATCTCTTTGTTGAAGCATGGACATAATTATGGATACATGGTGAGGAAATTAAAGTCTAGCATAGCTTTTGAGGGGTTAGGTATGCTGAGATTGATGTTATAAAATAAGTCTGGGGCACAATAAGATTTTTTTCTAATTTAATATTTATTTAGGATTGAACTCGCTATGTATCCCTAATAAGTGCATAGTATTGAGCTCCCAAGTGCAGGTGTACTCGCTGGCCGCATGACCTATTTGCCTGTACGAAGTTCTTAAAAGAACGTTTGTTTTTGGTGTTGAAATTTTTGTCTCTATTGGGAATTGTCGAGCCCATCAAATGCAAGTGGGAGATGTTGGGTTTCGGGTTAGGTTGGGCACCCATGATGTGCGAGTGGGAGATGTTGGGTTTCGGGTCAAGTTGGGCACCCATGATGAGTGACTCTGTCGTTTTGGTAACTTTTGATAGTGAGAGTGGAGGAAATGGTTAGCACCATTCCTTTTTCAATTTCTCCCACATAATGGCCTTTAAGAAACTGATTTGGGAAACTGCCAGGCCATTTATAAACTAAAATACAAAAAAAATGGATAGAAATGGGCAATTAATAAGAGTGAATCAGTTCCTAAAGAGAAACAACATTTCTAGAGAGAGAAAACACCATTTCTTCCTTAAAGATAAACAAATTGTATTTAGGTGGTGGAAACAGAGTATTTTCCGAGCTTGTGATCATACTTGCGATCACTAGTGAGGCTTGGGAGGATTGTTTATTAGAGAAACTCAAACTAACATAAGATTTCGAGGTCAAGAGGTAAGGAAAATTCCACTTTATTTAAATTATCTAACATGTCTAGACCCTAGTTAGTTGCGCCTTCAACTCATTCACTTCACCTTAATAAATATCACATTTTCGTGGCAATGTAGCGGCATAGTCCACAGTCCGCACAGTGAAGTATTAGCTTCTTCAATTCATTTTCCTTCTTGCAATTGATCACTTGAAAAATATAAATATTGGGTCACTAAACACAATTAAAATATCAATTTATAAAAATTTAATATCCTTTACTTATATCTAATCTAATTAAAAATTAGACCAAAGTATTTGCTTACGTGTTGTTTAGTAGTAGTTATTTGATGAATTTGTGGCTAAATCGAGTTTAACATTAATGTTTACGACCCATCCGAAACTTTATTGGTAATTATAAAGAACTTTGCTGGTAACATTATTTTTTGGGTCTCACACCTATACTAATGTTACAAATGAAATTTCAAAAAATTACCAATAAAGTTTCGAAAAAATTTAAAACATTGGTTTTAAAACCGGTCTAACAAAAAAAAATTGTAGCTTATTAACATGAGATCAAACATAGAATATATTGTTCAACGGTGAGATTTGAAGGTTAAGTTAAATTGCCTAAACTATTATCCATTGGGGTAGAATGTAAACCAAGATGACAATACCCCATTGTCTACACAACCTTGACATATTTAAAGAAAAGAAAATAAGCAACAATACATTAGAAGAAACCTAGACAAATCCCATTATAGTTCATTAAATAATGAACGAAAATCGTAACAGCCCATATAATTGTATATATAAAAAAAAGAAAGTGAGAGCACTGATTGTTTGAAGTCCAATAATAATTAATACTTGACCAACTATCCCAAAAAAAAAAAATAAATTAGTACCTGACCAATTATCTAAAAAAAAAAAATTAATACCTGACCAAACTGAGAATTATATGAAGTGCTGAAATTCTCAAATGAACCATGAGCCAAAGTGATACAACTTTAAAACAAGTGAAAAAGGTGGAACAAACAACTGAAGGAACAAAAGATTTAAAGGCAGTAGCTGAATACACATAACAGGCAGTAGAAGAGGTTAGCAAAAAGGGAATAAGGCCAATAAGAGTGAGAAGAAGGCCTAGTTGGTTAAAAGACTTCCATTACTATTAAATAAGCAAGCACAAGCTTAGAGTTGCTACACCAGAGCTACAAATAATTTCGTTTGCATTTTGTTATAAACACAGTTAGTTAGTTAGTCCCTTGCTAGTAGTAGTTAGAATTGCAACTACTCTCTAATGTAGTATATATAAGTTGCACTCTTGTAAACGAGAATGACAAGAAAGATTAATCCAAATTCTTAGTTTTCTCTTAACCTCCTTCTTCTCAAAGGTTTTGTTCTTGGCCTATCAAGAACATTTCTGATACAAGTTGTACCATTTTGGTGATTTCATTGTTACTTTCCATTACAAATTTCAGTTCATCTCACTATCAATTCATCCTTTAATTCCTTTCTATTCCTCTATTGTTCTCATCAAATTCTAATCATGGCTGCTTTAACAAGATCCAAAGATCTTACATTGGACAATATAACTATACTTATTCGAGAGTCTCAAAGGGAATTAAGAGAAGAGTTCATGGGTCATATAGTTTCCATCCATGATTAACTTACCATGCTACAATCTTCCTCCCATAGTATGGCTTCTATAGATGCTAATTGTGTAATTCTTGAAGGTATGGATTCTCAACAATCTTTAAACTTCAAGACTGTCAGACTTGATTTTCATAAATTTTCAAATGGTGATCCCACTATTGGGTTGTTTAAAGTGGATCAATACTTTTTGTTTCATAAAATTATAAATACACGAAAATTAATTCTGGTTTCTTTTCATTTGGAAGGTGTGGCCTCTTCATGGTTTCAATAGATGTACAACACTAAACAATTAGAATCTTGGTCTTGGTCAGATTTTGTTCATGCCTTGAACAAAAAATTTGGACCAATTGAATATGAGGATCCTTAGGGAACTTTGTCCAAATTAACTCAAATTGGTTATATTCTTAAGTATCAATCCCAATTTGAAACTGTTTCTAATAAGGTGACAAGTCTAAATGAGAAATTCTTGAAGTGTTTTTTTTTATTTTTGTTCTTAAACCAATGATGAGAAAAGAGGTGATTGCCTATAACCAACTTCCATTCATGATGCCATTAACTTAGCAATATTACAAGACGAAAAACTAAATGAAATTAAACAATTCTTGAGATCTTGGCATCTAAACCCTCCACAAAACCTTCTCTTTTAGGCCCTAAACCACCATTATCTATTCTTCCTAAAGTTCTTACTAAAATCCTTGTTAAAAGACTGTCACCTCTAGAAATGCAACAATGAAGAAAGAAAGACATCTATTTTGATTGTGATGAAAGATTCACTCCTCGACGCAAATGCAAAAACAAAATGGTTTTACTCTTAATGGATGGGGACATTGAAGGAGATTTTGAGGTTATAGAAGAATGAACACTAGAGGAGATTGAAAATTAGATTAACATAATCCCTTAAATATTTTTCCATGCTCTCACTGGTTATCAATCACCAAAGACATTTAGGATGCAAGGAATGGTGCTTCATCACATTTCCAAGTCCTAGTGGATAAGGGTAACCCCCGAAATTTTATTCAAGAAAGAGCAGTACAGTTTTTAAAACTTCCTATTACACCATTAAATCATTTTGCAGTATAAGTTTGGAATGGTGCAATGCTTTCTTATTCAGGTATGTTCACCAATGTTTCTCTCACTCTTTAAAATCATACATTTACAATAGATTTCTTTGTGATATCCCTTCAAGGAGCTGCTATGGTACTGGGAGTTCAATTGTTACAAGAATCGGGTCCAATAACCACTGATTATGCCAAGTTAACTAAAGACTTTTGCTGGAAAGAACAATTTATTCACTTATAAGGGAATATGGGGCCTAAACTCAAATTTATTGCTACTAAACAATTAAAGAAACTATCTAGCAATGGTGGTATTGTTGCTTATTTTTAGCTTACATCTTTGAAAATACTTTGATTCTACTTGTCCATTATCTAGTTGCACTACTAATGATACCCCTTTTTCATCTACTTATTTTGTTGATGAAGATGTATTGCATATCTTGGATGAATTTTCTCATGTTTTCAAAGAACCTATATCATTACCTCTAACAATAACCAATAATCATAGAATTGGAGTTGATCATATGGCTAAACAAGTTAATGTTAAGCCCTATAGATATCCCTATTTAAAGAGAGCTGAGATTGAAAAGCTAGTCTAGAAGATGCTCAAGACTGGTATTATCCAACCTAGTCATAGTGCTTATAGTTCCCTAGTCTTATTGATTAAGAAAAAAGATGGAACTTAGTGATTTTGTGTAGATTACAAGGGGTCTCAGTGATATCACTGTTAGGGCCAAGTTCCCCATTCCAATAGTTGATGAGCTGCTAGATAAATTGTTTGGTGCAACTATCTTTTTCAAGATAGACCTCAGAGTAGGTTACCACCAAGTGAGAATGCACGCTCATAGCATACAAAAGATTGCATTCAGAACTCACACATGACATTTTGAAGTCGTTGTTGTGCCATTTGGTCTCACCAATACACCTTCAAACTTTCAAGCAACTATGAATCAAGCTTTATAGGCTTTTCTAAGGAAATGTATCATTTTTTTCTTTGATGACATTCTCATTTACAACAAAATAAGGGAGGAACATATTAAGCATTTAAGGTCTGTCCTAGCTTGCTTGCAACAAAAATCATTATTTACTAAGCAAAGCTGTTGTTATTTGTCTAAGGTTCAAGTAGGTTCATCCATGGTTTAAAATTGGTTAAAGTCCAACCCAATTGTGGGATATCAAATTTCAACAAGTTAGAAGGTTGCACACATGTGTGTGCATCAATTTGGAACATGGAAAGACCATGCGCACTAGTGTGCGCACTTCTGCACCTAGGCAGAAACTAGTGTGCACAGCAGCTGAAGTAGGAAGGCACAACACTAGTGTGCGGTGCGCCGTGCACACCAGGTAGTGCGCCTTCCAGAGAGGCATGTTTCAGGACTGGGTAAGGAGCGTGCCACGCAGCAGGCAGCGGCGCACTATCCAGAAGCTCCACCAGCGCACTCTGCCCTAGCGACGCACCACACCCTGCCGAGCGGCGCACCGCTAGGCACACTCCTTTGCAAGCATATAGGAGGCTTCAAAGCACTCCAAGACCAGTGCACACAAGGACAAAATGCACAGCATAACTTGAAGATAAATGAAGGGCTAGGATTTCAAGGAAATCAAGATCAAAGGGGTGAGATTGATTCACAAGATTGTCTAAGAAATGAAAGGCTATAAAAGGGGTTCTCAAGCCTCATTATATGATATAAGAGATACATAGAAGAACACATGAGATTAATGTGACATTGTGAGATCAATTGTAAACACTTAGAGAGAATTGTGTAAGAGTGACAAACACAAGAGGGACTCTTTGTTAGGCTGGTTGTAAACAAGAGAGAGTCGTATAGAGAGTTAGTTATAATCTCCTTTCTTTTCTTCTTGTTTCTTCAAGACCATTGTGGGTTCTTAAAGAGGATTGCTGTAACTTTGTAAGAACCATTGATTAGTGTAGAGAGTTCAGAGGAACTCACGGGGACGTAGGCACATTGCCAAACGTCGACAACAATTGCTTGTCTTCTTTTCTTTCTTTGATTTTCTGTTCTTGTGTTCGATTGCTGAAACTCTTTCTAAAAGTCACTTAAGACTTGGGTGTTTGGAAGATCACCACCTGGGCATCTTACTTAGGTGATTTCCAATAGTGGTATCAGGGCTTTGGTCAGTAGAATCAGAGCTACACACTTGGTTATCAAAGCAAGAAGTAGAAGGTACGGAGCCAAGACTCCAAGAATCAAAGATTAACTTCTTGGGTGATTCAAGAACGGTGTAAAGATCAAGATCCGATCGTGTTCTTGAAAGTTGATTAAAGAACGATGTTAAGATCCATCTTCGATCTGTGTTCTTGAGGTTAAAGAAAGCATTTGTGGGTAGTGCATAAATCTGGGATCTTGTCCGCAAAAGATGGCTTCAAATTTCTGTGTAGAGAAGTTTGATGGAAATGGAGACTTTGCCCTTTGGAAGCGGAAGATCAAGGCGGTTCTAATGCAACAGAAAGTGGACTTGGCCATTGGAGAAGATGATGCTTTTCCAGCAAGTGTCACAGAGGACCAGCAGACCGAGATGAAAAAGATGGCTTACAGCACCATTTTCTTGCACATGTCGGATAGTGTCACAAGGGAGTGCGGAGACTCAGAGGATCCTGCTGTCATATGGAAGAAACTAGATGAGTTGTTTCTTACCAAAACTCTCCCTAACAAGATTTATCTTCTTAAAAGAATCTTTTCTTTTAAAACGGATCCTAGTAAAGAGTAGCAAGATAATCTTAATGTCTTTAATAAGCTAGTTCAAGATTTGAATAGCTGTAGCATTATTTTTTCGGATGAACAATTGGCTGTCATATTGTTAAATTCTCTTCCTGATTGCTTTGATAACTTGATTAATGCCATTAAGTATGGAAGGGATACTTTGACAAAGGAGATTGTGATCAATGCCATAAGGGCACATGATTTCAAGGCCAAGATGAAGGAGAAATCAAGTGGTGATGGGTTATTTATAAGAGGAAGGCCAGCAACTCGGAATGGCAGTAGTAACCATGGTAACTACCGGGAGAAATCAAGAGGTAGAGGGCAGAACCATGGGAGATCTCACTCCAAGACAAGACTTGGAGGAGGAAGGAGATGCTTCTACTGCAACAAGGAGGGCTATTTCAAGAAAGATTGCAAGAAGAGGATATGGGATGAGAGGAGAAGCCATACCAATAATGGAGAGGCTTCGATTGCCAAGAGAGAATAGCAAGATGATGTGCTTGTTGTGTGCTCAAATGTGAGCAGGAGGCAAGGCAGTGGAAAGTGGATTCTTGACTTTGGGTGCACTTACCATATGTGCCCTCACAAAGAATGGTTCAAGAATTTCAAGGAGGTCAATGATGGAAGGGTCTTCCTGGGGAATGACAATTCTTGCCAAGTGAGAGGGATTGAAGACATCCAATTGAGGATGTTTGATGGAGTCACAAGGCTGCTGTGAAATATAAGATATCTTCCAAATTTGAAGAGGAACTTGATCTCGTTGGGGCAGCTGGATTCCATAGGGTATACATGCAAAGTATAGGGAGGAAAGAATAAAGTGGCCAAGGGATCTTTGGTAGTAATCAAGGCAGCAAGAAACGATGGACTCTATATGATCAGAGAAACAGAAACCAATGATCAAGCAGTAAGCTTGATGGCTGAGATGGACAAGGTAGCCCTTTGGCACACTCGCTTGGGACACAAGAGCGAAAAAGACCTGTAAGTGCTTAGCAAGGAAGGTCTACTTGGTGGTGACAAAGTAGAAAAACTGGATTTCTGTGAGAGTTGCATTCTTGGGAAGCAACACCGAGTCAGCTTCAACACCGGAGTGCACAAGTCCAAAGGGATTCTTGATTACATTCATTCGGACCTTTGGGGACCAGCAAGAACACTAACACAGGGAGGTAACTTTTACTTTCTATCTTTAATTGATGATTATTCAATAAGAGTGTGGGTTTATTTGCTTAGGAATAAATCTGATGCCTTGAATAAATTTGTTGTGTGGAAGAAGTTGCTGGAAACTCAAATGAGTAGGATAGTTAAGGCTTTATGAACCGATAATGGCTTAGAATTTTGCAATAATGATTTTGATAAATTATGTGAATTAAATGGCATTCTAAGGCATAGGACGGTTGTAAAAACACCCCGGCAAAATGGAGTTGCTGAAAGAATGAATAAAACTCTTATAGAGAAGGTTAGGTGCATGTTAATAGGATCTGGGTTACCAAAATATTTTTGGGGAGAAGCTGTAGCTATAGCTGCATACTTGAAAAATAGATCACCCTATAGAGCTTTAGAGCTCAAGACTCCCATGGAAATGTGGAGTGAAAAACCCCCTGAATTAAACAAACTTAGGACTTTTGGTTGTGCTGCGTATGCATATCAAAAGGAGGATAAACTTAGCCCTAGATCTAGAAAATGTTTATGTCTAGGATATGGTGACGGGGTTAAGGGATATAGGTTGTGGTCCTTAGAAAAGAAGGGTATGAAACTGATTATAAGTAGGGATGTTATCTTTAATGAATTATTATTTCTCTACTTGGAGAAAACTAACTCTGCAGGGGCTAGTGAGCAAACCAGTCTGGAAATTGTTGAGCATCGCATCAAAGAGCACTCGATTCAGGTAGAGTAGAGGAGTCAAAAGGGTTTGGACTAGGTAGAGCCCTTGGATGAAGGCCAAGCTCAAGAAACTCAAGAAGGAGAGGCTGAACAAGAAGAGGTTGATGCAGTAAATAACTATCAGCTCACAAGAGACCGGGGAAGGAGAGTAGTTAGACCACCCTTGAGATATGGGTTTGCAAATACTAACGTAGCAGCTCCTTGGAGAGAATGAGAGGTTGAACCAGAAACTTACACGGATGCCATGGAGTGTAAGGATTCGTCAAAGTGGCAGCTAGCTATGGAGGAAGAAATGGATTCTTTGATGAAGAACAACTCTTGGGAGCTGGTGCCTAAACCAGAAAAATAGAGAGTGGTGGATTGTAGATGGCTCTATAAGATCAAAGAAGGGAATACTCCAGGGAATGAAGTCTGGTATAAAGCTAGGTTGGTGGCGAAAGAGTTCCCACAAAAAGAAGGCATAGATTTCACCGAAATCTTCTCACCATTGTGAAATACAAGACGATCCGGATAGTGGTAGCATTAGTGGTCCAATTTGATTGGGAAATTGAGCAAATGGATGTGAAGACTGCATTCTTGCATGGAGAGCTTGATAAGACCATTTTCATGAGGCAATCCGAAGGCTATGAAGAAAGAAGGCAGGGAGAGCTAGTGTGCAAATTGAAAAAGTCTCTCTATGACCTAAAGCAATCACCTCGGTAATGGAACAAGAGGTTTGATTCCTTTGTAATCAGCTTGGATTTCATGAGGAGCTACTATGATTCTTGCTTGTACTATAAGGGGCAGAAAGTTGAGGAGATGGTGATAATCCTCCTTTATGTTGATGACATGTTGCTGGTTAGGAGCAGCATGGAGAGGATAAAGAAATTAAAGGCTCAACTCAGTGAGGAGTTTGAGATGAAGGATCTTAGTCATACAAAGAAGATCATTGGGATGTGTATCATCCGGGAAAGGGAGAAAAATAGATTGAAGATCTCTGAAACTTCCTACGTAGAGAAAATGATATCTAAATTCTCTATGGAAGATAGCAAACCAGTGAAGGTTCCCCTTGCTGGTCATTTCAAGTTCTCCAGCGATCAATGTCCAAGATTGGAGGTGGAGAATAAGAAAATGGAGAAAGTCCCCTATTTTAGTGCGGTTGGTTTAATTATGTACACCATGGTGAGCACTAGACCGGACATTGCTCATGCAATAAGTGTTCTCAGCAGGTTTATGAGTAATCCCGAAAAAGAGCATTGGCTTGGGATGAAATGGTTGTTGAGGTATTTGAAGGGAAGCCCAGAAGTAGGGCTGGTATATGAGAAGAGGGGTAATGCAATCTGCCTTGAGGGGTTTGCTGATTCGGATTATGGAGTAGACCAGGATAAAAGGAGATCAATTACCTCATATTTCTTCAACTTAAATGGATGTTGTGTAAGTTGGAAGGCTCAGTTGCAGCCAGTGGTAGCACTCTCAACAACCGAGGCAGAATACATAGCAGCTACAGAGGCCATTAAGGAAGCTATGTGGTGCAAAGGGTTGCTTGAAGAGTTGAAGGTACTGGATGAGCAGGTTGTGGTATTTTCAGATAGTTAAAGTGCCTTACACTTGTGTAAAAATCATGTGTTCCATGAGAGGATGAAGCATATGGATGTTCGGTATTATTTCATTCAGGAAAATGTTACGAAAGGATGCATCCATGTGGACAAGGTTGCCATGGAAGAAAATCCTGCTGACTTGGGTACTAAAGTTCTACCTCTAAGTAAGTTCAATCATTGCCTTGAATTACTTAGGATTGGAGTTGGTTAATTGGAGACTCTAGATGAGTTTGGATCCCGAAGCTTTCTGCACAATGGTTCAGGTTTTTGAACACTTAGACAAAGGTAGAGATTGTTGTTATTTATCTAAGGTTCCAGCAGGTTCATCCATGGTTTAAAATTGGTTAAAGTCCAATCCAATTATGGAATATCAAATTTCAGTAAGTTAGAAGGTTTCACACATATGTGTGCATCAATTTGGAATATGGGAAGACCGTACGCACTAGTGTGCGTACTTCTGCACCTAGGCCGAAACTAGTGTGCACAGCAGCTGAAGCAGGAAGGCACAGCTCCAGTGTGCGGTGCACCGCGCACACCAGGTGGTGCACCTTCTAGAGAGGCATGTTCTAGGACCGAGTGAGGGGCATGCCATGCAGCAGGTAGTGGCACACTGTCCAGAATCTCCACCAGCGCACTCTGCCCTAGCAGCGCACCGCTAGGCACACTCCTTTGCAAGCATATAGGAGGCTTCAAGGCACTCCAAGACCAGTGCGCACAAAGCCAAAATGCATAGCATAACTTGGAGATAAATGAAGGGCTAGGATTTCAAGAAAATCAAGATCAAAGGGGTGAGATTGATTCACAAGATTGTCCAAGAAATGAAAGGCTATAAAAGGGGTTCTCAAGCCTCATTTCACATATATATGATATGAGAGATACATAGAAGAACACATGAGATTAATGTGACATTGTGAGATCAATTGTAAACACTTAGAGAGAATTGTGTAAGAGTGACAAACACAAGAGGGACTCTTTGTTAGGCTGGTTGTAAACAAGAGAGAGTAGTATAGAGAGTGAGTTGTAATCTCCTTTCTTTTCTTCTTATTTCTTCAAGACCATTGTGGGTTCTTGAAGAGGATTGCTGTAACTTTGTAAGAACCATTGATTAGTGCAGAGAGTCCAGAGGAACTCACGGGGATGTAGGCACATTGCCGAATCTCGACAACAATTGCTTGTCTTCTTTTCTTTCTTTGATTTCCTGTTCTTGTGTTTGATTGCTGAATTTCTTTCTACAAGTCACTCAAGACTTGGTTGTTTGGAAGATCACCACCTGGGCATCTTACTTAGGTGATTTCCAACAAAAGCAAATGCCAATTTGCTCCGAATTCCATAAAATACTTGGGCCATGTCATTTCTGCTCATTGTATGGCACCTGACCAAACAAAAGTGGAAGTTATAGTAGCATGGCCTACTCCCACTAACCAGAAGAAGTTGAGAAGTTTCTTATGGTTGATTGGCTACTACAAAAAATTTATAAAAAGAATTTGCATCTATAGTTTCCGCTTTGATAGATCAATTGAAAAAAGACTTGTGTAATTGGACTTGTGAAGCTCAAACTTCTTTCTAGGACCTCAAAGCTGCTTTAATCATAATTCTTGTATTGCTTTACCAAATTTCACTCTTCCATTTGTCATTGAAACAAATACTTCAAGTGTGGGTATCGGTGTTGTCCTCTCTCAGCAAGGTTATCCTCTTGATTTCTATAGCAAGAACTTGTGTCCTAGAATACAATAGGCTTCTACTTATATCAGTGAACTATTTGTAATAACTTCTACAATAAAAAAGTGGAGACAATATGTCTTGAGTGCTAAATTCTTCATCTACACTGATCAGAAGGCTTTAAAATACTTGCTCAATCAGATCATTCAAACTCCAAAACAACAACACTATCTTGCCAAGCTACTAGGCTATAATTATGAGATCATTTATAGACCTAGTAAAGAAAACACTCATGGTGATGCTTTGTCCATATTGCACATAATGGAAACTAAGGAAGAATCAGAAGTCCTTCTCACAGCTCTATCCATGCCTACTTTTGATATCTTTGCTCAGATTGCGCATGCTAATGATAGTCACATTAGTTAATTAGTCAAACAAGTCCTATAGTGCCCCACCCAATGTCTTTCTTACATAGTCAGAAATGACATCTTATGCTATAGAGGAAAGATTTTTATGAGTGATACTATTCAGCTAAAGAAGTGATACTCAAAGAATTTCATTCCATACCATTAGGAGGCCATACAGGTGTTCATAGGACTTATATGAGAGTCGAAGCCAATTTCTTCTGAAAGAAACTGAGGAAGCAGTAGAAATGTTTGTTGAACTTTTTGATATATGCCAAAAGATTAAAAGTGAAAATAAGGCTCCCTATGGTCTTCTTCAGGCCTTATCTATTCCAAATAAAATTTGGGAAGATATCAGTATGGACTTCATCACAAATATGCTTACTTTTCAAGTTGTGACTGCCATCTTAGTTGTGGTTGATAGATTATCTAAACATGCTTATTTTGGACCATTACCTTCACACTTTATTGCAATCAAAGTTGTTGCATTGTTTATGAATTTCTAATGTGCTCTACATGGCATTCCAAGGTCTATGATTTATAATAGAGACCCTATTTTTCAAAGTTATGGAGGGAACTCTTTAGGCTATAAGAAACTAAGTTAAGGATGAGTTCTTCATACCATCCTCAAACTGATGGCCAAATTGAGGTCCTAAATAGATGCCTAGAGCATTTTTTGAGAGCTTATGCTTTTGATTAACCTACCCTAAGGGTTAAGTACTTACACCTTGCTGAGTTCCACTATAACACATATTTTCAAACTTCACTTGAAAAAACTCCATTTGAAGTAGTCTATGGAAGATTGCCTCCCTCCCTTCCTTCTTATCATAGAGGAACTGCAACCTTAGAAGCTATTGATCATGGCTTAGGAACAAGATCAGAAATTCTATAGCATGTTCAAGAACACCTTCAACAGGCGCAACATAGAATGAAACAAACAGCTGACAAGCATATAACAGAACTTACTTTTCAGGTGGGAGATTTTATGCTACTTAGATTACAACCTGTAGACAAGTCACAGTGGCTATAAGATCTTCTCAAAAGCTAAGTAAAAAGTTTTTGGTCTATTCAAAGTTCTTTAAAGAATTGGCTCAGTTATTTATCAGCTGGAACTTCCTCCGGGCTCACTCATTCACCCATCTCAAGCAATATCATGGACCTTAATATCAAATCACCCTATTGCCATTACCTTCCCTCAGTAACAACAACAAACCACAAATTTTTCCACTAGCCATAGATGGAGAAAGATACATTAAGAGGCAAAACAAGTGGATCCAATAATGGTTGGTTCAGTGGGCTGACTTACCATTAGAATAAGCTTCTTGGGAAGATTCTGAAGAACTCCAACAACTCTATCCTAATTTACACTCTGAGGACAAGTTGTCTTTTCAAGAGAAAAGTAATGATACAACTTTAAAACATGTGAAAGAGGTGGAAAAAGCAACTAAGAGAATAGAGGATACAAAGGCAATAGCTGAAGACATAGAACAGGCTGTAAAAGAGGTTAGCAACAAGGAAATAAGGCTAATAAGAATGAGAAGAAGGCCTAGCTGGTTAAAGGATTTCCATTTCTATTAAATAAGTAAGCACAAGCTTAGAGTTGCTGGACCAAAGCTACAAATAATTCAAATTCGGAGATTGGATACGCAATGGGAATGTCATAGGTGAATAACTCAAGTGCGCCTAAATCTCAATGAGCCTAGCCCATTCTCTTGGAAGTTAATGGATTTTATTTATAAAGTTAATTGCTTGATTTGTTATTATTTATTATTAACAGAAATTATGTAGCAAAATATGTTCTAACTGGTTCAGCCTGAAATCTTCTTGTATTTTGGACTTCTCTCCAGGGATTTGTGTCTACCATCTTGATGAGTGCCAAATATTGCATATATTGGCACCTTAATTTACATTTTCTAATTCTTTAGTTGTGTCCTAATATGATATTATGTGTTAGTTCTATGATTTTTAATGTTTCACTAAACTGCCATAATTGCCCGTACAGATCAGTTATTTTTGTGGATTAAACTGTATTGATTCAGGAAGAACTAGGAGATGACCCATATATGCTTGGAAAGATTCGGATGTCTATTTTCTGAAGAATGTTATGGCTCATAAACATGATTTTTCTAAAAAAATTTATGGCAGTTTTAGTAGACAAAGGTCAGGCTGCGCATGATTTCAGCGTACAGATTAGTTATTTTTGCGAATTAAACTGTATTGATTCAGGAAGAACCAGGAGATGAGCCATATATGCTTGGAAAGATCCAGATGTCTATTTTCTGAAGAATTTTACGGATCATAAATATAATTTTTCTAGAGAATGTTATGGCAGTTTTAGCAGACAAAGGTCAGGCTGTGCATGATTTCAGCGTGGACAGAAGTTTTGAAGGGCATGTGAAGGCTTAAATCCCACATCTCACATCAGTTGGAAACACATTCTACATCCTGCATCCCACATCGGATTAGAAACACTTTGCACTCATGGAGTTCCCTTATAAAAGCCTCATTTCACTTCATCAAATGGGTGTGCAATCTATGAGGCTTTGCTACCAAGGGGTGCAATCTGGAGGATTTTGTTACCAATCGGGGGGAGTGCCGCACAACAACTGTGAGTGGAATCTCTCTCTCCCTATGTATTGTTAGTTTTCATTTATTTCTTTTAAGTTTTAAAGTTTAATGTTTAGCACTTTAATGTTTGCTCTATTTTTTCCCTTGAGATTTTTGTTGTCGATTATATTTATGGGTAACTAAATTCTCAAGTGGGGCTAGGGATGAACTTGCACAATAGATGGTATTTTTGTTTATTTTTTAATTTATATATTTGATTTTCAATTACTAAAACTCTTTTGTTTTATCATTCTCAATTCATTGGTGATGTTTTCTTCTCCGAATAATCATAGAATTTATTCTATTTATGGATTTAGTCATGCTTTCTCTATTGAATGGATTAGCTCTTTGATTATGTTTGGATCAATTATTTATCTATATTGATTTTATTCTTTTCTGCAATATCGCTTCTTGAGTATAGTGTCATCGTTGGATTTTCTCAATAGTGATAATAATTTACGTATATCAAAAGTGGTGAATGATTTTTCAAAGGGTTACAATTGGTTTAATCTTTGTTTATAAATCTACACCTTCTGATTGAGAATTTTGAGAATTGAGTTCCTAATTGAGTTATTCAATGAATTAAGAATAATTAAAATACCAGATTTGTGCAAGGGATTCTTGACGCTTTACTGTTTGTCAAATTTGAATACTTTCTGCGTTAGTCACTTTGCTTCACTTTAATTTGCATTTAAAAATTAATCTTTGTTCTCCATTAATCATTTAATATTTTTCTTTAGTTTCTTTGTTCCTTCTACTATTCTTTAAATTTGTCTCTCTGTGGAATCGACAACCCAAAGTTATGCTACAGCTACCGCGTTATTCTTTAGGCGTAACCACATCTCTACAAAGTTATGTGTACAATCACAAAGACGGAAAGTACACAAGTTTTCACCACTCAAATGCCTTGTCTTTCTCTTAAGAAAAATAGTGGAGTTTTTATTATTTATTATCTAATGTCTTTATCTCAAATAGCTAAACAAAGCAACCAAAAGTACTCCCAAGTTCTAGCCCATTTCTTTCATTTACTAACTACACATGCAATTTTCTTGTCATTTTTTTAAAAAACTTTTGGATATGTTACTTTTATTTTCATTATTTGGCATAACTGCTAATGCAATTTTTGTCTTTAGGGGAATAAGCCAACGTGGAGAGACATGCAATCGTTATACGTGCAACGTTCATATGAAACTGATGCTTGATCAAGGCAAGTCTACTTCCTCATGAAGGAACTTTATCCTCACGCAGTCTACTTCCTCATGAAAGAACTTTATCCTCACGCGGTCTTTCATGACCAAGACTATTGTGGCTTTGGCTCTCTCAATTTATTGATTTTACACATCACGTTCTATATGATTTTCAATAATTTTCATAATTTTTTAAATAAAATTGTGTATTATTTTCCTACAAATCATAAAACTTCTATCAATATGCTATCAATAATATTTAAACACTAACTTAAACAAATATATAAAATTTTCGAGAGCCATTCACACAATAATCACAAAGATTCACGCTATACTTAAATTTTTTTTTTAAAAATAAAATTAACTTGCTCAATCAATTATTAATTTCATTTACATGTCAACAAATATATGCATGCAATTTTGATTTAATTTGACTTCAACTGTGGAGAAAACTGAATATCAAATAACGCAAATTTGAATTTTAGAAAATTTTAGAAAATATTATTTTTAATTTATTATTCAAAAACTAATATTAAATAATCCAAGAAAAATATTTTTTGGAAATATTAAAAAATCATAAATAATTTTATGATTAAAAAGAAATTTTTTGCATCTCTAGTCGCCGCCATGTGTCGGCAACGATTCGAGGTAGTACTTATTATTTAAAACTATCAAAAACCCTAACATTCGTGTGGGTGGCACGTGTAAGCCATGTACGCGTCGTCTTCCCGTTGTCGGATCATGATCGGACTGGCGGCAGATGCATCGTCAGACGATGCTGATCACAATGGTAGGTTTAGTTCTGGGTTTCAGCTGTCTAAATAAGCAAGTGAATGCAGCCATTCTCCCTGGGTGCTTGGGGAAGGGTCTGTCTAGTGAAGTATTCAACCTCCAGACCCATTCTTTACTCTGAAAACACCAGATTTGTCGGGGCTTTTTTCTTCCTCTACAAGAATCCAAATATTGCGTGCCATATACTATTGGAAATCTTGAAAGAAGCTCTAACTATGTAAATTTTATGTCACAAATTTAATCGTATAAATTATGAAATAATTCAAAATTTCGGCCATTATTTATAAGGTTTGATTTTTTTTTATCTCCTCTAAGAGAGTTAGCCTACTAAACTTTGCAAATTTGATCTACATATTTTAGATTACATTACCCTAAAATATCACAAATTTAGACAAAAAATGAAAAAAAGTTACCATATTTTTCCCATTAAACTTTCAAAAATGGGATTTGTTTGGTTCTTTGTCCATAAAGAATGTTAGGCTCTTATATTTTCCAGATTTAATCTCTAATATGGTAACTACTTTCATGAAAAAAAAAAAAAAAATTTGTGGCTTAAGATGCAATATGGAAGAAGTTTCCATTTTCAACCAATAGCATTCATATTTTCAGGTTTCTCAATCATACATACATTTTTCATCAATTTAACACATGTTATCATGTTCAAAGAGAATATTTATGCCTATATAATGAAAACACGGGCTCTGATACCAATGTTAACAGAAATTACATAACAGAATCTGTTCTTATTAGTTTAGCCCGAAATCTTCTCGTATTTTGTGGAGAGCATGAGAGTTAAAGAAAGTTTGAACTAACAAATCGTGCCCTTTATTATTTGATCAATGAATGTTATTTTGTCGGGTCAGGCTGCTCATCATAGGCACATGATTCGATCCGGATGTCCAACATTTATCAATGATCATTCAAGCATACAATGTTATGAACAATTTGAATCACACATTTATCATTGCAGTTATAAAAAGTAATACAACATCCAAACAAGATATCTTCCATTCATAGCAAATAAAGAGAATGAAAAGTGTGATTAGAAGGAAATAACTAAAGATAGAAGTGCCTAAACAAGATTTACATCCCAAAAAATTGAATATATTGAAAGATAAACAATAAACTAAACCATTCACAAGTGCATAAAATAAACCATTCACCATAGCAAATATAGAATGAATAAAATGACTCCATTCCATTCATCCAAGATCAAGAGAAAACGTAAAACAACAACTAATCACAACAAGAAAGCATATTAAATCACTCAATTACATCAATTTATCCAAATAAGACCATATATAAGCATAACCTTGTTATCATCCAATATTCAAACATAGGCAAGCAAGATATGTCATGATCATCAAAAGACAACATCTTATTCATGCATTCTTAGTCAAGACAGTAGTTATTTCATGGCAAATCAAGTATACATTCATGGAGAAAATAGCAAGGAACACATAGAACATGTATAGCATCATGTAAGCTATGAAGACTAGGGTTTAACATGCAATAATTCTAATCTAAACAACTAAACATATGATCATGCAATAAATCTAAACTTAAACTAATCTAAGTCTACATGTATAACCTAGGAACACCTATCATCAAACAATTATGCATCAAATCCATTAAATTCCATCAAAGCATGTTCTTTTTTATAGTAGTGTACCCTTCAAGTCAATAGTATTCGGTTTCTAAGCATATTAATTATAATTGATCTTATTCATTTATTGACAATATTATTAATTATGGCAATAATAATATTTATAATGTTTTAATTACAACCATTAAATGTGTTTACATGATAAGGCCTATAGAATAGAAGAACTGAAAATAAGCATCATGATGAGATCATGTTTATGAGAAGTATTTCCATAAAATTCATTCTTAAATGTTCCTAATCATAGGATCACTAAGAAGAGAATTAGTTAATCTGGATAGATTAGTACATATGATGTTTCCTTAAGGAGTTGAGGGTTATTGATCTCATGGTCACTAATGTATGAGACACTAAAACAAGCTATGTATGTGCTTGTTAGAGAATAGGTACACCGAATGAATTATTTTAAGTAATTCCTAATGGATATTTTACTAGCTGTCAATAGGAGCTCTCATGTTGTAGTTGTGTAAGTGATCCTTAGACTTGAGGCACCATGGATGCCCTGTGTATAGGCCATCATGCTTTGATGCTACTTAAAGGTGATTATAATCATGTGACATATAAAGGTAGTAATTGGGCATGACCACTTATGCATAGAGGTATGTGAGTGTATAATAGAGGATTCATTACTCTCAATAAAAGAGAGAATGCCTTATGTGATATGATTAAGTCATAACTTAGAAATTCCTTTGCTAAGGTAAGGTGCAAATTAGAAAGGAGTTTCTAATTTCACAATTTAAGTTATGTACTTGAAATCGAGTTACATATGATTAAATGATTAAGGTTTGACAGTAATTCCAAACCTTAAGTTTAATCAAGGACATTGTAAGATGGAATGATTGAATTACACGATAACTAACAACAAGAAGGTTCATATAAATTCATATTGTCTGGGTAATCATGATATACTGCTAGGTATCACTCATGATTTGTAGAACCCTTAAGAATTAATTAATTATCATTGAAGTAATTAAAAAGGTTTAATTCTAACAAATTAGAAGGAGTTCTAATTAAATTAGACGAGGTCCAATTGTCACGTAAAAGTGATGACCTACTGCTAGCATAATATTGAATCTAAAAGGTCACACACAAAAAAAGACAATTATTATAATAAATTAAGGAGGCAATGGAGAGATTCTAGGAATTAAATTAAACTAAGGGTTTAATTATAATTCTAGAAAACCTAGTGCCTTTAGGAGTGAAGGTTCTATATAAATAGGAGCTTCTATTTGATGAAAACCCTAATGGTCATAATTAGAGATAAATATCAGATCTTAAGCTCTCTTTCTAAAAGCTACCAACTGAAATTTCCCAAGGAGCTAACACTCTTGATTTTTGGCCACCATTGATTGGAGATCTTTGGTTCTTCATTGCTTGTGTGCATACACTTAGAGGTCAGACGCTTGAATAGCTCATGAACTCATCTCTAAAGATCCAATCAAAATCTCCATTGAGGTATAAACCCTAACCTTGCATGGTGTTTGATTATCTCATTCTAATACATTCATAGATAGTTTTTGAGATTTGAATTTATCGATATGAAAATTTTTAAATTTTTGTTGTGTTTAAATACCGGTAGACTTACATTTTTCAATTCCAATTTAATTTAATTCTATAACCTTGATTTCATGTTAAAGATCTTGATCCATGTTAACATATTATAGGAATGATTTGAATTAATTAAAATCAAGTAAACATGCAAGGGAAAACAATTAAAGCAAAAACAACATGAAAACAAGACTATGAAAAACAATCAGGTGGGGACATCATTCCAAAGTAGCACCTTTGCAAATGCCACTCTAGAATGCCACCAAGGGCAAATCTCATCTTGAAGTGGCACCCCACTTAGGAACCTTGGCTACTTTTTAGGTTTTCTTGATTCTTTGATCCAAATTTGATTTTATGAGTCTAAAATTATTCTAACACGTAAAAATAATTAATTTATTCAACGATAATAATTTTGATCATACAATTATGCAAAAATATTGAATCAAATAAGATATTAAATCAACTATTATCAATAATAATTGAAGACAGACAGTCAACAAGAGAACTGTAGGGGGAATTGAGCTTAAATGTAAATATAACTGAAAAAAGTTGAATGGCTGCTTAGTTAATCATATTCATATCTAAAGTGAAAGAACCATCAACAAGCTTCAACATTAATGGCAGCCTAAAGTGTCTCTTTTTCATGTAGGCATGAAAAAACTTGAATTATGGTCTCCTTCTTTGAGTAAATGTACCATGGATTTTTCTTTCCACGGAGTTTCCTCTTAGCCCTCAAGCAACTTAAAAGAGATTGGGCATCGACTAAATTCTTATGACCCTCCTCTGATCTGAGATGAATCAAAGTTTCCTTAGCCATAAAGACTGCTTGGTTAACTGAAGTTATCTATTGATTTAAATCTCCAAGGACCTCTCAGTTCCATTTTTTGAATAATTTTCTCCTAACCTTTAGTTTCTCAAACAAATTATTGCCGCATTAAGCCAATGAGATTGAACAAAGAAAAGATATTGCTCATAATCGGTCCACATCTGCAAGAACTTAAAGGAGTTTCTTATTGATAACTGGGGAACGAAATTGAGAAATAAATGATTATGATCTTTTATATATATATATATATATAGAATTGGGTTAGTAATCAAGTCATGGTTCTATTGTTCAACATGATTTGAAATTTCGAGATCATAATCTCATCATCGGATCTGATATGTGGCACATTCTAATAATTGGGACGAAATTGGGTGGCTACCGTCAGCAAAGATCTTGATAATTATTTTATATAAGAAGTTGCACAAACTAATAGGCCGAAGATTCAGAAAGGAGTATGATTTATTAGTTTTAGGAATGAGAACCATAATAGTCAAAGTATATGATCTCGGCATAGGACCACCTCTGAATAAATCTTGGATTATCAAAACCACATTGGTTTTAATAATATGCAAACAACCCTAAAAAAATTCCTTGTGAAACCATCCATTTCTACGATTACAACACAACCACTCCTATTGCAACTGGAAAGTAAAGGAAAACAAATGCAAAAAATAATCATTGTTGGATGATTCTCTATGTGTCCCTTTATGATTGATTCTGTTGCTATTTATACTACTTCAGGCTTAAACAGTTGCACTGATATTTCCTAAGAGTCTCCCACATTTCCACTTCCTCACAATCTCTTGATTAAATTCGCTGAGCATGCCATGTATCAAAATATTTAACTCTACTACGTGAGTCATAGTTAATCGTGGTCACTTTTACCTTAACCAGTTAAATGCACGATTCTTGGGTTATCTTCTATCCCTGAATAGCCAGATTGACTGTTTGACTTATCCATCATGTTCGAGGTCGAGGTATTAAAAATTCCTTTGAGCTCATTAGCCTCAAACCCTCGAGTTATACTGCTTGTCTCGATGTAAACTCAAGCTTCTCTTTTAAAAAGCCATTGTTTCGCTAGCCTTTTTACGGTTGATCATCTTATTTTATTTAATGCTCCTATTATGCCTCTTCTTTATCCAATCGTATTCTCTCCTACTTACTAGGACCTTTACACGTGGCCTAATCAAGATATGCTACAACATTAAATTATTTTTGTTATAAATAATTGCCCCACACACGCGATTAGTTTGAAGATGAAAACCATTGAGGGTGATTACATAGGATCCTTTACCACTTTAAGCTAGTGGAATCAATTGTACTTCCATACCCAATAAACACTTTATAACCTCTTCTAATTTTCCTCAAACATTTTCTTTACAATCCCTAATGTTTCCAAATTCTTTCAGCACTTTCAATCTTCTATTTCATCTCTTATTTTTCAAATTTCTTCCATCTTTTAATGGTTGCTAAAGGAAAGAACATTTGTGATGAGTGCTAAATATTACATGTTTTAGCCCCTTAGTTTACATTTGTTGAGTTCTTAATTATGTTATTTCGTACTATTTTATCTATTTTCTGTGTTTTTATTGGTTTTGGAATAAAATGAAGCAATGTTGAAACTTCAGGGCTTAAAGAGCAAAGCTGAGGATGCCTAGTGCGATCGAGCTCACAGGATATGCGATCGATCGCACCTGCGATCGTGCGCACACGGCATGAGATCAATCGCACCTGCGCTTAAGCGCACAAGACTTGCGATCGATCGCAATTGACTCGCACATCCTAGATTGGAAAGGAAACTTTTGATACTGCATATATATTGCAATGCACTATGATGCGCTCGAGCGCAACAAGGCTACGATCGATCGCAGTTGACTCGCACATCCCACATCGGATAGGAAACCCTTACAGCGCACCAGACGCATTGCATCGCACCATGCTGCGATCGATCGCACCAGACTTGCGATCGATCGCACCAGACTTGCGATCGATCGCAAAGAGGCAGTATCCCACATCGAATTTACAGTTCATTGTACTCCGAGAATTCCTTTATATAAACACTATCCTACCTCATTATTTGGTGTGCAGTCTGGTGGATATCTACTAGTATTCTAGTAGATATCCTAAGGGCTTTTGCCACCACCGGGGGAAGTGCTGCCCAACAGCGTGTGGAATTTCTCCCAATGTACAGTCAGTTTTAATTCTTTTCCAGTTTTTAATGCTTAACACTTTTTATTATGAAATTTAGTTTCATGATAATGGGTGGCTAAAATCTTCAGCTAAGGTTGAAGATGAAGCCTCGCCATTGTTTAGCATTATATTTTCAGATATGTTTATACAATTCTGATATGTTTAGTTTAAATGTTCTATTTCAATTGTTTGAGTAAATTCTTACGATTGATAGTTTAATTGTTATGTTGAATATTCTGCGTGTTTCATTCGATGGATACATCGAATCCTTTTCGATTAAATTGGATTTCCTTTGTGATTTGTTAAAAGCGGATACATTGGATGCTTTTGGTTTAATTGGGATATTCGTTGTTTTTTATTGGATTCAAGGAATGTTAGATAGATTATTTTTTATATAGAACATGAAGATATATGCTTTACTTTGGTTGGGTAGATTCTGAAACCTTAGTGTTTTCATCATTAGTTATTAAATCAATTTAGTTTAGTTTAGTTTATATTTGTTTTGCAAAAATATAATTCACAATTTGGAACTAGGTTAAAATAAGGTTAGTTTAGATAAAAAGCTATTTTCACAACGCATTCCTTGTGGATTCGACCTCGCACTTGCACAACACTATATTTCAAACGATTTGTGCGCTTGCGAGTAATTTAAAACTCACAACAAGTTTTTGGCACCATTGCCGGGGAGTGTTTTTGTTTGTGAAATTTTTGTCTAAATTGATTTTATTTTTCTACTAGTTTAGTTAGCATTTTTGTTTTATTTTGCTTTCTATTTTATTTTATTTTGCTGCTTCTGCTAGTTAGTTTGTTTTACTGTTTTCTGTTTGGTTTATGCTTGGTCGGAGATCCCTGAATTTAGAATTGACACATTTAGATCTAGATTTAGAAAGAACTCTAAGGAGACAAAAGAAGTCACTTGCTGAACAAAAGACAATTGAGATGGGAGAAAACTTGAGGAACCAAGAGCAACCTGGAGCGTGGAACGTGGACTCCACCACGTCCCTGAGAGATTTGTTCGCACCAGTTGCGACTAACTCATCTTCCTGCATCGTGTTGCCACCCACCAATGCTACTTATTTTGATTTAAAGCCACATGTCATCCAACTCCTACCCTCATTTCATGGCTTAGATCTTGAAAATCCTTACAGCCATGTAAAGAAGTTCAAAGATATTTGTGCCACATTCAAGTTCCAGAACTTCTCTAAGGAGTCAGTCCATCTTAGACTTTTCCCTTTTTCTCTTCATGATAGAGCTAGGGCATGATTGGATTCCAACACGTCCGGGTCTATTACATCTTGGGAAAATCTACTAAGTAGATTCTATAATAAATTTTTCCCAATGTCTAGAGTGAATGAGTACCGAAAGGAGATTAGTTCTTTCACTCAGAAGGAGGATGAGAAGTTTTCTGAGAGTTGGGAGCATTTTAAAGAGTTACTAATTAGATGCCCTCCACATGGATATGAGAAGTGGAGACTTGTTCAATTCTTCTACCAAGGGTTGACTCAACCCAACTGTAGCATGATCGAGTCTATAAATGGGGGGCATTCTTAAGTCTGACAGGGGATGAAGCATACAAGGCATTGGACAAGTTGTCCGACAATTCGTAGCAGTGGGATTTTTCAAGCTGTCGGGATAAGTCCACTCGTGCTCCTAAGAAAGGAGGCATCTATGAGATTAAGGAGGAGACTAATTTGAAGATAAAGATAGATGCTCTCACCAAGAAAATTGACGCTCTCACTATGGGCAAGTCCATCAATGCTGCCAATACAATTAATGACGATTGCTGTTCCATCTGCACTAGTCCTATGCATTTAGCACAGAATTGTCCATCTATGCCGGCTTTTGCCGAGTGTCCCACGGAACATGTAAACGCTTTCAATGACTATAGAAGGCAATCAGGTGGATCCTACACTGAGACTTACAATCCAGGGTGGCGGAACCACCCTAATTTTTCATGGAAGCAGAACCAATCGCTGAATCAGGGAGGAGCCCCTTATCATGCTCACAATAAATAACCTTCTAGATTACCTCCACTAATTCAAAGTCATTGTCGCTCAGTCCATCCAGCACCAGCATATGCTTACCATACTCCGACTCAAGCGCCAACGCCGGTTTCACAGTCATTGGAGGACACCTTCAAGGAGTTCATGAAAATGACCGACCAATCCATCAGTGAAGTGAGGAGTGCGACAATAGTAAACACCCAAGTGATTGCCAATCTAGAGAGTCAAATGGGGCAAATCACAAGTCACTTGGGTGAAAGAGAAAAGAGAAAGTTCCCCAGTCAGCCTGTGACCAACCCGAAGAGACAATTTGTGATTGGAAATTTATCAACTTCTACGCACGGGGAGGAACAAATGCAATCGATTGTCACATTAAGATCTGGGAGACAAGTGGACAATCGAGTGAAAGAGAGCCCTGCTATGCAGCAAGGGAAATAAAGTGGTAACAAGGAGAAGAGAGATGCTGAGCCATCTACAGCCACTCCTACTGTGAATGACCCTCCTAGGTCGTTTGTACCTAAAGCACCTTACCTTGAGAGATTACAAGCACCCAAGAAAGGAGGGAAGTTTGAAGAAATTCTTGAGGTGTTCAAGCAAGTCCAAATCAATATTCCACTTTTGGACGCCATCGAGCAAGTGCCATCATATGCCAAGTTCTTAAAGGACTTAATCACTATCAAGAGGAGGATGAATGTCCCGATGAAGGCATTTTTTACCGAGCAGGTTAGCTCAATCCTTTAGTGCAGGTTGCCAATCAAGTATAAGGACCCAGGGTGTCCTACCATCTCTTGCATGATAGGATTCAGCCAGATTGAGAGGGCTCTATTGGATTTAGGAGCTAGTGTGAATCTTCTACCCTATTCATTCTATTTGCAGTTAGGGTTAGGAGAATTGAAGCCCACATTGACAACACTTCAATTGGCTGATAGGTCAGTGAAAATACCACGGGGAGTAGTTAAGGACATTTTGATAAAGGTAGATCAGTTTTATTTTCCTGTGGATTTTATTGTGCTAGATACTGAGCCAGTCCAGAATATAGGGATTCAGATACTGGTGATTCTAGGGCGACCATTTTTAGCCATGGCTAACGCCCTAATCAATTGTAGGGCAGGGGTAATGAAGATTTCCTTCGGAAATATGACAGTGGAGTTGAATATTTTTGATATCACTAAACAACCGCTGAAATTTACTGAAGTGAGAAATATATACTTAATAGAGGAAATTATTGAAGATACGGTGGATGAATCAAGCATGGAGGGCCCCCTAGAGGCATGCTTTGCTCAGTTTGGAGAGGATCTGGATTTGGATAAGTTACTTGAGCAAGCAAATGCCATTTTAGAGTCTGCTCCTACGGAGAGTAGTGAGAAGGAAGAGACTGAAGAACTTGAGCATCCTAAGAAGGAACTTAAACCCTTACCGAAAAATCATCAGTATAAGTTCCTAGGTCCAGCAGAGTCTTTGCCTGTGATTATAGCTTCAGATTTGGTTGAGACTCAAGAGGAGAAATTATTAGATGTGTTGAGAGAACACAAGGAAGCTATAGGCTGGACTATTGAGGATATGAAGGGAATCAGCCCCTTGTTGGTAATGCACAAGATACATTTGGAGGAGAATGCCAAGCCATCGAGGGAGCCACAAAGAAGGCTCAACCCAGCTATGCAAGAGGTTGTGAGGGCAGAAGTAATTAAGCTGTTAGATGCAGGGATCATTTATCCCATCTCTGATAGCAAGTGGGTGAGCCCGATTCATGTCGTGCCCAAGCGAGCTGGATTAACGGTAGTAAAAAATAAGGACGACGAGTTGGTGCCAACTCGTGTTCAGTCAGGGTGGAGAATGTGTATAGACTACTGTAAACTGAATGCTGCTACAAGGAAGGATCATTTTCCACTCCCATTTATTGATCAGATGGTGGAGCGTTTGGCTGGGCACGAGTATTATTGCTTTTTGGATGGTTATTCTGGATATAACCAGGTCCCTGTGGACCCCGAAGATCAGGAGAAGACAACATTTACCTGTCCTTTTGGGACATTCGCCTACCGTCGCATGCCCTTTGGGTTGTGCAATACACCTGCTACTTTTCAGCGGTGCATGGTCAGCATATTCTCTGACATGGTGGAGCGTTCTTTAGAGATTTTCATGGATAACTTCTCTGTCTTTGGTTCATCATTTGAGGAGTTTCTGCACCATCTCACTTTGGTTTTAGTGCGGTGCAAGGAGAAAAACCTGGTGCTTAATTGGGAGAAGTGTCATTTTATGGTCAAGCAAGGTATTGTACTGGGGCACATTATATCCCATCGGGGGATTGAGGTAGACAAAGCGAAGGTGGACCTGATTTCCAACCTTCCACCCCCACGTACAGTGAAAGAGGTTCGATCTTTCCTGGGCCATGTAGGATTTTATAGGCGATTTATCCAGAATTTCAGCAAGATCACTCGGCCCTTGTGCAAGTTATTAATGAAGGATGCCCCATTTGTATTTGATGAAGATTGTAAGAAAGTATTTGGGGATCTGAAGAAGATTTTGATGTCCACACCCATTATTCAGTCACCCAACTGGGGTGTGCCTTTTGAAATTATGTGTGACGCATCAGATTATGCTGTTGGAATTGTTTTGGGGCAGCGTGTTGACAAACTTCCCCATGTTATCTATTATGCAAGTCGAACTCTAAACGACGCACAACTCAATTACTCTACCACTGAGAAGGAGTTGCTAGCAGTCGTTTTTGCATTAGACAAGTTCAGATCCTACTTGTTAGGATCTAAAGTCATTATCTACTCGGATGCTAAATCTCATCTTATCCGATGGATCTTGCTACTTCAAGAGTTCGACATAGAGATTCGGGATAAGAAAGGTTCCGAAAATGTGGTGGCAGACCATTTGTCTAGATTGATTGTGGATTTCACTGAGGTCGCCACTCCCATTTCTGAGACCTTTCCTGATGAGCAATTGATGCACATTGCTCACAATCCCACACCATGGTTTGCTGATATAGTGAACTACCTTGTCACTAGTCAAATGCCTTTGCATTGGGGGCGACAAGATAAATCAAAGTTTTTGGCCATGGTAAGACATTTTTTCTGGGATGATCCTTACTTGTTCAAGTATTGTCCCGATCAGATCATCAGAAGGTGTATTCCTGAGCATGACCAATCTAATATCATCGCCTTCTGTCATGATCATGCTTATGGAGGTCATTTCAGTGCTAAAAAGACCGCTGCAAAGATTTTGCAGTACGGATTCTATTGGCCTACCCTGTTCCGAGACTCTCACACCTACTGTGTATCTTGTGAGCGTTGCCAAAAGCTAAGGAGTATTTCTAGGAGGAATATGATGTCCCTCAACCCCATTCTGATTGTTGAGATTTTTGATGTGTGGGGAATTGATTTTATGGGACCTTTCCCAAACTCCTTTGGCTATCAGTACATTCTAGTTGCTGTGGACTATCTATCCAAATGGGTGGAAGCAGTTGTATGCAAGACCAATGACCATAGAGTTGTGGTCTAATTTTTGAAGAACAATATCTTTGCTCATTTTGGTACGCCTCGAGCAATTATTAGTGATGGAGGTAAGCATTTTTGCAACAGGATTTTTAAGCTGTTGATGAAGAAGTATTTCATCACACACAAAGTTGCCACCCCGTATCACCCATAGACGAGTGGACAAATGGAAATTTCCAATCGTAAGATTAAGCACATTTTGGAGAAAACTGTGAACCCTAATAGAAAGGACTGGTCTCTGCTTGACTGATGCACTGTGGGCATATCGAACAGTATTCAAGACGCCAATTGGCATGTCTCCATACCGTATTGTGTATGGAAAAGCCTGTCACCTTCCAGCCGAATTAGAGCATAGAGCCTATTGGGCTATCAAACAGCTGAACTTTAATCTTTTAAAGGCTGGATCCCAAAGGAAGCTCCAACTCAATGAATTAGAGGAGCTGCGAAATGATGCATATGAGTGTGCACGGTTATATAAAGCACAAATGAAGAAGACTCATGACCAAAACATTTTGAGACGAGCTTTCGAGCCGGGTCAAAAATTTCTTCTTTACAACTCACGCCTGTATCTTTTCCTAGGCAAGCTCAAGTCTCGATGGACCGGCCCCTTTATTATTCGGTCAGTTTTTCCTCATGGGGCCATCGAGATTGAGGATCCAAAGAATGGTAACACTTTCAAGGTAAATGGGCAGAGGCTGAAACCATTCTTGGAGTTGAGGAGTCCGGACATTGAGACAATATTGTTGACGGATCCTATTTACTTTGATTAAGGGTCATCTACTAAGGAGAGTCTGGCTGAAGACTTTAAACTTAGCGCTCATGAGAGGCACTCCACAGCTTATTTTTTATTTGTTTATTATTTTACATATTTATGCTTAATGTTTGTTTCCAGTATTTTTTGTTTTCTAGTCTTTATTTTTCAGGGACAGCGCGTACTGCAGATCAAGTTTGGACGTATGCTATGAGCCATACCAGTCCAGATAGTTCTCAATATCCCAGGTCAACTCTTTCCATATTATTCACACATTGGGGTCAATGTGTAATTTAAGTTTGGGGGTATAGGAGACACATTACACACACTTTGTCCTAATTTGTTGTTTTTTTTAATGCATGCTCATGTTATTTTGAAATTTTGGTTGATCTAAACAATTTCTGTGATATGATTCATTAGTGAGCTTAAATTTTGGAACACATGATCTGTTGATAAAGTTTTAAAATTTAGTTACTTACTTGAGGCATTCGAGAATTCACATGTTTGATCTCGAATCTAACACGAGCACATTAGTACGCATTATGTGAGGTATGACATGTGATTTTGATGTGTATGTTTCTGTCTTAACTGAAACTGGATGACTTGTTGGATCAACACTTTGGCATAATAAAAAAAATGATGAAAAGAAAGTGATGTTCATAAATAAACTTCCCACTGAGTAACTGGACCTCTTGCCTCAGTAAGCAGTGAGTGTTCACATCAAAAGGTTGGAATTTTGTTTAATAGTATTAAGGCCAGTTTAATTTCGTAGCCTTTTTGACTCGAATTAGTAAGTCCTAAGGGGTGTCTGTACACCTAATGCCCTAAAACCATCTGGTTTGGGAGTCATTGAATCAACACTCGCTACATGGGTCAATTAGAAAGCTTAAGGGAACTAAACATAGCTTAGCTTTATTATTATAATAAAGTAAAATAAAAAGAGATAATAAAAACTATGCCATTTTCATTCATTCTAATGGGAAATGCGGTGAATCTTGAGACTTAGAGACCTTACACATTTGACTCATTCGGAAGCTTCATTTTTATTTGCTAATTCACTTTACACTGAGTCAGACTTATGATGCATTAACCTGCCTTTTGTAAGTAATTAGATTTTAACATTTCTGTTCATTACGAAGATGGGTTTATCTTTTTAAGCTTGCTTATGAATCATTATCATGATGGTGTGTGCTCCTAAAATCTTTGGATACCATGAGTTATGAACTTATCTTTATATTCTTTGTTTTTCATTTAATTTTTAGTTTCGTATTGCTATGGGACTAGCAATATGTAAGTTTGGGGGTATTTGATGAGTGCTAAATATTACATGTTTTAGCCCCTTAGTTTACATTTGTTGAGTTCTTAATTATGTTATTTCGTGCTATTTTATCTATTTTATGTGTTTTCTATGTTTTTATAGGTTTTGGAATAAAATGAAGCAATGTTGAAACTTCAGGGCTTAAAGAGCAAAGCTGAGGATGCCTAGTGCGATCGAGCGCACAGGACATGCGATCGATCGCTCCTGCGATCGTGCGCACACGACATGAGATCAATCGCACCTGCGCTCGAGCGCACAAGACTTGCGATCGATTGCAATTGACTCGCACATCCCACATTGGAAAAGGAAACTTTTGATACTACATATATATTGCAGCGCACTGTGATGTGCTCGAGCGCAACAAGGCTGCGATCGATCACAGTTGACTCGCACATCCCACGTCGGATAGGAAACACTTACAGCGCGCCAGACGCATTGCATCGCACCAAGCTGCGATCGATCGCAACTTACAGCGCGCCAGACGCATTGCATCGCACCAAGCTGCGATCAATCGTACCAGACTTGCGATCGATCGCAAAGAAGCAGTATCCCACATCGAATTTACAGCTCATTGTAATTCGAGAATTCCTTTATATAAACACTATCCCACCTCATTATTCGATGTGCAGTCTGGTGGATTTCTACTAGCATTCTAGTAGATCTCCTAAGGGCTTTTGCCACCACTGAGGGAAGTGCTGCCCAACAGTGTGTGGAATTTCTCCCAATGTACAGTCAGTTTTAATTATTTTCCAGTTTTTAATGCTTAGCACTTTTTATTGTGAAATTTAGTTTCATGATAATGGGTGGCTAAAATCTTCAGCTAAGGTTGAAGATGAAGCCTCGCCATTGTTTAGTATTATATTTTTAGATATGTTTATACAATTCTGATATGTTTAGTTTAAATGTTCTATTTCAATTATTTGAGTAAATTCTTACGATTGATAGTTTTAATTGTTCTGTTGGATATTCTGCGTGTTTCATCCGATGGATACATCAAATCCTTTTCGATTAAATTAGATTTCCTTTGTGATTTGTTAAAAGCGGATACATTGGATGCTTTTGGTTTAATTGGGATATTTGTTGTTTTTTGTTGGATTCATGGAATGTTAGATAGATTATTTTTTATATAGAACATGAAGATATATGCTTTACTTTGGTTGGGTGGATTCTGAAACCTTAGTGTTTTCATCATTAGTTATTAAATCAATTTAGTTTAGTTTAGTTTATATTTGTTTTGCAAAAATATAATTCACAATTCGGAACTAGGTTAAAATAAGGTTAGTTTAGATAAAAAGCTATTTTCACAACGCATTCCCTGTGGATTCGACCTCGCACTTGCACAACACTATATTGCAAACGATTTGTGCGCTTGTGAGTAATTTAAAACTCATAACAATTTGCCTTGGTAATGTCTCTCCTAAATAATAACTTCATCGTATCATTTTACTTTCACCTAGTAAAGAAATAAGGGGCCGTATCTAATAAATCTATTAAGAAAGAGACCAATGTTGGGTTTTTTGCTCACACAAGAGACATCTTTCAATATTTTAGAGAACAAGGCCAGCTGTATGAGAACCTAGTTAATCTTATCTCTAGAGACTCTCCTGTTAATGGTTGGTTCGTTCCCACTAAAAGTCTTCCCTATTTTTTTGGTTTTGCTATGGTCGAACCTTCTTTTTCTAGTGAAGGGGTTGTATATCCATATGACCCCGTTGATTTCCCTCTATTTCAGAAAGGGCCCTAGACTTTGTCATGGAATTCTTGGTGCACCGACACTTCAAATACATCTTGGTACCATGTTAGTGACAAATGGTCTACCTAGGTAGAAAAAGTTACTGCTTATATGTTCGAGGTGTTGCAATCCTTGACACACAACATGTATTTGAACCATCTTCTATTGAGTGTTCTATTACTCTTCTGGTCATCGATATCAAACACTTTCCACTTTCCCACTGGGCAACTTACCATCACAATCGAGGATGTATTTGTACTTATGAACATTTCACCAACAGGTTTTGCTATGCATTCTCACATATCAATATGCGAGGTAGGGTTTGTCTTCCCAATAAAGAGTTGTCTTAGTTTCAGTGTTTTCCTTTCTGACCACATGGTGTGTGTGTGTGTAGAGTTGACTGCTCTTTACTTATATCTTATTTGCAAATACTTGGGGTGTGTGTCTGCCAAACGGGTCACTAAGCAATTTTTGGCAATTGTAAATGAACTAGCTCATGGAAAAATTGTTGGCTTGGCATTGTTTGTAGTTGCCAACTTATATAGGTGTATATACGATATATACATGATATGGTTTCCTTCTTCTTTGGATGGTCCCTTATGGCTCCTTCAGGTTGGGCTTACCCATATTTTCCAGTGTTTGCTCTAATCACTCGAGCTGGTGGAAATGCTACTCAATTCTCATACTATGCAAAGTCATTTCATATAAGAATTTATGACTCGCAGCATCTCCAACCTTCATTTAAGGATTGCCTCGATGGCTTGCTCAAATTTTATTTCACATACATCAAGTTTATGACTTTTAGTAGCAAGCTGTATGGTTCAAGGCTCTTCAAAACTCTAAACCCCTCGAATGAAGATAATGGTAACTGGGCCTATTCTACTTTGGCCAGCTTCTATCTTTCTAGGGAGCTAGTTACTTTCTTATCTGCTCCCCCCCAAAAAAAAGGTTTAGAAGCTTACTCCCCATCTCAGGTAGCCAGATAGTTTGGTAAGGTCCAAACTATTTGTCTGCTCTATTTGTTTGCCACCTTAGTATGTTAAAGGTTCTTCTTGGAATCAGAGAGCTGCTTATGCTAACTTGGGAGACATTGTCCGTTCCAATAGCAGGGCTAAACTGTAACGACCTATCCCGGGTTGGCCACCCCCGAGATGGTGTCATCACATTTTTAGAATCTCGGTATGACACATATATGCAACAAACACTAACAAAAAATTTTAGTTAAATCCTCCACCATCGATAGGGAAGATATGTAAATTTGATATTAATTTACACATAATATACAATATAAGATGCATACATATTTACAAATAAAATATTTATTTCATTTTCTCAATGGTCTGAGGATACTGACACGTATGTGGCTTACAGAGAATGAATCCGTCTGACCCTTAACCTCACCAGACTATTTGTCCTGTCTACTACCTGAAATAATTGTACAATGAGGGGTGAGCTTCACAAACTCAGTGAATTAAATTTACTAAAAGTATTTCATTTTCATAAATATCCCTTAAATATTTAATAATTTATTTCTCCTAAAACTGGATGATAGCATAATGTCTAACATTTAAATGATCACTATATTATAATATTTTTAGTCTTTTTCTCTTTTTCTCACTGTAAGTATCTCTCCCTGGGAGACTCATCCATCTACAATTAAATTAACAAGAATATATCACACATTAGCATTTCAATAAATGCAAGCAATAATTAGAAAAATGCAATGCATGAATGCATATGATGGGAACATTTTCCCACCTGTCGACAGGTTATTATTATCTTAGGCCGGCCCCTTCCCGGTTCTTTACAGCTTATCCCAGCTGTCACGAAATTTATTTCCAGCATATACCGGCTGTCACAGTGTCCCTTTTATTTCCAGCATATACTAGTTGTCACGGTTGTTCCATTAGACTGGCCCCTTACCGGTTCTTTCGGTGATATTATTAAATGCATATGCACATGAACAATAATATGAAATATACATATTAACAGTAATATAAACACCACATGAATTCAAAATATTAAATTAACTTTCCGGTCTTTCCTCAACTTTCTGCTTAATGAATTTCAAAATTGTCTCCTCCCCATATATCACATCAATTTATTCACCATTAATCAACATCTCTTTATCACCATCATTACTAAATCAACTTACTATTCTAAAAATATTTCTTTGCACATAATAATTTTCTACGTGTCCAATATTCATATCATACATATCAGTTAAATTTTTATCTACCGCCAAACATAAGCTAATAATTTATTTTAATATTATTACTAGATGTTTGCTTTTTGTTTAGATTACTTAAAGTAAATCCAACTCACCACGTAGCACTTAAAGCTACCTGTGGATCACTTTCTTGCCTTTCTCGTTCTTCTCAAGAATTTCCTCCGATCGCGGTTTGTCAACACCTGATATAATATTAGTATTAAATTTCTAATTATTTTCTTAAATTCTTCATAAACCACACCTTTTGAAAATTCTTACTACTTGACTTCCTGGAAATTTCATAAATACTAAAATTTCAAAAATAAATATTATGCTATTACCTTCTATTTTTCTAATAGCTTCTCGTAAATTTTCCACCGTAAACCCTTTCAAAACTTTGCTATTTCAACCTTTCTTTCATTCCCCCAAGTGTTTAGAGAAACAGAGTAGTGGAAAGAAGCTCAGCTAGTTTGATAATTGAAATTTCAAGTTTATGTCTACCTCCTATATATAAAAGTTTGATAGGCAAAATATCTTCTGCAACTTTTAAAGTTGCTAGCTTAGTCACCCGGATCTTTTAGTTTGGTGGTATTTTTCTTAATAGTACAACACTTACCTCTTCAGTCAAGGCTACTATCTCATGTTCCTGAAACTTCCTTTTGTTAGTGCAATAATCTTTTAAAAACTTAGCATACGTAGGAATTTGTTTAATTGCATATAATAAAGGAATGTTTATTTCCACCTTTTTCAAAGTTTCGAAAATGTTAATTAGTTTAGTCTCTTTCTTAGGTTTTACCAACCTTTGAGGGAATGGTGGTGGTGCATTTACCTTTTCTATCTCACTTACCTTAGAGGTGGATGCTTTGTCTGGAGATGCTTGCAGGCTTATCGATGCCTATGATCTTTCCACTTCTCAGGGTTATCACATCATTTAGTTGTTGATGTCCTCTTTGATTAGGTATTGGTTGGGTGGGAAGCTCACCTTGCTTTCTACTACTCAGTTCCTTGACCAATTGCCCCATTTGTACCTCTAATCCTTGAATGGCTTGATCATATTTTGCAATGGTTTGTCTCATCTTAGTCCAAAATTACCTTGTTTCTTCCATGAATTGTTCGTGTGAAGTCATTAATTATTGCTACTGAGTTACCAATTTCCTCACAAGACTTTCGAGGTCATTTTTCTTTTTCTCGGGAGTTGAGTGGGCTGCTGGTTGGAAGTTTCTTTGCTGCCATTGACTATTCTGATTGTTGCTCCAAGAAAATTCGGGTGATTCCGCCATCCAGGGTTGTAGGTGTTTGTATAAGGATTGTTCTTTGGCAGATAGTTGTTTGGTCTCACAAAGTTTACTTGCTCATGATCTGCAGATGAATACAAGGGACATGTATTAGTATTATGATCAAATTGGGAACAAATAGCACATACCTGGAGTGGTGTAGCTGGTGGGTTAGGTGAGGCATTCTGAGCAGCCATGGCTTTAACTAACATGTCTAGTTTCCTTTCCACAGCAGCTATCTGAGTGGATGATCCTCCATTGAAGCTTACCTTATACATGCCTTTACTTTTGGTTACATGTCTACCTCGAGAGGAGAACTACTGAATGTGTTCATTTAGGGTTTCGAAGAGCTCCATAGCTTCTTCGCTGCTTTTCTCCATCAGCACTTCTCCACAACCTAAATCCATAATACTTTTGTTAGTATCACTTGAACCTTCATAGAAAGCTTGTTCCAGTTCATCCTGAGGTAGGTTGTGATGTGGGCATTTGAGTAGCAGCTCGTTGAAATGCCCCCAGGCCTCGAAGAATAGATCTCCATCCTTTTGTTTGAAGGGCATAATTTCCTTCCTCATTTGCCTTGTCTTTTGGGCTGGGAAAAACTTCTTTAGGAATTTGCTAGGCAACTCCTCCCAAGTGTGGATAGAAACTATAGGCAAAGAATTGTACCACAGTTTAGCATTATCTTTTAAGGAAAAAAGGGAAAAGAATTAACCTTATTTCTTCTTGGTCTAAGCCTCGGATGTGCTGGAACATGCAAAGATAGAAGAACTCTCAGAGGTGCAAGTGTGGTTCCTCATTAGGTGTACCCCTAAAGTGAGTCAGTGCACTGTGTATCTGCGAAGATATATAGTAGTTTCCTTCCACCTCAGGTTGATAAGCAATGCAAGACGGTAGATCGAGATTCTATGGGATGAAGGATTGCTTCATCGGCCTTCGCTCGGGTGGTTGCTGATTGTCGATCTATTCTGCCATTGGTACTTCTTCCTTAATTTCATCTTCTACCTCTTCTGAGTTATCTCTAAGCCTTTGTCGGATCGTTTGCTCAAGCTTAGTATCGAGGGGAAAGAATGTTGGATGCTTGGATCGAAGTCCGTGCATGAATTGGTGACAATCGCTTAAGTGCAGTAGTTAAATACTGCTGCTTGGGTAACTCTCTACCTCAATTGCACTCGATCGCACAAGAGGGTGCACTCGATCGCAAGTGGCACAGAAAGTTCTGCTAGTGTGTCTGAAACAGAAAACAAAAAGAATTTGATTAGGGTTTAATGAAACAAAAATAAGATAAAAACAGAAACTTAATTTTTTTTTAGATTTTTGCTAAATGTAGAAATATAATGAAAGATAATTCTAAAAAGAAATTTAAGCGCAATCCCCAGCAATGGCACCAAAAACTTGTTGTGCGATTATCTACCTAAATAAATATGCAAATAATCGTACTTATTTTACTTGCAAGTGCACAAGGTCAAAAGTAGCATAGTGTGCAAGTGCGAGATCATTTCCATAGGGATTGGTGAATTTCGTTTTAGAATCAATTTCTCAGTATAAGAAGATAGAAATAATTGTTGAGTGTGAATTAGTAATAATAAGGACATAGGGCTTTGATATCCACCACTAATCATACTTTCCCAATGAGTAATGTGCCAATGCTCTAGCCCTACTATGAATACCTAATGGTTGCCAACCTAAGGGCATGGTATCTACTCCTTAAGTTATTGATTTCTCTAAGCACCGAGGTAGGCATGGTATCTACTCTAACTCTTTTCTTTCTTAAGGGATTCAACATGGTATCTACTAAATTGTTCCTTAAGAGAGCATAAGATTTGTGGAAATTAACAACCACATGAGACTCAGGGCATGGTATCTACTCCCGGTTTCCCAAGTTGATTAACCCAAGAATCTGCTGTGGATATCTTTTGTTACTATTGTTAGACCCAGGACTCGATCATCCAAATTGATCTAACTAACTAATCCATACCACATGCATACGTTGATCAGACACACACATATGAGGAATTTAAATAAACAAAGACATTAATCAAGTTAAACATCATAATAAGAGCTATTGGCAAAGGTAATCAATGAAAATATATTTGGGAAAGCATAATTAAGGCTTCAATCGAGCCCTATAAGTAAGTTAGTTACACATGATGTCTATAATAAACATTATTATAACATAAACTAAAACTAAAAAATAAAACCCGAAGAATACTGTGGAGATGAGTCGTCAATTCCTCTCCAAAGCTTACAACTTCAAGCACAAATAAGAGATTCTAAGATTCCGAAGCTCTCCTTGTTTGTGTTTTAACAAGTGTATTTATAGGGGTTGAATAACCCTAGAAGGCTCTGGAAACCCTAAACTTTCTAAAACACAAAACCTATCCTATTTCCAAAACAAGTTTTTGCCATTTTACTGTTCACACTCGTACATGATCGCATACGTTGCGCACTCGATTGCAATGATGCACTCGAGCCTTCTTTGTGTGTGCACGAGCGCTGGTGCACTCGATCGTACCGAGGCATGCGCTCGATCGTACTCTAGCCAATAGCTACTCCAGGATTTTCAGATTTCTTCCTTTAAGTGCCAAAAATGCTTTTATTTTTCTCCAAGACCCTACAAAAGCATGTGAAACATAGAGATGAAGGAAAATGAACTAAATTAACATAAACTAGGACTTAACAAATGTAAATTAAGGGGCTTAAATATGAATATTTAAGTACCTATCAATCACCTCGTACGGCACCACAAATCTTGGGCTCAACTATCTCTTCTTCTCAAATCTCAATATTCTCTTCCACATAGATATCTTCAAGAATACCCAATCACCAACTTGGAACTCGAGAGGTCGTCTTCTTTTATCAACATATCCTTTCTGTCTGTTCTGAGCTACTCTTAGGTTCTCTCTAACCAATTTGATCATCTCAGTAGTCAAGTCTATCATTTCTGAGCCATATATCTTTCTCTCTCCAATTTCTTCCTAGCACACTAGAGTTCTACACCTTCTACCATATAAAGCCTCGAAGGGTGCCACCCTAATACTAGTTTGATACTGACTATTGTATGCAAACTCGATCAACGGCAAATAAGCATCCCAGCTCACTGAGAAGCTCAATACACTTGCCTTCAACATATCTTCTAGTATTATGATAATTCTCTCCGTCTGCCCATCAGTTTGTGGATGAAAAGTTGTACTAAACTATAATTGTGTACCTATAGCTTCTTGGAAACCCCTCCAAAATCTAGAATCTCTATCTGATACGATACTCAAGGGCACTCCATGTAATTTTACTATCTCTACCACATACAACGCAGCCAACTTTTCTGGACTCCAAGTAGTCTTAATAGGAAGAAAATGTGAAGATTTAGAAAGTCTATCCACTATAACCCACACAGCGTCATGTCCCCTATGGGTACGGTGAAATCAAGAGACAAAATCCATACTCACCTTTTCCCATGGCTACTCGGGTATTGGATGAGGTTGTAATAAACTTGTTGGATATCTATTCTCAGCCTTCACCTGCTAGCAAATCAAACATCTAGAAATATATTCTGCGACATCCTTCTTCATCCCTGACCACCAATAATTCCGTTTCAACCCCCTGTACATCTTATTATTACTCGGATGCATGGAATATACCAAATCGTGAGCCTCTTTTAGTATCTCCTTTCTCATCTCCACATCATTAGGAACACAAACTCGTTGCCCCAACACTACCATACCATCTTCTCTAATTCTAAACTCGGGTGGCTTCCCACTCAACACTTCCTGCCTGATTTTCTCTATCCCCTATTCTTTACCTTGCAGCTGTAATAAATTATCAATAATGGGAGATTATATCACCATATTTGCCATTAATACTTCTCTATCATTGACACTCAATTGCATCCTCATTTTTCTTAATTCTATCATCAGGCTAGTATTATGACTCCCAATAACAGCTAATCTCCCAGTAGCTTTTCAACTCAATGCGTCCGCTACTACATTAGCCTTTCCTGGATGATAATGAATTGTACAATCATAATCACAAATTAATTCCATCCACCTCCTCTGCCTTAAATTCAACTCCTTCTGGGATGGTAAATGCGTCAAGCTTTTATTATCAGTAAAAATTTCCCACTTGGTTCCATATAGATGGTGTCTCTAAATCTTCAAAGCAAAAACTATGACAGCCAATTCTAAATCACCGGTCGGGTAATTCTTCTCATGGTTCTTCAGTTACCTAGATGCATAAGCTATAACTCTCCCATGTTGCATCAACACACATCCTAACCGCTGATGTGACGCATCACTATAAACCACAAATCCTTCATCCCCAGAAGGAAGCACTAATACCGGGGTAGTAGTCAGTTTCTCTTTCAACAGCTAGAAACTCCTCTCACATTCCTTAGAGCACCCAAACTTCACATCCTTCTTGGTCAACCTAGTCAAAGGTCCAGCAATCATAGAAAATTTTTGGATAAATCTCCTATAATAACCAGCTAACCCTAAAAAGTATCTAATTTCAGTTACACTCGTGAGTCTTTCCCAATTCAACACTGCTTCTATTTTCTGTGGGTCAACTGCTATACCCTCTCTTGATACAACATGCCCCAAGAAAGATATTTTGCTTAATCAGAACTCACACTTCGAGAACTCTGCATATAATTTCTTTCTCCTCAAAATCTCCAACACTATCCTCAAATGTTGCATATGCTCCTCTTCATTCTTGGAATATTTCAAAATATCATCAATAAATACAATCATAAATCTGTTCAGGAATGGTTTAAATAATCTATTTATAAGGTCCATAAATGTCGGAGGAGCATTGGTCAATCCAAAAGGCATCACTAAGAACTCATGATGGCCATAACGTATCCTAAAAGAAGTTTTAGGCATGTCTCCCTCCTTTATCCTCAATTGATGATAACCTGACCTCAGATCTATCTTAGAGAACACTCTAGCTCCCTGTAACTACTTTAATAAGTCATTTATCCTGGGCAAAAGATATTTATTCTTGATGGTGATCTTATTCAATTGTCTATAATCAATACACAACCTCAATGTCCCATCATTCTTCTTGACAAGTAACACAGGGGCTCCCCAAGGTGACGTACTAGGTTGGATAAACTGTTTATCTAGCAATTCCTGAAGCTAAACTTTCAACTCTCTCAATTCAGCTGGTGCTATCCTATAGGGTGTTATGGATATGGGTGTTGATCCTGGAATCACCTCAATAGAAAACTCAATCTCCCTATTGGGAGGCAACCCAGTCAACTCTTCAGGAAAAACATAAGAAAAATCTTTTACTACCAAGATTTCTTCAAATTCTTACCCTCTTTACTAGAATCCACCACATATGCCAAATACCCCTCATAACCCTTCTTCAACCATTTACTAGTAGTTAAGGTAGAAATAAGACAATTAGCAAGTATCCTACGTTCTCTTTGAAAATTAAACTCCTCATGTCCAGGTATCTTGAACACCACATTTTTCCTAAAACAGTCTAGCCAAGCATGATATGCAGATAACCAATTTATCCCCATAATTAAATCAAAATCTATCATATCTAGAGGCAATAAATTAACTTCAAATTCTCTATCAGCAATATTAATCATACAACTTCGATAGATTGTTCTGATAATAACCTTATCTCCCGTAGGAACCTAAAAAATAATGGCATGCATCAAAAGACTAGCACTAGCACCAATAGATTTCATATAACTACTAGATACAAAAGAATGGGTTACACCAGGATCAATCAATAATCTAGTAGGCCTACCAAGGATAGAGATTGTACCCATAACAACATCAGGTGTGGCTTGTGCATCCTGTTAGGTCAATGCATAGACTCTGCCATCTCTGGACTGACTCTGACTGCCATATCCCCGCTCTGTTACTGATCCTCGACTTCTGCCCCGCACACTCCCTGATCCACCACCTCTCTCCATCGATCTCCCCACAACACTCCCCACATCTTTGTCAGCAGATTTCCCAGCTGGACAATCTGCAGCCACATGTCCTCCCCTACCGAATACAAAGCATATCTGCATAGGGCAATTTCGAGCTAGATACCCCACCTGATTACATTTAAAGCATACTATTGCTTCTCAGTCATACATTATGTTACCATTTTCCCCTGGTGACATACTTATTCCTCTACCATAACTCCCACTTCCCATAGTTTGCCTCCCAAATCTAGGAGTCCCACTAGTATTGCTCTAAGTTACAAAAGCAACAGATCTCGCCTGCCTTTGACTTTGCACCATAATTCCTTATGACAAGGAATGCCCCCTCTGGGGTGGTCTCCCACCTTGTACACACATACTGATACTGCCTCTAGGTCCCTCAAATCTAGACCTCTTCAGCCAATCTCTCCTACCTCTCAACTCCATTAAATCCTTCTCAATTTGCAATGCTTTATCCACCAATACAACATAATTCCTTATGCCTATATAAGAGAGTTTAGTCTGAATATCATAGTGTAATTTGTCTAAAAATCTCTTACATTTTCTTTCCTCTGTACTCACTAACTTAGGTAAAAACCTGGACGAGGCTATGAATTTACTATCATATTCAACCACCGATAAATTTCCCTTCCTTAGGTGAATAAAGTCTCTTTCTCATTGTGCCCGAAAGGTATCTAGGAAATATTTTGCAAAGAACTCCTCCTTAAACTTACTCCAAGTCAAAGGTTGATCTACCCATGTGCTTACCTTGGGCAAAATATCCTCCCACCATTGAGAAGCCTCGCCCTCTAGCATAAAGGAAGCAAAAGCCACCTTCTATCTATCTGAAACCGGTAAAACCTCAAAATATTTTTCCACATGCCTAATCCATTGCTCAGCTTCCAACAGATTTGCTGATCCTCTAAAAGATTGAGGTTTAAACTTAAGAAACCTCACAAAACAATCCCCTTGTATCTCATTTGTAAATACCCCTTCCTCAGGAACCTCTTGCCTCACCACATCCAATTATCTTCTATCCCTTTCCTCTAATCTTCTCTGCATTCATCCTCTCTATAGCACGATTAAGAGCCACTCTTAATTCATCATTCCTACCCTCAAATACTCTCCTAGCTCTACTAGTACTAGTTGCATTATCACCATGTTCCCTTGCGAGAATCACCAACTCAACTTCCTCCTCTACTTCAATCCTCCTAAAAATTGAGGGTCTACCACGTCCCCTCTGATTCAGAACTCTATCTCTAGCTCTCGCATGACCAAGTGTCATCCTTAGACTTTGCATTTAAAAATATAGTTTATTTATATCTTCCACTTTTTAAGTTTTCATGCAGTCTACAGAATCTTAAAACCACCAAAATTGTAACGACCTATCCCGGGTTGGCCACCCCCGAGACAGTGTCATCATATTTTTAAAATCTCAACACGACACATATATACAACAAACACAAATAGAAAATTTTAGTTAAATCTTCCATTATCGACATGGGAGATATATAAATCTGATATTAATTTACACATAATATACAATATAAGATGCGTGAATATTTACAAATAAAATATTTATTTCATTTTCTCAATGGTCTGAGGATATTAACACGTACGTGGCTTACAGAGAATGAATCTGTCTGACCCTTAACCTCACCAGACTACTTGTCCTATCTGTTACCTGAAATCATTGTACAATGAGGGGTGAGCTTCACAAGCTCAGTGAATTAAATTTACTAAAAGTATTCCATTTTCATAAATAGCCCTTAAATATTTAATAATTTATTTCTTCTAAAACTGGATAATAGCATAATGTCTAACATTTAAATGATCACCATATTATCATATTTTTAGTCTTTTTCTCTTTTTCTCACTGTAACTGTCTCTCCCTGGGAGACTTATCCATCCATAATTAAATTCACAAGAATATATCACACATCAACATTTCAATAAATGCAAGCAATAAATAAAACAGATGCAATGAATGAATGTGTATGATGGGAACGTCTTCCCACCTGTCGACAGGTTATTTTAATCTTAGACCGGCTCCTTCCCGGTTATTTACAGCTTATCCCGGTTGTCACGGAATTTATTTCCAACATATATTGGCTGTCACAGTTTCTATTTTATTTTCAGTATATACCGGTTGTCACGGTTGTTCCATTAGACCGACCCCTTCTCGGTTCTTTCGGTTATATTATTAAATGCATATGCACATGACCAATAATATAAATTATGCATATTAATAGTAATATAAACACCACATGAATTCAAAATATTTAAATTAACTTTTATCTTAATGAATTTCAAAATTTTCTCCTCCCCATATATCACACCAATTTATTCACCACTAGTCAACATCTCTTTATCACCATCATTACTAAATCAACTTACTATTCTAAAAATATTTCTTTGTACATAATAATTTTCTACGTGTCCAATATTCATATCATACATATCAGTTAAATTTTTATCTACCACTAAGTATAAGCTAATAATTTATTTTAATATTATTGCTAGATGTTTACTTTTTATTTAGATTACTTAAAGTAAATCCAACTCACCACATAACACTTAAAGCCTGTGGATCACTTCTTGGCCTTTCTCATTCTTCTCAAGAATTTCCTTCGGTCGCGGTTCGTCAACACATGACATAATATTAGTATTAAATTTCTAATTATTTTCTTATATTCTTTATAAACTAAACCCTTTGAAAATTTCCACTTTGACTTTCGGGAAATTTCATAAATATTAAAATTTCAAAAATAAATATTACATTATTACCGTCTATTTTTTCGATAGCTTCTCGTAAAATTTCCACCGTAAACTCTTTCAAAACTTTGCTATTTCAACCTTTCTTTCAGTCCCCCAAGTGTTTAGAGAAACAAAGTAGTGGAAAGAAACTCAACTAGTTTGATAATTGAAACGTCTACCTCCTACATATAAAAGTTTGATAGGCAAAATATCTTCTGCAACTTTTAAAGTTGCTAGCTTAGTCACCCTTACATCTCTAACTTTCATCCACGTATTTGAGTCTTCTTTTATACTTGGCACAAATAAAATGAACTTCGCAGCAGGTGCTACCACCTGCTGCCACATTTTACTGTTCATTGGTTTTTTTTTTTGGTCTTTTGCCTTGATTTGCTTTACTCTCTTTTAGTCTTTTGGGACATCACGTCCAAGATTTTTATTTTATTTTATTTATTATTATTTGCTTTAATCAAATACTACTACACCTTTCACATAGATTTTTGTTTTAACTTCCATGTCATATTTATTAAATTACTTCTTCACCATTATTTTACAATTACGAGTATTACATAAACGCTCTTTTAAGTGCCCTCGTTTCATTCAAAATGTAGCTCACACTACTTTCTACTCTCAATAGTGGGAAGCCTATGTCTCCCTGCTCAATCAGTAATATGATATAGAATTGGCAAAAGGAGGAAGGTAAGGTCGACAGAAGAAGAACTAAGACTCTTGCTTCAATGAGTGCGTTATCTCTTACCTTATTTTACTTTGATATTTACGAAGCTTATGCTGATATATCTCTTGTATTTTGCCTTTTTCAAGCCAAAAAGCCAAACACCTATTTAGTTCGTCTCTAAAGTCAAAAACTATCTCTAGCTCTAAAAAGTCTAGCCCGAAGAAAAGATTGACCTCTAAAGCATTAACGATCACCTACAACCTAAGTACAAGTGGGCTTATCCAAGAAAAAGAAAGAAAGAGAAAAGAGGGAGAGATATTGGAAAAGAGAAGATGAAATGATGGGGGCTATAGAGTAAATGAAAAGAATGGTGAAAGAGTCTGAGAGGATATCGAGAGAGTAATGAAAAATGACAAAAGCAGGAAAGTGAAGAAAGAAGGAGAAAAGTTGAAGAGAAACGGAAATTTAAAGAGGAATAGAAAGAAAGGATGAGAGAAATGGAAGAAAGGATAAACCAATAAGAAAAAGAAAGAGAAGTAAAAGAGCTCATGGAAAAGTTCTCTAGCCATGGTTATGTGACCTTGGTTATGGTCAAGGCAGGTGGTGGTGATAAGTTGGTGGAGGTAGCCTCAAGGGATGAGGCTATGGAGATGGAGGTTATGGATATGGCTCTTGAAGGCCAAACTTCTCCTAACCTAGTGGTTCAAGACATAGAGGTTGGTGGCACATCATTCATTGGTGAGCCTCCAACACTTAAGGATTTTGATAGATTGTTGTTACCAGCTAATGAGAGTCAAGCTAAATATCAAAAATTGCAGCAACACTATCAGGAGTTTGAGTGTTCGCAAAGTAAGTTTAAGAACCTTCGACAAAATCTTGAGAGCACTTTGAAAGAGGTCAAACAGGCTAAGGCTCAAAGAAGCAAGCTAGAGCGGGAGTTTGAGTAAGTTAATGCCCATCTAGAAGGCTTGTCAAGAAAAGAAAAGACTCTCGAGCAATATTACTCTACCTTGTTAACTCATCAATGGGAATTTAGTACTATTCATCACACCATCATGAAGATTCATCATGATGTGGCTAGCTCAGCTTATTATATCCACTTGAAATGGGTGGTTATAATTGACTTCTTCCACCATAGAGTCTAATTTTTATTGTTATTTTGTAATTTCGGTTTTCTTCTGAATTTTTCTTTGTACTGGACTCAATATTCAATATGATAGAAATTTGTTTCCATTTTTGGCTCCATATATGGTTTTAAGAATTCTCCATTGATAGATAATTTGCGTTCACTTCCATCAATGGACATGAGCTTATATACATTCCCATTTAAAATCTTAACCACTAAAAATGGTCATTTCCAATTAGGAAACCATTTGCCTAGCTCTCACTCTTTTAATCCAGGTGGCAAAATTAATTTCCAAACTAAGTCTCCTTCTATGAAGACTTTTATTTTAACCCTTTGATAATAAGCCTTAGCAACATTTAAAATTTGTTGCATTATATTATCTAATGCTTTGGTTTGGTATTCCTCGAGATCATCGAACTCAGCTAATATAGCATCATGATAATCTATATCACTTAACTTGTTTGCCTAGCAATCCTTAATGATTTATGGTAATTTCCATAGGTAGAATTACATCATGACCAAATATTAAAGCAAAGGAGGTAGTCTTAGTACTTTATCTTTTTATGTTTGATAGGACCATAAGACTTCAGATAACAAATCATCCTATTTTTTGGGATTTTGGTCTATTACCTTTTTAGATTATTTTTGATAATCTTATTAATCGATTCAGCCTGACCATTAGCTTAAGCATAATATGGACTAGAATGAATTAACTTAATTCTATAATCCTATAAGAATGCTCAAACTTGTCGCTCGCTAAAGACTAACGCGTTATCCATACTTAAAGATTATAGGATTCCAATCGATGAATTATCATCTCTTGGACAGATTTGATAAATTGAACTTTATTGATTTCTTTATAGGACTTAGCTTCTACCCATTTAGTAAGCTAATTAGTGGCCACTAACATAAATGTGTGCCTTTTACTTGAAGCAGAGTAGATTTTTACAATTATGTCAATGGCCCATCCTCTAAATGACCATGGTTTGACTATTGAATGTAAAGGGCTAACAAAAACTCGAGGTATATTCCTATGTCATTGACATGCTTGACAGGTCATAGAGTTAATACTTTAAAGCTAAAGGATAGTAATACTCATACCTTCATATTAACCAACACATTTTTAGTCTTAAATGATGAGCACTGCAAATTCCTTCGTGTGCCTCAATCATGACTATTGGTATTTATCTAAGGTTTAAACATGGTTAAGGTTTAAAAAAAGGTGAAAGAGTGAATTTCAACATGTTAAAGGAGTGTACACAAGTGTGCGCGGCACTTTTGAGCAAGGCAAAGGAAGGCACACTAGTGTGTGCGCTTTAGCACACAAGCTGGAAAATGTGTGCGCACCAGTGTGCGCACAGCTGAGAGAGGGCCAACATCAGTGTGCGCCACACCTCTCCCTCACCAATGCCATATCTCCCAACAAGTGATGAAAATGGTGTTTGCTTAGCATCGCACCGCCCCTTTTTCAGTGCCTAGGCGTTAGGCACACTGATGCACACATAGATAACTTGTTTCAGCCTCTTGTTAAGTGCGTGGGTGCAAGGTTAAAATGCACAGCATCACTTAGGATTGATGGAGGGCCATGGTTGAGTGGTCATCAAGATCTAAGGGTGGAGAATGAAGCTCAAGAATGGATAAGAAGTGGTGCACTATATAAAGGGTCACTTAGCTTCATTCTCTCATGACATAAGAAGTGATAACACAAGAATGTGATGTAATGTAACTTGTGAGACATGTGTGTGAAAGAGAGAATTGTGTGAGAGTAGAAAGACATAGATATATAAGAAGAACTCATTGTAGAGAGGCTGGTTGTAAAGAAGATAGAGTAGTACAAAGAGAGCATTGTAATAGTTCTTATCTTTTCATCTTCTCTTCTTGGTTTCTTCAAGAACTTGAGGTTTCTTGGAGAGGGTTGCTGAATTGTAAAGAACCATTGATTTAGTACAGAGAGTTTAGAGGAACTCACAGAGATGTAGGCTGATAAGAGTCACAAAATTCACCTTAACAGTACTTAATTGTTAGCATTTTAGGGTTGATCTAGGTTTGAATTGCACTTTTATACCTTAATAACTCTTAAGTGTCATTCTTGGATCATTGATCTATTTCGATGCATTTTCAGGTAATTTAAGTTCAAAAGAGATGGAAAAGCTATCATTTCTTTTAGCACAATGACTCAATGAACACCGGAGTGAAGGTTCACCAGCACTTGGAAATGAGTTTCACTAAATTGCCAGAATTGCCCGTACAGATCAATCATTTTTGTAAATTAAAACTGTATTGATGCAAGAAGAACCAGAGGATCAGCCATATATGCTTAGAAAGATCCTAAAGTCTATTTTTTGGAGAATTTTATAGCTTATAAAAATGATTTTTCTAAAGAAAGTTATGACAGTTTTAGTAGACGAAGGTCAAGCTAGAAGATGCCTAGTGCGCTCGAGCGCACCAGGTCTGCGATCGATCGCAAGTGCGCACTTGCGACATCCCACATCGGTTAGAAATACCTTATAGTGCACCATAGTGCACTCGATCACACCATGATACAATCAAGCACACACAAGCAGTATCCCACATCAGAATGGAAACATATTGCACTCCGGGAATTCCCTTATAAAAACCCTACTTCACTTCATCTTTTGGGATCATCGGGGATCAGATCCAGAGGGCCTTTAGGAGAAAATCTAGAGGGCCTTTAGGAGGAACCCAGTGAACTTTTGGAGGGCAAGCTAAGGAATCTTCGAAGCTTTGCTACCAATGGGGAGATCATCGAGAGGCCGGAGGCAGCTCAAGGAAGCATGAGCCCCATGGCCAACTAATCTCCGAGCAAGGCAAATGGATGAATCCCTAGGTGTAGTTGTTCTTATTTTCCTTTCTTGATTTAGTTGTAGTTTGGATTTATCATCATTAAGCATTGTTATGATTTACTTTTTAATCTAATTAGAAGATTTCCCCTTAATCCGATGATTACATCTTTCTCCCCCATATAAGTCTAGTCATGCTCTTCTTATGTGATGTTGTTAAGGTGTGATTGAGTCCGGTAGATTTCTCTTATAGATTTGTCCATTACTGCAGTATTGTCATTATGATATATTGTCGTTTCTTGATAATCTATAAGTTAGGTCATGTGTACTTGAAAGTAAAGAGGATTTCATAACAACTACATTAGGGTTTACTTGTGCTTAATTGAATATTTGCCGATTATCTGTTTAGGATGAAAAACTTGAAATTGAGATAAAAACAATTGAATCAAGATTGGAATAAGGCAACGAACCTAGGGAAGATTCCCAGAACCTTGTTCTCCAACATAATCTATCTACACAATTTTCAAACAACACTTTATTCTCTCACTTAATCTTTATCGTTTGTGTTAAGGTTCACGCCTTCTCTTGTAGTTAACTTGTTTCCCTGTGGAGTCGACACCCTAAAGCTGTGCTACAACTACCGTGTTATGTTTTGGGCGTAATCAAATTTTGGGGCCGTTGCCGGGGAAACGCACTTAAGTACAAGGAAGATTGTCAACATTGAGACATGACGGTAGAAGAATTGTAAATAGTTTTTTTTTTCAGTAGCTGTAAAGGCGGTAACTTCGTTCCCTCTTTAGCTAGCTGCATTTATTTTATTTTATTTTATCCTTTTTTTTTATAGTACTTTTATAATTTTGTGACCTTGCATGCTCAGATATAGAGACGTTTTGGGTAGATTTGCTTGTAGGCCTATGCTAGAGTCAAAATCAAACTTTTTAAATCCTTTATTTGATAATCCATCTAGTCCTGAAAAAATGTGTGAACACGGAGATCAACCCACTAGGACCCTTCAGGATTACCTCCACCCTACACACATAGCCACTCCATCATGCATCATGTTTCCAGCCAATACTCGAAAACTGAATTTTAAAACAGGGATGATACTATTACTCCCTACATTTCATGGCTTGGGAAATGAAAACCTATATGTGCACATTAGAGAGTTTGAGGAAGTAGTTGTGACTTTTCATAGTCAAAATAAAACTGATGACATTGTGAGACTTAAGTTCTTTCCTTTCTCTTTGAAGGATAGAGCTAAGAGTTGGCTATACTCACTAAGACCACGATCTATTGGGTCGTGGTTTGAGATGACTTGGGTCTTCTTTAATAAATACTTTCCCCAACATAAGACCAATGCTTTAAAGAGGCAAATCTTCACTTTTGCACAAAAGGATAGTGAGACTTTGTATTAGTCTTGGGAGAGATTTAAGGAGTTGTTGAGTATGTGCCCTCACTATAGGTATGAGAATTGGTGTTTAGTGAGCTATTTTTATGAGGGACTTACATATAGAGAGCACCAATTTGTAGAGATGATGTGCAATGATGAATTTGTACAAAAGGATCCTGATGAGGCCATAGAGTACCTCAATGAGCTTGCTGAAAAGGATCACACTTGGACTGGACCTAGTGCTACTGAAAGCACAAATAGGTCACGACCTATAGGGCACCCAAATGGTGGTGGAATTTACCATCTTAGGGAAGATGATAACCTTAAGGCCAAGGTCGAGATGCTCACTAGGGAACTAGAGGTGTTAAAGACTAAAAGCTCAAAGCCAACACAAGTACCTAATCATGCAGCGTCTTTGAAACCATGTTTTATGTGTGGCGAGGTAGATCATCTCGCCCAAGAGTGCCCCACATTTGCTGAGATGAGAGGGATGTATGAGGAACAATGTAATGCCTTAGGTATGTACAATAAGCTTTTGGCACCCTTCTCTAATACTTATAATCCCGGATGGCGAAATCACCCCAATTTCAACTGGAAGTCTGAAAACCAGAAGCTTGCACAAACCTCTGCACCATATTTTGAACCATATCATGCACTTGTATCTTCTAGGAGTTCTTTAGAAGACATTTTACATGCTCTTATTGAGGCACAGGGTAAGACAAATCAAAGAATTGAATCTTTAATTATGCAAGCTGTTGAAGAAAATAAAGAGATAAAGAGCCAAGTTTTCAAGTTAATGAGCTACTTGAGTGTGACTGAGTGAGGTAAGTTCCCTTATCAAGCTCAGCCCACATCCTATGGTCAGCACCTGGCGCAACAGAATTTGAAGAAGGTGAATGCCATTGAGACACTAAGTGGTAAGTTATTACACATCCCAACAACAAAAAAATCAGAGGATGTGGACGAAAGCCACCAAGCATACATGATTGACTCATTCATGGAAAAGGTCCAGCACTTTAATCCATTGGAGTCCACCCTCACCCCTGGCCTCACAAGAGCATATATCAAGCCAGAATTTGTGGATGTTACTAATGACATTCTTGAGGCCTCTCCAAAGCATACAAGTACTGAATTTGGCAGTGAAGCAGTGGCTGGTGCATTCAACCTATGTTTTTCTAGGAGGGAATAAGAGCATCTGGCTGAAGACATAAAACTTAGAGCTCATGGGAGGCAACCCACAACATAGCCTTTTATTTTTACTGTTTTTCATATTTCTTTTTCTTGTTTATTATTATTATTTTGTTGTTTTCCAGTTTTACTTTTGTATTTCCTTTTCAGGGACAAACATGCGCATTAGTTCAATTGGTCGTGCTCAATTTTCAGCTCCACACACCTTTGGTTAAAAAAGGAGTTTCCTTAATTTTTGATTTTACATTAAGGACAATGTTTATCTTAAGTTGGGGCTGGAGGAAACACATTTCTTATTGCATACCATTGAACTGCTTGGTGTCATTTTCCCTTTTTGTTTGTTTTTAGCATGCTTGGTGTTAGTCTTAGAGTTTATTCACATGTCAATGATATGAGCTTAACTGAGATAGCATATAGCATTTAAAAGAAATTAAATCTTGCTTTAGTTTGAAAATAATTTAAGTATCAATCTTCATTTGATTTGAGACTCTAGTTTACGGTAAGATTGTATGATTAGTCTAAAACATTTAGAGAAGTTTTATGTGTGATTACTTTGTGAATACTTTTGCAGTCTCGATAAGCTCTAGAACTTATTTGATAATCAGTTGAGGCGAATTCCTTGAATGCACATTACTTAGGACATGATATATGCCATTTTTGAACCGTTTGAGCCTTTCAAACCTACGATTACTATATTTATCGCTAGTCACCTATTTGAGCTTTTTCTTGAAAAAGAATTTGAGCCTTGTTTCTTTCAATAGCCCATTCACTCACCTTCATGAGCCTAAAAATATTTTATCCTTACCTTTCTTTTAAAAGAACTTAGTTATACACATTTGTTGAGAAGCACTTAAAAGGAGTAAGGATGGAAATATGAAAAAAAATATCATTACCACAACCCAAGTACATTAAAGGAGATAAGTTGGGGGTTGTGGAAAAGAAAAGAAAAAAAAATGAAAAAGGAGGTGAATAGTCTTATGCCAAAATGCAAAAGAAAAGAAAAAGAGAAGTGAATTATGGAAAAGAAAGAAGAAAAAAAGAAAAAAGTGGTGACTCATTGAGAGATATGCTCTTATAAAAAAATGGTTAAAAGAGTTCGGTGTTGAAACAAGGTTATCAAGTGCTTAAAGTGGTTGTGTTTAAAACTAAGAGATTGAGTTCTTTTACTTGTGGATCCTTCCTGTTCTTTCTTAACCTTACCTTAGCCTAACATTACAAGCTTATTAAAGACCTATTGATCCAATGTAGTGTGATTTTTCTACAATAGTGGAGAGTGATTTGAAAAGTGAGCCTATGGAGCTTGTTTTTGTGATTGATGTCATGCAATTTATTATATTTTTAGAGGCCAAGACTTGTATCCATGAATGTTATGCATAAAGTCATCCGGGTGTTTGGATTAATGGATTGTGGTAAGATGGATGATAAGAGTCAATAATGATTTTGAGATTGATGCTTGGATTACTTTTGGACTTAAGTGATATTTAATGATTCTATGTGCTGCATATTATGTGCAATTTCTGAGACAAAAAATGTGAATTGCTCCTTATTTAACACTAGCATTGCTTTACTTTGTTTTGATTCCTACCATAGAATTCATTTCTCGTTTTCACTTGAATTGCTAGGAACTAGCAATAAGCTAGTTGGGAGTTGTGATGAGAGTCATAAAATGCACCTTAACAGCACTTAATTGTTAGCATTTTTGGGTTGATCTAGGTTTGAATTGCACTTTTATACCTTAACAACTCTAAAGTGTCATTCTTGGATCATTGATCTATTTCAATGCATTTTCAGGTACTTTAAGTTCAAAAGAGATGGAAAAGCTATCATTGCTTTTAGCATAATGACTCGATGAACACCGGAGTGAAGGTTCACAAGCACTTGGAAATGAGTTTCACTAAATTGCCCGTACAGATCATTCATTTTTGTAAATTAAAACTATATTGATTCAAGAAGAACCAGGAGATGAGCCATATATGCTTAGAAAGATCCGAAAGTCTATTTTCTGGAGAATTTTACGGCTCATAAAAATGATTTTTTTAGAGAAAGTTATGGCAGTTTTAGTAGACGAAGGTCAAGCTGGAAGATGCCTAGTGCGCTCAAGCGCACCAGGCCTACGATCGATCGCAAGTGCGCACTCGCGATATCCCACATCGGTCAGAAATACCTTGCAGTGCACCATAGTGCACTCAATCGGACCATGCTATGATCGAGCGCACATGAGCAGTATCCCACATCGGAATGGAAACATATTGCACTCCCGGAATTCCCTTATAAAAACCCCACTTCACTTCATCTTTTGGGATCATCAGGGATCAGATCCAGAGGGCCTTTAGGAGGAACCCATTGAAGTTTTGGAGGGCAAGCTGAGGAATCTTCGAAGCTTTGCTACCAAGGGGGAGATCATCGAGAGGCCCGAGGCAGCTCAAGGAAGCATAAGCACCATGGCCAACTAATCTCCGAGCAAGGCAAAGGGATGAATCCCTAGGTGTAGTTGTTCTTATTTTCCTTTCTTGATTTAGTTGTAGTTTGGATTTATCATCATTAAGCATTGTTATGATTTACTTTTTAATCTAATTAGAAGATTTCCCCTTAATCCGATGATTACATCTTTCTCCCCCATATAAGTCTAGTCATGCTCTTCTTATGTGATGTTGTTAAGGTGTGATTGAGTCTGATAGATTTCTCTTATAGATTTATCCATTACTACAGTTATGTAATTATGATATATTGTCATTTCTTGATAATCTATAAGTTAGGCCATGTGTGCTTGAAAATAAAGAGGATTTCATAATAATTACATTTGGGTTTGCTTGTGCTTAATTGAATATTTGTTGATTGCCCGTTTAGGATGAGAAACTTGCAATCAAGATAAAAATAATTGAATCAAGATTGGAATAAGGCAACAAACCTAGGGAGGATTCCCAGAACCATGTTCTCCAACATAATCTATCTACACAATTTTCAAACAACACTTTATTCTCTCACTTAATCTTTATCGTTTGTGTTAAGGTTCACGCCTTCTCTTGTAGTTAACTTGTTTCCCTGTGGAATCGACACCCCAAAGCTATGCTACAACTACCACGTTATGTTTTGGGCGTAATCATAGGCATATTGCCAAACCTCGATAACAAATCGCTTGTCTTCTTTTCTTTCTTGCTTTCGATTCCTGTATTTCTTTCTATAAGTCATTTTAGACTTGGGTATTTGGAAGATCACCACCTAGGCATCTTGTGAAGGTGATTTCCAACAGTGGTATTAGAGCCAGAGGAGATTGCATAGCTAGGTATCAGAGCAAGAACAGAAGGTATTGGAGCAAGACTTCAAGGGTCAACTTCTTGGGTGATTCAAGAACGGAGTAAAGATCAAGATCAAATCGTGTTCTTGAGGGTGATTCAAGAACGGTATTAAGATCCATCTTCGATCTGTGTTCTTTAGGTTTAGAAGAACTTGGAAAGCATTTGTGGGTGCTGCATAAATCAAGGGATCTTCTCCGCAAGATGGGTTCAAATTTCAGAATTGAGAAGTTTGATGGAAAGGGAGATTTTTCCCTGTGGAAGCGGAAGATTAAGGTGGTTCTAGTGCAACAGAAAGTGGACTTGGCTCTTGGAGAAGATGACGCTTTTCCAGCAAGTACCATGGAGGACCAGTAGAATGAGATGAAGAAGATGGCTTATAGCACCATCTTCTTGCATATGTCAGATAATGTCATAAGAGAGTGCGGAGACTTGGAAGATCCAGCTGTCAAATAGAAGAAACTAGATGAGTTGTTTCTTGCCAAAACTCTCCCTAAGAAGAGGTATCTTCATAAAGGAATCTTTTCTTTTAAATTTTATTCTAATAAAGAGTTGCAAGATAATCTTGGTGCCAAGATAAGGAGTGCATCAAGTGGTAAAGGGTTGTTCTTTAAAAGGAGGCTAGCAACTTGGTATGGCAGCAACCATGGCTACTACCGGGACAGAGCTAGAGGAGAGAGCCATGGGAGAGTGCACAATAACATGCATAGCTACTACCGAGACAAAGGTAGAGGAGAGATCCATGGAAGAGTGCACAGTAACATGCATGGCTACTATCAGGACAGAGGTGGAGGAGAGAGCCATGGGATAGAGCACTCCAAACCGAGATTTGGAGGGAAGAGTTGCTACTACTGCCATAAGGAGGGTTATGTCAAGAAAGATTGCAAGAAGATGACAAGGGATAAAGGAGGAAGCCATACCAAGAATGGAGAAGCTTCGATTACCAAGACAGAACAGCAAGATGATCATGTTCTTGTTGTGTGCTCAAATGTGAGCAAGGGGCAAGAAGGCAGCAGGAAATGGATCTTGGATACCGGGTCACTCATCACATATGCCCTCATCGGAGTTGGTTCAAGAATTTCAAGGAAACCAATGATGGAAGAGTTTTCTTGGGGAATGATATTTCTTACCTAGTGAGGGGCACAGGAGATATCTAGGTGAGGATGTTTGATAGAATGACAAAGCTGCTGGAGAATGTGAGGTATCTCCCAGATTTGGGGAGGAATTTGATCTCATTGGGGCAGTTAGATTCCATGGGATACATATGCAAGATAGAGGGAGGAAAGATCAAGGTAGCCAAGGGATCTTTGGTAGTGATCAAAGCAGCGATGAAGGATGGACTCTATGAGATGATCAGAGACATGGAGATCAAGGATTAAGCAGCAAGCTTGATGGCTGCGATGGATAGGGCAACCCTTTGGCACACTCTCTTGGGACATATGAGAGAAGAGGGTCTGCAAGTTCTCAGCAAGGATGGCCTACTTAGTGGAAACAAAGTAGAAGAACTTGATTTCTGCGAGTGTTGTGTTCTTGAGAAGCAACACCGGGTCAGCTTCAACACCGGAGTGCATAAGTCTATGGGCATTCTTGACTACATTCATACGGACCTTTGGAGACCAACAAGGACACCAACACAGGGAGGTAACTTTTACTTTCTGTCTTTAATTGATGATTATTCAACACAGAGTAGTTAAGGAGATAAGAACCGATAATGGCTTAGAAATTTTTAACCGAGAACTTGATCAATTATGTAGGTTAAATGGAATTCTAAGACATAGGATAGTTGTGGAAACCCTTCAGTAAAGTGGAGTTGCTGAGTAGATGAATAAGACCCTTATGGAAAAGGTTAGGTGCATGTTAAATGGATCCGGATTACCTGAATGTTTTTGGGGAGAAGTTGTGTCTACTGCTGCATACTTGGTAAATAGATCACCCTCTAGGGTTGTGTACCATAAGACTCCTATTGGACGTTTATTTACTTAAATAATTAGGTAAATAATCGTTCTAGTTTTACTTGCAAGTGCACAAGGTCTGTGGTAGCATAGTGTGCAAGTGCGAGATCATTTCCACAGGGATTAGTGAATTTCTATCTAGAACTAATTTCTTTTAAGTTAAAAGAGAAATAACAGTTGATAGTGAGTGAATAGCAATAATGAGAACTGATTACGCCCAAAACATAACGCGGTTATTGTAGTATAGTTTTGGGGTGTCGATTCCACAGGGAAACAAGTTAAGTACAACAGAAGGTGTAAATCTCAACACAAACGATAAAAGATTAAAAGAATCTGAGTTGTTTGAGAAAAAAGAGTAATTGTGTAAATAAGTTTAAAATAAAAATGACAAGGTTCCGGAAATCCTCCCTAGGTTCGTTGCTCTAATCCTAACTTGATTCAGATGTTTTTATCTCGATTGCAAGTTTCACATCCCAAACAGGCAATCGAAAAATATTCAATTAAAGCGCATTTATAAATCCTAATGTAATTGTTATGAAATCTTCTTTACTTTCAAGCACACATGACCTAACTTATAAATTATCAAGGGAAGACGATATATCTAAACGACGATACTGTAGCAATGGACAAATCTATAAAAGAGATCTACCGGACTCAATCACACCCAAACAGGTACACGTACGAAAAGCCTGACTGAACCTATATGGAAAAGAAGCATGCAACCACCGGAGTTATAATAAATCTACTAATTAAATTAAAGAATAAAACATAACAATATTTAACGAAAATAATTCCAACTACAACCGAATCAAATAAAAGAAAAATAAGAACAACTACACCTAGGGATTCATCCCTTCGCCTTGCATGGAGACTAGCCGGCCATGGGGCTCATGCGTCCTCCAGTTGCCTCCGGCCTCCCGACGATCATCTCTCCCGACCTTCAAACTTTAAACTTCGGGTTCCTCCAAAAGGCCCTTTGGATTGCTCCTAAAGGCCCTCTAGATTCATCCCCGATTGATTCCCAAAGCTAAAGTGGAGTGGGTCTTATATAGGCAAATACCAAGAGTGCAATGTGTTTTCCATCCGATGTGGGATGTGAGATATAGAAATATGTTTTCCAACCGATGTGGGATGTGAGATTTAAGCCCAAAATCACGCTGAAATCCCGCACAGCCCGCACAGCCTGACCTTTGTCTACTAAAACTGCCATAACTTTCTCTAGAAAAATCCATTTGATGAACCATAAAATTCTCCAGAAAATAGACTTCCGGACCTTTCTAAGCATATATGGCTCATCTTCTGGTTCTTCTTGTATCAATACAGTTTAATTTTTAAAGATGATTGATCTGTACGGGCAATTCTGGAAATTTAGTGAAACTCCTTTCCAGTGCGGGCAGCAGCTGTTGCTCTTTTAAGCCCTCCATCTTGTCCTTTCGGAAGCATTCCTTCACTCAAGTATGCCTCGAGTCTTTGTGCTTCAAGAAATGATACTTTTCCTCTTCTTTTGAGCTTAAAGTACCTGAAAATGCACCGAAATAGATCAATGATCCAAGAATGATACTTTAGAGTTGTTAACGTATAAAAGTGCAATTAAAACCTAGATCAACCCTAAAATGCTAACAATTAAGTACTGATAAGATGCATTTTATGACTCTCATCAAGAACATAGGGCTATAATATCCACCACTAATTATACTATCCCACTTACTAAGGTTTCAATGCTCTAGCCTTATCATGAATATCTAATGGTTGCCAACCTAAGGGCTTGGTCCACACCTTAGTCTATTGATCTCCCTATGCAACGAGTTAGGTATGGTGTATACTCTAACTCTTTTCTCTCTTTAAGGGATTCAGCATGGGTGTATACTGAGTTGTTCTTTAAGAGAGCATGAGAGCTGCGGAGATCGGCAACCACACGCGATGTAGGGCTTGGTCCACTCCCGGTTTCCCATGTTGATTAACCTAGGAATCCGGTGTGGATATCCCTTGTTACTAATTTCGAACCTAGGACTCGGTCATCCAAATTGATTTGACTAACCTACCCATACCACATGCATACGTTGATTAGGCACATACATATGAGGAATGTAAATATAAACAGGTATTAATCAAGTTAAATACTCTAACAAGGCTAAAGTAAAGATAGTCAATGAATAAATGTGTGGTAAAGCATAACTAGGGCTTCAATCGAGCCCTATAGGATTTTAGTTACACATGCTAAGAGAAGTAAACATGTTAAACATAATTAACTAAAAATAAAAAACTAAAACCGAATAAGACTCTGGAGACGAGTTGTCAATTCTTCTCCTAAGCTCTCTACTTCGAGTCTCAAAAAAAGGTGTGTGTTATATGTTTTACAGGCCTATTTAGGGTATTCATGGTGTCCCAAAACCCTAATTCCATTTTGGAGTCGGAAGACTTCTTTCCAATTCTGACTCTGCCGCCTCTGGAGTAATTGCGCTTAAGCGTATGCGGGATGTGCTCGATCGCATGTGTGTGCTCGAGCCTTCTTCAAGTGCGCTCGTGTGCTTGTGCACTCGATCTCAAGGGGGGTGCGCTCGAGCGCACCTTGCTGGAGGGCAGAACTTCACTTTTTGCTTCTAACAAGTCCATTTTGTTATCTTTTTGTCCAAGACCTGTGAAAAACACATAAAACACAAAAATGAAGTATAATCTACTAAAATAGATAAGTAAAGAGTCTAACAAGTGTAAATTAAGGGGCTTAAATATGACTATTTAAGCACTTATCACACCCCTAAACTTACATATTGCTAGTCTCTTAGCAATACAAAACTAAAGAGTAAGTTAGAACAAAATTTTAAAGATAAATCCATTTTCATGGTACTAAAAAATTTGGGTTGTGCATAAAACCATGATAACCATTCATAAGTAAGCTTATAATAAAAACACATTTTGGATTGCAAAAGGACTTTCAAAAGTTTTATGTTAACCACCTAAGGTTGGCTTAAGGCATCGCAAGTTTGATTTGTGTGTGATGGATTAGCACATATGAGATGGAGTTTCCACATAATTTTAGTGGATAGTGTTTCAGTGCCCAAACTTTCATCGAATTTCTTATCAAAGAGAACAAAATGGCATAATACTTGCTTTTTTTTTTCTTTTATCATGCGATTTTTGCCATGTTGAGTTCTTTTCTATTTGACCCTTGTAACGAGTGTTTGGCCAATGACTCCCAAACCAGATGGTTTTAGGGCATTAGGTGTGTGATGAGAGTCATAAAATGCATCTAAACAGTACTTAATTGTTAGCCTTTTAGGGTTGATCGAGATTGGAATTACATTTTTATACCTTAATAACTCTAAAGTGTTATTCTTGAATCGTTGACTTATTTCAGTGCATTTTCAGGTACTTCTTAAAAAAAGAGATAAAAAAGCTATCATCATTTTAAACACGAAGCTTCAATGAATACTTGAGTGAGATAATGGTCGCGGAAGAGCCAAGATGAAGAGAAACCAAGAAAAGAGATTTACTAAATTGCCAGAATTATCCGTACAGATCAATCATCTTTAAAAATTAAACTGTTTTGATGCAAGAAGAACCAGGAGATGAGCCATATATGCTTAGAAAGATCCGGAAATCTATTTTCTGGAGAATTTTACGGCTTGTAAAAATGATTTTTCTAGAGAAAGTTATGGCAGTTTTAGTAGACAAAGGTCAGGCTGTGCGGGATTTCAGCGTGATTTTGGACTTAAATCCCACATCCCACATCGGTTGGAAAACACATTTCTATATCCCACATCCCACATCGGATTGGAAACACATTGTACTCTTGGTATTTCCCTATAAAAGGCCTACTCCACTTCAGCTTTGAGGCATCAATCGGGGATCATCTGAGATCATCGGAAAGTGAATCCAGAGGGCCTTTAGGAGCAATCCAGAGGCCCCTTAGGAGGAAAATTAGAGGCCAGAGATGATCATTGGGAGGCTCGAGGCAGCTCAAGGAAGCATGATCTCCATGGCCGGCTAGTCTCCAAGCAAGACGAAGGGATGAATCCCTAGGTGTAGTTGTTCTTATTTTCCTTTATTTGATTCAGTTGTAGTTTGGTATTATTTTCATTAAATATTGTTATGTTTTATTCTTAATTTAATTAGTAGATTTATTATTACTCCGGTGATTGCATGCTTCTTTTCCATATAAGTTCAGTCATGTTTTTCTTATGTGTACTTGTTTGGGTGTGATTGAGTCCGGTAGATCTTTTTTATAGATTTGTCCATTGTTGCGGTATTGTCGTTTAGATATATCGTCGTCTCTTGATAATTTATAAGTTAGGTCATGTGTGCTTGAAAGTAAAGAAGATTTCATAACAATTACATTAGGATTTATAAATGCACTTTAATCGAATATTTTTCGATTGCCTGTTTGGGATGTGAAACTTGCAATCGAGATAAAAATAACTTAATCAAGTTAGGATTAGAGCAAAGAACCTAGGGAGGATTTCCGGAACCTTGTCGTTTCTTTATTATATTTCAAACCTATTTACACAATTGCCTTTTTCGCAATCATTAATTCAACATTTTGTCACTTAATCTTTTATGGTTTGTGTTGAGGTTTACACCTTCTTTTGTAATTAGTTGTTTCCCTATGGAATCAACACCCCAAAACTGTACTACAATAACTGCGTTATGTTTTAGGTGTAATCAAATTTTGGCACCGTTGCTGGGAAAATGCGCTTAAGTACAAAGAAGATTGTCAACTTTTGACATGGCGGTAGAAGAGTTGTAAATAATTTTTCTTTTTCAGCAGCTGTAAAGACGATAACTTCGTTCCTTCTTTTAGCTTGCTGCATTAATTTTTTAATTTTTATTTTATTTGACTCTTATATATATATATATATATATAGTATTTTATTATTTTGTTACCTCATATGCACAGACATAGAGATACTTGTAGGCCTGTGCTAGAGTCAGAATTCAATTCATTTCTAATCCTTTATTTGACAGTCCATCTAGTCCCGAAGAAATGAGTGAACATGAATATCAACCCCCTAGGACCCTTCAGGATTACCCCCACCCTACATGCAAAACCACACCATCATGCATCATATTTCTAGCCAATACTCGCCCATTAGAGTTTATAACAGGGATGATACATTTACTCCTTACATTTCATGACTTGGATAATGAAAACCCATATGTGCACATTAGAGAGTTTGAGGAAGTAGTCGCGACTTTTTATAATCAAGACGAAACCGATGACATTGTGAGGTTTAAGTTCTTTTCTTTCGCTTTGAAGGACAGACCTAAGAGTTGGCTATACTCACTTAGACCACGATCTATTGGGTCGTGGACTGAGATGACTCGGATTTTTTTTAATAAATACTTTCCCCAACATAAGACCAATACTTTAAAAAGGCAAATCTCCACCTTTGCACAAAAGGACAGTGAGACTTTGTATCAGTCTTGGGAGAGATTTAAAGAGTTATTGAGTATGTGCCCTCACCATAGGTATGAGAGTTGGCGCTTAGTGAGCTATTTTTATGAGGGATTTACATATAGAGAGCGCCAATTTGTAGAGATGATGTGTAATAGTGAGTTTTTAGAGAAAGATTCTGATGAGGCCATAGAGTACTTCAATAAGCTTGCTGAAGAAGCTCACACTTGGACTGGACCTAGTGCTACTGAAAGCACAAATAGGTCACGACTTATAAAGCAGCCAAATGGTGGTGGAATTTACCATCTTAGGGAAGAGGATAGCCTTAGAGCCAAGGTCGAGATGCTCACTAGGGAGCTCGATAAGTTAAAGACTAAAAGCTTAAAGCCAACACACGTAACTAATAATGCAAAATCTTTTGAACCATGTTTTGTGTGTGGTGGGGTAGATCATCTCGCCCAAGAGTGTCCCACATTTGTTGAGATGAGAGGGATGTATAAGGAACAATGTAATGCCTTAGGCATGTACAAGAAGCCTTGACACATTTCTTTGATACTTATAATCCGGGATGGCGAAATCACCCCAATTTCAGCTGGAAGTCTAAAAACCAGCAGCTTGCACAAACCCCTGCACCATATCATGCACCTGTGTCTTTTAGGAGTTCTTTATAAGACACTTTACATGTTTTTATTAAGGCACAGGGTAAGACTAATAAAAGACTTGAATCGTTAATTGTACAGGTTGTTGAAGAACATAAAGAGATAAAAAGCCAAGTGTCCAAGTTGATGAGCTACTTGAGTGTGACTGAGCGAGGTAAGTTCCCTTCTCAAGCTCAGTCCACACCCCATGGTCAGTACCTAGCACAAAAGAATTTGAAAGAGGTGAATGTCATTGAGACACTGAGGGGTAAGTCATTAAACCTCCCAACAACAGAAAAATCAGAGGATGTGGATGAAAGCCATCAAGCACAAGCATACATGATTGACTCATTCATGGAAAAGGTCCAGCACCTTAATCCATTTGAGTCCACCCTCATCCATGGCTTCACCAAAGCATACATCGAGCCAGAATTTACGGATGTTACTGATGACATCCTTGAGGCCCCCAAAAAGCATAGAAGCACCAAATTTGGCAATGAAGTAGTGGGGGATGCATTCAACCTATGTTTTTCAAGGAGGGAATAAGAGTGTTTGGCTGAAGATGTAAAACTTAGCGCTCATGGGAGGCAGCCCACAATGTATCCTTTTATTTTTATTGTTTTTCATATTTCTTTTTTCTCTTGTTTATTATTATTATCTTGCTGTTTTCCAGTTTTACTTTCGCATTTCTTTTTCAGGGACAAAAATACGAAGCAGTTCAAATGGTGGAGCACAATTTTCAGCTTCTCTGCACCTTTAGCTACAAGGGGAGTTTTCTTTACTCTTTCTTTTACATTGAGGTCAATGCAATTTTTAAGTTGGGGGTGGAGGAAACGTATCTCTTTGTTTCCATTTTCTTTATTTCCATACATTTTTGAGGAAACGCATCTCTTTGTTTCTATTTTCTTTATTTCCATACATTTTTCTTTTTCCATTGAACTGCTTGGTGTCATTTTCCCTCTGTTTTTGTTTTAAGCATGCTTTGTGGTTGCCTTGGAGTTAATTAACATGTCAATGATATAAACTTAATTGAGATAGCAGATAGTATTTAGAAGGAGTTAAATTTTGTTTCAGTTTGAAATTAATTTAAATATCAATCTTCATTTGGTTTGAGACTCTAGTTTGTGGTAAGATTGTATGATTAGTCTATAACATCTAGAGAAATTTTATGTGTGATTATTTTGTGAATATTTTTGTGGTCTCGACAAGCTCTAGAACTTACTTGATAACCACTTGAGGCGAATTCCTAGAATGCACACTACTTAGGATATGATATAGGCCATTTTTGGACCGTTTGAGCCTTTCAAACCTACCATTGCTATATTTACCACTAGTCACCTATTTGAGCCTTTTCTTGAAAAAGAATTTGAGCCTTGTTTCTTTTAATAGCCCATTTACTCACCCTTATGAGCCTAAAGAGAATATTTTATCCTTACCTTTCTCTTAAAAAAACTTAGCTATACACATTTGTTGAGAAGCACTTAAAAGGAGTAGGGAGGGAAATATGAAAAAATATCACTACCACAACCCAAGTACATTAAAGGAGATAAGTTGGGGGTTGTGGAAAAGAAAAAAAAAATGAAAAAAGAGGTAAATGATCTTATGCCAAAATACAAAAGAAATGAAAAAAAAAGTGAATTATGGCAAAAAAAGAAGAAAAGAAAAAGAAAAGTGGTGATCTATTGAGAGATATGATCTTATAAAAATGGTTGAAAGAGTTGGGTGTTGAAGTAAGGTTATCCAGAGCTTAAAGAGTTGTGTTCAAAACTTAGAGATTAAGTTCTTTTACTTATTGAATCCTTCCCGTTCCTTCTTAACCTTTACCTTAGCCTAACGTTACAAGCTTAGTAAAGACCTATTGATCCAATGTAGTGTGATTTTTTCTACAATAGTGGAGAGTGGTTTGAAATGTAAGCATATGGAGCTTGTTTTTGTGATTAACGTCACGAAATTTATCATGTTTTAGAGGCCAAGACTTGTATTCACGAATCTTATGCATAAAATCATCCGGGTGTTTGGATTAATAGTTTGTGGTAAGATGGATGTAAAGAGTCAATAACGATTTTAAGATTGATGTTTGGATTACTTTTTGACTTAGGTGAAATTTAATGATTCTATGTGCCGTATATTATGTGCAATTTTTGAGACAAAAAGTGAATTACTCTTGGTTCAACGCTAGTATTGCTTTACTTTGTTTTTAACTCTTACCATAGAATTCATCTCTTATTTTCGCTTCAATTGCTAGGGACTAGTGATAAGCTAGTTAGGGGTTGTGATGAGAGTCATAAAATGCATCTAAACAGTACTTAATTGTTTGCATTTTAGGGTTGATTGAGGCTGGAATTACATTTTTATACCTTAATAACTCTAAAGTGTTATTCTTGAATCGTTGACTTATTTCAGTGCATTTTCAGGTACTTTGAGCTTAAAAAAAGAGATAGAAAAGTAATCATCGTTTTAAACACGAAGCTTCAATGAATACTCGAGTGAGATAATGGTCGCGGAAGAGCCAAGATAAAGAGAAACCAAGAACGGAGATTTACTAAATTGCCAGAATTGCCCATACAGATCAATCATCTTTAAAAATTAAACTATATTGATGCAAGAAGAACCAGGAGATGAACCATATATTCTTAGAAAGATCCAAAAGTCTGTTTTCTGGAGAATTTTACGGCTTGTAAAAATGATTTTTCTAGAGAAAGTTATTGCAGTTTTAGTAGACAAAGGTCAGGCTGTGCGGGATTTCAATGTGATTTTGGGCTTAAATCCCACATCCCACATCGGTTAGAAAACACATTTCTATATCCCACATCCCACATCGGATTGAAAACGCATTGCACTCTTGGTATTTCCCTATAAAAGGCCTACTCAACTTCAGCTTTGAGGCATCAATCGGGGATCATCTGAGATCATCAGAAAGTGAATCTAGAGGGCCTTTAGGAGTAATCCAGAGGGCCCTTAGGAGGAAAAATAGAGGCCAGAGATGATCATTGGGAGGCTCGAGGTAGCTCAAGGAAGCATGAGCTCCATGGCCGGCTAGTCTCCAAGCAAGGCGAAGGGATTAATCCCTAGGTGTAGTTGTTCTTATTTTCCTTTATTTGATTCAGTTGTAGTTTGGTATTATTTTCATTAAATATTGTTATGTTTTATTCTTAATTTAATTAGTAGATTTATTATTACTCCGGTGATTGCATGCTTCTTTTCCATATAAGTTCAGTCATGCTTTTATTATGTGTACCTGTTTGGGTGTGATTGAGTTCGGTAGATCTCTTTTATAGATTTGTTCATTGCTGCGGTATTGTCGTTTAGATATATCGTCGTCTCTTGATAATTTATAAGTTAGGTCATGTGTGCTTGAAAGTGAAGAAGATTTCATAACAATTATATTAGGATTTATAAATGTACTTTAATCGAATATTTTCCGATTGTCTGTTTGGGATGTGAAACTTGCAATCAAGATAAAAACAACTGAATCAAGTTTGGATTAGAGCAAAGAACCTAGGGAGGATTTTTGGAACCTTGTCGTTTCTTTATTATATTTCAAACCTATTTACACAATTGTCTTTTTCGCAATCAACAATTCAAGATTTTGTCACTTAATCTTTTATCGTTTGTGTTGAGGTTTACACCTTCTTTTGTAATTATTTGTTTCCTTGTGGAATCGACACCCCAAAACTGTACTACAATAACCGCGTTATGTTTTAGGCGTAATCAAAACACCCCTAAGAACTTATTAGCTCGAGTTAAAAAGGCTATGGAACTTAACAGATTTTTAATGCTTCTTAATGAAACTTCCACCTTTTTACGTGAACCCTCAATGATTATTGAGGCAAGAGGCCCAGTTACTCTATGGAAAGTTGATTTTTGGAAGCTTTTTGATTTTCTTTTTGCATGATGAACATATTTTTCTTTATTTTTCTTATACCAAAGGGTTCTTTTCAACAAGTTATATGATTACAGTTTAGGCTATGGAAACATATACAAAAGAATTATAAGTCATACCCCACACAAATGCGTGCTAAATGTGCTTGTGCAAATTTAAATCAAACTCGTAAATTCTTAGGTGCCTTGAGGTAGTTAACTCTGTAAAATTCCTAATACAAGACTATGTGTTCTAGCTTGTAAGCTTATTAATGAAGTGTTATCAACATTTTTAATTCAACCAAAATTTTTGTTTACCCATTGATCATGCATTTATCTTCCTAAAAAAAAAAAAAATGGGACTTGGTGTGTGCATGTGTTCAAAATGCGTGTGTGATAGTATCTAGTATCTCCCACTATCCTCAAACTTAAAATGCACATTGTCCCCAATGTGTGTGGCATGGAAAGATCTGACCTAGGAGATGGAGAACTAGGTTGCTTGCTTGCTTGTACACGCCCCCAAACTTGAACTGGATGCACACACTAAGTACATGACAAAGGAAAACAAACGTTGTTCCGGAAAACAAAATAATAGATATGAAAATATGACTATAAAAATAAAAGTACTAAATAAAAAGGATATGTCTGGGGTGCCTCCCATGAGTGCTAAGTTTAACGTCTTCAGCCGGACCAAGCCTTACTCTTCCCAAAAACTAAGATTGGCAGCAACTAGCACATAGAGTGTCTTATTCTCTCCCATATAAGCATAAGTCAAATGCTTCAGCAGTGGCTTCAACTCCAAATTTGGTGCCTCGACAATAGAAGGAAAAAAAAATATTATTAGTAGGCATATAAGGTTAAAATGGATCGATGTACTTACTTGGATGCTTTAGAGAAGCCTCTAGAAGGTGCATAGTTTCAATGATGTCATCAGTAACATCCTCAGATTTTAGCTCAACATCTGATCCTTTGAAACAATGGGTGAGGGTGGTCTCCAATGGATCAATGTGATGGACGTTAAAAACTTGCTCAACAACACCTTGCTTTTGTTTACTTAGCTCCTTAGCTAATTGCCCCACTTGTACTTCCAATATTTGAATGGCTTGTTCGTGCCGTGCAGTGGTTTGTCTTATCTCAGTCCGAAATTGCCTTTCTTCTGCCATAAATTGATCTTATGAGGTTATCAATTGTTGTAGCTTAGTTGCCAACTGCATCACAAGACTCTTTAGGTCGCTTTTCTTTGATTCGGGAACTGAGTGGGCTGCTTGTTGGAAGTTTCTTTGTTGCCCTTGAAGGTTTCATGCATTTTGATCGTTGCTCCATGAGAAGTTGGGGTGGTTTCACCATTCTGGATTGTAGGTATTTGCATATGGATCGTAGTTGTTTGGTCCCACATAGTTTGCTTGCTCTCGATCTGCAGATGAATATAAAGGGTAAGTTTCAATGGTGTGATCAAAACGACTACAAATAGCACATACCTGGAGTGGTGTAGCTTGCGGCCTAGGTGAAGCAATCCGAGCAATCAAGACTTCTACAGGCATATCTACCTTTCTTTCCATAGCATCCACCCAATTTGGAAAGCCACTATTTGAGTTTACTTTATTCATGCCCTTGCTCTTTACTTCTTGCTCTATATTGAGTGGGAAAAAGATTGGATTTTTGGATCGAAGCCCTTGCATGAATCAGTTGAATCGTTTCAGTGCAGCAAGTTCAGTACTGCTGCTCGGGTACTTTCTGGAGCTTTTGCGCTCGAGCACACCAAGAACAACACTCGATCGCACTAGGATTGCGCTTGATCGCACCAAGGAGTGCGCTCGATCGCAATGAGAATAAAAACTCCTCCTCTGCACACCTGAAAAAAATAGAAAACAAAAAGAAGGAATAAATTTGATTTTTGATAAAAATAAAAATAAAACAGAACAGAATAAAATAGAATAAAATAAAATAAAAAATTGACGAAAGTAATTCTAAAAAGAAATTTAGCACAATCCCCGGCAACGGCGCCAAAAACTTGTTAGACATTTATTTACTTAAATAATTAGACAAATAATCATTCTAGTTTTACTTGCAAGTGCACAAGATCTGTGGTAGCATAGTGTGCAAGTGCGAGATCGTTTCCACAGGGATTGGCGAATTTCTATCTAGAACTAATTTCTTTTAAGTTAAAAGAGAAATAACAGTTGATAGTGAGTGAATAGCAATAATGAGAACATAGGGCTATGATATCCACCATTAATCATACTTTCCCACTTACTAAGGTTTCAATGCTCTAGTCTTATCATGAATATCTAATGGTTGCCAACCTAAGGGCTTGGTCCACACCTTAGGCTATTGATCTCCCTATGCAATGAGTTAGGCATGGTGTATACTCTAACTATTTTCTCTCTTTAAGGGATTCAACATGGGTGTATACTGAGTTGTTCCTTAAGAAAGCATGAGAGCTACGGAGATCGGCAACCACACGGGACTTAGGGCTTGGTCAGCTCCCAATTTCCCATGTTGATTAACCCGGGAATCCGGTGTGGATATCCCTTGTTACTAATGTCGAACTCAGGACTCGGTCACCCAAATTGATTTGACTAACCTATCTATACCACATGCATACGTTGATCAGGCATATACATATGAGGAATGTAAATATAAACATGTATTAATCAAGTTAAATACTCTAACAAGGCTAAAGCAAAGATAGTCAATGAATAAATGTGTGGTAAAGCATAACTAGGGCTTCAATCGAGCCCTATAGGAGTTTAGTTACACATGCTAAGAGAAGTAAACATACTAAACATAATTAACTAAAAACAGAAAACTAAAACAGAAGAAGACTCGGGAGACGAGTCATCAATTCTTCTCCTAAGCTCTCTACTTTGAGTCTAAAAAAAAAAGTGTGTGTTATGTGTTTTACATGCCTATTTATAGGGTCTTTATGGTGTCTCGAAACCCTAATTCCATTTTGGAGTCGGAAGACTTCTTTCCAATTCTGACTCTGTCGCCTCTGGAGTAATTGCGCTCGAGTGTATGCGGGATGTGCTCAATCGCATGTGTGCACTCAAGCCTTCTTCAAGCGCGCTTGATCTCAAGGGGGTGCGCTCGAGTGCAACTTGCTGGAGGGTAGAACTTCACTTTTTGCTTCTAATAGCTCCATTTTGTTATCTTTTTGTCCAAGACCTGTGAAAAACACATAAAACACAAAAATGAAGTATAATCTACTAAAATATATAAGTAAAGAGTCTAACAAGTGTAAATTAAGGGGCTTAAATATGACTATTTAAGCACTTATCAACTCCCGAAGAGATATGGAGTGGAAAACCCCCTGAGTTGGACAACCTTATAACTTCTGGGTGTGCTACGACCAAAGTCCCACATTGGCTAGAAGTGGGGAGGATCATGGGTATATAAGGATGGACAAATATCTCCATTGGTATGAGACCTTTTGGGGTAAAAACCCAAGAGCAAATCCATTAGGGCTTAGGCCCAAAGTGGACAATATCATACCAATGTGGAGGTATGTGGTGTTCATAGTCCTTACAGGTAGGAGGTGTAGAACTCCAGTGTGCTAGGAAAAAGTTGGAGACAGAAAGATATTTGACCCAAAAATGATAGATATGACTACTGAGAGGATCAAACTGGTTAGAGAGAACCTTAGAGCAGCACAGAATAGACAGAAGGGATATGTTGATAATAGAAGACGACCTCTCGAGTTTCAAGTTGGTGATTGGGTATTTTTGAAGATATCTTCGTGGAAGGGAGTGTTGAGGTTTAAAAAGTGAGCCTGAGATTTGTGGGGCCATATGACGTGATTGAGAGAGTTGGACCAATAGTATATAGATTGGAATTGCCTCCAGAGTTAAAGCAATTACATAATGTGTTTCATGTCTCACTTTTGAGAATGTACTTACACTATGAATCCCATTGTATCTCGAATCAGGAGATAGAACTTAGGAAGATTTGACTTTTATGCAAGTATCGATCAGAATTCTAGACCGAAAGGAATAAGTCTTGCGCAATAACGTCATCTCTTGATTCAAGTATTATGGCAGAACAAAGATAGACTTAGCCCAGGATCTAGAAAGTGTGTGTTTCTAGGATATGGGGAAGGGGCTAAGTGATAAAGGTTGTGGTCCTTAGAGAAAGAAGGATTGAAACTCATAATAAGTAGGGATGTTAATTTTAATGAATTGTTATTTCCCTACTTGGAGAAAACTAACCCTGCAGGAGCTAGTGAGCAAACCAGTTCGGTATTTGTGGAGCATAATATCAAGGAAGATTCAGTTTAGGTAGAGCAAGGAAGGCAAGAAGGTTCGGATTAGGTAGAGCCCATTGATGAATGCCAAGCTCAGGACACTTGTGAGGAGGCTGAACTAGAGGTTGATGATGACGGGAGTCGGAAGGACTATCAGCTCACAAGAGACCGGGAAAGAAGGCTAATCAGACCACCTTCAAGATATAGGTTTGCAGATGCTGAGAAATGAGTGAACAAGAGACTTACATTGATGCTATGGGATGTATGGATTCGCCAAGATGGAACCTAGCTATGGAGGAAGAAATGAATTTTTTGAGGGAGAACAACTTCTAGGAATTGGTTCACATTTCAGGAAATCAGAGAGTTGTGGATTGTAAGTGGACTTACAAGATCAAAGAAGGGTACCCCCCAGGAAATGAAGTCCGGAACAAGGCTAGGCTGGTGGCGAAGGGGTTCACAAGAAGAAAAGACATAGATTTCACCGAAACTTTCTCACCTGGACACAAGGTGGAGAAGATGGTGATTATCCTCATCTATGTCATTGATATGTTGTTGGTTTGGAACAATAGGAAGAGGATGGAAAGGTTTACATCTTAACTTAGTGAGGAGTTCGAAAGGAAGGATCTCAGCCTTACACAAAAGATCCTTGAGATGAGAAGAATTCAGGAAAGGGAACCAGTGAAGATTCCCCTTGCTGGTCATTTCAAGTTCTCCAGTAAAAGATGTCCTGGAATAGATAAGGAGAAGAAAGAAATGGATAAGGTCCCTTACTGTAGTGCAGATGGACCAGTCATGTGTATGATGGTGAGCACTAGACCCGACATTTCTCAGGCAATGGGTGTTCTCAGTAGATTTGTGAGTAATCCCGGAAAGAAGCATTGGCTTGGGATGAAGTAGTTACTGAGGTATTTGAAGTCTCAGTGGTAGTCGGTGGTAGCACTCTTAACAACTGAGGCTGAGTACATAGCGGCTATGGAAGCCATAAAGGAGGCAATGTGGTGCAAAGGGTTGTTGGATGAGTGGATGGTCCTAAAAGAGCAGGTGGTGGTGCATTTGGTTAACCAAAGTGCATGGCACTTGTGGAGGAATTTGGTGTTCCATGGGAGGACAAAGCACATGGATAAGGTAGCCCCGGAGGAAAGTCCTACAGATTTAGGCACCAAGGTTCTACCTCTAAGAAGGTCCAATCATTACCTTGGACTTATTAGGAATGGAGTCGGTTGATTGATGACTCAAGATTAGTTTGGATCCTGAAGTTCTCTGCACAATGGTTCGAGTTTAAACGCTTAGACAAAGGTAGAGATTGTTCATATTTGTCTAAGGTTTAAACATGGTTAAGGTATAAACAAAAGGTGGAGGAGTGAAGTTCAGCATGTTAAAGGAGTGCACACAAATATGTGCGACACTTTGGAGGAAGGCAAAGGAAGGCACACTAGTGTGTCCCCTTCAGCACACAAGCTAGAAAATGTGTGCGTACCAGTGTGCGCATAGTTGAGAGAGGGCCAGCATCAGTGTGTGTCGCACCTCTCCCTCACCAGTGCCGCACCGCCCAATAAGTGATGAAAAAGGTGTTTTCCTAGCTTCGCATTCCCCTTTTTCAGTGCCTAGGCGCTAGGCACACTGATGCACACATGGATAGCTTATTTTAGCCTCTTGTTAAGTGCGTGGGTGCAAGGTTAAAACACATAGTATCACTTAGGATTGATGGAGGGCCATGGTTGAGTGGTTATCAAGATCTAAGGGTGGAGAATGAAGCTCAAGATTGGACAAGAAGTGGTGCACTATATAAAGGGTCACCTAGATTCATTCTCTCATGACACAAGATGTGATAACATAAGAATGTGATGTAATGTAACTTTTGAGACATGTGTGTGAATGAAAGAATTGTTTGAGAGTGCAAAGACACAGATATACAAGAGGGACTCATTGTAGAGAGGCTGGTTGTAAAGAAGAGAGAGTAGTATAGATAGAGAGCATTGTAATAGTTCTTATCTTTTCATCTTCTCTTCTTTGTTTCTTCAAGAACTTGAGGTTTCTTAGAGAGGGTTGCTGAATTGTAAAGACCATTGATTTAGTGCAGAGAGTTTAGAGGAACTCACGGGGACGTAGGCATATTGTCGAACCTCGATAACAAATCGCTTGTCTTCTTTTCTTTCTTGCTTTCGATTGCTGTATTTCTTTCTACAAGTCATTCTAGACTTGAGTGTTTGAAAGATCACCACCTGGGCATCTTGTGAAGGTGATTTCCAACAATGACTTGTAGTGACTCCTTTATTCCTAGATGCTTCAAGAGTAATCCTTCAGCATCTCATTTGTATAGCTATTCATTCTCTCCCCAAAGAACACAATGTCAATCTTTTAACTTCTAAGAGTGATTCACTTTTATATATGGATTAGTTAGGAATTCTATAATTGGTTTTCTCCAATCATTGTCTTGATAAACTTGGATGGTAAAAACACCCACTGTAAGTTTTCTATTTGTGACATGGGGGAGTGTTCTTCGATTTATCCTAGCTAATTTGTTTCTCCAATTAATTGGGATTCAGAACCCTGTATCCATTTGAGCCAACATATTTGCTCTTGAAGTTTCTTCTCGAGGGACATGACATAAGGTTACATCGTCAAATTCTTTAAGCAATTATTGCACTACTACTAAGTATGATACCAACATGACACTCATACATTAGTATTCTCTTGTTAATTGCTTCATAACATGCTGTGAGTCTCCTTCAATTTATATTAAAGTGAATCCCATTTCTTTAACTACCTCGAGTCCAATAATCAAGGCTTTATACTAAGCTTAATTGTCGGAATAATTCCACTAGAGCATAAAAGCTAAATATGTTTGTATTCCAGCCGGGGAGTGAATTGAAATACCAATCCCGCTTTCTTTTGTTGTTTTAGATCCATCTAAATTTAGTTTCCATGGAGCTAAACATACAAACAAGTTTTCTTTTGTGATTTCTAATTCTATGATGGGATGATCAACCAAGAAATCTACTAAGGCTTGTCCCTTAACTGCCTTTTGAATCATGTAAATTAAGTCGAATTCAATAATGGCTAGACTCCGTTTAACCTTTCTACCACTAAGTATGGATCGAGATAGCATATACTTAACTAGATCATTTTGAGCAATCACATGAACCACAAAACTTAAAAAGTAATGACGTAATGTAGTCACAGCAAAATATAGTGCTAAACATAAATTTTCAACTGAAAAATATTTGCATTCCGTTGAATTTAATACATGACTTAAATAGAAAATAGCTTACTCGAGGTTACATGAATTGTTTTGAGCTAACAAAATTATTATTGAATCTACTGTAGCGGATATGTAGAGCTTCAACGGTTTTCCATATTGAGGAGGGATCAAGACTAGAGGATTTGAGAGACATTTCTTTATCTCCTCGAAAGCCTTCTAGTGGTGTTCTTCCCATATAAACTCTTCTTCTCCTTTGACCTTCAATAATGGAGAGAACAATTTGGTTTTACTTGCAACAATAGCAATAAAAAGCCTTAGAAAATTCACTTGCCTTAGGAACCTTTGAAGTTCTTTCTTATTAGAAAGGGATTTATCTTGAATTATTGTTTTGGCTTTGTTTTGACCAACTTTAATTCCTCGACTATGAATAAGAAATCCTAAGAAGTTTTTTGCATACAAGCATAACACACAATTCAAAGGATTTAATTTTAGTTGGTGAACCCTTATTCTTTTAAATCCTCTTGAGAGAGTTTCGAGGTGTGAGGCAAAGTCTTGTGATTTCACCACTATGTCAACAATATCGACTTTTATAAATTTTCCAATCATATCATAGAAAATTAGATTCATAGCATGGCGGTAAGTTGCTCAGGCGTTTTTAATCCAAAAGGCATCACTACCCACTCGAATGTCCCTCAATTACCATGAAAATGAAAGGCAGCTTTATGTATATCCTCTAGAGCTTTAAAAATTTGATTGTATCTAGAGTACCCATCCATCAAGGAGAGCACTTGGTTACAAACTGCTCTGTGAACTAATAGATTAGCTATTGGAATAGGGTATTCATCTTTAGGAGTAGCACTATTTAAATTCCTAAAGTCTGTACATATCTTGAGTATGCCGTTTTTCTTTATTACTTAGAAAGCCATTCTACATACCTAGCTATTCGAATGAACCCAAATTTTAACAGGTGCTCGATCTTTTTCTTAACTTTGAGTATGACTTCTATGGACATCCTTCTAGGTGCTTGCTAGAATGGTCTATTGGCTTTCTGATGGGTAGTTAATGTTCTACCATGCTTCAACTCAGTCTTGGCATATCTTTGCTGTCCCAAACAAAGCAATCTTTGTACTCTCAAAAGAGACTTGAGTTGCTCTTTCGATCTTTTGGGAAGTAACTTGCTTATGAAGGTTGGTTTTGCTTCTTCTTCATCACCTAGATCAACTTCCTCCATGGGATGTTGTGTTTCCGTTTTCAAGTTTTCAATCTTGATTGAGGTAGGTTCAAGATCTTTTAATTCAATTTCGTCAAGATTCTCCATGCTCTCGACTTTGTGCTGGTCTCTCTCTTGTCTTTATAAAGTTGATTATTCATCATCCACTTTGTATTTGATCAAGGTCGTCTTTGACCTCTTTTCTATAAAATATGTCCTAAAAAGCTCTGTACAAACCTATTTGAGAGCCATTTCCTCCAACTCTTCTTTAGACATGGTTATCTAAGTGGGCTTCCTGTGTTTGTCTTTTCCCAGTATCTTTACACAACCAACCTTTTTCTTATAAAATTTTACCTTGATGATGTTTGAAGAAGCCATTAATAGGTTATAATCTACATATATAGTTTCAACCTAGTTATTATTATTTTAGAAGAAAAGTGATTGATGCAATGATGATGGTACACAGTAATTGGAATGAATCCAATTTCGCCCGAATAAGGCATTGTAACTTGAAGGTGAGGCAACCACAAAAAGTACATCTACTATGACTCGACTTCCAACTTGTAATTCGAGGGGGATAACTCCTCATGTTTTTATTTTATTTCTTTAAAAGCCGCAATCAGAGACCTCAGAAGGGATTAAATCCTCTTTTGTTTTCTTGAATTTATGAAGCATTATATATGGGAGTATGTTGACTACTGCATTATTGGCAACTAATACACGATTCATAGGCTTACCTTCTATATAAACCTTAACATACATAGGTTTAAGGTGTTGAGCTATACCTCGAAGGGGCTTTTCAATGATCATGGGAGTAATTTCTCCCATATTAATTTACTCTATCCCTGGTTCCTCATTCCATATGCATACTGCCTTTTGTGATTGTTCCCATGTCCTCGATGTCAACATGTTCAACATCAAGTGGCTGACTATGCATTGCTAGAAAAGAAGAGGGTAGTAAAATGATCATGTCGCAGTCCACGATCATGGCTTGTTCTGCTAACTCTTTCTTCTCAAGATTATTTCCCCAATCTTCTTCACTTGAGTGCATTTCGTCCTCGAGGGAATCATCTTTAGCATTACTGTGGTTGGAATCTTCCTTGGGGGTTTGTCCTTCTTCTAAGCTCTTTGGAGTCCCTGATGTCTGCCCTTGTTGGATCGTTGTTCCCACATTCACAATATGTATGGGCCCTTCGATGCCCATGGATTTCAGCCATTCATCTCTAACTTTTTTCTATGATATGGTTAATATGAAACCACTTTTTTGGAACTGGGATAAACTTCCCATCCTCGGTCAAAGTTTTTTTTATGTACACTTCTTCCTTATCATCACTTCTATCTGAAAAGGTCACTATTATCTCATTCTTATTTGCAGAGCTAATGACTCTTTTCTTCCCTCATTCCTCTTTAGCTCAAGTGACTTCCACTTCTTCCTTTGAGCTAGGAGTCTTAACTCCTTTTTCGAGCCTCTTTTGTTTCTTAGCTCTTTAAGATTTTTGGGTTATTCTTCTCCCATATCTTGTTTTTGTTTGGCAGCTTGTTGGCGTAGCCATCTTCTCCATTGGGTTCGAGTCATGTTGGGGAAATTTTGGTTGTAGTCATGTTTTTATTTTGGCTTCAAATGTTCCTTCATGTTGGTATAAAGTTGGTACAACTTTATCAGTTCTGTGAGTGGCACTTTCAAGGTTCTTGGTTTCCTATTAACGACCTGTATTGCTTCTTCCCTTTGTCTGCCAAATATTGGCCGTGTATAAGGCCAAATCCTTAAAGTAGCTTGGCCTCTCCATTACGAGTATCCGCCTCTTCTTCCTCAAGCATTGGTCATTTGCAAACCTAATGTGGGTCGAGAGGCGATTCTTCCGCTCGAGTTGGTATCTTTCCTTTTACATTTGCTTGGTCTTTTACCATTACATGTTCCATGAACAATTTAGCCACTTTATGTTGACAAGTAGTGCATAAGATGTTCTTAACGTCGGGTAAGGTTATTGGGATAATCACTCTAGGGATCTTAGTTGTTGGTCTCGATGTTACAATCACTTTTGGCTTTAGCTCTTCAACTTCAGCCATTGATGGTTGGTCATTATCTTTATCTCCCTATCTTGTGGGTTTGATCTCCTCGAATGGAACAGGGTATGCCACTTTGGAGTATGTAACATAATAATCGAACTTTCCTGAGGGCTCTCATAACAGCCTGACTTAAGGATCCTCAACCGCATACCATTCCTTTAGGATTTGTTGTTGAGTCTTCTTTCACGAAGTACTCATGGTTGTTCCTAAAAGTAAACATCAAGGATTAGTAAACTATTTATTGTCTTGCGAAAATTGAGAAGCATTTAAAGAAAGCATGTTAGCATTAACCAAATAAAGGAATGGATTAACATCAACTTGAATTATTTCTATTTCTTTCTTAGGAAATTTAAGTATCCCTTGAATTATCTTATCCTGAATTAGATTTCTAAATATGATGCATTTATTGGTCGAGTGAGTAAAAGAGCTATGCCACTTGTAAAAATTTCTACCTTGGAGTTCTTCACTCGAGAGCATTTTGTGTTGCCCTACTAATCTAAGTTGCTTAGCCTGCAACAACTGATCAAAAATTTGATATGCTTTACTTATGTCAAAGGAATATAACCTCACTATAGCAGTGGGTTAGACTCTTGCTTTTGAGTTTGTTTCTTTGTCAACACGTCACACATAAAGGGTTCTCGACCTACAAAATCAGCTACATCCACCTCGACATTAGGATCATAATAGTATGCCCCATAAGAAAAAGTCTTCTTTTTATGTTCTTCCTTTAGTATATACTCATATTGAGCATCTCTTTCTGCTAGCTCGAACAAGTCGTGGAAGATCATTCCCTCGAACTTCTTACGGAATTCTAAGCTCAACCCATCCTGGGCTAGCTTTGCATACTTGACTTCAAACAAACCAGTATTATACTTAGCTCGAGCTCGCTTGAAGCGATTCATATAATCTTTCATGGCCTCATCCTATTGTTGTTTTAGCCTAACTAAATCAGCCATGGAAATGCCTATACTTGTTCGAGTGAACTGACTCAGAAACCTTTCCTGCATGTTATCCCAATTCATGATCGAATTATGAGGGAGATTAATGTGCCATATTAATGCCTGTCCTGTCAAAGAATTAGAAAACAAATGAAGCCTCATCAAATCATGCTTAGAATATTCTCTACATTGGATGGTGAAATGTCCAATATACTCTAAGGTCGTTTTCTTATCATCCCTAGAAAAAGGTCGTGAAGTTAGGGATTTTGTAGTTTATAAGAAACTCAAATTGTTGGTCTATGTAATTAGGGTAAAGCTTCCTATACACGAGCTTTTGTACCTTATGGATCCCATGATTATATAGATGCTCAAACTACCTAGGCGGTATTTGATCTAGGATATAAGGTTGATTACCGCATGCGATATCATCAAGGATAAGAGGTGGTAAAACTAGGGGAACTTGATAAGCCTCGTATTTTAAGATGGGATTTGTTGAGGCTGAATTCCAACCTATCCCAGGATGTTTGGTTATGCCAATGATATATTGGGTTACATTGGTTGCACGTTGGATTGGTTGTGCCAATGGTACATTGGGTTAGACTGGTTGCACTAATGGTACATTGGGTTGGACCATTACAATACTAGCTTGATTCTACCTCTGTTGGATGTTTAGTTGTCCTTGGGGGACCTGCTGAATGGGTGAAATGTTGGTAAATCCCCTATGATTTAGCAAGACAAGAGGATAACCTAGTGCTTGGATCACAGGACTAAGTGGCATTTTGATAAGAGTCATAAAATGCATCTAAACAATACTTAATTGTTAGCATTTTAGGGTTGATCGAGGTTGGAATTACACTTTTATACCTTAATAACTCTAAAGTGTTATTCTTGAATCGTTGACTTATTTTAGTGCATTTTCAGGTACTTTAAGCTTAAAAAAGAGATAGAAAAGCTATCATCATTTTAAACACAAAGCTTCACTGAATACTCAAGTGAGATAATGGTCGCGGAAGAGCCAAGATGAAGAGAAACCAAGAAAGGAGTTTCACTAAATTGCCATAATTGCCCATACAGATCAATCATCTTTGCAAATTAAACTATATTGATGCAGGAACAACCAGGAGATGAGCCATATATTCTTAGAAAGATCCGGAAGTCTATTTTCTGGAGAATTTTACGGCTCGTAAAAATGATTTCAGCGTGAGCAGAAGCTTTGAAGGGCATGTGAAGGCTTAAATCCCACATCCCACATCAGTTAGAAACACATTTCTATATCCCACATCCCACATCGGATTGGAAACACATTGCACTCATGGTATTTGCCTATATAAGACCCACTCCACTTCAGCTTTGAGGACCATCGGAGAATCTGATCTGAAAGTGAATCTATAGGGCCTTTAGGAGCAATCCAGAGGGCCCTTAGGAGGATCCCGAAGTACTTTTGGAGGGCAAGCGGAGGAATCGCCGAAGCTTTCGCTACTAAGAGGGAGATGATTGTTGAGAGGCCGGAGGCAACTCGAGGACACATGAGCCCCATGGCCGGCTAGTTTCCAAGCAAGGCAAAGGGATGAATCCCTAGGTGTAGTTGTTCTTATTTTCCTTTATTTGATTCAGTTGTAGTTTGGTATTATTTTCATTAAACATTATTATGTTTTATTCTTTAATTTAATTAGTAGATTTCTTATTAGTCCGGTGATTGCATACTTCTTTTCCATATAAGTCTAGTCATGCTCTTCTTATATGTATTTGTTTGGGTGTGATTGAGTCCGGTATATCTCTTTTATAGATTTGTCCATTGCTGTGGTATTGTCATTTAGATATATTGTTATCTTTTGATAATTTATAAGTTAGGTCATGTGTGCTTGAAAGTAAAGAATAATTCATATCAATTACATTAGGGTTTACACATGCACTTTAATTGAATATTTGCCGATTGCCTGTTTGGGATGTAAAACTTGCAATCGAAATAAAAACAACTGAATCAAGTTAAGATTAAGGCGACGAATCTAGGGAGGATTTTTGGAACCTTGTTGTTTCTTTATTATATTATCCATCAATTATTTACACAATTTTCACACAATCAACAATTCAGATTTTGTCACTTTAACTTTTATCGTTTGTGTTGAGGTTTACACATTCTTTTGTAATTAGTTTGTTTCCCTGTGGAATCGACACCCTAAAGCTGTACTAAAATATCACGTTATACTTTGGGCATAATCAAATTTTGGCGCCATTGCCGGGGAAACATGCTTAAGTACAAAGAAGATTGTCAACTTTTGACAAAACAGTAGAAGAACTGTAAATAGTTTTTTTTTCATCAGCAGTAAAGACGGTAACTTCGTTCCTTCTTTTAGCTTGCTGAATTAATTTTTTCTTATTTTATTTTATTTTATTTGATTCTTTATATATATATATATATATATATATATATATATATATATATATATATAGTATTTTTATTATTTTGTGATCTTGCATGCCCAGATATAGAGATACTTTGGGTAGATTTGCTTGTAGGCCTGTGCTAGAGTCAGGATTAAACTTTTTAAATCCTTTATTTGATAATCCATCTCCTTCTGAGTCTGATATGAGAATTTAGAGGATTTTGTTAACATTGCCGATAACCTTAATGAGAATGTCGCTAGGACACTTCGGGAGCCACACCATCATGCATCATGTTTCCAGCCAATACTCGCTAATTAGATCTTATTCCAGGGATGATTCAATTGCTCCCTACATTTCATGGCTTGGATAATGAAAACCTATATGTGCACATTAGAGAGTTTGAGGAAGTAGTCGCGACTTTTCATAGTCAAGATGAAACTGATGACATTGTGAGGCTTAAGTTCTTTCCTTTCGCTTTGAAGGATAGAGCCAAGAGTTGGCTATAGTCACTAAGACCACGATCTATTGGGTCATGGACTAAGATGACTCGGGCTTTCTTTAACAAATACTTTCCCCAACATAAGACCAATGCTTTGAAAAGGCAGATCTCCACCTTTGCACAAAAGGATAGTGAGACCTTATATCAGTCTTGGGAGAGATTTAAAGAGTTATTGAGTATGTGCCCTCACCATGGGTATGAGAGTTAGCGCTTGGTGAGTTATTTTTATGAGGGACTTACATATAGAGAGAACCAATTCGTAGAGATGATGTATAATGGTGAATTTTTGGAGAAAGATCCTGATGAGGCCATAGAGTACCACAATGAGCTTGCCAAAAAAGTTCACACTTGGACTGGACCTAGATGCTACTGAAAGCACAAATAGGTCACGACCTATAGAGAATCCAAATGGTGGTGGAATTTACCATCTTAGGGAAGATGATAACCTTAAGGCCAAGGTCGAGATGCTCACTAGGGAACTAGAGGTGTTAAAGACTAAAAGCTCAAAGCCAACACAAGTAGGTAATCATGTAGTGTCTTTGAAACCATGTTTTGTATGTGGCGGGGTAGATCATCTCGCCCAAGAGTGTCCCACATTTGCTAAGATGAGAGGGATGTATAAGGAACAATGTAATGCCTTAGGCATGTAACGAAGTCTTTGATACCCTTCTCTGATACTTATAATCCGGGATGGTGAAATCACCCCAATTTCAGTTGGAAGTCTGAAAACCAACAGCTTGCACAACCCCCTGCACCATATCTTGAACCATACCATGCACCCGTGTCTTCTAGGAGTTCTTTAGAAGACACTTTACATGCTTTTATTGAAGCACAGGGGAAGGCTAATCAAAGGCTTGAATCTTTAATTGTGCAGGTTGTTGAAGAACATAAAGAGATAAAGAGCCAATTGTCCAAGTTAATGAGCTACTTGAGTGTAACTGAGTGAGGTAAGTTCCCTTCTCAAGCTCAATCCACATCTCATGGTTAGCACCTGGTGCAACAGAATGTGAAGGAGGTGAATGCTATTGAGACTGTAGGTGGTAAGTTATTACACATCCCAACAACAAAAAAATAAGAGGATGTGGACGAAAGCCACCAAGCATGCATGATTGACTCATTCATGGAAAAGGTCCATCACCTTAATCCATTGGATTCCACCCTCACTCATGGCTTCATAAGAGCATATATCGAGCCAAAATTTGCAGATGTTACTAATGACATCCTTGAGGCCTCTCAAAAGCATACAAGCACCGAATTTGGCAATGAAGCAGTGGCTGGTGCATTCAACCTATGTTTTTCTATGAGGGAATAAGAACGTCTGACTAAAGACGTAAAACTTAGCACTCATGGAAGGCACCCCACAGCATATCCTTTTACTATTATTGTTTTTATTTCTTGTTTATTATTCCCATTTTTTTTTTTTCTGTTTTCCAGTATTAACTTGGTATTTCATTTTCAAGGAAAAATACACGAAGCAGTTCAAATAGCGGAGCATAATTTTCAGCTTCTGTGCACCTTTAGCTACAAGGGGAGTTTCCTTTACTCTTTCTTTTACATTGAGGTTAATGCAATTTTTAAGTTGGGGGTGGAGGAAACGCATCTCTTTGTTTCCATAATCTTTATTTCCATACATTTTTTTTTCTTTTTCCATTGAACTGCTTGGTGTCATCTTCCTTGATTGTTTGTGTTTAGAATGCTTGGTGTTAGTCTTAGAGTTAATTCACATGTCAATGATATGAGCTTAATTGAGATAGCAGATAGCATGTAGAAGAAGTTAAATCTTGCTTCAGTTTGAAATTAATTTAAGTATCAATCTTCATTTGGTTTGAGACTCTAGTTTGCGGTAAGATTGTATGATTAGTTTAAAAACATTTAGAGAAGTTTTATGTATGATTACGTTGTGAATACTTTTGCAGTCTTGATAAGCTCTAGAACTTATTTGATAATCACTTGAGGCGAATTCCTAGAATGCACATTACTTAGGACATGATATAGGCCACTTTTGAACTGTTTGAGCCTTTCAAACCTACCATTGCTATATTTATCACTAGTCACCTATTTGAGCCTTTTTCTTGAAAAGAAAAATTGAGCCTTATTTTTTTCGATAGCCCATTTACTCACCTTTATGAGCCTAAAGAGAATATTTTATCCTTACCTTTCTCTTAAAAGAACTTAGCTATACACATTTGTTGAGAAGCACTTAAAAGGAGTAAGGATGGAAATATAAGAAAATATCACTACCACAACCCAAGTACATTAAAGGAGATTAGTTAGGGTTTATGTAAAAGAAAAGAAAAATGAAAAAGGAGGTGAATGGTCTTATGCCAAAATACAAAAGAAAAGTGGTGATTTTGAAAAAAAAATGAAAAATGCTCGAAAAATGGTTGAAAAAGTTGAGTGTTGAAGTAAAGTTATCTAGTGCTTAAAAGTGATTGTGTTTAAAAGCTAAGAGATTGAGTTCTTTTTCTCATGAATCCTTCCCATTTTTTCTTAACCTTTACCTTAGCCTAACGTTACAAGCTTATTAAGGACCTATTGATCCAATGTAATGTGATTTTTCTACAATAGTGGAGAGTGATTTGAAATGTAAACATATGGAGCTTGTTTTTGTGATTGACGTCATGAAATTTATCATGTTTTAGAGGCCAAGACTTGTATTCATGAATGTGATGCATAAAATCATCCGGGTGTTCGGATTAATTGTTTGTGGTAAGATGGATATTAAGAGTCTGTTTGGATTACTTTTGGACTTAGGTGAAATTTGATGATTCTATGTGCCGTATGTTATGTGTGATTTTTGACACAAAAAGTGAATTACTCTTGGTTCAACGCTAGCATTGCTTTACTTTGTTTTTAACTCCTACCATAGAATTCATCTCTTGTTTTTGCTTGAATTGCTAGGGACTAGCAATAAGCTAGTTGGGGTTTGTGATGAGAGTCGTAAAATGCAGCTAAACAATACTTAATTGTTAGCATTTTAGGGTTGATCGAGGTTGGAATTACAATTTTATACCTTAATAACTCTAAAGTGTTATTCTTGAATCGTTAACTTATTTCAGTGCATTTTCAGGTACTTTGAGCTTAAAAAATAGATAGAAAAGCTATCATCATTTTAAACATGAAGCTTCAATGAATACTCAAGTGAGATAATGGTTGCGGAAGAGCCAAGATGAAGATAAACCAAGAAAGGAGTTTCACTAAATTGCCATAATTGCCCATACAGATCAATCATCTTTGCAAATTAAACTGTATTAATGCAGGAAGAGCCAGAAGATGACCCATATATGCTTAGAAAGATCCGGAAGTCTATTTTCTGGAGAAGTTTATGGCTCACAAAAATGATTTTTCTAGAGAAAGTTATGGTAGTTTAAGCAGACAAAGGTCAGCCTGTGCGGGCTGTGCGGGATTTCAGCGTGAGCAGAAGCTTTGAAGGGCATATGAAGGCTTAAATCTCACATCCCACATCGGTTAGAAACACATTTCTATATCCCACATCCCACATCGGATTAGAAACATATTTCACTTGTGATATTTGCCTATATAATACCCCACTCCACTTCATGTTTGAGGACCATCGGAGAATCTGAGATCATCTGAGATCATCAGAAAGTGAATCCAGAGGGCCTTTAGGAGCAATCCAGAGGGCCCTTAGGAGGAATCCGAAGTATTTTTGGAGAACAAGCTGAGGAATCACCGAAGCTTTCACTACCAAGGGGGAGATGATCGTTGAGAGGCCGGAGGCAACTCGAGGACTCATGAGCCCCATGGCTGGCTAGTCTCTAAGCAAGGCAATGGGATGAATCCCTAGGTGTAGTTGTTCTTATTTTCTTTTATTTGATTCAGTTATAGTTTGGTATTATTTTCATTAAACATTGTTATATTTTATTCTTTAATTTAATTAGTAGATTTCTTATTAGTCCGGTGATTGCACGCTTCTTTTCCATATAAGTCTAGTCATGCTCTTCTTATGTGTATTTGTTTGGGTGTGATTAAGTCTGGTAGATCTCTTTTATAGATTTTTCCATTTCTGCGGTATTATCATTTAGATATATCATCGTCTTTTGATAATTTATAAGTTAGGTCATGTGTGCCTGAAGGTAAAGAATAATTCATATCAATTACATTAGGGTTTACACATACGCTTTAATTGAATATTTACCGATTGTCTGTTTGGGATGTGAAACTTGCAATCGAGATAAAAAAAACTGAATCAAGTTAGGATTAGGGCAACGAATCTAGGGAAGATTTCCGAAACCTTGTTGTTTCTTTATTATATTATCCATCAATTATTTACACAATTTTCACACAATCAACAATTCAGATTTTGTCACTTTAACTTTTATCGTTTATGTTGAGGTTTACACCTTCTTTTGTAATTAGTTTGTTTCCCTATGGAATCGACAACCCAAAGCTGTACTACAATACCGCATTATACTTTGTGCGTAATCACATTTGTGCTCCAATAGATTACTGGACTCTAAGGGATAACTTCCCCTTGGTGGGTAGTTCTTGCGTTAGTTACCTTTATAAACATTTAAATCTTTGGTGAGAGTTTTTGTATTACTATTAGGTAAAGCTCAAGGATAGGTTATAGGCATGTCAGAATCACTTCCTCTAAGGAATGCCCTTGAGGATTCTGCTTCATACTGCACAAAACCTCTCATATCACTGTTGTTTCTAAAGAAAGTATCCTCATGATGTGGTCTTTGATCCATCAACATGTTAAGCTTCTCTAGAATCTAAGCCATTTGTTGTTGGCTTTGAGTTTTTTGTTGAGCCATCTGTTGTTGATATTGCCTCTGTAACTCAGTCACTTGTCTAGTTATTTGGGCTATTTCCTCCCTGGTTTGACATTAGTTAGCCACCAACATATCCATTTGAGAGTGTAAATGGCCATGTTCTGATCAAGTTGGTCTAAGCAGTTTGCAAAGACATCATGAGCAGTATTTTCTTCCAGATTTGTTGGACTCTTTATCATTGATCTAGTAACTAGTATATACTAGATTTCCTCCCACTATAGTCACCAAAAACCTTGTTGGTGCAAGATTTAATTTTTGCCCCAATCGAGGTTGAAGTAGACTCGTTTGGAACCTTACTTCTCTAAATGGGTCCGATACTACCTCAATTAAGAGGACTTTATGATATGACATTATAAATTCAATGAAAATAATTTAATCTAGCAGTTAATGAATAAGATTAATAGAAAATATGCAATAACAACAAACTTAATGTATTGATATTGAAAGCAATTCTGATACAAAGGGTTTACAAAGTTAAAACCTTAAAGTACCAGGTACGGATTCTTTGAGCTCGTTGTAATATAAGCCAAACCTTCAATGTAGCCCTGACTTGGATTGACTTCGAGACAAATAAAGAAAAGGGATGAAGAAATTATAGCTATGATTACAGTACAACTACTCCTATTGCAACTAGACAGTAAATGATTATTGCATGATTATCTGTATGTGCCTTATGATTTATTCTGCTACTATTTATACAACTTCAGGCTTAGACAGTGCTTATACCAAAAATAATTTAATGTGATGGCATGTCTTGATTGGTAAAGGCTTTAGCGTGTAAGAGAGAATATGATTGGGAAGAGAAGAGGTATGATAGGAGAATGAGATAAGATGACTAGTCGCAAGAAAAGCCCACGAAACAAGAACTTTTAAAAGAGAAGTTCGAGGGACAACATTGAGACAAAAGGTCAGCTCAAGGACTTGAGGTTAGTACGCTCGAGAGAATGTTACCTCAATCTTGAGTACACGTAATTGCTAACTGATAGACGCTTAAATATACATATTTAAGCCCCCTTATTTACACTTGTTAGATCCTTTATTACGTTAATTTGGTATCTTTTACTCCATTTGTGTGTTTTACATGTTTTTATAGGGACTTAGAGAAAAAGAAGCAGTTTTGGCACTTTAAGGAAGAAATCTAGAAGCCCTGGAGCACTTTCTGGACAAAGTGCGATCGAGCGCACATGCAGTGCGATCGAGCGCACATGCGATCATGCACACACTTGTAGGATCGAGCGCACAGTGCGATCGAGCACAAGGACACATGTGATCGAGCGCACATATACGGGCGTGAACAGTAAACTGCAGAACCTTATTTTGGAAAGTACAAGATTTTTGTTTTAGGAAGGTTTAGGATTGTCGTTTTAGGAAAGTTTAGGACTCATGGGTCTATTAGGACTTCTCAAAGACCTATAAATACACTTGTAAATCACACACAAAAGGAATCACCTCTTGGGAGAGATCACCTCTTGGGAGAAATCACCTCTTGGGGGGATCACTCCTTAGATCCATTCTTTTATCTTTTGCTTTAGCTTGGAGAAGGAGACCGTGGAGCGGAATTGACGACTCTTCTCTCGGGTTTATTCTTTCTTTTTTATTTTATTATGTGTAATTAAATTCTTAGTAGGGCTTGGTTGAAGCCCTAATTATGTTTACTCAATAAATTTAGTATTGGCGCCTTGCGATATTTATGTTGTGTTGCTTAAACTTGATTAATACCTGCTTTTATTTAAATTCCTCATATGTATATGTCTGATCAATATGTGCATGTGGTATGGACTTGTTAGTTAGATCAATTTGGATGACCGAGTCCTGGGTCTAACATTAGTAACAAGGGATATCTTATCCGGATACCCGGGTTAATCAACATGGGAAACCGGGAGTAGATACCATGCCCTAGGTCTCATGTGGTTGTCGATTTCCATAGTACTTATGTTTTCTTAAGGAATAACTCAAGCAGATACCATGCTGAATCCCTTAAGGAAGAAAAGAGTTAGAGTAGATACCATGCCTAACTCGTTGCTTAGGGAAACCAATAGCTTAAGGAGTAGATACCATGCCCTTAGGTTAGCAACCAGTAGGTATACATGGCATGAATAAAGCATTGGCATACTGTTATATTGTGGTAGCATAATTAGTGGTGGATATCAAGTCTCTACGCCTTTATCCTTAGTATTTTATCTTTATTATTTCTCAACACCTTTATTATTTCTATCTTTTTATATTGCGAATATAATTCTAAATTGAACTTTACCAATCCCTGTGGAGATGATCTTGCATTCGCACACTATGCTACATTGTTGACCTTGTGCACTTGCAAGTAAAACAAGTACGATTATTCACCTATTTATTTAGGTATATCTTCGCACAACAAGTTTTTGGCGCCGTTGCCGGGGATTGTGCTAAATTTCTTTTTGGAATTATTTTTGTTAGTTTTTTTATTATTATTTTAATTTATTCTATTTGATTCTGTTCTGTTTTATTTTTTATTTTTATCAAAAATCAGATTTATTCCTTCTTTTTTCTGTTTTTGTTTAGGTGTGCAGAGGAGGAGTTTCTGTCCTCATTGCGATCGAGCGCACTACTTGGTGCGATCGATCGCAAGCCCAGTGCGATCGAGCGCAGTTCAGGGTGCGCTCGAGCGCAAAAAGTCCAGAGAGTACCCGAGCAGCAGTACTGAAACTGTTGCACTGAAGCGGTTCAATTGATTTAATCAAGGGAGAAACACCAATGGCAGAAGCTAGATATGCTTGTCTAGATACTATAGAGAGGAAGCTAGATATGCTTGTAGAAGTCATGATTGCTCAGATTGCCTCACCTAGGCCACAAGCTACACCACTCCAGGTATGTGCTATTTGTAGTCATTTTGATCACACTACTGAAACTTGCCCTTTATATTCATCTGCAGATCAAGAGCAAGCAAACTATGTGGGACCAAACAACTACAATCCATATGCAACTACCTACAATCCAGAATGGCGAAACCACCCCAACTTCTCATGGAGCAACACTCAAAATGTTCAAGGACAGCAACAATACTTCCAACCAGCAGCCCAACCAGTGCCGGAATCAGAAAATAATGACCTAGAAAGTCTTATGAGGCAATTGATGACTTCACAAGAACAGTTCATGGCTGAGCAAAGACAAACCACTACAAAACATGAGCAAGCCATTCAAAGACTCGAGGAACAAATGGGGCAATTGGCTAAGGAGCTAAGTGAAAGAAAGTGGGATGAACTTCCAGTCCAACCACTACCTACTCCAAGAGGACATCAACAACTAAATGTCGTGACAACTCTAACAAATGGTAAGATCATCAGAGCTGATGAGCCTGCACAAGCATCCATATCCAAGGTCCATCACGTTGATCCAATAGAAACTGCTCTTATCTATAGTGTCCCAAGATCGGATATTGAGCCCAAATGCAAGGATGTTACTGATTACATCATTGACACTATGCACCTCCTTGAGGCCTTTCCAAAGCATCCAAGTAAGTACACCGATCCATTTGACCATCATGTGCCTACTAATATTATTTTCCCTTCTATTGTACAGGCACCTAACTTGGAATTCAAGCAGTTGTCAGAGCACTTACCGTATGCTTATATGGGAGAGAATAAGACATTTCCTATGCTAGCTGTTGTCACTCGTAGTTTTGGGGAAAAATAAGGCTTGGTCCGGCTGAAGACGTTAAACTTAGCGCTCATGGGAGGCACCCCACAACTTATCCTTTTATTTTTATTATTTTACGTATTTATTGTTATTTATTTATTTTAATTACTTCTTGTTTTCCCGTATTACGTTAGTTTTTCTTTTTTAGGGACAATGTGTGCATCCGTTCAAGTTTGGGGGTACGCTATGAGCCATGCCGACCTAGCTAGTTCTCCATCTCCCAGGTCAGCTCTTTCCTTGTTATTCACACATTAGGGACAATGTGTAATTTAAGTTTCGGGGTATGGGAGACACATTCACACACTACACTATGTCCTACATTTTTAGTTCTGTTGTTATTTTCATAGATAAATGCATGTTCATTCTGTCCAATAAATTTTTTTGTTGTGATCTAAACAAAATGTTATGATTCGACTTCATCAGTGAGCTTAACACTTTGAACATATAGGCCAATAAACAAGTTTTGAACCTAGATCACTGCCCTTTTGGCATTTAAGAATTCACAAGTTTAACTTGAACTATCACGAGCACATTAACACATAGTTGTGTGGGGTATGACATGACTGTGAACTAGATGACCTATTAGATTGACATTTTGGCATATAAAAATAGAAAAGATTGATTCATTCTCAAAAAGAAAAAATGCTCCTAATGATCAATTAAAACAAATCTTCCGCTGAGTAACTGGCCCTCTTGCCTCAGTAAGCATTGAGTGTCACGTCAAAAAGTGGAAAATTCTAAATGGTAGCATAAAAATCAATTAGTTTCGTAGCCTTGTTGACTCGAGCCAATAAGTCCTTAGGGGTGTCTTTACACCTAATGCCCTAAAACCATCTGGTTTGGGAGTCATTGGCCAAACACTCGTTACACGAGTCATCAAGAAAGCTTAAAGGAACTAACTTGGCAAAAATCTCGCAAATAAAAGTCTATGCCATATTTGTTGACTCTAATAGGAAGTTTGGTGAATCTTGAGTCATCGAAACACTACCCATTTGAATTTCTTGGAAACTCAATCTTTTATGTGCTAATCACCTCACACCGAAGTCAAACTTGTGATATCTTAGAATACCTAGTGAATATGATTTACGTTCAACACTCTTATTCATTGCAGATATATGTTTACACTTGTTAAGCTTGCTCATGAATGCGCATCATTGTTTTGTGTAAAATCTAGATTTTTTTATTGACACTATGAACATTGGATTTATCTATATTTCTGGTTTAGTTTTTAATTTAGTATTGCTAAGGGACTAGCAATATGTAAGTTTGGGGGTGTGATAGACGCTTAAATATACATATTTAAGCCCCCTTATTTACACTTGTTAGATCCTTTATTACGTTAATTTGGTATCTTTTACTCCATTTGTGTGTTTTACATGTTTTTATAGGGACTTGGAGAAAAAGAAGCAGTTTTGGCACTTTAAGGAAGAAATCTAGAAGCCCTAGAGCACTTTCTGGACAAAGTGCGATCGAGCGCACATGCAGCGCGATCGAGCGCACATGCAATGCGATCGAGCGCACATGCGATCATGCGCACACTTGTAGGATCGAGCGCACATTGCGATCGAGCGCAAGGACACATGCGATCGAGCGCACATATACAGACGTGAACAGTAAACTGCAGAACCTTATTTTGGAAAGTACAAGATTTTTGTTTTAGGAAGGTTTAGGATTGTCGTTTTAGGAAAGTTTAGGACTCATAGGTCTATTAGGACTTCTCAAAGACCTATAAATACACTTGTAAATCACACACAAAAGGAATCACCTCTTGGGAGAGATCACCTCTTGGGAGAAATCACCTCTTAGGGGGATCACTCCTTAGATCCATTCTTTTATCTTTTACTTTAGCTTGGAGAAGGAGACCGTGGAGCGGAATTGATGACTCTTCTCTCGGGTTTCTTCTTTCATTTTTATTTTATTATGTGTAATTAAATTCTTAATAGGGCTTGGTTGAAGCCCTAATTATGTTTACTCAATAAATTTAGTATTGGCGCCTTGCGATATTTATGTTGTGTTGCTTAAACTTGATTAATACCTGCTTTTATTTAAATTCCTCATATGTATATGTCTGATCAATATGTGCATGTGGTATGGACTTGTTAGTTAGATCAATTTGGATGACTGAGTCCTGGGTCTAACATTAGTAACAAGGGATATCTTATCCGGATACCCGGGTTAATCAACATGGGAAACCGGGAGTAGATACCATGCCCTAGGTCTCATGTGGTTGTCGATTTCCATAGTACTTATGTTTTCTTAAGGAATAACTCAAGCAGATACCATGCTGAATCCCTTAAGGAAGAAAAGAGTTAGAGTAGATACCATGCCTAACTCGTTGCTTAGGGAAACCAATAGCTTAAGGAGTAGATACCATGCCCTTAGGTTGGCAACCAGTAGGTATACATGGCATGAATAAAGCATTGGCATACTGTTATATTGTGGTAGCATAATTAGTGGTGGATATCAAGTCCCTACGCCTTTATCCTTAGTATTTTATCTTTATTATTTCTCAACACCTTTATTATTTCTATCTTTTTATATTGCGAATATAATTCTAAATTGAACTTTACCAATCCCTGTGGAGATGATCTTGCATTCGCACACTATACTACACTGTTGACCTTATGCACTTGCAAGTAAAACATGTGCGATTATTTACTTATTTATTTAGGTGGATAAACGCGCAACACTAACCCGACTCTTTAGGGATCGAGGATAAAATGAAAGGTCGTGTATTAATTTGACTAAGGTAAAGTGGCCATGATTAGATAAAACTCACTTAGTGGAGGAAAAGATTTGAACATGTGGAATGCTAGGTGCAATTAATCTAGAGAACATGAAGAAGTGGAAACGAGGGAGACTCTTTGGAAGAATCAATACAATTGTCCAGGCCTGAAGCATTATAAATAGCAGTAGAATAAATCATAAGGGACACACAAACGGTCATTCAAAAATCATTTATCTATCTATCTACATTTACTTTCCGTTACTTTTCAGTCAATAGGGGTAGTTGTATTGTAATATTAGCTATAATTCCCCTTCACTATCCCCGTTTTATGTCTATCTTGAAGTAAAGCTAGAGTTATCACTAAAATAAGCTCGATGTTTGTATATGGTATTTTGAGGTTTCAACCTTGTAAACTCATTGTATTAGCATTGTTCTCAGTTTTAATATTAATATATATATATATATATATATATATATATATATATATATATTGAATTTATTGTTACTTTGTCCTTTCTATTTATTATGCTATATTAAAATCTTGTTTTTGAATTTATAACGACATATCATTAAAGTCCTCTTAATTGTGGCATTATCAGAACTTTCTAGAGAAGTACTGATCCAATCGAGGTCCCTTTAATATCGATTAATGCATAAATTAAATCTTGCACCAACAAGATTTTTGGCAACCATAATAAGAGTAAATCTAGTATATGCCAGTCACTAGATCAATGACCAAAACTCCAACGAATCCGAGAGAAATTCCTGCTCCTGATGTCTTTGTGAATCGCATAGACAAATTGGATAAGGATATGGGATAGTTACACTACTAGATGGATATGTTGGTGGCTTAACCAACGTCAAGCCAGGGAGGAAATATCCCAGACAGCTAGACTAGTAACTGAATTTCAAATCCACTATCAATAACATATGGCTCAGCAGTAGACTCAAAGCCAATATCAAATGGCTAAGATTGTAGAGAAAATCAATATGTTGATGGATCAAAGACCAGAATATTAAGATATTTTCCCTAGAAACAGCAGTGATAGAAGAGATTTTGTGCATCACGAAGTAGAATCTTCAAGGGCACTCCTTAGAGGAAATGATTCTGACATGCCCATAGCATATCCTTGAGTGTTACCTAATAGTTATACATAAATTCTCACTAGCGATTTGAATGCTATAAAGGTAACAAATGCAAGGACTACTTCACCAGCAGACCCCTAGGTCATGCATGCCACACCTACTAGAGGACAACCATCAATTGGAGTCTGACATCCTATTGGAGTACATACACCACTTAGACCTAAAATTTAAGCACCAAGCTATCCTACCATCATGATGAACCATATGGGATTTCCTAATATTTCACCTATTCAACAGATTCCCTATAGACAACCAAATGTTCAACAAGGATAAAATCAAGCCAATATAATAGCAGTTCAACCCAATGTACCATCAGTGCAACCAATTCAACCTAATATACCATTGGTGCAACCCATACCATTGGCACAACCAAATATTTTATGACAAGTTGGAGTTCGACCTCAACAAATAACACTTAAAAATCATGAGGTGTATCAAGTTCCACCACCTCTTAACCTCGATAATCCTGCACATAGTGATCAACCTTACATCCTAGACCAAATACCGCCTGGGTGGATTGAGTGGTTCGAGCATATGTATAAGCATGTGATTTAGAGGGTATAGAGGCCTGCTTATAGGAAACCTTACCCTGACTACATAGACCAGCAGTTTGAGTTTCCTTGAAACTACAAAATCCCCAATTTTATGACTTTCTCTGGAAATGATGAAAAAATATCTCTAAAAACATATTGGGTGATTTACCGTCCAATGTGGAGAGTATTCTAACTACATTTTCACGAAATTAAGTTTGCTTCCTAATTCTTTGATAGGACAAGCATTTTTGTGGTATATTAATCTCCCTTAGAACTCAATCATCAATTGGGATGATATGCAGGAAAGATTTATAACTCAGTTCGCTCGAACGAGTGTAGGCGTTTCTATTGCTAACTTATCCAAGATGAAACAACAACAGGATGAGTTTACTGAAGATTATCTTAATCATTTCAAGCGGGCTCGAACCAAGTGTAACATTGGTTTACCTGAAGTTGAATATGTAAAACTAGCCCAAGATAGGCTGAGTTTTGAATTTCGTAAGAAGTTTGAAAGAATGGTCTTCCATAATTTGTTCGAGCTAGCAGAAAGGGCTACTCGATATAAGTATATACTGAAGGAAGAATAGATTCACCCTATGGGACATATTATAATGATCCCAACGTTAAAGTAGATGTAATTGAGTTTGTAGATCAACTACCCCAATGAGGTTATATTCATTTGACATAAGTAAAGCAAATTTTTTTTTGATCTTTTGTTGCAAGCTAAGAAACTAAGATTAGTAGGGTGGCATAAGATGCCCTCGAGTGAACAGCTCCAAGGTAGAAATTTTTACAAAAGGCATAGCTCATTTACTCATTCGACTAATAAATGCATCGTATTTAGAAATCTTATTCAAGATATGACCGATCAAGGGATACTCAAATTCCTTAAGAAAGAAATAGAAACAATGCAAGTTGATACTAACCCATTCTTGATTTGGTTAATGCTAACATGCTTGCTTTGAATGTTTCTCAATTGTCACAAGAAAAAAAATAAAGAGTTTATTAATCCTCAATGTTTGTGTTCAGGAGCAAATATGAGTACCTCATGAAAGAAAACTCAATAAAAAATCCTGAAAGAATTGTACGAAATCGGTGATTCTACAGTTAGACTACTAGGAGTGCCTTCAGGCAAGTTCGACTATTATGTCACATATTCAAAAGTGGCAGATCATGTGTCGTTCAAGGAGATCAAACCCATAGGATGGGGAGACAAATTCGATGACCAACTAAAAAATGGTTGAAGATAAAAAGATGAAGCTAAAACTAGTTGTAACAATAAAAACAACAACGGGGATTCCTGACTCGATTTTCCTAATGACCTTACCTGACGCTCAGAACATCTTATGTACTGAATGCCAAGACAAATTGGCTGAGCTATTCATGGAACAGCTGAGGGTAAAATACTAAGCAAAGGTAGAAGAAAATAAACAAACTTGAACGACTAGAAACATCTCATAGAGCAAGGGAACACAAAAGGCTCGAGAGAGGAGCTGATACTCCCAACTCATAGGAATAAGAGTAATTCACTCGAGCTCAGGAATAACGAAGAAAGAAATAAGTCACTAGCTCTATAGATAAGAAGGAGTTCATAGTGACCTTTTCAAATGGAAGTGACGATGAAAAGCAATTGTACGTGCCAGGAACCTTTACACGGGATAAAGAATTTATCACAGTTTCAGAAAGGGGATTTCATATAAACATGGTAAAAGAGAAGTTAAAGATGAATGGCTGGAGTCCATGTGAATCAAAGGGCCTATACACATTATGGATGTGGGGACAGCTAACCAACAAGGCCAAACATCAAGAATTCAAGAAAGTTCAAAAGAAGAGCAAACTCCCGAGGAAGATTCTAACCACAATAGTGATAAGGAGGATTCCCTTGAGGACGAAGAGCATTCAGGCATAAAAAAACTATGGCAAAGGCCACGAGAAGAAAAATCAAGTGGAACTAACTATGACTATAGACTGCAACATGGTCATCCCTTTACCATCTTCCGTTCGAGCAGTGCCCAATCAGCTACTCGAGATTGAAGAAGTCGACATCGAGGATATAGGAACAATAAAAAAGCAACCTTAAGAGGTGGTATGCACATGGAGAGAGGAGCACAAGGATATAGCAGATGGAGATGAGAGATGAGACTTTCATGATCATCGATAAGCCTTCTTAAGGTATGACTCAACATCTTAAACCTTTGTATGTTAAGATTCATATAAAAGGTAAACCTGTGAATAGTGTACTAGTTGACAATGGTACATCTGTTAACATATTACCGTATACCATGCTCCGTAAACTGAGGAAAACATAAGAGGATTTGATCTCTTATAAGGTTTCATTTGCGATTTCTTAGGAAATACCATCAGAACACGAGGAGTTATTCCCCTCAAATCACATATTGGAAATTGAGTAGTTGTAGCCGCATATTTTTGTGGTTAACTCAATTTTAAGCTATAATGCCTTATTAGGGTGAGATTGGATTCATTCCAATTATTGTGTGCCATCATCATTGCATTAAGCACTTTTCTTCTAAAATGAAAATAACCAGGTTAAAACTGTGTATCCAGATGATAAGCCATTTATGGTTTCTTCAAATAGCATCGAGGAAATATTTTATAAGAAAAAGAGGGAGGCCATAACTTTGGCCCAATCAAGGTTGGCCACATGCGTCGTTGAGCAAAAAGTGATTGATCAACATAAAATTGAGAGTACAGAGAAGCTCGATGAAATTGGACTAAAAGATCTTGAACTTGCCTCAGTTAAGTTTGAAGATTTGAAGGAAGAGACACAAAACCTTATGGAGGAAGTCGATTTAGGTGAATGAGAAGATTCAAAACCAACCTTCATTAGCAAGCTACTTCCTCAACAAGTAAAAGATCAACTTACATCTCTTTTGAAACAATATAAAGATTGTTTCAATTGGGACTACGACATGATGCCTGGGTTAAGTCAACGTGTGGTAGAACGCTGACTCCCTATCAGGAAAGGCTACATACCATTCCAACGAAAACCTAGAAGGATGTCCAAAAATGAGATCGAGCACCGGTTAAAAGTTAGATTCATTCGAATAACTAGGTGTGTAGAACGACTTTCTAATATAGTTCCAGTAATAAAGAAAAATGGCCAATTAAGGGTATGTACAGACTTTAGGAATTTAAACATTGCCACACCTAGAGGTGAATATCCTATGCCAATAGCTAACTTATTTGTATATAGTACGACCTGTAACCAAGTGCTCTCCTCAATGGATCTCCTTAATGGATGGGTACTTAAGGTATAATCAAAATTTTATAGCTCTAGAGGATATACATAAGACTGCCTTTGGTTGTCTTGGTAATCTAGGGACATTTGAGTGGGTAGTAATGCCTTCTGGATTGAAAAATGCTGGGGCAACTTACCAGCGTGCTATGAACTTAATTTTCCATGACATGATTGGAAAATTTATAGAAGTTTATATCGATGATATGGTGGTGAAAGAACAAGACTTTGCATTACATCTCGAAGCTTTCTCGAGAGGATTTCAAAGAATGAGGGTTCACCAGTTAAAATTAAATCTTTTGAAATATGTTTTCTATATGAATACAACGAAGTTCTTAGGATTTTTGGTTCACAGTTGAGAAATTGAAGTTGACCAGAACAAAGCTAATGCAATAATTCAAGTTAAACCCCCTATTAATAAGAAAGAACTTCAAAGGTTCTTAGGGCAAGTGAATTTTCTAAGATTTTTTATTGCTAATATTACAGGAAAAACCAAAGTATTCTCTCCTTTGCTGGAGCTTAAAGGAGAATATAATTTTATATGGAAAGATCATCATCAGAAGGTTTTCGATGAGATAAAGAAATGTCTCTTAAATCCTCCAGTTCTGATTCACCCTCGACAAGAAAGACTGTTAAAGCTCTATGTAACGGCTACGATAGATTCAATAAGAATTTTGTTAGCTAAGAACAATGAATGTAACTTTGAGCAAGCTATTTTCTATTTAAGTCGTGTATTAAACTAATGGAATGTAAGTATTATTCAATCGAAAAGTTATGTTTAGCACTTTATTTTGCTATGACTAAACTACGTCATTATCTTTTAAGCTTTGTGGTTCATATGATTGCTCAAACTGACCTAGTCAAGTATATTCTTTCAAGACCCATACTAAGCGGAAAGATGGATAAATGGAGTCTAGCCATTATCGAATTTGATTTAATTTATATTCTTTAAAAGGCTGTTAAGGGACAAGCCTTAGCAAATTTCTTAGTTGATTATCCCAGCATAGAATTACAAACTGCAAAAGAAGTTTCTTTTTTCGTAAGTTTGGCCCCATGAAAGTTAAATTTTGATTGGTCTAAAACAACAAAGGAGAATGGCATCAAAATTTTAATTCACTCCCCTGCTAGAACACAAACAAATTTAGCTTTTACCTTTGAGGGGAATTATTTCCATAATTAAGCAAAGTATGAAGCTTTAATTATTGGACTCGAAATACTTAAGGGAATAAGAGTAACTTCAATAGAAATTTAAGGAGACTCACAGCTTATTATCAAGTAATTAATAAGAGAGTATAAGTGTATGAGTGCTATGCTGGCATCATACTTAATAGCTGCATAACAATTGTGTAAAAAGTTTGATGACATGAATTTGCATCATGTTCCTCAAGAAGAAAAATCGAGAGAAAATATGTTAGCTCAAATAGCTACAGTGCAATGAGTCCTTGGTAATTGGAAAAAAGGTTAGCCAGACTAAATCAAAGAATGCTTTTCTCTATCACCAACAGAAAACTTGCAACAGATATCTTTTCTGTCCAAGTTTATCATAATAATGATTGAAGAAAACCAATTATAGACTTCCCAAGGACTCCAAATACAAAAGAAAGTAGCTCATTGAAGTTAAAAGCCTGACATTATGTTCTCTGGGTAGAAAATGAAGGGTTGTAAAAATGAGATGTTGAGGGATTACTTTTGAAGTGCCTAAAAGAAGAAGAATCATTACAAGTCATGATCAAGGTACATGAAGGGATTTGTGGTGCTCATCAATTAGGATTTAAAATGCGTTGGTTAATATGAAAGAATGGGTATTATTGGCTTTTAGTCTTAAAAGAGTGTTTAGAATATTTTAATGGTTGTCAAGCATGTCAACGGCATGGGAACATACCTCGAGTTCCAGACAGCCCCTTACATTTTATAGTCAAACCATGGACATTTAGAGGCTGGATCATTAATATAATTGGAAAAATCTACCCTACTTCAAGTAAAGAACACGCATTTGTGCTAGTGGCCACGGATTATTTTACCAAATGGGTAGAGGCTGGATCATTAATATAATTGGAAAAATCTACCCTACTTCAAGTAAAGAACACGCATTTGTGCTAGTGGCCACGGATTATTTTACCAAATGGGTAGAAGCTAAGTCTTACAAAGAAATTGATGAAGTTTAGTTCATTAAATTTGTCCAAGAGATGATAATTCATTGATTTGGAATTCTAGAATCTATAACTGTTGATAGTGCATTAGTCTTTAATGACCAAAGGGTTTGTGCATTCGTGTAGGATTATGGAATTAAGTTAATTAATTCTAGTCCATATTATACCCAAGCTAATGGTCAAGCTGAGTTGACTAACAAGATTATTAAAAATAATCTAAAAAACGTAATAGAACGGAATCCTAGAAAATGTGATGATTTATTATCTGAAGTCTTATGAGCTTATCGAACATAAAAGATCAAGTAGTGGGACTACCCCATTTGCCTTATAGTATTTGGTCATGATGCAATTTTGCCTATAAAAATAATTGTCAAGTCATTGAGGGTGGCTAGGCAAAAACAAGTTAAGTAATATTGATTATCATGATGTTATGTTGACTGAGCTCGATGATATCGAGGAGGTCCAAGCTAGAGCATTAGATAATATAACGCAACAAAAGTTAAATGTTGCAAAGGCTTATAACCGAAAGGTTAAGGTAAAATTTTTCGCAGAAGGAGGCTTAGTTTGGAAATTGATCTTACCACTTAGATCAAAAGATCGAGAGTTAGGTAAATGGTCTCCTAATTAGGAAGGTCCATTTTTAATGGCAAAGGTTTTAAGTGATAATGCATATAAGCTTATGACCATTAACGGAAATGAACATAAACTATTTGTCAAAGGAAAATACTTGAAACCATATATAGAACTAAAAATGGAAAACAACTTTTATAATATTAAATATTAAATTTGCTACATAGAAAAATCAGAAGAAAACCGAATTACAAATAAATAATAATAATAATAATAACAAAAGAGAATTTAAACTCGGCGATGGAATGAATCCGTTATAAACGTCCATTTCGAACAGATGTAATCTACTGAATCTGCCACATCATTGTGAATTTTCATGATGGCAGGATGAGCACATCTAACTTCTCTATGATAAGTAGACAAGGCAAAATAATCTCGCTCGAGGTTCTTCGCCTTTATTGACAGGCCTTCTAATTGGTCTTTGATTTCCTCGAGTTCCTGTTCGAGCTCGATCTTGTGAGCCTTGACTTGTTTTACCTCTATCAAGGTGTTCTCGAGCTCTTTTCAGAGATTCTAGGACTCGTCCTATGAAAGATTGAGCTGCTAGAAGTGTTGTTGTAATTGTTGTTGCTTGGTTTGATTCTCATGAACTAACGATAGCAACCTATCAAAGTCATCATGCAAAATGCGTATTGCACGGATTTGATGCTGTGGGAAATGAGATTTCCTCTCTAATAATTAAGACACAAGCTAGCTTACTTGTGCTTGTTCCTTTGTGTCCTTACAAAGGAACTCCCAACCTTGATCCACAAGCTTCTCAAGTTTCAATAAAGGTCATATCACCTTAAGAGAAGCTTCTTGGAGTTGAGTCCTAGCCATAGGAACGATAAGAAACCCAACCAGAATCGCCTCGAGCTTAGAATTTGGTGGAAAGGCTGATGTCTCTTCATCTTCTTTTAAATAATCCTTAGTAGTAGAAGGGAGAAGTAAAGCTTCTTTACCACTATGGTAAGGAACAACCCATGGCTCTAAAGGGAGGCTACCTTCAGCTTTCTCAAGGTTAGTTACCTCTTCAACATGAGCCTGCATCACCACAAACCATATGGTTACAACAAGAAAATTCTACTTGTAATGGAAAGAGCAAGGATCAATAGCAATACCTCGAGTGTTGGAGACTCAACATTTGATGATGAACCACCAATCTCCATAGTCTAAACCATTAGGTTAGGAGAAAACTGGGTTTCAAGGGCCATCTCCATAACCTCCACATCTGTAGCCTTATCCCTTGAGACTACTCCAATAAACTTATCACCACATCCGGCCTCAGTCACATCCAAAGTAACATCAACATGACTGGAGAGCTCTGTCATAAGTTCTCTTGCTTCTTTGTCTTCTTCCTCTTTTCTTTTCGTTCCTTCCATCCATTGCATTCTTTTTTCTTCTTCCTCTCTCAACCTTCTTTTCTCTTCCATCTTCCTTTTCCTTTCCTCAATCTCCTGTTTCCTTCTCAAAATTATTTCAAATTCCTTCACCCTTATTCTCACTTCTATTTTCTCTACCTTATTCTTCTAATCTTCTTTTTCTTTTGTCTCTCCCATTCTTCTCCTTCTTTTCTTTTTTTGGCCAAGTCTACTTGTGCCTAAGTTAAAGGTGATCTTTGATGTTTTAGAGGTCGATCTCCCTCTTCAGGCTTAGACCTTCGAGAGCTAGAGACAATCTTTGACTGTGGAGACAAGCCAGATAGGTGTTTAGCTTTTTGGCTTGAAAAGGTTAAACAAGAACAAAATTAGTATAAGCTCTAACAATATCTATGAAGCAAAGCAAAATAAGGTAAGAGATAACATACTCATTGAGGCAAAAGTCTCAGTATCTTCTTCTGTAGACTTTGCTTTCCTCCCTTACTTAGTCCATCTCCCATAGTTGATTGGTAAAAACGATTGAAGATATCATCCATCCTCAATTGAGTCGAGCCAGACATAACCAGGAAGACATATGCCTCCCACCACTGAGCGAGGGCACTTAAAGGAACGTTCAACCCTACTATTTGATTGAGCAATATCTCCTAGGTCAGCATAAGCAGCCCTCCGACTCCAAGAAGAACCCATAACATAATATGATGGCAAAGGAGTAGTTTGGACCATACCAAATTGCTTGGCTACCTGCGCAGGGAGGTAGGCTTCTAAGCCTTTCTTCTAAGGAGAAAAAAAGAAAGTAACTAATTCCCTGGAAAGGTAGAAGCTAGCCAAAGCAACATTGGCCTAGTGATTATTATCTTCATTCGAGGGATCTAAGGTCTTGAACAACCTTGAGCCATATTACTTATTCCTAAAGGGCATGAACTCAGTGTCTATAAATGAGATCTTGAGCAATCCATAGAGGCAGTCCTGGAATGAAGGCTAGGGATGTTGAGAATCATAAATTCCTCTACGAAAGAACTCTGCATAACAGGAGAATTGAGCAGCATCTCCACTGGCCCTAGTGAATATAACTAATGTTGAAAAGTATGCGTAAGCATAAACCCGAAAAATCCATGAAGGGCAATCCAAGGAGGAAGGAAATCCATTCTTGTATATGTCATATTTACATCTATACAGATTGGCTACTAAAAATTGTGCTAGGCCAATTGTTTTACTAGCAATCAATGCATGAACAATAGCCAGGAATTGCTTAGAGACACATTTGGCAGATACGCATACCAAGTATTTGCAAATAAAATACAAATAGAAAGTAGTCAGTTTTACTTGGAAAACAGGGTCACCTGTTTGACCCATATGGTCAGAAAGGAAGATACTGAAACTTAAATGATTTTTCACCAAGCATAAAAACTTTATGCCGTATGTTGACATATAAGGATGCCCAGTGGTACTCGTTAGTAAAATGCTTAAAAGCGCAAACACATCCTCAATTGTTACAGTGAGCTACCTAGTTTGAATGTGAAAGGTGTTTAACACTAGAGACCAAAAGAGCATAATGGCACTCAACAAGGGATAGTTCAGATCCATATTATACGTCATGGACCTAACTGCCTCGACCATGCATACATTCTTAAGCTCTTAAGCGCGGTGAGCAATGACTCTTTCTACCTAGGCAATTCATTGATCGTTGACGTGGTACCAAGATATATTGGGAGGATCTGCGCACCAAGAGATCCATGTTAAAGCCTATGGACCTTTCTGAAAAAAGGGGCAATCCACAGGATCTTGGGGGTACACAATCCCTAAAGCTATAGGAGCTTCATCAAAAAAAAAAAAAAAAAGGACCAACTATAGCAAAACTCACTGAGTTGGGCAGCATCTTAGTAGGGATAGACCAACCATGAACTTGAATGTCCCTAGAGTTAATGTTAACAGACTTCTCATTGAGCAATCCTTGGTCTAGAAAAGATCGAAAAAGTTCTTTCGTATGAGTTAGAAACCCAACATTGGTTTCTTGTTCAGGAGCCTCAGAAGAAAGCGCACCCTTACCTTTAGAAGAAGAAGGTGCACTAGTGCAAAAGGGTACCTGTTCGAGGGAGACTTCTCCAATACAAATATTCTTTCTTTTAGTAGCCATTGATTAATTCGAAGGACAGATGGAACATAAGTTTGAAGTTGTTGAAGGAATCTGGGAATGCTAGGACTGTAAAGAGAATGTTTGAAGAGAATCACAAAAGGGAATAACGTATTTATAGAGTATGGAAACATAATCGATTCAAATCCCTAAGGTAGTAAAAGATCCTATGTGATTACGCTTAGTGGTTCTCACTTTCGAACCAATCGCGCGTAAGGGAAATTTTTTATACCAAAAATAATTTAATGTGGTGGCATGTTCTGATTAAGCCACGTGTAAAGGCCTTAGTATGTAAGAGAGAATACTACTAGGAAGAGAAGAGGCAATAGGAGTATTAAATGAGATCAGACAACTAGCCGTCAAAGAGCCCACAAAACAAGAACTTTTAAAAGAGAAGTTTAAGGAACAACATTGAGACAAAAGGTCAACTCGAGGCTAGTACGCTCGAGAGAATGTAACCTCAACCTTGAATACACATAACTGCTAATCCGACTCTTCAGGGATCGAGGATGAAACCAAAGGTCGTGTATTTAATTTGGCTAAGGTAAAAGTGACCACGATTAGATACAACTCACGTAGTGGAGAAAAAGATTTGAACATGTGGCATGCTAAGTGCAATTAATCTAGAGAACGTGAAGAAGTGAGAACGTGGGAGACTCTTTGGAAGAATCAATACAACTATTAAGGCTTGAAATACTATAAATAGCAGTAGAATAAATCATAAGGGACACACAGACAATCACCCATCAATAATTTATCTATCTATTTGTATTTACTTTCCTTTACTTTCCAGTCAATAGGAGTAATTGTACTGTAACCTTGGTTGTAATTCTCATTCTCCATCCCTATTATGTGTTTGTCTCGAAGTCAAGCTAGAGTCACATTGAAGGCTCAACATTCACTATAACAAGCTCGAGGTCTATATCTAGTATTTTGAAGTTTCAACATTGTATACTCACTGTGTCAGTATTGTTATCAGTTTCAATATCAATATATATTGAGTTTGTTGTTACTTTGCACTTGCTACTTATTCTGCTAGATTAAATGCTTGTCTTTGAATTTATAAAGGCATATCATTAAAATCCTCTTAATTGAGGCATTATCAGACCATTCTAAAGAAGTATTGCTCCAATCGAGCTCGCTTTAACGTCGATTAACATATAAATTAAATCTTGCACCAACAAACAGTTGTGTTGATATTTCCCAAGTGTCTCTCACGTTTCCACTTCCTCGCATTTTCTTGATTAAATGCAATGAACATGCCATGTGTCAAAATATTTAACTCCATTACGTGAGTCGTATTTAATTGTGGTCACTTTCACCTTAGCCAGTCAAATGCACCACTCTTGGGTTGTCCTCGATCCCTGAATAATTGGATTGGTTGTTATGATTCATCCATCATGTTTGAGGTCGAGGTATTGAAAATTCCCTTGACCTCGTTAGCATCGAACCCTTGAGTTATACTGCTTGTCGCGATGTCACCCCACAAACTTCTCTTTCAAAAAGTCCTTGTTTCGCGAGCTTTTTGATAGCTAATCGTCTTATCTCATTTAATGTTCCTATCACACCTCTTCCTTTTCCAGTCGTATTCTCTTTTAATTGCCAAGGCTTTTACACGTGGCCCAATCTAGATATGGCACAACATTAAATTATTTTTGATATAAACACCAGAATCAACGAGCGCAGCTTGTTAATCAAAATCATTGAACTCTGAATTTGCACAAAAATCAACACCACCCTCACCTCTCACCTACCTTTTAACAACAAAATAATCTCATTCAATCCACATTCAACAATCCATATCAAAGTTCTCCTAACACCATCTAATCTACATTAAAAAAAACCCAAACAAATAAATTATAAGATTCTAAATTAAAATTAAAAATAACTGAAACATTCAATAACCAAATATACAAATTCAAGTTATCCAATTTCTTCTCCTCAATCATTAGTATTTATACTTATATTGTGTAATGTGTTAATAATAGAGGGTACATTATATTTATTGCACCTTTCAATAAATTGTTACCATGTATACACATATTATTAATAATATTATATATAAATAAATTTGATTCGATTAATCGGTATGGAGAAGTTATTAACCATAATCATAACAGAACAAAGAAATCCTAATCATAAAACAACAAGCTTTAGTTAACTACATTTTCTGTTCGGTCATCTAGTATTTTTGCCCAGCCCTACGATAATCAAAGAATTGCAAATGAAAGAAGTGCTGTTGTCTGTAGATAACTACGCAGCAACCAGTACAATTTATAGGACTGCTAATTTGGGTGATAAAAAACCCTTAGAACAAACAAATGTGAAATACAATTTTGAATATGTTAAATACCATCTTATGATCCCAATCCGGAGAGAAATTACAGTGGTTAGGATCCCACTGAACAGTGCACATGCACCTTGGTAACTTCTGGGAAGTCTTGTAATTTTTGGGACTAAAAGAAATATTAGAAAAAATTGTGAAAAGTTACAACTCAACTTTCCAAGAGGTACTACTCGATTTCCCAGGAGTTACCAAGATGCATGTGCACCGTTCCATGAGATCAGGAACACACGGTAATCTCTATAATATGGAAGGTTTAGTTTCTATGTTAATTAGTTGAGCACATACCAACCTGAAAGCATGTGAACATGCATTTCATTATAAGATCAAATCGAAAAGCCAATACCTCGCTTTCTCTCCAAAATAATCTGATCATTTATCTTTTTCTCTTTGCAATCTACAAGAAAACCCAAGGCAGCCAATCAATCTATCGACAATATTGCATCATATGACATTCAAACTGGAATTGTTACCTCATTTACAACAAATAACAACAAATATTTGAAAAACACATAAGCCTGTAATTTATATTTGCACATCATTCAGAGCTGCAATTTCTCCATAATCAGCTACAAGATCCTGAATTGTGTTGTCACGTGAATATAACCGAGAGCCACGTAATGAGTAGAAAAGTGACGGGCTAAATTGTAACAAAAAGGTAACCATCGCAAAGGCAACATCAGCTTGCTTCTCCATCCATTGTATAAACGGGTATTTGCCAAATCTTGGTGTTCTTCTTTGGGTCATCAGTTAGGCTGAGATATCCATCTTCTTCCCGAAATGTTCTAATGAATGTTTTGGCCCCCATCAAGACAAGCCTTTCAACCATGAATAACTGGTAATTGTTCTCAATCAAAGGATCCAAGATCTGGCTCTAGTTTGACGAATATGCCAATTTGTACCTGCAGACACAAGACACCAAAAATCATACTGAGCATCAACTGCATCCGCAATTTAAGATTTTGAGCCAGAAAATATCTTCCATATGACAATTACGGAAGCATTTTTAACCAGTACAACCATCCTATACATATTCATAAGCAACTTCTAGTCATGAGTGGACAAATGTCTAGGAAATGGACACCATATGTATGTACTTCACATGCCTAGACAATAGAACAAGATGGTATTTCAATCAGCTAGAACCTTCAAAATGGATATGCCTTACGGTTTTCACTTAAATTCTCGAAAAGGGGGAAAAAGGAGGTTTACAGTCTGGAAAGAACATATCAGCAGCAAATCTATCCCTGGAAAACCTTATATGAGCTCCAGAATTGTTTACCTGACATAGAGAGGTGAGAAAAAGCCTGGTGACCTCTCGTTTGAAGCAATAAAGAGGGTTCGCCCTGTGGGACCCACTTTTCAATTCTGCGGAGGATAAACTCTGGACGCGTATCCCTGTCCAGATGAGGATGTAGACTCCTTTCAACCCCAAACCTGTCTTTCCTGGTTTTTATTTTATCTCCTTGACAAACATGGATGGCATCATAATCACCAAGTAGCACTTTGATCTGTCGATATGAAATTAATTATGGCCAAAGTAATTAATTAAAATGTCTATCCAGAGAACCTTCCTGTTAAAAACAGCAAAAGAAGCACGGATAAAAAAGAATACACTAAATTAGTTCTGTAGACAATTACTAGTAATGCAAAATTCCTCTCTTAAAACTGAAGATTCTACCAGACATATGACATATCTAGTATTTGCCATGTCATAAAACCAAACAAAAAAATCAAATCACTAATGAATCTAAAATCTAAATTAAGATCTAGATATCAAATGCTACCTTATCCCATCCCGTTGATGAGGTTGATTGCCCACCTAAACGTTGGTAAGGGTAATCTTGATCTAATTCAAGCTTTTTTGGTTAAAGTATCCTTCCATTATTCAAAAAAAAAATTCTCCCTTGCATGTTCTGCATATAAACATAGGCATTACATTCATAATGGTTTGCCAGCTTGGGAAGTGCAACATATTGAAAAAAAAGTGTCACCATCTTGGAAAATACTGAAAATAATATGAAGCATACTTCAATATTTATTCATTTTTTAAAGATCAAATAATCAATTAATGCTACTTTAACCAACCATCTAAATTGATTCCACTCCTCCACTTGAGGAATGAAGTTTAACCTCATCATCAATCATATCAATGTTCTCTTTGTCAGCTTCCCTCTCTCTACCGTCCCCGGAATAAAATTTCTTCCAGAACAACTTTGAACTTCACTGGCACTACAAATAATCAGTCAATCTTCAACTTTGAACTTCACTGGCACTACAAATAATCAGTCAATCCTCCAGACAATACTAAATAACTCAAACTAGCAGTTAACTATCTTATACCCTACCAAGCCTCCCTCATGTGATGTCATAATTAAATACGGTACAATTGATACAACTTAGCTATATAAACCAGCATCCATTCCATATGTCAGCTGTGGAGAGTAAAGACTAGAGTATGTGGCAGGTTCCCAGTACATCTGCAGATTTAACTTACTAAAGCAAGAACAAGTATAAATAAGCTGAAAAATAAATATATTCCTAATTAATTGACCAAAATTTATAATTAAATGAATAACTTTCAATAGATTCCTTCTGCATGTGAAGAGTAAACAGATAGAGCAATAGGCAAGTGTCCCAAAACCACGTTTCATCATTAGGAAACAGGGGAGAAAGAAACTGCATACATAAATATGTTCTGTTTAAAGTGTAACAAAACGAAACAGGAATATATATAACACTTAAGGGGTTTAAATCTTACGAACCTTTTCTGCTGCATCTCTTAATATTTCTGCTGCCATTGAAGGGAGAAAAGAATACGGCAACATTATAGCACTGCGGTTGTTCCGATCCTTGCACTCCATAAACCTGTATGTAAATGATTGTTAGCGTCTATGCAACAATTAGCAAAACTCAAGTATCTTAACTTGCCATAACAAGATCAAGAATTACTATTTGATAATAAAATGATGGCTAGACGAGGAAGAATAATATTCTTTTCACCAAAATGGACCATTGGTTCCAATATGAATATGCATACACGTGTGTGCGCGCACACGGGTGTGATCAAGATGAGCCCAAAATTTGGCTTGAGCTCGATCAAGTCTAAACAATGATGCTCAAGTTCGGATTGTTGGCGAATTATAGAGCTCAAGCTCGAATCGGCTTGGCTCAGATGAGCCTCGAGCCAAATCAAGCTCGATCTGCAGCTAGAGTTATCTAGTTTTTTTTATTAGTAAAATTGTATAAAAAGAAAAGCACACCAAGATGGTGCAATGATGGGGATGTTGGGTGGACAGTGAGTATCTTGATGATAAAGTGAATGTTCTGGACAGGAAATGAAAGAGAGGAGGAGGATGATGATGATCTTGTTTCGAGCACAAGATAAGCTCCTTATGTGTTTACTGATTGCTTACCTTCAACATTACAATCAAGAGCTATATATAGCTCTTCTACAAGTGTGCACACAGTAATACAAGTAGTGTGCATTACACTAGATCAAGAAGCTAACTAACTTCCAGCTAAGCTTTAACTACTTCTCTTATTCTTGCTGTCAGCTTTGCTTCTTCTAGTTCACTGCTTTAGCTTGCTCCTTTACTGCCCCAAGCTTCACTGGTCAGTCCCTTAGCCTCACTGGTAAGCCAGAACAGTCTCTGGCCTTACTAACTCTAACTTGCTGCTCCATTCCTTTCTGGTTTCTTCAAGTGAGCTTTGTCCCATAGCTTCCTTCCTGTATCAATACTGTCCCGACTCCCCATAGATAGGCACCTTGTCCTCAATGTGAAAATGAGGTAGAGATTGTTGTACTGTGTTAGCATCTTCCCAAGAGGCTTCTTCTAATGGAAGGTGATCCCATTGAACCAAGTATTGTTGCACCCATTTACCTTGCTGTAATACTTCTCTTTCACCCAGTATTGCAATTGGATGGTAAATGGGATATGAGCTGGAGCAGTCTTTAGGGAGAGGGGCTGGGGTAATGGATGAGCCTTTAAAAGGCTTAAGGAGTGAAACTTCCTTCTGGAAGCTATAATCTGTAAGTAACTTGTCCTATTCTTTCCAGAATGGGAAAAGGGCCAAAGTATCTTTTGCTTAATTTCTGGGAAACTCTTGCTGCTGCTGAGCCTGTCTACTACCACATATATAGCTGTGAAGCCATGAGAGTGGTAGATGAGTGATGAAGTCCATTGAGATGTCCTCCCAAATCTGCTCTGGAACTGGTAATGGTTGCAGTAAGCCATAAGGTTTGATATTGAGTGTCTTTACTTGCTGACAGGTGGTGCTCTGAGAGACAAATTATGTAACATCCTTTTTCATACCCTTCCAATGGAAGCTAGCAGTTAATCTAACATAAGTCTTCAAAATGCCAACATGACCTCCTGTTGGAGTGGCATGGCATTCAGCAATGAAGAGGTTCTTCAAGTTGGAAGTTCTTCCCACAAAGAATTTCCCTTGGTAATAGAGTATGCCATCTCTCACAGTCCAGTCTTTATGCTGCTGAGGTTCCTTGGTGCAGGCTTGTTGTAGTGCAAGTATGTTAGTGTCTTCTTGGTTCTCTTTCCTAAGATCATCCAACAATTTAAAAATAGGCATCGAGAATGCTAAACAAGTTGCCATCTCCTTGTCACTTAGCAGCCTTAATAGAGCATCTGCTACTGTGCTGTTTCTTCCTGGATTGTATAGGATTTCATATGAGAATCCTAACAACTTAGTAAGGTAATGCTGTTGCTCACGAGTTTGAATGGTGTGGTCCATCAAGTACTTAAGGCTTCTATGGTCAGTTTTGATGAAAAATTTGGCACCTGGGAGATATTTTCTTCATTTCTTCACAGCTGTAGTAGTGGCATACAATTCTCTGATGTAGGCAGACTGTGATTGCATTCTTGGACCAATCTTGCTGAAAAAGGCAATAGGATAAGGGGGTTGTAGGAGAACTGCTCCTATTCCAGAGCCACTAGCATCTGTCTCCAAGGTAAATGGCTTGGAGAAATCACGCAGACTGAGTACAGGAGTAGAGGTAATGGCTTGTTTCAACCACAAGAATCCTTCTTGGGCTGCAGTACCCCACTAGAAGGAATATTTCTTCAGGAGATCTGTTAAGGGACTAGCAAGACTCGCATATCCCTAAACAAATCTTCTAAAGGAGCCTGTTAACCCCAAGAATCCTCTCAACTGCTTGCCATTCAATCATTGCTTGGATCTTTGATTGATCAGGTTCAACTCCTTGTGCACTAATGATGTGGCCCAAGTATTCAATTGAGTCCTTGGCAAAATGACATTTGCTCAATTTAGCACATAGGCTATGCTGCTGGAGGCACTACAGAACTATTCTCAAATGGGTTACATGATCCTCTATGCATTTGCTGTAAACCAGAATATCATCAAAGAAGATGATGATAAATCTTCTTAAGAAAGGTGTGAAGATCTGATTCATTGTGGCCTGGATTGTAGCTGGGGCATTTGTCAACCAAATGGCATTACTAAGAACTGAAGGCAGTCCTTGGAATGTCTTCTTCTCTCATTCTGATCTGATGGTATCCAGCTATAAGATCCAACTTGGAGAATAGTATAGCACCATATAGCTCATCCATTCACTCATCAATAATAGGTATAGGAAATTTATCCTTTATAGTCAGAGCATTCAAGGCTCTATAATCCACACAGAACGTCCAACTGCTATCTTTCTTCTTGACCAGCAAAACAAGTGAACTGTATGGACTATTGCTGGGTTGAATTACACCCTCTTCAAGCATACTACTGAACAGCTTTTCCATCTCAGTTTTTTGATAGTAAGGGTATCTATATAGCCTGACATTGACAAGTTTTGCATGTGGCTCTAATGTGATTCTGTGGTCAGTGTTTCTTGGTGGTGGTAGTGTAGATGGAGTAGTGAAAACATTATTGAATTCTTGAAGTTGATATTTCAGGGTATTCTAAGGTGTTGAGTAGAATTCAAGGGTTCCACTTCTTGGTTTTCCACGGTCATAAACATTAAAAGGAAACAAGAATCTAGTCTATCATGCTTGGACAGTTTGTTAAGTGAGTTACAAGATATGGGTTCAGTTGTTATCTCTTGATCTCCTTGCAGATGCACACTGTTGCCTTTCTAGAAAAAATCCATTGTAAGAGCATTGCAATCAGTTGTGACAGGTCCCAACTCTTGAAGTCATTGTACTCCCAAGATGAGGTCTGCTCATTGAAGTGAGATCACAAAGAAATATGTTGTGCAGACATAGTCTTGAATGAAGAGTGAGATGTGCTCACATAATCCAATGCAGGTTAAGTATTTCCCATTGCCTACTTGAACCTTAAAATGAGATGATGGAGTAATTGACAATTCAAGAAACTGATCTATCCTTTCTTGAATGAAGTTGTGAGTACTACCTCTATCAATCAAGATTTGCACTGTATGATTCTTGATAGAGCCCAAGAGCCTTAGGGCATGTTTGGGTAACAGTTTTCTGTTTTCAGTTTAAGAAAATTGTTTTTGAAAATGAAAACTGAAAACAATTTTCTGAAGAAAACATTTTTGCATAATCGCAACTCGAAAACTATTTTCAGAACAGAAAACAGTGAAATATTGTTTGGACAATCTTATTTTGAAAACTGTTTTGATACACCTTGTAATTATTTTCAGTTTTGAGTTTAAATTTAAAATCTATATTAATTTTATTTCTTATATTTACAAAATAGTTAAAATAATTAATATTATTTTATTTTCAAAATTTTAATTTTTTTTTATATACCATGGAGTAAGAATGAAACAGAAAAGTGAACATTGATTTTATGACTATTTTTCGAAAATTATATCAGAAAACACCAATTTGAGGTTTTCAGAAAACAGTTTTTGAAAACGGTTTTAGAAAATTACTTTTGAAAATTGTTTCCAAACATGTTTGAAAACTGATTTTAGTTTTTGAAAACTGAAAACAGGTTTCAAAAACCACTTCCAAAATGCCCTTAGTGTCTTTGGTGTTCCATAACCAAGAAGAGCATGCAGAGATATCTCAGGGATCTGGTCCTCTTCTGGACTAGCAAAAGGGTTAAAGAACTCTTGATCTTGGCTTTCTTGTTCATCTCCTTCCAAAAATGATAGAGAATTCTTTGCTTTGCACTTATGTCCTAGACAGTTAAAGCAAAGTCCGTTCTCTCTTCTAGATTGCATTCCTTGAAAGGACAATCTTTTGATAGGAAACTTTTGAAGTTGTGGAGCTTATGGCCTTGTCGTGTAAGGTTGAGAACCACAAGTGATACCACCAGTTTGTTGACTTTCATCCGGAGGCTTGTGAAGTATTTTGATTGTCAAGGATTTGAAGATCCTCTAATATCTCCCCATCTATCCTCTTGCAATCTTGCTAATCCAACAACATCATGAAAGTTCAGAGGTCTATGAGCAATAACCTCCCTTCCAATGAAAGGGCCAGAAATGAACAAGTTCATCAAGAACTGATCAGACAATGCTTCAAACTTGGCTTAGTACTCTAGGTTCTTGGATGAGTTTGGTCAGTGCACCTTGGGGTTCTTCATAGACAGAAAGACCAAATCTTGATCGTAGTGCCTTGACAAATTGAGGCCAAGAATGGATCATCTTGTTATCCTGAGTCCACTGGAACCATCTTGCAGCTAGACCTTCTAGGTGGAATGAGATTAGTGACAATCTTTGAAACTGGAGTGTTGGAGAAGAAGAAGAATTGCTCAGCTTGAAAGAGCCCATCCGTAGGATCTCCTTCATTGAATCTTGGTAGTTCAATCTTGACATTTCTAAAGTGGGAGAGTTGATTATCTTGCTGGGGAAGTTCTTGATCTGGATGGGGTGTGTTCTTGCTGGGAATGCAGCTGCTTCAAATATTCAATTTCTTGTTGGAGAGGTTTGATGGCAGCACCAATTTCTTCTCGGATGTACTTGCCAAGCCTTTCCCAAGAAAATTCACCCTTGTCAGCTTTGGAGTGTAGTCCTTCTGTCATTGCTTATGGATCTAAAATGTACAATGAAATCACCAAATGATGGAAATGTTGGGTGGAAAATGAGTGTCTTGATGATAAAGTGAAGGTTCTAGACAGGAAATGAAAGAGAGGAAGAGGATGATGATGATCTTGTTTTGAGCACAATATAAGCTCCCAATGTGTTTACTGATTTCTTACCTTCAACATTACAATCAAGAGCTATATATAACTCTTCTACAAGTTTGCACACAGTAATACAAGCAGTGTGCATTACATTATATCAAGAAGCTAACTAACTTCCTTAACTAACTTCTAGCTAAACTTCTAACAAGTGAGCCCTGTCCCTTAGCATCCTTCCTGTATCATGCAACTCATGTACAAAAATTATCTATAAAATATAAACTCCACAAAATCTAAAAATCTACCTCATTTATAAAAAAATTTCCTTTGACCCAAAAATTAAGGGCATTGAACCATATATTTCTAATTACATCAATAGGTCTTTCAATGCTATCAAAAGCTCTACAATTCCTCTCATTCCACACGATCCAAAAAATAGAAAGGGGAATCAACAAGTAAACTTTCTTAAGCTCCTTAAGAGCCCGTAACCCACTCCAAGCCCACATTTCATCTTTCATGGAGCCTACAAAAACTAGAGAAACACCAACAACACTATAAGTCATCTCCCACAAGGTTCTAGCCAAAGAGCACTCCATCAAAAGATGAAACACGGACTCACTACAATGTTTGCAAATAAAACTTATTAACAATCACTTTTCTCCTTTGTAAATTGTCAGTAGGAAGAATATTCTCCCAAAAGGCTTCCCACACACAAAAAAAATAAAATAAAAAACTTTTTTGGGGCCACGAAAGCACCAAATTGCTTTCCACAAGAAATTGGAGAATCCTTCTAAAGGAGCCCCATCAAGAAGAATCTTATAAAAAGATTTCACCTCAAATTCTTTATCCGGGCTATCCCTCTATCTTATCAAATCTTCTCTAGTCAAATCCATTCTATAACTATACAAAGCTTCCAAAAAAATTTGAACCCTCTCAATCTCCTAATCATGGACATTTCAGATCAAGGGCACATCCCAAAAAATTATACCATTAGTCAAGGAGATGCAAGAACAAACACGAGCTTCTTTATCTCTCACAATAGCATAGATATACGGAAATTAGTCTTTTAAAGGGGTGTTACCAAACCACGTGCCATGCCAAAACAGAGTTTTCTCCCCATTACCCACCATCACGAAAAAGATAAGAACCCAAAGCTTTCCATCCTTTTTGAATCCATTTCCAAAACCCCTACACCATAAGCCCCCCTCCCTTCCTAAGTCACCCACCTATTAGGATCCATCCCTTCCTTAGAGTTTGCTAGCTCAAACGAGCTCGAATCAAGCATGCCAGTCTTACACATACACACGCACACACACACAAAGATATATACATGTATGGAAAGACATAATATGACCACCACATGGATCCAGCAAGTACCACTCCTCCAGCCCCTGATCAAAGAAGAAATGTAAAGCGAAAGCCAACATAAAAATACACATAAATTACCATGATAGAGGGCTTGCAGTTCGATTAATGAGTAAAATATTTGAGTAGTGACTATTGTCTTTAAGATCAAACCGAGTAACTCCTTCCACATGGGTGATCCCTCGCTCTTCCAACTTCATGCTTGTTGATAGCACAATATGCCAAGTTTTTGAATTGTCTAAAATTACAGGTACTCTTTCAGATATAAGGTCGATATCATACAAAGAGTCCATGGCACAAAAGCTTGCTTGCCACCTACCAATTAAAAGGATGAAGGTCACAAAGTACCAAGCATGTAAATAGATTTAACAAATGATAAAGGAGGACCAAAGCCTCAAATTAAAATTCATCTTGGCATGATGATCAAAAACTTAAAGAACAAAAAAAATGGAAGCCATCTAGTTAAAATAACTTTTTGAAGACACCAAAAAGTCTGCTTTACGAAAATAAACTTGTAGTAGAAAGCTGCAATCAACTCACCTTTCTTCTAAACTGGCATCCTTAGACTGATGAAGGATCCCTTTCTTATTATGTACTGGATTTATGCAGAGCCTAGAAGGCATCACGAAGGTTCTGCAACAAGAAAATGATAGTAAATTAGAAGACAAAAATCTTATCGTAGTTTCTGTTTCCTTTCTCCTTGCTTCTGATTGCACAAGTTAGTATTGAATCCCATGTAAATTCAGTTGGTCCACTGTTTATTAAAGTGCTGAACATAGACAAGTTAGGACTGTACCATCAGGACATTACCATAACAATAACAATGAAAAACAAATGATGTGAGCCTAATTTCAATGCTAATCAATATTCCATAATTCAGCTACCACTTATTGACATCTAAAACTTTATTTATTTCTTTCCTGAAATAAAAGGCCTGTGAGAACAAAATTTACAATCACATCGAACAAACTGCAGGTGGATAGCTCCCATTATAGAGCCAAAACTGAAATCAAAACGACATTACCATATAGAGAAAGTGAACTCAGTTAACTGCATCACAATTGGCTCATTTCAAATCCCACGAAATGCACAATGACCAGAACTCTAATATGTTTGGCTTTTAAAAGAATGGGACAAAATGAAAGAAACAAAATCCTAAATCTTACATCTTTGGTAACTCAATTTACCAAAGAGAGCGAAAAATTAAACTGAATTACGTCGAATCATTCTTCAGATTTCATTTCTCAGATTCCCGAAACTGAATATCTAATTCCAAATATTCCATAATTTAGTTTCCATTCCTCTATCATTATTTTGTTTTTTCGCATAAAAAGTTCAGTTTTCTTTCGTCTCCCCACGTTTCCCCAGAAACCAAACAGAGCAAGAAAACTAAACAATGTATAGACACAAAGAAAGATATATGTATCCTTTTCACCTGTTAAGGAACAAAGCTTCTTCAAGGGCACACCTAAGCTTCTTCAATTCTATTACCCCAATACAAGTACTTTTCAGAAAGAGTGTGTTGCCTCTTGTTTCTCTGGGATCTCAAGAAATATCCTACGGCTGCTTGAGATGATAATGAGAGCCCACCTGTGGAAATTATAGAAGAAAACAGGAAGAACAATGCGATTGTTGCTATGGAGATCAAAATAAGGAAAATTTAGGATGCGGGTTTTGTTTTGGCCTTTAGGGTTTTGTTAATTGTAGCCATTGAAGTTGTAAGAGAAACAAGAGTGGTCTTTGAGAAGCAAGAAGAAAGAAAGGAGAAGAAGAAACGAGTACAAAGATTCTTGAATTCTTGGACAAAATTCATTTATCCACTCATAGTATTTTTAATTTTAAAACCTATATATATCCTTTTGTTTTATTTATAGATTAATTCAAAATAACACATATTTCATGTTAAATCTTAATTAATTAAACATATTAATTTTAAACGATCTTAATTAATCAAATATGTTAATTTTAATTAACCACTGCACCACAACAAATTTTATTTAAAAGTAAACCGAAATTATGTTTTAGAGTTTAAATCCTTTATACTTTATATAAACTAGGCATTAACTATCTTCTTTCCTAATTTTAGCAATTTATTTATTTTCTTTATGATTGTAATTTTATATTTCAACATGAAGACCAAATTACAACAGAAAACTTACACATATCTCTGTAGACTGATTATTTTGGGAGAGAGAGAAGAGAAGTGGAAATGAAAAAAAAAAAAAACTTATTTGTATATAATTTTTTTAATAAATAAAAAATTAGTAATTTTTCAGAGGACCCCAAAAAGAAAATCTTAATAGCCTTAATTCATCTATCAATTATGATATGATAATTTGAAAGGGAGCCATTGCACTGAAACAAACATTTATATTCATAGAAAGGGATGCACAATCCAACTTGCTGCAAAAAAATTTGTAACAAGTGGAAAGGAGGGATTTTTTTCCCTACACAAATTTGAGAGTTGCGAGCAAGCTTGCACTCGCAATCCCAAAGCACATGAATCGCTTCTTCTTCTTTTTTTTTTCTTTTTTTAATCAATTTAGCAGTAATTCATTGAATGTAAACAACGGACATGTTAAAAAAAAAAATCAAAAAGATATCCTATATATAATTTCGTTCAAAACAGTGGATCTAAACTGATATTTTAACAAAAATGAAAACAAGTCACAATAAATAAAACGAGTCTTATTGCTACCCAGTTGTGAGAAAATTTCACAAAGAATTTCATTCTTAATCAATTCCAGCAGCATTTAATCACTTTAAAAAAAACAATTGATTTGATCGAAATAAACCCAGATAAATCATACATTCTTAATCATATACCAAAAATCGAAGAAAAAGAACCTTACATTCTTCGGGCTTTCATTGTGATCCATTTTCAAAACAACATAATATTCATGTTTTCAATAATAATAAATAAATTGAAACATCTAGATAAAACAAACCCCCAAGCAATTTGGAATGGAAAAATTGAATCACAAACAAGAAATTAAAAAAAAAAAAAAGCCTTATTTTCTGCTGAGTATGAGATGGGTCCTCAACAATCCATGCTATTTTTTTTTGTACTGCTAATCATTTTCTATGAGCAATTTTTTAAAACTTATTTGAGATTCTTATTGTAAGTTATGATTCAATTTAAGGTTAAAGGGATTAGGGATCAGGAGTTCCTACAAGTAGAAGAAATAACTATTTGGAGAGGGGAAAGCGAAGAGAGAAATTGTGTGGAATGAAAATGTTGACTTTGACTTGGAAAGCTATAATATATGCAGGGCCAATTGAATCATTTGCTAGTTTCCATTAAAATTTAGTGGAGCTTTTGAAATTACGAGTCTTCATATGTAGGTTTTACCATACTATAGGTGAGAAAAAAATGTAATTTTCCCTTCTTTATTTAGATCTTTCTAAGTGACCACGTAAGGCGCGCTCAAGTGCCAAAAGACATGTGATAGGTCCCACTTAAGTTTGCCCATTTAAGATGGGAAGAACATTAGACTTTAGATTAAAAAAAGAAAAAAAAACTTAGGAAAGGATTTCCAAGTTATTTTTTTGGATAATGTACATCCTTATAGTTCATAGAAACTAGCAAAAGCCCAAAAGAAATAAAAGCACTAGCCCATAAACCAACTCAGTAAACAAAAGGGGTCATGGATTAGTTGGGTATGATCCCAGAGAAAGAAGATGAGGCAGCCCATCTTGCATAAGAGTGTTAGACTGTTGGTAGCACACCTTACCAATTAGAAATAAAAAAATAAAAAAAAAGGATTGAGCTACAAGAGTCTGTGTAAAATAAAATGGGCTTAATGAGCAATTCTGATGTTAAAATCCAATCTTGTAGAGGCTTGTTAATCAATGTTGTGTCTCTGTCAATGGTAACATGGGTGAGACCAACATCAATAGCCATTAAAACCACAAACTTACATGTTTTTGCTTCGCCAATAAGGGGGTTGGAGTAGAGAAACACTTGGACCAAGCATGGAGGAGAAGCTCTTCATGATTGTGAAGCATAATACCCCCATAGCTATCGAGTGTGTTAATGGAAGCATCAAAATTGACTTTACTGTATCCACTGCCTAGTGATTACCATATTTCGATGCAGACTTTAAAATCACCATAGATGCCATGAATGCGAGCCAGTTGACTATATTGAGAATTAACAGTGGCAATGATTGGTTGAAGATGAAGATTCTTACTTTGGAATTTGATTAGGTTGCACCAAAGCAAAACCATGTCTACTACAATAGAAGCAAAGAGCAATACTTATTTGAAAGTATACCCCTAGCTTGTCTTCTTTTGGCTCTTTCAGAGAAGAATGAGTAGCCACTTATGTACAAAATGGAAACTTTAATTTTGGAGTCTCAACCCCCATTTGGAGTGTGTCTATATGGACTTTATAAGGAGTCAGTCAAGGAAAAAATGTTCCATGGATTATGTGGCAGTACAACATATTGGGCATAAGTTGAGAGTTTTGAGTCTATGGAGTTTTAGAGATGGTCAGGATCTTTAAGATGATTCTCCATCATACAACTTTGTAACGTTTGGAGATACAAATAGACCATATTGATGACAAATCCATGTAGGTCATTGGATAGTCATGACCATTGAGCATTTTGATAAGTGAGAAAGGCAGTCTTTGAACTAAAGATCCTTTCTTTGTTTGCCACCCAAATGAGATTATATAGCTTATCAATAAAAGTTATGTGAATATTAAGAATAGCTTGGACTTCTCCATTTAAGAACACGGTATCTAATGTTTGCTTTCTCCATTGATGAGTGATCCCACATATGGAACTAAGCAATGAAGAATTGCAAACTGTAACGTAAGTACCGATTGGTACCTTTAACCACCTGATCGGTAACTATATTCTAGGTAGGCCCTTTGGTTTGGGCTTTGGCCCAAAACAGGTTCAAATGGAATTTTTGAAGCCCAACACGAGTAAAAATGGTTCTTTAGGCATTTGGGGTTGTCTTTGGGGTTTGGTTGGATTATTTAGTTTATTTTGAACATGAGTTTGGGTTTGTAATTGATTTATTCCCAAAATTAAGTCAAAGTCTCAAAATTTACCAAATTCAAGCTCACTATGACCAAATTCTCATAATCAGGCCCCACATTAAAACCAATTTCCCATCAAATTCAAGCACATTGGGTGTCTACAGTTTGCCCCTCTTTAATTGGAACTCCTTTGAGAGTGCCAATCTATGGTTGTGAATGACTGTTGTTTTGTTTCAAATGTTGGAATGGTAAGGGTACAATGCATGCACAAAAGTATATATGCTATTGGGCAAAGTTTGTTTAATGGGAACACGCATGATAGTGATATGTACTTGAAGTAATGGATATGGCAACCACTCACTCGAGTGATCTTCTAGATTGAAAGGTTTCTATTGTGAGTGCTTAAACTCTACTTGGGATTAGGTTGCTAAAGGATTTTAAAGATCCAAACTCTAGACTCCAATATGGAAGATATTAGATCGATCTTAAGGGGGTTGGACTGGGAAATTAAAGCTTATATCTCACTTCAAAGGTTAGAGACGAGGCTTACACAATTGCTTAGGAAGCGATGGTTTATGTCTGCCTCGAGAAAGAAAATGAGGGCTTATATCTTACCTCAAGAAATGGATAAGGGCTTACATGATTACCTTGGAAGTGAGGGCCTATATCTGACTCGGGAAAACAATGAAGACTTATATCTTACCTCAGGGATAGATAAGAGATTACATGATTGCCTTGGAAATGAAGGTTTATTTCTGCCTTGAGATAGATTCTTGATGTGCTACTATTGGAGGGGTTTGAATTGTGATTTGTTTTTTGGACCAAGATTGGATTTTCAAAAAGATAGTGTGATGGGTTCCCAAATGTTTAATTTGGGTGAAATATGAATATTGAAGGCCCATGGACCTTGGTTTGCTAAAATGGGCCTAAAAGAGGCCCAAAATGGCTTGAATAAGTGAAAGTACCAATTGGCACAATGGTTTTACCGATTGGTAGCATTAGACTATCGATCAGTTCTTCGATAAACGTGAGGTCATATGTTATTTAAACACCTAATTCACAGCTTAAACCTATTTTTACACTCCTTAAACTTCCCAAAGCTCTCTCACACCCTATTTTCGAAAATATCATCCAATCTTACCATGTTCTTTTAGTTTTCGGGTTCTTGATCAAGGATTAGTGAGGTTTTCAGCACTACAACTTTTCTATATGTCTCTTTCACTTTCTCAAAACAGTAAGTTCTATTAACTCTTCACTTCATTGGTGTTTTTAATTAGATTTTTGCATGCTTTAGATGAATAAACCATGTGTTACAATTTTGAAGTGTAGAATCTGAATTCATTCAACTTCTAGTTTTAGGCTTTTGACTGTTTGCATGCTTAGTTGTAAATATGCATGACACGTTACACTTAAGCACACAAAATACATGATGCCTTGCTATAAATATGTATGAAATCACCCGCACACATCATAACTTTTAGTGAAACTAGCTTTTTAACAAACTAGAACAATTGTAGGCATCACATCTTCATGTACTTTATCTCTTGACATCCTGATTGACATAGATAGACATTACTCCAAGTTTGCCAAGTCTTGCGAGGTAAAACTCTCTTTTTACACTTTCTTTTAAATTTTAAAGTTTTTTCTATGCATTTGAGATTTTTGTTATGATTGTGCTAATGCATGCTTTTCTTTGTAGGAGTCTCCGAGGATCAAGTCGTACATTAGGCCAAAGAGTACAATTGAGTGGTATGGGAAATTGAGTCAGGTTGTGAAAGATAAGCTTAAAGCCGTCAGGTTTAGCAATTTTATGGAATCATTGGTGGTATGGCAACACGTTGCCTAAGTGGCCTCTGTGTTAGCAAAGAAATGGCTGGACACGATGCACACGCTAATGTTCTAGGAATTCAAGATCACGATGACATCGACCAACTTCTCGACGATCATAGGATTGTTGGTAGAAGGGACTCATTTTCTTTTGGATACATGTATCCACCGTAGGTAGAAAAAGGTTGTGGAGTTGTTGGGCATCATACCCAATGTGGATGAATCTAGAACGGTCTCACTATCATGGCTTTCTTATACTTATTTGACTACTTTGAAGCCACCACCTGAGGGTGAAGAGGTAGATCTCAATGCTTTCCATCCCATGATGACCAAATGGCTTGGGTGTTAATACTCTATTTATGCGGGGTACTCCTATTTGCGGACCGCTCAGGTTAGCATGTGAACATGTACTATTTAATGACTTTGGAGGACATGGACCAAATCCATAATTACAACTGGGGACGCATTGCCTTAGTTGTTCTCTATGGCTACATGGATGCCATTTCTTACAATCTCAACCCTAGGGTTGAAAGATATTGCCACACATGAGATGTAAAAAGTTTTAACTAGTATCGCTTATTGATTCATTTTTGTCATTTTGCATACATTCATTAGCATTATTATATAAAAGGTATTGACTAGAACCTAAACTTGCAGGTGTGGGAATTTGAGTACCTGGGGGGGATATATTGGGGCTTTATAATCTCCGGTGGATTTTGATGGTCAGCTCTTACGTCACTTGCACTAGAGGACCTTTCGTCCAAGGACTACATTGGTTCCATTCCTGACTAGAGGAGATCTTTGAACTCCATTACCTACTATGATGTAAGTAACTTAATCAAATTCTACCTTTCTAAATTTCTTAGTTGTTTTCCTATACTCTTAATTTTTCTAATGAACAAACTTGTTTTTTTAGGTTAACTAGAACCTTTGGGGGGAGCACAGGACATGACCTGAATACGTTGAGGGGTCTCTCGATGTGAGCCTTAAACGGGTCTTATTATGCCATTCAATATGGCGAGCCTAACATTTAGGTGAGAGGGTCGCTTACCAGACTAGCTTACTGGAGGAGCGCACCAGGTCACACCTTCCTCTGCCCTCGAAGTGAAGGAAATCAATGTAGAAAATGCAGTAAAAATTTAAATTTTCTTCATTGATTCTTATAAACCCTTAATTACCTTATGATTTATGTACAACATCAAGAATATTCAAGGATAGAAATATTACCTTTGATTTGCTGATTTTGTTTTAGATGAATTCTACAATATAGTCGAATTCTACAATATAGTCGAATTCTTCAACGCACATGAATCTAAATTCCTGCGATCTTGAATTCACAACAACACAAAATTATATGATCTTTAAAGATAATCCACATAGGAAAAATCATGAATTACGATTTCTCTCTCAATTAGCTCTCTTTATTTTCTAGAAGAAAAATAACTAAACCCAAGGAGAAACTTTTGTGTAAAATATATGCTAGCAAATTTTTTCACACTCATAAACTATTTATAGTCTTATAATTAATTGCAGTTAACCATTAGTTGCAAACTAAACCTCTATAGTTATCTTCTAATTAAATATTGTACCTTTTGTGTGTGACCCTTTAGGTTCAAACTAATTTGGTTATAAGCTATAACTTTTATGTAAATGCAATTAAAACCCTTTCCAATTAACTAGAACTCCTTCTAATTTATTTTTGAATAAAAACTCCTTTTAATTATCTTTTTTTTATAAGAATTAATTAATTATACATTAAAATAATTCTTAGGGCTTCTACAATAATGAGTGAAACCTAGCAGCATATCATGACTACTCAGGTAGTGTGAATTTGGTTGTGAAACCTTGAACTTTTCTGATATCAGTTACCGTGTAATTTAATCCTTCTACCATGCACTGTTCCGATTAAGCTAATTTGGGTATGAAATTACTATCAAACCCTTAGCATTAATATTATGTGTCTAGATCTCAAAAATATAATTCTTATGGTAAAATTAGAAACTCCTTTCTATTTCTTAGCTTGCCTTGGCCAAGAAACTTCTTGAATTATATCTTAGTAGATCACATATGACCTTTCCTTTTACTTAGGAGTCATAAATTTCGCTCCATATGAAACCCGTTATACTTGATTACTACTAATTAATTATCCATGAATATACCCATATTATATAGCATCAAAACATAAAAGTCTCATACAAGATATCCATGGTGTTTCAAATCTAAGGATCACATGCACAACTGTAACATAAGAACTACCTTTTGATTGGCAAGAAAAACTCCATTAGGTGTTCTTAAGTTGAATCATGTTCAGTGAACTCATTCTCCATTAGCACCTACATACTTATTTTAGTGCCTACCACACAAGTGACATTGATATCAACCATCCTCTCAAATGAGAAAACATAGTATGCGCCAATCTATCCAGATTATTAATCGTCCAGTTAGTATCCTACAACGAGAAAAATTTAAGAGAAGTTTTCAAGAAGACTAGGCCTCAAAATTATGATCACATGATAATCTTATCTCCATTGCTTACTCTATGGACTTAATAATGACAATGTAATTAAACAAATATTCATGATAAATATACTTGCCATAAATTATGATAACAATTTAAATAATATTGTTCTACAAATAATATCCCTAAACATCAAATATCATTGGCTTGTAGGGAATAATACTAACAATTTTCTACTTGCACTAAACATAATCGTTCATATATCTAATACCCATCTTCTCAAGATGACGATCAAAATGCTGCTATGTTAATGCCTTAGTCATTTGATCTGTTGTATTCTCTGCCGATGCAACCTTTTATATGCTTATGTCCCCTCTTTTAATGAGCTCTCTAATCAAGTAGAAGCAATGCTCAATGTATATATATATATATATATATATATATATATATATATATATATATATATATATATAGACAGACACATTAATCCTCAACTCTCAATAGGAGAGTTACATTATTAAAATTTCAAATGAAATAATATATACAACATATGATGCACTAGTATTTACAATTTTTTTTTCTTTCCATTAGTCTGAGGATGTAGACCATGAGGCTTACAGAAAATCACTCAGTCTGAATTACAGCTCAACAATTTATCTGTACTGCCTGCTACCTATTACCTGAAATTATTTAACAATGAGAAGTGAGCTTAACAACCTCAGCGAATTAAATTTACTCGAAGTATTCAATTGTTCAAATATTCTTTCATATGTATCTCATATAATTCGGTAATATCATTCTATTATCACTACTCATATCATAATCCTCATCATTTATCAATCTCTTCTTCTTATATATTTAATCATCTTGAGACTATCAATTCCACCTCATAATTACCTCGTTATGAGGTTCACAACATATAATCAATCACTTAGATAATTCTTATCAGATTACACTTTCATATTCTTTCTCATCGTATTTGTCTCTCTATGAGACTCATTCATCTATCTATAAATTTACAACCAAGAATAACACTTTAGCATCTCAAGCAATAATAATCAATATTTAAAACAAATGCAATGCATGAATTCAAATTATATTATTATTTGAGAACGTCTTCCTACATGTTGACATGTTTTATCTTAGACCGACTGTCTTCTTGGTTCTTTTATTTCCAATATATACCGGCTGTCACGGTTTCATTTAGACTGGCTACCTTCCTAGTTCTTTTATTTCCAGCATATACCGACTGTCATGATTTCATTTAGACTGACTGCCTTCCCAATTCTTTTATTTCCAGCATATACCGGCTGTCACGGTTTCATTAAGCGGCTGCCATCCCGGTTCTTTTATTTCCACATATACCAACTGTCACGGTTCTTTTATTTCATTTAGACTGGCTGTCTTCCTGGTTCTTTTATTTCATGCATATACACATGAACAATGATATGAAATATGCATATGAACAATAATGTAAAAACAAGCATACATTCAGACATTCAATTTAGCTATCAAACTCTTTCTCAAAATTATTATTTTTATCATATTCATTAAATTATCTTCTCATATATTATATCAAATTATCAATCATAGTTTGTCAAGAATTTTATTTATCCTTTCACTATATATTTATTCAACTCATTATTTTAATAATATTACTTCTCATATAATAAATTCTTACCATATCAATTATTCCTATCATACCCATCAACTAACTTTCATCTATCATCTAATCATAGGTTAATAATTAATTCAAATATCATCACTTTATATTTTATATTTATCTCGATTACTAAAGTAAATCTAACTCACCACGTAGCACTTAAAGCTACTTATGGATTACCTCCTTGCTTTTCCTGCTCCTTTTAGCAATTTCACCCGATTGTTGATCCTCAACACCTGACATAATATTTATATTAAAATTTTTAATTTATCCTTCAATTATTTCAGAATTCATACCCTTTAAAAATTTCCACATTGAATTCCAGGAAATTTCATGTATGCTAAATTTCAAAAATCAAATTCACATTATTACCTTTTATTTTTCTTAGAGCTTTCCTCAACTCTCTTTAAAATTCTCCCGTAAACCTCCTCAAAATTTTACTCTTTCAACTTTTCTTTGAGTCCTTATGTGTTTAAAGAAAGAGAGAAATTTGAATTGAAGAACGAAGGAAACCAAACAGGATTTAGTAAGAATATATGTATGTATATATATATATATATATATATATATGTATGTGTGTGTGTGTGTGTGTGTGTGTATATACATATGCATGTATATGTATATATATAAATGTATTAACCCCTACCGCCACCGTTTCTCAAGCCTTGCTGTTTTACATGCAGCAATTTGTATCATTTTGACAACACCTGGACTCCAGGTGTTGTCCACGGGTTTTTTTTCCTTACCTTACCAGCTTGCCCACATCTGGACGATTCCCTTATTCTCAAAGAATTATTTTATTCAATAATAAATTTTCATATATATATATATATATTATTTTAATTTCATGTCATATATATCAATTTACTTCTTTACCCTTACTTTAAGACCACAATATTACAATTCTACCTATCTTATAAAAATTTCGTCCACGAAATTTTCTTAACTCATAAAAAAGTTGGGGTATTCTTTTCTCATTCTTGCCTCATGCTCTCAAGTAATTTCTTCAATGTATTTGTTTTGCCATAATACTTAAATCAAAGGAATGACATTATTATGCAAGACTTGTTCCTTTCGGTCTAGAATTCTGACCAGTACTTGCACAGCGGTCAAATATTCCTGAAGTTTTACAATATGACTCGGAATACTATGTAATTCATCATGTAAACACTTTTTCAAAAGTGAAACATGGAACACATTATGTAATTTCTTTAACTCTGGAGGCAAATCCAATCTGTATGCTACTGGTCTAACTCTTTCAATCACCTCATATGGCTCCACAAATCTCGGACTCAATTTTTCCTTCTTTTTAAACCTCACTCTTCCATGGAGATATCTTCAAAAATACCCAGTCACCAACCTGAAACTCAAGAAGTCGTCTTCTATTATCAAAATATCCCTTCTGTCTGCTCTATGCTGCTATAAGGTTATCTCTAACTAGTATAATCCTTTCAATAGTCAAATCTATCATTTTTGGACCAAATATCTTTCTTTCTCCAACTTCTTCCCAACATACAAGAGTTTTACACCTTCTACCATATCAAGCTTCAAGTGGTTCCATTCTAATACTAGTTTGATATTGATTATTGTATGCAAACTCAATCAAAGGTAAATAAGCATCCCAGCTCACTGAGAAACTTAATACACTTTCCCTCAACATATCTTCTAGTATTATGATGATTCTCTCTGTCTGCCCATCAGTTTGTGGATGAAAAGCTGTACTAAACTGTAATTGAGTACCCATAGCTTCTTGAAAACCCCTCCAAAATCTAGAAGTGAATCTAGAATCTCTATTTGGTACAATGTTCAATGGTACTCCATGTAATCTTACAATCTCCGCTACATACAATTCAGCCAACTTTTTAGGACTCCAAGTAGTTTTAATGGGAAGAAAATGCGAAGGCTTAGAAAGTCTATCCACTATAACCCATACAGTATCATGATCTCTATGGGTACGGGGAAAACCATACACAAAATCCATGCTCACATTCTCCCATGGCCATTCAATTACTGGAAGAGGTTGTAATAAACATGCTGGATGTCTATTCTCATACTTCACCTATTGACAAGCCAAACATTGAGAAATATACCCAGCTACATCCTTTTTCATCTCTGACCACCAAAAATTCTGTCTCAACCCCTTGTACATCTTATTATTACCCGAGTGCATAAAATATACAAAATCATGAGCCTCCCTTAGTATCTCCTTTCTCATCTCCACATCATTGAGAACACAAAATCTATGTCCCAATACCACCATACCATATTCTCTAATTCTAAATCCAGTCGGTTTCCCACTCAGTATTTTTCGTCTGATTTCTCTATCCCTTCATCTCTTATATGCATCTGTAAAAGCAATCAATAATAGGAGATTGTACCACCATATTTTCTATCAATACTCCTCTATCACTGATAATCAACTACATTCTCATTTCTCTCAGTTCTACCATCAAGCTAATATCATGACTCCTAATAGCAGCTAATATCCCTTTAGATTTTCTACTCAATGCATCAGCTACTACATTAGCCTTCCTCGGATGATAATGAATTGTACAGTCATAATCACTAATCAACTCCATTACCTCATCTGCCTCAAATTTAGCTCTTTATGGGTAGGTAAATGCGTCAAACTTTTATGATCAGTAAAAATTTCACAAGTGGCTCCATATAGATAATGTCTACAAATCTTTAAAGCAAAAACTATGGCAGCTAATTCTAAATCATGGGCCAGGTAATAATCTACCTAAGCATGATATGCAGATAACTAATTCATTCCCAGAATTAAATCCAAATTTGTCAAATTTAAAGGCAACAAATCAACTTTAAATTCTCTACCAGCCAGATTAATCACACAACCCCGATAAATTTGCTTGATAATAACCTTATCCCCAGTAGGAACCTCAAAAACAATAGCATTCATTAAAGGACTAACACTAGCATCAATAGATTTCATATAAACACTGGATGCAAAAGAATGGGTTACACCAGGATCAATCAATAATTTAGCATATCTATCAAGAATAGATACCATACCTATAACAACATCAGGAGTTATATGTGCATCCTATTGGGTCAACGCATAGACTCTGCTGTCTCTAGACTGTAATTAACCATCGTGTCCTCTCTCATCTACTGATTCTCTACCTTTACTCCGCACATTCCCTGATCCACCACCTCTCTCCACATGTCTTCTCTCAACACCTCCAGCACCTATGTCAACAGATATCCCCACTGGACAATCTACACCAACATGTCCTCCCTCACCACATACAAAGCATACATGAGTAAGGCAATTCCAATACAAATGCCATGTTTGATTACATCTAAAGAAAACCCTTAACTCTCGAACATACATCAGATTACTACTTCCCCTTGGTGGCATACTTACTCCTCTACCATAACTCCAAGTTTCCATAGCTTGTCTCCCAAATCTAGGGGTCCCACTGATATTACTCTAAGCTATAAAAGCAACAAATCCTGCTTGCCTCTGACTCTATACTACAGTTTCTTGTGACAAGGAACACCCCCTCTAGAGTGGTCTCCCACCCTGCACACTTATACTGCTACCACCTCTAGGTCCCTCAAATCTAGACCTCTTCAGCCAATCCCTCATACCTCTAAACTCCATCAAATCCTTCTCAATCTGTAATACTTTGTCCACCAATATAGCATAATTCTCAATACCCATATAAGAGAGTTTCGTCCGAATATCATAGTGTAACTCGTCCAAAAATCTCTTATATTTCATCTCCTCCGTATTCACTAACTCATGTAAAAACCTCGACAGAGCTATAAATCTACTATCATACTCAGCCACAGATAAGGTACTTTGCCTTAAATGAATAAAATCTCTCCTGTTGTGCTCGAAATGTATCTAGAAAATACTTCGTAAATAACACATCCTTAAACTTATACCAAGTTAAGGGTTGTTATACCTATGTACTCAATTTAGGCAGAATATCCTCCCACCATTGAGAAGCCTTACATTCTAGCATAAAGCAAAAGCAACTTTTTGTTTATTTGTCATTGGTAAGACTTCAAATATTTCTCAACATGTCTAATCCATTGCTCAGCTTCCACAAGATTTACAGATCCTCTAAAAGTCCCCTTACATCTCATGTGCAAACACACCCTCTCCTTTATGAACCTCTTGTCTCACCACATCAGGTTCTATTCTACCTCTTTCCTCTAATATCCTATACAAATTATCAACCCTTTCTTCTACTGCATTTATTCTCTCAATAGCATGATCAAAAACTTCTCTTAACTCATCCCTCTTAAACTCAGATTCTCTTCCACCTCTACTAGTATCGGCTGCACTAGCAACCCGTTCCCTTGCATGAACCACCGACTCACTCCCCTTCTACTTCATCTCTTCTAAAAATTGGGGGTCTACTATATCCCCTCTGATTCAAAACTCTACCTCTAGCTCTAGCACGTCCACATGTCATCCTCAGACTCTACATTAAAATATAGTTTATTTAAATCTTCCACTTCTTTAAATTTTTTATGCAGTCTACAGAATCATAAAACCTAATGCTCTGATACCAAAATTATAACGCCATCATGGGTTGGCCACTCCCGAGACAGTGTCGTCATGTTTTGAAATCCCAGCACGACACATATATGCAACAATATAAAAACCTACATCAATTGAATGTGTATATATGTACATATATGTATATGTATATATCTATATACATATACGTATATATACATATACATATGCTTATATATATATATATATATATACACACACACACACACACACATACATCAATCCTCAACCCTCAACGGGGAAGTTACATTATTAAAATTTCAACTGAAATAATATACAACATATAATGCATGAATATTTAAAAATATATTTTTTTCTTTCCAATAGTTTGAGGATGTGGACCACGAGGCTTACAGATAATCACTCAGTCTCAATCACAGCTCAACAATCTATCTGTCCTGCCTGCTACCTGAAATTATTTAACAATGAGGAGTGAGTTTCATAAGTTCAGTGAATTAAATTTATTAGAAGTATTCAATTGTTCAAATAGTCTTTCAATATTCATTCATCTATATCTCATATAATTAGATAATATCATTCTATTATCACTACTCATATCATAATCATCATCATTTATCAATCTCTTCTTCTTATATATTTAATCATTTTGAGAATATCAATTCTACCTCATAATTACCTTGTTATAAGGTTCACAACATATAATTAATCACTCAGATAATTCTTATCATATCATACTTTCGTATTTCTTTCTTACTATATCTGTCTATCTGTGAGACTCATTCATCTATCAATAAATTTACAATCAATAATAACACTTCAGCATCTCAAGCAATAATAATCAATATTTAAAACAAATGCAATGCATGAATTTAAATTATATTATTATTTGGGAACATTTTCCTGTATGTCGACATGTTTTATCTTAGATCGACTGCCTTCCCAGTTCTTTTATTTCCAGCATAAACCAGCTGCACGGTTTCATTTAGACTGGCTGCCTTCCCGATTCTTTTATTTCCAGCATATACCGACTGTTACAGTTTCAATTAGGCCTGTTGCCTTCCCGGTTCTTTTATTTCTAGCATATGCTGGCTGTCACGGTTTCATTTAGACTGACTACATTCTCGGTTCTTTTATTTCTAGCATATACTGACTATCACAGTTCTTTTATTTCATTTAGACCGTCTGCCTTCCCTGTTCTTTTATTTCATGCATATGCATATGAACAATGATATGAAAACAAGTATACATTCATACATTCAATTTAGCTATCTAGCTCTTTTTCAAAATTATTATTTTTATCATATTTATTAAATTATCTCCTCATATATCATATCAAATTCAATTATAGATTGTCAAGAATTTCATTTATCTCTTCATTATATATTTAATCAACTCATTATTTCAATAATATTTCTTCTCATATAATAAATTCTTAACATATCAATTATTCTTATCGTACCCATCAACCAACTTTCATCTATAATCCAATCATAGGTTAATAATTAATTCAAATATCATAACTTTATAGTTCATATTTATCTCGATTACTAAAAGTAAATCTAACTCACTACGTAGCACTTAAAGCTACACGTGGATCACCTCATTGATATTCATGCTCATTTCAGCAGTTTCACCCGATTGTTGATCGTCAACATCTGACATATTAAAATTTCTAATTTATTCTTCAATTCTTCCAGAATTCATACCCTTTAAAAATTTTCACATTGAATTCCGGGAAATTTCATGTATGCTAAATTTCAAAAATCAAATTCATATTATTACCTTTTATTTTTCTTAGTGCTTTCTTTGACTCTCTTTAAAATTCTCTCGTAAACCTCTTCAAAAGTTTACTCTTTCAACTTTTCTTTGAGGCTCTAGGTGTTTAAAGAATGAGAGAAAATTGAATTAAAGAAAGAAGGAAACGAAAAAGGATTTGGTAAGAATAATTAAAATAAAGTAAAAAAATTGTATATATATATATATGTGTGTGTGTGTGTGTATACATGTGTGTGTGTATACACACACACACACACACAACCGCCGCCCCCTACCGTTTCTCAGGCCCTGCTGTTTTACATGCAGCAATTTGTATCATTTTGACAACACCTAGACTCCAGGTGTTGTCCACGGATTTTTTTTCCTTACCTGACCCACATCTGGACTATTCTTTTTTTTCAAAGGATTATTTTATTCAATAATAAATTTTTCGTATGTATATTATTTTAATTCCATATCATATTTATCAATTTTCTTTTTTACCCTTACTTTAAGAACACGAGTATTACAAAGGTGTACCTCTACGTCACCCTCGATGAAAAACCCTTATCTATCTGGTGCTCTAGGTATCCTACCCAATCCATGAGGAGTTTGTGTGATAAGAGACTCTGTTACAATAGGCTCCTCAAGTTGATCATTGTTGATTTGTTATTCTTTAGACACATCTTCAAGTTTTACTCCCATTTCTCCCTTCTAGAACAAACTCTTTCTCTAAAAAGGTAGCAATTTTTTAAACAAACACCTTTGGCATATTAGGGAGATAAAATTAATATCCCAAATCTTTAGGATATTCAACAAATCTACCCTTATTAGACCTTACTTCTAACTTGTTTGCAAATAATCTTTTGACATATGCAGATCTTAACATGCTTAAGACTAGGTTTCTTACCATTCCACATCTCATATGGTGTTTTAGGTACCGTTTTAGAAGGAACCATATTTAACAAATGTGTGAAAATTTCTAAGGTATATTCTAGAATGAAATTGAAAGATCAATGTAACTCATCATCGATCGCATCATATCCAATAAAGTATGATTTCTCCTTTCGGACACACCATTCAGCGGAGGTATTATAGAAGGAGGCCTCAGTGAGAGAATCCCATTCTCTTTGAGATTATCCAAAAAATCATTAGCCAAGTATTCACCTTCTCGATCAGATCAAAGAACTATGATACTTTTGCCAATTTATTTTTCCACTTTATATCTAAATTCCTTGAACTTTTCAAAGAATTTGGATTTGTATTTCATAAGATATGTATACACTAACCTCGAATGGTCATCAATGAAGGTAATGAAGTAAAAGTACCCCCTTTAGCAATCCTAATATGTTAGTATCTTTTTCTCTATATCCACTAAATATAGTCTTAGTCATTTTTTTCATCAGACAAGATTCGTATATTGAGTATGACTCGAAAGTCCATGAATAAAAATATCTATCTTTAGCCAACTTTCTAATCCTACCCTCAATAATATGACCAAGTTTGAGATGTCATACATATGAAGGATTAATTTAATCTCTTTTCTTTTCATTTTCTTGTTGAACAATATGCAATATATTACCATTCAAGTCCAGAATATAAAGATCATTTATAAGTGTGCCAATATCAAATAACTTATTATTTAAAGAAAATAAACATAAACTATTTTTAAAAGATAGTTCATAACCCTCTTTGTCCAAAACAAAAACTGAAATAATATTCCTAATTAAAACTGGCAAATAAAAATAATCAATTAATTCCAAAATCTTTATAGATGGTAAAGCTAAGTAATAAGTTTATGCAGTTGATGCAACAACACTTGCTCCATATTGACACCGATTCTATCTAACTGCTCAATGTAGTTTATCAGTTTTAGTCTATGCACATTAACTAATGATCCTTCGGGAACCTTAGCGCTAAAGAGGTCATCTGATATCTAAAATCTCGTAGTGCGACTATGCTCACCATACAACTCTTACAAGTTAAGCAACATTGCATAAGTGCTGTCCATTTTTTCATGTTGCTTCTTAAGCTCATTAGACATTGAAGTTAGCATGTAGCACCTAGCCTTTATGTTATCCTCCTATAACTTCTTAAAAGTAGTGACCTCTTCTTCCAAAGCATTCTCAACAACACTTATTAGAAGCATTTGATAAAAAAACATAGCCAATTTTATTTGAGAACGATTTGAAAGTTTCTCAACCAGTCTAAGAAATTGGGCTCAATCAGTCTGTTGGTATCAAGAATTCTAGATATTGGGTTGAGGTTGGTCATTGTGATCTACAAGTCAACAACAACATAAAATTAGCATCTATTCAATTTTGTTATCCACAAATAGATTTAGTCTTTAATCATATTGGTATCTCCCACTATTCTTTTTGAATTCCATAATCACTTGGTATTAAATTCGGGAGACCTTGTTAGAAGGTCTCCTAGTGGGGATTGAAATACCATTAGTCGTTTAAAATAGCCTCACGTAATAGTTTCTTGGTTATCATAAACCTTTAACAGGTAGATAATACTTATCAATTACATCTCATATAATTCCTAATCATTCCTTTGGTCTCTAAAATATATCATCCTCACATGATAGGTTCTTAGACAATATATTTTAGTTAAGTCAGACTAACCATTTTGTATATGTAAGTGATTGAACCAATGAGCCCTCATATTATAGTTTCTTGGACGCACCAGTTTCCTACCCCGTTATATCGTATTTTTAATAGGGCATTATAAATCTCCCATAATATAGTCCCACATGTCTACGAAAAAATTTACTTAGAATAGTAGATGCTGTATATCTCTACAAAGGTAGAAGGCCGCAATAAAACATTCATAATGTCTATTCATGACAAATTAATAGCAATTACTTTCATGAGGGAGTTTAATTGGTCTTTAGTCTCATCATTAATTGAACATGCATCACATACATATAAAATAAAATATGACTGAGTGATTTATGGATTCTTGTGCATAATTCACTTGAGCTACTAAGTGAATTATTGGTCTTAATTTATGGCTCTATAATATTTTTCACCAATTCCCACATAGTGGGCTTTGCAGTCTTCAAAAGGGCCTCCAATGCTTCATTGAACACTCGATCATCCTCCAGATTTACATGAAAAAATCATATCTACTCCTATCAAACTATTCTAACTAATTATATTACATAATCAATAAGAAAGCTTGATTCAAAATTAAAGGGAGTTACAATAAGAGGGGGATAAAATTTTATAATCAGAGATAAAAGAGGAGCAAAGTATGCAAACCCCATTAAAATTACATATCCCAAAAATAGATAATTAAATATTACAACCCATAAAATAACAATCATATATTCAATCATATTGAATAAAGACCAATCATATAGCTCAATTATTTGGTCTCAAGTCCATAATCACCATCCTTGAATATACATACAATCATATTGCATATATAAATTTAAATATAATTTATTCTAGTTATGGATTTAATTTTAAGATTACTTATTAGGTTTTCAAAGACTTTTCTAAATCCTATTCCAGATAAAAATTAGAGTTATTAGAGTTCCAATTCCAAATCAAACTCTATTTTTTAAAAACCTTTGATTTTAAAATTAAGAACAATTCTTAATTAATCAAACCAATTTAATTTAAAATATTGAGAATAAAAAATTAAATAATTTATTTTAATTAAAATTGGGTTTTAATTTTGAACGAAATTGAAACAATTTCAAAATCTTTTAAAAAATGCTGAAAATCAATTTTCACGTCTCCACATTCGACTATGCCCTTAGACAGTCGATTGTCTAAAGTCTCTATCCAAAAATTCATCAAATCTCGATGACACAATTGATTATCTCCTTGTGACCATCAATAGTCCAAAGTTTCTGCCCAATTTTCAATTAGGTCTGTGAGGGTACAATCCATAGTCCCTTCAGGGCAATCGACTCTTCTAATGATTTCTGCAGATTTTCATGATTTTTTACGTGAATTTTCTTTCAAAAACTATTTTATTTTGATTCAAAATCGTATTTTTCAAATAAATTGTTTATAATTAATCCCTATTGATTTAATTCGATGAAAAACAATCAAGAACAATGCTATTATCATCATATGATAATAGACAATTTAATAACACTTTATTGAATTCCTTGATCGAGGGTTTCACAAAACCTAATCTAACTTTTAAAATTTTTCATTGACTTCTATATACCCTTAACCACTTTATGATTTATGTACAACATCAAGAACATTCAAGGATAGAAACATTACCTTTGATTTGCTGTGTTCTTCATTTGCTAATTTTGTTGTAGTTGAATTCTCCAATATAGTCGAATTCTTCAATGCAACATAATCCAAATTCTTTCTTTCTTGAGTTTACAAGAATCACAAAACTATGTGATCTCTAAAGATAGTCTACACAAGGCAAATCCCAAATTAGGCTTTCTCTTTCAATTAGCCCTATCTCTTTTGTAGAAGAAGAAGAACTAAACCCTATGAGAAACTTGTGTGTAGAATATATGCTAGCAAATTTCCACACACTCATAAACTATTTATAGTGTTATGGTTAAGTGCAACTAACCATTAATTACAACCTAAACCTCTACCGTTATTTTTTAATTCCACATTGTGCTTTTTATGTGTGACCCTTTAGGTTTAAACTAATCTGATTATAAGCCATAAATTTTATATAATTGCAATTACAACCCTTTCAAATTAATTAGAACTCTTTCTAATTTATTTTTAAATAAAAAATCATTTTGATTCTCCCTTCTATAAAAATTAATTAATTGTATATTAAATTAATTGTTAAGCCTTCTATAATCATGAGTGACACCTAGCAACATATCATAACTAACCAGATAGTGTGAATTTGGTTGTGAAATCTTAAACCTTTTTGTTATCATATATCATTCAATTCAAGCCTTCCATCATGCAATGTCCTGATTAAACTAATTTGGGTATGGAATTATTGTCAAACCCTTAACATTAATACTATGTGTCTAGATCTTGAGAATATAATTCATATGGCAAAATTATAAACTCCTTTCTAATTTTCACCCTACCTTGGTTAAGAAACTTCCTGAATTATATCTTAGTAGATCACAAAGGACATTATCTCATGTAACTTACGAGTGATAGATCCCTTATTGTACACTCACAAACCTCCATATGAAACCTATTATACCCAATTGCTACCAATTAATGATCCATGAATATAACCATATTAAATATCATCAAAGAATAATAAATTGCATAGAATATATCCATAGTGCCTCAAGTCTAAGATCACATACACAATTATAACAAAATAACTACCTATTGATGGGCAAGCAAAAATCGATTAGATTTTCCTAAGTTGAGTTATGTTTAGTGAACTCATTCTCTAGTGAGCACCTACATACCTGTTTTAGGCGGTGTTTAGGATTTCTCTTAAGAAAATTATAGCTCGAGGTTTCAACCCAAGAGGGGGGTGAATTGGGTTTTTAAAAACTTTTCGCAGAATTAATACAAGTTTATAAAAACGAATAAGCAGCAAACAATTAATACAAGTAATGTGCTGTAAATAAAAAGTTTAAGGGAAGAGGATGCAAACACAGTTTATAGTGGTTCGATAATATCGGATTCGTTCCGACCCTACATCCACTCTCTTCAAGTAACTCCTTGAAGTAATCCACTAAGAAATCTTAGTCGCACAACTTAGCCGGTGTTGCACAAACCGTACACAAGAAAATTACAGGTGTTGCTTAAACCGAACAATCCCCTTCCTTTCGGAAGTTTCCCTTTCCTCTCTGAAGTAATCCCTTTGAAAAAGATGGTGTAAAGTAAAAGGTAGAGAGACAGCAAATGAAAGCTTATTACAACAGAAATGTCTCTCTTTCAAAGTAAAGCTTGAAGAAATGGCTCAACAAGATTATTTCAAAGCTTTTTGTGTTTCAAGAGTATAAAAACTTGATTATGTGAGATCAACTCTTTTTGAATATATGCAGCTTGTTATTGAATACTTAACTGAATGGGTTTATATAGCAATCAATTAATATGGCTGTTAGGACTTTAATTTGAAAAATATTTACTTTAAAATGTTCAGATTTGGAGTTTAACGGTCATATTTTTGAACTACCAATCGACTGGGTCGTGATACCAGTCGACTGGGTTTACTTGAAAAAATCATGTTTTCAGACCTTTTGGGTATCCAGTCGACTGGTATATTTCATCCAGTCGACTGGGGAGTTTCTGTCCATTTTACCAGTCGACTGGGTTGATTCATCCAATCGACTGGGGACTTACTGTCCATGTACCAGTCGACTGGGTTGATTCATCCAGTCGACTGGGGACCTTCTGTCCCATATACTAGTCGACTGCTATATGTACCCAGTCGACTGGGTTGTCTTCCAACCCAGTTTTTCTTCTGTTTTTCATTAAAAACATTTGTTTTAAAAACAACGGTTTTAGAAAACCTTTTGTGTTCGAGCCATTGAACAAGCTAATACTATGTATAAGTGAGACTTACATTGGTTCTAAACCTTAAGACCTATACTAGATCTTCAATCTTTACTTGATACTTGATTTGGTTTGAGTTCTTGCACTTTGTTCCTTGGTTGAATGCGTTTGATCCTTAATACAACTTAGCTTAAACTTGTTGGTAAAATAACAGTTGTGTTTTGCCATCATTAAAATACGGACAAGGGTCAACAATCTCCCCCTTTTTGATGATGACAAAACTAATAATGTGAAAACAGTTTTAAAAGCTAAGTGTTAGGATTTTACAAAAAATTGGACAGAGTCTCCTCTGTTTTTCGAGTAAAACCACAATGTAAACAAGCAAACATAGTTTATATTTCTTTCAACCAATCCAGAATCAAACTCAACCAATCAATAAACATTTTTATAAGGCTATGGAGCAATGCTCCCCCTAAATCTATGCATTGGTTGTGTTTACTTAGATTTTCTCGTTTTTCTCATTTTTCTCCCTTATTTTGACAATAGCAACCAAAGGGAGCATAACATAAAAAATAAGCTATTTAGCTAATATGGTCATCTAGAGTATAAGAAAATAAACTTGTACGCAAAAATTTGGCTTCATTCGGTTTTCGGAAGCCTTCCCGAGAAGAACCGGAAGTTTTCATACACGTATAAGCATTTTAGAGCAGTTTAGTGACTAAACAGAGTTTTAAAACAGTGCTAACATATGACAAATAGCATAAATAGATGCAAGAAATATGGCTAATAGAAATACATCATTATATATAAAAAGTCAATACATAAACGGGCTTCATAGAGCTATAACTAAAACAAAATAATACAAGATATGTCTGTGCTATATGATAAGAGCTGGAAAACACTAAGTACATAATAAAGACATAGACTCAAGGTGCGAGAGAGTCCGAGCCATCACGAAGAAGTTTCCTAATCTCAGCTAGGGAACCCTCGGTGTGCTCTCGATGTAACTCGAAGTCGTCTCGTAGGTGGTCGATGGAGGAGCTCAATCTCTGGTAATCAGACTGCATGGACTGGAAACCGGACTCCATCGTCATCTGGAGGCTCGTGATAGCTCGTAGGATGTCATCATATCCAGCCTGACCAGTACTCGAGGCATCAATGGGAGGTGCTCGGGTATCCGTCTCTATCTCAGCAGCTGTATCAGCAGCAGCATCCTCATCACTGTCGCTCGCATCCTCTCGGATCCTCAGGCGCTTTTCGGCCTTCGGATAGAGGAATCCTTCACGAACAGCACATCCCATCTTCTTCAGTGATGAGATGTTGATGATGTCCGTCAATCCGATATCCTGAGCCTCGGAGGCAGGCAAAGGTACCCGGAAGTGCTGAAGGATGAGAGTAATGAGCATCCCATAAGGAAGACACCCGGAGTAGTTTGCTTCGTCGTTTATCATGTTGGCGAGCAGTAGAGGATATATATTGAAGTGGTGCTCAGATTTAAAGCACTAAATCAATACCGTATCTATTTTAGATAGATACCCTCGACTCCTGAGTCTCCGGTGGATGGTTCAATTGAAAATCAGCTGAAACATCTTTGAGTCGAGTGGCATGTCACTACATGTGTGAAATGTAGTGGGTCTGTACACATAGTTAGGGTCTCCCCTGACTATCTGATAGGCCTCCTCGATCTCAAAGTTGTCTGGCCATCCATCCAGACTCCATTGAATCCCCCTTACAAGGATTCTTAGAAGGCTCATCAAGAGGTCAGTGTTGACCTCAAACTCCACACCGCTGACTCTGGTTCTGAATCTCAAAGCCAGAGGACTGGGTTTCACCAAGTTCGCGTAGGACTGGTGAATTAGTCGCAGATAATATTTCTCATGAATTCTGACCAGTGGGGTCAGATTTATTACCTCAAAGGCTGGTAGAATATCGAAATTTCCATGGCGAATAGAGTCGAAATCAACGACTCTACCCGTCATGATTTTCTTGTGACGGATTATCGAGTTATACCTTGCATGTGCCGCTGGACTATAAAACAGAGTCTTCTCCAACTCTGTTCTGGGCTCCTTGCTAGATGAGCCCGCTGCTCCCTTTCCTTTCGACTCCGATGCCGAAGATTTTGAAGGCCTTGGCTTTTTAGGCACATTAGGTCCACTTGTTGTGAGTTTTATATGGATCTTATCGCTTATTTTGAAGAAAAAAGAGTTTTTGAAGAAAAAGGATTTTAGTGAAAATAAGAGATTTTAATCGTAGAAAGTCAAAAAACTCTTTATGGATGAGTATATCGGAGTGTTTAGATGAAGTTTGGATCAAAATGGTGAGTTTTTCTAGAAAGAGAAAATTTGGGAGTTCGAAAATGGTGTAAAATTTCAGAAAAATGAACAGTCCTTTTTATAATATAGCGATACCAGTCGACTGGGTCGAGTTACCAGTCGACTGGGTAACTTTGGAAAGATGAACAGTTTCTATACCAGTCGACTGGGTAAACGTACCAGTTGACTGGATAAACTGGCAGTCAATTACCAGTCAACTAGGCTTTCATTACCAGTCGACTGAAGGACAAGAGTTTTTCAAAAATTGGCTCCAAACAGGGATTCGACCTAATAGACGACTGGAGAAGACTTACCAGTCGTCTAGGATATTTTTCAGAGAGATACCAGTCGACTGGGTCAGAATTACCAGTCGACTAGAATATCTGTCAATGACTTACCAGTCGATTGGGGAACATTTACCAGTCGACTAGACCCTTAGTAAAATTTCCAGTCTTTAATTTTTAGCACGAATTTGTTTATCTATAACATTTTTGAGTGAGGGAAATAATTAAACAAGGATTAATATTCTTTCACTCAATGTCAAATATGCAAATGATGAAATGAGATGCAATCAAACATTCAATTTATCAAAATCAAACAATCCCATCAACATTCTAATCTTACAAAAACTAGTTTCACTTAGGAGTTTTGTAAGAATATCAGCTATTTGATCTTCTGAAGGTATGAATTCTAATCTTATATCACCTTTTTGAGCATGGTCTCTTAGGAAATGATGTCTAATTTCTATATGCTTGGTTCTAGAGTGTTGAATAGGATTTTTGGTTAGGTTGATAGCACTAGTATTATCACAAAATATAGGAATATTTTTTAGGTTCATGTCATAGTCTTCTAGTTGTTGTTTCATCCATAACACTTGGGCATAACAACTTCTAGCTACTACATATTCTGCCTCAGCGGTTGATAGTGCAACGAAATTCTGTTTCTTGGAAAACCAAGAAGTTAACATAGCACATAAGAATTGGCATGTTCAACTTGTGCTCTTTCTATTTAACCTACATCCAATAAAATCAGCATCTGAATATCCCACTAGCTCAAAAGATGATTCTCTAGAGTACTATAATCCTATGGTTTGGGTTCCTTGTAGATATCTAAGGATTCTTTTTACTGCAACTACATGTGATTCCTTAGGATTAGCCTGAAATCAGGCACACATGCATACACTGAATATTATATCAGGTCTACTTGCAGTTAAATAAAGTAAAGCACCTATCATGCTTCTATAATATTTAGTATCTAAAGTTTTACCTCCTTCATCAAGATCAAGTTTAGTAGTTGTGCTCATAGGTGTTCCAAGTGGCTTTGAGCTTTCCATCCCGAACCTCTTTAATAGGTCATTGATGTACTTCTGTTGATTGATGAAGATGCCTCCTTTTAGTTGTTTGATTTGAAGTCCAAGGAAGTAGGTAAGTTCTCCCATCATACTCATTTCAAATTCACCTTGCATGCACTTTGCAAACTCTTGACACATAGATTCATTAGTAGCACCAAATATAATATCATCAACATATATTTGAACGATCAAAGTGTCATTTTTGTAAGTTTTTGTGAAGAGAGTTGTATCTATTCTACCTCTTACAAAATCATTGTCAATCAAAAATTTACTTAGTCTTTCATACCATGCTCTTGGAGCTTGCTTCAACCTATATAGAGCTTTAGAAAGCTTGTAGACATGATTTGGACGACTATGATTTTCAAATCCAAGAGGTTGCTCAACATAAACCTCTTCTTCTATAAAGCCATTTAAAAAGGCACTTTTCACATCCATTTGAAATAGCTTAAATTTATTAAAGCATGCAAAGGATAATAACATTCGAATGGCTTCTAATCTAGCTACGGGAGCATAAGTTTCATCAAAATCTATTCATTCTTCTTGATTATATCCTTTAGCAACTAATCTAGCCTTATTTCTAGTTACTATACCATTCTCATCCATTTTATTTCTATATACCCATTTAGTTCCAATTATTGAATGATCTTTAGGTCTTGGAACTAGTTTCCAAACATTGTTTCTCTCAAATTGATTTATCTCTTCCTGCATTGCAATTATCTAATCATTATCTTTTTTAGCTTCTATAAATGTCTTAGGTTCTACTTGAGACAAATAAGCTACAAAATTGCAAATATTTCTAATGGAAGAGCGAGTTCTTACCCCTTGTGAGGGATCACCAATCACTTGATCAATTGGATGATAATTTACGTACCTCCAATCTTTGGGTAGACTTTCCTCTTGTTGACTTGAGGATGGTTGGTCCACATTAGAAGTTTTCATCTCCTCATTTGCTTGAGGTGAACTCACTTTTGGGTTAACAATGGGAGTAAGAGTTTCCATTCTTGGAATAAAATCTGCATCATCTTTAAAGGAAACTTCTCTACTACTTATTGGGTTAGATTCATCAATAGTTACATGCACAAATTCTTCTACCACTAGAGTTCTCTTATTGAAAACTCTATAAGCCTTAATAGAAGTTGAATATCCTATAAATATTCCTTCATCGGTCTTGGAATCAAATTTACCCAAGTTAGTTTTATTGTTATTTAAGATGAAGCATTTACTACCAAAAGCATGAAAATACGAAATATTGGGCTTTCTCCCTTTCCATAGTTCATACGGAGTTTTATCAAGCAGAGGCCTTATCAAAATTCTATTTAATATATAGCAAGAAGTATTCACGGCTTCAACCCAAAAGTATTTTGGTAAACTATTTTCACAAAGCATAGTTCTTGAAAATTCTTCTAGAACTCTATTTTTCCTCTCAACAACTCCATTTTGTTGAGGAGTTCTAGGTGTTGAAAAGTTGTGATTAATTCCATTTTCATCACAAAATTTTGAAAAACTTTGATTTTCAAATTCTTTGCCATAATCACTTCTTATGCTTGAAATACAAATTCCTTTTTCATTTAGTACCTTTTTGTAAAACTTTTCAAATCCTTTGAAAGCTTCATCCTTGTAAGCAATAAAAATAACAAAGGTATATCTTGAATAGTCATCAACAATAACAAGAACATATTGATGGCCTCCTAGACTAATGGTACTAATTGGACCAAATAAGTCCATATGCAAAAGTTCCAAAGGTCTAGTAGTTGAGACTACATTTTTTTCTTTAAAAGAAATCCTAGTTTGTTTTCCCATTTGACAAGCATTGCAAACTTTGTCTTTTTCAAAATTGATTTTAGGAAGTCCAATAACTAAATCTTTTCTTGAAACAATTTTTAGTAAGTTCATGTTTACATGACCAAGCCTTCTATGCCATAGCCATGGATTTTCACTAAAAGCAGGGAAATATTTTTCATTATCAGAATGCAAGGATTTCAAATCAACTATGTAGACATTTTCATGTCTATGGTCAATGAATCTTGTTGCTCTTGATGTCTATAACTAGACAATGAGAAGTCTCAAATGTGACTTTATATCCTTTGTCAAATAACTGACTAATGCTAAGTAAATTTGGCTTAAGGCCTTGTAGTAGCAATACATTATCTAAGGTTGAGAAGTCATTACCGATTTTTCCATGCCCGATGATCTTTATTTTAGTATTGTCTCCAATGGTCACAAGTCCACCATCTCTTAGAGTTAGCTCCTTGAATACGCTTTTATGACCGGTCATGTGCTTCGAGCATCCGCTATCGAGGTACCAACAGTTACCTTTCTCCTTGGTGTGGAGGCAAATCTACATCACACAAGGATATACGATAGCACTTTTAGGTACCCAAAATTTCTTGGGTCCTTTGGGGTTAGTCCTTGAAAATACGGTTCCTTTTGGGACCCATACTTTCTTAACATGTGGTACTCTATGAACAAGTTGATGATGCACAATCCTAGCATGATAGTCATAGAAATTTCTAGGATATCTTACATGTGTATTCCTATAATCCTTAGGATAATAGTTCCTAGGATTCATGTTTCTATGGTAAGGAGTATGAAAATGCATGTCATTTCCAGAAAATGAATGATAATGCATTCTAGGATACATGCTAGCATTATTTTGCATATTGTTTCTAGGATAACCATGATGGTAATTCCTAGGATGAGCATGAGCAGAATGCATTCTTTGATTATACATATTGTTCCTAGAATGAGCATGATAATTATTTCTAGGATGTGTATAAGCATTTCTAGAATGAGCATACATATAAGCATGAGTATTTCTAGGATGCTTCAATTTAGTATGAAAATTTAAATTTCTAGACTTCCTAGCATTCATCGAGGGAGTGCTCTTAACCATGCTAGGAGCTTTTGAAGTAGAGGCTCCATCTACACAAGAGGCTTTCATGAATAAGCTCTCTTTTAATTTTTGCTTTCCCAATGGAGAATATCCTAAACCAAATTTTCCTCCACTTTATCTTTGGGAAGCAAGCATTTCATCAAGCTTTTGTTTTCCAAGCATAAGTCTTGATATAGTGCTATTCAATTCAGAAATTTGATTTTTTAAACTCTCATTTTCATTTTTGAGAAAATATTGAGAAGAATCATATAACAAAGATGATAGTTTTTCTTTTTCTTCTCTTAGATTTATCATCTCTTTAGAGAGAGATGATACCTCTTTCTTAAGAACAGAATTTCTAGAATCAAATTTCTTCAATTTTTCATGCATTTCATTTATTACTTCTAGCAGTTCTTCACTACTAGTAACAATATTATTTTTTGAAGAGGGAGAAGATGTTACCTCACTTTCATCGTCGATTGCCATCAAACAAAGGTTGGCAATTTCCTCGTATCTGATTTCTTTGTCTGATGACTCATCTTCTTCGTCATCGCTCCAGGTAGTTGCTACCATAGCTTTCTTCTTGAAGCCCTTGTATGGTTGATTACGCCCAAAACATAACGCGGTTATTGTAGTATAGTTTTGGGGTGTCGATTCCACAGGGAAACAAGTTAATTACAAAAGAAGTTATAAACTTTAACACTAACGAAAATGATTAAGTGAGAGAATATGAGTTTTGATAATGCAATATTGTGTAAAAGAGTTGTGCGAATATAACGATGAATATAAATAAGAAATAACAAGGTTCCGGGAATCCTCCTTAGGTTCGTTCCCTATTTCCACTCTTGATTCAAATTTTTATCTCGATTGCAAGTTTCACATCCTAAACCGGCAATCGGAAATTATTCAATCAAGCACATTTATATCTCTAATATAATTGCTACAAATTACTCTTTGATTTCAATTCAAGCACACATGATTTATCTTATAGATTAGCAAGAAACGACAATATATTGCAATAATGATATCACAGTAATGGCCGATCTATAAGATAAATATACCGAAATCAATTACATCCAAACAACTTGACATAAGAAAAGCTTGACTAGACTTATGTGGAGTAGAAGGATGCAATCACCGGATTGAAAGAAACTAAAAGAAGAAGAATATAGAATACAGCTATCACATGAACTCAAATCCTTCTTAATTAATCAAAGAGTAAATCATAGACAATGTTTTAACAAAAAGTCCATACAAATGAATCAAGAACAGGAAATAAGGAACAATAAAACCCTAAGGATTCATCCCTTTCCCTTGTTTGATGATTAGTTAGCCATGAAACTCAAGGTGGAAAAACAATATAGATGTTCTCCCCTTGATTTCTTGGCCATGGAGCTCAAGGCGGAAGAACAATGTGGATGTTCTCTCCTTGATTTCCAACTTACGAAAACTTAAACGAAATGCTAAAAACTTCTTCAATTTTTATCTATCAAAAACTGTCTTTATTTTTCTCCCCGAGCTCCCTTTGGCTGCAAACCTTAAGCACATATTTATAGCCCACGAGGGAGAGCTGTCTTTGCACAGCTCTAATTTGAGTCTGAATTGGAGTCCATGTGCGCACTGCTGGAAAGTGAAAGCTGGAATGTGAAGGTGGTCCAGCAGCATGTGCGCGCTGCTGGCTTTGTCTGAGCATGCGCCCGGGCGCTGGAAAGTGAAGGCTGGAACGTGAAGGTGGGTCCAGCAGAATGTGCGTGTGTCCAAGTGTGCGCCTGGGCGCTGGAAAGTAAAGGTGCAGCTGGCGAGGGGCGCGGTGCTGATGGCTGAGGGGCGCGGCGCTGGTTCGTGGGCGCCTAGGCGCTGGTTCATGGGCGCCTAGGCGCTGGTTCTTGGGCGCCTAGGCGCTGGTTCTTGGGCACCTAGGCGCTGGTTCTTGTTTTCCTGGGCGCTGGGGCGCTGGACAGTGAGAGGTGAGGCGCTGGGCATTGTTCTGGAGGCCCTGAACTGTTTCTGCTAAAACTGCCATAACTTTCACTAGAAAAATCCTTTTTCCGAACTGTAAAATTCTCCAGAAAATAGACTTCCGGATCTTTCTAGGCATATATAGCTTATCTCCTGGTTCTTCTTACATCAATGCAGTTTAATCTGCAAAGTTGATTGATCTGTACAGGAAATTCTGGCAATTCAGTGAAATACCTTCAGCTTGTATGCAGAAGTGCACACACTAGTGTGCCTACCCTTAACTTGTTCCAAAGTGATGCACACACTTGTGTGCAGTCTTTCAACTCAATGTACTTTATTGCTCCCACCTTGGTTTAGACTTTTAATTATCTTTAAATCATTTTTGGAAATGTCTAAACCTTGGACAAAAACGAGCACCGACACCCAAGATCTTTTGGTGCTTTAAACATGGATCGCTTTATCATCTCTTTTGTACTCAACGCACCTGAAAATGCATCGAATTAAGTCAATGATTTATTAATAACACTTTAGAGTTATCAACATTTAAAAGTGCGATTACGACTGAGATTAACCCTAAAGTGTTAACAATTAAGTATTGTTTAGATGCATTTTATGACTCTTATCACAACCCCCAACTAGCTTATTGCTAGTCCCTAGCAATTCAAGCGAAAGACATGAAATGAGTTCTTTATTTAGAAATTAATGCAAAATACAACAATGCTAGTGTTAACCAAGAGTGATTCAAAAATCTTTGTCTCAAAAATCATGCGTAACATATAGCATATAGAATCATTAAATTCCACTCAAATCCAAAAATAATTCAAACATCAATCTTAAAATCGTTATTGACTCTTAACATCCATCTTACCACAATCCATTAATCTGAACATCCGGATGATTTTATGCACAATATTCATGAATACAAGTCTTGGCCTCTAAAAAAAATAAATCGCGTGACATCAATCACAAAAACAAGCTCCATAAGCTTACATTTCAAACCACTCTCCACTATTGTAGAAAAAATCACATTACATTGGATCAGTAGGTCTTTAATAAGCTTCTAACGTTCGGTTAAGGTAAAGGCTAAGAAAGAATGGGAAGAATTCATAAGTAAAAGAACTTAATCTCTTAGTTTTGAACATAGCTCTTTAAGCACTGGATAACCTTACTTCAGTACCCAACTCTTCCAACCATTTTTTTTTTTTTTTTTTTTTTTTTTTTTTTTTTTTTTTTTTAGGATTGTCTTCTCAACAAATCACCATTTGTTTTTCTTTTCTTTTGTATTTTGGCATAAAAGACCATTCACCTCCTTTTTCATTTCTTTCTTTTCCACAACCCCCAACTTATCTCCTTTAATGTACTTGGGTTGTGGTAGTGATATTTTTTCATATTTCCACCCTTACTCATTTTAAGTGCTTCTCACAACATGTGTATAGTTAAATTCTTTTTAAGAGAGAGGTAAGAATATTCTCTTTAGGCTTATAAGGGTAAGTGAATGGGTTTTTAAAAGAAACCAGGCTCAACTTCGTTTTCAAGAAAAAAAGGCTCAAATAGGTGACTAGTGATATATATCGCAAGGGTAGGTTTGAAAGGCTCAAACGGTTCAAAAATTGCCTATATCATATCCTAAATAATGTGCATTCTAGGAATTCGCCTCAAGTGGTTATCAATAAAGTTCTAGAGCTTGCCGAGACCGCAAAAATATTCACAAAATAATCACACATAAAACTTTTCTAAATGCTTACGATTAATCATACAATCTTACCACAAGCTAGAGTCTCTAACCAAATCAAGATTGATACTTAAATTAATTTCAAACCGAAGCAAGATTTAATTTCTTCTAAGTGCTATATGCTATCTCAATTAAGGTCATATCATTGACATGTGAATAACTCCAAGGCTAACACAAAGCATGCAAAAAAAACAAACCCTTTTTTTTTTATTATTATTTTTTATTATTTTTTTATTATCCTAACAAACAAAACGTAGGAAAGTGACACCAAGCAGTTCAATGGAAAAAGGAAAGAAATGTGTTTCCTCCACCCCCAACCTAAACATTGCATTGACCTCAATGTGAAAGAAAAAGGAAAAGAAACTCCTTTTGTTAGCCAAAAGTGCACAGAAGCTGAAAATTGCACACCACCATTTGAACTGCATACCATTATTCTCGCTGAAAATTTTTTATCTACAATATACAACAGAACAAGAAAAAAAAGAAGCAACTGCGGTGTAACATCAAGATTCCCACCGTATGTTAGGTTAGCACACGAAATGGAAATAACTAACAACTAAGATAAAATACGAAAAATAAATAAAATAAAAACACAAAAAATGTTAGTACAATAATAAAAAAAATAAAAATAAAAATAAAAATAAAAATAAAAATAAAAATAAAAATAAAAATAAAAATAAAAGTGGACAAACAAGAGATATCCCTACTAATCCTCGAAATTATCATCCTCTACTTCAATCTCTTCAGTCCCTTCACCTTCCTCGGGAGGTGGGTCAAAAAATGAACCCGGATAGGGTGGCATAGTAGGAAAAATACCCATATTACAACCAGTAGCGGAGGCAAGGTGTTGGTACATCTGACCAAAAGCAGAGTTGACCTCTGCTTGGTAATCAGCTTGCCGAGCCAGGAACCGGTCTTGCCTAGCTAACATTTGGTCTTGACGATCTAGCCTATCAAACAACAATTTATGATGCTCGTCAAAACGACTCTCTAAGCGCTCAAGGCGCTCAGCAACTGTGATATTCCTAGAGGGGGGAGGGGTGCTAGCAGCTATGGCTCCCTCGCTCGAAGTTGGCGGCCTGGAGGCTTTAATCTGAGCGAGCATGCCATCATCAATGGGTTTCTTTGGTGGTTGGGTTTCCTCATCAGTACTGTGTGGGACTCCAGCTCGGATACACAATTGGGTAATTAAAGAAGGAAAGTATAATCCGAGCTTTAGTCTAACAGTGTGTAAGATGGATTTACAGATGACTTGGCCCACATCGACAGTCATTCCCATCAAAATTGCATAAATCAGAATAGCTCGCTCAACAGTGAGATCACTATAGTGCAAGGCAGGCATCAACCTGTGACACACAAAATATTGCCAAGCCCGAGCATTGACATTTAGAGAAGCAGCGGGCAAGGAGGTCGGGGAATCACCCGACATTTTCCATGTAGTGCCCGGAATACAGAGAGTATGGCGAATCTCTTCATAATTAAATGTAGACACATATGCTCTATACTCACTGTGTGGGATGTCAGGTAACCCATAGAAGTTATTTATTGATGAGCTGCTAAAAGAGACTATTTTTCCTCTCACCCATACTTTACCATTGCTATGTTCATCGGCATTAGCGTAAAATTCTCGGACCAAATTTGATAGGGAATGAAAGGGTGATTTTGTAAATGCACTCCAATTCCTATAGAGAATCATTCTAAAAAGAGTCGGGTTCGCACTCTCGGTTATGTTAAATCCTCTCTCGGGAATGAGTTTTCTATTTTGCATTATTTTAACATAGCTCTCACTCGCTTCAAAACTAACAAACTTAGTCTCATCAAACTCTTGTGGTTCTTTTCCTTTAGCTCTTTTCATCCTTGGTGCCATGAAAATTAAATAAATGAAACAATGAACTTAAGAGCAAAATTTAACCACCAAAAATCACAATTGAACAATGAAGAAGAGAAATTGGTCTTACTTGCCCACAATTGGAGAGAGGAAAAGCTACCCACCAATTTGATATCTTTGTGAAAAAAAACAAGTTCCTCTTAGAACCAAATCTCTTGGAGAAATTTTCTGCAAAAAATGGGAGACATTAGTGTGCAATTCTTCAAGAATTGAAGTTTAGATCAAGAAAGGAAGAGGGAAAAAGTTGGTATAGGTTGATATAGAGGGACAATGAGAGAGAGAGAGGAGTGTGCAGCCGTTGGTGTGAGAGGAGAAATGAAAAAGAGGCTGGAAAAAGTGTTTAAATAGGGCAGATTTTAGGGCAGATTTTAGGGTTTTGGTGCTGATGGGCTCGGCCAAGCGGTGAGGCGCTGGGCTTGAGAGAGGCGAGGCGCGGGCCTGGTGTGCTGGGGCGCTGGGGCGCTGGCTGGAGAGAGGTGAGGCGCGGGCCTGGTTCGTGGGCGCCTAGGCGCTGGTTCATGGGCGCCTAGGCGCTGGTGCGCCTGGGCCTGCGCGCCTGGGCGTGCTGTGCGCCTGGGCGCTGCTGTGCGCCTGGGCCTGCGCGCCTGGGCCTGCTGTGCGCCTGGGCCTGATGCAGTGTCCTAAAACAGACAATTCTTTGTTTGTACCAAAACAACACACAAAGAAAATAAATAAATAAAATAATAATAATAATAATAAAATAAAATAGGCTTAACAAATCAAAAACAAAAACAAAAATAAATTAACAAAGACTTAAATTAACTAAATAATAATAAAATAAAACAAAAATTAATAAAACAAAAATTCTAAATTAGTCAAAAATTCAATAAAACAAAATAAAAACTAGTATACAGTGGAACGAAAGTACCCGATTACCAAACATAAATCGGGGCCACCAAAGAAATTTCTTCGGTGCTGTCCTTAGCATGTTCCAAGTACAGCTTCAACCTTTGGCCATTGACTCGAAATGCTCGACCATCGGAAGGATCTTCAATCTCAACCACTCCATTGGGAAAAACACTCTTTACCACATAAGGTCCCTTCCATCGCGATCTCAATTTTCCCGGATGGAGATGTAATCGCGAGTCATACAGAAAGACTTTATTAAATTGTTCAAAATGTTTTCGGAGTATTTTCTGATCATGTACCGTCTTCATCCTTGATTTCAAATCCTTAGCATTGTCATATGCATCATCCCTCAACTCTGCAAGTTCGCAAAGTTGCAATTTCCTTTCTTCACCGGACAACTTAAGGTCATAGTTAAAATTTCGGATAGCCCAGTATGCTCTGTGCTCAAGTTCTACTGGCAAATGACATGCTTTGCCAAATACTAAACGATAGGGAGATGCTTCAAGAACCGTCTTGTATGCTGTCCGATACGCCCAAAGTGCATCCGACAGGCGCAAGGACCAATCTTTTCGGTTCAGATTCACCGTTTTCTCAAGTATCCGCTTAATCTCCCTATTTGCTAATTCAGCTTGACCATTAGTTTGTGGATGATATGCTGTAGAAACCTTATGGGTGACTCCATACCTGCGCATTAAAGCCTCAAAAGAACGGTTACAAAAATGTGACCCTTGATCACTAATGATAACACGTGGAGTACCGTACCTAGATAAGATATGGTCTTTTAAAAATTTAACAACAACTGTATTATCATTAGTGCGGCTAGGTATTGCTTCAACCCATTTAGAAACATAATCAACAGCAAGCAAAATATAAAGATACCCAAAGGAAGGTGGGAATGGTCCCATAAAATCGATCCCCCAACAATCAAAGATTTCTATCACTAGGATTGGGTTGAGAGGCATCATATGACGGCGGGACAACGAACCTAACCTTTGGCATCTGTCACATGATCTACAAAACTCATTAGCATCTTTGAATAAAGTGGGCCAATAAAAACCACATTGCAAAATTTTTGCGGCTGTCTTTTTGATAGAAAAATGGCCACCGCAAGCATATGTATGACAAAAGGTTAACACACTGTTAACTTCCATATCTGGAATACATCTCCTTATTATTTGATCAGGGCAATATTTGAACAAATAAGGATCATTCCAGTAGAAGTTTTTCACCTCAGCCAAAAACTTACGCTTGTCTTGTGCACTCCATGTAGATGGAACTTGGCGGGAAACTAAGTAGTTGGCAATGTCGGCATACCATGGTGTGTGATCAAGAACAGCAAATAGGTTTTCATCCGGAAAGGCCTCCCCAATGGGCACGAGGTCAGTTTCACTTTTGAATTCCAAGCGAGATAAATGGTCCGCCACAACATTCTCCACCCCCTTCTTGTCTTTGATGGTTAAGTCAAATTCCTGCAAAAGCAGAATCCAACGTATCAAACGGGCCTTAGCATCCGTTTTTGAAAAAAGAAATTTTAGGGCGGAGTGATCTGTGAATATCGTGATAGGTGAACCAATCAAATAAGATCGAAATTTATCCAATGCGAATACTACAGCTAGTAATTCTTTCTCGGTTGTGGTATACATCATTTGAGAATGATTCAATGTTCTACTAGCATAATAGACAGCAAATGGTTTTCCCTCATTTCGTTGTCCTAAAACAGCCCCTACAGCATAGTCACTAGCATCACACATAATTTCAAAAGGCAAAGTAAAATCTGGTGATCGCATAATAGGGGCGGTTGTAAGCTTAGAAATCAATGTCCTAAAGGCTTGTTCACATTCAAGGCTCCATTTAAACTCGGTATCCTTCGTCAAAAGGCTACATAGAGGTCTAGAGATGGCACTAAAATTTTGAATAAACCTTCTATAGAACCCAGCATGACCTAAGAGAGACCTCACATCTTTAATATTCTTAGGAGTGGGGAGTTTAGAGATCAATTCAATTTTTGCTTTATCTACTTCTATCCCTTTTTCAGAAACTATATGGCCCAAGACTATTCCAGAAGATACCATAAAATGGCACTTCTCCCAATTAAGCACGAGTCCTTTTTCTTCACACCTGCACAAAACATTTTTCAAATTAGATAAACATGAATCAAAAGAAGTTCCAAACACAGTTAAATCATCCATATACACTTCTACACATTTTTCAACCATGTCACTGAAAATACTCATCATGCATCTTTGAAAAGTAGCTGGTGCATTACATAACCCAAAGGGCATCCTTCGAAAAGCAAAAGTACCAAAAGGACAAGTAAAAGTGGTATTCTCTTGATCCTCTAGGGCAATCCCTATTTGGTAGTATCCTGAATATCCATCCAAAAAACAATAGAAATGATGGCCAACCACCCGTTCCAAAATTTGATCTATGAATGGAAGAGGAAAATGATCTTTCCGAGTGGCTGAATTAAGTTTCCTATAGTCTATGCACATTCGCCACCCGGTCACTACCTTAGTTGGTACTAGTACTCCCTTCTCATTTTCTACCACAGTAACCCCAGCTTTCTTAGGAACTACTTGGGTTGGACTAACCCACTTACTATCCGATATCGGATATATAATTCCTGCATCCAACAGCTTTAAGACTTCTTTCTTAACTACCTCTTTCATAGTTGGGTTTAATCTTCTTTGTGGATCTCTACGGGGGTTAGATCCTTCTTCTAAGTAAATCCTATGGGAACAAATTAAGGGGCTTACACCCTTAATGTCAGCCATGGTCCAACCTAATACAGATTTATGTTCTCTCAACAACTTCAGCAGTTGATCACATTGTATATCACTAAGTTCAGAGGAAATAATGACCGGAAAAGTATCACCTGGGCCTAAGAAAACATGCTTGAGTCCTTTGGGAAGCGGAGCTAAATTGGGCGTTGGTGTCTCCTCGGAAGAGGGTTTGGGTGCCTCCCTTTCTCTAGGCAACTCCTCAAAGCATGGCTGCCATGATTTCTTCATAAATCCCTGCGGCTTATCAGAAATATCAACAACATTAACGGCATGAGGATATATAGAAGAATCATTAAAATCAAAATTATTAAGAAGGAATTCCAAAGAGTTAGAATTGTCCTTAATGTATTCATCCTCCAAAATAAGCTCGTCAATCATGTAAGTGTCAAAACACTCATCCTCCTCATGTGGTTGCCTTGACATTCGAAAAACATTTACCTCCAGAGTCATATTTCCAAATGACAATGTCATTAGGCCATTTCTACAATTAATGAGGGCATTAGCGGTGGCAAGGAATGGTCTTCCAAGTATCAAAGGAATTTTTGACTCCGTATTCACAATAGAGATGGTATCTAAAACCAAGAAGTCAACAGGATAATAGAATTTGTCAATTTGCAATAAAACATCTTCTACTATACCTCTTGGTTTTCTTACCGATCGATCCGCTAATTAGAGTACCACAGAGGTTGGTTTGATCTCACCTAGACCGAGCTGCAAGTAGATGGAGTATGGCATGAGGTTCACACTAGCCCCTAAATCTAACAATGCTTGCCCACAAGATTTGTTTCCAATTTGGCAAGCCACCGTTGGACAGCCCGGATCTTTATATTTGGGCGGTGTCGTGCTATCAATTACCGCACTTGCTTGCTCCGTTAAGAATGCGGTCTTCTTCACATGGTGCCTCCTTTTCAGTGTGCACAGATCCTTGATGACTTTAGCATAGTTGGGAACCTGTTTTATGACATGAAGAAGAGGGAGGTTAATTTTAACATGCTGAAGTTGTTCAAGGATCTCACCTTTTAATGCTGAATTCCTCTCCTTAGGCTTAAGGAGTGCCTGAGGGAAAGGCACTGGTGGAGGGTCGATATGAGTATCTTGTTCCTTGGGAGCTTCATCCTTGTTGCTCACGGTGTTGGGACTCAGATTTGGTGATAAAGTGGGTCCATCTAGTTTCTTACCACTGCGGGTGATCATGGCATTAACTTCTTTAACATTATGATTTTCAGGATCGGAGGTTTGTGCCATATGTTGTCCCCGTGGATTTTGTTGTGGTTGCGAAGGGAACCGACCTTGCTCTTGAATTGTCAAGAAACTAGTCAACTTGGTGAGTTGACTTTTTATCTCATTTTGCTCCTCTTTGATCCCCTTTTGCTCCTCTAGCAACCGTTGATTTATCTTGACTTGTTCTTCTGCACTCTTGGCATGTACCTGCAAAAATGACTTAAAAGCATCTTCCAAAGGTAAAGATTGTTGTGGTGCACTAGATGAAGTCGCTTCCGGTCTCCAATGGGAACTAGAGTGGGGATGAGGTTGTATATCAGATCTCCAATGGGGGCTAGATTGGGTAGGAGGTTGCACATCAGATTTCCAACTGAAATTAGGGTGATTCTTCCAACCGGGATTGTAAGTGTTAGAGTAGGGTGAGTAAGGTTTCCTAAAGGGGATACCCAAGGAGTTACACTCTCCCTTTATCTCCAAATAAGATGGACAATCCTTTGGTACATGATCTACCCCATTACACATAAAACAGGGTTCATGTGACTCTACCCTAGCAACCGGTTCGGGGGCTCTAACATCCTTGGTTTTTAAGGCTTCAATTTCCTTAGTTAGAGCCTCTAAACGGGCTTTAACACTATCCTCTTCCTTAAGTTGGTAGATTCCAGCGGGTTGATTTCTCCTAGTACTTTCCATGGCACTCGGTCCTGTCTAAGTGTGGGCTTTTTCTGATAGGTCATCTAGGAAATCTATGGCTTGATCGGGATCTTTTTGAAGAAAATCCCCATTACACATCATTTCTATGAATTGCCTCTCCCTACTTAGGAGTCCATCATAGAAATAGCTGACTACCCGCCAACTTTCATACCCATGGTGTGGACAAGAATTTAAAAGGTCCTTAAAACGTTCCCAAACTTGATATAGGGTTTCACTTTCTTTTTGTGCAAAGTTTGAGATTTGTCTCTTAAGGTTGTTGGTCTTATGGGTTGGGAAGTGTTTTTGGAAGAAAACTCGGGTCATCTCATCCCAACTACCAATAGACCTAGGCCTTAATGAGTACAACCAAGTCTTGGCTTTTTCCTTAAGTGAAAAAGGGAAAAACCGGAGTCTGACAGTGTCCACCATATCAGCCCTACTTTGGAAGGTTGCTACTACTTCCTCGAATTCCCTAATGTGGATGTAGGGGCTTTCATTCTCAAACCCATGGAAAGTTGGTAGCAGTTGTATCATGCCTGGCTTAAACTCAGCTTGTGGGGCATTAGGGGGGAACATGATACAAGAGGGTGTGGCCGTTCGGCTAGGGTGCAAATAGTCTTTAAGTGTCCTAGCAATATTTTCATTGTGATTGTCGGCCATGTTATCAAAATTCTCTAAATTCTCGGATGGGGGTGCACTATGGTATGATCTAGGCGAGGTTTCACTAACGGACGTGGAAGGAGAGGGTGACTCTAATTCGGGTCCTCTAATGAATCTGCCTCGCGAATCTCTTGGTTTAAGCATGCACCAATTAATTTAGAGGGGAAATAAAATATGTAAAACAGAATAATAAATAATTAATAAATAAATAAATAAATAAAACAGAATAATAAACAGATAAATAAAACAGAATAATAAAATAAAATTAAAATAAATACATAAATAAATAAATAAAAGTAAAGGAACAATATTACAGTGTTTACAAAGTGCTGAAAAGAAAAATATTTACGATTTTTTTTTTCTTAATATTTTTTTTTTTTTTTTTGTTTTTACTTAAAATTGACAAGCTTCCTTTGTACTTAAGCGCGTTTCCCCGGCAACGGCGCCAAAATTTGATTACGCCCAAAACATAACGCGGTTATTGTAGTATAGTTTTGGGGTGTCGATTCCACAGGGAAACAAGTTAATTACAAAAGAAGTTATAAACTTTAACACTAACGAAAATGATTAAGTGAGAGAATATGAGTTTTGATAATGCAATATTGTGTAAAAGAGTTGTGCGAATATAACGATGAATATAAATAAGAAATAACAAGGTTCCGGGAATCCTCCTTAGGTTCGTTCCCTATTTCCACTCTTGATTCAAATTTTTATCTCGATTGCAAGTTTCACATCCTAAACCGGCAATCGGAAATTATTCAATCAAGCACATTTATATCTCTAATATAATTGCTACAAATTACTCTTTGATTTCAATTCAAGCACACATGATTTATCTTATAGATTAGCAAGAAACGACAATATATTGCAATAATGATATCACAGTAATGGCCGATCTATAAGATAAATATACCGAAATCAATTACATCCAAACAACTTGACATAAGAAAAGCTTGACTAGACTTATGTGGAGTAGAAGGATGCAATCACCGGATTGAAAGAAACTAAAAGAAGAAGAATATAGAATACAGCTATCACATGAACTCAAATCCTTCTTAATTAATCAAAGAGTAAATCATAGACAATGTTTTAACAAAAAGTCCATACAAATGAATCAAGAACAGGAAATAAGGAACAATAAAACCCTAAGGATTCATCCCTTTCCCTTGTTTGATGATTAGTTAGCCATGAAACTCAAGGTGGAAAAACAATATAGATGTTCTCCCCTTGATTTCTTGGCCATGGAGCTCAAGGCGGAAGAACAATGTGGATGTTCTCTCCTTGATTTCCAACTTACGAAAACTTAAACGAAATGCTAAAAACTTCTTCAATTTTTATCTATCAAAAACTGTCTTTATTTTTCTCCCCGAGCTCCCTTTGGCTGCAAACCTTAAGCACATATTTATAGCCCACGAGGGAGAGCTGTCTTTGCACAGCTCTAATTTGAGTCTGAATTGGAGTCCATGTGCGCACTGCTGGAAAGTGAAAGCTGGAATGTGAAGGTGGTCCAGCAGCATGTGCGCGCTGCTGGCTTTGTCTGAGCGTGCGCCCGGGCGCTGGAAAGTGAAGGCTGGAACGTGAAGGTGGGTCCAGCAGCATGTGCGCGTGTCCAAGTGTGCGCCTGGGCGCTGGAAAGTAAAGGTGCAGCTGGCGAGGGGCGCGGCGCTGATGGCTGAGGGGCGCGGCGCTGGTTCTTGGGCGCCTAGGCGCTGGTTCATGGGCGCCTAGGCGCTGGTTCTTGTTTTCCTGGGCGCTGGGGCGCTGGACAGTGAGAGGTGAGGCGCTGGGCATTGTTCTGGAGGCCCTGAACTGTTTCTGCTAAAACTGCCATAACTTTCACTAGAAAAATCCTTTTTCCGAACTGTAAAATTCTCCAGAAAATAGACTTCCGGATCTTTCTAGACATATATAGCTTATCTCCTGGTTCTTCTTACATCAATGCAGTTTAATCTGCAAAGTTGATTGATCTGTACAGGAAATTCTGGCAATTCAGTGAAACACCTTCAGCTTGTATGCAGAAGTGCACACACTAGTGTGCCTACCCTTAACTTGTTCCAAAGTGATGCACACACTTGTGTGCAGTCTTTCAACTCAATGTACTTTATTGCTCCAACCTTGGTTTAGACTTTTAATTATCTTTAAATCATTTTTGGAAATGTCTAAACCTTGGACAAAAACGAGCACCGACACCCAAGATCTTTTGGTGCTTTAAACATGGATCGCTTTATCATCTCTTTTGTACTCAACGCACCTGAAAATGCATCGAATTAAGTCAATGATTTATTAATAACACTTTAGAGTTATCAACATTTAAAAGTGCGATTACGACTGAGATTAACCCTAAAGTGTTAACAATTAAGTATTGTTTAGATGCATTTTATGACTCTTATCAATGGTTTGTTTGAAACCGGACAATCAGCTTTTATGTGTCTTGGCTTCTTGCAGCCATAGCACATAAGTGGTTCCCTTTTCGAGGTGGGATCCTTTGTGTAAGGTTTCTTGCTTTTCTTCAAGAACCTATGGAATCGTTTGGTGATTAAGGCTATTTCACCATCCTCTTCACTGCTCTCTGCTTCTTGTTCTAATTCTTTTTCTTTATTGCTCGTAGAAGCTTTGAGAGTGATTTGCTTTTTCTTCTTCTCATCATCATTGACGATGGTAGTCATTTCTTCCATTTCGTATGTCAATAATGACCCAAGCAGTGTCTCAACATCAAGCTTGTCAAGATTTTTGGCGTCCTGTATGGCTGTCCTCTTTGGTTTCCATTCTGGTGGCAGAGATGTCAAGATTTTTCTGGTTAGCTCAACCTCCTCAATATTCTTACCAAGCAGTTTTAAACCATTTATAATAGTGGTGAACCGTGAGTGCATTTAAGAAATGGTTTCGTTAGGAGACATCTTAAGTGATTCATACTTAGAAATTAGCATGTAAATTTTAGACTTTTTTACTTCACTAGTTCCTTCATATGTGACTTGTAATTTGTCCCATATCTCTTTAGCAGAAACGCATGCAGATATTTTATTATATTCAAAAATATCTAATGCACAATGTAGCACGCTTGTTGCTCTGCTATTGAGAGACATCGTTTTACAATCCTCATCAGTGAACTCAATTTTGAGTTTAGGTATTGTATGAAGAGTCTCTCTAATAACTATTTCTTTTGAAGGAATTCTAGGCCCTTCTTCTATGATTCTCCATAGATTGTAATATTGTCCTTCGACAAAGATTTTCATTATATTTTTCCAATAGTTATAATTTGAGCCATTGAACAATGGTGGTATAGTATAAGAGTGTCCCTCAGAGTAGCTATTTGCTGCCATTGGATCAACTCAAGGATTTTAAGCCTAATTAAGAGAACGAAGCTCTGATACCAATTGTAGCTCGAGGTTTCAACCCAAGAGGGGGGTGAATTGGGTTTTTAAAAACTTTTCGCGGAATTAATACAAGTTTATAAAAATGAATAAGCAGCAAACAATTAATACAAGTAATGTGCTGTAAATAAAGAGTTTAAGGGAAGAGGATGCAAACATAGTTTATAGTGGTTCGGCAATATCGGATTCGTTCCGACCCTACGTCCACTCTCTTCAAGGAACTCCTTGAAGTAATCCACTAAGAAATCTTAGTTGCACAACTTAGCCGGGTGTTGCACAAACCGTACACAAGAAAATTATAGGTGTTGCTTAAACCGAACAATCCCTTTCCTTTCGGAAGTTTCCCCTTCCTCTCGGAAGTAATCCCTTTACAAAAGATGGTGTAAAGTAAAAGGTAGAGAGACAACAAATGAAAGCTTATTACAACAGAAATGTCTCTCTTTCAAAGTAAAGCTTGAAGAAATGGCTCAACAAGATTATTTCAAAGCTTTTTGTGTTTCAAGAGTATAAAAACTTGATTATGTGAGATCAACTCTTTTTGAATATATGCAGCTTGTTATTGAATGCTTAATTGAATGGGTTTATATAGCAATCAATTAATATGGCCGTTAGGAATTTAATTTGAAAAATATTTACTTTAAAATGTTCAGATTTGGAGTCCAACGGTCATATTTTTTAACTACCAGTCGACTGGGTCGTGATACCAGTCGACTGGGTTCACTTGAAAAAATCACATTTTCAGACCTTTTGGGTATCCAGTCAACTGGTATATTTCATCCAGTCGACTGGGGAATTTCTGTCCATTTTACTAGTCGACTGGGGACTTACTGTCCATGTACCAGTCGACTGGGTTGATTCATCCAGTTGACTAGGGACCTTCTGTCCCATATACCAGTCGACTGGTATATGTACCCAGTCGACTGGGTTGTCTTCCAACCCAGTTTTTCTTCTGTTTTTCATTAAAAACATTTGTTTTAAAAAACAACGATTTTAGAAAACCTTTTGTGTTCGAGCCATTTAACAAGCTAATACTATGTATAAGTGAGACTTACATTGGTTCTAAACCTTAAGACCTATACTAGATCTTCAGTCTTCACTTGATACTTGATTTGGTTTGAGTTTTTGCACTTTATTCCTTGGTTGAATGCGTTTGATCCTTAATATAACTTAGCTTAAACTTGTTAGTAAAATAACAGTTGTGTTTTGCCATCATTAAAATACGGACGAGGGTCAACAAAAATGTTGCTTTAATCCCTCTTTAAGAGGGTTCTAAACGACGCCTTAGTTTTTACCACACAAGTGACATTGAGATCAACCACCTTCCCAATGGAGCAAACATAATATATACCAATCTATCTAGATTGCTAATATTCTAGTTAGTATCTTATGACTAGGAACATTTAAGAGAAAAACTTTCGAGAAGACTAGGTCTCAAAATTATGGTCTAATCAGAATCCTATCTCCATTGCTTACTTTATGGACTTAATCATGACAATGTAATTAAGAAAATATTCATGATAAATATACTTGCTATAAATTATGATAATAATTTGAATAAGATTGTTTTACAAATAGTATCCCTAGACATCAAATGTCGTTGGCTTGTGAGGCATATTACTAATAATCTACCACTTGCACTAAAGCCAATCGTTCATGTATCGAATACCCATCTTGTCAAGATGAAGATCAAAGTGCTATTGTGTCAATGCTTTAGTCAGTGGATTTGCTGTATTTTTTTGCTAATGCAACCTTTTGTATGCTTACATCCCCTCTTCTAATGATCTCTCCAATCAAGTGGAAGCAACCCTCAATATACTTGGATTTATGATGAGACCTTGGTTTCGTGGCTTGAGCTATCGCTCTATTATTGTCACAATATAGAAGTATTTGGAGTTCAATGCTAGGAACCACTCTAAGCTCGGTGATGAACTTCTTCATCCAAATTTCCTTATTTACAAATTCAAACGCAATAATTTATTTAGCCTCAGCGGTGGAATCTATAGTAGTCTCTTACTTACAACTCTTCCAACTCACTGCTCCACCATTCAAGGTGAACAAAAATATAGAAATAAATTTTCTATCATCAAAGTCAAATTAAAATTCTAAATTAGTATACTATTCCAATTTCAAATCACCTCCTCCATATGTGATGAAAAAAATCTTTAGTCCTTCTCAAGTACTTAAGAATGTTCTTCACAATAAACTGTTGTTCCAAACTTGGATTAGACTCATTTTTGCTTGTAACACTTATAGCATGACTGATATCAGACCTGGTATATAACATAGCATACATGAGACTTCTTATCTCTAAAGCATAGGGGATTTGACTCATGTTCTCTATCTCTTTAGGTGTCTTTGGGGACATTTGTTTTGAGAGATGTACTATATACGGGAAAGGTAACAATCATTTCTTGAAGTTTTTCATGTTGAACCTCTTTAATATTTTATTCATTTATGTAGATTGGAATAAGACAAGTATCCTTTTAGATCTATCTCTATATACCTTTATTCCTAGAATACATGACGCTTTTCCCAAATCATTCATAGAGAAGTTTCTTGAAAGCTAGACTTTAACTAATTGTAACATACCTACATCATTCCTAATGAGTAGTATGTCATCAATGTACAATATTAAAAGTGTAATTACTCTCCCAGTAGTCTTCATCTACACACATTTTAATTTCCTCCTCAAATCGGATGTTCCAACTTTTGAAAACTTTCTTTAATCCATAAATTGATCTTTGCAGCTTGCACACTTTGTAGTCACTACCGCATGATGAATATCCCTTTAATTGCTCCATGTATATATCTTCCTCTATGTTACCATTTAGGAAGGTAGTTTTAAAATTCGTTTTTCATATCTCATAATTGTATAGTGTAGCTATTACGAGCAAGATCCTGATGGACTTAAGAATGGCTACAGGAGAAAAAGTTTCATCAAAGTCATCTCATTGTCTTTGTTTGTAACCTTTTTTCTACTAGCCTTACCTTAATGGTCTCTACCTTTCAATTGACACCCACATTCGTTTTATAGACATATCAACAACAAATAGGTACAATACCTTTAGAAGAGTCAACAAAATTCCAAAATTGGTTCGAATACATGGATTTCATTTCAGATTTTATGGCTTTAAGCAATTTTCCCGAATCGATGTCTTACATCGTTTCCTTATAGTTTATAGGATCCTTACTCCCAATAAAGTGTACCTCTACATCACCAACAATGAGAAACTCTTATCCCTTTGGTGTTCTAGGTATCATACCTAATCCACGAGGAGGTTGTGTGAGAGGAGATTCTGTTACAATAAGCTCCTCAGGTTGGTCATTGTTGATTTTTGTTGTTCTTTAGACACGTCTTCAAGTTCTATTTTACTTGCACTTCTCCTTTCTAGAACAAATTCTTTCTCCAAAAATGAATTTTTTTTGGGACAAACACCTTTTGCTCATTAGGGAGATAAAAGTAATATCTCAAACTTTCTTTGGGATATCCCATAAATCTACACTTATCAGACATTTTCTCTAACTTGTCTACAACTAATCTTTGATATATGTAGAACAAACCCAGATCTTAACATGCTTAAGACTAGGTTTCCTACAAGTTCACATCTTATATAGTGTCTTAGGTATCGATTTAGAAGGAACCATATTTAATAAATGTGGCAGTTTCGAAGGCATAGACCCAGAATGAATTCGAAGGTTCAATAAAACTCATCATCGATCGCACCATATTCAATAAAGTATGATTTCTCCTTTTGGACACACCATTTAACTAAGGTGTTCTAAGAGGAGTCCATTGTGAGAGAATCTCATTCTCTTTGAGATAATCCAAAAATTTATTGGTCAAGTATTCATCTCCTCGATCAGATCAAACAACTTTGATACTTTTGACAATTTGTTTTTCCACTTTATATCTAAATTTCTTTAACTTTTCAAATGATTCAAATTTGTACTTCATAAGATACACATAACACAACCTCAAATGGTCATCAGTGAAGGTAGTAAAGTAAAGGTAACCTCCCCTAGAAATGACCTTAATGGCCCACAAACATCCGTGTGGAATAATTCTAATATGTCAGCAGATCTTTCTCCATGTCCACTAAAAAGAGTCTTAGTCATTTTTCCTATGAAACAAGATTCGTGTGTTGGGTATGAATCGAAAGTCAATGAGTCAAAGTTTGCATCTTTATCCAACTTGCTAATTCTACTCTCAATTATAAGACCAAGTTTGAGATGTCATACATATAAAGAATTAATTTCACCTCTTTTCTTTTTTATTACCTTGTTGATCTATATGCAATATATTACCATTCAATTCTAGAATATAAAGACCATTTATAAGTGTCCCAATACCAAATAACTCATCATTTAAAGAAAATGGACATAAACTATTTTTAAAAGATAGGCCATAACCCTTTTTGTCCAAAACAAAAGATGAAATAATATTCCTAATCAAAACTGGCAAATAAAAATAATCATTTAATTCCAAAATCTTTCTAGATGGAAAAGCTAAGTAATAAGTCTCTAATACTAATGCTACAACACTTGCTCTATTTACAAGACGAATGGTGATTTCTCGTTTACTCAGTTTCCTGCTTCTTTTTAGTCCTTGCAAATTATTGAAATGTAAGAGCCATATCTAGTATCTAATACCCAAGTAGAAACATATTTATTGACAAATTGGTCTCAACAAGAAATAAACTGGATGTACCTTTTAAATGCTTTCCTTTTAAATTTGTAAGATACTCCTTACAATTTTTCTTCCAATGTCCATCTTTGCCACAATGGAAGCATTTGTCTCCTTTTTGGCTTTTGAATAATTGGCCTTGTTGACACATTCCTTCGATTTTAATGGTTTCTTTTTCTTCTTCTTCTTTGAGATTTTCTTTCCCTTGGGCTTAGAGGAAGTAGCCCCATCAACAAGCATAATGGTTGCCTTACCTTTCTTGAGTATTTCTTGCGCAGTCTTTAACATATTAACAAACTCTAGAAGAATAGTTTCTATCTTGTTTATGTTATAGGATATAACAAACTGGAAGGATAAATCTGACAAGGATTACAAGATTAAGTCATTACATAATTCTGCATTCATACTGACACCGACTCTGTCTAACTGCTCAATATAGTTGATCATTTTTAGTCCATGCTCATGGAATGATGATCCTTCAGGTATTCTAGCTCTAAAGAGGTCCTTTGAGATCTAGATCCTCACAATACAATTGTGTTCAAAATTATGATCTCATCATATTCCTATCTCTATTGCTTACTTTATGAACTTAATTATGAAAATATAATTAAACAATTATTTATGGTAAATAAACTCACCATAAATTATGATAAAAATTTGAATAAGATTTTTTTAATAACTAATATCCCTCGATATCAATTTTCATTGGCTTGTAGGGCATACTACTAATACAGAGTTAAAGACAAAGTTTACTGTTATAGAGATTAAGGGGAACTACAACGAAACTAAGGTGTATAGGTTGTTGGATGAGGTTGATGTAGAGGATGTCGACTCATACTATCGGAGTATATACTTTGGTCAACTACGCCCAGCTACATCACCTTTGGTATTTTATTTAACTTAGAACTATTTTAATTTACCTACTTATCCCTATGTTTTGTCTAAGTAAGTCATTGGTTATGTCTATGTTTTAAGCTTTTACTGGTGCGGGCCCTTCCTCGAGTGCTATGCAGCCGAAAACTGGCTTAGTGATCATTCCTTATGACCTACCTCCCATTCGATATAGTTTAATTTTCAGGCTTTGGAGAGGAGATCCAGGTCATTGAGTGCCCTCAGATCACTGCTGGTGAAGGTCTTCCGCTCTCAAAGCACATGCACTAAGTATAATACTTCCTTAATATATTTTTATTTAATTTGATTATTTAAAACTAGTGATATAAATTTAAAACATATGTTTTGTGTTTCCCGTTCCTCAGCTAAGAGACTACTCTAGACACTGGTTGGTGTGAGATGAATAATTGAGGCCTTAAAGATCATTACAAGCCTTAAGTCCTGTATTAGGAATAAGAATGAGGAGATTATAAGTAAAACAAAAATATATTTACATATATTGTATGCTCACACACCTATACACTAATACATGGTATTTATATGATACAAATTGTTAAGAAACTTTTTGCTTACAAGCTCGGTTAAAGACTGAGCTGGAGCAAGAGCAGGCTAAGAGGAACCGGTCATCGTCCGGGACTGAGAGTAGTGATGATGAAATGGAGGGCAGATATGCATTGGATAAGAGGTTCAAGAAAGCCACACACACGAGCTCTGGCAAGAAGGCTCGTATTGACGTTTAAAATTTATGGCTTTCTTTTCATTTTTGAGTGAGAGAGAGCGAGATAAAAAAAAAAGGCCATTCTGCATACATGGACATCTTTTTGGTGGGTGTGGGCCTGTTTTCTGGTTTTACGGATGTTTTAGATTTTGTGGATGATTTTTGGATTCTTGAATGTTAATGGATGCATAGACAAATTTAAATGATTGGATGAATGTGCTTTTTGATGAGTTGTGTGTGCATATGATATGGTTTCCTATGTAAAATGCGATGAAAATGAAAATAGCTTATGGTTTGTGTAATGACTGAGTTTGTATCTACATGGGTGACTACTTACAGGTCTTAAGAGTGAACAAAACAAGTTTCGAAAGTAAAACACAAAATTCATAGTATCTATAGTTTTATTGGAAAATTACCAATCAGGGGTCAAATGCTACCGATTGGTGGTCAAACCTTACCGATCGGTAGTCAAACCTTACCGATCGGTAGTCGTAGTCTCCTAATCGGTACTTTCACAATAGTTTTTTCAAAATTAAAATTTATTTCCATTTTCATTTCAAGACTGTTTTATCTAAACCCAAACCCTTTTTCTACTCGGTATAAATCATCTAGTAGTCCAAAAATCGTTTTTGAATCCTTACACTCAAAAACAGAAATGGAGGCTATTTTGATACAACTTGTTTAATGGCTTAACAATATGAAAGGGATTAAGATTCAAAACTTCTCTCGGTTTGGTATTAATACATTAAAAATGTTAATATTGATTGGAACCTATTGAGAGAAGTGGCTGCAAGGTGGGATCCCAAAACCCATGTCTTTCGATTCGATTTTGACAAACTGTGCCCCATTTATGAGGAGTTTCACATTCTAATCCATCACAAAACTTCTCAAAGAATCTTTCTGCCCCAGTTTTGAGATCATTATATCGACTTTGTTGTTGAGTTTTTTGAAATGTCAAAAGGATGGGCCAAATCTCTCCTTGTCGACGACCATTTCAATTTCGCTCTCCTCGCTTTCGACCTCTTCGAAATTAACATAAAGTTGTTGGCTTCACAACGTTGGAACATGATAATCCTATGCATTTTGGTTGTATTTTTCATGAGGGAGCATGATCCAAGTATCCATAAATCCTTCTTGGATTTGGTCAAACAAATCATTGACAGTTTTTCCCTAATAGGAGTTACCTTAGCCATGATGCTGAATGGTCTTGATGCATTCAAGCACCGTGACATCTTATATCTTGTTGGGAGCCCTTTGCTTCTCCAGGTAACATTCTCACCCTACATTTTTCATTTCATTTTCCTTTCCCAAATGGTTTATGAAGTTTTCATTTTCTGATGTGGCTATTGGACAAGTTGTCCATTGTGGCTTCTTCCAAAACACCAAAAGATAAGTATGAGCCAAAACACTATCGAGAACGAAAGCTCTTAGTGGAGCATGATTCCTTGGAGAAATGGATCAATCAGTTTTATACTCCAAATATACCAAAAATCCATTGGGTGTGCCTTAGGTGACGGATTACCTCGGCTATTAAAGCTACATTCAAGAAAGGTTGCGTGGTTATTACGAGTACTACTCATTGTTCCTATTACTCTTTGGTCCAAATTTCTTAGCAATATGGTCATCCTTAGGTGATTTTGTAGTTTGATCATTATTATTTCTTATGCTCGATGAGTCCATGGTTAGTGGAACGGATCTAAGAGACTTAGCCAAAGTGTACCATGTCCCAAATAACTTATGCCATCATAGTGGCCCATCTATTAATCCAGATGACTACCTTACCTGGATTTAGAGTTAAGTTAAAGTGAGCCAGAAAAAAATAAAGGAAGAGGAGAAGAAATTCCACTGAGGGAGAGGAGAAAAAGATGTTTAAAGTGACCTAAAATGATGTATTTTGAATCTTTATAGTTTTGGTTTTTAGTGTGTGGTGTAAAAGCTCACAAATAAGTGAATAAGTGGCACAAACCCAAAATGAAGCAGTAAAAGAAAACCCATTTCATTAATTCAAGCACTAAATCAATGCAATTTTTCATTTGCATTGACTCAACGTATCTTACTCAAGTTGGTGAATTTTGTTTTATTTATTTTGGATCAAATTTACAAAGAGTATAAATTACATGATCAAAGGGGGAATGGGGTTTACAAGAAAAATGTGGTTGCACCAATGTTATTGCCTATGTACCCAAATGGGATCAAGCCTCACGTAGTTCAAGTACGATCAAATTGAAAGAAAATGACTAAATCAACTTTTGTGGGTTTTTGGTTTGGTTTTTATTTATTTTTTTAATCCTACCTTTTTCCTAAGCCACTTTTTCAGGTTTTGAACTTAAGGGGTTATACTCTAATTTTTTCCTAAATTGCCTTTTCTAGTTTTTGACTTAACAAGATTTTTTTTAGAATGGGAAAGATAGATGCGGGATACAATAAAAGAGTGGGGGAGAGAATCATAAGTAGCAATTCTTGAGTCGGTCCAAATTATAGGCTTAGTGAATTCATTCTCATCAAGGTCTACAAGGTGAAAAACGTCACCAGATAAGTTCTTCTTGCTTGGTACGAGCCAGCCCAATTTGGTTTGAGTTTTCCTCTTGGGTCAAAAACTTGAGGTCTTAGTTCTTCAACCACATAGTCTCCTTATTTGATATCTCTTAGCTTCACTTTCTTATTGAAGACGCGTGCAACCCTTTTTTGATACCCTTGGACATGATGGAGGGTTTTTAACCTCTTCTAATCAATTAAAGCCAAATCATCATACTTTCATTGTACCCAATCCACTTCTTCCAAATTACTATTTAAGGCAGTTCTCAATGACAATATTTCAGTCTTAATTGGGAAAACAACTTCCATAAACCAATGAGCAAATGGTAGCTTTTTCATGCCATTCTTTGTAACTTTCCATTATTTTAGCTAAGATACTCTTGATATTCTTATTTGCAGCTTCAACTGCCTTATTGGTATGAAGGTAGTAAGGAGAGGACTTGTGGTATTCAATTTTGTATCTTTCAATTAAATCCAAGACTTCTCCTTAGAAATACGATCTATTATCCGAGATTATCTTAAAGGGTACTCCATAATGGCATATTAAATTATGGTTTATGAACTAGGCCATGTGCTTGGCTTTCAAAGTGGTAAATGAGGCAACTTCGACCCACTTAGTCAAGTAGTCAATTACCACCATAATGTACTCATTACCGTTAGAAGCTTTGGGAAACAATTTTCCAATAATGTCTATACCTAAGTAGCAAAGGGCTACGAAGTATTCATACTGAAGAGCTCTCTTGGTGGTACATGTTGTAGGTTACCATGTAATTGACACTTATGCACTTCTCCACATAGTTATAACAATCTGTCTATATACTAATCTAATAGTAGCCTAAATAGAGGATCTTTCCTGGCAACATTTCGCCATTCATGTGAGGACCACTAGTACCCTTGTGTACCTCTCTCATGTGTTTCTCAGTAGTATCTTCATCCACACAAAGTAGTTAAACCTGAATTGCTCTTTTCTCTCTCTTACCAATTCTAGTTGGGAACTCTCTATTCTAAAGGAAATTTTATATGTCAGCGTAGCATGGAAGTCCATCTGAAGACCGAACTTGAATCTATATAGTTGTATAATAGCTTAGTTCGTCCTTTTGCTCAGCCATTAGTGGTATTTCCTAAACTCTTTCGAATATCTTTATCATGGAGGCTAAAGTGGACAATGTATCTGCAATATGATTTTGAGCTTGAGGGAGACAAGTGAAAATCAAAGCATTGTACCAATTCTTCCAATGGCTTTGGTAGCATTTTATCTTCTCATATTTAGGCTTTCACTTTTCATCAGGCTGATAGATAACAAAAAAATACCATGAACCTCTACTTCTTTTGCTATAATCTTAATGAGAGCTTATAAACTAATGATGCAAGCCTCGTATTCTACCATGTTATTGGTAGACTCAAAGTTCAAATGGATTGATAAGGTCGTGACTTTATCCTCTAGCAAAATCAAAACTATTCTAATATCTTAACCTCTTTGATTGGATGCTTCATCAAAGTACATGCTCTAAGCACAACTCTTAACCTCAAGGATTCCTTCATTTGGTAAATCATGCTCTCTAGCTTTTTCCCCTTTTTTTGGAAGTCTGCCCAAAATTCTAAAATAGCCTTCCCTTTGATTGACTTTTAAGTGATATATTAAAGATCAAACTGGGAGAGAATCATCATTCTTCCACTCAATACTAGAGCTTCAAACAAGTACTTCAAAGGGTCTAACCGAGAGATCACTTTCATTGAGAACGTCTAAAGGTACTGCTCAAGTTTCTTGGCAGCATAAACCAAAGAGAGGTAACTTTTCTCTACCAAAGAGTAATTGAGATTGTCAGCCCCCAAATTTTCACTTAAGTAGTAAATGTCCCATTCTTTATTGTCTCCTCATTCTTGTGCCAACATGGCTCTCATAACTGAACTAGTAACTGACAAGTAACACATAAATAATGCTCTATGCCTAAGGGAACTAAGTTTGGTGGGTTCTTAAGATAATAATTGATTTTCTCAAAAGTTGCTTGGAATTGCTATGGCTGGTATTTCTTAAGTAGCTTAAAGATATACTCACAAGTATGGGTAAGCTTGGCGTTGAACTTACTTATGTATTGAATCCTACCTAAGAATCCTCTAACTTCTTTCTCAATCTTTGGTGATGGTGTTTGATAAGTGATTAAATATTCATATTTAAGCCCTTTAATTTATAGTTGTTAGGATCTTTGTTTACGTATTTTAGTATATTCTACTTCATTTTTGTGTTTTCTGTGTTTTCCATAGGTCTTTGAAGAAAAGATAGCATTTTGGAGCTCTAAGGAATAAAAAACTGAAGATCTGGAACCAGCTAAGTGCGATCGAGCACAAAGTTTTTGTGATCGAGCGCACAAGCACTCATGCGCATATCTAGGAGGCTCGAGCACAACCATGCGCTCGAGTGCAGAAACATGAGATTGAGCGCACATGCATAGAGAGGCGGCAGAGCCAGTTTTGGAAAGATTTCTTCGGGTCTTATTTTGGAAATTAGGGTTTCGAGGCGTCCTTAAACCCTATATATAGGCTTGTAATACACAAAACTTTTACTTTTGATTTTCCTTGGAGTTGTAAGCTTTAGAGAGGAATTGACGACTCTTTTCCATAGTATTTTTTGGGTTTATTCTCTTCTATTTAGTTTATATTATGATGATGTTTAGCATAATCAACATGTGTAGCTAACTTCTTAATAGGGCTCGATTGAAGCCTAATTATTCTTTTCCATATATGAGTATTGTTGCCCTTGCAAATAGCCATGTCATGATGCTTTAATTGATTAATGCATGTTTTATTGAAATTCCTCATATATATTTCTCTGATTAACGTATACATGTGGTATGGAGTAGTTAGTTAGATCAATTTGGATGACCGAGTCTTGGGTCTGACAGTAGTAATAAAAGAAATCCACACTGGATTCTTGGGTTAATCAATATGGGAAACCGGGAGTATACAACATGCCCTAAGTCTCGCGTGGTTGTCGATTTCCATAAACCTTATGCTCTCTTAAGGAACAACTCAGTATACACCATGATGAATCCCTTAAGAGAGAAAAGAGTTAGATTATACACCATGCTAAATCCCTTAAGAGAGAAAAGAGTTAGAGTATACACCATGCCTAACTCGTTGCTTAGGGAGATCAATAGCTTAAGGAGTGGACCAAGCCCTTTGGTTGACACTCATTAGGTATTCATGGTAGGGTTAGAGCATTGGCACATTACTTATTGGGAAAGTATGATTAGTGATGGATATCAAATCCCTATGTTCTTATCATTATCGATCTAAACTCAATATGTATTTCTATCATTTTATACTGTGAAACTGATTCTAAAACGAAATTCACCAATCCTTGTGGAGATGATCTCGCACTTGCACACTATGCTACTGTTGACCTTGTGCACTTGCAAGTAAAACAAGTTCGATTATTTGCTTAATAATTTAGGTAGATAATTGCACAACAAGTTTTTGGTGCCGTTTCTGGGGATTGCACTAAATTTATTTTTAGAATTATTTTCATTTAATTTAGTCATTTTATTTTATTCCGTTTTATTTTTATCAAAAATCTAAAAAAATTCTATGTTTCTATTTTTCAGTTTATTTTGTTTCATAAAAAATCTAATCTATTTTATTTTTGTTTTATATTTCAGGCACTACAGTAGAAGCTCTCTGTGACACTTGCGATCGAGTGCACTGCCTAGTGCGATCGAGCGCACTTGAGGTAGACGCTACCCAAGCAACAATGCTGAACTGCTGCATTGAAGCGGTTTTTTTTTTATTCATGCAAGGGCTTCGATCCAAGAATCCAACTTTCTTTCCCCTTGATACAGAGCTTGAGCGGACTATTCGATGAAGACTTAAAGATAACTCTGAAGAGGTAGAAGAAGAATCCGAGGAACAAACATCAATGGCAGAACAACTAAAAAAGCAACAACCACTTGAGCGAAGACCGATGAAGAAATCTTTCATCCCACGGAACCTCGACCAGCCATCTTGCATTGCTTATCAACTAGAGGCGGAAAGGCAATTACTACATATCTCCACAGATACTCAGTGCATTAACTCACTTTAGGGGTACACCTAATGAGGATCCACACTTGCACCTTCGGGAATTCTTTGATCTCTGGAAGTTCCAGCACATCCGGGGCCTAGACCAAGAAGGAATCAGGTTAATTCTTTTCCCTTTTTCCTTAAAATATAATGCTAAACTGTGGTACAATTCATTGCCTGCAGTTTCTATCCATACTTGGGAGGAGTTGGCCGGCAAGTTCCTAAGAAAGTTTTTCCCAACCCAAAAGACGAGGCAAATGAGGAAGGAGATTCAGTCTTTCCAACAGAAGGATGGAGACCTATTCTTTGAGGCATGGAGACATTTCAACGAGCTGCTACTCAAATGCCCACATCACAATCTACCTCAGGATGAACTGTACAAGCTTTCTATGAAGGTTTAAGTGATACTAATAAAAGTATTGTGGATTCAGGTTGTGGAGGAGTGCTAATGGAGAAAAGTAGCGAAGAAACCATGGAGCTATTCGAGACCTTAAGTGAGCACACCCAGTAATTCTCCTCTAGAGATAGTCATGGATCCAAGAGCAAAGGTATGTATGAGGTAACCCTAAATGGAGGATCCTCAACCCAAATAGCTACTGTGGAAAGGAAACTATATCTGCTTGTTAAAGCCATGACTGCTCAGAATGCCTCACCTAATCCACCAGCTATCGCACTCCAGGTATGTGCTATATGTTCTTAATTTGATCATAATACTGAGACATATCCTTTGTATTCATCTGCTGACTCGGAGCAAGCGAATTATGTGGGACCAAACAACTATCCACCTAAGAACAACCCATATGTAAACACTTATAATCCTGGATGGCGAAACCACCCAAATTTCTCTTTGAGCAACAATTAGAATGCCCTAAACCATCAAGGGCAACAAAGGAACTCCCAACCAGCAGTTCACTCAGTTCTCGAATCAAAGAAAAGTGACCTAGAAAGTCTTGTGAGGCAATTACCAACAACAACTAATGACTTCACAAGATCAGTTCATGGCAAATGAAAGGAAATTTCGGACTGAGATGAGATAAACCACCACAAAACATGAACAATCCATTCAGAGACTAGAGGTACAAATGGGGTAATTGGCTAAGGAACTGAGTGACAGAAAGCAACGTGAACTTCCAGCCCAACCATTACCAAATCCAAGCGGACATCAACAACTAAATGCTATGACAACCCTCAGAAATGGTAAGATCATAGGAGTTGATGAGCTTGCACAAGCATCTCCAAATAAAGTGTCCACATCAAAGGTAAGTGAGATAGAGAAGGTAAATGCACCACCCTTCCCGCAATGGTTAGTAAAACAAAAGAAAGAAAATAAACTGCTTGATACCTTTGAAACCTTGCGAAAAGTTAAAATAAACATTCATTTATTAGATGCAATTCAACAAATACCTGCTTATGCTAAATTTTTGAAAGATTGTTGCACTAAAAAAAGGAAGCTTTAGGAACATAAGACAGTGGCTCTAGTCGAAGAGGTAAGTGCTGTGCTGTTAAGAAAACTACCACCAAAACTAAAAGAAATGGGTAGTTTTACCATTCTTTGTAGGATAGGTGACCAGCTATTTGAGCATGCATTATTGGATCTAGGGGCGAGTGTAAATTTGCTGCGATACACTATGTTCAAGACACTAGGTTTGGGGGAGCTTCAACCTACTTCCATTACTTTGCAACTGGCAGACAGAAGCATTAAACGACCAAGAGATATTCTCGAGGATGTCTTGATGAAGGTAGGTAAATTTATTTTTCCTGCTGATTTTATTGTATTAGATATAGAAGAATGTCCTATGCCATTACCTCTGCCCATAATCTTAGGAAGACCCTTTATGATAACTGTTGATACGAATATTTGTGTGGAAAAGGGTATTGTCACGATGAAGGTAAATGGTGAGGAAATAGAATTCAAAATATTTGATACATTGAATTCACTTAAAAATTATATTGAATGTTCTAATGTCTGCTTGATGAAAGGTGTTGTTAAGTAAGCTTTTTAGGTCCATCACATTGATCCATTAGAGACCACCCTCACCCCTAGTATCACAAGTTTGGATATAGAGCCAGAATATGAAGATGCTACTGATGACATCAATAAAGTTATGCACCTCCATGAGGCCTCTCCAATGCATTCTAGATCGGGTGATAAGAGGCAGTTTCCTGTGCATGAGCTGATTAAATTGAGGCATGATAACTATGCAGAAGCACCAAGAGTACTTAAGCCACCTGAGGGGGGCTTTAGGTACTCCCTACCAAAAGACTAAAGTTGAAGCTGCTATAGAGAACGCTTGAGTAGTTTCAACTTTGATAACCATATAGCTCAAGCGCCTCTATTTGAGGTCAATGGTACTGAGGCCACCGAGTACGGTATAGTTTTATTTATATACATTTTTCTCATTATTTTTCATCCCTTTAGTCTTTTTATATTTTATTTGATTCTCAGCACTTCACTATGCGCTCGAGTGCACTTGGAGCAGAAAGTCACGTGTTAAGTTTAAAAACACCTGATTTTGATTGTTTACATTCACTTTTCCTCATACACTCTGTCACTCCCTCTCTCTCTCTCTCTCTCTCTCTCTCTCTCTCTCGTACTTTCCATCTCGCACAGCACTCTCACTCTTACTACATCTCATTTCCCATCACCCTAACCCTCCCCTATCCCACATTTCATTTACTTATCATCATTATCATTCCCCCTTACACAACCAATCACATTCACGTGAACACCAAGTATGCCCGTACCCATTTTTCTTTTCTACTTAGTTTATTACCACCCACGATCACACATGTTTTTCATATTTTACTAATTAATTGTATATACCGTGTGTTGTGTTGGTTGTGTGGTTGTATTTCGTTTTTGTAGGAGGTTAAGATTGTGTTAGGGTGCTGCCTATAGCTTCCAACGTCTGTCACCCACAAACTGTTTGACAGATTGCCTGACTCAGTGCGCTCGAGCGCAGGTCACCAAGTGCGATCAAGCGTACCTCAACTGTGATCAAGCGCAAATTGGACAGAAGCTAGCCTAAGATGCCTAAACAAGTTGCCTCCACTTCCCGAGCCTCCAGCAGCCGCCCCCAGTCATCCCGCCCCAGTTTCAAAAAAAGAGAAATCTTGTTCGAAACTACTTACAACATCGATGATGATTTCAAAAGCTTGGACACTACTCGATGGGTGGTTTAAGAATTTAAGAACCGGGGACTAAAACGGTTGTTCAAGCCTGTTTGTTTGACTGCATACACCCAATTTGTAGTCTAGTTCTATGAGAACTTATCCTTCGACTGCAACAGACCAAAGATCTTATCTTCCTCTGTCTAGGGCAAGTTCATCGAGGTGACCACTATTGACATCGCTGCTGCTCTTCACTATTGTGATAAGTCCCCTCCCGAGGACACTCAGATGGAGGAGCAGCCAGAGCCCTTTCCTATGCCCCACATCATTGAGGATATGTGTGCGGGCCAGTACACTGATCGACACAACAACGCTGGAGTCGGTCCAAGCTACCTCTATGACTCTGGCTTGTGGACTCTATCCTCTAGCGCAATATGTACCCATTGGGGCACAAGACCCAAAGGAGGGACCAGTTCCTATAAGCCCTGTACGCATTCCACTATGGACATTGGTATTCCATTCCAGCTATTATATGGAGCCAGATCCATAAGTTTTGGGACCATGTCCATGGCCACCAGACCACCATGGCGAATGCATGGGGGCTACCCTTCCCGTTCCACTCAGCTATATCTTCAAGAAGATGGGGATCAAGGGCTTCTCCATTGATGGACCAGTGAGTGATCACCCATTCTTTAGGAGGAGCCAGTGGAGTTTGAGCCAGTCTCACATGCCCCAAGGACCTCGAGGGCATATACCTACTGATGAGCCTGTGGAGGATGATCCCATGGAAACCGAGCACCCCATAGAGAGCCATACTTGGAAGGAGGACTAGCCAGACATGGGGCCCATCGAGTACCAGCACCTTCTAGAGGAGTTATCCTTTTTTCAATGTGAGCTCTCTGACATCCGCCGAGAGGATAAGAAGGCGACCTTATTGGTACATCAGTGCATAGATGGCTTGGAGGCATGCTTTATGAGATAAAAGGCGATGCTCCAGGCCATCCTTGATCGACTACCTCCCGCACTCAGCATCTCCTCGACTGCACCACCTGGAGACCAGCAGTGAGAGCGATACCTCGTCTGGCTGAAGACGTAAAACTTAGTGCTCATGGGAGGCACCTCACAACATATCCTTTTTTTTTAGTATCGTCTTTTATTTAGTATTTACTTTTATATAACTATTTCTCATTATTATTTCTTGTTTTCTGGTATTACATTTGTTTTTTATTTTCAGGGACATAATGAGTGCATCCAGTTCAAATTTGGGGGCGTGCGACGAGCCATGCCAGCCATCTGGTTCGCCATCTCCCAGGTCAGATCTTTCCATGTTACTCACACATTGGGGACAATGTGTACATTAAGTTTAGGCGTATGGGAGACACATTCACACACTCTGTCCCAGCTTTTTTTTTTCGTATTTTTGAAAAGATAAATGCATGTTCATAATATTTTGAGAATTTAGGTTGATTTAAAACAAAATTTATGATAAAACTTCATTAGTAAGCTTAAAAATCTAGAACATATAGTCTAATAATAAAGTTTTAAAAGTTTAATTACCTACCTCAAGTCATTTAAGAATTCACAAGTTTGATCTAAATCTGACACGATCACATTAGCACATAATGGGGTGAGGTATGACATATAATTTTTATGTATATGTTTCCATGACCTAACTGTAATCGGATATCTTGTTAAAATAACACTTTGGCATAGAAAAATAGAGAAAAATGTTTATTGTGCAAAAAGAGAAAATAAAATGCTCCTAATGATCCTTAAATAAACTTTCCACTGAGTAACTGGACCTCTCAGTAAGCAGTGAGTGTTCACGTCAAAAGGTGGGAATTATGCATATAATGATCATTAAATAAAGTTTCAACTGAGTAACTGGACCTCTTGTCGTAGTAAGCAGTGAGTGTTCACATCAAAATATGGAGATTTTGCTTGGCAGCATTAAGACCAGTTAGTTTCGTAGCCTTTTTTTTACTCTAGTTAAGAAGTCCTTAGGGGTGTCTTTACACCTAATACCCTAAAACCATCTGGTTTGGGAGTCACTGGCTAAACACTCGCTACATGAGTCAATTAGAAAGCTTAATGAAACTCAACGTGGCAAAAATCTCATAATAAAAGAAAAAGAAAAGAAATAAAACTATGCTGTTAGTGTTCATTCTGATAGGAAATTCGATGAATGTTAAGACACTGAAACACTATACATTGGAATTATTTGGAAACTTCATCCTTTATGCACTAATTCACCACACACTAAGTCAAACTTATGATGCCTTAAACCAGCCTTGTGTAAGTAGTTAGAATTTAAAACTCTTATTCATTGCGAAGATGTGTTTATATTTCTAAGCCTATTCATGAACAAACATCATAGTTTTGTGTGCAACCCAAATTTTTAGATATCATGAATGATGAATTTATCTTTGATTTTACTTTTCGAATAGTTTTTCGTTTTGTACTGCTAAGGGACTAGCAATATGTAAGTTTGGGGGGGGGGAGGTGTGATAAGCACTTAAATATTCATATTTAAGCCCCTTAATTTATAGTTGTTAGGCTCTTTGTTTATGTATTTTAGTATATTCTACTTCGTTTTTGTATTTTCTGTGTTTTTCATAAGTCTTTGAAGAAAAGATAGCATTTTGGAGCTCTAAGGAAGAAAAGACTGAAGATCTGGAACTAGCTAAGTTCGATTGAGCATAAAGTTTTTGTGATCGAGTGCACAAGCACTCGTGCGCACATCTAGGAGGCTCGAGTGCAGAAACACGAGATTGAGCGCACATGCACAGAGAGGTGGTAGAGCCAGTTTTGGAAAGATTTCTTCGGGTCTTATTTTGAAAATTAAGGTTTCGAGGCATCCTTAGAACCCTGTATATAGGCTTGTAAAACACAAAAACTTTTACTTTTGATTTTCTTTGGAGTTGTAAGCTTTGGAGAGGAATTGATGACTCTTCTCCATAGTATTTTTTGGGTTTATTCTTTTTTATTTAGTTTATGTTATGATGATGTTTAGCATAATCAGCATGTGTAACTAACTTCTTAATAGGGCTCGATTGAAGCCCTAATTATGCTTTTTCCATATGTAAGTACTGTTGCCTTTGCAAATAGCCATGTCATGATGTTTTAATTGATTAATGCTTGTTTTATTGAAATTCCTCATATATATTTGTTTGATCAACGTATGTATGTGGTATGAAGTAGTTAGTTCGATCAATTTGGATGATTGAGTCCTAGGTCTGACAATAGTAACAAAAGAAATCTACGCCGGATTCTTGGGTTAATAAATATGGGAAACTGGGAGTATACAACATGCCTTAGGTCTCGTGTGGTTATCGATTTCCACAAACCTTATGCTCTCTTAAAGAACAACTCAGTATGCACCATGTTGAATCCCTTAAGAGAGAAAAAAGTTAGAGTATACACCATGCCTAACTCGTTGCTTAGGGAGATCAATAGCTTAAGGTGTGGACCAAGCCCTTAGGTTGACACGCATTATGTATTTATGGTAGGGTTAGAGCATTGGCACATTACTTATTGGGAAAGTATGATTAGTGGTGGATATCAAAGCCTTATGTTCTTATCATTATCAATCTAAACTCAATATTTATTTCTATCATTTTGTATTGTGAAACTGATTCTAAAATGAAATTCACCAATCCCTGTGGAGATAATCTCACACTTGAACACTATGCTACTATTGACCTTGTGCACTTGCAAGTAAAACAAGTTTGATTATTTGCTTAATAATTTAGGTAGATAATTGCACAAGAGCATTTCTAGATGGATGATACCTTCTTGGGATCCACCTATATTCCTCTCTCATTGACCATGAAACCAAGAAAATTACCATCGGTGACACCAAAAGCACACTTCTTCGGATTTGTTGTAGCTTGTATTTCTGTATCGTCTCAAATAACTTCTGAAGAGAAATCCAATACCCTTCCCTACTCTCAGACTTCATGATCATATCATCCATTTATATTTCCACTTCCCTATCAATCATGTCATGCAAAAAGATAGTAACCATCCTTTGGTTGGTTGCTTTAGCATTCTTAAGTCCAAAGGGCATGACCTTATAGTAGAAGGTGCCCCATTGTGTGGTGAAGGTGGTTTTCTATTTATTCTATAGCGATATAAGGATTTGGTTATACTTTGAGTATCCATCATAAATAACAAGGTAGTGCCAGCTGTGTTGTCTACTAGGGTATCTATATGGGGTAAATGGAAGTCATCCTGTAGGCTTATAGTGCCAGCTGTGTTGTCTGCTAGGGTATCTATATGGAGTAAATGGAAGTCATCTTGTGGGCTTACCTTATTAAGGTCTCTATTGTCCACACAAACCCTAATTATTCCATCTTCCTTTGGTATTGCCACCACATTTGCTACCCATTGATGGTACTTAGCCACGACAAAAAAACTAGCTTACAACTACTTGAGAATTTCTTCCTTGGTCATGACCACCTAATCAGCTCTCATTCTTCTCAACTTTTACTTGACAGGATTGACCTCTAGATTCAGTAGGATCTTGTGTTTCACAATTTATGGGCCAATACCCGGCATGTTCTCATAGGACTAACCCCAAGGAGATAATGCATTCCCTTAATGATCATAGCGACCATTAGATTGATATATGAATTAAAGGCTATAGCACTTCATCAATTACTATCACTTCCTCAAAAGCGAATCCATGTAGATCATTCTTTTCGGTTTGGGATTCTAAAAATAGGAGCAATCCCAAGTCATCTCCAAATAGAGTTACCACCTTCCCACTTTCTCTATACTTGACATTTTGGCCCAAAGTCGAGGGGACTCCCTCTAAGTTGTGGATCCATTGCCTCCCTAATAGAATATTGAAGGAGGAAAATATATCTATCACATGGAAATCAATCCTTTGATAATCCATGCCCAAAGCACACAATAGTGTTTCCTTCCGAGCGACATACCTTTTGGTGTTATCATATACCCTAACCGTTTAAATTCTAGGGGAAAAATCAACTGTTCAATCCCCAAATATTAGCGGTTATTAATGGGAACACATTCAATTCAGATCCATTTTTTACCAACACCATGGGAATCTTCAGACCTCCACACTTAGTTGTTAAGTATAAAGAATTTGTGTGGTTCCTTCCAATGAGTGGTAGATCTTGGTCACCAAAAGTCAAATCTAGGTCCCTTTTCTTTGAGACATTAATTGGGGCCAATAGTGTTTTTAGTATGCCCTACCAGCTAATGAAATTTGATGTATAAGTATATTATTTGTAAAACAATCTTATTCGAATTATTATCATAACTAATGGCAAGTTTATTTATCGTGAATATTCGTTTAATTAGATTGCAATTATTAAGTCCATAGAGTAAGAGCAATGGAGATGGCATTATGATGACATCATAATTTTGAGACCTAGTCTTCTCGAAAGCTTTTCTCTTAAATTTTCCTAGTTGTAGGATACTAAATAGATGTTAGTAATCTGGTTAGACTGGTACATACTATGTTTGCTCAATTGGGAGGGTGACTGATCTCAATATCACTTGTGTGGTAAACACTAAATCAAGTATGTAGATGCTCATTACAGAATGAGTTCACTAAACATGACTCAACCTAAGAACACTTAATGGAGTTTGACTTGCCTACCAATAGGTAGCTTTTATGTTACAGTTGTGCATGTGATCCTCAGACCTAAAGCACTATAGTAATCTTGTATGCGACTTATTATATTTTGATGCTATTTAATATGGTTCTATTCATGAATCATTAATTAGTAATAATTGGGTATAATGGGTTTCATAAGAAGGTACGTGAGTGTACAAAAAGTGATCTATCACTCCTTAGAAAAAGGATAGAATGTCCTATGTGATCTACTAAGATATAATTCAAGAAGTTCCTTAGCCAAAGCACGGTGAGAATTAGAAAGAAGTTTCTAATTTCACCATAAGAAATATATTATTGAGATCTAGACACATAGTTTTAATACTAAAGGTTTGAGAATAATTCCATATCCAAATTAACTTATCAGGACATTGTATGATAAAAAGATTGAATTGCACAATAACTGATGACAAAAAGGTTCAAGGTTTCACAACCAAATTCACATTATTTGGGTATTCATGATATACTGTGAAGTGTCACTCATGATTGTAGAATTCTTAAAAAATAATTTAATAGGCAATTAATTAATTCTTATAAAATAGAGAATCTAAAGGAGTTTTGATTCAAAATAAATTAGAAGGACTTCTAATTAATTGGAAAGGGTTTCAATTATAATTACATAAAAGTTATGGCCTATAATCAGATTAGTTTGAACCTAAAGGGTCACACTCAAAAGAGATAATATGTAATTAGGAAATGACTATAGGGGTTTAGTTTGCAATTAATAGTTAATTGCTCCTAACCCTAACATTATAATTTGTTTATTAGTGTGCAGATTTTTGCTAGCATGTTATTTTACACGCAAGTTTCTCCTAAGAGATTTTAAACTCTTCTATTCCCAAAGAGAGAAAAGTCAGAGAGAAATTCTAATTCAAGATTTCTGTGTGGACTTTCTTTAGAGATCACATACTTTTGTGATTATTCTAGATCCAAGAACGCAAGAATTTGTGTTCAAGCATCTTGGAGAATTCGGGCATATAGTATAATTCAGGCACAAAAAATTTAGGGAGTCAAGAACATAGAAAATTAAAAGTAATATTTCTATCCTTGAATGTTCTTGATGTTGTACGTAAATCATAAGGTGATTAAGGATTTATAGGAATCAATGAAAAATTTAAAATTTTCGCTACACTTTCTACATTGATCTTCTTCAAATGATACCCGAGCCATATTATGATTTATGTAGGACATGATAGTTTATTGTTATTGCTGTAAAAAAATTTGATCTTATAATTTTAAAGATTGCAAATTGATAATCAAAAAGTTAGATTAGGGTATATGAAACCATATATCAAGAAAATTCAAGAATGTGTTCTTGAATTGATTATCGTCATGTGATGATGATAAACTTGTTTTGGATTATTTTTTAAACATATTAATTCAATGGAGATTAATTGAAAAAGTAATGATGAAAATATTATTTTGCATCAAAGAAAAATCGTTTTGGGATGAAAAATCGTGAAAATTGCATAAAAAACCTAATGCAAAACAAAATTTCTACTCCAATTTCAAAAACGCATAATGTACTGGTTTTAAATTGGATTTCAGCATTTTTGGAAGTGTTGAAAAGATATTGAAGGGTAGTTTCATATTCCACTGATCATGCTTTAAAATTCTAAGTATTTTTTCAGCTACACTAAAAAACCGATCAGTGTTCAAATCAGTAGAAACAATTTTTATGCTCAATTTACTGTTTTACTCGTTTTTTAGATTCCAAATTTGTTTTGATTTGGAATTCGAAATCTAAATTTTATTTAATTAAAATATCAAAAATTGTATTTTTTAATTAATAATTGTTCTTAATTTTTTATTAAAGTTTAAAGAAAATGAGGTTTGATTGGGAATGAAACTCCAAAATCCTTATTGCATCAGAATTATGAATTCTGGTGAATAAGAATTTAAATCCTATTTGGAATAGGATTAGAAAAATCTTGGAAACTTTATTTGATTAGGATAAACAAACTTCGAATTAAATTCATAACTAGAATAAATTACATTTAAATTTTATATATGCAATGTGAATGTATGTATATTTAAGGATGCATGATTATGGACTTAAGACTAAATAATTGAGCTATGTGATTGGTTATTATTCAGTGTGATTGAATGTAAAATTATAATTATATGTGTTGTAATATTTATTCTCTATTTTTGGGATATTTAATTTTAAATGGGCTTTGGATACCTTACCTCTCTTTTATCTCTTGTTGTATAATTCCATCTCCTTCTTATTGTAACTCTCATTGATTTTTGAATCAAAGTTTCTTATTGATTATTTAATGTAATTAGTTAGAATATTTTGATAGGAGTAGATAAGAGTTTTTTCATGTAAAGCTGGAGGACAATCAAGTGCGCAAGGAAGAAATAAAGGCATGTTTGAAGATTACAAGGCCCGTTATGTGGGAATTGGTGAAAATATTATAGAACTCTAAATTAAGACTAATAATCCACTTAGTGGCTCAAGTGAATCATGCAAAAAAATGCATAATCACCCAGAGTCATATTTTATTTGATATTGTATGGTGTATAATTTTTATGTGATGCATGCTTAAATTAAATGATGAGACTAAAGACTAATTAAACTCCCTCATGAAAGTAATTTCTATTAAGTTGTAAAAAAGAGACATTATGGATGTCTTATGTGGCATTCCACAATTGTAGGGATATACATGATCTACTATTCTAAGTAAGTTTTTCCACATACATGTGAGACTTATATAATGAGATATTCATGATACCCTATTAAATATATGATATAACGAGGTAAAAAGCTATTGGGTCTAAGAAACTATCATGTGAAGGCTCATTGGTTCAATCACCTACATTTGTCAAAATGGTGGGTCTGATTTAACTAGACTATATTGTCCAAGAAACTATCATGTGAGGATGACATATTTTAAAGGCCAAATGAATGATTGTGAATTACATGAGATGTAATTAATAAGTGTTATCTACCTGTTAAAGGTTTATTATAGCTAATAAACTATTGTGTGAGGTTATTTTAAATGAGTAATGGGAACCCAATCCCTATTATGAGACTTTCCAAAAAGGTTTCTCGAATTTCATACCAAAGGATTGTGAAATTTGAAAAGAATAGTGGGAGGTACCAATATAATTAAAGACTAAATCTATTGGTGAATAATAAAATTAAATATATACTTATTTTCTGATGTTGTTGACTTGTAGATCACAATGACCAACCTTAACCCACTATCCAAAATTCTTAATACCAATTGGACCCAATTTCTTGGACTAGCTGAGAAACTTGAGAATCTTTATCAATTCGAGAAAATTGGCTATGTTATTGATTAAATACTTCCAGCAAGTGTTGCTAAGAATGCATTGGAGAAGAGGTCACTACTTTTCAGAAATGGAAAAAGGATGACATGAAGGCTAGGCACTACATGCTAGCTTCAATGTTTAATGAGCTTCAAAAGAAACATGAAAAAATGGAACATGCTTATGCGATGTTGCTTCACAAGCAAGAGTTATATGGTGAGCATAGTTGTACTGCAAGATTCCATATCTCAAAGGACCTCTTTAGGGTTAGGATGCCCGAAGGATCATCAACCCATGAGCATGGATTAAAAATGATCAACTATATCAAGCAGTTAGATGGATTCAGTGTTAGTATGGATGCAAAATTATGTAATGGCTTGATCTTATAGTCTCTTCTAGATTCATACTCCCAGTTTGTTATGAACTATAACATGAACAAGATAGAAGCTACACTTCCAGAGCTTATTAACATTTTAAAAATTATAGAGGCAATAATCAAGAAATATAAAGCACCCATTGTGCTTGTTGATTAGGCAACTTCTTCTAAGCCCAAGGAAAAGAAAGTCTCAAAGAAAAAGAGTAAACCATTAAAAGCAAAGTGAGGTGTCAACAAGGCTGGTTTTTCAAAGGCCAAGAAGGAATTAGACAAGTGCTTCCATTGTGGCAAAGATGGACACTAAAAGATAATCGCAAGATTCACCTTACAAGATTAAAAGGATAAACTTTGGAAGTAATGTCTTAGTTATTACTTGTTGAAAATAATTTATTACTTAAAGAAGCTTCTACTAGGGTATTAGATACCATGTATGGTTCTCACATTTGCAAATGGTTGCAAGTACTGAGAAGAAATAGAAAGCAAAGTAAAAAAAGTAGTCAAGCTTCATCTTGGAAATGTAGCAAGTTTTATTACATTAGTCGAAGAAGCATTTTACTTACTTTTACTATCTTGAATTGGATGGTTGAATATTTGATATTGATCAACATGGTAATAAGAGAAAAAGGGATCAAATTAATCCTTCCTATGGTATCTTAAACTTGGTCATATTAATGAGAGACGGATTAATTAGCAAGTTAGCTAAAGATGGATACTTTGATACATTGAATTTCAAGTCATACCCAAATGAGAATCTTGTATCATGGGAAAAATGATTAAGACTCCATTTAGTGGACATTGAGAAAAGATGCTAACATATTAGGATTGATCCATACATATATATGTAGGCCATTAAGCTTAATTTCTAGGGGAGATTATTCTTACTTCATTACCTTCACCAATGACTATTCGAGGTTAGGGTATGCGTATCTTATGAAGTACAAATCTGAATCCTTTGAAAAGTTCAAGAAATTTATATATGAAGTGGAAAACAAAGTGACAAAATTATTAAAGTTATTCGATTTGACTGAGGAGGTGAATACTTGAACAATGACTTTTTGGATCATCTCAAAGAGAATAGGATTCTCTCATAGTGGACTCCTCCTAGAATATCATAGTTGAATGGTGTGTTTGAAAGGAGAAATTGTACTTTATTAGACATGGTGCGATTGATGATGAGTTACACTGATCTTCCAATTTCATTCTGGGGTTATTCCTTCAAAACTGCCACATATCTATTAAATAGTGTATCTTCTAAGTCTGTACCTAGGAAACCATATAAGATGTGGAATGGTAGAAAACCTAATCTTAAGCATTTTTAGATTTGGGGTTACCTTGCATATGTTAAAAGATTAGTTGCTGACATGTTAGAAGCAAGGTCCGATAAGTGTATATTTGTGGGATATCTCAAAGAAAGTGTGGGATATTACTTTTATCTTTATAATGAGGAAAAGATGTTTCTCTCAAAATTTGATACACCTCTAGAGAAAGAGTTCGTTCTAGAAGGGAGCAATTGGAGTAAAATAAAACTTGAAAATATGTCTCAAGAACCACAAATCAGTAATGATCAATCTGAGGAGCCTATTGTAATAGTTTCCTATCACATAACCTCTTCGTAGATCAGGTAGAATACCTAGAGCATTAGAGAGATATAGGTATCTCATCGAGGATGACATAGATGTACACCTTATTGGGAAGAAGGATCCAACGAACTATAAATAAGCAATGTCAGACATGGATTTGAGAAAATGGCTTAAAGCCATGAAATCTGAAGTGGAATCCATATATTCTAACCAAGTTTGGACCTTGGTTGACCCTCTTGAAAGTATTGTACCTAATGGTTGCAAATTGATCGATAAAAGAAATATGGGTGTTGATGGGAATGTAGAAAACTTTAAGGTAAGGCTAGTAGCAAAAGGTACAAACAAAGACAAGGAGTTAACTTTGATGAAACCTCTTCTCTTGTAGCCATGCTTAAGTCCATCAGGATCTTTCTTGCAATAGTTTCACACAATGATTATGAGATATAGAAAATGGATGTTAAATCTGCCTTCCTCAATGGTAACAAGAGGAAGATATATACATAGAGAAACCAAAGGGGTTTTTATTCATTGGTAGTGACCACAAAGTGTGTAAACTACAAAGATCAATTATGGATTAAAGCAAGCTTCCCAAAGCTAGAACATCTGATTTGATGAGGCAATCACAACGTTTGGTTTTCCAAAAAATGTTAATAAACTATGTGTATATAAGAACACTAGTGGGAGTGCACTCACATTTTCGATATTATATGTTGATGACATACTCATTGGGAATGATGTAGGTTTGTTATAATTAGTTAAAGTATAGCTTTCAAGAAACTTGTCTATGAAAGATTTGGGAAAAATATTCTATAGTATGGGAATAAAAGTCTATAAAGATATATCTAGAGAGATGCTTGGTTTATTCCAATATACATACATAGATAAAATATTAAAGAGGTTCAATATAAAAAAACTTCAAAAGAGGATTGTTACCTTTCTGGCATGGAGTTTATCTCTCTAAGATAATGTCTCCAAAGACACCTGAAGAGAGAGAACATGAGTTAGGTTCCCTATATTTCAGCAATAGGAAGTGTCATCTATGTTATGTTATGTACCATGCCTGATATCAGTCACACTGTAAGTGTTACTAGCAGACATCAGTCTAATCTAAGTTTGGAACTATAATATTTGTGTTCATAAAATAAGGGTAAAGAAGTAATTTTACATATATCATATTGAATTAAATAATCCATATATGAAAGATTTAGTATTGATTTGAAAGATAATATTGAAAATTTTGTTGAAAATAGTTAGAAATTTTTTAAGAAAAAAGTACTGAAATTTTTTTAAATTTGAAGTTGAAATGAAAGAATTTTTAAAAAATGGAATGATGTTGAGAAAAATAATTAGAAAACTTATAGGAAAAAAAATACAATTTTTTTGTATTTTTCTATAATTTTTGGAAGGAAGAAAATATGAAAATTTGATTTTTAAAGGGAAAATGGCAAAACTATCATTATGTAATAGCAAAACGGTAAATTCTAAATGATGGCAGAATTGTAAATAATCGTTGAAAAATATGTAAATTGTTAAAAAAAAAAAGGGAAAATGGTGAACATCAATGATGTTCATGTGAAGGTATGTTAAAAAGGAAAAAATATATAATATAATATAAAAAAACATGAAAAGACAAATGGTGAACATCATATGACGTTGACATGAAATGCTTTGAAGTAAAAATAATAAATATAAAAAGAATTGAGCAAAGCTTTATATGTCTTTGAAGTTTAGAGACTCCAATTTACAAATCCCTATTTGGTTTTCTTGATTTTTTCATATCAAATTCTTTGCAAAAAGTTATAAACAAAATTTCTCAAATATTAGATATAATTACAGTCATCCAATTACAATAGCAAGCTTTCATAATATTTGAGGAAAATTTTCAATAAGATTCATAACTAAATAATTATATTGTTTGAATTATATTATGAAATAATAAGATTTATTAAAGTTTATGATTAGGTATTGGTGATCAGTAATCCCAAGAAATTGCTGGAAGGAGCGGGAAAGGCAATGAGGTGATCCACATGTAGCTTTAAGTGCTATGCGGCGAGTTAGATTTACTTTTAGTAATCGAGACCAATAAAAATATGAATTGATGATATTTGAATAAATTGTTGAATTATATGATTGGATAATGTATTTTATTTTATGTATAATAATTGATTGATTTATTGATTAAGAATTTAATGATATGTTGAAAATTAATTATATGAGAGTTTATATTTAAAACTAAGGACGAATTAATGAAAAATAAGTTGAAAAGATATATGAAATTCTTGAAAAATATGATTGAAAAATTGATATGATATATGAGTAGACAATTTAATATATATATATATATATATATGAGATAAAAAAATAATAATTTTGAGAAAGAGATAGTTGAATTGAATGCTTTGATGTATGCTTGCTTGCATGTTATTGCTCATATGCATAAAGGGAAGACCGAGAGGGAAACTGATCTAGCTGAGCCTTCCTGGTCTAGCTGAGAGGACCAAGAAGGTAGCTGGTCTGGCTGAAACATGTCTACATGTGAGAAGACGTTCCCAGATGATAGTATGAATGATACAAAAAAAGATAATTTAAATTCATGCATTATATTTTTTAATTAGTTATTATTGTTGGCTAAGATGCTAAAGAATCAGTCTTGATTATGAAATGATTGATAGATAGATGAGTCTCATAGTGAGACAACTTTGATGATAAAGAAATTGGAAGTATGATATAATAAAGAATTATATGATCGATTGTTTGTATGATGTGAACCTTATAATGGGGTAAATGACGATTTTAACTTGATAAAATATATGAGAAAAAAACGGATATGATTAGTATATGAGATATATGTATTGAAGAGGATAGCCTGATAATTTATTTATAAAGAGATTGACAAATGATTGAATTAGTATGAGAGAAGAGATAGATGATTAATTATGTTGATTTGATAATGATTGAATATAACTAGAAGTATACAAATCGAGTACTTCTAGTAAATTTAATTCACCGAGCTTGTGAAGCTCACTCCTCATTGTTAAATAATTTTAGGTAGTGGGCAGGACATTTAAATTTGTGAGTTGAGATTCAGAATGAGTTATTATATGTGTGTCTCATGGTCCACATCCTTAGACTAATTAAAGAAAAAACAATTGTAGATATTCATGCATCTTTAATATGTTGTATATATTGTTTTAGATAGGATATTGATAATGTAATTTTGCTGTTGAGGGTTAAGGCTTGATGTATATATATTTTCAGTTCATGTATGTTTTTATATTGTTAGATATATGTGTCGTGCTGGGATTTCAAAATGTGATGACATCGTCTCGGGGGTGACCAACCTGAGATGGGTCGTTACAATTTTGGTATCAGAGCATTAGGTTTTTATGATTTTGTAGACTGCAAAAAAATTTAAAGAAGTAGAAGATTTAAATAAACTATATTTTAATGTAGAGTTTGAGGATGACACATGGACGTGCTAAAGTTAGAGGTAGAGTATTGAACTAGAGAGGACGTGGTAACCCCCGATATTTAGAAGAGTTGAAGCTGAGATGGAGGTCAAGTATATGGTTCATGCAAGGGAATAGGTTGCTAGTACAGCTATTTCTAGTAAAGGTGTGAGAGAATATGATATTAGGAAAGATGAGTTAAGAGAAGTTCTTGATTGTGCTATAGAGAGAATAAATGCCACGGAAGATATGGCTGATAATTTACAGAGGAGACTAGAGGAAAGGGCTAAAACAAAACCTGGTGTGGTGAGACAAGAGGTTTATGAGGGAGAGGGTATGTTTGCACATGAGATGCATGGAGATTTTTTTGTGAGATTTATTAAATTTAAACCCCAGTCTTTTAGAGGTTCTGTAAATCTTATTTAGGCTGAGCAATGGATTAAACATGTTGAGAAATATTTTGAAGTGTTACCAGTGACAAATAGGCAAAAGGTTGCCTTTGCTTCATTTAAGTTAGAAGGTGAGGCTCCTCAATAGCGGGAGGATATTCTGCCTAGATTGAGTACTCATGTAGATCAACCCTTAACTTAGTATAAGTTTATGGATGTGTTCTTTGTGAAGTATTTTTCAGATACGTTTCGAGCACAACAAGAAAGGGATTTTATTCATTTAAAGCAGAACACTTTATCCGTGGTTGAGTATGATAGTATATTTATAGCGTTGTCGAGGTTTATACCTGAGTTAGTAAATACAAAGGAGAGGAAATATAAGATATTTTTAGATGGGTTATGCTATGAGATTCGAACTAAACTCTCTTATATGGGTATTTTGAATTATGCTATAATAGTGGATAAAGCATTACAGATTGAGAAAGATGTGATGGAGTTTAAAGGTAGGAGGCATTGATTGAAGAGGTCTAGATTTAAAGGACCCAGAGGTGATAGTAGTATGAGTGTGCAGGGTGGGAGACTACCCCAAAGGGGGTGTTCCTTGTCATAGGAAATTGTGATACAGAGTCAGAGACAATCAAGATCTGTTGCTTATGTAGCTTAGAGAAATATTGGTGGGACCCATAGATTTGGGAGATAGGCTATGGGAACTGGAGGTTAAGATAGAGGAGCAAGTATGCCACCAAAAGGAAGTGGTAATCTGATGTATGATCGAGAGACAAAAATTTACTACAAATGTAATTAGATATGACATCTATCTCAGAATTGTCTTACTCTAATGTGCTTTATATGTGGTGAGAGAGTACATATTAGTGTAGATTATCTAGTGGGGAAACCTATTGAGATAAGTGCTGGAGGTATTGGGAGAAAACAGGTGGAGATAGGTGATGGATCAGGGAGTATGCAGGGCACAGGTAGAGGACCAATAGCTGAGAGGGGACGTGGTAGTCAGTTACAACCCAAAGACAACAGAGTCTATGCCTTGACCCAACAGGTTTCACCGGCTACTCCTGGTATTATTATGGGTATAATATCTACTCTTGATAGACCTGCTAGATTATTGAATGATCCTGGTGTAACCCATTATTTTGCATCTAGTGTTTATATGAAATCTTTTGATGCTTGTGTTAATCCTTTGGTGCATGCTGTTATTGTTGAGGTTCCTACTGGGGATAAGGTTATTATTAGGACTATTTATCGGAGTTAGGTGATTAGTATGGCTGATAGAGAGTTTGAAGTTGATTTGTTGCCTTTAGATATGACATATTTTGATTTAATTTTAGGGATGAATTGGTTATCTGCATATCATGCTTGGGTAGATTGTTTTAGGAAGAATGTGGTGTTCAAGATACCAGGATAAGAGGAGTTTAATTTTCACAGAGAACGTAAGATACTTGCCAACTGTCTTATTTTTGCTCTCACTACTAGTAGATGGTTGAGGAAGGGTTGTGAGGGGTATTTGGAGTATATGGTGGGTTCTAGAAAGGAGATTAGGAAGTTATAAGAAATCTTAGTAGTGAAATATTTTTCGGATATGTTACCTGAAGAGTTGTGTAACGACCCATCCTAGGTTGGTCACCCCCGAGACAGTGTTATCACATTTAGAAAATCTCAGCACGACACATATATGCAACAATAAAAATAATACTAACAAACATTTTTACATCATCAATCCTCAACCCTCAACAGGGGAGATACATCTACCTAATCTTGACTTTAACATTATATACAACGTAAAATGCATGAATATTTACAAATAAATTTTTATTTTATTTTCTCATTAGTTTGAGGATGTTGACGCGTACATGGCTTACAAAGAATGATTTCATCTGACTCTCAACCCACCAGACTATTTGTCATGTCTGCTACGTGAAATCATTGTATAATGAGAGGTTAGCTTCATAAGCTCAGTGAATTAAATTTACTAAAAGTACTCAATTTGTATAAATGGTCTTTCAATATTAACTCAATTATATCTCACATAACTTGATAATAGCATTCTATTATCACGACACATATCATAAGGCTCATTCTCTATCAATCTCTTCTTCTTATGTATTGGTTCACCTTAAAACCATCAATTATCTCATAATTACCTCATAATGAGGTTCACAGCATAAAGTCTACCATTTAAATGGTTCTTATCATATCATACTTCCAGGTTTCTTTCTCACCAAAACTATCTCTCTGTGAGACTCGTTCATCTATAAGTAAATTTACACAATAACATACAACACATCAGCATTTCAGTAACGAAATCAATATTTAAAACAGATGCAAGGCATGAATTATTATTAGGGAATGTTTTCCCACATAGCGACATGTTTTTATTATCTTAGACCAACCCCTTCTCAGTTCTTTTCTTTCTAGCTTATCCAGACTGTCACAGTATTTATTTCCAGCATATACCGGCTGTCACAGTGTCCCCTTTATTTCCAGTATATACCGGCTGTCACGGTGTCCCTTTTATTTCCAGTATATACCGGCTGTCATGGTTTTTCAATTAAACCGACCCTCTCTTGGTTATTTCTTTTATTTATTACATATGCAAATGAACAATGATATGAAATATGCATATTAACAATAATATAAAAACAACATGAATTCAAATATAAAATTTAGCTATCTTGTCTTTCCTCAAATTTTTATAAAATAATTTCACTAAATTCCTCTCATCATAAATCACATCAAATCATCCATCTTAGCTTGTCAAGATCGACTAAATTTCATCTCCTTATAATTCGTATAACAACATCAACCATAACTCATCCAGAATTTCACTTATCGCTTTTATTATTAAATCAACTTATTATTCCAAAAATACTATTTTTACCCTAATAATTTTCTACATGTCCAAATTCATATCATACCTATCAATCAAATTTTTATCTATCACCAAAGCATAAGCTAATAATTTATTTAATATTATCACTAGATAATTTCATTTTTTATTTAGATTACTTAAAGTAAATCTAACTCTCCACGTAGCACTTAAAGCTACCCGTGGATCACCTCCTTACCTTTCCCGTTCCTTAGAAATTTCTCCTGGTTGATGATCGTCAACACCTGACGTAATATTTATATTAAAATTTTAATTTATTCTTCAATTCTTCATAAATCACACCCTTTGAAAATTTTCACTTTGAATTCTAAGAAATTTCATGTATCCTAAAAATTTAAAAATAAACATTATATATTTACCTTCTATTTTTCTTAGAGCTTCTCGTGATTCTCTATGAAATTCTCCCTAAAACCTCTTCAAAATTTTACTCTTTCAACCTTTCTTTCGGTCCACAAGTGTTTAAAGAAATAGAGTAATTGAAGGAAAACTAAACGAGATTTGGAAATGAATAATGAAAAAAAAGAAAAAAAAAGCTAAACTATTTATAAAATATTAAAATGTCAGCCCCCCCTCCTCCCCCAAACTTCTTAAGCTGCCACGCACATGCTACGTGGGCAGCATGCAACTTCCAATTTTTCATTTGGCAGCAGGTGGCACCTGCTGCCACGTGTTTTTTTTTAAGAGAAAAATATTTTTTTTCGTTTTTCTTTTCCATTCTCTTTTATACTGTTCACGTTTTTTTTTTAAGAATTGTTTTATTCAAATAATAATAAACCTTTCACTTATATTTTATTTTAATTCCATGTATTATTTATTAAATTACTTCTTTGCCTTTACTTTACGAATACAGGTATTATAACTATACCCACTTTACAAAAATTTCGTCCTCGAAATTTCCTTACTTTACTCCAAAAACAAATGTGAATAATATTTCTTTATAGTTGTCTCACACTTTCATGTAATCTCTTTAGCATCCTTATTCCGTCACATAACTTAAACTAATGAAATTACTTTATTAAACAAGACTTGTTCTTTTTGCCTAAAATTTTCATTGGTACTTGTATATAAGCCCAAACTTTCTGATTTTCTATAGTTTATCTCGAAATATTATAATATTCATCATGTAAACACTTTCTTAAATGTTTTAATTCTGGAGGCAAATCCAGGCTACTCACACAACTAGCCCAACTTTCTCAACAACCTCATAAGGTCCCACTTACCTCAGACTCAACTTTTCTTTCCTTTTGATCCTCAGCACACCTTTTCATGGAGATATTTTTTAATTACACCCAATCACCTACTTGAAATTCAAGAAATCTTCTTTTTGTATTTAGCATAGCTATTGGGTCTACTTTGTGATGCGTTTTGGTTCTCTCTAACCAATTTGATCATCTCAGTTGTTAACCCAATAATTGATGGACCAAATATATTTCTCTCTCCCATTTCTTCCCAACATATAGGAGTTCTACAGCTCCTACCATACAATGTCTCAATCGGTGCCATCACAATACTAGTTTGATACTGATTAATATAAGAAATTTCAATCGATGGCATGTAAGCATCCCAACTTACTGAGAAACTCATCACATTTGCTCTTAACATATCTTCTAGTACTCTAAAAATTCTTTCTGTCTGAGTATGAAAAATCATATTAAATTGCAACTGTGTACCCATGGCTTTCTGAAAGCCTCTCCAAAACCAAGATGTAAATCTAACATCTCTATTTGATACTATGCTTAATGGTGCTCCATACAACCTTACAATCTCAGCTACATCTTTCTTCAATCCTGACCACCAGAAATTCTGTCTCAATCCTCTATACATCTTATTGTTACTCGGGTGCATCAAATATACATCAACATGTACCTTTCTCAATATCTTCTTTCTCAATTCCGCATCATTGGGAACACAAATCCATGTTCTAATACCAAAATACACTCATTTCAAATTTTTGAACTCATATTACTTTCTAGTAAGCACTCAATGCTTAATCTTTTCTATCTCTTCATGTCTACTTTTCATCTCTAAAGCATTTTACTATGGATGACTATATAACCATATTCGTTAACCATGATCTTCTATCACTGATATTCAACTTCATTCTTATCTTTTTTTAAATCTATCATCAATTTCACATCAGGACTGCCCATATTAGTTAACCTTCTTGTAAACTTTCTACTTAATGCATTAGCTATCACCTTCGCATTTTCTAAATAATAGTGAATTGTACAATCATAGTTACTAATCAACTCCATCCACCATCTTTGCCTCAAATTCAACTCTCTCTGGGCAGATAAGTATGCTGACTCTTATAACCCATGAATTTCTCACAAGTGGTTCTATACAGATGGTGTCTCCAATCTTTAAAGTAAACACTGTAGCAGCCAACTCTAAGTCATGAGTAAGGTAATTTCTATCATAAATCTTCAATTGCCTAGAAATATGAGCCACAGCTTTCTTATGTTACACATATCTTAATCATTGATGTGATGCATCCCTGTACACCACAAATCCTTCATCACCAGAAGGAAACACCAATACTGGAGCTGTAGTCAATTTCTCCTTCAATAATTGGAAAATTTTTCTCACACTTCCCTTACTATACAAATCTCACCTCTTTCATGGTCAGTCTATTCAACAGTATTACAATAACAAAAAAAAAATTCTGAAAGAATCTTCTATAATAACCAGCTAACCCCAAAAAGATTCTAATCTCAATCACATTAGTTGGTCTCTCCCAACTTAACATTGCCTCTACCTTTTGTGGATCAACTATTATACCATTTCCCGATATTACATATTCCAAGAAAGTTATTTCATTCAGCTAACACTCATGCTTAGAGAACTTTGCATATAATTTCTATTTCATCAGAATCTCCAACACACTATCTAATGTTTCACATATTGTTCTTCCTTTTTAGATTATATCAGAAAGTCAAATACAACTATAAACTTGTTAAGATATAGTTTAAACACTCTATTCATCAAGTCCATGAATGTTTCTAAAACATTAGTTAATCCAAATCACAAAAAGCTTATGACCATAACGTGTCCTAAAAGCAGTCTTAGGCACTCTCTCTTCTCTATCCTCAAATGGTGATAACCTGATCTCAGGTTTATCTTAGAAAACCACTCTCACTCCTTACAATACTCAAACAATTTATTTATCTAGAAAAAGGTATTTGTTCTTATTCAACTATTTGTAGTCTATACACAATTTCATCATTCCATCTTTCTTTCTTCACAACCAGTACGTGGGCTCCTCATGGTGACACATTAAATCGAATAAATTTTTTATCTAACAACTCTTGGACTTTCAACTCTCTTAACCCAGTGGGTGTCACTTTGTAGGGTGCTATTAAATATATGTGATAAACCTGGTATCATATCAATATAGAAATTTAATCTCCCTACTAGGAGACAACCTAAACAACTCACCAGAAAAATCTGTCACTACTAAGATTTCTTTTAACTTCCTATTTTCCTTTTTAGAATCCATTGTTTATGCCAAATACTCCTCACAACCCTTCTTCAACCATCTTCTAGTGGTCAGAGCAAAATAAGATAGTTCGAGAGTATCTTATGTTCTCCTTGAAAGTTAAACTCATCATGTCCATATCTTGAACACCACCTTCTTTATAAAACAATCAACCCAAGCGTAATATATTGACGACTAATTCATTCTCAAAATTATATTATATTCAAAGATAATAAATCAGCTTCAGATTTTCTATCACTAATACGAATCACACAACCTTTGTAAACATTTATGATTATCACTCCATCACTAGTGAGAACTTCAACAAAATATATTTTGCATCAAAGGACTAATACATACTTAAATAGACTTCATATGAATACTGGATGCAAAAGAATGGGTTGCACCAAGATCAACCAACATTGATATGTCCACCTTCTCTATATACAAAGCTCCTCAAATTAGAACAATGATGGGATAAATATCTTATCAGATTACATCTATAACGCATTCTAATATTTTTTTTATCACATTGTCACATCCTCTAAGTAGTACACTCTCACATTTATCATAACTTCCAGTTCCCATAACTTATCTCTCAAATCTAGGGGTCCCACCGATATTACTCTGAGCCATAGAAGTAATATATCCTACTTGCCTCTGACTCTGTACTTCAATTCCCTGTGACAAGGAACACCTCATCTGGGTGGTCTCTCACCCTGCACACTCATACTAGTACCACCTCTGGGTTCCTCAAATATAGATTTCTTCCGCCAATTCCTTATTCCTCTAAATTTCGTCGCATCCTTCTCAATCTGAAGTGCTATATCCACTAATCTGACATAATTCATATGCCTCATGTAAGATGATTTTGATCAAATCTTAAAACATAGTTCATCTATGAACCTCTTACACTTCTTCTCTTCTAGGTCTACCATCTCCAGTACAACCATTGACAAAACCAAGAATTTGCTATCATACTGAGCCACAGTCAATCCATTAGCCTCAAATAAATGAAATATCTATCTTGTTGGGCTCTAAAGGTTTAAGGAAAGTATTTATCAAGGAAAACCTCCTTAAACCTATTCCAGGTTAAGGGTCTATCGACATCTACATTTACCATGGGAAGAATATCCTCCTACCATTCCAAAACTTTTCCTTCTAATTCAAACGAAGCAAAGGCAACCATCTGCCTGTCAGTTACTGGTAAAATACCAAATAATCTCTCTACATGTTTCTCTCAAAACTCAAGCTTAAAAGGATTCATAGATCCTTTAAACAACAAGGCATTCAACTTAATATATCTAACAAAACAATCTCTCTATATCTCGTGCATAAACTCACCTTTCCCCTTTGAACATTTACTATATTGGATTTACGACCTCAGGCTATATCTAACAAAAAAAATCTCTCTGTATCTCATGCATAAACTCACCTTTCCCCTTTGAACATTTACTATATTGGATTTACAACCTCAGGCACTACTCTAGCCTGTTTATTAAGTCTATGCTATAAGCTATCAACTCTATCATCTGTTACATTCATTTCTTCAAGAGCACGTGTAAGAGCTTATCTTTGCTTATCTCTTTCAACTTTCAATTCTCTCACACCTTTACCAATATCAATTATATTGTCAACACGTTCCTTTCTAGGAACCACAGATTCAGACTCAACCTCGACTTGTTAAAATATTGGGGGCCTACCACGCCCTCTTAAATTAACAACTCTAACTCTAGCTCTAGCGCATCCACGTGTCATCCTCAGACAATTAAAATATAATTTATTTTAATCTTCCCTTTTCTTACTTTTTATGCAGTCTACAGAATCATAAAATCTAATACTCTGATACCAAAATTGTAATGACCCATCCCGGGTTGGCCACCCCCGAGACAGTGTCATCATATTTTGAAAATCCCAGCATGACAAATATATGCAATAATAAAAATAATACTAACAAACATTTTTACATCATCAATCCTCAACCCTCAACAGGGGAGATACATCTACCTAATCTTGACTTTAACATTATATACAACGTAAAATGCATGAATATTTACAAATAAATTTTTATTTTATTTTCTCATTAGTTTGAGGATGTTGACGCGTACATGGCTTACAAAGAATGATTTCATCTGACTCTCAACCCACCAGACTATTTGTCATGTCTACTGCCTGAAATCATTGTATAATGAGAGGTTAGCTTCACAAGCTCAGTGAATTAAATTTACTAAAAGAACTCAATTTGTGTAAATGGTATTTCAATATTAACTCAATTATATCTCATATAACTTGATAATAGCATTCTCCTATCACTACAAATATCATAAGGCTCATTCTCTATCAATCTCTTCTTCTTATGTATTGGTTCACCTTAAGACGATCAATTATCTCATAATTACCTCATAATGAGGTTCACAGTATAAAGTCTACCATTTAGATGGCTCTTATCATATCATACTTCCATATTTCTTTCTCACCATAATTGTCTTTCTGTGAGACTTGTTCATCTATAAGTAAATTTACACAATAACACACAACACATTAGCATTTGAGTAATGAAATCAATATTTAAAACAGATGCAAGGCATGAATTATTATTAGGGAACGTCTTCCCACATGTTGACATGTTTTTATTATCTTAGATCGGCTCCCTCTCGGTTCTTTTCTTTGCAGCTTATCCCAGCTGTCACGACATTTATTTCTAGCATATACCAGTTATGACGGTGTCCCTTTTATTTCAAGCATACACCGGCTATCACGGTGTCCCTTTTATTTCCAGCATATACCAGCTCTCACGGTTTTTCAATTAGACCGACCCCCTCTCGGTTCTTTCTTTTATTTATTATACATGCAGATGAACAATGATATGAAATATGCATATGAACAATAATATAAAAATAACATGAATTTAAATATTAAATTTAGCTATCATGTCTTTCCTCAAATTATTATAAAAGAATTCCACTAAATTACTCTCATCATAAATCACATCAAATCATCAATCTTAACTTGTTAAGATCCACTAAATTTCATCTCCTCATAATTCGTATCAAAACATCAACCATAGCTCATCAAGAATTTCACTTATCGCTTTTATTATTAAATCAACTTATTATTCCAAAAATATTATTTCTCCCCAAATAATTTTCTACATGTCCAAAATTCATATCATACCTATCAATCATATTGTTATCTACCACCAAAGCATAAGCTAATAATTTATTTTATATTATCACTAGATAATTTCATTTTTTATTTAGATTACTTAAAGTAAATCTAACTCACCACGTAGCACTTGAAGCTACCCGTGGATCACCTCCTTGCCTTTCTCGTTCTTCTCAGAAATTTCCCCCGGTTGCTGATCATCAACACCTGACATAATATTTATATTAAATTTCTAATTTATTCTTCAATTCTTCATAAATAACACCTTTTGAAAATTTTTACTTAGAATTCTGGGAAATTTTATGTATGCTAAAAATTTAAAAAAAAACATTGTGTATTTACCTTATGTTTTTCTTATAGCTTCCCATGATTCTCTATGAAATTCTCCGTAAACCTCTTCATAATTTTGCTCTTTTGGTCCCCAAGTGTTTAAAGAAATAAAGTAATTGAAGGAAAAAAAAAAAAAACTTCTCAAGCTGCCATGCACATGCTACGTGGGCAGCATACAACTTCCAATTTTTCATTTGGCAGCAGTGGCATCTGTTGCCACATGTTTTTTTAGAGAAAAATATTTTTTCCTTTTTCTTTTCCCTTCTCTTTTATACTGTTCATATTTTACTTTTTTAAGAATTGTTTTATTCAAATAATAATAAACCTTTCACTTATATTTTATTTTAATTCCATGTCGTATCTATTAAATTACTTATTTGCCCTTACTTTACGAATACGGGTATTACAAGTTGTCTGGTTTGCCTCCAAACAAGGAGATTGAGTTTTCTATCAAAGTGATTCCGGGATCAGCACCCATGCCTATAGCACCTTACAGAATGACACCAGCTGATTTGAGAGAATTGAAAGTTCAGCTTCAGAAGTTTTTAGATAAACAATTTATTCGACCCAGTATGTTGCCTTGGGGAGCCCCTGTGTTGTTTATTAAGAAGAATGATGGAACGATGAGGTTGTGCATTGATTATAGGCAGTTGAATAAGATCACCATCAAGAATAAATATCCTTTGCCCAGGTTATATGATTTATTTGAGTAGTTACAGGGGACTAGGGTGTTTTCTAAGATAGACCTAAGATCAAGTTATCATCAGTTGAAGATAAAGGAAAGGGATGTGCCTAAGGCTGCTTTTAAGACACATTATGGCCATCATGAGTTCATTGTAAGGCCATTTGGGTTGACTAATGCTCCTGCAACATTTATAGATCTAATGAATCAGGATTTTAAACCATTCTTAGATAGATTTGAGATTGTATTTATTGATGATATCCTGATGTATTCCAAGAATGAAGATGAGCATATGAGACATTTAGAGATAATGTAGGAGATTCTAGGGAGAAAGAAATTGTATTCAAAGTTCTCTAAGTGTGAGTTTTAGCTGAATGAAATATCTTTTTTGGGGCATGTTGTGTTAGAAGATGGTATAGCAGTTGACCTACAAAAAGTGGAAACATTGTTGAATTAGGAAAGACTAACTGATGCGACTGAAATTAGAATTTTTTTTTCGGTTGACTAGTTATTATAAAAGATTTATATAGAATTTTTCTATTATTGTTGTACCATTGACTAGATTGGCTAGGAAGGAAGTGAAATTTAAGTGGTTAGAAAAATGTGAGAAGGGTTTTTAGCTGTTGAAAGAGAAGTTAACTACTACTCTGGTATTTGTGTTTCCTTCTAGTGATGAAGGATTTGTGGTATATAGTGATGTGTCACATCAGGGGTTGGGATGTGTGTTTATGAAACATAGGAGACATCATCTATATAAACCCACTTGTGAAATTTTTACTGATCATAAAAGTTTGACGCATTTACCTACCCAGAGAGAGTTGAATTTGAGGCAGAAGAGGTGGATAGAGTTGATTAGTGACTATGACTGTAAATTTTACTATCATTTAGGAAAGGCTAATGTAGTCGCTGATGCATTGAGTAGAAAGTCTGTAAGGATATTAGCTGCTATTGGGAGTCATTATATTAGCTTGATGGTAGAATTGAGAGAAATGAGAATGCAGTTGAGTATCAGTGATAGAGGAGTATTGATGGCAAATATGGTGGCACAATCTTCTATTATTGATCGCTTGTTAAAGATGTAGAGTAGAATGAAGGGATAGAGATGATCAAACAGGAAATATTGAGTGGGAAGCTAACTGAATTCAGAATTAGAGAAGATGGTATGGTGTTATTGGGACATAGAGTTTGTGTTCCTAATGATGCTGAAATGAGAAAGGAGATACTAAGAGAGACTCATGATTCTATATTCTAGGGGGTTAAGACAGAATTATTGGTGTTTAGGGATGAAGAGGGATGTAGCTGAGTAGATTTCTAGATGTTTGATTTGTCAATAGGTGAAGTATGAGAATAGATATCTGGTAGGTTTATTACAGCCTATTCCCGTACCTGAATGGCCATTGAAGAATGTTAGTATGGATTTTGTTTCTGGTTTTTCCCGTACCCAGAGAGGTCATTATGTTTTATGGTTTATAGTTGATAGACTTTCAAGTCTTCGCATTTCCTTCTTATTAAAACTACATGAAGTCCTGAAAAGTTGGATGAGTAGTATTTAGCGGAGATTGTGAGATTACATGAAGTACCTTTGAGCATTGTATCAGATAAAGATTTTAGATTTACTTCTAGATTTTTTAGGGGTTTTCAAAAATTTATGGGTACACAGTTGCAGTTTAGTACAACATTTTATCCTCAAACTGATAGGCAGACAAAGATGATCATTAGAATACTAGAGGATATGCTGAGGGCAAGTGTATTGAGTTTTTCAGTGAGCTGGGATGCTTATTTATCTTTGATTGAGTTTGCATAAAATAATCAGTATCAAGCTAATATTAGGATGGCACCATTTAAGGCTTTATATGGTAAAAGGTGCAGAACTCCAGTATGTTAGGAAGAGGTTGGAGAAAGAAAGACTTGTCCTGAGAGCTGAGTCAGTAATCTTTACCCCTTAATGACCTAAGAAGTCGTCCAAGCTGCCATTGGCATGGAACTCGGCCATCGGGATAATAGAAGATAGAGGAGGTAAAGAAAAAACATAAGTAGTTGGAGTGACCGAGGAGGTCCCACCCTCGAGTACCACTACCTCATCATGTTAGACATCGCTAGTCTCAGCCTTATTCACCCAAAGAATCTTCATACTCTCGGGCACCGATTGGATAGTTTGTGAGAAAGCAGTATGAGTAGAAGAAAAGCTCTGGCGCCTCCTTTTAGTAGGTCGACTTAGCTAAATATTTCAATTGTGAAAGAAAGAGAAGGAAAATCAGAAATAATTCAAAATTGTTCTAAGCATTGCAAAAGAAAAGTGATGGCGCCCTACTATCACCGGTAGTAAGGATATCAAAAAGATTGAGGTAAATCCTCAGTATATTTTCACTGGCCAAGTCCACTACCTTTATCTTGACTTCGGCATTCAGGACCATGTCCTCTGTCTTCTGCTCTTTAGGGCTCAAGGAAAGGGGGACCTTTTGATTGGGCAGTTCCCTATAGTCTCACTTTAGAATTATTTTTTAGGGCATCGATCCCTCAACAAATAAGTACTTTTGCTTCTAGTACTTAATCGAAGAGGGATAACCGAGGAAAATCTTTCTATTAGCTTTCGAGTGAAAGCTATACCACCCAAACTCCTAATGTTTCTTCAAAATGTAAAAACACCTAAACATTTTGGTTTTACACTTCTCGTCATTGTGATAGTACCCAGTGTGCATCCTCAACTCTATGATAAATCCTAAGACATATCTAAGGGCATTGCGAGAAAGTTAGGATATAGAGATACCAAATAGGTTTACTATCTATACAACCTCATGGTCAATTGGGAATCCTAACCCTACCTTCAAGCGGTTAACACAGCAATGGAGGAGGTACGAGGGTCCATAACCTACTGTTGTACAGGCTTTTACTTTAGGCGTTGGAAGCCTAGGGGTCCAGAAGGGAGGGAAATAATATTTAACCTTAAAGCCCTTAATATCAAAGGCATACAAGGTACGAACCTCATCCTCAGCCTAAAAGTGTCACCTCTTATACGCACTAGCCATTTCATCCCAAACCTTTTACAAGGTTGGCCCACTATCCTCAATCCTAATTGGTTCAATGGATGAAAGGCCTTCACCACCACTAGAATTAGCCTTGGAACTAAAGACCTCTCCCTCATACTTCTCTCCCTTAATATCCGTTGAGAGTCCTAATTAGGTTTATGTTAACAGTCCTAATTAGAATTCCTATTATTTGTCATAGTAGGCTTCTTAGTCTTACTTGGTTTATGTCTCCTAGTCCTATTATGTTTGATATTCATAAGTATGTATATATGTATGTGTGTGTGTGTGTGTGTATATATATATATATATGTGTGTGTGTGTGTGTGTGTGTGTGTAGGATTGTTAAATTGTATTCAGGTTATTAACAATAATAATAAGATTTCTACAAAAAAATTTCTCATTCTCTTATCTCTTTCTCTATCCTAAATCTCGATATGGTATCAGAGCTTATGGTTTGGGATCCTAATGGTGATGTGAGATAAACACAATTAAAATATTTATGCACATATAGTTTAGAATATATTTTTTTGTTTTGTTTTTTTATGGAAATTCTTCGGGCGTTTCTCTAGTGTGTCTTCTTTAGCATGTTGTTCTCTATTTTGCTGGTGATATTCTGTCTAATTCCATCTGTGTTTTTGTTTTTAAGAGGAAATGAAGAAAGGGAAAAAAATAGCGAAGTGAAGGCAGAATAAAAAAAAATATATCCATTATGTGTTCTTGTGTTTCCTTTTTAAGAAGAAGAAAAAGAATAGTTCTTGACTGTTCAAGAGTTCCTCACCTCGATATTGATGTTGTTTACCCATACATGTTGATGTTGTTAACCTGATCCAACATATGTCAATGTTTTACACTCCTTCCTCATTGATTATAGCCCATTCAAGTCAAAGTTAGAGTTAGTAAGAAACAAGAAAAAAAGTCAAAGTCTTGCTAATCCGGTGTTCTTGGATCTTATCTTGTTAGATGGTGTCGACGTGATGACCTAACTGTTTGTCGTGGCTATTGAGCCTCGACATGTTCTCATGGGTTATAGTGATTTATGGGTTTGGGTTTATTTGTTTCAGATTGGATCAAGTTTGTTATTGGTATGGGTCTCTTTATAGCAAGTTGATGCATGTGTATGCTCCAACTTAAAGGGAAACCCAAACTTCTTATCAATTAAATGGGACCTTAAAGTCTTAACGGCAATACAACTTTCGACATGAGTGGACCGGTGAGAATCACTCATGGGACCTACTGAATCCCAACATACAGATATGAGTGGACCGATGTAAATAACTCATGAGGCCCTTTGAAGCCCAACATACCGAGATGAGTGGACCGATGAGAATCACTCATGGAGCCCTTTAAAACTCAAGATACCGAGATGAGTGGACCAATGAGAATCACTCATGGGGCCCATTAAAGCTTGAGATACCGATATAAGTGGACTAATGAGAATGACTCATGGGACCACTGAAGCTCGAGATACCGAGATGTGTGGACCGATGAGAATCACTTATAAAGCCCAATGAAGCCTAAAGATACCGATATGAGTGGACCAATGAAAACCACTCATGAGGCCCATTGAAGCCTGAGATACTAACATGAGTGGACTAATAAGAATAACTCATAGGGCCCACTGAAACCCAAGATACCAAGATGTTTGGACTGATGAGAATAACTCATAGGGCCCATTGAAACTCGAGATATCGACATAAGTGGATCGATGAGAATCACTCATGGGCCTTTTGAAGCCTAAGATAAAGATATGACTAGGACAATTAGAATCACTCATGGGGCCCACTAAAGCCCGAGATACCAACATGAGTGGACCGATGAGAATCACTCATGGGGCCTACCAAAGCTCGAGATACTAACATGAGTTGACTAATGAGAATCACTCATGGGGCCAACCAAAGCCCGAGATACCAACATGAGTAGAGCAATGAGAATCACTCATAAGGCCCATTAAAGCCCGAGATACTGAGATGAATGAATCGATGAGAATCACTCATATAGCCCACTGAAGCCTAAGATACTAACATGAGTGGACCGATGAGAATCATTCATTAGGCCCATTGAAGCGTGAGATATCGACATAAGTGGACCAATGAGAAACACTCATGGGACCCATTGAAGCCCAAGATACCGAGATGAGTGGACCTATGAGAATAACTTATGGGGCCCACTGAAACCCAATATACCAACATGAGTAGACTGATGAGAATCACTCATAAGGCCCATTGATGCCTGAGGTTAGTGCACCAAGGTGAGCAAGTCGAGGTCAGTGCCTTAAGGTTAGTGAGTAGATGTCAACAAGCCGAGGTGAGGTGACAGATGAGAGTCATAAAATGCATCTAAACAATACTTAATTGTTAACACTTTAGGGTTAATCTCAGTCGTAATCGCACTTTTACACGTTGATAACTCTAAAGTGTTATTCATAAATCATTGACTTAATTCGATGCATTTTTAGGTGCTTTGAGTACAAAAGAGATGATAAAGCGATCCATGTTTAAAGCGCCAAAGATCTTGGGTGTCGGTTCTCCTTTTTATCCATGGTTTAGACATTTCCAAAAATGATTTAAAGATGATTAAAAGTCTAAACCAAGGTTAGAAAAATATACTAAATTACGTTAAAAGACTGCACACAAGTGTGTGCATCACTTTGGAACAAGTTAAGGGTAGGCACACTAGTGTGTGCACTTCTGCATACAAGTTGAAGGAGTTTCACTAAATTGCCAGAATTTCCCGTACAGATCAATCATCTTTACAGATTAAACTATATTGATGTAGGAAGAGCCAGGAGTTGAGCCATATATGCTTAGAAAGATCCGGAAGTCTATTTTCTGGAGAATTTTACGGTTCGGAAAAAGGATTTTTCTAGTGAAAGTTATGGCAGTTTTAGCTGAAACAGTTCAGGCCTCCAGAACAAAGCCCGGCACCTCGCCCCTAGAAGCCTAGCGCCTCACCTCTGAAAGCCCAGCGCCTCACCCCTTAAAGCTCAGCGCCTCACCTCTGGAAGCCCAGCGTCTCACCCCTCAAAGCCCAGCGCCTCACCCTTGGAAGCCCAGCGCCTCACCCCTGGAAGCCCAGCGCCTTACCCTTCAAAGCCCAGCGCTGTGCCCCTGGCCCATCAGCGCTGCGCCCCTCGCCAACTAGCGATGCGCCCCTCACCCAACAACGCAGCAGCCTTCACTTTCTAGTGCCTAGGCACACACCTGGACAGTAGCGTGCACATGCTGCTGGACCCACCTGCACGTTCAAGCCATCACTTTCCAGCACCCAGGCGCACGCTCAAACAAAGCCAGCAGCGCGCACATGCTGCTGGATCCACCTGCACGTTCAAGCCATCACTTTCCAACGCCCAGGTGCACGCTCAGACAAAGCCAATAGTGATCACATGCTTCTGGACTCTAATTCAGACTCAAATTAAGGCTGTGCAAAGACAGCTCTCCCTCGTGGGCTATAAATATATGCTTAAGGTTTGCAGCCGGGGGCGAGCTCGATGAGAAAAAAACACAGTTTTTGATAGATACAAATTAGAGAAGTTTTTAGCATTCTGTTTAAGTTTTCGTGAGTTGGAAATCAAGGAGAGAACATCCACATTGTTCTTCCACCTTGAGCTCCATGGCCAAGAAATCAAGGGGAAAACATCTATATTGTTTTTCCACCTTGAGTTTCATGGCTAACTAATCATCAAACAAGGGAAAGGGATGAATCGTTAGGGTTTTATTGTTCCTTATTTCCTGTTTTTGATTCATTTGTATGGACTTATTGTTAAAACTTTGTCTATGATTTACTCTTTGATTAATTAAGAAGGATTTGAGTTCATGTAATAACTGTATTCTATATTCTTCTTCTTTTAGTTTCTCTCAATCCAGTGATTGCATCCTTCTACTCCATATAAGTCTAGTCAAGCTCTTCTTATGTCAAGTTGTTTGGATGTAATTGATTTCGGTATATTTATCTTATAGATCGGCCATTACTGTGATATCATTATTGCAATATATTATCGTTTCTTGCTAATCTATAAAATAAATCATGTGTGCTTGAATTGAAATCAAAGAGTAATTTGTAGCAATTATATTAGAGATATAAATGTGCTTGATTGAATACTTTTCGATTGCCTGTTTAGGATGTGAAACTTGCAATCGAGATAAAAATTTGAATCAAGAGTGGAAATAGGGAACGAACCTAAGGAGGATTCTCGAACCTTGTTATTTCTTATTTATATTCTTCGTTATATTCGCACAATTCTTTTACACAATATTGCATTATCAAAACTCATATTCTCTCATCTAATCATTATCGTTAGTGTTAAAGTTTACACCTTCTTTCGTAATTAACTTGTTTCCCTGTGGAATCGACACCCCAAAACTATACTACAATAACCGCGTTATGTTTTGGCCGTAATCAAATTTTGGCGATGTTGCCAGGGAAACGCGCTTAAGTACAATGAAGCTTGTCAACTTTAAGTAAAAAAAAAAAAAATATTAAGAAAAAAAATCGTAAATATTTTTCTTTTCAGCACTTTGTAAATACCGTAATATTGTTCCTTTACTTTTATTTTTTTTAATTTTCTTTTATTATTTTGTTTTTTTTATTTGTTTATTATTCTGTTTTATTTATCTGTTTATTATTCTGTTTTATTTATTTGATTATTATTCTGTTTTATTTATTTATTTATTATTTATTATTCTGTTTTACATATTTTATTTCCCCTCTAAATTAATTGGTGCATGCTTAAACCGAGAGATTCGTGAGGCAGATTCATTAGAGGACCCGAATTAGAGTCACTCTCTCCTTCCACGTCCGTTAGTGAAACCTCATCTAGATCATACCATAGTGCACCCCCATCCGAGAATTTAGAGGATTTTGATAACATGGCCGACAATCACAATGAAAATGTTGCTAGGACACTTAAAGACTATTTGCACCCTAGCTGAACGGCCACACTCTCTTGTATCATGTTCCCCCCTAATGCCCCACAAGCTGAGTTTAAGCCGGGCATGATACAATTGCTACCAACTTTCCATGGGTTTGAGAATGAAAGCTCCTACATCCACATTAGGGAATTCGAGGAAGTAGTAGCAACCTTCCAAAATAGGGCTGATATGGTGGACACTGTCAGATTCCGGTTTTTCTCTTTTTCACTTAAGGAAAAAGCCAAGACTTGGTTGTATTCATTAAGGCCTAGGTCTATTGGTAGTTGGGATGAGATGACCCGAGTTTTCTTCCAAAAACACTTCCCAACCCATAAGACCAACAACCTTAAGAGACAAATCTCAAACTTTGCACAAAATGAGAGTGAAACCTTATATCAAGTTTGGGAACGTTTCAAGGACCTTTTAAATTCTTGTCCACACCATGGGTATGAAAGTTGGCGGGTAGTCAGCTATTTCTATGATGGACTCCTAAGTAGGGAGAGGCAATTCATAGAAATGATGTGTAATGGGGATTTTCTTCAAAAAGATCCCGATCAAGCCATAGATTTCCTAGATGACCTATCAGAAAAAGCCCACACTTGGACAGGACCGAGTTCCATGGAAAGTACTAGGAGAAATCAACCCGCTGGAATCTACCAACTTAAGGAAGAGGATAGCCTTAAAGCTCGTTTAGAGGCCCTAACTAAGGAAATTGAAGTCTTAAGAGCCAAGGATGCTAGAGCCCCCGAACCAGTTGCTAGGGTAGAGTCCCGTGAGCCTTGTTTCATGTGTAATGGGGTAGATCATGTGCCTAGGGATTGTCCAACCTATTTTGAGATGAAAGGAGAGTGTAATGCTTTAGGTATATCCTCTAGCAAACTATACTCACCCTATTCTAACACCTATAATCCCGGTTAGAAGAATCACCCAAATTTTAATTGGAGACCCGATACACAACCCCCAGCCCAAACTAGCACCCGTTGGAGATCCGATATACAACCTCATCCCCACTCTAGTAAGCAATGGCAACCGAAAGTAACCTCATCTAATGCACCACAACAATCTTTACCTTTGGAAGATATGTTTAAGTCATTTCTGCAAGTACATGCCAAAAGTGTGGAAGAACAAGGCAAGATAAATCAACGAGTGCTAGAAGAACAAAAAGGGATCAAAGATGAGCAAAAGGAGATAAAAAGTCAACTCACCAAGTTGACTAGTTTCTTGACAATTCAAGAGCAAGGTCAGTTCCCTTCGCAGCCGCAACAAAATCCAAGGGGACAACATATGGCATAAACCTCTGATCCGAAAAATCAAAATATTAAAGAGGTTAACGCCATAATCACCCACAGCAGTAAGAAAATTAATGGACCCACACTACAACCACACTTGATTCCTAATACTGTGAACAACAAGGATAAAGCCCATGATGATTATTCTCCGCCGGTGCCTTTCCCTCAAGCTCTCCTTAAACCTAAGGAGAGAAATTCAGCACTAAAAGGCGAGATTCTTGAACAACTTCAGCATGTTAAGATTAACCTCCCTCTTCTTCATGTTATAAAACAGATTCTCAATTATGCTAAAGTCATCAAGGATCTATGCACACTCAAGAGGAGGCACAATGTTAAGAAGACTGCATTCTTAACGGAGCAAGCAAGTGCGGTAATTGATAGCACGACACTGCCCAAATATAAAGATCCGGGCTGTCCAACAGTGGCTTACCAAATTGGAAACAAATCTTGTGGCCAAGCATTGCTAGATTTGGGAGCTAGCGTGAACCTCATGCCATACTCCATGTACTTGCAACTCGGTTTAGGTGAGATTAAACCAACCTCTGTGGTACTTCAACTAGCGGATAGATCGGTAAGAAAACTAAGAGGTATTGTAGAAGATATTTTGTTACAAATTGATAATTTTATTATCCTGTTGACTTCTTGGTTTTAGATACTGTTTCTATGGTAAATACAGAGTCCAAAATTCCTTTGATACTTGGAAGACCATTCCTTGCCACTGCTAATGCCCTCATTAATTGTAGGAATGGCCTAATGACATTATCATTTGGAAATAGGACTTTAGAGGTAAATGTTTTCCGAATCTCAAGGCAGCTAATTGAAGAGGATGAGTGTTTCAACACTTATATGATTGATAAGCTTAATTTAGAGGATGAGAACATTGAAGATAATTCTAACTCTTTGGAATTCCCTCATAATAATTTAGAGTTCAATGATTCTTCAATTTATCCCCATGTCGTTAACATTATTGATATTTGTGATAAGTCACAGGGATTTATTAAGAAATCTGGGAAACCATGCTTTGAGGAGTTGCTTGAGAGAAGTCACATGGATGCGGGAATCAAATACCCTACTGCTGATTGTAAATGGGCAACACCAAGAACACTTGAGCCATATGTGGTAGACTTTAAGTATTCCTTGCCAAAAGATTAACACTGAGGCCATTGAGTTTGGAGCCTCATTTTCAGCACCACAATGAGGCCATCAGTGAGAGTGGTGCATCGTCTGGCTGAAGACGTAAAACTTAGCGCTCATGGGAGGCACCCCAAAGCATATCTTTTTTATTTATTTATTTATTTTCTTTTCTTTTCATAATTCTTTTTCATGTTTATTATTAGTATTTTGCTGTTTTCCAGTTTTACTTTCGTGTTTCTTTTTCAGGGACAAATATGCGAAGCAATTCAAATGGTGGTGCACAATTTTTAGCTTTTGTGCACTTTTGGCTAACAAAGCTAGTTTCTTTTCCTTTTTCTTTTACATTGAGGTCAATGCAATGTTTAGGTTGGGGGTGGAGGAAACACATTTCTTTCCTTTTTCCATTGAACTGCTTGGTGTCACTTTCCTACTTTTTGTTTGTTAGGATAATTTAAAAAAAAAAAGGTTTGTTTTTAGAATGCTTTGTGTTAGCCTTGGAGTTATTCACATGTAAATGATATGACCTTAATTGAGATAGCATATGCACTTAGAAGAAATTAAATCTTGCTTCGGTTTGAAATTAATTTAAGTATCAATCTTGATTTGGTTAGAGACTCTAGCTTGTGGTAAGATTGTATGATTAATCGTAAGCATTTAGAAAAGTTTTATGTGTGATTATTTTGTGAATATTTTTGCGGTCTCGGTAAGCTCTAGAACTTACTTGATAACCACTTGAGGCGAATTCCTAGAATGCATATTACTTAGGATATGATATAGGCCATTTTTGAACCGTTTGAGCCTTTCAAACCTACCCTTGCGATATATATCACTAGTCACCTATTTGAGCCTTTTTCTTGAAAACGAAGTTGAGCCTGGTTTCTTTCAAAAACCCATTCACTTACCCTTATAAGCCTAAAGAGAATATTTTATCCTTTCCTCTCTCTTAAAAAGAATTTAACTATACACATGTTGTGAGAAGCACTTAAAATGAGTAAGGGTGAAAATATGAAAAAATATCACTACCACAACCCAAGTACATTAAAGGAGATAAGTTGGGGGTTGTGGAAAAGAAAGAAATGAAAAAGGAGGTGAATGGTCTTTTATGCCAAAATAAAAAAGAAAAGAAAAACAAATGGTGATTTGTTGAGAAAACAATCCTCGGAAAAAAAAATAATAAAAAATAAAAAATAAAAAAAAATGGTTGGAAGAGTTGGGTATTGAAGTAAGGTTATCCAGTGCTGAAAGAGCTATGTTCAAAACTAAGAGATTAAGTTCTTTTACTTGTGAATTCTTCCCATTCTTTCTTAGCCTTTACCTTAACCGAACGTTACAAGCTTATTAAATACCTATTGATCCAATGTGATGTGATTTTTTTACAATAGTGGAGAGTGGTTTGAAATGTAAGCTTATAGAGCTTGTTTTTGTGATTGATGTCACGCGATTTTTTTTTTTTTAGAGGCCAAGACTTGTATTCATGAATATTGTGCATAAAATCATCCGGATGTTCAGATTAATGGATTGTGGTAAGATGGATGTTAAGAGTCAATAACGATTTTAAGATTGATGTTTGAATTATTTTTGGATTTGAGTGAAAGTTAATGATTCTATATGCTATATGTTACGCATGATTTTTGAGACAAAGATTTTTGAATCACTCTTGGTTAACACTAGCATTGTTGTATTTTGCATTAATTTCTAAATAAAGAACTCATTTCATGTCTTTCGCTTGAATTGCTAGGGACTAGCAATAAGCTAGTTGGGGGTTGTGATGAGAGTCATAAATGCATCTAAACAATACTTAATTGTTAACACTTTAGGGTTAATCTCAGTCGTAATCGCACTTTTACATGTTGATAACTCTAAAGTGTTATTCAAAAATCATTGACTTAATTCGATGCATTTTCAAGTGCTTTGAGTACAAAAGAGATGATAAAGCGATCCATGTTTAAAGCGCCAAAAGATCTTGGGTGTCGGTGCTCGTTTTTGTCCAAGGTTTAGATATTTCCAAAAATGATTTAAAGATGATTAAAAGTATAAACCAAGGTTGGACCAATAAATTACATTGAGTTAAAAGACTGCACACAAGTGTGTGCATCACTTTGAAACAAGTTAAGGGTAGGCACACTAGTGTGTGCACTTCTGCATACAAGCTGAAGGAGTTTCACTAAATTGCTATAATTTCCCGTACAGATCAATCATCTTTGTAGATTAAACTATATTGATGTAGGAAGAACCAGGATATGAGCCATATATGCTTAGAAAGATCCGGAAGTCTATTTTTTGGAGAATTTTATGGTTCAGAAAAAAGATTTTTCTAGTGAAAGTTATGGCAGTTTTAGCGGAAACAGTTCAGGCCTCCAGAACAAAGCCCAGCCCCCTGGAAGCCCAGCGCCTCACCCCTCAAAGCCCAGCGCCTCACCCCTTAAAGCTCAGCGCCTCACCTCTGGAAACCCAGCGTCTCACCTCTCAAAGCCCAGCGCCTCACCCCTCAAAGCCCAGTGCCTCACCCCTCAAAGCCCAGCACTACGCCCCTGGCCCATCAGTGCTGTGCCCCTCGCCAACCAGCGCTGCGCCCCTCGCCCAACAGCGCAGCAGCCTTCACTTTCTAGCGCCTGGGCGCACACCTGGACAGCAGAGCGCACATGCTGCTGGACCCACCTGCACGTTCAAGCCATCACTTTCCAGCACCTAGGCGCACGCTCAAACAAAGCCAGCAGCGCGCACATGCTGCTGGACCCACCTGCACGTTCAAGCCATCACTTTCCAGCGCCTAGGCGCACGCTCAGACAAAGCCAGCAGTGCGCACATGCTTCTGGACTCTAATTCAGACTCAAATTAAGGCTGTGCAAAGACAGCTCTCCCTCGTGGGCTATAAATATATGCTTAAGGTTTGCAGTCGGGGGCGAGCTCGATGAGAAAAAAAGACAGTTTTTGATAGATACAAATTAGAGAAGTTTTTAGCATTCTGTTTAAGTTTTCGTGAGTTGGAAATCAAGGAGAGAACATCCACATTGTTCTTCCACCTTGAGCTCCATGGCCAAGAAATCTTGGGGAGAACATCTATATTGTTTTTCCACATTGAGTTTCATGGCTAACGAATCATCAAACAAGGGAAAAGGATGAATCGTTAGGGTTTTATTGTTCCTTATTTCCTGTTTTTGATTCATTTGTATGGACTTATTGTTAAAACTTTGTCTATGATTTACTCTTTGATTAATTAAGAAGGATTTGAGTTCATGTGATAGCTGTATTCTATATTCTTCTTCTTTTAGTTTCTCTCAATCCGGTGATTGCATCTTTCTACTCCACATAAGTCTAGTCAAGCTCTTCTTATGTCAAGTTGTTTGGATGTAATTGATTTCGGTATATTTATCTTATAGATCGGCCATTACTGTGATATCATTATTGCAATATATTGTCGTTTCTTGCTAATCTATAAGATAAATCATGTGTGCTTGAATTGAAATCAAAGAGTAATTTGTAGCAATTATATTAGAGATATAAATGTGCTTGATTGAATACTTTCTGATTGCCTGTTTAGGATGTGAAACTTGCAATCGAGATAAAAATTTGAATCAAGAGTGGAAATAGGGAACGAACCTAAGGAGGATTCCCGGAACCTTGTTATTTCTTATTTATATTCTTCGTTATATTCGCACAATTCTTTTACACAATATTGCATTATCAAAACTCATTTTCTCTCATCTAATCATTATCGTTAGTGTTAAAGTTTACACCTTCTTTCGTAATTAACTTGTTTCCCTGTGGAATCGACACCCCAAAACTATACTACAATAACCGCGTTATGTTTTGGGCGTAATCGGTGACCGACATGGAGTAACCGATATGAAGATAATGAGGTCAATGTATATAATAAGAAATAAATAAATAAACTTCCCACCCCCTTACAGCCTACTTGCCCATCAAGGGAGTGAAAGGTATATGATATAGGTAAAAATACACCATCTAATGAAATTTAGACGCGTGGCAGATCTTCAAGGGCACATTAGTAAACTTTCAAACTCAAAAGGCGAAAAGGAACATTCATAGGTGGAACCCGCACCTAGCTTTTCGGGGTGGGAATCTTAAAGCTCTATATAAAAGGGCTCATTACCCCCATAAATGCAATCTTTGGACACCATCTCCACTTTTTTCTCTCTTTCACCTCAACCCTTCACTTTAGTTCGTCCATTCACTTCATTTCGGTACATTTATTGAATTTATCATTGGAGGGTACTCTCTTGAGACAAAACTTCGAGTGGTTTCCCTTTGCAAGGGTTTATGTACCGAGCTAACGTGAAATCAGGACTGAGGCCAACATTAGCAATCCACTGCCCTTTTTTTAGACTCAACTTGATGGAAATAACTTAGGCTTCTTTTTGACATCAACAAGTACTACTATAAAAAGAAACTACAAAATAGTAATACTATTACTATCATAATAGGAAGTGTTTAAAAATCCTTGAATTTGAGCCAAAATACAACAGAACTGCTATTTCTATGTTGCTTGTTAAGCTGCTACGATCTACTTGAGATAACTTTCTACTTCTATGAAAACTACTTCTACCGTGCTCATTAAACTGTTTGATTTCATATATTCATTTTGTTTGGCTACTTGGAATGGCGTTTTTAAAGTGAAAATGATATGGGTATTTATAGGCACTGTGTCTTAATCTCCAAGCCCATTAATCCCAGTAACCGTCAATCTTTTGGCTTTGCTTCAGATTGCACCATGTATCCCACGGCTTTCTCTCATGATCAAACACTTCTCTTTTGTTTGAGGTGCACCCCTTTTGGTCCTCTATTAATGAGAATTTTCAAGTTCATGGTTATATCAAAATAGTTATTATTTTTATTGTTTCTCTAATTAATGGTTGGTTAATGATATTCTATCACTTGACCATCCAAATTAACCGCAACTCCTAATTGTTAGAAATTGGTTTTATTTTATCCAATTATAATCAAGTATGAGGTAGTTAGAGATAAGTCTATTTATTTAAATTTAAAATGTATTAAAATCTAGCCTACATGGCGTCTAGTTAGTGCCTGGCCAATTCAATTCTTTTTTACTGTTGTACCTGTCTTGGGACGACCAATTGGTTTTATTTTTAACCCAAATACTTGGGTGTACACGGTTCTGAATTTTCTCGATGAAGTTTATCAGCAAATGGAAAAAAATAAAACAAGAAGAAAGACAGAAAATTATCGTCATGAAAACTAATTTAATCAGTTTTTGAAAAAACCTGGTTAGAGTTTGTATCAAATAAAAATGAAATAGATTACAGAGTTAACAACATGGCCTTGGTGTGCCATTGGTGGATCATCGGTTACTTTATCTCTCGAGCTTTAATGCTTTCAAGCATGTTTGTTTGGTTTTTTTAATGTTTATTAATGATCATGAATATTATATTTGACATGGTTTATTAATGATCATGAATATTATATTCTGGAAGCTTAGACCTGTTGATTTTGGAAGGAATCAGTTATCTTCGCGGGAAAATGGACAGCAATGTAAAACTATTCTAAACATTAACGCTCCTAACAATGCAAACTGGAGGGTGTGTTATGTAGCAAAAAAGAAATTCACAAGATCTCGTGAAACACCTGTCTTAACACAAGGAGCGTACTTGTATTTTGAGCTCTCTCTTTTCTTTTAGCTTGGCAACACAAAGGACTCAAATATGAAATGGCAAAATAATATTATAGTGAGATGAAACATTGCTACAAATAGATTTGATAATCATCTTAGATCAAGATTTGGGTACACCAGAAATAAACCCAAAAACCATAAAACTCGAGTTTAAAGCTAATTGTTTGCTGACATTAAATACATTTTATGACCCACCCCTCATCTGTACAATCCTCTAATTTTCATCGACACCAATCATCAACTAAAGTGGGTAGAAAACTTAAGTGGAAAAAAAACCCCAAAAGGATGGCATGAAAGGGACTTGACATGAGATCATGCCGCGAAAGGCTTCAATAGCAATCCATCACAATTAACTCTACCTTCAAGTTGCTGGACCTCCTTTTCTTCAAATATAATGAATCGCTGGCTCTCGTAAGGTAGTTCCCAAAGTGGGCATGGATTTTGTCTCTTTCAGACATTTCCATTCCAAGGAGAGATTAAGACACATTTTAGTAATTGTCTCTCGCTTTAAGCTTTCTGAAATGTTCGAGAAGATACCCCATGTAAAAGTCGGACAAACCCCAAGAAACTAAGCTTCCCATCTGAGTGTCTTATCCAATCCTGGAGAACTACATGCACAGGTACTGATGGGCTAAGTCCAAGCTCCTGCCAAAACCCATTTATAAGTAGTTAGTACTGCAATCCATTTGTAAGAACCATCTTAAAGATGACCAGATCGCCAGATCTTATGAAAGCTTTATTTGTTACTAAGAAGTTGGCAGGGCAAAAGTCAAAACAAAGACGATAACAGACACATTTTTTCTCCATCAGGTTGTTATTTAAATGAAAATCTGAATTCCAAGTCAATGTGTCTTTATTTCTTGCGATTGACTAGCAAATAAAACGTCTCAATGAACTACAAGATGAAGTAATTGCACAAACCAGTCCAAATTTATCATACGATGATGATTTCTAGCACAAAATCTCTCATAAGTGGACCCACTTAAATAATCAACAAGATATGCACCATATCCTATACAGTTATGGTGCTTATATGCCCATACTTAGCTCTAGTCTCAAATATAGGTTTCCTGTTAGTCATAATTTTAAATGTCAATACATTCCATGCGCAGGAGAAAGAATCGCAGAGAGAGAGAGAGAGAGAGAGAGCAATACTGAGGCAAGTTCCTCTATCATAATGGGCCTGTTGCCATCCTTCTCAAACAACTGATATGCACGCCTAGCATGTTGCTCCCAACTCTCCATTCCTTCCAGCTGATGCACACTTATGGCAGAAGCACAAAATTCTTCAAAATCTAGTTTCCTGTATGGAAGAGAACTAATCTGCAGCATACAAGAGTACACATTCAACCACTGATCTTAATATTTTTGTCAGCTTGATGTATATTCATCCAGAAAAGGCAATCAGTCACAGAGAGAGAAAGGGAAGTTAAATGATCTTTTTGGAGTCTTACCAAGTTGACATAATCTAAGACCCGTGAATCCTTCATGGCATCAGTGGAGTTTTTCATCACCGCCTGTGAATTTTGATGACATTTAGAATGAGCAGAGAAAAGTTTGACAATTACAGAAATAGTGTAAAATAGAGCAGACCGCTTTATAGTTCTGCATAAAAATAAATCCACTTTTGTTTGGTCCTAACAATGTAAATTGTTCCCGGAGATAAGCTCGCTGTGGTACAGTTAATGTCTTCGCCAGAGCCTGCACCATAGCAAAACATTAATATATGGTTGCTCCAGCATCAAGTAGCATGTGTTTACGTAAAGGGTAAAACTGTAAAAGTAAATCTGGTGAAGTATAGACAATCAAGCAAAATATTTACCCCATGTGTCTATCTGTGGCTCAGAGTTCAGTAATTAGTATTTTTCAAAATTTTAGAATGCAGAAACTTGAATTCGATTTTACTTGGTTCTGCTTGTTATGTATGCATGCAAACATGCATTTATGCGTGCACTCAAGTATTTAGGTTAGGGACTGAGATTGTTTAGCATAGGAACTTAATTTTCCCTGATTCGCCCAACTATAAATGAAATAAGTTTATAGTAGGCTCAACAGTTTGCCTCAATTTCAACGCTATCTCTTAGGATTTTGTTTGCAACAAACAGATCATTACAATTGTTAGTAAACCACAGTAATTCAACTTGCAACTCTGATAGTTTAAATTAAATGGTCATGGTCTTATTAACTTGCAGACAAGTTTTCCAAACCTTGAAGTCAGATTTTAAAATGAACCATTATCCCTTCCTATTTTATTCTATCTCTGTTTCCTTTTCATAATATTTTAACTTATCTATTGACCATCCATACAGCACTTTATCAATTTTTTGAAATTTACAGTCCTCTATTTTCTCACCATCCAAAAAATGTCAACGCTCACTCGCATAACAGCAGAACGCCAGGCATTTGGACATAAGCAAAAATTCTTGTGGCTTGGTTTCCTGTCATCATTTTGTGGCTTGATTAGGCTTGGTTTGTTTAAAATCATCTCAGAATAAGCAGCACTTTAAGAACTCATTCACCCAAACACTAAATCGACTTTCACTAAAATCAACTTATAGAATCAACAATTAAAGCACCTTATAATAACAGTGTAGATACTTTTTGGGGATAATTGGCAAAATTCTAAGAATATTGTTAAACAGAAAAAAAAAAAAAAAAAAAAAAAAAAAAAAAAGACACTAGTAATTAACAGTAGCATGCCAGTTATACAAGGCATTTCAGGAATAAAAAATCAAAAAATAGAAAAATAATCAGGAGCTATATAATCATACTTACCCCTAAAGCTGATTTCCTTAAAGGAGACGAGCATATATATGCTTTTACAAGCTTGTATATGATCATATCTGATGGTATCTTTGTTTCATGATAATTGGCTAGCCATGGATGACCTAAGCATAAAAAAGCAGCCAATATTTATTTAAATAACACCTTATAAAAAGATAAAAAAAGATTAAAATAACACAAACAAGAATACTAATAACACTATCACCTATGTGAAACCAATACATGTGAAAGAAGATGGTTAAGGTATTCCCTTCCCATCTTAATTAAGTTGTTTCCAATCCCATAAAATTTCCACAAGGGAGGACCAAAGGAAGTTAATAGGACAAGTACACATGGGTAACCTACGTATTGAATATTGGGTAAGAACAATAAACTCGTATGGATGGTTTTAGTGACTTACTCAGGGCCTGAGCAGCAGTTAATCTCTTGCGGTAGTCCTTGTTCAACAATCTCTTAATGAAATCTGTAGCATCAGGTGATAAAGAAGGCCAAGGGGCTTCATCAAAGCTGGGTTCTGCTTTAAGGACAGCTCGGAAGATGCCGGATTCTGTGCGGGCCCAAAAAGGTCGGCTTCCACATAGAAGAATATAAGCAATTACTCCAATGCTCCACATGTCTGCTTCAGTCCCATATGATCTATGCAGAACTTCAGGAGCAACATAGTAAGCACTTCCTACAATGTCATTCAACCTTTCATCTGCAGAAGTTCACAATTGTCAATTCGATCCACCTTTTCACCACAATCAGAAAGGAAAAGACTCCGGTAGTATTTCTGACCTGGCTTCACATAGTCAGAAAGACCAAAATCAATGGCCTTCAGCGGGGAAGTCTCATCCTTACTAGTAAACAGAAAATTCTGAAATATAAAATAATACATAGAAATCAGAAAATTGAGAACAAAATCGTTACAACAAAAATTTTTCACCAGCCATATTATTTAATCAATAATATAAATTGCAGTTTGGCGTCTCAATTAATGCACCTAGGTGTCAGTTCAGGAAAGAAGCAGACGAACCACAATTGAAGAAAAAAACAGTGCTCAAGACATGCATCTTCCCAACTTGCCAGCGGTGAAGACATGCATCCTCTAAAGGTATGCTTGGTGTGCATAATAGGATCGTGAATGTCTCAGCGTGGAATTTACAACTCCCCCACGCTTAAGACATGAAGCTTCCTAGATTTCCAGCGGGGGAGACATGCAACTTTCAAGAGTTATGCTCAGTACATGATTTGGAACCTTGAGATCTCTTGGTGCAGGATTTAAAACTCCACTCTAGCTCCAAAGGATCTTTTTGTCAAGTATATATATATATATATATATATATATATATATATATATATATATAACATGTGCATAAGAAAAAGTATAAAAGTCTGAAAGATTAAACATGTGCCATCCAAATCAAATGGGAGGTTCAACGAGTCCAACTAACATATTTCTTTCTGATTAAAGATTCAATTCAAAAAGGATTTTCTATGAAGATAGCGCATTCACAATTTATATACAAAGTGTATTAAAGAATCCCAAGTAGATGAGAACACGTCCTTCTTGTTTTTGGTGAAGACATCGTCTAGATAACTAAGACATTAATGGTGGCTATAAAACACTATGTATCCCATTCCTTAATTGATATAAAAGATAAAAATTTATAAGAATAAAAAACTTAGAAGAAAAGGGAAGTCCTAGTGTTGTACCCGTCCCTCTTCCCCCCACTTTTTTTCTCTTGACAGGGGTTGTTCTTACACATGGGATTGCACTTATATTATGAGACAGATATGTAACTCTTTACTACCTCATATGCAATTACATCATATTTTTCGTGAAGGTAATAACGTTGCTGATAGTCTTGCGGCTTGGACTTCAATTCTTGAATGCCGGATCAGGTGAAGAGGCATCTTCTTCATGATAAAAATGGCTTCTACAATATGCGTATTAGATAACTCTTGTTTGTTTGGTCTATGGAGTGATGTCTTTTATTTATAGTTCATTTGTTTGTGTTTTTTTTTTCTTCTTTTCTTGTAGCCCTCTTGGCCATTTTATTACTTTTTGCTTTTATATGCGAGATATTAGCTTTATGTCCCCCTCGTTTTCTTTGTACTCTTTTTCTTTCATTATCAATAAAACCGGTAGGGGTCCGCCAAATCCCCCTCCACCACAAGGAGGCTTTGCCAAAAAAAAAACTCAGAAGAAAAATGGCCTGAAAGAATAGAGGAGGTAGAGGAATTTCAGAAATAAAAATGGTCGCTAGTGTAAATTCTATAGGTGCTTTTCTAGTTGTAGCACTCTAATGTAGGCTAAAAATCACCAACCAATCATGGCAGTACACGAGGATAAAAAAGTAATTTTACACCTCGAAGACATTAGCCAACCACACGACACGTGGCGCTTAGGGAAAGGGAAATAGCAACTTCCTACCCAAAGACAAAGATGTACTTTCCGTCCAGGGGTAGAGAAGTAATTTCGTCCAGGGGTAGAGAAGTAATTTCGCCCTATAAACACTAATCAAAATAAGAACTTTGGTTCCACCAGAATAAGAAATCAAAGATTTGGTAAGATTTAATTTCCTAAATAAAATGACTTTTCCACTATATAAAGGGGGTTTCCAGACCCTGCAGAGGTATCTCATTCTTCTCTTGCTCTCTAAATTCTCTAAATTCCTTAGCCACTTAGAGATCGAAGAGTCCTCCCGGAGATCCAAACTCTGGGCAACTTTTAGGGTTCTTAATTTTGTGTAAGCAGGTGTTTGTGCAATTGACCGTCTGGATTTCAGCATCAACACACTCCAACAAAATCAATTGAAGGAAACACTAGAAGTGATTACAAAAGTAAGTTCCAGAGATAGAAATATGACCATGAGGTTTGAATTACTGAATCACTGAAAAGTACAAGTCATATCACAAAAGAAATAAATTACCTCTGGCTTGAGGTCACGATGGACCACACCTTGGAGATGACAATAGGCCACCACGCTTAAAATCTGAATCATAACAGACTTTGCGTCTTCTTCTGAGTATTTTCCACCCCTAGAGAACCTCAAAGGAAATCCAGCCAGTTAGAACACAACACATACCATAGATTAACCATAATGAGAAAAAGTACAGAACAGTGAAGGAACCTTGAAAGTATTCTATCTAATAGTTCACCACCTTTGCACAACCTGAAAAACAAAGTATCAGACTGTATGGTCCAGAAGTGAGAAGTTTTAATAGCTTCCAATACTTCTATCTAAAACCAATCTAGAAACAGCCAACGCATCTATCACATTATATTGGGGAAAATAAATATTTGCAAAAACAAGTGGCACATGTCACAAAGAAATCCCCAAGTTGTCCCAATAATCATTAAAAAGCATATGGGATAAACATTCAAACCAAGTTCATACTAGTCAGCCAACTCATCTTCAGATTTACAGAAAGCATATGTAGACTGGTTAATGCCATTACTCAACGGCAATTGACGTTAAATCCAATAATATCGGCGCTGACAAAAGCACCCTGCCAAATTCAGTATGAGTTTTTGGCATGCTGACTGGATCTTTGCATTCTTGACACACTAAAACATTGGCATTTTATTTCCAAGCAGCCAAGAGACAAGACAAGATGGCAAGTGCTCATATCACAATTAAAGCAACTAAAACTTACTCCATCACTATGTAAACATTTTCCTCATCTTCGTACGCATCATAGAACTGTGCCAAGTTCTTATGACCGGTCAAAGTCTGCAATATCTTAACTTCTCTTCTTACATCCTCTATTGCAATTGCCGTAGTCATCTGCCAATCATTATTTTCTTTTCATTAGCGCAAAAGAAACAGTTCAGTGGTTTCTACACTAAGCAACCAAAAGGACGACGCTAACTATTAACAATTGATATTCTTCTACTTAGGCCCCAATAATCAGGAAAGAAAATGGGTCCTCTAAAGATCCTTTGGTCATAAGGAAATGACATTGGCAATTTGAGCTAATTAAAAGTCCATTGTCTGGGTTTGAGTAAGTTATAATGCAATATCATAAATTCATTATGTTCATTATAATCTAAATGTCAAATTCAATGGTCATCTAGTGACAGAAAGCATCGAACCCAGTCAAATTATCTTGTGCTGATACTGGATTATTTTCTATTCCGATCAGATAAAAAACTATTTATAAAAATATTAAATAGGATTTGGCTTGAATTAATTTAGTACTACTGTATGAGTCCAAATATAATAAGTTCATTATTGTATTAGAGTATTAAATTTCTTAATTAAAATAAAGCACAGCTTCTTTCAATAGCAGGCTAGCAAGACTCCAGAGCATCATCATTCCCAAAGAACAATATTCAAATCACACAGCAAACACTCCTGGCATCAGATGTCCAATAGCCCTTTTAATTGCACCCCTTATACCCTTCCAACAATCTCAACGCATAGCAAGACAATTCAGAATCAAAACAGTTTCAAAAACAGTACCAAAATTGTGAAGAAATATAATACGTAACTCAAGCTAAGCCCATAGGAATGAGACTAATATCACTTGAGAGTCCAACATGACATTCAGATCAATTTGTGCTAAATAAGAGTTCCCAATTGAACAACAAATCTAGACATGAAAAGAACACACAAATCCATAATGTTTTTTGCATTAGAAATGATTACTTATACAAATAGAAAAACTAATATTCATTAACCGATGAAAACCAAACCTTTGACTTTGGAATAACTTTGATAGCCACTTCCTGACCCTTCAAGCTCCCTTTCTTGGCCTTGGCAGAGCAAGTATAGCCGAAATGCCCTCGACCAACCTCGTCACCAAGCTCATAATGGGACAAAAACTGCTTCGAGAACCCGAAATTCTTATCCAAACCAATCTCACACTCATCCCCCTCAGGGATGGAGGCAGCATTGGGCTTGATCCAGCCGTGTCTTCGCGCAAGCAGTGCCCGAATATGCTTTGCCGGAGAGGGAGGCGGAAATGGGCGCTTAAAGATGCGTAGAGGTGTAAAATTCACGCTTGATATCGCCGGTAAGGTCTTGAAGAGGCTTGGCAGTGGACTTGGGCTGTAAAAGGGGAAGTTCGATGATTTTGTTGTGTGGGAATGTGGTGGTGGATCGGTTTCGCTGGAAACTGGAAGGCTTTTGGATTGATGTTCTATTGGTTTTCCATGACAGAGTCCCATGGAAGTTTTAGAGGAGTTTTTACACAGTGATAAGAGAGGAGAGTTAGTTCTTGAATCCGAAAATCCAACGAAAGCTGAATTCCAGAGATTAGTAAATTAAACCCAGAAAGTATGAACACTGTAAATTTCCAGGGAATGAAATTCCAAGAAAATTCTAAAAGAAGAAAAAAAGGAACACAGTGAGGGAAATTTGATCTAAAAACGGATAAAGAAAAGCAATCCAACTTTACCGATCAAAGAAACAATGCCAGATAGAAAGAAAGAAAGCGAATAGACCCATAAAACAAGAAGCAAAAATTTAGATGAAGCAAGAGTGGATATGAGAAGAACCAAAGGAAGAAGAAGAGAATTTCACTCCCAAGAAGAAGTAAAGACTGAAAGGGCAAAAGCATAAAGGCAGAGAGAGGGGAAGATGCTTAGCAGAGGCAACAAGAAAAGGGAAAAAGGAAAGAAACCAAACCAAAGCTTCTTTATTTCTGCTTTTTGTCACCTCTTTTGTTGTGGGTTTTAGTGTGTGTGGAAATATCACTTTGGTTTGTTAGAGAGAGGATTGTTTTCTCTCTAACAATAATCGAAGTAGGGTTGAGTTTTGGATCCTTCCAGCCTGTCCTTATTGTTGAGACCCAAAGAAAAACTAAATAGATAGACTGAGAAAGAGGGAGAGATTGAAAAGATGATGTAGAGTGTAGATTTGCAGTTGGTGTATGTAAACATTATAGTAAGATGCTTGAGAAACTGAACTACCAATGTTTTTGTGTATTTTTCAGTTTGACCTGCTTTTGTTGTATTTGAAAGCTTTGTCTTTTACCTCTTTTCATTTTTTAAGAATTTCTTTTAGTGAATTATAATTAGTAACTAATTCGTAGTTTATGTCGAAAGTCCAGACAACTAGTAAAGAAAATTGGCCCAGCTTACATAGATATTCTTGGCAGGACCGGTTTTGTGGACCGGAGCCAACATACACCATTTTATGGAGTGGAACCCACTATATCGAATGGTTGATGTGCCCATGTCCATAGGATCCGGTCCAAGCAAATATTTCCTCTTACATGCATTAAAGCAAAGCTAAAATTATTGAAGGCAATTTAAGTTTGGATTTTTATTTAGTGAACTCGAGTTCACAAACGATAAATCAAAATAATACTTGAATATTATAGAGATCCAATAGTTGAGTCAATCGATTCTTTTTAGGTTTAGAGTATTTTTATTTTGTCTAATCTCAGTCTTTCTTTAAATTGTTGGACTTTTGAAAACCTATTATTGTTGAAATTTTACTTTATTCTCTTAAGTTTCCTATTGATCCCAAAATTTGACCACCAAAGGGGCAGTACACTTTTCTTCTTTTGTAGGCTAAGTGTTAGGAGGAGAACTAATGTGACAGCGAAGGCCAAGGCCTTGCTTTTGGCTTTGCATTCCTGGAGGTTAAGTTTTGAGGTGCCTGTTAAGAAATCTAAAAGACACTAAGTGGAGCAGACATTCTGACGCTCAAGTTAGTAAACAGTTGAAAATAAAATAGTATTTAGAAAGCTAGAGAGCAGATTTTAGAACCTGGTTTATAATGTTTCTCGCTTTATAAAGTGGAGAAGTGGGTTTGTCATTAATGTGTATTGATCTGGATCGTCGATTAGAGATTAAATGGAGGGTCGAGATCTCTTTAGGGATTTCTTAGTTTCTATCCTTGAACCCCTAAGGGCAAGTTTACCGTTTTGTCCTATATGGCGATATAATCGTTTTACCCTTAAAGATGTGACATACCGTCTTGTGATTGGAGAGTGGATTCTTACCCACAATAGAAGCCTACTATTTCCTTGAAATATTGTATGGCTTAAGGAAGTAGTTTCGTATTTATGCGCTCGTTATCCTTGTCCAACCATCTGGACTTAGTGGTCCAGTCCTTCACGAGCCAAAATTTGCTAGACCAAGTGTGGATACACGAATTCATGTTTCACTTTCTTTCCACTTTACATTCTGAGGGTCAATAACGAAAGGGATAAATTGAAGGGACATAACTCCACCTTAATGGATTATCCAAGGGTCATTTCGAGGGACGTGCCAATGACACAAGATCATTAGTGGATAATCACATTAAGGAGTCGATAATTGATTTTAGAGATCAAGAAACCACATAGCCACTGGTCATATTTATTGTAAAGATTTGGGTCTGGAGATTGGATACGCAATGGGAAGATCGCGAATAAGCATCCCAAGTGCGCCTATGCCTTGATGAGTCTACCCTATACTCTTTCATATTAATGGATTCCTTTTAATTGATTTAGATTACTTATCTCTTTCTATAATCATGGACACACACAATGTAATGAAATATGACAATTGGTACACAATACCATGAACATACAATCGAATGCATCCATCCATATAGTTATAGAGCAAGTAAAATAGCGAGAAAAGTAAAGTGTGATTACAAGGAAATAATGATTAGAGGGAAAGTAAAGTGCACCTAACCACGACTTACATCCTCAAACTAATGAAAGGAAATTACAAGGAAATAGCAAAAAAAATTAAAAGTGACTAACCGCAGCTTGCATTCCCAAAATAAAATAATGAACTGAAATTACATGAAAATTGTGATAAATAAAAAGTACTTAACTACAGTTTACATTTCCAAAATTATGAAAAATATAAATAAGGCAATAAATAAATAAGCCATTCATAGCAAGTAAATAAATTCACCCATGGCAATATATATATATATATATATATATATATATATATATATATATATATGAGATTAAGCATGCAATTATCAACAAAAGCATAATATCTCATCCAAGTAATCATAAAACAAGGAATCATGCAAATTATGACATGTTATCATTCAAAACAAAGACATTATCATGTTATCATGCCATGGAAAATAGTTATTTCATCTTAATTCACAAGCATGTTGTTCCTGAAAAGAATGTATAAAAGAAATATTAAGGTGCACATAATCATGAAATCATACCATGGAGTGATCATCTAACAAAATACATAAAATTTAACCTATTTGAATAATCATATAACACTCCTTAACAACTATAACATACTCTAATAACCTAAATCAACAAATCATCATCAAAGCATGCCTTTTTAGGGTTTTGAGCTCATGATCATTAAAGCATATTAAATTATTATTTAGAATCCTAAAGCATGTTTCTAAATTGTTTATTGAAGTTATATTGATCACACAAACAAGTTTAGAAACATAGAAACATGTGAAACAAGCATTGGAAGCAAAAACGACATTCTAGAAAACTCTAGGTTGGGGCACCACTTTAAAGTGGAACCCTTTGGTGCGGGCACCAAAAAAATTGTGCCTAGTTTAGAGACATACCTAACATCAACTAGTTTTCAGGTTATTTGATTCCTAGGGTTTTCTAATGAATTTTAAATTATTTCAACATGTAAATTATCTTTTAAACTAACATATTAACAATCCTAAAGCACTGAATCATATAAAAATGCATAATCAACCATGCAATCAATTTATAAATATGAACTGCATGAAGAACAAGAAAACATAAAAACTTTCAAAGAAAATATATTGAATTCTACCTTCTAAGCACGCTCAGATTCTTATGAGGATCAAAGGAACTTGCCAGGATCTTCTTCAAAAAATATAGCATGGATGATAAAGGATCACAAAACTTCTCTCTTTCTTCAAATGGAGGGATGGGATAGTCTCCTAGTTTCTCTCAAGAAGATGCTTTTTCTTTAGTTCTTTGTGATTCTAGAACGAATCTCTACTTCATTCCTTGTTGCTATGATAAAAGATTACTTGTTTTTTTTTACTGTTTTTCCTTTGGACAATAAAATTCGAAGTCTAGGGAAGTAGTATTAGGGTTTAGCTCAAGATTTTAGGGTTTCTCTCACTAAAACTCAAGTTTTCAACACTTTCTCTCACTAACTCTCTCAAAATCCAAAAATTTAATGTGCATTGCAACAGAGGTCCAAAGGTCCTTTTAAGAGTGTTATAAGGATGTATTTATAAGGTTCAAAGGGCCTCATTAGGGTTAGAAATTAGGTCTAGTCAACTTGGAGGTAAAGGAACCTCCATTGGGGCAATTTCCATAATAGAATTCTCATGTTGATTAGGAAAATTTCTAAATTCTAGACCTTATCTTCAAACGGGTTGTTCTTATTCATTTAGAAGATTTTTTTAGATGTTCTTGAACTTTCTAGAAATCTCCATGAATCTACTTTTAGACCATGTAGTTTGACATGAAAGTTCTTTTCCAGTAGTCGGTTTCATAATTGTTTCGGTAAAAAAAATAATTCTTCACTCCTCTCTTATCACATGAATGCCCATGATATGTCATTGGAAAGATAATAAAATATTTATTGATTTGGAGAAGGTTAAACTTTTAGGTTTTGGGAATAAAAAGTTACTAAGCTCGGAAGACAGACTCTCAAAATATAAGATTTTTTTCCTTTTTATCTTTCCTTCTTTAATTCTTGTTTTTATTTCATTTTTAATCATCTATTAATCATAGTAATCAATGAACTTAAAGATGATCATTCTTTGAATTCGCATACAAATAATCACCTTTGTTCTTTTCATTGATGTGCAATGAGAAATCAATTGTTAATTATAGAAAGGTTCAAAATTGGGTGCCTACAATTGGCCTTTCTGACTCCAAAATCATCTATTTGAGGTCAATTTCGTTGTTTCATTTCTTTTTTCCTTCCTTTGTGTGCTCCAACAGGTGTTCTAGTTCATTAGTAAAAAATATGATTTTTGGTGGACCAAAAGCCCCAATGTGCACCCACATACTTGTTTTAGTGTCTACCACACAAGTGACAATGAGATCAACCATCTTCCTAATTAAGCAAACATAGAATGTACCAGTCTAAATTAATGTAAAATTAGTATCCTACAACTAGGAACATTTAAGAATAAAGTTTTTAAGAATATTAGGCCTCATAATTATGGTCACATCAAAATCCTATCTCCATTGCTCTTATTCTATGGACTTAATCATGATAATGTATTTTAAAAAATATTCATGATATATAAAACTTAACATTAATTATGATAACAATTTGAATAAGATTTTTTTACAAATAATATGCTAAGACATCAAATCTCACTGGCTTATAGGGCATACTACTAATAATCTCCCACTTGCACTAAATCTAATCACTCATGTATCTTATCTCCATCTTCTCAAGATAAAGATCGAACTACTGTTATGTTAATGCCTTAGTTAGTGCATTTGTTGTATTCTCTGTTGAAGTAACCTTTTGTATGCTCATGTCTTCTCTTCCAATGATTTTTCTAATCAAGCAGAAGCAATCATCAACAAGCATAATGCGTGTCTTACCTTTCTTGATTGTTTCCTTTGCAGTCTTTAACTTGTCAACAAGCTCTGGAAGCGTAGCTTCTATCTTGTTTATGCTATAGTTCATAACAAACTGCGAGAATGAATTTGAAAAAGATTATAGGATCAAGTCATTATATAATTCTTTATCTATACTAAAATTGATTATGTTAAATTGATCAAAATAGTTTATCGATCCTTCAGGCATCCTAGCCCTAAATAGGTCCTTTTATATTTGTAACCTTGCATTGTGACTCTGCTCACCATACAACTCTTGTAGATGAAGTAACATCGCATAGGAATTTTCCATTTTCTCATGTTTCTTTTAAAGCTCATTAGACATCAATGCTACTATGTAGCACCTAGCCTTCATGTCATCCTCTTACCACTTCTCAAAAGTGGTGACCTTTTATTCCAGAGCATTCTCAACGGCAATTATTGGAAGCGATTGATCAAGAATATAGCCAATTTTCTCAGAATTGAGAACAATTCTCAAATTTCTTAGCCAATCTAAGAAATTATGCCCAATCAATCTGTTGGTATCAAGAATTCTAGATAGGGGGTTGAGGTTGGTCATTGGGATCCACAAATCGATAATAGTAGAAAATTAACATTTATTCGATTTTATTATCTACTAATAGATTTAATCTTTAATTATATTGGTTCCTCCTACTATTCTTTTTTAATTCCATAATCCATTGATATGAAATACAAGTGGCCTAATTGGAAGGTCTCTTAGTACGGATTGGGATCTCATTACTAGTTTAAAACAACCTCACATAATAGTTTCTTGGTTATAATAAACTTTAAATGGGTAAATAGAACTTATCAATTATATCTCATGTAATTTCCAACCATTCCCTTGGCCTCTAAAATATATTATCCTCACATAATAGTATTTTGGACAGTATATTCTAGATAAGTCAAACCCACAATTTTCACAACCGTAGGTGATTGAACCAACGAGCCCTCACATAGTAGTTTCTTGGACCCTTTAGTTTCATACCTTGTTATATCATACATTTAGGCATCATGAATCTCCTATAATGTAAGTCCCACATGTCTGCGACAAAACTTACTTAGAATAGTAGATCTCCTATATCCCTCCAATAGTGGAATGTAGGAGTTTAGTTGGTCTTTAGTCTCATCATTTTAATTAAACATACATCACATACATAGCATTCATCATATAGTATGAAATGAAATATGATTTATGGGTGATTATTAATTTTTATGCATGATTCACGTAAGCCATTGAGTGAATCATTGATCTTAATTTAGGGTACCATAATATTATCCACTAATTTCCACATAATAGACTTTGCAATCTTCAAATGGGCCTCCATTTCTTCCTTGTGCACTCGATCATCCTCAAACTTCCATGAAAAATTCTTATATACTCCTATCAAACTTTTCTAACTAATTATGTTACAATAATCAATAAAAAAAATATTGATTCAAAAACAATGGGAGTTACAATAAGAGGGAGATAAAATTTCACAACAAGAGATAAAAGAGAAGCGAGGTATGTAAACCCCATTTAAAATTACATATCCCAAAATATAGAATAAATATTACAACCCATTGAAATAAAACCATGCATTCAATCACATTGAATAATAACCAATCACATAGCTCAATTATATGGTCTTAAGTCCATAATCACCCGTCCTTGAACATGTATAAAATAAAAAATGTAATTTATTATAGTAATGAGCTTACTCTAAGATTGCGTATTCTAATCAAACTATATCTACAAAAAAATTTCTTAATCCTATTCCAAATAGGATTTAAATTTCTTATTCACTAAAATTCATAATTCTAATGCAATGAGGATTTTGGAGTTTCAATTCATAATAAAACTCCAATTTCTTAAAATAATTTTATTTTAAAATTTTTTAAAAAATTATTAATTAATTTAAATAATTTCATTTTAATTAAAATGAGTTTTAATTTTGAAGAAATTTAAAATAATTTCCAAAAATGGGGAAATCTAATTTTCACATCTTGACAATCGACTGCGCCCTTAGACAGTCGACTGTTGAAATTTTCGACTACACCCTTAGACAGTCGACTGTCGAAATTTTCTATCGAATAATTTATGTCAGGTCTTGATGACATAACCGACTATCCTAAGAGGAAGTCGACTGTCCAAAGTTTCTACCCGATTTTTTCTTCATGTCATCGAGGGCACAATCGACTATCAACCCGTGGTAGTTGACTGCCCCTTCGATTTCTATAGATTTTTCACAGTTTTTAACGCAAATTTTCTTCCCAAAACAATTTTCTTTGGATTCAGAATCATATTTTGATCGATTAAATTGTTTATAGTCAATCTTTATTGATTTAATACGCTTGAAAAACAATCTACAATAATTTTAGTATCATCATATGACAATGAACAATTCAAGGACTATTTCTTAAATTCTCTTGACCTATGGTTTCATAAACCCTAATCTAATTTTAGATTATGAATATGCATTCTATTTAATTCAAAGATCAAATCTTCGTCAGTTGTAACAATAAATTACTATATTCTACATAAATCATAAGGATGACTATAATACCACTTGAAGGAAATCGATGTAGAAAACGCAACAAAAATTTAAATTTTTTTATCGATTCCTATTAACCCTAATCACCTTATGATTCACATAGAACATATATTCAACTACAAGAACATACAAGGATAGAATCATTACATTTGATTTGTAAGAGCTTCACCGAATTCCTTGCATTTTTTAATCCACAACAATAAAAAAAAAAAAAACTACGTGATCTCTAAGGTTTAATCTACACAAGGAAAATCTTGAATTATGATTTCTCACTGAATTTGGTTCTATCTTTTGGGAGGAAAAAGAACTAAAATTTGTGGGAGAAACTTATGCGTAGAACTTGTGCTAGCAAAATTCTACACAATAATAAATTATTTATAGTGTTAGGTTTATTTACAATTAATCATTAAATACAAACTAAACCAAGTAGTTGTTTCTTAATTACACATTTCCTTTTTTGTGTATAACCCCTTATGTTCAAATTAATTTGATTGCAAGGTATAACTTTTATGTAATTGTAATTGGAACATTTTTCAATTAATTAGAACTTCTTCTAATTTATTTTTAATCAAATCCCCTTTTGATTCTCCCTTTTTATGAAAATTAATTAATTTTCTATTAAATTAATTTTTAGGGCTTCTATAATCTTGAATGACATCTAGCAACAAATCATGACTACCCAGACAGTACGAATTTGGTTCTAAATCCTTAAACGTTTCTATTATCAATTATTGGTAAATTCAATCCTTCCATCATGCAATATCCCAATTAAGCTAATTAGAGTAATAAATTATTGTCAAACCATTAGCATTAATTATGTGTCTAGATCATAAGAATATAATTCTAATGGTGAAATTAGAAACTCTTTTCTGATTCTCACCTTGCCTTAGCTATGGAACTTCCCGAATTATATCTTAGTTGATCACATAGGAAATTATCTCTTTTTTACATAAGAGTGTGTAGGTACCGCTCTTTTCTATCCATTCATCAGGTTTATTACCCAAGGTCACTCCTTTTAAAGAATGAAGGATATGGAGAGGGTGCAGATTATGTTGAGTAGGCATATGGTAATAAGTGAAACATATCAAGTCTAATACAAACCCTTTATAAGTAGTAAGGAGGCTCCCGTTACGGGTGATCTTTTAATGTATTAGACAAGTAGTTATTGTCATCCGTCTATAAAGCAAGGATAATGGGTAAAGAGTCTCCATTTAAACTTGAAGGGGGTCAAACCCTTTGTCATTGGTTTGCATGAGAGATTCCAAGCTTGAGAGATTTAGGTGCAAGAGAGTGAGGAATTAAATCTTCCTCTCTTACCTAGACCGAATTATAGCCCTTTGTGTTTCAAGGAAAATTATTCAAAATTTTAATTTAAATCTTATTACCATACACTAATAAAGCAAAGAAGCACACATTCAGAAATTATATTCAAACAAGAAGACACCAAATATTAGATTTAAAGTGGTGTTGTAAAATTAAATACATAAAAGAAAAGATACTTTAACCATGAAACAAAGAAATGATCAAAATTATTTGTAATGTGCGGATCAAAAAAAGAATATAGGTTAAATAATGTGAATTTAAATAAGTAAGCTAGACATGTTAGGATTTAATGTGTGAACCAAAAGTACTTTAAGCAAATGGATTCAAATGATTGGATTGAATATGTGGATTAAATTAAGCATGTGCATATTAGAATTGAGCATATGCGGCATGTATACAGAATTGTGTGGTTAGTACTAAGTGTGTGCAAATGTGTGCGAATTAGTAATAATTATGTTTGGATTAGTACCAAGTGTGTGCAAGTGTATGCGGATTAGTACTAAGTGTGTCTAGGTGTGTGCGAATTAGTACCAAGTGTGTCCAGGTGTGTGCGGATTAGTACAGAGTGTGTTCAGGTGTGTGCAAATTACTACAAAGTGTGTATAGGTGTGTGGGGATTAGTACTAAGTGTGTGTAGATTAATACTAAGTGTGTGTGGGTATGTGCGGATGTGTGCGGATGTGTTCAGACTAAAGGATAAATGAACTAAAAACTAAGCATCTGATTAGTTACAAATGAAGAAAGTACATGATCTAGAAGATAGACCAAAGATAGTCCTCATGGCTTCTAAAATAAAAGAACACTAGAAGAACAACAAATTAAAAGAAAGTACATAAACTAGAATATGCACCAAATAGGGTCCGGACCAAAGGGTGTCCTCATGACTTCTAGCATAAAAGAATATGTGAAATAAAGAAGCACACAAAGAAAGCTCATAAGAGAAAAAGGGTATGGACCAAAGGTTATCCTCATGACTTCTAGCGTAAAAGAATATATGAAATAAGAAAGCACATGAAGAAAGTTCATAAGAGAAAAAAGCATGTTGTAGAGACCTAATTTCGTTCCAAAATTTTGAACTGGCCTCATGCATGTTCCTATGATGAATTGTTGATCTCATTTGCGCTTGGATTTGGTAAATTTAGAGGTTTGAATTATATTCTGGATTAGAACCAATTGAAAACCTTTTTTTTTTTCAATCTATTAAGTCCATATTGAGCTTAAGTCAACTGGGCCTTATTTGATTCCATCAACTTCAAGCCCAAAGTCTTCAATTAAATTTTGGCCTAATCCAAAACCCACTAAAGCCCAAACACTTTTCGCCTAAATTCCAAAACTAAGAAGACTTCTAATTTTTGTGGTTGAATTTTCAATTTTACCCTCCACTTCACACCATTTGATTGCTTTCACTCTTTCAAGACAATCTCTATCTCTTTGTGCAACAAAAATACTTTTTTATTTCCCCCTATAATGGCTGACCATGCTAATGGAGGAAGAAGAAATATATTTTTTCTCTTTTTGTTGGTTTTCACTCTTTCCTATGTGTCAAAGTCATTTTTTTAACAAAAAAATTGCACCTTTTCCTTCCTCGTGTGATCGATCATTTAGTGCAAAACTGAGGAAGTTTTCTTCCTCTCTTTTGCCTTAATATTTGCACATTTTTTCTTTTAGTCTTCACCATTTTCTATGTGTCAAAGCCACATTTTACCACTTCAAAAACATTCATCTTTTTCCCTCTATGGCCATCCATATGAGGAAGACTTTCTTCCTCATTTCCCTTTGATTTTATGATAAGATAATGCCATTTCAAGACCTCACTTGTATGCCTCAAAGTTTGTTCTGTATCTCTTGCATGTGACCACCAAAAGTGGAAGTATTATTCCTTTCTTTTCTCTTTGTTAAAACAACTATAACATTTTAAGCATCCACTTTTTTCACCTCAAAAGTTGCTCCATTCTAAGAAGAAAGTCTTTCTCTTCCTTTTAGCCTTGTTAAACAATTCTACTATATCAAATTTTCACCTCAAAAATCATATTTCCTCCACCCATAGTTGGCAATCTAGAGAGGAAAGTGTCTCTTTTTTGTTTTCATTTTAGAATAACTTTTTAAGCCTTCAACTTTTTATATCCACACAAAGAGGAATCTTTTCCTCTTTCTTCTGTGCTTTATTTTCCCATCTTTCCATTTCTAGCTTTCATTTTGTCAAGCCTAAAATACCCCTTTTTTCTCCCTACAAACTGCCACAAGGAGAGGTCTTTCTCCTTCCTTTTGTGATTTGTTAAACCCAAGTTTCTTTTCTAGCTTTCACTTTGTCAAATCTCAAAATCTGCACTTTGTTTTTTTTTTTTCGCATGACCATCCACCAAAGGATGAAGTCTTCCTCCTCATTTTTTGCTTTGTTTACCTCCCATATCACTTCTAGCATTGACCTTTTCAACTTCAAAACTTGTACCTATCTCCCCTTTTTCCTAAATGGCCAATCACACCTTGTTCTCCAATTTATGTTTGTTATTTTTTTTTATTCACTTAAGCTCTCATCCTCCCACTATAAATATCCCCTAATTTGAACACAAATGGTAAGAATAAGAGGATAAACTTTGTGAGAACAATTTCATAAGAAAAGAGAAGAGAAATAATACAACATAAAAGTAAACTTTGTGAGAGAAAAAAATAGAAGAAGAATAGAAACTTTTAATAAAGAAAATTTAGACATCTTTTAATCTTATCTTCTGAAACTTTCTTAAACTTTAAAGAAACATAACAAAGAGATAAAATCAAACACAATAGAGAAAAGAACAAAAGGTGAAACAAAGGAGAAAAACTAGAGAAAGTTCTTCACTAAGTCCATAAGAGCATGCGAATCTCTGAGAATTATCCCTGCATGTGGAAACTTTCCTTAGCAAAAAGGATTTGTTAATCTTCTTTTTGTTTGTAAAGTAAAATTGCTATACTGGATATTCAAGTGGATGTCGAACTTCAACACCAAATGTGAATCCACACTTGTGGCTGTGTGGGTAAAACTTCCAAGTTTACCTCTTCCTTGTTTTCATCTTTCTATTCTTAAAGGTTTGGGTATTTCTTTTGCTAGATTTCTTTGTGTGGAGATCGATCTCTCATTACCTCGGTCAAAAAGGGTTTGGATGGGAATAGGAAAAGATGAAGGCTTTTGGGTAAAATTCATGTACGAAGATAATCATGTTTTCTGCATGCATTGTTCTTTGGAAGGCCACAACATCGAAGAGTGTGGTTTGAGTGATAGACTTATTCCTAGACATAGAGACGGGATGGTCTCGTCCTTAGCTTTGCCACATCCAATTTTAACAAATGTCTTTGCTCCCAGTTCTGGACAGTCTTTACTAGTAACATCTATAACCTCTAGCTTTTAAGCACCAACTATAGTAGCTTATAATATTACATCTTTAGCACATAGAGAAATTACTTTTGATTTTCCTAATACTGTTTCTTGTTTTGCCTAGTGTAGCAAACAGATGAATAAGGAACTGTTTCTTTCAGATGCTCAAAACCTCCTTAATAAAAAAATATCCTATATGGCCCCTTTCAAGTGAAACCGAGACTTGATCCTATAACCACAGTGATGCACCCGGGCTCTAGCAATATTGATTCTTTCCCTATACTGGTCCCAGTTGCTATTTGGGGCCAGTCCATGCTATTGTGATGATTTTCTGCCTAAATAAATATGCAAATAACTATACTAGTTTTACTTGCAAGTGCACAAGGTCAATGGTAGCATAGTGTGCAAGTGCGAGATCATTTCCATAGGGATTGGTGAATTTCAATTTAGAATTAGTTTCTTCAAAGTAAAAAAAAAAAAAAAAAAAACTATTGATTGTGAGTGAATAATATTAATGCGACCATAGGACTATGATATCCACCACTAATTCTACTTTCCCACTAAGTAAGGTGTCAATGCTTTAGCCTTATCATGAATATTTAATGGTTGCTAACCTAAGGGCTTGGCTCACACCTTAGGCGATTGATCTCCTTATGCAACGAGTTAGGCATGGTGTATACTCTAACTCTTTTCTCTCTTAAGGGATTCAGCATAGGTGTATACTGAGTTGTTCCTTAAGAGAGCATGAGGGTTATGGAGATCGGCAACCACACGGGACCTAGGGCTTGTTTCGCTCCCGATTTTCTATGTTGATTAACTCGAGAATCCGGCGTGGATATCTCTTGTTACTAATGTCAAACCTAGGACTCGATCATCCAAATTGATTCGACTAACTTAGCCATACCACATGCATACGTTGATTAGACACACACATATGAGGAATTTAAATACAAACATGCATTAATCAAGTTAAACATTCTAATAAGGCTATAGCAAAGATAATCAATGAAAAAATATATGGAAAAGCATAACTAGGGCTTCAATCGAGCCCTATAAGAGTTTAGTTACACATACTAGTTAAACTAAACATTTTAAACATAATGAAATAAAACTGAAAAATAAAACCGAAGAAGTCTCGGGAGATGAGTCATCAATTCTTCTCCTAAGCTTGCTACTTCGAAACTAGAACAAAAGGTATGGTTTATGTGTTTTACAGGAATATTTATAGGGTCCTTATGGTGTCTTGAAACCCTAATTTCCTATTTAGAATCCGGAGACTTCTTTCTATATCTAACTCTGCCACCTCTGCAGTGATTACGCTCGATTGTATGCGGGATGCGCTCGAGCGCATGTGTGCGCTTGAGCCTTCTTCAAGTGCGCTCGTGTGCTTGTGCGCTCGATCACAAGAGAGGTGCGCTCGAGCGCACCTTGTTGGATGGCAGAACTTGACTTTTGCTCCTAAAAGCTCCAAATTATCATCTTTTTGTCCAAGTCTTGTGAAAAACACGTAAAACACGAAAATGAAGTAGAAACTACTGAAATATATAAATAAAGAGCCTAACAAGCGTAAATTAAGGGGCTTAAATATGACTATTTAAGCACTTATCACACCTCCAAACTTACATATTGCTAGTCCCTTAGCAATACAAAACTAAAGACTATTTTAAAACAAAATTTAAAGATAAATTCATTCCATGATATTAAAAAATTTGGGTTGTGCATAAAACTATGATAACCGTTCATGAGTAAGCTTATAATAAAAACACATTTTTGTTGAAAAATGATTTTCAAAAGCTCATGTTACTTACCTAAGGTTGGCTTAAGGCATCGCAAGTTTGATTTGTGTGTGATGAATTAGCACACATAAGATGGGGCTTCCACATAATTTTAGTGTATAGTGTTTTGGTGCCTAAACCTTTATCGAATTCCTTATCGAAGAGAACAAAAATGGCATAATACTTGCTTCTTTTTCTTTTTCTTTTATCATGTGATCTTTGCCATGTTGATTTCCATCGAGCTTTCTAATTAACCATTGTAACGAGTGTTTAGCCAATGACTCCCAAACCAGATGGTTTCAGAGCATTAGGTGTAAAGACACCCCTAAGGACTTACTAACTCGAGTAAAAAAGGCTATGGAACTAAGAGGTTTTAATGCTTCTAAATGAAATTCCCACCTTTTGACGTGAACACTCAATGCTTACTGAGGCCAAAGGCTCAATTACTCAGTGAAAATTTTTATTATGATCATTAAAGGCTTACTTCCTACCTTTTGACGTGAACACTCACTGCTTACTGAGGTAAGAGGCCCAGTTACTCAGTGGAAAGTTTTTAATGATCATTAGAAGCTTTCGATTTTCTTTTTGCATGATGAACATTTTTCTTTTTTTTCTTATGCCAAAGTGTTCTTTAACAAGTTATCTGATTACAGTTAGGTTATGGAAAAATTTATAAAAGAATTATATGTCATACCCCACACAAATGCATGCTAAATGTGCTCGTGCAATTTTGGATCAAACTCGTGAATTCTTTGGTGCCTTGAGGTAGGTAACTAAACTTTGTAAAATTCCTATTACAAGACTATGTGTTCTAGCTTTTAAGCTTACTAATGAAGTTTTATCATATTTTTAAATTAACCAAAATTTTTGTTACCAAATGAACATGCATTTATCTTTTAAAAAAAAAATGGGACCTAGTGTGTCATGTGTTTCAAGTGTGTACGTAACAGTGTCTCCCACTACCCCCAAACTTAATATACCCATTTTCCCCAATGTGTGTGTTACATGGAAAAATCTGACCTGGGAGATGGAGAACTAGATTGCTTGATTTGCTCGTAACACACCCCCAAACTTGAACTGGATGCACGCACTACGCACCTGACAAAGAAAAAGAAATGTTTTGCCGGAAAACAAGAAATATGTATACTAAACATGTAAATATAAATATAAAGAAAAGAAAAATACTATAATGAAAAGGATATGCTTTGGGGTGCCTCCTATGAGCGCTAAGTTTTACGTCTTCAGCCAGACGAGGTATCGCTCTTACTGCTGGTCTTTAGGCGGTACAGTCGAAAAGGTACTGGTGACTGTGAGTGCGAGAGACAGAAATAGAGAGTGCGATTGAGCGTATAGTGAGGGGAATGTGGAAGTGAGTTTATAACCAACACGTGACTTTCTGCCCCACGTGCGCTCGATCGCATTATGAAGTGCACTCGATCACACTTGTGGCAGAAAGTGCGTACTCAGTGGCCTCAGTACCACTGATCTCAATAGAGGCGCTTGAGCTACATGTTTATCAAAGTCTGAACTACTCAAGCGCCTCTATTGTAGCTGCAACTTTAGTCTTTTGGTAGGGAGTTCTTAAAGCCCACTGCATGTGGCTCAAGTGCTCTTGGTGGTGCTACATAGTCATCAAGACTCAATTGTTCCAGCTTATTCAAATGCAACTTCTTTGTATCACCTGGTGTTGGATGCATAGGATAGACTTCAGGGAGGTACACAGTTTCAAAGATGTCATCAGTAATATCTTCAGATTTTGGCTTAACATCCGAACTTGTGAAGATATGGGTGAGGGTGGCCTCCAATGGATCAGTGTGATGGACCTGAAAAACTTGCTCAACAACACTTTGCATTATACATTCATTAAAACATTCATCATCATTATCATATTGGGGTAATTTCAGTGCATCAAATATCTTAAATTCTATTATCTCACCATTTACCGTCATACTTACAATACTTTTTTTCACATTAATGATTGTATCAACAGTTCTCATAAAGGGTCTTCTTAAGATGATGGGCAGAGGTAATAGCATAGGACATTCTTCTATATCTAACACAATGAAGTCGGCAGGCAAAATAAACTCACCTAGTTTTACCAAGACATCCTCAAGTATACCTCTACGTCTTTTGATGCTTCTATCTGCCAATTGCAAAGTGATGGAGGTTTGTTGAAGCTCCTCCAAACCTAGCTTTTCAACTACTATGTATGGTAGCAAATTGACACTTGCTCCTAGATCCAATAGTGCACGCTAAAAAAACTGGTCACTTATCTTGCAAGGAAGAGTAAAACTACCTGGATCTTGTAGCTTTGGTGGTAGTTTTCTTAATAATACCGCACTTACCTCTTCAGTTAGAGACACTGTTTCATGCTCCCGAAACTTTCTTTTATTAGTGCAACAATCTTCTAAAAATTTAGCATAAGCAGGAATTTGTTTAATTGCCTCTAATAAGGGAATGTTAATTTCTACTTTGCTCAAAGTTTCAAAAATATCAAACAATTTATCTTTCTTTGGCTTCACTAACCTTTAAGGGAAATGAGGTGCATTCCACTTCTCTATTTCACTTACCTTTGATGTAGACACTTTATCTGGAGACGCTCGTGCAGGCTCATCAGCTCCTATGGTCTTCCCATTTCTGTGAGTTGTCACGGTATTCAGTTGCTGATGTCCTCGTGGGTTAGGTATTGGTTGGGCTGGAAGCTCACCTTGCTTTCTTCCACTCAGTTCCTTAGCCAGTTACCCCATTTGTACTTCAAGTCTTTGAATTGCTTGCTCATGTGTTGCAGTGGTTTGTCTTTGCTGAGTCATGAACTGATCTTGTGATGTTATCAATTGCCTTACCATACTCTCTAGGTCATTCTTCTTTGACTCTTGAACTGGTTGGGTTGCTTGGTGGAAGTTCTTTTATTGCCCCTGAAGGTTTAAGGCATTTTGATTGTTGCTTCATGATAGGTTGGGGTGGTTCCGCCATCCAGGGTTATAGGTATTTGCATATGTACTATTTAGTCCCCAATAGTTCGCTTGCTCGGGATCTGTAGATGAATATAAATGACAAGTCTCAGTAGTGTGATCAAATTGAGAACATAAAGCACATACCTCGCGTTGTGTGGCTTGTGGACTCGGTGAGGCATTCTGAGCAGTCATGGCTTTTACAAGCATATCTAGCTTCCTTTCCATAGCAGTTATCTGAGTCAGAATTCCACCAATTAAGTTAACTTCATACATGCTTTTTCTCTTTACTCCTTGTCTCCCTCTGGATGAGAATTGTTGGGTGTGCTCACTCAATGTCTCAAACAGCTTCATGGCTTCCTCACTGCTCTTCTTCATCAGCACACCTCCATAACCTGAATCAGTAATACCTTTATTCATGTCATTTAGACCTTCATAAAAGGCCAGTACCAGCTCATCTTGAGGTAGGTTGTGATGTGGAAATTTGTGAAGCAGTTCATTAAAGTGTCCCCATACTTCAAAGAAAAGGTCTCCATCCCTCTGTTGGAAGGACTGGATCTCTTTCCTTATTTGTCTTGTCTTCTGGGCTGGAAAAAACTTCCTTAGGAACTTGCTGGCCAACTCCCAAGTGTGGATAGAAACTGCAGGCAATGAATTGTACCATAGTTTAGCATTATCTTTTAAGGAAAAAGGGAAAAGAATTAACCTTATTCCTTCTTGGTCTAGGCCTTGGATATGTTGGAACTTGCAGAGATCGAAGAACTCCCAGAGGTGCAAGTGTGGATCCACATTAGGTGTAGCTCTAAAGTGAATCAGTGCACTGAGTATTTACGGAGATATGTAGTAATTTCCTTCCACCTCAGGTTGATACACAATGCATGAGGGCTAGTCGATGTTCCTTAGGATGAAGGATTGCTTCATCGGCCATCGCTCAGGTGGTTGTTGATTTTCGATCTGTTCAGCCATTGGTACTTCATTCTCGAGTTCTTCTTCGTTCTCCTCAAAGTTGTTTCTAAGCTTTTGTCGGATGGTCTGCTCAAGCTCGGTACCGAGGGGTAAGAATGTTGGATGTCTGGATCGAAGCCCGTGCATGAATTAGGTAAAACAACTTTAGTGTAGCCGTTCAGCATTGCTGCTCGGGCAACTTCTGCCTCAAATGCGCTCAATCGCACAAAAGAGTGCGCTCGATCGTGGCAATGCGCTCGATCATACTTCAGGAGGGCGCTCGATTGCAGTGCACAGATCACTCTACTGCTGTACCTGAAACAAAACAGAATCGAAAAGAAGAAATAAATTAAGGTTTGGATGAAATAAAATAAAAATGAACGAAAAACAGAAACTTAGAATTTTTTTTTTAGATTTTTGATAAAATAAAAAAATAAAATAAAATAAAACTAAAGAAAATAATTCTAACAAGAAATTTAGTGCAACCCTCGGCAACGATACCAAAAACTTGTTGTGACGATTTTCTACCTAAATAAATATGCAAATAACTATACTAGTTTTACTTGCAAGTGCACAAGGTCAATAGTAGCATAGTGTGCAAGTGCGAGATCATTTCCATAGGGATTGGTGAATTTCAATTTAGAATTAGTTTCTTCAAAGTAAAAAAAAAAACTATTGATTGTGAGTGAATAATATTAATGCGACCATAGGACTATGATATCCACCACTAATTATACTTTCCCACTAAGTAAGGTGTCAATGCTCTAGCCTTATCATGAATATTTAATGGTTGCTAACCTAAGGGCTTGGCTCACACCTTAGGTGATTGATCTCCTTATGCAACGAGTTAGGCATAGTGTATACTCTAACTTTTTTCTCTCTTAAGGGATTCAACATGGGTGTATACTGAGTTGTTCCTTAAGAGAGCATGAGGGCTGTGGAGATCGACAACCACACGGGACCTAAGGCTTGGTCCGCTTCCAGTTTCCCATGTTGATTAACCTGAGAATCCGATGTGGATATCTCTTGTTACTAATGTCAAACCCAAGACTCGGTCATCCAAATTGATTCGACTAACTTATCCATACCACATGCATACGTTGAACAGACACACACATATGAGGAATATAAATACAACAGGCATTAATCAAGTTAAACATTCTAACAAGGCTATAACAAAGATGATCAATGAATAAACATGTGGAAAAGCATAACTAGGGCTTCAATCGAGCCTATAAGAGTTTAGTTACACATGCTAGTTAAACTAAACATTCTAAACATAATGAAATAAAACAGAAAAATAAAATCGAAGAAATCTCGGGAGACGAATCGTCAATTCCTCTCCTAAGCTTGCTACTTTGAAACTAGAACAAAAGATCTGGTTTATGTGTTTTACAAGGCTATTTATAGGGTCCTTATGGTGTACCAAAACCCTAATTTCCTATTTGGAATCCGGAGACTTCTTTACATATCCGGCTCTGCCACCTCTGCAGTGATTGCGCTCGATTGTATGCGGGATGCTCGAGCCTTCTTCAAGTGCGCTCGTATGATTTTGCGCTTGATCACAAGGGAGGTGCGCTTGAGCGCACCTTGCTAGATGGTAAAACTCGACTTTTGCTCCTAAAAGCTTCAAATTATCATCTTTTTGTCCAAGTCCTGTGAAAAACACATAAAACTCGAAAATGAAACAGAAACTACTTAAATATATAAATAAAGAGCCTAACAAGCGTAAACTAAGGGGTTTAAATATGACTATTTAAGTACTTATCACATGTTGGTTGAGCACATCCGGTCCTCCTAAACAGAACTCGAAACTAATCTTGATGATCAGGTCAGTCTAGTTTTGTTGGATCATTGCCTTGCCCAAATGAAGCTTCATTATTTGAGAAATACGAAAGACATAGAGACCTATGTTGCCCTTGATTACCCATTTCCCAATGGACTTTGATCGTCTAATAGAGCTCTAGATGAAAACTACTAAGGGAGTTTTGAGCTAGGTACTAGTGATGACTTAAAATTTTTTCTGAAAAATATTACGAAACGACTTACTAAAAAGGGTTTAATCCCAACTGAAATAGTGCCTAAAATGTCTTAAAAAGGTCGAGGTAAGAGTAATACTTTTCATAATTCTCTCCCCCCCCATGTCTGATTAATGATTAGTACGATTATTTGGAATATTGAAGGGGTGGGTGGCTAGAAAAAACTTTTTTTTTTTTATGAATGATCATAAAAGAAAATAAACCTTTTTTTGGTTGTTTTTCTTGAACCTAAGCATAATATTTTTTGGGTGGGGGTAGCCCAATTTGCTACGAAGCTTAAATTTTTGAATTTTACTCATGGTAGCTTTATTAACAAGTCTATTTAGGTGTTATGGAACAATTCTCTCTAGTTGTTGATATTTTAAAAATTACAGACCAATTCATCATAGTTCGTATGCAACTTATTGCCTCTTCTCTTACATGCTATTGTTCTTTTGTTTATGCAAAGTAGGAGCAACGACAAGTATGGACAAATTTAGGGGTTTTCATATATGTGATTCAATGGCTTTGGTTTGTTAGAAGGGACATCAACGTGGTAAGGAACCCTTGAGAAAAGTGTGGTATTTCTCTTATTGATTAACATGCAGTTAGTGAGTTCACCGGTTTTGTTGATCAAAATGGTCTTTTAGATCCCAGCTTTGAAGGAAATATCTTACTTGGTCAAATGATCAACCTGAACAATCATGGTGTTGGTGCCAATTGGATTGGGTTCTTGTCAATAGTGAGTTCATAGGAACTTTTCCTCTTTCTAAAGTCTTTTATCAACCCTGAATGTACTCAGATCATGCAGCCTTGACGTTTTCGACCCTACAGGTGATTTCGTCCCCTAAACCTTTTCGATTTTTTAAAGTATGGAAAAAGCATATTTCATTCCATGATTTTGTTTTACATTGCTGGAATATAGATTGTCACAGTCTTCCCATGACTATTTTACACCAAAAATTAAAGTACCTCCGTAAGCACTTACGTGAATTGAATTGGTTAGTTTTTGGTATTGTCTTGAGGAAGATAAATCATGCCCAAGTAAAAGTAATTCGGGCATAGTGTTTATTACAAAATGATTTTTTTGCTGATCATGTGGATGATTTGAGTTAGGCAAAATCTTTGTTTGATCATTAGCTTAATGTGGAAGAATCTATGCTTCGGGATAAATATTGCATTAAATGGCTTCAAGTGGGTGATCGTAACACACAATTTTTTTAGGCTCCCTTGAAAGAAAGGGCTATGGGCAGTAAATTCAAACTAAAGAAGGAAGATGATACTTGGACTATTGATGATAAAGTCCTAAAAGATGTCGCGTGTTCATATTTTAAATAGTTGTTCACTACTTTTTCTCTGAGGGTTCTGCCGGATAGTCTTCTTGATTGTGTTCAATCAATTATCACGGAAGTGAAAAATTTTGAGCTGGATAAAATTCCTTCTAAAGATGAGATTTTTCAAGCTATGTGTGTTTTGGATCTGAATAGTGCTCTTGGGGTGGACAGGTTCACCGGGCACTTCTTTCTGTAGTGTTGGGATATTATTAAATCTGATGTTGTTGTAGTAATCTAGAATTTTTTTAAAGATGGGGCACTTCCTCGATCATTCACTGCAACTAATTTGGTGTTTTTACCGAAGATTAATAATCCTGAACTTTTCACGGAGTTAAGGCCTATTAGTTTATGTACTTTTATGTACAAAATTATTTCTTGGGTCCTCATTGCTAGATTAGTTCCTCTCCTTCCCTTGCTACTGTCTCCAGAGCAATCGGGTTTTGTCCCTAAGCACAGTATACATGAAAAAATTGCTTTCGCTGATAAACTTATCCAAGTTAATGATAAAAATAAGTTCCTGGCTCTAATATGGTCTTTAAGATTGACATGTTTAAGTCATATGATCATTTAGAGTGAAGTTTTTTGCTAAACACGCTGTGGATGTTTAGTTTTAGTGAAAACTGGTGTGACCTAATTTTTTGCTACTTATCTAATGTATGGTACACAATGTCTTTGAATGGGGATCAACATGGTTTCTTCCAATCTTCTAGGGGGTTCGACAAGGTGATCATCTTTATCCCCTCTTATTTATTCTTACATAAGATGTCGTATCTAGGAAACCGAATAGGAAGTTTGATGAAGGCATGATTGCACGATACAAAGTCTCTGGTCCAGCGATTAGCATTTCACATTTATTATACGCCGATGATATTTTAATTTTTTTGAATGGTTGTAAATCTTTAGTGGATGCATGTAATGATCTTCTTCATGAGTATTAGGTAGTCACCGGCCAACGCATCAATTAGAATAAGAGCTCTTTTATTGGTAGTACCAAATGGAGTTCTGTTCATGTAGCAATGATGAAAAGATGGACTAGTTTTCTTCGGTTTTTTTACCAATTCATTATCTTAAAGTGCCTTTATTTCGTGGTAATACGGTGGGGAAATATTTTATTTATTTGGAGTAAAAAATCTGTAAACGGTTGGGCATGTGGAAAGCTAAGTTTTTATCTTTAGGAGGTAAAATTACTTTAATTAAAAGCATTCTAACTTCTATTCCCATTCATACTTTAACCGTAATATCGATTCCAAAAGGTTTCCTCTAGGGTTTAGAAAAGTTTTTTTTCAACTTTTTTGTAGAATAACCATGAAAAGGAAAGGAAACATTGGGTGGCTTAGAGCATTATTTGTAAGCCTGTGAGAGAAGGTGGGTTGGGTTTTTTGACTTTACAAGAAGAGATGGCTTCTTTGCAAGGTAAACTTGTATGGGATACTTTAAAGAATATTTCTCTTTGAGCTGCTTTTATGCAAAAAAACATGTAGAGATTTTAACTTCGTTAAAATTTCCTTGGAATTCCTCTTATTGCTAGCGCATGATTGTTCCCCATATTAAGAGCTTTTGGAGTATTCTTGGTGGGTAGTTTTTCGGGGTGACATCAAATTTTGGTGTGATAAATGGAATCATTTATAGTTTCCAAGGGATGTTCCTTTTAAAGAGTGTTCTATGGCTAAAATTGTTCAGGATTTGGACAAATTACAACAAGTTTTAGATCAGTTCTTGGAGCTCAAAACTGAAATTAATTAGCTTCACTTTATTGATAGGCTTGATATTTTGGTCTAAGAATTAGACTCTTAAGGATAGTTTACCTCAAAGAGTTATTAGGAGCTTCTAAGAGTAAAAGGCACTTTTTAAAATGGCATAGCAAAATTTGGAAATTATTCAAAGGTACTATGCCAGTAGATAATATAGTTCAAAAACTTGGGTTGCATTTGGTGTCCAAGTGTGTTTGTTGCAATCATCCTAAGATCGAGTCCATTGTTTATTTGTTCAAAGGAGGGGAAACTGCACATCGGGTTTGGGGTTTCTTTGGGATCCAATTATATGCTCATTTTCTGAATACTTTCGAAAATTTATTGAAGTTTTGGTTCCATCAGTCTAGTTTCCATTCACAATTGGGCTTTACAAAAATCATGGTGTTTATGCTTATTTGTTGGGAGTTGTGGCACGTAATAATTTAGTTTTTTAGGGTTCTCCCATGAAGGCCGCAAGTATTGTTGTAAAGGTGATGTCCACTATCCATGAACTAAATAATCTATTTATCCCAAAACAGGTTTTACGTTTTGGTGAAAGGCTTGGTCTTCAGACTTTGTCCATTCGTATCTCCAACCTGATGTTGTTAAAAGGTGAAAGGTTAAAATGGATACCCCCTTACTATGGTTATGTTAAACTCAATTGTAATGGCTCTTTAGTACACAATTGATGGGCTGGTGGAGGCATTACACGGGGTAAGAATCATTTTATTATTGCAGCATTTTCTTACTATTTTGGTCTTTGTACTAATATGTAGGCGAAGGCAAGGGCAATGCTCAAGGGTCTAAAGTTAGCTCATAAACATCATATATATCTAGGTACATTACATTGAATTCGATTTCCATATTGTTAGGAAATCACCCTCTTGATGCCCAGGTGTAGATCTTCCAAACATCCAAGTCTAGAATGACTTGTAATGATCAGAAACAAAAACAAAAATCAAAGAAAAGAAAGAACACAAGCAATTTGTTTTCGAGGTTTGGCAATAGCCTACATCCCCGTGAGTTCCTCCAAACTCTCTACACTAAATCAATGAGTTCTTTACAAATACAACAACACCTCTTCAAGAATCTCAAGTTCTTGAGTAACGAAAGAAGAGAAAACAAAAAGTGATAAGGAACTATTACAAAGCCCTTCTCCCCAATCTATACTACTCTCTGTTGTTATTTGTCTAAGGTTCAAGCAGGTTCATCCTTGGTTTAAAATTGGTTAAAGTCCAAACCAATTGTGGTATATCAAAGTTTAGCAAGTTAGAAGGTTGCACACATGTGTGTACATCAATTTGGAGCATGGGAAGACCACGCCCACTAGTGTGCACACTTCTGCACCTAGACAGAAACTAGTGTGCACAGCAACTGAAGCAGGAAGGCACAACCCCAGTGTGCGGTGCGCCATGCACACCAGGTGGTGCGCCTTCCAGAGAGCTATGTTCTAGGACCAAGTGAGGGGCGCGCCGTGCAGCAGGCAGTGGCGCACCATCCAGAAGCTACCCCAGCAAGCCCTGCCCTAGCGATGCACCGCACCCTGCTGAGCGGCGCACCGCTAGGCACACTCCTTTGCAAGCATGTAGGAGGCTTCAAGGCGCTCCAAGACCAGTGTGCACAAGGCTAAAATGCACAGCATAACTTGGAGTCTTATGAAGGGCTAGGATTTCAAGGAAATTAAGATCAAAAGGGGTAAGATGGATTCACAAGATTGTCCAAGAAATGAAAGGCTATAGAAGGGGTTCTCAAGCCTCACTTTTAAGAAGAAGCATTATGAGATTGATGTGACATTGTTAGATCAATTGTAAACACTTAGAGAGAATTGTGTAAGAGTGACTAACACAAGAGGGACTCTTTGTTAAGCTAGTTGTAAACAAGAGAGAGTAGTATAGAGAGTGAGTTGTAATCTTCTTTCTTTTCTTCTTGTTTCTTCAAGACCATTGTGGGTTCTTGAAGGGGATTACTGTAACTTTGTAAAAACCATTGATTAGTGCAGAGAGTTCGGAGGAACTCACAGGGACATAGGCACATTGTCGAACCTCGACAACAATTGCTTGTCTTCTTTTCTTTCTTTAATTTTCTGTTCTTGTGTTCGATTGCTGAAATTCTTTCTACAAGTCACTCAAGACTTGGGTGTTTGGAAGATCACCACCTGGGCATCTTACTTAGTTGATTTCCAATAGTGGTATCAGAGCTTTGGTCAGTAGAATCAGAGTTGCACAGCTGGTTATCGAAGCAAGAAGTAGAAGGTACGGAGCCAAGACTCCAAGAATGAAAGATTAACTTCTTGGGTGATTCAAGAACGGTGTAAAGATCAAGATCCGGTCGTGTTCTTGAAAGTTGATTCAAGAATGGTGTTAATATTCATCTTTGATCTATGTTCTTGAGGTTGAAGAAAGCATTTGTGGGTAGTGCATAAATCTGGGATTTTTTCTGCAAAAGATGGCTTCAAATTTCTGTGTAGAGAAGTTTGATGGAAAGGGAGACTTTGCTCTTTGGAAGCTGAAGATCAAGGCGGTTCTAATGCAACAGAAAGTGGACTTGGCTATCGAAGAAGATGATGCTTTTCCAGCAAGTGTCATGGAGGACCAGTGGACCGAGATGAAGAAGATGGCTTACAGCACCATTTTCTTGCACATGTCGGATAGTGTCACAAGGGAGTACGGTGACTCGAAGGATCCTACTGTCATATGGAAGAAACTAGATGAGTTGTTTCTTACCAAAAGTCTCCCTAACAAAATTTATCTTCTTAAAAGAATCTTTGCTTTTAAAATGGATCATAGTAAAGAGTTGCAAGATAATCTTGATGTCTTTAATAAGCTAGTTCAAGATTTGAATAGCTGTAGCATTATTTTTCCAGATGAACAATTGGCTATCATTTTATTAAATTCTCTTCCTGATTGCTTTGATAACTTGATTAATTCCATTGAATATGGAAGGGATGCTTTGACAAAGAAGATTATGATCAATTCCATAAGGGCACATGATTTCAAGGCCAATATGAAGGAGACATCAAGTGATGAAGGGCTGTTCATAAGAGGAAGGCCAGTAACTAGAAATGGAAGTAGCAACCATGGCAACTACCTAGAGAAATCAAGAGGTAGAGGGCAGAACCATAGGAGATCTCATTCCAAGACAAGACTTGGAGGAGGAAGGAGATGCTTCTACTGTAACAAGCAGGGCCATTTCAAGAAAGATTACAAGAAGATGATATGGGATGAGAGGAGAAGCCATACCAACAATGGAGAGGCTTCAGTTACCAAGGGAGAATAGCAAGATAATGTTCTTGTTGTGTGCTCAAATGTGAGCATGAGGCAAGGCAGTGGAAAGTGGATTCTGGATTCTTGGTGCACTTACCATATATACCCTTACAAAGAATGGTTCAAGAATTTCAAGGAGGTCAATGATGGAAGGGTCTTCTTGGGGAATGAAAATTCTTTCCAAGTGAGAGGGATTGCAGACATCCAATTGAGGATGTTTGATGGAGTCACAAGGCTGTTGCGAAATGTAAGATATCTTCCAGATTTGAAGAGGAACTTGATCTCATTGGGGCAGCTGGATTCCATGGGGTATAAATGCAAAGTAGAGGGAGGAAAAATCAAAGTGGCCAAGGGATCTTTGGTAGTGATCAAGGCAGCAAGAAACGATGGACTCTATGAGATGATCGGAGAAACAGAAACCAATGATCAAGCAGCAAGCTTGATGGCTGAGATGGACAAGGCAGACCTTTGGCACACTCACTTGGGACATATGATCGAAAAGGGCCGGCAAGTGCTTAGCAAAGAAGGTCTACTTGATGGTGACAAAGTAGAAAAACTGGATTTCTGTGAGAGTTGCATTCTTGGGAAGCAACACCGGGTCAGCTTCAACACCGGAGTGCACAAGTCCAAAGGGATTCTTGATTACATTCATTCGGATCTTTGGGGATCAGCAAGAACACCAACACAGGGAGGTAACTTTTACTTTCTGCCTTTAATTGATGATTATTCAAGAAGAGTGTGGTGCTTAGGAATAAATCTCATGCCTTGAATAAATTTGTTGTATGGAAGAAGTTGCTGGAAACTCAAACGGGTAGGGTAGTTAAGGCTTTACGAACCGATAATGGCTTAGAATTTTGCAATAATGATTTTGATAAATTCTGTGAATTAAATGGCATTCTAAGGCATAGGACGGTTGTAAAAACACCCCAGCGGCAAAACGGAGTTGCTAAAAGAATGAATAGAACTCTTATGGAGAAGGTTAGGTGCATGTTAATAGGATCCGGGTTACCAAAATATTTTTGGGGAGGAGCTGTGGCTACAGCTGCATACTTGATAAATAGATCACTCTCTAGAGCTTTAGAGCTCAAGATTCCTATGGAAATGTGGAGTGGAAAGCCCCCTGTTTTAAACAACCTTAGGACTTTTGGTTGTGCTGCGTATGCACATCAAAAGGAGGATAAACTTGGCCCTAGATCTAGAAAATGTGTATTTCTAGGATATGGTGATAGGGTTAAGGGATATAGGTTGTAGTCCTTAGAAAAGAAAGGCATGAAACTGATTATAAGTAGGGATGTTATCTTTAATGAATTATTATTTCCCTACTTGGAGAAAACTAACCCTGCAGGGGCTAGTGAGCAAACCAGTCCAGAAATTGTTGAGCATCGCATCAAGGAACACTCGGTTCAGGTAGAGTAGAGGAGCCAAGAGGGTTCAGACTAGGTAGAGCCCTTAGATGAAGGCCAAGCTCAAGAAACTCAAGAAGGAGAGGTTGAACAAGAAGAGGTTAATGCAGTAAATAACTATGAGTTCATAAGAGACTGGGGAAGGAGAGTAGTTAGACCACCCTTGAGATATGGGTTTGCAAATGTTAATGTAGTAGCTCCTTGGAGAAAAGGAGAGGTTGAACCAGAAACTTACATGGATGCCATGGAGTGTAAAGATTCATCAAAGTAGCAGCTAGGTATGGAGGAAGAAATGGATTCTTTGATGAAGAACAACTTTTGGGAGCTGGTGCCTAAACCAGAAAAACAAAGTGTGGTGGATTGTAGATAGCTCTACAAGATCAAAGAAGGGAATACTCTAGGGGATGAAGTCCGGTATAAAGTTAGGTTGGTGGTGAAAGGGTTCACACAAAAAGAAGGCATAGATTTCACTGAAATCTTCTCACCGGTTGTAAAGTACAAGACGATTCGGATAGTGTTAGCATTGGTGGTCCAATTTGATTGGGAAATTGAGCAAATGGATGTGAAGACTGCATTCTTGCATGGAGAGCTTGATGAGACCATTTTCATGAGGCAACCTGAAGGCTATGAGGAAGGAAGGCAGGGAGAGCTAGAATGCAAATTGAAGAAGTCTCTCTATGGCCTGAAGCAATCACCTCGGCAATGGAACAAGAGGTTTGATTCCTTTGTAATCAGCTTGGGTTTCATGAGGAGCTACTATGATTATTGCTTGTACTATAAGGGGTAGAAAGTTGAGAAGATGGTGATCATCCTTATTTATGTTGATGACATATTGCTGGTTGGGAGCAGCATGGAGAGGATAAAGAAATTAAAGGCTCAACTCAGTAAGGAGTTTGAGATGAAGGATCCTGGTTATGCAAAGAAGATCCTTGGGATGTGTATCAATCGGGAAAGGGAGAAAAACAGATTGAAGATCTCCCAAACTTCATACATAGAGAAAATGATATCTAAATTCTCTATGGAAGATAGCAAACCAGTTAAGGTTCCCCTTGTTGGTCATTTCAAGTTCTCCAGCGATCAATGTCCAAGATCGGAGGTGGAGAAGAAGGAAATGGAGAAAGTGCCCTATTCTAGTGCGGTTGGTTCAATTATGTACACCATGGTGAGCACTAGACTGTACATTGCTCATGCAATGAGTGTTCTCAGCAAGTTTATAAGTAATCTCGAAAAAGAGCATTGGCTTGGGATGAAGTGGTTGCTGAGGTATTTGAAGGGAAGCCCAGAGGTAGGGCTGGTATATGAGAAGAGGAGTAATGTAATCTGCCTTGAGGGGTTTGCTAATTCGGACTATAGAACAGACAGGGATAAAAGGAGATCAATTACCTCCTATTTCTTTAACTTAAATGGATGTTGTGTAAGTTGGAAGGCTCAGTTATAGCAAGTGGTAGCACTCTCAACAACCGAGGCTGAATACATAGCAGCTACGGAGGCCATTAAAGAAGCTATGTGGTGCAAAGGGTTGCTTGAAGAGTTGAAGGTACTGGATGACCAGGTTGTGGTATTTTCAGATAGTTAAAGTGCCTTGTACTTGTGTAAAAACCCAGTGTTCCATGAGAGGACGAAGCATATGGATGTTCGGTATCATTTGATTCGGGAAAATGTTACGAAAAGATGCATCCATGTGGACAAGGTTGCCACGGAAGAAAATCCTGCTGACTTGGGTACTAAAGTTATACCTCTAAATAAGTTCAATCATTGCCTTGAATTAATTAGGATTGGAGTTAGTTGATTGGAGACTCTAGATGAGTTTGGATCCGGAAGCTTTCTGCACAATGGTTCAGGTTTTTTGAACACTTAGACAAAGGTAGAGATTGTTGTTATTTGTCTAAGGTTCAAGTAGGTTTATCCTTGGTTTAAAATTGGTTAAAGTCCAAACCAATTATGGCATATCAAATTTCAGCAAGTTAGAAGGTTGCACACATGTGTGTGCATCAATTTGGAGCATGGGAAGACCACGCGCACTAGTGTGCACTCTTCTACACCTAGGCCGAAACTAGTGTGCACAGCAACTGAAGCAGGAAGGCACATCCCCAGTGTGCGGTGCACCACGCACACCAGACAATGCACCTTCCAGAGAGCTATATTCTAGGACCAGGTGAGGGGTATGCTGCATAGCAGGTAGTGGCGCATCATCAAGAAGCTACCCCAGCACGCCCTGTCCTAGCGGCGCACCGCACCCTGCTGAGCGGTGCACCGCTAGGCACACTCCTTTGCAAGCATGTAGGAGGCTTCAAGGCACTCCAAGACTAGTGCACACAGGGCCAAAATGCACAGCATAACTTGGAGTCTTATAAAGGGCTAGGATTTCAAGGAAATCAAGATCAAAGAGGTAAGATTGATTCACAAGATTGTCCAAGAAATGAAAGGCTATAAAAGGGGTTCTCAAGTCTCACTTTTAAGAATAAGCATTATGAGATTGATGTGACATTGTGAGATCAATTGTAAACACTTAGAGAGAATTGTGTAAGAGTGAAAAACACAAGAGGGACTCTTTGTTAGGCTAGTTGTAAACAAGAGAGAGTAGTATAGAGAGTAAGTTGTAATCTCCTTTCTTTTCTTCTTGTTTCTTCAAGACCATTGTGGGTTCTTGAAGAGGATTGCTGTAACTTTGTAAGAACCATTGATTAGTGCAGAGAGTTTGGAGGAACTCATGGGGACGTAGGCACATTGCCGAACCTCGACAACAATTGCTTGTCTTATTTTCTTTCTTTGATTTTCTGTTCTTGTGTTCGATTGCTGAAATTCTTTCTACAAGTCACTCAAGACTTGGGTGTTTGGAAGATCACCACCTGGGCATCTTACTTAGGTGATTTCCAACACTCTCTCTCTAAACAACCAGCCTCTCTTTGAGATTTATTCTGGTGCTTCTCTTGTGTTTTGTGTCTTTGCACTCTCACACTTGCACTTGAATTCTCTTGTATGATGATCACTTGTATGTCACACCTTTTTTGAGATTAAAGCTAGGTGACCCTTTATATAGTGCACCACTTCTTGAGCCAATCTTTGAAGTCAATCTCCACCCTTAGATCTTGAGGACCAATCAGTCATAGCCCTTTAACAATCCTTAGTGATCCTGTACGTTTTGATCATGCCTCACACACCATTTGAAATGTGATAAGAGCCATAAAAAGCTTCTCAATGATGTTTAATTGTTCGCATTTTATGATTCTTCTCGATCTTTATTGCACTTTTATGTGTTGATAACTCTTAAGTAATATTATTGGACTACTAACTTATTTCAGTGCATTTTTAGGTATTTTGAGCCCAAAGAGAAGAAGAAGCGATTGTTTTTTAAAAGCACCAAGGTTCCATGCACGACGAAGCAGAGGAGTGATTGCAAAGCATGAAGAAAATCAAGCTCAGCCCAACACTGTGGTGCCCAAAAACTCCCATATGGTGCCCCTTAGCCAGCACCGCGGTGCCCCTCAACCAGCACCGCAGTGCCCAGAAGCTCGCCCAACCAAGTTTATGCCTAGTAATGCGGTGCTCCTCAAGCAGCACCGCAGCACGCATACGGGATCACATCTTCGAGTTAGACTTTAATTAGGGTTTTAAACATTAGATTAAAACCCAAGAACACCCCTTAGACCCTTGTACTATAAATAGGACACTTAGGGCTTAAGAGAGGTATCTTGGTTGTGGAGAAAAACCCAGAAATAAAGGCAACAGCTCTCATCCACAAAAGCGTTTAGCTATGAACACCATGGCTAACTAACTTCCAAGCAAGGCAAATAGATGAATCCATAGGTGTAGTTGTTCTTATCTTCCCTTATTTGATTCAGTTGTAATAAGAACTTATTGTCATACATTGTCATGATTTACTTTTTTATCTAATTATAAGATCTTATCTATTCTGGTGATTGTATCTTTTTCCTTGATATAAATTTAGTCATACTTTTCTTATGTCAAGATTGTTTGGGTATAATTGAGTCTGGTAGATCTAGCCTTTAGGTTTGTCCATTACTGCAATATTGTCGACAAGGATAAATTGTCGTTTCTTGATAAACCTATAAGATAGATCATATGTGCATAAATCGAAGAAGTATTTCATAACAATCATATTAGGGTTTATATATGTGCTCACTGAATACTTGCCGGTTTCATGTTTAGGATGTGAAACTTGCAACCGAGATAAAAATAACTTAATCAAGTTAGGGATAGGACAAAAAACCTAGGGAGGATTCCCGGATCCTTGTTGTCTCCCCATTATATTTTACAATCTATTTTACACAATCACTTTATTACCAAAAGTTCATATTTTCTCACTTAAGTCTTTATCGTTTGTGTTATGGTTCACACCTTCTTTTATATTTAGCTTGATTCCCTGTGGAATCGACACCCCAAAGTCATGCTACAACTACCGCATTACTCTTTGGGCATAATCAAATTTTGGCACCGTTGCTGGACAAACGCACTTACTTACAAGAAGATTGTCAACCCTAAACCAAACGGTACTATTGTTCTCTTCTTTAAATTTTTAATTTTTGTTTTTACTTATCACTCGTAAGATTCAGTTGGTGTATGCTTAGACCGAGAGATTCGTGAGGGAGATTCATTAAGGGACCCGAATTAGAAATACCTTTCCCTTCCACGTCCGTTAGTGAGACCTCGCCTAGATCAAACCCTAGTGTACACCCAACAGAAAATATAGAAAATTTTGTTAACATAGCTAAAAACCTTAATGAAAATGTTGCTAGGACACTTAGAGATTACCTACATCCTAGTCGGACAGCCACACCATTATGCATGATGTTTCCAGCCAACACTCGCCATCAAAATTTTAAAACAGGGATGATACAATTACTCCCTACTTTTCATGACTTGGAAAACGAAAACCTGTATGTGCACATTAGAGATTTTGAGAAAGTAGTTGCGACTTTTCATAGTCAAGATGCAACTGATGATATCGTGAGACTTAAGTTTTTTTCTTTCTCCTTGAAGGATAAAGATAAGAGTTGGTTATACTCATTAAGACCACGATCAATTGGATCATGGAATGAGATGACCCAAGTCTTTTTTAACAAGTACTACCCTCAACATAAGACTAATGCATTAAAAAGACAAATCTCCACCTTTGCAGGAAAGGAAAATGAGACTTTGTATCTATCTTAGGAGAAATTTAAAGAGTTGTTAAGTATGTGTCCACATTATGGGTATGAAAATCGGCGTTTAGTGAGCTATTTCTATAAAGGTCTTACCTATAGAGAATGCCAATTTGTAGAGATGATGTGCAATGGTGAATTTCTGCAAAAAGACCCTGATGAGGCTATTGAGTACCTCAATGAGCTTGCCGAAAAAGCTCACACATGGACTGGACCTAGTGCTACTGAAAGCACAAATAAGTCATGGCCTATAGGAAACCCTAGTGGTGGAGGAATCTATCATCTTAGGGAAGAGGATAATCATAAGGCCAAGGTCAAGATGCTTACTAGGGAGTTAGAGGCATTAAAAACTAAAAAACCAACACACATGGTTAATCAAGCTGAACCTTTAGAACCGTATTTTGTGTGTGGTGGGGTTGATCATCCTGCCCAAAGATTGCCCCACATTTGTTAACATGAGAGGGCTATACGAGGAACAATGTAATGCCTTAGGCATGTACAAGAAGCCTCTAGCACCCTTCTCTAACACTTACAATCTAGGGTGGCGAAATCATCCCAATTTCAACTGGAAATCTGAAAATCAGCAGCATGCACAACAACCGCCTAAATCATACCCAACACCTTATCATGCACCCTCGTCCTCTAGGAACTCTTTAGAAGAAACCTTACATGCTTTTATAGAAGCACAAGGTAAGCCAAATCAAAGGTGTGAGGCTTTAATTACACAAGTGGTTGAGGAAAACAAAGAAATAAGGAGCCAAGTGTCTAAATGAATGGGCTCTTTGAGTACGACTGAGCGAGGTAAGTTCCTTTTCCAAGCTCAGTCCGTACCTCACGGTCAACATATGGCACAAGAAAATTTGAAAGATGTAAATGCCATTGTGACCCAAAGTGGTAAGTCACTACACATCCCACCAATGAATAAACCTGAGGATGTGAGAAAGGGTCAAACTAGTAATGAAGCCGAATTTCCTAAAGACTCTGAAGTGACCAAAATTCCTGTTAAGGCTCCATTCCCTCAAGCCCTAAAATCCAACAAGAAAAATCTGGAAATAAATAATGAAATCCTTGAGAACTTAAGGCAAGTGAAACTTAATCTTCCTCTTTTGCATGTGATTAAACAAGTCCCTACCTATGCAAAAGTTCTCAAGGATTTATGCATAATTAAGAGGAAACACCATGTCAAGAAAACAACATTCCTAACTGAGCAAGTTAGTGTGTTAATTGAGAAAAGAATTCCCCCAAAATACAAAGATCTGAGCTGTCCTACCATTGCTTACAGCATTGGAAATCATGAGGTTGGATAAGCTTTGCTAGATTTAAGAGCTAGTGTAAACCTGATCCCATTCTCCATTTACTTACAGCTGGGGTTAGGAGATATCAAACCAACCGGCGTGGTATTGCAATTGGTTGACCGTTCAGTCAAAGTACCCCGGGATGTGGTAGAGGATATCTTGATTCAAATTGATAAATTCTATTATTCTGTTGATTTCTTAATTCTTGATACCACTTCTGCTGTTGACACTAACTCTAAAATCCCTTTGATTTTGGGTAGACCTTTTCTTGCTACTACGAATGTACTGATAAATTGTAGGAATAGACTCATGAAGCTGTCCTTTGGCAACATGACCCTTGAAGTGAATATTTTCAATGTTACAAAATAGCCTAAAGATGAGGATGACAATCACCAGCTTTACATGATTAAGTCACTCATCAATGAGAGAGTTTCTTTAGATCATGACTATGATCCTCTTAAGAATTTTCTTGTTAATTCTGAGATAGATTTATTTGATGATAAAACTGATATAATTAATATTTGTGCTATTTTTAACAAATCTCAGGATTCTTGCAATCAAGCATGGCAACCAAGGTTTGAGAAGCTGCCCGAAAGAAGTAAGACACAAGTCCCCTCAAATATGGAAGCACCTAAGGTCGAATTAAAGCCGCTACCTAAGGGTTTAAAACATACCTTTCTCAGTCCAGGTGATACCTTTCCGGTTATTATTTCTTCTGAATTATCTGAGAGCCAAGGTAAGAAATTAATTCAAACTTTAAATGCACACAAATCAGCCCTAGGATGGAGCATGGCTGATTTAAAGGGAATTAGTCCCCTGATCTGCTCCCATAAAATAAATTTGGATGAAGGAACTAGTCCTTGTAGAGACCCTCAACGTAGGCTTAACCCCACCATGAAAGAAGTAGTGAAAAATGAAGTATTGAAACTGTTAGATGCGGGTATTATATATCCCATAGCTGATAGTAAATGGGTAAGCCCTACACAAGTCGTCCCTAAAAAGTCCAGAGTTACTGTGGTGAAGAATGACCTAGGAGAGCTAGTCCCTACTAAACTTGTGACCGAGTGGCATATGTGCATTGATTATAGAAAATTAAATGCTACCACCCAGAAAGACCATTTCCCACTCCCTTTTATTGATCAAATTCTTGAGCGTGTAGCTGGTCATCCTTTTTATTGTTTTCTAGATGGTTATTCTGGTTATTATCAAATAGAAATTGCATTAGAAGACCAAGAAAATACCACTATTACTTGTCCCTTTGGCACCTATGCTTTTCGTAGAATGCCATTTGGATTATGTAATGCCCTTGCTACTTTTCAACGCTGCATGATGAGTATTTTTAGTGACATGGTTGAAAGTTGCATGGAGGTTTTTATGGATGACCTAACTGTTTTTGGATCTTCATTTGAAGCATACTTAATGAATTTAGAAAGAGTATTAATTCGCTGTGAAGAGAAAGAATTGGTCTTAAATTGGGAAAAATGTCATTTCATGGTACCATCCGGTATTGTCTTTGGGTATATTGTCTCTTCTAAGGGAATAGAGGTTGATCAATCTAAGATTGAATTAATCTCTAAAATACCCACCCCTAAGACAATAAAGGATGTGAGATCTTTCCTTGGTCATGCTAGTTTTTTATAGGAGGTTCATATAGAATTTTTCAAACATCTTTAGACCTTTAAGTGCCCTCCTAGTTAAAGACACTCCCTTTGAATGGACAAAAGCTTGTCAAGAAGCATTCCAAATGCTAATCGGCAATCTTATTTCCGCACCTATAATGCAGTCACCAGATTAGACTTTGCCTTTTGAAATCGTGTGTGATGCTAGTGACTACGCTGTAGGTGCTATTCTTGGACAGTGAAGAGAGGGAAAACCTTTTGTCATTTACTATGCTAGTAAGACTTTAAATAGTGCTCAAATGAATTACTCTACAACTAAAAAAGAATTGCTAGCTGTAGTATTTGCTTTAGATGAATTTCATGCTTATTTAATTAGGTCGCCTATCCTTATTTTTACAGATCATGCCGCCCTCAAGTATCTTCTCACAAAGAAGGATGCTAAGGCATGACTAATCCGATGGATCCTCCTCTTGCAAGAATTTGATATCACCATCAAGGACAAGAAAGGAGTGGAGAACGTAGTAGCTGACCACCTCTTGAGACTTACATTCGGGGACACTTGTGATGACATGACAATCAAGGACAATTTTCCCGACGAGCAATTACTATCTATTACTTCTCTACCATGGTTTGCTCACATCGTAAACTATTTGGCTACAGGTAAGATACCTATGGATTGGAGTGCTCAAGACAAGAGGAAATTCTTATATGAGGTATGTAATTTCTATTGGGATAACCCCTATCTTTTCAAGTACTGCCTTGACCAAATTCTAAGGTGTTGCATCCCTAATGAGGAGATTGCGAGTGTCTTAGAATTTTGTCACTCCCAAGCTTGTGGAGGCCACTTTTCAATGAAAAAAACCGCTGTAAATATTTTGCAGTGTGAATTTTATTGACCTACCTTATTTAGAGATGCAAACACCTATTGTCGCTCATGTGAAAGGTGTCAAAAGTTAGGAGCTGTGTCTCGTCGAAATATGATGCCCTTAAACCCTATTTTAGTAATTGAAATCTTTGATTGTTGGGGCATTGATTTAATGGGACCCTTTCCTCCTTCCTTCAGATACCAATATATCGTCTTGGCAAAAGATTATATATCTAAGTGGGTAGAAGCAGCAGCTTGTCGAAGCAATGATAATGGAACGGTGATTAAATTCCTCAAAGAAAATGTGTTATCTCGATTTGGTACACGATGTACTATAATTAGTGATCGAGGTACACATTTTTGCAACCGTTCTTTTGAAGCTTTGATGAAAAAATATGGGGTATTGCATAAAATCTCTACTGCTTACCATCCTCAGACTAGTGGACAAGTAGAGCTTGCTAATAGGGAGATTATACAAATTTTAGAAAAAAATGGTTAACCCCAATCGCAAGGATTGGTCGTTGAGACTAACTAATGCGCTTTGGGCTTACCGTACAGCCTTTAAAACTCCCTTAGGTATGTCGCCTTATCGGCTTGTTTTTGGGAAACCTTGCCATTTACCCGTGGAGCTCGAGCATCGAGCTTATTGAGCCATCAAATCTTTTAACTTTAATATGGTCGAAGCGGGTAAGCTTAGAAAATATCAGTTGAGTGAGTTAGAAGAGTTAAGAAATGATACTTATGAAAATTCTAGAATCTATAAGGCTAAGATGAAAGTATTCTATGATAAAATTTTTTTGAGGAAAACATTTAAACCCAATGATCGGGTGTTCTTATATGACTCTAGACTTCTTAAGCATCATGGAAAACTTCGGTCAAGATGGATCGACCCTTTTATAGAGAAAAATGTTTTCGAAAATGGGGCAGTAGACATTGAGGATAGTAGAGATGGTCAGGTTTTTAAAGTAAATGGACAACACCTCAAGATCGTAATCGATAGGCAAGACCCGGAAGTGGAAGAAATTCCACTTATGGATCTGGTCTATTTCCCTTAACTTCACCACACAGGTATATTTTCATTTATTTTTCTTTTGATTTTTTTGTTTTATTTTTAATTACATTTTATTCAATCTCAATTGTTGGTCTTTCTTTTAGTGTGATTTATATTTTTAAGGATTACTTTCTAACTTTAATTTATTTTTCTTTTGGCAACCACACAGTTTTTTTTTGGACACCAGTGTGCACTGCGGTGCGCCTCAGTCAGCACCGCGATGCCTAGAACCGAGTTCAGCAGCGCCAGGCCCAGCACCGCGGTGCCCAGAACCGAGCTCTGCAATGCCAGGCCAAGCACCGCACCGCACAGCGCAGCACACAGAACCAGGCCCAGCACGCCAGGCCCAGTACCGCAGTGCACTGCACATCACTAGCTCGAGCTCAGCACATAGCTAACCCTAAATTCTGCACTATAAAAGCCATTTTGCAACCTCCTTCTTCATTTTTTCTTTCACAAAACCAGCAGCACACTACTTCTTCTCTCCCCTTTGCAGCAAATCCATACTTGCCCACTCACTTGCACTCAAAACTTTCTTGTTTCTACCATCATCTCTTCCTAAATTGCTTACTCATTTTACTGATTTTGCTAAGCATTCTCTCTCAAAAGCTTGGTTATAAGAAGACCATTGAGTTCATCAAGAACACTTCAAGAGGTAGATAGTCTTTCTTCCCTTCACCATGGACATCAAATAAGACCACTTTCTTCCATTTTATTGTGCATTTGTGCTATTTAGTGGTTACATTTTTCCTTAAGTCTATTATTCTAAATATTTGATTTCAATGGCACCTAAGACCAAGAGACCTAGGGGGAACCACAACAAGAGTATGATAAGACCAAATTTGTGAGTTTTGAAGCAAGTGAGAGATATATTAGTATGTTGCAAAGTCGAAAGCCCATTCCTGAAAGAGGATTCAACATCATCGAAAGGGGCAATCTGACCTTATTTAGAATGATTCTAGATAGGAATTAGGGTACATTTACAAGACCACCACCCCCTCCCTCCCGAATTTGGTTAGAGAATTTTATGCCAATGCGCCCAAGCATGGGAATGGTCAAGTACGAGTCAGGGGGCGAATCGTCTCTTTTAACAGCTCAACCATTAATAGCTTATATGGATTACCTAACATTGAACTTAGTAAGTATAATGAATATATGTCTACCATCAATTATAACGAGATTTGCGCTACCCTTTGCATTCCAGGCACTACATGGAAAATGACGGGTGATATCCCTGTCACTTTGCCCAGTACTTCTCTCAATGCCACTACTAGGGCTTGGCAATATTTTATATGTCAGCGGATGATGCCTGCTTTACACTATAGTGCCTTAACTGTTGAGCGAGTTGTGTTAATCTATGCAATTTTGATGGACATGACTATCGATGTAGGCCGAGTCATCTATGATTCGATCAACCACACTTTTAGACAAAAGCTCGGATTATATTTTCCTTCTTTAATAACCCAATTGTGCATCTGAGCCATAGTCCAAATACAACCCTGATACCACCTAAAAGACCCATTGATGATATCCTGCTAGCTCAGATTAAAACCTCCAGGCCACCAATTCCGGGAGAGGAGTCAGTATTTGCTGCTCATTCCTCCACCTCTAGGCCTTTCACGGTTGCCGAGCGACTTGAGCGGATAGAGAGTCAACAGACATTATTGCTTGCTAGGTTAGATCGTCAAGACCAATTTTTGGCTCGGCAAGCCAATTATCAAGCAGCAGTCAACTCCTCCTTTGGTCAGATGTACCAACACCTTGCCTCTACTACTGGTTGTAATATGGGTCATTTTCCTACTATTCCACCCTATCCGGGTTCGTCTTTTGATCCACTTTCTGAGGAAGGTGAAGAGAGTGAAGGGAATGCAAATGATGATGAGATTTAGAGGAATACTTTTGGGTTCTATCTCTTATTTTCCCTTTTTCCTTAGTCTATTTTTTGCTATTTTTTTTTTCTCATTTTAGTGATTTTTCTACATTTCATGTGCTAACCTAACATATGGGGAATCTTCAGGGTACACCATAGTTGTTTTCTTTTTTGTTGTCATATTCTATGTTGTAGATTGGAATCTTAGCAAGAAGAATGGCATGCAATTCACCTGGTGGTACACATTTTTCAGCACCTGTGCACTCGTCCTTACAAAGGGAGTTTTTCTTTACCTTCTCTTTAACATTGAGGACAATGCAAATTTCAAGTTAGCGATAGGACAATGAACCTAGGGAGGATTCTCGGATCCTTGTTATCTCCCCATTATATTTTACAATCTATTTTACACAATCACTTCATTACCAAAAGTTTATATTTTCTCATTTAAATCTTTATTGTTTGTATTATGGTTCACACCTTCTTTTATAGTTAACTTGTTTGCCTGTGGAATCGACACCCCAAAGCCATGCTACAACTACTGCATTATTCTTTGGGCATAATCAAAATGCTAAAACATAAGCATTAGGTGTGCCTTTAAGCCACGGCCTAGAACAGGGTATGCCGCGACCTGGAGGAGGGGAGGCTTTGCTATCTTGCTAGAGGCCGTGGCCTGCGGGTGGCTGTGCAGCAGAGCATAGGGCCATTCCGTGGCACGCGCACCTTGGGCAATGGCACATAGCTCATCTCCTAACTTCTGGACTTCCTGGAGGCTGAGGCACGCACACCTTGAGCCGCGACCTGGAGACCTGATGCTGAACCTTTTCAAACCTTATTTAAACCTTAGACAAATACCAACAATCTCTACCTTTGTCTAAGCGATTAAACCCGAACCCATTGTGTAGAGAACTCAGGATCCAAACTTAACTTAAGTCACCATATCAACTGACTCCAATTCTAAGTAGTCCAAGGCAATGATTGAACTTACTTAGAGGTAGAACTTTGGTGCCTAAATCTGCAGGATTTTCTTCCGTGGCCACCTGGTCCACATGAATGCATCCTTTCGTAACATTTTCCTGAACGAAATGATACCCAACATCCATATGCTTTGTCCTCTCATGGAATACTAGATTCTTACACAAGTGCAACGCACTTTGGCTATCCGAATACACCACCACCTGCTCTTTCAGGACCTTCAACTTTTCCAACAACCCTTTGCACCATATAGCCTCCTTTATGGCTTTCGTAACCGCTATGTACTCAGCCTCGGTTATTGAGTGTGCTACCACCGGCTGCAACTTATACAACACCCATTTAAGTTAAAGAAGTAGGAGGTAATCGATTTTCTTTTATCTTGGTCTGCTCCATAGTCCGAATCCGCATAACCCTCAAGATAGATGGACTTACCCCTCTTCTCATAAACCAGCCCCACATTTGGGCTTCCCTTCAAGTACCTCAGCAACCACTTCATCCCAAGCCAATGCTCCTTTCCAAGATTACTCATAAACCTGTTGAGAGCACTAATTGCATGAGCAATGTTAGGTCTAGTGCTTACCATGGTGAACATCATTGATCTAACTGCACTAGAGTAAGGGACTTTCTTCATTTCCTTCTTCTCCGCCTCTAATCTTGGACATTAATCGCTGGAGAACTTGAAATAACCAGCAAGTGGAACCTTCACTGGTTTGTTATCTTCCATAGAGAACTTAGATATCATCTTCTCTATGTAGGAAGTCTGAGAAACCTTCAATCTATTTCTTCCCTTTTCCCGGATTATGCTCATCCCAAGGATCTTCTATGCATGGCCAAGATCATTCATCTCAAACTCCTCACTGATTTGAGACTTCAATTCTTCTATCCTCTCCATGCTGCTCCTAACCAGTAACATATCATCAACATAGATAAGGATGATCACCACTTCCTCCACCTTGTACCCCTTGTAGTACAAGCACGAATCATAGTAGCTCCTCATGAAACCCAAGCTAGTTACAAAGGAATCGTACCTGTTATTCCATTGTCAAGGTGATTGCTTCAGGCCATAGAGAGATTCCTTGAATTTGCACACCAACTCTCCCTGCCTTCTTTTCTCATAGCCTTTGAGTTGCCTCATGTAAGATGGTCTCATCAAGCTCTCTATGCAAGAATACTGTCTTCACATCCATTTGCTCGATCTCCCAATCAAATTGGACCACCATAGTCAATACTATCCGTATTGTCTTGTATTTCACAACTGGTGAGAATATTTCGGTGAAATCTATGCATTCTCTTTGTGTGAACCCATTTCGCTACCAACCTAGCTTTATACTGGACTTCATCCCCTGGAGGGTTCCATTCTTTGATCTTGTAGATCTACCTACAATCCATAACTCTCTGTTTTTTTGTTTTGGGCATTAATTCCCAAGAGTTGATCTTTCTCAAGGAATCCATTTCTTCCTCCATAGCTAGCTGCCACTTTGACGAATCCTTACATTCCATGGCATCCATGTAAGTTTCTGGTTCAACCATCCCTCATTCTGAACAAGGAGCTGCTATATTAGCATCCGCAAACCTTTATCTCAAAGGTGGTCTGACTACCCTCCTTCCCCGGTCCTTGTGAGCTGGTAGTCATTCTGACTTGCTGCATCACCCCCTTCTAGTTTAGCCTCCTATTGAGTTTCTTGAGCTTAGCCTTCATTAATGGGCTTTACCTGGTCTGAATCCTCTTGCCTTCCTTGCTCTACCTGAATTGAATTTTCCTTGATGCTATACTCCACAAATTCCAGAATGGTTTGCTCACTAGCCCTTGCAGGGTTAGTTTTCTCCAAATAGGGAAATAACAATTCATTAAAAATAAAATCCCTACTTATTATAAGTTTCATTCCTTTTGGTTTTAAGGATCACAACCTATACTCCTTAACCCCATCACCATACCCTAGAAACACACATTTTCTAGACATTGGGTTAAGTTTATCATCCTTTTGATATGCAAATGCAACATATCCAAAGGTCCTAAGGTTGTTCAACTCAGGGGGTTTCCCACTCCACATCTCTTCGGGAATCTTGAGCTCTAAAGCTCTAGAGGGTGATTTATTAACCAAATATGCAGCAGTAGACACAGCTTTCCCCCAAAAATATTTTGATAAACCGGACCCAATTAACATGCAACTAACCTTTTCCTTAAGGGTCCTATTCTTCCTCTCAGCAACTCCATTTTGCTGAGGTGTTTTTAAAACCGCTTTATGTCTAAGAATCCCATTTAACTCACAGAATTTATCAAAATCTGGATTGCAAAATTCTAAGCCATTATCGGTTCGTAAAGCCTTAACTACCTTATCTGTTTGAGTCTCCAGCAACTTTTTCGACACCATAAATTTATTCAAAGTATCTGATTTATTTTTAAACAAATAAACCCAAACCTTTCTTGAATAATCATCAATTAAAGATAAAAAGTAACAATTACCTCCCTATGTTGGTGTTCTTGCTGGTCCCCAAAGGTCCGAATGAATGTAGTCAAGAATGCCCTTAGACTTATGCACTCTAGTGTTGAAGCTAACCCGGTGTTGCTTCCCAAGAACGCAACACTCGTAGAAATTGAGTTTCTCTACTTTGTCACCGCTAAATAGACCATCCTTGCTGAGAACTTACATGCCCTTTTCGCTCATATGTCCCAAGTGAGTGTGCCAAAGGGCTGCTCCATCGATCTCAGCCATCAAGCTTGCTGCTTGATCCTTGATTTCTGTCTCTCCAATCATCTCATAGAGTCCATCTTTTATTGCTGCTTTGCTCACTACCAAAGATCCCTTGGTTACCTTGATCTTTCCTCGCTCTGCCTTGTATGTATACCTTATGTAATCTAGCTGCCCCAATGAGATCAAATTCCTTTTAAAATTTGGAAGATACCTCACATTTCGCAGCAGCCTTGTGACTCCATCAAACATCCTCAGCTAGATGTCTCATATCCCCCTCACTTAGCAAGAAGTATCATTCCCTAAGAAAACCTTTCCATCATTGGTTTCCTGGAAATTCTTGAACCAATTCTGGTGAGGCCACATGTAATAAGTGCATCTGAAATCCAGGATCAATTTCTTACAGCCTTGCCTCCTGCTTACATTTGAGCACATAACAAGAACATCATCTTGCTGTTCTCCCTTGGCAACCAAAGCCTCTCCATTGTTGGTATGACTTCTTCCTCTCTCATCCCACATCTTCTTCTTGCAATCTTTCTTAAAATGACCCTCTTTATTACAGTAGAAGCATTGCTTCCCTCCAAACTTCGATTTGGAATGCGATCTCTCATGGATTTACCCTTTACTCTTTGATTTCTCCCGATAGTTGCCATGTATGTTACTGCCATTCCGAGTTGCTGGCCTTCCTCTAACGAACAACCCTTCTCTGCTTAATGCTTCTCTTATCTTGGATTTGAAATCATGAGCCCTTATAGCATTAATCACGATTTCCTTGGTTAGTGTATCTCTTCAATATTCAATTGCATTAATTAAACTTTCAAAACAATCAGAAAGAAAATTTAACAAAATAATAGCCAATTGTTCATCCGGGAACTTTACACTACAACTAGCCAAATCCTGAACTAGTTTATTAAACACATCAAGATTATCTTGCAACTCTTTATTAGGATCCATTTTAAAAGCAAAGATTCTTTTAAAAAGATATATCTTATTAGGGAGAGTCTTGGTAAGAAACAACTCATCTAGTTTCTTCCATATGATAGCTGGATCTTCCGAGTCTCCGCACTCCCTTGTCACACTATTTGACATGTGCAAGAAAATGGTGTTGTATGCCATCTTCTTCATCTCAATCTGCTGGACATTCGTGATACTTACTGGAAAAGCATCATCTTCTCCGATAGCCAAGTCCACCTTCTGTTGCATAAGAACAGCCTTGATCTTCTACTTCCAAAGAGCAAAGTCTCCCTTTCCATCAAACTTCTCAACAATGAAATTTGAAGCCATCTTGCAGAGAAAATCCCAGATTTATGTAGAATCCACAATTTCTTTCCAACTTCTTCTAAAACTCAAGAACACAATCAGAGATTGATCTCAATACCGTTCTTGAATCACCCTCAAGAACACGACCAGATCTTGATCTTTACTCCGTTCTTGAATCACCCAAGAAGTTGATCTTTGATTCTTGGAGTCTTGCTCCGATACCCGCCAATCTTGGCTTGGATACCTCTGTTCCAGCTCCGATACCCACTCACCAAAGCTCTGATACCACTGTTGGGAAATCACCCTTTTGATGCCCAGGTGATGATCTTCCAAACACCTAAGTCCAGAATGACTTGTAATGATCAGAAACAGAAACAGAAATAAAAAAAAAAGAAAGAACATAAGCCATTTGTTATCGAGGTTCTACAATAGCCTACGTCCCCGTGAGTTCCTCTGAACTCTCTGCACTAAATCAATGAGTTCTTTATAGATACAATAACACCTCTTCAAGAATTTCAAGTTCTTGAAGAACGAAAGAAGAGAAAACAAAAAGTGATAAGGAACTATTACAAAGCCCTTCTCCCCAATCTATACTACTCTCTCTCTAAAAAACTAACCTCTCTTTGAGATCTATTCTAGTGCCTCTCCTGTGTTTTGTGTCTTTGCACTCTCACACTTGCACTTGAATTCTCTTATATGATGATCACTTGTATGTCACACCTTTTTTGAGATTGAAGCTAGATGACCCTTTATATAGTGCACCACTTCTTGAGCCAATCTCCACCCTTAGATCTTGAGGACCAATCAATCATAGCCCTTCAACAATCCTTAGTGATCTTGTGCATTTTGATCATGCCTCATGCACCATTTAAAATGCTAAAACATAAGCATCAGGTGTGACTTCAAGCCACGGCCTAGAACAGGGCATGTCGTGGCTTGGAGGAGGGGAGGCTTTGCTATCTTGTTGGAGATTATGGCCTAGGGTGGCTGTGCCACGACGCGCACACCTTGGGCTGCGGCACACAACTCTTCTCCCAACTTCTAGACTACCTAGAAGCCGAGGCACACACACCTTGAGCCACGGCCTGGAGACTTGATACTGAACTTTTTCAAACCCTGTTTAAACCTTAGACAAATACCAACACATATTTTGATTTAAATGATACAGGGCCAGGTTGATCCTCTATGGGACTTAGTCTATATTATTCGAGACATCAAATACTACTTGGGTTTATCCACTATTGCAGAACACATTTTATGAGAAGGTAATTAGGTAGCACATTCTCTTGCTTCATATGGTCACATTCACCAAGCCCACCAGGTTTATAGCATTAGGAAGAAACTTCTAGTTCATAGTTGGAGATTTTATACTGAGGATTGTAATAGTTTATTTTCTTTTAGAAAAAAATAATGTTTTTTTTAGGGTAAGGGGTAGGGCCCTTTGAGGTTAGGTTTATGTTCCCCTCAAGTATGCTGCACTTTTATCCTCCTATTTGCTTGTATCTTTTTATTATATTTTAATAAACATGTAAGGGTCCACCAAAGCCCCCCCACCTCAAAAGTATTTGTGTTAACCTTGAATGGTGGAAAAATGAGCTGGAAGAGTTATAAGTAAGTTACAACTGCAGATTCCACCATTGAAGTTTAATATATTACTGCATGTGGGCTACAACTGATACAGTTTAGATGAAAAGTTCATCACCAATCTTGGTGTAGTTTCTAGCATTGAGTTTGGAATACCTTATACTATAATACCAATAGGGCGATAGGTCAACCTAAGGAACCATGGTCTCATATAAAGCATAAGCACATTGAGTCGCTCATGTAATTGATTAATGTAATCATTGGGAAAAGAGACATAAGGATACAAAAAGTTATGCCAGCAAAGAATACAACAGATCCACTAACTAAGGTATTAACACAACAATAAGTCGATCATCATCTTGAGAATATGGGCATAAGACTCAAGAGCGACTGGCTTTAGTGCAAGTGAGAGATTGTTAGTAGTATATCCTGTAAGCCAATGACATTTGATGTCTAGGCATCTTATTTGTAAGACAATCTTATTTTAATTATTATCATAATTAATGGCAAGTTTTAATTATCATGAATATATGTTTAATTACATTATCATGATTAAGTCCATAGAGTAATAGCAATGGAGAAAGGATTATCATGAGATCATAATTATGAGACATAATCTTTTCGAAACTTTTTATTTTAAAAGTTTCTGATCGTAGGATACTAATTGGATATTAGTAATCCGGTTAGACTAGTATGTACTATGCTTGCTCAATTAGGAGAGTGATTGATCTTAGTGTCACTTGTGTGGTAGACACTAAAACAAGTATGTGGGTGTTCATTGGAGAATGAGTTCGCTAAATCTGACTCGGCATAAGAACACCTACATGGAGTTTTACTTGCTTTTCAATAGCTAGTTCTTATATTACAGTTGTGCATGTGATCCTTAGACCTTAGGCACCATGGTTATCTTGTATGCAACTTATTATACTTTGATCCTATTTAATTTGGTTATATTCATATATCATTAATTAGTAGTAATTGGGTATAATGAGTTTCATATCAAGGTATGTGAGTGTATAATAAGGGATATATCACTCTTAAGAAAAATGAAGAATGTCCTATGTGATATACTAAGATATAATTTGGAAAGTTCCTTGTCCAAGGCAGGGTGAGAATTAAAAATGAGTTTTTAATTTCACCATCTTGAGATCTAGACACATAGAATTAATGTTAAGGGTTTGACAATAATTTCGTACTCTAATTAGTTTAGTCGGGACATTGCATGATGGAAATATTGAATTGCAAACTGATAATAGAAAGGCTCAAGATTTCATAACCAAGTTCACATTGTCTAGGTAGTCATGATATGCTGCTAGGTGTCACTCATGATTGTAGAAGCCTTGAGAATTAATTTAGTGGAAATTAATTCTTACAATATAGAGAATCAAAAGGGCCTTTGGCTCAAAATAAATTAGAAGGAGTTCTAATTAATTGGAAAAAGTTCTAATTGCAATTACATAAAAGTTATGGCTTACAACCAAATTAGTTTGAACTTAAGGGATCACACACAAAATGGTAAATAAGATTTTCTCTATGTGGATTAACTTTAGATCACATACATTTGTGATTGTTGTGAATTCAAGTACGCGAGGAAATTTGGTTTGGGGCGTGGTGTAGAATTCGACTACAACAAATTTAAGCAGTCAATAACACAATGAATCAAAGATAATAATTCTAAACCTTGAATGTTCTTGATTATTAGATATTCTATGTAAATAATAAGGTTATTAGGGTTTATGAGAATCGATGAAAAAATTAAAATTTTCGCTACGTTTTCTTGATTGATATCCTTCAGCAGCAAACTTGCTCCGATAATCCTCTTGGTTGGATGATACCTTCTACAAAACAAGCTCTTCTTCCTTGACATCTCTTAGTTAAACTTTCTTGTTATAAGCTCAATCCATTCTTCTTTGGTATAGTTAACCATGACACAAGGCTACTAACCTCTTTACTTTGATGATATTTAATTCCTCATACTAGGATTAGATCCATTCAGCTTCTTCCAATTAGGATTCTATTAATACTTCGAATGAAGGAATTTGTACTTCAACAGGAACAACTGCATCCATTCTATAAACTAACAAATATGTAGTAGCCACAGTGGATATCCTGATCAATGTACGATAAACATTTAATGCCAAAGGGAGCATTTCATGCCAATATTTGTAAGTAACTGACATCTTTTCCATAATTCTTTTGACATTTTTGTTAGTTGTATTCACTGCTCCATTCATCTTTTGACTTGTAATGCTTAATTTCAACCTCCCCACGCAACTTACTCATAGCTACATTATTAAGATTAAATTATTATTAATGATAATCCTTTCTGGAAGTTGGTATATAATTTCCTCTTTCAAATCCCTTGATGACATTGGTATAGAACATAGCATCTACCCACTGGGTGAAGTAGTATAAAGAAACAAGGATGAATATGGGCCTATTTGATTCTTTAGGTGCGATAAGTTCGTTGACATCCATCCTCCATATAGAGAAATGCTAAAGAGACACCATGTTGTGCAATGGTACTGGAGGTGCATTAATATTATTATTACAGATTTGACATTTGTGACACTTACAAACATACCTCACACAGTCTACTTCCAAATTTAGCTAAAAGTATCCAACTTATTGAATTTGTTAGGCTAACATTAGTCCATTGGCATTAGTCTCACACACTCCTTCATGTACCTCTTGCGCAATCACTTGAGCTTATTTAGAATCCACACATCACAATATTATAGAGCCATGACTCATCTTGAATAATATTTATCCATTGATGAAGAAATTCATTACTAATATCTGAATAGTATTCTTATCAACTTTTGTGATCCCCAAGAGATATATCAGGTTTTGATGAATATTTTGATCCAAATACCAAGAAAAATCATTGTCTTCTTTAATTAGAGTACATTATGTTGGACCTCCCGAGGTGTGATCTTAAGTAATTTGATCAAGTTATCTTTAGATATTTGTATCATGGAAGCTAGTGTTACTAGTGCATCTGCAAATTGATTCCTTGACCTAGTCATGTACTTGAAGCAAATGGAGCGAAACTTTTGTGCTAACTATTTTAGATATTGATAGTAAGGGATCAAATTTGAATTTGTTATCCTTCATTCTCCAATAGTTTGAAAAATAATAATGAATAAGTCCTTGATCTTTAATTATAGAGATGGTTGAAGACCTACGATACATGCCTCATATTCAGAGATTTTGTTGGAGCAGAGGAACTTTAACTTGATGGCAACTAGGAATTGTAACCCATTTAGTTTTTTTTTTTTTTTTTGGTTAATGGAGGACTGCCCTAATGCCATACCCTGACGTGTTTGCTAGCCCATTGAAGTACATTCTCTAATTAGAAGTTACAGGCATCTCCTCTTCTTTTTAAAATAGAACCATTATGTCTTCATCTAGGAAATCCTTTGACATTGGCGTGTAATTTTTGATGGGGTATTCAGCCAATTGATTAGCCAAATCTTTCCCTTTTACTGCCTTAGCAGTAGTAAAGACAATGTCAAACTTAGTCAACAACATTTGCCATATGGAAATCTAGCCCATTAAGGAAGGCTTTTCAAAGATGTACTTTAAGGGATCTACTTTATAAATTAGCCAAGTAGTGTGAAACAACATGAACTAACACAGGCCTTAAGTAGTCTAAGATAATGCACAAAAAATTCTTTTTGGCTCAGAATATCTAGACCCACACTCGATCAATTTCTTGCTCAAATAATATATGGCTTTTTCCCTCATCCCTGAGTCATCATGCTGGCCAATAACACATCATATAGATTCAGTCAACATTTTGAGGTCCAAGATTAATGGTTATAATGGCAACATATGAGGTTTTTATAGATATTTCTTAATTTTGTCAGGCTTACAAACAATCTTCATCGCATTGCCCTGAGGTATTCTTCAATATGAGCTTGAAGATTTGTTCACACATGACCATTAACTGAGGTATGAACTAAGCAATATAATTCAATCTCCCCATCAGGATTTTTACCTTGTTTTAAGTGCATGGGGAAGCATTTCTTGAAAAGCCTTGATCTTGACAAGGCTTATCTCAACTCCCCATCGATTTACCATAAATCCTAACAGCTTCCCTAAGGTGACTATAAACATTCACTTTGCATAATTTAGCCGAAGGTTGTATTTTTATAATCTCTTAAATAATTTTCGAAGATTACCAACATAATTTTTCTTTCCCATAGACTTCAAGACCATATCATCCACATACACCTCTATCTTCTTATACATCATATCGTTAAATTTATTTTTTCTTTATCTCCCATAACCAAATTTATCTGATTGTATCTAGAAAATTCATCCATGAAGGAGAACTTGATATTTCTAGTAGTATTGTCCATTAAAACAACAATGTGAGGTAAAAGGAAATAATCTTTGGGACATACTCAATTTAGACCTCAAAAATCAACGCATATATGAACATTTCCATATTTAATTGGTATAGATACTATGTTAGCAACCCAGGTTGGGTAATGTGAAACTTCTAGAAAACCTACCTCGGACTATTTATTGACTTCTTCCTTTTTTTCAAAAGGATATTTGGCTTAATCTTCCGTAGCTTTTGCTTTACTAGGTGACATTCTGGATTGAGAGGTAATCTGTGGACTATGATGTTGGTATCTAGTTCGGACATATTTTTATATTTCCATGCAAATACATCATAGATTTCTTGTAATAGTGTTATTATCTCAAGTCTTTGCTATATGTTCAAAGTGGTGCCAATTTTGACCTTTCTGGGATCTACAATTATTCTTAAATTGATGAGCTCAGTTGTTTCAATATGTGGATGAATTTCCTTTTCACTTAGCTCCACCATCTTTAATAACATCTTGTACCTCAGTTAGTTTATCCAGTTTATCTATATAGATAGGAGAATCAAAGTCATATCTAAGGGAACAAATCCCTTTTCGGTGTCTTATTGATTTCCTAAGACTTATTTAGAATGAAAATAAATGGTAATATAATAAATGGGGTATAAGTAAAGGAATTTGAAAAAAGAAACACTCATATTTTTTTTATAACAAAAAAAAAAAACAAGCCATTTACATAAACTCCTTTTCTAAACCATGGTTTAAGCCTTAGAGAGGGTGATACATCTTACTACATAAAAGGGACAGGGAGAAGACTGCATTCCCAGTTATTTAAACTTCCATTCGCGGCAGTGATGCCTTCTTCTAACATAGATGCCTAAAGTCTCAATGAACAACAATGCTAAATCCCTAGGTTCATTATCTGTTCATCTAATTTTAATTATATCACATAAGTAGGATGTGGAAATGTGTGATGAATGTGAGGGATCACCATTTTTGGTCCTTGATATTTGCACCTTTCCAGTCTTATTTGTCTCCTTTATTTCTTCCCCTGAATCATTTTTAGGTGATTCTGATAGGTGGGCTTGTATCCCAAGCCAAACCCCTTCATCATTCTTTGGCAGTTATAAAGGTTCAACTATTCCTTGTGTAGATGTTCCCAAACCCTCATTTGGCCTTTAATTTTAAGAGATTACATATTTGACCATTGATCGAGTTGCTCTAGGTAGTATGGGCTTTGGAATGCGATTACTTTCTTTTATATATAGCATTGAGAAAAATTATAAGGATTGAAAGTAAAATTCCATCAAATCATCATCCACACCAATATAAGGTATCGCATGAGCCTTATGGATATAGAAATCCTCTTCTCCATGAACCATAAGTAACCTTTGTCCTGCAATGAATTACATTGTTTTGATAAGCGTTGACGGAACTGCCCTAACTATATGGATCCATAGTCTTCTTAAGAGAAAATTAAAAGCTAGTAGAATGTCCATTACTTGGAAAGTTACATTGAAAATACAAAGGCCTATTTCAATGGGTACTTCGATTCCCCTTAGAGACTCTCTTCTAGTGCCATCAAATGTCCAGATTGTCTAGTTGCTCCTCTTCATGTGTGACTGCTCTATAGGAAGCTGGTCAAAGGTTTTCTTTGGGAAAACATTTAAGGTCGACCCATTTTCAATTAGCACTCTTACAACTATCATTTCTTTGCATCGAACAATGACTTACAAAGGTTTAATATACCTATTTCATTTTTCAATAATTTTTTCATCCACGAAAGTAACATAGTTGGTAGCCAAGATGACCCCTATTAGGTTTTGAAAATTGTCCACCGTCTTTGGGAATGGACTCATTGAGTACATTAGAAGGGCATTTTGATGGCTTTCTAATGATAATAGTAGGGACATCATGGATATTTAGGAAGAAATCATTTTTAATGGCTCTACCACATTTTAATCACTATGTTTGAAACAACTCAGAAGTTGTCGAGCTTCCTCATCAGTCACCTTTTCTTATTTGACACCCTGGTACCTTTATTTTCCACCCCAACTACATTTTAAGTATTTTTTTCTATTATCATTTCCTTTTTCATTCTAATTCTTATAGAGTGTATCACCTTCCATTTCTAGTCATCCCTCCAATTCTTACAATGTTTGAAATAGACTTCGCAGAGGTTATAGTGATAACTTTATGGGTAAATATCAATTTTCATCCTTAAAGTATACATCCAATAACAATTGGGTCCCTAAAGTTTCAATTTGAATAGTTAAGTCCTAAATTTTTTAAATACAAAACAATTGGATCCTTAGAGCATAATGTCGTGAAGAATATTAATGGGACACACATCACATAACCTCCTATAGGCTTCAATAACAGACAAAAATACCAAAACAGCCTCCAATCCCCAAATATGCAGTGCTTACAGTAAAAGTTGAATGAAGTAAATACTAATACTACTAAGTAAAGCATGATTTGGATTAAGTCTAAGATCGAGATCTGAATCGAAATCCATAAACATTACTTAGTAGCTAAGGAAAAGAGTATTAGGAAAGAGAGAGAGAGACTCACTGATCATAGGAAGAACAATAATCTAGTGAGGTTGAAGGGACAACAAATAGAACCGAATGCAAATGAATCCACGAAGAAGAAAATGGTGACAAAGAAGATGATAATGACAACGAATTTGAAGTTGATGTTGAAGTGTGACTTTATCTTAGAGTTCTCATCTATCTAATTTACTCTTTCTTTTTTGTTTTTATTTTTATTTTTTACTACACCTAATAAATGCTAAGGTTTCCCTATAATTATTTGTTCTTTTTGTTGATCATGTGTTGGTTTTTATTTTTATTTATTAATTTTACATAGTGGAAGTGAAGAAAATGGTGGTGAACAAGGCAAGTCTAGCCAAGGTTGTGACGGCGATGGTTGCTCTTGACTGTGGTGATGCCATTACTAACCAAATATCGCCATGTCATCGCCAATCCAGTCGCTAAATAGGTGGACTTCGGATAGAGTGTTGTTGCCAGAGCTAGACATGGAGTGTTAAAATTACTATAATGCCATATTTGCTGGTGGTGTTGTTGCTACTTCTTCTTCACCTGTACTTTTATCCCCCTTTAGCACGAGGTACTTTGCTTTGATTTACTTTCGGTTTCTTTTACTCTTACTTTTTTCTAGGTTTTCTTTGAAGATTTGAAGAAGGAGATTTTTGTGTAAACGCTACAAATTTGGGGATTAGGGATGTTTTGGTAATTTGGTATGTTATTGAAGCCTGTGCGAGACACGTGACATATGTCCCATCAATGTTCTTCACGATGTTATACTCCATGGACCCAGTTGTTCTATATTTAAGAAATTTAGAACTTAATTGTTCAAATTAAAACTTTAAGATCCCAGTTGTTATTGGATTTATACTATAGGGACCAAAATTGATATTTATCCTAACTTTAATATTATAGTCGCAAGGTACCTCCTTGTCGCTTGTAAAAGTGAAAGGAGCAGGTGTCTATATTGCGATCCCAATCACATGGGGTAAGCCAACAGATGTGGTCATTGCCATAACAGGATATGAAGACGGTTGTGAGGGCAAGGTGGATATAGGAATAGTTCAACCCTCTGCTATGTATGGGCTCATAGTATCAAAGATAACCTATTGTCCTTTATCGTTGAGTTGGTAGTGAAAAATCTTTATTTCTTATTATCATTAAAACATCTGTCTCACCAAGATGCAAACTTAGCCTAAGGATCCCTTCACGTAAACAACATTGCACTTCCTTTTTAAAATCATACCAATCCTTAAGACTATGTCCTTTTTCTTATATATTAAAATGGACAAGAAATGGTTTCCTCCACCAATCCAATTGGTAACATGGCCAGAACCGGAATAGTCATTAATTGACCACACTTCTGGAGAAGAGCAAATGTTTCTTGCATAGTAAATAGCTGGTTTTCCACCCTTAAGATCTTGGAACTTCTAGCCTCAATCATATTAATTGGCTGATTATGATTAGAAAGTGGATTGTTAGTCACATTAGCCTATGTCATCTTTGAAACGGGCACACAGTTGAGGAAACAAATGTTTATCAATTTTTGTATCCAATGCTTGTGGACCATGCAGTGCTCTGACACCCTGAGGTAACTTTAAGCGTTCTATCATAAAAGGCATTGGGATCAAAGTTGGTAGTATTTCTTACTAGAGGGTGCAAAACTAGTTCGATAAGCTTACAGAGGTTCAATAATGAGTTTATCAAGTAAGTCATCTTGATAAGGAGGAGAAAGGTTATTTAGATGGGGTACTTGAGGTCAAGGTGTGTGGGAGATTTCAAGGCTGTGTGGTTTGGGTTATTGTTTGTTGGGAGTTCGAAAGGTTGTACTGGTGCCGGTGGGAAATATCCAGTGTTTATTGAGGTTGAGGTGTAAAAAAGGGATCTGGAGTCATGATAGCTTGAACCTCCCTTAATTTTCTAGTTCTTAAAGCATCCTCAACTCTTACCTCCAATGGTCACTATATCAGAAAAAATTGGTAATAACACTACCTACAAGCTTATCAAAGTAAGATCCTTGAAGAGCATTAACAAAGGTGGTAACAAGCTCCTTGTCAGTTAATGGAGGTTGAACCAGCAAATCTGTTTCCCTCCATCTTTGTACATACTCATGGAAAGACTCAATTGTATTCTTTTTCATTCTTTGTAGCTCAAAATGATTCAGAGCTATCTCCATATTTTACCTACACTGTTTCAATAATGTATCGGCTATGTCTTTCCAAGTTTGTATGTGAATCCTGTCTTGTTGCAGGAACAATTTTAGTGTTGCACCTGACAAACTACTTCGGAAGCAATGGATGAGAACTATTTCATTTATAGCATAGGCATCCATACTTCAACAATACATAATGAGATGAGTTTATGGGCACTGTCTTCCTTCCTATTTTTTAAATTCTAGAATCTTCAACTTTGGTGGTATACTACATTTGGGAATAGACGTAAATCCTTAAATCCAACAGCCTCGAAAGTGTCAAGACCTTGTACGGCCCTCAAATTTTCTTCTATAGTGTCCAAGCAATTTTTAACTTTGTCATCTTCCATCCCAAAGAGCTTTTCTTATAGAGAATCAGATATGGTAACACAAGTTGTCATTGGTTTTAAAGCTACCCCTACGTTAAAGTTCAAAGAGGGAAAGGTAAAGGGTTTAGCTACAAGCAACTTTTTGGATGGTAGTGCGGATCCATATGAGGTAACGGTGGAGTCTGATTTGAGACCTGATTTAAGCGAAGATGTAGGTGGTGACATTTAGTTTCTTTCATGGAAGGGAACTGGATGGTGAATGGTGTGAAGCTTGGGCTAATAGCAGGCATCAGAACTATGCTATCAATTAATTTTCCCTTTGTTAGCATTTCCATAATTTTTTTGACTTTCTTCTTAATGAACAATCCTTTCCTCTGTGGTAGAGATAGGTGTGGGGTTCACAACATCCTAAGAACATGTTAATTCTTCAACTATGGGGCATTTTCAAGATCTTGTTAAGATCCCTCCAAACGAACCAGTCTTAGAAACCCTCATTTTTCACTTTGGTTCTATCTTTCCTTACTAAGAAGAAATTGCAAATTGGAATATCTGAATCAATATCTACCAAACAATTAACAAGAGGAAAGAGATGAAAGGTGTTCCTCCAATGTGCCTTCAAAATCCTAGGGCTCATCTCCTTCTTTCTTGCGAGGTCTTGATCCAAGTAGTCTACTATACATTGATTGACACAATTTTTGATATTGAATCCTAAGGGAACCCAGCATGAGAACTATGACTCGGGCTTGGGTTTCATCCACACCATATCGTTGATTAATGATCACGGTTTGACTACCACCCTTTTGTTGCTATTTAGTTGAAAGACCTAGACGAAGATTCAATATAGGAGAAGATTTAGAGAAACTAGTGATGAGAGCCAAATATTGCATATTTTGGTCCCTTAATTTACATTTGATAGCCTAGGAATTTGTTACTTTGAGTTGTTTTTTTCGTTGTTTTACAGGTTTACAAGCACTTGGAAAGGAGTTTCACTAAATTACCCGTACAAATCAGTCATATTTACGGATTAAACTGTATTGATTTAGGAAGAACTAGGAGATGAGCTATATATGCTTAGAAAGATCCAGATGTGTATTTTCTGAGGAATTTTACGGCTCATAAATATGATTTTTCTAGAGAAAGTTATGGCAGTTTTAGTAGACAAAGGTCAGGCTGTGCGTGATTTTAGCGTGACAGAAGTGAGTTTTGCGGATTAAACTGTAATGATTCAGGAAGAACCAGGAAATGAGCATATAAGCTTGGAAAGATTCTGATGTTTATTTTTTGGGGAATTTTACAGCTCGTAAATATGATTTTTCTAGAGAAAGTTGTGGCAGTTTTAGTAGGCAAAGGTCAAGCTGTACGAGATTTCAGCGTGGGCAAAAGTTTTGAAGGGCATGTGAAGGCTTAAATCCCACATTCCACATCGGTTGGAAACACATTCTATATCACACATCCCACGTCAGATTGGAAACACATTGCACTCATGGAGTTCCCCTATAAAAGCCCCATTTCACTTCATCAAAAAGTGTGCAATCCGGAGGACTTCTGTGAGCAATTTGGGGGATCTCCAAGGTTTTGCTACCAAGGGAGGAAGCGCCGCACAACAGCTGTGAGTGGAATTTCTCTCAATGTATAGTCAATTTTAATTTATTTCTTTTAAGTTTAAAGTTTTATGTTTAGCACTTTAATTGTGAAATTTAGTTTCATAATCATGAGAGGCTAAAACCTTCATCTAAGGTTGAAGATAAAGCCTCGCCATTGTTTGGCATAATATTTTCAGATATGTTCATACAATTATGATATTTTTAGTATTAATGTTCTGTTTTAAATGTTTGAGTAAATTCTTATGATTGATTGTGTTTAAATTGTTCAAATTGGATATTCCTTGTGTTTTATCTGCCGAATACGGCAGATCATCCAAAGTAAATTGGATATCCATTGTGATTCTACAGGGATACATTGGATGATTTGGTTGAATTAGGGTATTCATTGTGATTTTTATAATGGTGGATTCATGAAATTATTTGACAGATTACTTTTATACAGAACATGAAAATATATGCTTTGTTTCGGTGGGGTGGATTCAGAAACCTTAGTATTTTTATCATTTCTTTCAACTCAGTTTATTTTAGTTTATATTCTTTGTAAAATGCAATTTAAAACTCGGAACTAGGCTAAAATAGGTTTAGTTTAGATAAAAATATATTTTCATGACGCAATTCCCTGTGGATTCGACCTCGCACTTGCACACACTATATTGCAAATGACTTACGCACTTGCGAGTATTTAAAACTCACAACAGCTAGTGTGTGCGGGGGAGGAATTTCTCACCTTTTACCTTTACCTTCTACCTTTACCTTCCTATTTAAAGCAGTAAAGAATATGAAAAATAAACTATAGAAATGATAAAGCTCATGGATGTAATGTTAGCAAAGTAAAATGTTTGGATTTGTCAAAGAATTAAACAGATGAAGAAGTTTAGCATCAGGTCTAGTTGTGCACCGCGGCCTCCAGCGTGTCCTAGAAGATCAACACCACCATGCACGCTGTGGCTCAAGGTGTGCGCACCGCTGCACAGCCCACCCAAGCCGTGGTGTCCAGCATGGCAGAAAGTCTCCCCCTTCTGTGCCGCAGCATGCCCTGTTCTGAGCCGCAGCACAAAGGCACACCTGACACCAATTTTCAGCACTCTTCTTCTGGTCTGTGGGGCTTGATTAAAACGCACAAGATCACTTAGACTTGTTGGACAGCTATGATTGATTGGTCCTTAAGATCTAAGGGTTGAGATTGACTTCAAGATTGGTTCAAGAAGTTGGTGCACTATATAAAGGGTCATCTAGCTTCAATTAAGAAATAAGATCATCATACAAGAGAATTCAAGTGCAAGTGTGAGTGTTGAAAGACATAAAATATAAGAGAGGCATTAGAATAGATCTCATTCAAAAGTGGTTGGGATTGAGAGAGAGCATACAAGAAGAGGGGTTCAAGGGCTTTGTAATTGGAATTTTCTTAGGGAAAATTCTAGGGAAACACTTAGTTCTTATCTCTTTCTTTTCTCTTCTTTCATGTATCAAGAATAAGAGGGTTCTTAAGGAGGTGTTGCTATAATTGTAAGAACTCATTGATTTAGTGCAGAGAGCTCAGAGTAGCTCACAAGGACGTAGGCATTTGCCGAACCTCAATAACAATTGCTTGTGTTATTTCTTTTATTAGTTTGTTTCTGTTCATTACAAGTCATTCTAGAGTTGGGCGTTTGGAAGATCACCACCTGGGCATCTTAAGATGATTTTCAACAGTGGTATTAGAGCTTGTATAGTTGGGTATCGAAGCAAGGTGCCAAGAATCAAAGATCAACTTCTTGGGTGATTCAAGAATGATGCTAGGATCAAGATCTTATCGGGTTCTTGAGGGATGATTCAAGAACGGTGCTGGGATCAAGATTTGATCAAGTTCTTGAGATTTAGAAGTTAGAAAGTAATTGAGGGTGTTGTATAAATCTTGGAATTTTCTCCGCAAGATGGGTTCAAATTTCATTGTTGAGAAGTTTGATGGAAAGGGAGACTTTGCCCTTTGGAAGTGGAAAATCAAAGCGGTTCTTATGCAACAAAAGGTGGACTTGTCTATTGGAGAAGATGATGATTTGTTGGCAAGTATCACGAAGGTCTAACAGATTGAGATGAAGAAGATGGTGTACAACACCATCTTTCTGCACATGTCGGATAGTGTCATAAAAGAGTGCGGAGACTCGAAAGATCCAGCTGCCATATGGAAGAAACTAGATGAGTTGTTTCTTACCAAAACTCTTCCTAATAAGATTTATCTTCTTAAACGAATATTTGCTTTTAAAATAGATCCTAATAAGGAGTTGGAAGATAATCTTGATGTGTTTAACAAACTACTTCAAGATTTGGCTAGTTGTAGTATAACATTCCCGGATGAACAATTGGTTGTTATGTTATTGAATTCTCTTCCTGATTATTTTGAAAGTTTGATTAATACTATTGAATATGGAAGAGATACATTAACCAAGGAAATTGTGATCAATGCTATAAGGGCTCATGATTTCAAAGCGAAGATGAGGGAAACATCAAGTGGAGAAGGGCTGTTCATTAGAGGAAGGCCAACAACTTGGAATGACAGTAGCATCCATAGCAACTACCAGGATAAACCAAAGGGTAGAGGGCAGAGCCATGGGAGAGCACACTCCAAATCGAGATTTGGAGGAAAGAGATGCTACTACTGCAATAAGGAGGGTCATTTCAAGAAAGATTGCAAAAAAAAGTTGTTGGATGAGAGAGGAAGAAGCCATACCAATAATGCAGAGGCTTCGGTTGCCAAAGGAGAACAACAAAATGATGTTCTTGTTATGTGCTCAAATGTGAGCAGGAGAAAAGGCAGCGAGAAATAGATCCTGGATTTCGGGTGCACTTATCACATGTGCCCTCATAGGGATTGGTTTAAGAATTTCAAGGAAATCAATGATGGAAAGGTTTTCTTGGGGAATGATACTTCTTGCCAAGTAAGGGGGATAGAAGACATCCAACTGAGGATGTTTGATGGAGTCAAAAGGCTGTGGCGGAATGTGAGGTATCTTTTAGATTTGAGAAGAAATTTGATCTCATTGGGGTAGCTAGATTCCATGAGGTACACATATAAAGCAGAGGGAGGAAAGATCAAGGTAATAAATGGATCTTTGATAGTGATCAAAGCAGCAATAAAGGATGGTCTCTATGAGATGATCAGAGAGACATAAATCAAGGATCAAGCAGCAAGCTTGATGGCTGAGATGGATAAGCCAGTACTTTGGCACAATTGTTTGAGATATATGAGTGAAAAAGAGCTGCAAGAAGGGTCCACTTGATGGTGAAAAGGTGGAGAAATTTGATTTCTGCGAGAGTTGCGTTCTTGGGAAGCAACGTCGGGTCAGCTTCAACGTCGGAGTGCACAAGTCTAAGAGTATTCTTGACTACATTCATGCAGATCTTTGGGGACCAGCAAGAACACCAACACAAGGAGGTAATCGTTACTTTCTTTCTTTAATTGATGATTATTCTAGAAAAGTTTGGGTTTATTTGCTTAAAAATAAATTAGATGCTTTGAATAAATTTGTGGTGTGGAAAAAGTTGTTGTAGACTCAAACGGGCAGGGTAGTTAAGGTGTTAAGAATCGATAATGGCTTAGAATTTTTAATAAGGATTTTGATAAATTCTGTGAGTTAAATGGGATTCTAAAACATAGAACGGTTATGAAAACCCCTCAGCAAAATGAAGTTGCTAAGAGGATGAATAGAACCCTTATGGAAAATGTTAGGTGCATGTTAATTGGGTCCGGTTTACTAAAATGTTTTTAGGGGGAAGTTGTGTCTACTACTGCATATTTGGTTATGATCACCCTCTAGGGATTTAGACCTTAAGACTCCCGAGGAGATGTGGAGTGGGAAACCCCCTGAGTTAAGCAACCTTAGGACTTTTGGATGTGCTGCGTTTGAACATCAAAAGGATGATAAACTTAGCCCAAGGTCTAGAAAATGTGTGTTTCTAGGATATAGTGATGGGGTTAAGGGGTATAGGTTGTGGTCCTTAGAATCAAAAAGAATGAAACTCATAATAAGTAGGGATGTCATTTTTAATGAGCATGTATTTCCCTATTTGGAGAAAACTAACCTTGCAAGGGATAGTGGGCAAACCAGCCCGGTATTTTTGGAGCATAGCATCAAGGAAAATTTAGTTCAGGTAGAGCAAGGAAGCAAAAGGGTTCGGACCAGGTAGAGCCCATTGATGAAGGCCAAGCTCAGGACACTCAAGAGGAGGCTGAACCAGAAGGGGCTGATGCAACAATCAAAACGATTTTCAGCTCACAAGGGACCGGGAAAGGAGGGTGGTCAGACCACCTTTAAGATATGGTTTTGCGGATGCTAATACAGTAGCTCCTTATTCAGAATAAGGGGTTGAACCAGAAACTTACATGGATGCCATGGAATGTAAGGAATCGTCAAAGTGGCAACTAGCTATGGAGGAAGAAATGGATTCTTTAGAGGAAGAACAACTCTTAGGAATTGGTGCCTAAACCAGAAAAATAGAGAGTTATGGATTGTAAATGGATTTACAAGATCAAAGAAGGGAACACTCTAGGGGATGAAGTCTGGTATAAGGCTAGGCTGGTGGCGAAGGGGTTCACACAAAGAGAAGGCATAAATTTCACCGAAATATTCTCACCAGTTGTGAAATACAAGATGATAAGGATAGTATTAGCAATAGTGGTCCAATTTAATTGTAAAATCGAGCAAATGGATGTGAAGACAGCGTACTTACATGGAGAGCTTGATGAGACCATCTACATGAGGTAACCTGAAGGCTATGAGGAAGGAAGACATGGAGATTTGGTGTGCCAATTGAAGAAATCTCTCTATGGCCTAAAGCAATCACCTCGTCAATGGAATAAGAGGTTCGATTCCTTTGTAACTAGGTTGGGTTTCATGAAGAGCTACTATGATTCATGCTTGTACTACAAAGGGCACAAGGTGGAGGAAATGGTGATTATCCTCATCTATATCGATGATATGCTATTGGTTAGGAACAGTAGGGAGAGGATAGAATATTTAAAGTCTTAACTCAATTCGGAGTTTGAGATGAAGGATCTTGGCCATGCATAGAAGATCCTTAGGATGAGCATAATCTGGTAAAGAGAGAGAAACAGGTTGAAGGTTTCTCAGTCTTCCTACATAGAAAAGATGATAACTAAGTTTTCTATGGAAGATAATAATTCAGTGAAGATCCCCCTTGCTGGTCATTTCAAGTTCTCTAGTGATCAATGTCCTAGAACAAATAAGGAGAAGAAGGAAATGGAAAAGGTCCCTTACTCTAGTGCGGTTGGATCTGTAATGTTCACCACGGTAAGCACTAGACCTGACATTGCTCATGCAATAAGTATCATCAGTAGGTTTATGAGTAATCTCGAAAAGGAACATTGGCTTGGGATGAAGTGGTTGCTGAGGTACTTAAAGGGAAGCCCAGATGTGGGGTTGGTTTATGAGAAGAGAGGTAAGTCCATCGGTCTAGAGGGTTATGCTGATTCGGACTATGGAGCAGACCGAGATAAAAGAATATCGATTACCTTTTACTTCTTCAACTTAAACAGATGTTATATAAGTTGGAAGGCTCAGTTGTAGCTGATGGTAGTACTCAACAACCGAGGCTGAGTACATAGCGGCAACGGAAGCCATTAAGGAGGCTATGTGGTGCAAAGGGTTGTTGGAAGAGTTGAAGGTCCTGAAAGAGCAGGTGGTGGTGTATTCGGATAGCCAAAGTGCATTGCACTTGTGTAGGAGTCCAATGTTCCATGAGAGGACTAAGCGTATGGATGTTCGGTATCATTTCATTCGGGAAAATGTTACGGAAGGATGCATTCATGTGGACAAAGTCGCAACGGAAGAAAGTCCTGCAGATTTAGGTACTAAAGTTCTACCTCTAAGTAAGTTCAATCATTGCCTTGGACTTCTTAGGATTGGAGTCGGTTGATATGGTGACTCAAGTTAAGTTTGGATCCTGAGTTCTCTGCACAATGGGTTCGGGTTTAATTGCTTTGACAAAGGTAGAGATTGTTGGGATTTATCAAAGGATTAAACAGATGATAAAGTTCAGCATCAGGTTTGGTTGTGCGTCGCGACCTAGTCTTGGGCACTGTGGCCTCTAGTATGTCCCAGAAGATCAACACCACCATGCGCACCACAGCTCAAGGTGTGCGCACAGTGGCACGGCCCTGTGTGCCGCGGCACAGCCCACCCAAGCTACAGCCTCCAACAGAAAATCTCCCCCTTTTGTGCCGCGGCATGCCCTGTTCTGAGCCACGGCACGAAGGCACACCTGACACCAATTTCTAGCACTATTCTCATAGTGTGTGGGGCTTGAATAAAATGTATAGGATCACTTAGACTTGTTGGAGGGCTATAATTGATTTGTCCTCAAGATCTAAGGGTTGAGATTGACTTCAAGATTGGTTCAAGAAGTTGGTGCACTATATAAAGGGTCATCTAGCTTCAATTAAGAAATAAAATCATCATACAAGAGAATTCAAGTGCAAGTGTGAGAGTGCAAAGACAAAAAATACAAGAGAGGCACTAGAATAGATCTCATTCAAGAGTGGCTGGGATTGAGAGATAGCATAAAAAAAGAGGGGTTCAAGGGCTTTGTAATTGGAATTTTCTTGAGGAAAATTCCAGGGAAATGCTTAGTTCTTATCTCTTTCTTTTCTCTTCTTTCATGTATCAAGAACAAGAGGGTTCTTGAGGAGGTGTTGCTGTAATTGTAAGAACTCAATGATTTAGTGCAGAGAGCTCGGAGTAGCTCACGGGGACGTAGGCATTTGCCGAACCTCGATAACAATTGCTTGTGTTCTTTCTTTGATTGGTTTGTTTTTGTTCATCAAAAGTCATTCTAGACTTGGGTGTTTAGAAGATCATCACCTAGGCATCTTGAGGTGATTTTCAACATAAAATAAGACAAAAAAATAAAGCAAACACGTTAGTAATATGTATAAGAAAAAGCAAAGAAAAAAAATAAGGAAAAAATATAAATGGAAATAAAATCAAGAATCCAAAGACAGTTTATTAGCTTGACTTCTTAAAGTCCCTAGTGGAGTAACCAGACTTTCGATACCTACCCTGCGGTAAAAGATTCAATTTAAATTAAATTAACTAGTTTGAGTGGAAAACTAATCAACCAAATTAAGTCCAATTTATTTCCTTCAGGGGAAGTGGGGCGTGATCAATAGAAATAATCTAGATTGGAGTCTCCATCAATCATTTTTTAAGGTTCACTGAACACCTTCCGAAGAAGGTGATTAACCTAATGTTAACCTCTAATTTAGCACGGGGAAGCAAATGACCCTTGTAGGTTTTTCACCTATTTCCAATGCATCTGGCTCATTGCCCAAGGTCACTACCCTTGAAGAAGGGAAGAAATGATGAGGGTGTAGAATACGAAGAGTAGGCATATGAAAACAAGTGAAACTCACCAAGTCTAGTAAAAACCGTTTTAAGTAGTAAGAAGGCTCCCGTGATGGGTGTGTTGTTAATATATTAAAAAAAATGATTATTATCATCCGAGCACAAAGCAATGATGATAGGTAAGGAGTGGTCATTTGACCTTGAAGGGGTTCAAATCCCTTGTCATTTGTATGTATGAGAGATTCTGACGCTCGGAGATTTGGGTACAAGAGAGTGAAGAATTAAACCTCATTCTCTTATCTAGACTGAAGTCTAACTCTTTGTGTTTTAAGAAAAAATATTCAAAACTTTAATTGAAATATTATTTCCATACACTAATAAAGCAAAAGTAAGCACATATTCACGATTTTTAATCAAACAAGATGACACCAAAAATATTCTTTTGTAAATTATTATGAGAAATCCCCTTCTTGTTTTTACAAGTATTACAACGATCAATCATATATAATATCCTAAATCGATGATATATCCGGAGACAATAATGACAGTAAAGGACTAGCATATATAATTAATATATCAAAATCAATTGCATCCTAAATTCAACACATAAGAGAAGTATGACTGAAGTTATATGGAGAAAAAGAACAACAATCACTGGAGTTAAATAAAATCTATGGGAAAAGAAAATATAATTGTCTGTCACACAAAAACATCAACTTCAATATTAAATAAAGGGAACAACTCAAAATAATTATTAAATGTTAAAAACACAAATATTGAATTAAATACAAGCGAAACCCACTATGTCTAAAGTTCATCTCTTCGCCTTGGTTGGAACTTAACCTAGCTAATAATTCATAATCACAACAGCTCTCTAGAAATTCAGTGTGTATCTCTTCAACCCCCTATTCAGCCCCATGTTCTCAGAGTATAAAATCCTATATATAGCTGTATGGAGACGGCTTTGTAGATAGAAAAGTCGCCTTAGGGTTTCTATTCAGGCCACATGCTTCTGCTGCTGTCCAAGTAGTGTGTTTGCTGCTGTCCAGAACTTATTCGGTTGTGCTGCTGTCCAGGCCGTGCAAATCCCAAAAAAATCAGAATTTAATATCTCCTTCACTTCTACCACGCTGAAATCATGCACAGCCTTACATTTGTCTACTAAAACTGCCATAACTTTCTCTAGAAAAATCATATTTATGAGCCATAAAATTCTACAGAAAATAGACATCCGGATATTTCTAAGCATATATGGCTCATCTATTGGTTCTTCCTGAATCAATATATTTTAATGTACAAAAATGACTGTTCTATACGGGCAATTTTGGCAATTTAGTGAAACTCCTTTTCACCCTTTGCTAGTGACAACATGACTTAGCAAAATGCTCAATTTATCTTTAATAGTCCATAAATGATGGGTTTTGTTGCACTCCTCTTGGAAAACCCAGTTCCTCTACTCTAAATTGGTCCGAATGTTGTGGATTCTTTCGAACATATTTTTATATGTTTTTTTTGTTTAAAGCTTTTTTGTTTTTTAAAATCTACAAAACACACTAAAACATAGAATTCTCCAAAGGACCACACTTGTCAAGAAATTCAATGAATAATCAAAATTAATCTCAACAAATGCATATAATTAATTCTATCAGAAGTGCATTTTCATGCCCTAATCACAACCCCCAACCAGCTCATTGCTAGTACCAGTGATGCAAGCGAAACAACAATGCATGAAAAGTAACATAGCATGAATCTTGTTTATCCGAGAATTTTGCAGAACTGTCTAGCATTCAAACAAATGTTGGCCAAAGCTCACAGATGCTAATAAGATTTTCAAATCATGTCTTCTGAGATACTGTGAGTGTGTGCAATAAGCCTAAACCTTCTTACCACAAACCACATAAAAATTTGAATTCAACCAAGAAAGAAGCCTCAACTCCATTATCCTCATAGGTAAAGTGCTTATCAATTTAAAGAGGCAATGTATTTACTCATGAAGTTGGAAAGTAGATAAAAGCACTAAGTGAAAGGGTCATGCAATTTAGGACAGCAAGTGAACAAGAATCGACAACAAGATAGGCTAATCACATAATTCAAAACTCTTTATCTGACTTACCAATATAATGCCTCGAAATTTCATTGCTTAATCAATAAGCCTTGATGTTGAAGCTCCTTTCTTTTGAGTGTGGTGCGACAACTTATCTTCCTTAAATTATTGAATCTTCCTTTTTTTCGAATACAAACTGAAAACTGAAGTAAAAAAAAAAAAAAAAAACTGTTATTCTCTTCTTCTTTTCTTCTCTTTTTTTTTAATTTTTGTTTTAGAGAATTACAACATAAATAAATAAGTTGGTAGAAAAACGATTTTTTTTTTCTTCTTTTTTTCTTTTTCTTTTTCTCTTAGAGAATTACAATATAAATAAATAAACTGATGGAAGAAGTATCATTCCCAAAATATTGCCGACGATCAAAACTCCGCACAAATGTCATTGATGGATTCGAAGGCTTCAATAACTAACAAAATCATTTCTCCACATGTAAGGTAAGCTAAACAAAGCATCTCAAATAGCAATAAAAACCAATTCAAGTGGTAATAAAAGTTCACAATGCTAGTTTTCTCAGACTCTCCACTCAATAAAAACAAACGTGCTTCAAACATGGTTAAAAACCAAAGATCATATGCATCGCTCTCTAAACAATCCACAAAGCTTATTATGTGCACAGAAATGAGTTTCCAGAAAATAGACAGTGTTAATTAAGATAGTGTCATTGGACCTTGACGAAAATAGAGTTGTAATCATGCATCAACAGTTCACAAAATCGCGAAATCTCATAAACATGCTATGATAGTTTCACACAAAACAATATATAACAAGCATGCATATGCTACCACCCCCACCATAATGTGACAGTGTCCTCAAAGTCACCAAAAGATAAGAAAGTCATACCGACGGGAGAGAGGAACTCCAATAACGTAGCATAGGTAAACCTGCATCACACAAAACAAAACATAAAAGCAAACAAAGCAACACAAAAGAAACTAAACTAGAAAGCAGTAAAATATAATATAAATAGAAGTACCAAACATCAAGCAAAGTAGACAGGGGAAACTAGAGAGATCTCCTCTAATTCCTCTACTTTCTTCACATAGTGCTTCAGACGTTGCCCATTCACTCAAAATACTCTCCCATCTTTTGGATCTTCTATCTCAACCGAACCATTGGAAAAGACTTGCTTAACCACAAACGGTCCGGTCCATCTCGATTTTAGCTTGTCAAGATAAAGTGAAAGCCTCAAGCCATAAAGATGGACTCGTTGATTGGGCTCGAAATGCTTCCTCAGAATTTGCTTGTCATGAGCCGCCTTCATCTTTGCTTTATAGATCCTGGAGTTGTCGTATGCATTATTTCGCAACTTTTTAGTCTCAGCCAATTGAAGCTTCTTATGAATTCTTGCATCATTAAAATCAAAGTTAATGCTCTTTACAGCCCAATAAGCACGATGTTCTAACTCAACCGATAGGTAAAAATCGGCATGCCCAAGAAAGAATCTAACATCTTTAACAGTTTTGGGTGTGGGCAATTTAGAGATCAATTCTATTTTTGATTTATCCATTTCGATCCATTTTTCAGATATTATGTGCCCCAAAACTAGTCCAGAGGGGAACCATGAAATGATATTTCGACCATATCACTAAATATACTCATCATGCATCTTTGAATTATAGTTGGCACATTACATAGTCCAAAAGGCATATGTCGGAATGCATAAGTACCAAATGGGCATGTGAACATAGTCTTATCTTGATCTTCTAATGCAATCTCTATTTAATAATATCCCAAATACCCATCTAGAAAGCAATAGAAGGGATGACCAACTACACGTTCTAAGATTTGGTTTAAAAATGGAAGTGGGAAATAATCCTTACGGGTGGTGGAATTAAGTTTTCTATAGTCTATGCATATGCGCCCTATCATTACCTTGGTAGGAATAGGTATCCCCTCCGAGTTGATTACCACAGTTACCCAAGACTCTTTAGGTAATACCAAAGTCGGGCTAACCAATTTACTATCAGAGATGGGGTAAATGATACCTGCATCTAATAACTTTAAAACTTCTTTCATAGTGGGGTTAAGTCATCTTTGGGGGTCTCTACAGGGGTTAGCTACTTCTTCTAAATGGATCCTATGAGAACATATCAAGGGGCTACTACCTTTAATATCAGCAATTGTCCATCCTAATGCAGCTTTGTGCTCACTTAACATGTCAATCTATTTCTTTTCTTGTGAATCACTAAGTACAGAGGAACTAATAACAAGAAAGGTATCACCTGGTCCCAATAATACATGTTTGAGTCCCTCAGGTAGCGTCGCTAAGTCGATCTTTGGGGTCTCCTCAGCAGATGGCTTAGGTCTCTCTCCATCTCTTGGTAACTCCTCGAAGCTTAGTTGCCATTTTTGTTCTCCTTTATCTTTGACCTAGAAACAACAGAAACAATGAAAACATCATCAGGGTAAAGTGAACTCTTATAATCAGAAAATACCAAGGAGATACTCTAAAGATTCTGAAATTTTGCTCAAGTGAACCTCATCTGGGATCAATGTGTCTATCATATAAGTATGATAACAATCATCATCATCATGTGGTTGTCTTTCGATGTTGAAAATGTTAACCTCTAGAGTCATATTCCCAAAAAACATATTCATTGGAGAGCGTTAGAGGTGGTCAAGAAAGGTCTTCCTAAAATGATTGGAACTTTAGACTCCATATCAACCACAGAATGAGTATCCTGAATGAGAAAATCAACAAGATAGTAGAACTTATCTATTTGTATCAATACATCTTCGACTATTCCCTTTGATTTCTTAGTCGATCGGTCGACCAACTGTAGTACCACAGATTTGGGTTTGATCTTTCCTAGACCCAGTTGCAAGTAGATAGTGTAAGGCATTACTTTCATGTTGGCTCCTAAATCCACCAAAGCTTGACCGATCTCATAAGTCCCAATTTGACAGGTGATCGTGGGACACTCTGGGTCTTTGTATTTGAGGGGTGTCTTTTGCTCAATCATTGCACTCACTTACTCATTCAATAACGCAGTCTTCTTGACTTGATGCGTCCATTTTATGGTGCACAGATCCTTGCCTTTGCATAGGTTGGTACCTATTTAATCACATAAAGCAAAGGCAAGTTAATCTTAACTTTTTTCAAATGTTTTAGGATCTCACCTTGTATTTCCAGATTTTTTTCCTTTTGGTCGGAGTGCTTGGGGAAAAGGGACTTGAATCAGAAATTTTTCGTTTGGCTCTTTCTTGGGGGTGTTCTCTTCGATGCTCAGAGAGGTGCTTGTGGTCGTTATCTGACTTGGTCCATCTAACACCTTACCACTCCGAGTAGTTATGGAATTAACCTCTATGATATTTTATGAATCTGAAGTAGAAGTTTGTTCCATATGTTGCCCCCTTGGATTTGATTGAGGCTAAGATGGGAATTTGCCTCGCTCTTGTACTGTGAGAGAACTTGTTAGCTTTGTTGTTTGACTTTTAATTTCCTTATTCTCTTCCATTACCTGTGTCACAGCAGTTTCCAATCTTTGAATAATTTTACCTTGTGACACCATAAATGCATTTAATTTTTCCTCTAAAGAGATTCTATTAGGTTGCGCATTGTATGAGGTTGCAAGGTATAACACAGGTGGTTGTGCATGTGCGTGTGTGGGTTGGTTTGAGTCGGGCCTCCAGATAAAGTTTGAGTGGTTACTCCAACTAGGATTATATGTATTGGATAAAGAATTATGAGGCTTCCTATAAATCCCTAAGGTGTTACATTATTCATCAAAATCCCCTCTCATCTTTGCATAAGTCGAGCAATCCTGAGTTAAGTGTTCCACTCCCCCATAAATGAAACAAGCACCTTGTTACTCGACTCTACCAACAATATGCATGAGTCTACCATCTTGGGTTTTAAGTGCCTTTAACTCTCGAGTTACTCACTCTAATTTGGCTTTCATGCTATCCTCTTCCCTAAGTTGGTAGATCCCAGTCGGTCTTGCTCTATTTTTGCTTTCAACAGCACTAGGCCTTGCCCAAGTGTGGGCCTTCTCAGCCAAGTCATTCAGATACTTAATTGTGTCATCAGGGTCCTTTTCCATAAAGTCCTCGTCCCACACCATCTCTATGAATTGACGCTCTCTACTCGTAAGTCCTTCGTAAAAATGACTAACTATGCGCTAACTCTTGTACCCATGGTGTGGACACAAATTTAACAAATCCTTATATCTCTCCCATTCCTGATATAATGTCTCGATATTATTTTTGGTAAAGTTTGAAAATTTTCTTCTCAGACCATTGGTTTTGTGAAGTGGGAAGTATTTATTGAAAAATGCTTATGTCATTTCTTCCCATGAACCTATGGACCTCAGTCACAAAGAGTATAGCTTTGCTTTGTCCTTCAAAGAAAAAGGAAAGAACCTCAGTTTAACTGAGTTAATAGCCTCAGGTCTTCCATGAAATGTGTCCACCACTTCCTCAAATTCCCTAATGTGAACATAAGGATTTTCATTTTCTAAACCATTGAAGGTGGGTATCAATGCTATCATGCCCGACTTGAAATCTATATGTGGCATGTTTGGCGGAAACATGATGCATGTTGTGTAAATGTGCATGTGGAATGAAGGTAGTCATTTAGGGTCCTAACATGGTCATCTCCATGATTGATTATGATGTTAGAGCTTAAGTTTAAACTCGTTTCACTCCTAATGTAATTTGTTGGGTATTCTAACTAAAGGATTCTAACCAATCATCTGTGTTCGTCTCTATCCCAATGCATATACCATCAACAATCTCTTTTTTTTATGTGATTTATTTTTTTAATTATTAATTAAATTTTTTTCTTGAATAAAAGAAAACTGAAAAATAAACTAAAGCTAGAATTAAAAAGAAGCTAAAAGAAAGAGTTCGAAAAGATAGTACCCGAAAACCTCTTTGTAGACTGATGCTCTCCCCAGCAACGACACCAAAATTTGAATTATGCCCAAACAGTACTATGTGATAGCAGCAATATAGAATGGGGTGTTGAGAATTAAAAATTAATATTAAGAAAATGATGAGAATTAAATGATACAATTGAGGTGAAATAAAATCAATATTGAGTAACACAAGAGTCCAAGAATCCCTCCTAAATTTCACAGCTTCAACTTGTATCAATTCAATAATTATAATTCAACTACGTATTTCACATCCCAAATACGTAATCGAAAAATAATAGTGAAAGCGCCAAAAATATTCATTTGTAAATTATTATGAGAAATCCCCTTCTTGTTTTTACAAGTACTGCAACGGTCAATCATATATGATATTTTAAATTGACGATATATCCAGAGACAATAATGCAGTAAAGGACCAGTATATATAATTAATATATCAAAATCAATTGCATCCTAAATTCCACACATGAGAGAAGCATGACTCAACTTATATAAAGAAAAAGAACAACAATCACCGGAGTTAAATAAAATCTATGGGAGAAGAAAATATAATTGTCTGTCACACAAAAACATCAACTTCAATATTAAATAAAGAGAACAACTCAAAATAATTATTCAATGTTAAAAACACAAATACTGAATTAAATACAAGCCAAACCCGCTATGTCTAGGAGTTAACCTCTTCGCCTTGGTTGAAACTTAGCCTAGCCGATAATACATAATCACAATAGCTCTCTAGAAATTCAGTGTGTATCTCTTCAATCCTCTATTCACTGAGTCTAAAATCCTATATATAGCTGTATGAAGACGACTTTGTAGACAGAAAAGTCGCCATAGGGTTTCTGTTCAGGCCGTCTACTTCTGCTACTGTCCAGGCCGTGCGTTTGTTGCTGTCCAGGTTCAGTTTCTGTTGTCTAGAACTAGTTCGGTTATGCTGCTGTCCAGGCCATGCAAATCCCAAAAAATCATAATTTAATAGCTCCTTCACTTCTACCATGCTGAAATAACGCACAGCTTGACCTTTGTATACTAAAACTGCCATAACTTTATCTAGAAGAATCATATTTACAAGACATAAAATTCTCCAAAAAAATAGACATCCGGATCTTTTCAAGAATATATGGCTCATCTCATGGTTCTTCTTGAATCAATACAGTTTAATACACAAAAATTACTGATCTGTACAGGCAATTTAGTGAAACTCCCTTACACCTTTTTCTATTGACAACATGACTTAGCAAAATGCTCAATTTATCTCTAACAGTCTAGAAATGATGGGTTTTGTTGCATTCCTTTTGGAAAACCCGGTTTCTCTGCTCTGAACTGGTTCGGATGTTGTGGATTCTTTCGAACATATTTTTTATATATATTTTTTGTTTAAGGTTTCTTTGTTTTTTTAAATCTGCGAAGCACACTAAAACATAGAATTCTCCAAAGGACCACACTTGGCAAGAAATTCAATGAATAGTCAAAATTAATCTCAACAAATGCATATAATTAACTCTATCTGAAGTGCATTTTCATGCCCTAATCAACACATAAAGCATGTTAACAATTTATTTTACAATAAAAGGAAAATTTAACCAACCTTCTTGGCTAATGAAAATTTCCATGTGTGGAGATAATTCTCAGATAATTTGCGTACTCTTGTAGACTTGACAAATTAGAAAGATAAATTTAATTATGGGTTCAAAGATCAATACAAGAGAATGACTAAATATCAGGATGTGAGAAGCTCTCTCTTTTTCTTTTCTTTTCTTTTTTTGCGTACTTTTCTCTATTTTATCTCTTTTTTGTGTGTTCTCTTCTCTTTTGTGATGCTTCTCTTTTTGATTTTTCTAAACTTGTCGCTTTTTACTCTCTCTAAACTTCTTTCATCTCATCTTTCTTTGCTTTCTCTATCCTTCAATTCATTGCCCTCTCCTTGTGTGTTATGTTGTCTTTGTTCTAACAAAGGGGTTATTTGTAGGAGAATAGTGGGTTGTCTATGTGGATAAAAAATAAGAAAATAAAGGAGAGAAAAAGAGGTGGCCAGCTATGGGGAAAAAAGAAGGGAAGGGTCCAAGTTTTGATGTAAAAAAGGTGAAAGCTAGGAAACGTAAGATATGGTAAACCAAGCAAAAAGTGAGAGAAAGACTTCCCCTCCATGTGGCTTGTCATGGGGAAGAGAAAAATGATTTTTCAGATGGAAAAGGTGAAAGCTAGGAAGGGTAATGTGTGGTAAACCAAGAAAAAATGTGATGGGAAACTTCCTCTCTTGATGACTATTAAAAAAGGTGTAAGTTTTAGGTGTTATGGTGGTTTCAATAAAGCAAAAAGATTAGGAGGATTTCTTCTCTTTTTGTCTAATCATGGGGGAAGGAAAGGGAGAATTTTGAGGTGGAAATGGTGAAGAGGGAAAGTAGTTGTAATAAAGCAAAAATGAATAGGAAGACTTCCTTTTTGGTGGTTTTTGAAAAAGGTGTAAGTTTTAGGTGTTATGGTGGTTTTAATAAAGCAAAAGGTGAAGAAGATTTCTTCTCTTTGTGGCCAGCCAAAGGGAGAGAAAATGGTGCAATTTTTTTAAGGATTTTGACACATAGGAAAATGGGAGAGCTTAAGGATAAAGTGTGCATTTAAATATATCTATATAACTTCCATTTTGCACACTCATAAGAGAAGAAAAATGTGCAATTTTTTAAGTAATGAGGTGTTATTTTTTAGGTAGCAAAGGTGGTTTTTTGGCACACGGGAAAAGGGTGGAATCTCATAAATGAAATATCCAATCAACCAAGCAAAAAGAAAAGAAGAAAAATTCTTCTTTTTGGAACATATAGTTGGCAATTGAAACGAGAAATATTACAGTTTTTCCATGTGATCAATTTTATTTTTATAGAGAAGGTGTTGTTTTTTAGGTAAAACATGGTGGTTTTTGGCATACAGGAAAGGATGAGAAGCTAAGAGGGATGTTGGAAATCACCTAAGTAAGATGCCTAGGTGGTGATCTTCCAAACACCCAAGTCTTGAGTGACTTGTAGAAAGAATTTCAGCAATCGAACACAAGAACAGAAAATCAAAGAAAGAAAAGAAGACAAGCAATTGTTATCGAGATTGGGCAATGTGCCTACGTCCCCGTGAGTTCCTCCAAACTCTCTATACTAATCAAATGGTTCTTAAAAAGTTACAACTATCCTTTTCAAGAACCCACAATGGTCTTGAAGAAACAAGAAGAGAAGAAAGGAGATTACAACTCACTCTCTATACTACTATCTCTTCTTTACAACCAGCCTAACAAAGAGTCCCTCTTATGTTTGTCACTCTTACACAATTCTCTCTAAGTGCTAACAATTGATCTCACAATGTCACACACTTGTGTTGTTGTATCTCAATCTCATAATTCTTTTAAAAAGTGAGGCTTGAGAACCCCTTTTATATCCTTTCACTTCTTGGACAATCTTGTGAATCAATCTCACCCCTTTGATCTTGATTTCCTTGAAATCCTAGCCCTTAATTTATCTCCAAGTTATGCTGTGTGTTTTGGCCTTGTGCGCACTAGTTTTGGAGTGCCTTAAAGCCTCCTGTATGCGTGCAAAAGAGTGTGCCTAGCGGTGCGCCGCTCAGCAGGGTGCGGTGCACCGCTGGGCAGAGTGTGCTGGTGCTGTCTTTGGACGGTGCGCCACTGCTTGCTGTGCGGCGTGCCCCTCACCCGGTCCTGAAGCATGCCTTTCTGGAAGGTACACCGCTGGGTGTGCGCGACGTACCGCACACTAGTGTTGTGCCTTCCTCCTCCTGCTGCTGTGCACACTAGTTTTTGCCTAGGTACAGAAGTGCGCACACTAGTGCGCATGGTCTTCTCATGCTCCAAATTGATGCATACACATGTGTGCAACCTTATAACTTGCTGAACTTTGATATTCCACAATTGGTTTGGACTTTAACCAATTTTAAACCATGGTTGAACCTTCTTGAACCTTAGACAAATAACAACAATCTCTACCTTTGTCTAAGTGTTCAAAAAACCTGAACCATTGTGCAGAAAGCTTTGGGATCCAAACTCATTTAGAGTCTCCAATTATCCAACTCTAATCCTAAGTAATTCAAGGTAATGATTGAACTTACTTAGAGGTAGAACTTTAGTACCCAAGTCAGCAGGATTTTATTCCGTGGCAACCTTGTCCACATGGATGCATCCTTTCGTAATATTTTCCCGAATGAAATGATACCGAACATCCATATGCTTCGTCCTCTCATGGGACACTGGATTTTTACACAAGTGTAAGGCACTTTGACTATCTAAAAATACCACAACCTGCTCATCCAGTACCTTTAACTCTTCAAGCAACCCTTTGCACAACATAGCTTTCTTAATGGCCTCCGTAGCTGCTATGTATTCTGCCTCGGTTGTTAAGAGTGCTACCACTGGCTACAACTGAGCCTTCCAACTTACACAACATCCATTTAAGTTGAAGAAATAGGAGGTAATTGATCTTCTTTTATCCTGGTCTGCTCCATAGTCCGAATCAGCAAACCCCTCAAGGTAGATTGCATTACCCCTCTTCTCATATACCAGCCCTACTTCTGGGCTTCCCTTCAAGTACCTCAGCAACCACTTCATCCCAAGCCAATGCTCTTTTCTGGGATTACTCATAAACCTGTTGAGAACACTCATTGCATGAGCAATGTCTGGTCTAGTGCTCACCATGGTGTACATAATTGAACCAACCGCACTAAAATAGGGGACTTTCTCCATTTCCTTATTCTCCGCCTTCGATCTTGGACATTGATTGCTGGAGAACTTGAAATGACCAGAAAGGGGAACCTTCAATGGTTTGCTATCTTCCATAGAGAATTTAGATATCATTTTCTCTATGTAGAAAGTTTAGGAGATCTTCAATCTGTTTTTCTCCCTTTCTCGGATGATACACATCCCAAAGATCTTCTTTGCATTACCAAGATCCTTCATCTCAAACTCCTCACTGAGTTGAGCCTTTAATTTCTTTATCCTCTCCATATTGCTCCCAACCAGCAACATGTCATCAACATAAATGAGGATGATCAGCATCTCCTCAACTTTCTATCCCTTATAGTATAAGCAAGAATCATAGTAGCTCCTCATGAAACTCAAACTGATTACAAAGGAATCAAACCTCTTGTTCTATTGCCGAGGTGATTGCTTCAGGCCATAGAGAGACTTCTTCAATTTGCACACTAGCACTCCCTGCCTTCCTTCCTCATAGCCTTCGAGTTGCCTCATGAAAATGGTCTTATCGAGCTCTCCATGCAAGAATGCAGTCTTCACATCCATTTGCTCAATTTCCTAATCAAATTAGACCACCAATGCTAACACTATCTGGATCGTCTTGTACTTCACAATCGGTGAAAGCTATGCCTTCTTTTTGTGTGAACCCTTTCGCCACCAGCCTAGCTTTATACCAGACTTTATCCCCTGGAGTATTCCCTTCTTTGATCTTGTAGAGCCATCTACAATCCACCATTCTTTGTTTTCCTAGTTTAGGCACCAGCTCCCAAGAGTTGTTCTTCATCAAAGAATCCATTTTTTCCTCCATAGCCAGCTCCCAGTTTGATGAATCCTTACATTCTATGGCATCTGTGTAAGTTTCTGGTTCAACCTCTCCTTCTCTCCAAGGAGCTGCTACATTGGCATTTGCAAACTCATATCTCAAGGGTGGTCTAACCACTCTCCTTCCCTGGTCTCTTATGAGCTGGTAGTTGGTTACTGCATCAACCTCTTCTTGTTTAGCCTCTCTTTCTTGAGTTTCTTGAGCTTGGCCTTCATCCAAGGGCTCTACCTGGTCCGAACCCTCTTGGCTCATCTGCTCTACCTGAATCGAGTGCTCCTTGATGTGATGCTCAACAATTTCTGGACTGGTTTGCTCACTAGCCCCTGCAGGGTTAGTTTTCTCCAAGTAGGGAAATAATAATTCATCAAAGATAACATCCCTACTTATAATCAGTTTCATGCCCTTCTTTTCTAAGGACCACAACCTATATCCCTTAACCCCACCACCATATCCTAGAAATACACATTTTTTAGATCTAGGGCCAAGTTTATCCTCCTTTTGATGTGCATACGCAGCACAACCAAAAGTCTTAAGGTTGTTAAATTCAAGGGGTTTTCCACTCCACATCTCCATGGGAGTCTTGAGCTCTAAAGCTCTAGAGGCTGATCTATTTATCAAGTATGCAGCTGTAGCCACAGCTTCTCCCCAAAAATATTTTGGTAACCCGGATCCTATTAACATGCACCTAACCTTCTCCATAAGAGTTCTATTCATGCTTTCAGCAACTCCATTTTGCTGGGGTGTTTTTACAACCGTCCTATGCCTTAGAATGCCATTTAATTCACATAATTTATCAAAATCATTATTGCAAAATTCTAAGCCATTATCGGTTCGTAAAGCCTTAACTACCCTACCCGTTTGAGTTTCCAGCAACTTCTTCCACACAACAAATTTATTCAGGGCATCAGATTTATTCCTAAGCAAATAAACCCACACTCTTCTTGAATAATCATCAATTAAAGACATAAAGTAAAAGTTACCTCCCTGTGTTGGTGTTCTTGCTGGTCCCCAAAGGTCCGAATGAATGTAATAAAGAATCCCTTTGGACTTGTGCACTCCGGTGTTGCTTCCCAAGAATGCAACTCTCACAGAAATCCAGTTTTTCTACTTTGTCACCACTAAGTAGACCTTCCTTGCTAAGCACTTGTAGGCCCTTTTCGCTCATGTGTCCCAAGTGAGTGCGCCAAAGGGCTGCCTTGTCCATCTCAGCCATCAAGCTTGCTGCTTGAACATTGGTTTCTGTTTCTCCGATCATCTCATAGAGTCCATCGTATCGTACTGCCTTGATCACTACCAAAGATCCCTTAGCCACTTTGATCTTTCCTCCCTCTACTTTACATATATACCCCATGGAATCCAGTTGCCCCAATGAGATCAAGTTCCTCTTCAAATCTGGAAGATATCTTACATTTTGCAGCAGCCTTGTGACTCCATCAAACATTTTCAATTGAATGTCTCCAATCCTTCTCACTTGGCAAGAATTTTCATTCCCCAAGAAGACTCTTCCATCATTGACCTCCTTGAAATTCTTGAACCATTCTTTGTGAGGGCATATATGATAAGTGCATCCGGAGTCAAAAATCTACTTTTCACTGCCTTGCCTCCTGCTCACATTCGAGCACACAACAAGAACATTGTCTTGCTGTTCTCCCTTAGCAACCGAAGCCTCTCCATTGTTGGTATGGCTTCTCCTCTCATCCCATATCATCTTCTTGCAATCTTTCTTGAAATGGCCCTCCTTGTTGCAGTAGAAGTATCTCTTTCCTCCTCCAAGTCTTGTCTTGGAATGAGATCTCCCATGGTTCTGCCCTCTACCTCTTGATTTCTCCCGGTAGTTGCCATGGTTGCTACTGCCATTCCGAGTTACTGGCCTTCCTCTTACGAACAGCCCATCACCACTTGATGTCTCCTTCATCTTGGCCTTGAAATCATGTGCCCTTATGGCATTGATCACAATCTCCTTTGTCAAAGTATCCCTTCCATACTCAATGGCATTAATAAAGTTATCAAAGCGATCAGGAAGAGAATTTAACAAAATGACAGCCAATTGTTCATCCGGAAAAATAATGCTACAGCTATTCAAATCTTGAACTAGCTTATTAAAGACATCAAGATTATCTTGCAACTCTTTACTAGGATCCATTTTAAAAGCAAAGATTCTTTTAAGAAGATAAATCTTGTTAGGGAGAGTTTTGGAAAAAAAACAACTCATCTAGTTTCTTACATATGACAGCAGGATCCTCCGAGTCTCCACACTTCCTTGTGACACTATCCGACATGTGCAATAAAATAGTGTTGTAAGCCATCTTCTTCATATCAGTTTGCTGGTCCTCCGTGACACTTGCTGGAAAAGCATCATCTTCTCTAATGGCCAAGTCCACTTTCTGTTGCATTAGAACCGCCTTGATCTTCCACTTCCAAAGGGAAAAGTCTCCCTTTCTATCAAACTTCTCTACACAGAAATTTGAAGCCATCTTTTGCGGACAAGATCCCAGATTTATGCACTACCCACAAATGCTTTCTTCAACCTCAAGAACACAGATCGAAGATGGATCTTAACACCGTTCTTGAATCAGCTTTTAAGAACACGACCGGATCTTGATCTTTACACCTTTCTTAAATCACCCAAGAAGTTAATCTTTGATTCTTGGAGTCTTGGCTCCGTACTTTCTACTTCTTGCTTCAATAACCAGCTGTACAGCTCTGATACCACTGTTAGAAATCACCTAAGTAAGATGCCCAGGTGGTGATCTTCCAAACACCCAAGTCTTGAGTGACTTGTAGAAAGAATTTCAATAACCGAACACAAGAACAGAAAATCAAAGAAAGAAAAGAAGACAAGCAATTATTATCGAGGTTTGACAATGTGGCTACGTCCCCGTGAGTTCCTCCAAAATCTCTGTACTAATCAAATGGTTCTTACAAAGTTACAGCAATCCTCTTCAAGAACCCACAATGGTCTTGAAGAAATAAGAAGAGAAGAAAGGAGATTACAAATCACTCTCTATACTACTATCTCTTCTTTATAACCAGCCTAACAAAGAGTCCCTCTTGTGTTTGTCACTCTTATACAATTCTCTCTAAGTGTTTACAATTCATCTCACAATGTCACGCACTTGTGTTATTGTATCTCAATCTCATAATTCTTTTAAAAAGTGAGGCTTGAGAACCCCTTTTATAGCCTTTCACTTCTTTGACAATCTTGTGAATCAATCTCACCCCTTTGATCTTGATTTCCTTGAAATCCTAGCCCTTCATTTATCTCCACGTTATACAGTGCATTTTGGCCTTGTGCGCACTAGTTTTGGAGTGCCTTAAAGCCTCCTGTATGCATGCAAAGGAGTGTGCCTAGCGGTGCGCCGCTCAGCATGGTGCGGTGCGTTGCTGGGCAGAGTGTGCTGGTGTTGTCTCTGGACGGTGCTGCTGCCTGCTATGTGGCGCACCCCTCACCCAGTCCTAGAGCATGCCTTTCTAGAAGGCGCACTATTGGGTGTGCACGACGCACCACACACTGGTGTTGTGCCTTCCTCCTGCTGCTGTTGTGGACACCAGTTTCTGCCTAGGTGAAGAAGTGCGCACACTAGTGCGCATGGTCTTCTCATGCTCCAAATTGATGCACACCCATGTGTGCAACCTTCTAACTTGCTCAACTTTGATATTCCACAATTGGTTTAGACTTTAACCAATTTTAAGCCATGGTTGAACCTGCTTGAACCTTAGATAAATAACAACAAGGGAAATGTGGGTTTAATAAGGCAAAAAGAAAGACGAAAACTTCCCCTTTTTCACACCATATGACTGGCCGAAAAGGGAGAGGAAAGAGACTAAATTTTATTTAAAAGAGTGCGATTGTCTTGAAAATTTAATCAAAAGGTGCCAAGTAGTAAAGGTGAAACTCAAAATTCACCCCTAAATTGGATGGTCATCTTGGGCTTGGAATTTGGTTCAAAGTGTTTTGCGCTTAGAAAAAAATAAAATGGACTTTAGTGGATTTTCGTTTAGGCCAAAAAGAATTTAAGGCTTTGTTCCTAAATTTGGTGGAATAAAATATGGACTAATTGATTAAAGCTTAAGGTGTATTTAGTGGATTGAATGGAAAGAGCTTGCAATTAGTTCTACTTCGCAATTAAATTCATACCTCTGAATTTTCCGAGTCCAAGGGCATTAGGATTAAAGATTCGTTATAGGAACCCACACGATACTTGTTTAAAATTTTGGAACAAAGTTGGGTGTTTACAATTTTCCCCATTTGATTAGAGGTCTTTCGAGAGTTGCAATCAAAGGCAGTGAGGAATTGCTTATTCGTTTCAAAAATTTAGAATGGAAAATATGTGATGTGTGCATAAAAGTAAATATGATATTAGGAAAATTAATGCCTTGTGATCATCCATGAGAAATGGTGCATACCTGAAGTGACGGAGCTAGCATCCATTCGCTTGTGTGATACTTCTGGATTGATCAGTGATTTTTATGAGGATTTAAGTTACCTGCTATGAGGGCTTTGGTTTGTTTGCTGATAAGGACTTTGGTTTGTCTATTGACAAGGAATTTGGTTTTCCTATTGACGAGGACTTTGGTTTTTAATTTTTCCTGTTAATAAGGACATTGGTTTACTTACTGATGAGAACTTTGGTTTTCTTGCTGATGAGGACTTGGTTTGCTTGTTGACTAGGACTTTGGTTTGTAATTTTGCTTGCTGATAAGGAATTTGGTTGCTTATTGACGAGAACTTTGGTTTACCTGTTTTTGAGGACTTTGGTTTGTAATTTTTCCTGCTAATGAAAACTTTGGTTTGCCCACTAACGATGATTTTGGTTTACCTGCTAACAAGGACTTTGGTTTGTGATTTTTCCCGCTAATGAAGACTTTAGTTTGCTTGCTGATGAGGGCTATGGTTTACCTGCTGACGAGAACTTTAATTTGACAACTAACAAGGATTTTGGTTTATCTATTGGGAGGACTTTGGTGATTTGCCTGCTATGAGGACTTTTGGTTTGCGTACTAGGAGAAGTTTTACCTTTTGATTCTATAAAGTCTTTTCATTTAAATTTATTAAATCTAAAAAACCTTGGTTGTGAGCTGATTCATGGCATTTAAGATTCCATCTTTTCAATCATAAAGTTTTGGAAAGACAAAATTTTGCATTTAAAATCCAACTTTTATGGAGTGCTAGTAGCCTTCTACCACTCACTTTTTTTTTCTTTTTTTTACTTAAAACTTGTATTTAAAACCATCATTTCTTCCATTTGGTTCACATCCTCTAGTCGATTCAAGAATAAAGCTTCACCACTTGTCCATAATTTTCTTCTTTACTTTTTCCAAAGAAATAGCCATAGAAGCTATCTCAGCTCAATTGATTCATTGGACTAACAACATGAAAGGCATCAAGCTCCACAATTGCTCTCGTTATGGCATCAATGTGATTTTCTTCGCTCAAAAGCATTAGAATCGACTGAAACTTCTTGAGGGTAACTGCTACAAAGTGTGATCTTGAAACCCATGTATTTGTTTCAATTTTTCCCCCACTGTTCTTGCTCAAAATCTACCCCCACTGTTGAGCTAAGGATTGAGTTAAAAAAACTTAATAATGTCATGATTCTTCGTGTTTTTGTCTACTATATATGTTCTAAAATCCACTAAAAATGAATAAGTGGCATGAGTCATTTCCAAAACATAAAAAAAAAAAATTTCATTATTTGGATACTAAAACAATTCCATTTTGTTTTGTTCATTCAACTAAATCTTAATAATGTATTTGCATGGTTCTGATGAGGACAAAAAGGGAACTAAGGTTCCATTGCAAGATCGTGGTTGCACCAAAGTGGTTACTTATGTATCCAAAAAGGGATCAAGCTATACATAATTCGAGGATTTCATCTCATGCGTTCGACACACAATATCGATTAGCTTGGATATATTCCTTGCAAGTGGTGCAAGAGTGAATGTTGGTTTGGCAAAGTTATTTTGGAGGTATAATCTTTCGTGAGTGGTTTCAAAGTGGGATAATTTCGCTTGGAAAAGATAAGTTCGATTGACACCCAGAAATAGTTTGCGAGGTTAAGTGGTCTTTGTCAATCTAAGAGGATTCCTCAAGGTTTATAACGTGACCAATGGTTTCTAAGGCTAATCAAAGAAAGGATAATTGAAATGCTTAAAAAGTGTTTTAGGGTTCCTATAAGCCAATGATTGCCTTTTGCCTTTTTTTTGTATGCCTCCTTGGCGTGGCTTGTTCTTTTGGAAATTTTCATCATCAAATGTGTTAAAACCAAAAAGAAGTAGAATTCGTATGGTCAAATCTACTTGAGTCAAAATCCATGGTGAGGGAATATGTTCGGGTTGAATCTACTTGGGAATGAATCTGTTGCGGTCCCTAGAGGCCGCCATGTGTTGGGCCTTGATTGGGTTGTGTGAAAAGTAATCGTTAGCAAGGGTTGTTTTGGAAGAAAATAAAATAAAGGAAAATCTTTAGGAATGAAAAAAAAAAAGAAAAAAGAGTGTTGTCATATACTTCTTAGTCTTTCCAATCTAAAGATTTGATAGGTTCAATTTTACAAGTGAACTTCCCAAGTTTTCTTCTTAGGTTGACGTGATCTTTTGCGAAAATGTTTAGGTATGCCATGCATATATACCATGAATTTTTTTTTATTGAAATGGAATAGATACAGTACCCAGATTAACGGCCAGAGTTCATTTGTTTTAGTTTTTTATCTCCTAAATCAAGTTCATTGAAAGAGATTTCTAATCATATATTGAAGACATAGCATGTTCAAAATCAGACACCATTTCACTGACATGGGAAATGGATTAGGATGGGAGGTAGAGATAACATTCCAATGCTCATCCTTCAAAAGAAAAGGTTTAGACTTTTGATTCATATTAGTCCAACCATTCTAGTTCCTTTTTAGTGCTATTAAACATATTCATATCCTTCATAAACTCTAAATCTAGCTAACATTCTCAATTCTGCTTTATTTCTCAAACACATCTTTTTAGTCCATTGTTCGTCAATCTACAGCCCATACCTTTCAATCTATTGTTCATGTGTTGTAATAGAGCCTAATACTGACATTTTATTGGCTTCCTTCTTCATTTCCATCTTCAAAATCAAACCATCTAGATCCAATAATTTTTCAGCTTAGGTCATCAGCCCCCAAAATTTGAAACTACTCATCTCTCCATAGTTGGACTTGAAAAGGTTATTGTTTGTGGTATGCAGGGTGTTTGGTAAAGGGTGTTCAGCTGAGTATTTGAGATTGGTGGCATATTGAAATATTAAGACAAAAGGGCTGAATATGGGAGAGATATTGATTACAATTAGGTAATATGGCATGGGCTTTTCGGTGAGATTGGGTGGTTCAAGGCCATTGTCAATAAGATCTTGGATCACATTGGTATCAACCACTGTATTTTCTGTCATTGCCCTAACTGAGCCTAAATTGGCCCCAAAAGCCGAGCTGTCAGTGAGTTCTTCCATTGTAGGTGAGACTGAACTTGTAAAAGGCATTTTCATTAGCTTTCCACTAGAGGATCTGTACCAAAATGGGGTGTCCTAGGCCTATGACTCTTTTTTACAAAAAAAAAAAATAAATATTTAATTAATTAAATGGAAAGATACTTTTTGAGTTCTTTATGTTGCAAATCCTTTTTCCATGCTCACTTATCCGTAGTATTACTTTAACTTTATCAATGGGTTTCAGTTTTGCATCCAAAGGCCCACTGAATTAATTAAAGTCCACTAAGAGATAAGTTCTCAATTAGCCCAACTATAGAAACAGAAACGTGAAGGTAATTTTCTTTAATTAAATTCAAATCAAACTTTTTTGGTTTGGACCTCTTCAATCCATTAATCAGCTTTCTCACAGTTAAGTGTTGTGAGTTTGACATCAAAAAGTCTCCTAAGGGGTTGAGAACCTAGCGGTGATTTACACTAAACCCAAAAAAGTGAAATGAATGATGAAGATTGCCCCTTACACGGATCATTTAACTTTGGCATCATTTCTCTTTCAGTTTGGATTTATTTGGTTAATGCCTGATCATCATTACTTTCTTTTTGTGGAGTCCATAATAATGTCAAGCTAACAAGACTTAACTAAAAGAACCTCGGTTTGAAGCTCTTTAATTTGTGGATTGGCTTTCTCATAATTTAATGTTGTGAGTTTGATATCAATAAGTCTCTTAAGGGGCTAGAAACCTAGTGGTGATTTGGGCTAAACCCAAGAAGCCCAAATGAATGATGAAGATTGCCCTTCACATGGATCAATCCACTTGATCCTCTGGCATCCTTTCTCTTTCATGTCATATTTCTTAGGTTTAGGCCCAATCACCGTTAGTTTCTTTTTGTGGGGTCCATAATGATATCAAACTAACAAGACTTAACTAAAAGAACCTTCATTTTTGGCCAAACTAGGTTCAACATAGGGCTCAAGTTGTTTGATTATAATTTAATTAAGGGGAAAATCACAAAATATGTTATCAAACAACTTGATTTTATCTTATCTTTAACATATTAAGTGAGAGTGAACACATTCAAGCAAGCAAAGGGATAGAAAGGGTCCTTGTCATATATGGGAAGGTTCTAGGGTTTGCTTAAAAGGTTAAGCTCACATTATAACTCCGGTGGGCTCAGGTACCCTATGGCTAGAAAGATGCCATTATTCTCCTCGAGTGGCCAAAAGCAAACTACAAGAGTACAAATGCAACGACACACCTTCATTACATGAATAGAACCAAGAGGAACTTGTCCACAACAAGGGCTAACGATAATCAAATAAGGGTCACAGCAAAAACCAAGAGGAAACGAGCCCTCGATTTACTCCGTCTAGAGAAAAAGGTAAGTGCTAATGTGCAAAGTGAAGTATGGAATAATAATTTAATATTAAATTTTAAAATATTTCTAAGAAACACTTTCAGGTTAAATCTCCTTAGTAGAGTCACCAACTATAGGTACCACTCTTTTCACATGTTACCCATGCATCCGGCTCATTACCAAAGGTCACTCCCCTTGAAAAATGAAAGATATGGTGATGGTGTGAATTATGATGAGTAGACATATTAAAAAGAGTAAAACCTACTAAATTTAATACAAACCCTTTATAAGTAGTAAGGAGGTCCCCGTGATCGGTGCACATTTAATGTATTAGAAAAGTGATTGTTTTCATTCGAGCATAAAGCAATTATGACGGATAAGGAGTCACCATTTGACCTTTAAGGTTGTCAAATCCCTTGTTATTGGTCTACATGAGATATTTCAAGGTTCGAGAGATTTGTGTATAAAAGAATGAAGAATTAAACTTGTCTAAACCGAAGTCTAGCCCTTTGTGTTTCAAGGAAAATTATTCAAAACTTTTATTTAAGTATTATTACGATACACTAAAAAATCATAAAGTAAGCACACATTCATGATTTATAATCAAACAAGATGAAACCAAATATTGCATTTAAAGTGGTGTGGTAAAAGTAAATACATAAAAGGAAAGGTACTTTAACCATAAAATAAAGAAATGGTTAAAATCAATTGTAATATGCAGATAGAAAAATGAAAGTGAATTAAAGCATGCAAATTTAAATAAATAAACTAGACATACAAGAATTTAGCATGAGCCAAAACTACTTTAAACAATTGGATTAAACCTAGCAATGTGTGGCATGTGTGCGGATGTGTGCCAAATGTATGTGGATGCGTGCCAAGTGTGTGCAGATGCATGCATATGTGTGCGAGTTAGTAGTAGTGTGTGCAGGTGTGTTTGGATTAGAACTAAGTGTGTGAGAGTGTGTATGGATGCATGCACGTGTTTGCAGGTGTGTGTATGTGTGTGCGCATGTGTACGTTTATACTAAGAATGTGCTAATGTGTGTAGATTAGTACTAAGTGTGTGCGAGTGTGTGCGGATGCGTGCATGTGTGTGCACATGTGTGCAGGTTAGTTTTAAGTGTGTGTGAGTGTGTGTGTTTTAGTACTAAGTGTGTGCAACTGCGTTCTGATGCGTGCCATGTTTTTATTGATGCATGCAGATGCGCACCATATGTGTGCGGATTTGAAGTGAAAGGGACCAAAGGGGATACTAATGAGCATGTGGTTTTGAAATGAATTGGACCAAAGGTGGTCTTAACAATTTTTAAAATAAAAGAGCATATGATTTGTAACAAACTGGAAGAAAGCATGTAACTTAAAAGAAACGAAATGAGCATCATGAAGGAACTTTAATAAATATATGAACATGGAAACTACAACGGAGTTCATCAAATAAAAAGTAATTTAGATTATCTAATCTATTTCAAGTTGGTTTATACACATAAAGCATGTTAACAATTTATTTTACAATTAAAAGAAATTCGGCCAACCTTCTTGGCTAAGGAAAATTTTCACATGGGGGTATAATCCTTGGAGATTCCACATGCTCTTGTGGAGTTTATGTATTAGAAAGCTTGATTTAACTATGAGTTAGAAGACCAATACAAGACTATGGTCGAACATGAGAATATGAGAAGCTATTTTTTGTGTTTTTCTCTCTTTTCTCTTTTTCTTAGTGTGATCTCTTCTCTTTTTTATTTTTATAAACTTTTCTCTTTTTATTCTCTCTTCTCTTCTTTATTTGCTCTCTCTATTCTTCCATTCATTCCCATCTCTTTGTTTGTAATGTTGTCTTTGTGCTAAGAAAGGAGTATTTATAGGATGAGAGTAAGCTATCCAAGTGGATAAAAAAAATAAAGGGGAGAAAAAGAGGTCGTCAGCCATGGGGAAGTGAAGAGTGAAGGGTGCAACTTTTAAGGTAAAAAAAGTGAAAGCTAGGAAAGATAATGTGTGGTAAACCAAACAAAAAAGTGAGAGGAAGACTTCCTCTCTTGGTGGTTGTTCATGGGGAAGAGAAAAGGGGATTTTTGAAGTGAAAAAGGTGAGACCTAGGAAGGGTAAGATGTGGCAAACCAAGAAAAAAAGTGAGAGGAAAACTTCCTCTCTTGATGATTATTGAAAAAGGTGTAAGCTTTAGGTGTTGTGGTGGTTTCAACAAAGTAAAAATGTGAGGATGATTTCTCATCTTCGTGGCCGGACATGGGGGAAAGAAAGAGGGAATTTTGAGATGGAAAATGTGAATAGGGAAGGTGGTTTCAATAAATCAAAAAAGAAGAGGAAAACTTCCTCTTTGGTGGTTTTTGAAAAAGGTGTAAGTTTTAGGTGTTATAGTGGTTTCAATAGAGCAAAAAGGTGAGGAGGATTTCTCCTCTTTGTGGTCGGCCAAGGGGAGGGAGAATGGTGTAATTTTTTTAAGGATTTTGACACATAATAAAATTAGAGAGCTTAAAAAGGAAGTGTGTATTTAACAAAACAAAAAAAAAAAAAAGGAGAAAGAAGATTTCCATTTTGCACACTCACAAGGGAATAAAAATGTGCAGTTTTTTAATTAATGAGGTGCTATTATTTAGGTAGAAAAGGTGATTTTTTGGAACATGGGAAAGGGCGAAAGCTCAAGAAGGAAATTTTCAATCAAACAAGCAAAATTAGAAGAATAAAACTTCTTTTTTTTTTATCTGTAAATAAAGCTTGTATAAATGATCAAAATGTACAAAATAATCACTGGGCATACCCAGGGGATTTACAATATAAGCATATACAAACAGAAAAACAAAGGCTTACACTAGAAGCCTAGAAGCTGGCAGACAGTCTTACACATACACTGGGCATACCCAAGGGCAAATCAAAAGAACACTTAGAAAGAAAAGCAATGAAGTTTACAACATAAGCCTTATCTCAGGGCAGGCAGCATATACAATTTTATATATAACAAACTGGATCTTCTTCACTAGGCTGGCAGATAGGACAAAAGACTTGTCAAAAAGTTTGGCATTTCTAGCCATCCATAGGCTGTACACAGTGCTTGCTAAGGCTAGCCTCTTAGCTATTGTTGGGGGGCCAGTGCCTCTCACTTTAAGTGTCCACTTGATTGCACTCTCAATGGTAGTCATTTGTCTCCTGCAGTCAAGCCACTTTCTGATGGAGTCCCAAGTTTCCTTGCTGATTCTACAGGAGAAGAAAAGGTGATCCCTGGTCTCTTCCTGCTCTAAACACAGAGGGCACAGCTTGTTATCTCCTTCTAGGTGGAGTCTATCTTTAGTGACCAATCTGTTCTTGATGGCTAACCAGAGAATGAATGAGAATTTAGGGGGGCACTGGCTATACCATATCAGGGGAGCCCAGCTGACCACATTGCCTTTCTATCTGACTGCATTGTAGACTTTTCTGATGCTTAGCTCATCTTGCACCCTCCATTCCTGTAATCTGGTTCTGCCCTGCTGAGATGAAGGGGGCTGGCCAATCAGATCATCTCTGATTTCCAGAATCCTTTTCCATAAGGGGGAGTCATTCTTGCAGGCCTTGACTTCCCATATGGATTTGTTCAAGAGGTAGTAATGTTGAACCCACTGGATCCATAGGGAATCCTTTTTCATATGAATGTTCCATAGGACCCTTGTAAGGAGGGCCTTGTTCCAAGCTTTAAGGTCAACCAGCCCTAAACCTCCCTCAACTTTGGGTCTACAGATATCGATCCATGCAACTAAAGCCTTTCTCATACCTGCATTCTTATCATTCCAAAGAAAGGTTCTACACATCCTGATAATCTTCTCCAAAATGTTACCAGGGATTGGGAATATAGCAAGCCAGAAGCACTCACACCTTGGAGCACAGCTTTGGTCAGTTCAGTTCTACCAGCATAGGATAGGAAAGAACCAGCCCAAACATTGATGTACCCAGCAATTTTCTCAATCAGGGGGGAGTAATGTGTAGCATTCAACCTTGCAGAGGCAAGAGGAACCCCAAAGTATTTGAAAGGGAGGCTGCCATCCTCCATACCAGTGCTTCTTCTGATTTCCATAAGCTCTTATGGGTTAACTCCGGCATGGAATAAGTTTGATTTGGCCAGGCTAGCTTTCAGCCCTGAACACTCACTAAAGGTGTTGACACACTTCACAAGCAGACCCACAGACTTAGCCTCCCCTCTAGCAAATAGGATAAGGTCATCAGCAAAGGCCAGGTGAGTGATCTTGCTTGTCACATTTAGGATGATATCTGAATCCCTCCCTTTCATTTAATCTCCCCAAAAGCCTTATCAAGTAGTCCATAACCATGACAAAAAGGTAAGGGGAAAGAGGATCCCCTTGTCTAATACCTCTTTTGCCTGCAAAGAACCCCTGTAAACTGCCATTGATGGAGAGGGAGAATGTTGTTGTTGAGACACACTCCATGATCAATGACCTGAATTTTGCAGGGAACTCCAGCCCCTCAATTAAGCTGTTCAAAAAATCTTATTCCATAGTATCATATGCTTTTCTAAGGTCAATCTTGATCATGCACCTTGGAGAGATCCTTTTCCTACAATACTTCCTAAGCAATTCTTGGACCATGTAGATGTTTTCAGCCATAGACCTGGTCTTAATGAAGGCAGCCTGAGCTGGATTGACAATAAGGTTCAGACATGGAGCAAGTTTTAAGGCAAGAATCTTGGAGATTATCTTGTAGATTACATTGCAGCATGCAATAGGCCTAAAGTCCTCCACTTTAGAAGCTTGTTTGCATTTAGGGATCAGGGCTAATGTTGAGTGGTCGAACTGCTTAAGAAGTCTTCCATTCAGAAGAAGAAAATTCTTAATTTTAGCATACATTGCCGGCCATTGAAGGGAGAAATGCTGCAGTTTTTCCATGTGATGAGTTGTTGTTTTTGTCGAGAAAGGTGCAGTCTTTAGGTAGAAAAATGTTGTTTTTGGCACATAGGAAAAGGTGGGAACCTACGAGGCAAATGTGGGTTTAATATGGCAAAAAGGAAGAGGAAAAGTTCTTTTTTTTCAATCATATGGCCAATTGAAGAGGGAGAGGAAAGAGATACAATTTTGATTTAAAAGAGAGAGTTTGTCTTAAATTGTAGAGCCAATAATAAGGTACCAAGTGGTAGGAGTGAAATTGAAAAATCACTCATTAAATTGGATGGTCTTTTTGGGTTTGGATTTTGGGTCAAAGTATTTTGGTCTTAGTAAAAAATCAAATGAATTGAAGATTTTGGTTTGAATTTGATGGAATAAAATATAACCCAATTGATTAGAGCTTAAGGTGGATTTACTGTATTGAATGGAAATGGCTTACAATTAGTTATATCGTGGAATTAAATTCAAACTCCAAATTTATCGAGTCTGAGCGCATAAAGATCAAAGAATCGTCATAAGAACTCACGCGAGACCCGTTCAAGATTTGGAACAAAATGATGTCTATAACCCCCTAAAACCCGTCAAAAGTCAATATCACGATGTCGTTTTACCTTATCATTTCACCTCTAAAATTAAGTTTCGTGCCTCTTGCTCATATCAAAAGTTGGGTGGGTCAACAAAATTAAACAAATGGATTTAAATGTCTCCAATGGAGTGTACTAAATCCTTGCTTAGATTTATTTATTTTTTATTCCTTTTTTAGGATTATTTTTTACAAAAGGGGATCCAAAGTGTATCCAAGTTATGGGACTCCCCGATTGTACTTAATTAAGACAAAAAAATTGCTTGAAAATTAAAGTAGGCATAAATATGTCAATTAAAATTGACATGAATTTAAATTGCATAATTAGTGAAGGTTGCCTCGAATATCGTTTTATTCATTGGTTTTCAATTTTTTTAGTTTTTATTTTGGTTGTTATTGGTTGAGTTGCTTAATATCTTAAATTAGTGCCACACCATAGTTATGTTGTAAGATTCAAGTTCCAATTCTCTATTATGAGGAGCTTGTTTAGATTTGTCACTAATAAACTTAGCAATAAAAAAAAACTAGGAAATAAGTTATGATGACATCTAACCTTCATTAGGCACTATGCAATAGCCAAATAAAGGTGTTCTTATTGTAAAGAAGTTCTGGAAATATTTTTTTTCCATGCAAAGTTTTGTTTAGCCCAATACATATTTAGGATAAATTTTTTAATACTGAGAAAGCACATTACCATTGCCATGGTTAAAAATTCACTGTATAATCGAGTATCAACATGTGACTCTATTGAGAGCAAAACAGTCATTTCAACACCCAAGGGTAAAACAGTGAATACCCTCCTTCCTATGGGTTTGATGGGTAAAATACGCCTAATAGTTCAAGTATTAAAACCCACCTTATGATTTAAGAGTAAAAACCACACTAAACGCATGGAGCTTTCTCGAGTCTCCATCAGATCTCCAAATGACGATCCATATTATTCGTCATTATGACACTTATACTACATCTTTGCTATATAAAGCATATTTCATTATTATAATAGGTTTAGAAATTTGTTCCATGAGATCTCTATTCAAAGATTTTATTTTAACTGTATTACTGACTTGAGCCTCAGTTTGTCCGTCAAGAGACCAACTCTATGATCTCATTTAGTGTTTCTACAAACACTCTAGCACCCAGCTTCTAGGAGAGTAGGACCAAGGAGCAAGACCATAGCCTCTCCCAGAACACATGGCATCCCCCTCCAACACTTATTTCTTAAAAGGGTACACCTCTTTCGATGGTCACATTTAGAGTGTCAACATATTAGAATTGTTCGTGGGAAATAAAGTAGCCAACATTAATGAATAGTTTGAAGATTTATTTAGGAGAGAGGTCCACCCGAGGCAGCAGCCTCAGTCCCAGCTTAGAAGGTACTCGCCAAATTGACCGCCAACACTCTTCAAGTTCGTCAGGCTCTAACCGAAGGATGATGATAGAAGGAGACCGCTGGGCTAGATTGGAAGGCAAGATGGATACCCTGGCCACCCTGATTCAAAGTGCACTAGGGCCTTCGAAGTGGCTTACCTCAATGGACCAAGCTCGAGAAAGAAGGCCCGAAGGCCACCAATGTCATACTCTCTGTAAAGAACACAACCTCGAAGGTTGCCACAAATGCCACAAAGGCCCCACAAGAAGGGGCACAAACCTAGAAGGCTATATAAAAGGTAGAGCCAGGGGAATTCTCCTCCTAAGGGAAGACACGGGGCCATAAGGAGACTAGAGGGGAGAGTGGAGGGGAGCGCATCGGCACTAAACGTCTAGCATGGTCATGGAAAAGAAAAGATCCCAAAAGGTCAAAGATTAGATGGAAGACTCTTCATATGCCTTGCAACAAGGATGCGCCCACCGAGTACTTTCTTTATGCCTCTTAAGAACAGATCTTATTTTCCATCTGAGACAGAGGAGACCTTAGATGGCCCAAGAAGATGAGATGTAAATCCACTTAGGGAAACAAAAACTAGTGTTGCAGATTCCACTCCAACTATCACTATACCACAGAGGAGTGCCAGTATCTTGCCAACGAGATCGAATAAATTGATGCAATAAAGCACCTCCAAGAATTCTAATAGCCTAAACTGACATAGTGACCCAGGTTGCTCCCCCCAAAAGCATGCAGACTCCAATCAGTCATAGGCCTTGGTCATTACTGGATGACAAACTGTTCGAGATATCTCCTCCCTAACCAAGAAGAGCAACGACAGATAAGTGATGAACCAAAGTGAACCCAACAAAAAAGCCAGGACAAACTAGTTCATTACCTTCATCGACAATGACTTAGAGGGTGTTTACAGTCCCCACGATGACACAGTGGTGGTCACCTTGAATGTAGACAGAAGGTCCTATATGACAATGATATCTCAGCAGACATCTTCTTCTCTAAGGCATTCGAGAAGAAGAAAATAAGTCTCAAACGACTCTACCTGACCGACATCCCTGGTCTATGGATTCACAAGGGAACCCATCACTCCGAAAAGCTCTATCGACTTATTGATCACCCTGGGAAGGCCCTCCAAAAAGTAAGAAAAATGGTCGTAGTCAAACATGTTAGATTTTAATCTAGATACTAATACACATAATCATCAACAATACATCCAAGATCTAATGTTAAACTTATCAAGAATTCATATATATATAGATTGAAAAGATGAGTTAGAAAAACGAACCAGAATCCATTGCAAGCAAGTTTCCTTGGGTTGATCTTCTAAGACTACAAGGAGAACCACCTTTGGTATGGGAACCAATAAACTGAATGTTAGTGGGGAGGGAGAAGAACTGTTTGTTTCAATAAAATTTAACACACCCTAAACACCCTTCCCTAATGTCTATTTATATCCCTGTGCCTTAGGGACCATAGCCCTAATAGTTACCTCAGACATGTGCATTGGGTCTTTGGCCCATTAACAAAGACCCATACCACATCGGGCTTCTACACATAAAGTGGCCCATACTAAAGAACATTGATACTTTGGAGACCCATAAAAATTATATCACTTAATTGGGTCCTTTATTAGATAATAGGTCTACATGTACAATGTTATAACATATCTGAACCCAAAATTCCAACAATCTCCCACTTGGGTTACATATGTTATCCTTTATATTGTACATGAAGATAACCTTAATTGAGCTCATTTGTGCTATCTAAACCAAAATATCTAACAACAATCTGGTCCATTAACCATATCAATGTAGGATCAAAGCAGTCTTTATCACATTTATCGTAACAAGACCCATCAATGGTCACAACACTAACACAATTAACGACATAGATCTAGTATGGATGTGTAGCATGAAAATTACATGAAGCGTGATATTAAACATGTCAATTTCCAACTGGTCCTCCATATGACTCAAAAGAATCATATGAAATACTTTCAAACATTAAATGCAAAACTGCAATGAAAGTCATGATAGAGTAATCAACATAACCATGTCAATTAAGCAAAAGTAATAGGCCAAATACAAACTCCCACTATACGGGCATATGGTCCAAAAGAACAACACCCATATGAGCAACATGCTCATGAAACACTATGGGTGGCAAACCCTTAGTAAGTAGATCCGCAATCATAGAGTTTGTACTGATATGCTCAATTGACACTTGAGAATTCTGAACTCTCTCTTTGACAACCAGAAACTTGATGTCAATATGCTTTGACCTCGACGAGCTTCAGTTTCTCTTGGAATACAACTCAGCAGCCTTATTATCATAATAAATCGTTAATAGTCTATCAATACCATCAACCATGCGCAGCCCAGTGATAAAATTTCGCAGTCATATTCCCTGATTTGATGTCTTATGGCAAGCTATGAACTCTGCCTCCATGGTGGAAGTAGCTACAAGTGACTGTTTCACACTCTTCTATGATATAGCTCCTCCAGCTAACATAAAGACATAGCCAGAAGTGGATCTTCTACTATCGAGACACCCAGCAAAATCAAAGTCTGAATACCCAACGATCTCCAAAAGATCCGATCTCCGATATGTGAGCATATAATCCTTCGTTCTCTGTAGATATCTCATAACCTGTTTAGCTGCTTTCCAATGATCCACGCCCGGGTTACTCAAATATCTGCCTAGCATTCCAATAATGTACGCATTGTCCAGTCGCGTACATACTTGTGCATACATGAGACTTCCAATAGCTGAAGCATAGGGACATTTCTCCATTTCCTTCTTCTTGAGTTCATTTTTCGAACATTGGAGCAAACTGAACTTATCACCCTTTGCCACGGTTGTGTTTCCTGGCGCACAACCACTCATGCCAAATCTACTTAGCACTTTATCAATATAGGCCTTCTGTGACAGTCCAAGTATACCTCTGGAACGATCTTTATAGATCTATATACCCAAAATAAAGGACACATCACCAAGATCTTTCATTTCAAATTTACTTGATAGAAATCTCTTGGTTTCATGAAATAGGCCTATATTGCTGCTTGCCAGTAGAATGTCATCTACATATAGCACCAGGATAATAAATTTGCTCCCACTGAACTTGAGATATATGCACTGATCAACGGTGTTTTCCTTAAATCCAAAGGATGTAATCACCTGATCAAATTTCCGATACCATTGTCGGGATGCCTGTTGTAAGCCATAAATGGACTTCTTAAGCTTGCATACAAGATGCTTTGAATCTTTGGACTCAAAGTTCTTCGGTTGCACCATGTATATTGTTTCTTCAATGTTTCCATTGAGAAACGTTGTTTTAATGTCCATTTGATGTAGCTCCAAATCATAGTGAGCTACAAGTGCCATAATGATTCTAAAGGAATCTTTCGTCGAAACCGACGAAAAAGTCTCTTTATAATCAATGCCTTCCTTTTGAGTGAAACCTTTGGCGACTAGGTGGGCCTTATACCTTTCAATGTTGCCTTTCGAATCCCGTTTGGTTTTAAATATCCATTTTCAACCAATCGGTTTCGCACCTTTGGGCAACTCTACTAAGTCTCAAACACCGTTGTCATCCATTGATTTCATCTCATCATTCATGGCTTCAATCCACTTTTCAGAATTAGGACATTGTGTGACTTGACTAAAAGAAGTCGGATCATCTTTCAGACTCATATCAAACTCATGTTCCTGGAGATACACGACGTAAATAGTTGAAATCGCGTTTCTCCTTTCTCTAGTGGATCTCCTTAATGGCACTTCCACTTGAGGTTGTTGAGGTACCTCTTGATGAACCTCAGGCGGTTCCTGATTTTGAGCGGACAGCAATTCAAGTTCGTCATCAATGTGTTGGATCTCTGGATTTGCATTTTGAATAACATCAGGTATGGATACCTGAACGTTTTCAGTTGCAACAATAGGAATGTAAACATATTCCTCCTCAAAATTGACTTGCCTAAGTTGGTCTCTCCCACTTAACTCAACATCCTCAATGAACTTGGCATTGCCCGTTTTAAAAAAGGATCTATTAGAGGACTCATAAAATTTGAAACCCCTTGATCTTTCAGAGTATCCAACAAAATAACAGCTAACGGTCCTTGAGTCTAGCTTCTTCTCATTTGGCTTATAAGGCCGAGTCTCAACTGGACAGCCCCAAACATGCAAATGCCTAATGCTAGGCCTTTTACCTGTTCATAACTCGTATGGGATTTTAGCTACTACTTTACTTGGAACTTTGTTCAGGACGTAAACTGCAGTCTTGATGGCTTCACCCCAAAGCAATTCTGGCAAAGAAGAATGACTAACCATACTTCTTACCATATCCTTTAAGGTTCGATTTAGTCTCTCAACTACAGCATTTTGACTACGAGTCCCTGGCATGGTGTATTGAGGAACGATCCCACATTCCATCAAAAATTTGGCGAAGGGTCCGGGACGTTGTTCACCTGATCCATCATATCTACTGTAGTATTCACCTCCACGGTCAGACTTGACAGCCTTAATTTTCTTGCCTAATTGATTTTCAACTTTGGCTTTGAAATTCTTGAACACGTCTATAGATTGAGATTTCTCATGAATTAAATAAAGATAGCCATACCTGGAGTAATTATCTATGAAAGTGATAAAATATTGTTGTCCATTCCAAGAAGCTGTAGAGAATGGACCATAAATATTCTTATGTATCAATTCTAAGACACTATTACTCCTATTAGCACCTTTATTTTTAACATTTGTTTGTTTCCTTTAATGCACTCAATGTAGACTTCAAAATCTGACAAATCTAAGGGATCAAGAATTCCTTCTGACACAAGTCTTTGAATCCTTTGTTTAGAAATATGTCCTAAACGCTTGTGCCATAACATTAATGAATTCTCATTTGTTAATCTGCGCTTAATACCAACATTACTGGTATGCAAGGATTCGCTTTCTTTGGAGGCAATCATATCCAGTTTATATAAATTATCAATTAAAGAACCAGTACTAAACAAATTTGAATTCTGAAATAGACTAAACTTTCTATTTCCAAATGATCAAGAAAAACCTGATTTGTCCAAACATGAAATAGAAACCAAATTCTGTCTAAAAGATGGTACATAAAAAGTCTCATCCAAATCCAAATTACAACCAGATTCTAATTGTAATCTAAATAAACAAACTGCCTCCACAGGAGCTCTTTCGTCATTTCCTACATAGATGAATCTTTCAGCATCAGTTGGCGTTCGGCTCCTTATGCACCCCTGCATAGAAACACTTATGTGAGTAGTTGCACATGTATCTATCCATTAAGTGTTCTTAGGTACTAAGGCCAAATTAACTTCTGAACAAAAAAAATTTAGAAGTTTACCCTTCTTCTCACGCCAGGTCACATACTTGGCATATTTTGTGTAGTCTTTCTTCACATGACCAACTTTGTGGCAAAAAAAACAAGTTATACCTTTATCTTGTTTTTGTTGTCCCTTATGGTGTGAATTTTCAGACTCTGAAGTTTTCTTTCCTTTAATGTTCCTCTTTCTTTTCTTGTTGGAACTGGGGTCCTGATAAGTTGATGCTAAATGAGCACTTTCAACCTTTTCATGATTAAGTCTCTCTTCCTCTTGGACACATTGAGCAATCAGCTCATTCAAAGTCCATTTCTCCTTTTAAGTATTGTAACTGATTTTGAAAGGACTAAATTGTGTAGGAAGAGAGATCAAGACTAAGTGCACCAGAATGTCTTCTGGCAATTCTAACTTGAATGCCTTTAGTATTGTCACAAAGTTTGACATCTCCATGATGTACTCTCTTATATTCCCCTTCCCTTTGTACCGCATTGAGACAAGCTTGGTCAAGATGGTGCTTGTCTCGACCTTTTCGTTTGCGGCGAATCGGTCTGCTATTTGGGAGAGGAATTTCTTAGCATCTTTTTTATCAGGAATAGAACCCCTGATGGTATCTGGAATCGAGTGCTTCATAATCATTAGGCTCATGCGGTTTGTTCGCTCCCACTTTTCATATACAACCTTTTGCTCAGCAGTGCTATCGCTGGTCAAAGGTGTGGGGCGATCGACCCTCAATGCATAGGTACCCTAGCACAATCATAACATGATCTTGCCACTTCTTGATATTCGTGCCGTGAAGCACGGGAATGCTGTTGATGTTAGCAGAAATCAATGTTGCTATAAACAAGAACAAAAGCTCACAATTAGTAACAACTCATGTATATATGAATCAAAACAAATTGTATACATATATACATGCATGTGGGCCCATAACAAGATACCTGGCACAACATTAATACTTAGTCTTTGGACAAAAATATCAACTTGTAAGTGGTATCTCAAATATAGTTCATGAATATTAACAACCCAACCTGCCAAATAATGTGCCTTTCTTTGGACCGACAGATTATTCGCATGGCAATCTTTATTTGTCACATATTCACAACTATTTTAATCTATTAACAATGCAAAAATAGCATTCCTTTGGGCCAATTATTTTCACAGATTAATAGCATGTTTATATGTCTTAAAATAAATAAATTTACATATTAGAGATTGCTTTGGCAACATAATACTTCAATTCGTTCATCAAAAACATTAAACATAATACTTCTAACATCATTTGTAACCATGATAAATATAGCAGCAAATCTAACTTAAATTTTGATAAATCCTCGCATTTCTTACAGACTATGGTATCTAGATTTAACCAATCCATGCAAGCCTAAGCAAAGTTACAGCAAACCGCAAAAGGGTTTCCTTTCAAAAAAGAAACAGATAGGTGATGAAATCCAGAAATGATAATGTATGCTTATTGGGCTAAGATGTAGAGCCTAATTATCCATTATACCCATTGGGCTGATTGGGAAAATTTTGAAGAGGGCTTACTTTGGGTCTGCAGATCAATACATATTACTTATTGGGCTATACTTGGGTCTATTCTCTGCAGGTCATATGATCGCAATGAGAATACGTGAAATCAAAACCCAGGTAGTACTTCAATAATAGTTCCATCAATCTGCTTTTTCAAAGTAAAATTTTATGATCACTTTGAAAAAGAAAAAAAAAGACAAATGGTGACATTCTTAGTTTAGTCCATTAATTATTTTATTGTCCAAAAATCGTTGGTCACAAACTCATATTTAGGATGACAGATATAAGCTTAAAGCTTTCAATATCATCCATACAGGTGCACTAATAAATCAACACTAACTTAACATATGGACAAGGACTTCGTTTCCATTCCTCCCTCTCTATGTACCTTCACTTAAGGTTTCAATTCAAAAAGTAATTGTTATATTAATCTTATCAACAAACATGGATTTATAACAATTTTTTCAAAACAAATTTCTGCCCTAAACATACTTTATAAGAAAAAATTCAAAAAACTCAATTTTCATATGAATCTCAACAATTTAACATGAAAGGCTCTGATACCACTTGTTAGATTTTAATCTAGATACTAATACACATAATCATCAACAATATAGCCAAGATCTCATGTTAAACTTATCAAGAATTCATATATATATTGAGAAGATGAGCTAGAAAAATGAACCGAAATCCATTGCAAGCAAGTTTCCTTGGGTTGATCTTCTAAGACTACAGGGAGAACCACCTTTGGTATGGGAACCAATAAACTGAATATTAGTAGGGAGGGAGAAGAACTGTCTATTTCAATAAAATTAACACACCCTAAACACCCTCCCCTGATTGCTATTTATATCCCTATGCCTTAGGGACCATAACCCTAATAGTTACCTCACACATGTGCATTGGGACTTTGGCCCATTAACAAAGACCCATACCACATCGGGCTTCTACACATAAGGTGGCCCATACTAAAGAACCTTGATACTTTGGAGACTCATAAAAATTATATCACTTAATTAGGTCATTTATTAGATAACAGGTCTACATGTACAATGTTATAACATATCTGAACCCAAAATTCCAACAAAACGACCTTCCCCTACAACATCATCCTCTATAAAGACCATAAAGGTGGGGTGCTGGTGCGTTTCAGCCTGAGTGGTGCAGTGCTGGGTTGCGCGCAATGTGGTGTTGGTGCTATCCCTGGAGCCCCCATTCTGCAAGGTGCGGTGCTGGAGAAGGAGGGGCACGGTGCACACTGATGTTGCCCCCTTCTCCCAGCTGTGCGCACACCCTTTTGCTTGTGTGCAGAAGTGCACACACTAGTGCGCGTAGCCTTACCTTGCTCCAAAGTGATGCACACACATGTATACAATCTTCTAACTTGCTGAACTTTAATCCTCCACCCTTGGTTTAAACTTTAACCATCTTTGAACCATGCTTGGACATGTTTAAGCCTTAGATAAATACCAATAATCTCTACCTTTGTCTAAGTGTTCAAAAACCTGAACCATTGTGCAGAGAGTTTCGGGATCCAAACTCATCTTGAGTCATCAATTAACCAACTCCAATCCTAGGTAGTCCAAGGCGATGATTGAACTTACTTAGAGGTAGAACTTTAGTATCCAAATCCGCAGGATTTTCTTCCGTGGCTACCTTATCCACATGGATGCATCCTTTCGTAACATTTTCCCGAATAAAATGATACCGAACATCCATGTGCTTTGTCCTCTCATGGAACACCGGATTCTTACACAAGTGCAATGCACTTTGACTATCCGAAAACACCACAACCTGATCCTCTAGTACCTTCAACTCTTCAAGCAACAATTTGCACCACATAGCCTCCTTAATGGCCTCTGTAGTCGTTATGTATTCTGCCCCGTTTGTTATGAGTGCTACCACCGGCTGCCACTGAGCCTTCAAATACCTTAGTAACCACTTTATCCCAAGCCAATGCTTCTTTTCGAGACTACTCACAAATCTGCTGAGAACACCCATTGCCCAAGAAACCCTTAACCAGTTTCTCTCATTTTCTTGGATTCTACACATCCTAAGGATCTGTTGTGTAAGGCTGAGATCTTTCCTTTCGAACTCCTCACTGAGTTGAGATATAAACCTTTCCATCCTCTCCCTGCTATTCTAAACCAACAGCACATCATCGACATAGATAAGGATACTCACCATCTTCTCCACCTTGTGTCCATGTGAGAAAGTTTCTGTAAAATCTATGTCTTCTCTTCTTGTGAACCCATTCGCCACCAGCCTAGCTTTATTTCAGACTTTATCTCCTGGAGGGTACCCTTCTTTGATCTTGTAAGTGCACTTACATTCTACAACTTTCTGCTTTCCTGGAATTTTCACCAATTCCCAGAAGTTGTTCTTCCTCAAAGAATTCATTTCTTCCTCCATAGCCAGCTGCTACTTTAACGAATCCTTACATTCCATGGCATCCGTGTAAGTTTCTGGTTCAACCTCTCCTTCTATCCAAGGAGCTACTACATCTGCAGCATCCGTAAATCCATACCTTGAAGGTGGTCTGACCAGTTTTCTTATGAGCTGGTAGTCATTCCGACTTGCTGCATCAACCTCTTCTTGTTTAACCTCTTCTTGAGTTTCTTGAGCTTGGCCTTCATCCAAGGGCTCTACCTGGTCCGAACCCTCTTGTCTCCTTTGCTCTACCTGAACCGAGTTCTCCTTGATGCGATGCTCCATAAGAACCAAACTGGTTTGCTCACCAGTCCCTGTAGGGTTAGTTTCTTCCAAATAGGGAAATAACAATTCATTAAAATTAACATCCCTACTTATTATGAGTTTCAATCCTTCTTTCTCTAAGGACCACAACCTATACCCCTTAGCCCCTTCCCCATATCCTAGAAACACACACTTTCTAGATCCTGGGCTAAGTCTATCATCCTTTTGTTGTGCATACACGGCACACCCAAAAGTCCTAAGGTTGTCCAGCTCAAGGTGTTTTCCACTCCACATCTCCATGGGAGTCTTTTGGTACACAATCCTAGAGGGTGATCTATTTACCAAGTATGCAGCAGTAGACACAGCTTCCCCCCAAAAATATTCGGGTAATCCAGATCCATTTAACATGCACCTAACCTTTTCCATAAGGGTCTTATTCATCCACTCAGCAACTCCACTTTGCTGAGGGGTTTCCACAACCGTTCTATGTCTTAGAATGCCATTTAACCTACAGAGTTGATCAAGTTCTTGGTTAAAAAATTCTAAGCCATTATCGATTCTTATCCCCTTAACTACTCTACTCATTTGAGTCTCAATCAGCCCTTTCCACACCACTAATTTATTCAAAGCATCTGATTTATTTTTTAACCAAATAAACCCAAACCTTTCTTGAATAATCATCAATTAAAGACAGAAAGTAAATATTACCTCCCTATGTTGGTGTCCTTGCTGGTCCCCAAAGGTTCGCATGAATGTAGTCAAGAATGCCCTTAGACTTGTGCAATCCAGTTTTGAAGCTGACCTGGTGTTGCTTCTCAAGAACACAATAGTCGCAGAAATCAAGCTCCTCTACTTTGTCTCCACCAAGTAGGCCATCCTTGCTAAGAACTTGCAGGCCCTCTTCACTCATATGTCCCAAGTGAGTGTGCCAAAGGGCTACCTCATCCATCTCAGCCATCAAGCTTGCTGCTTGATCCTTGATTTCCATGTCTCTGATCATCTTATAGAGTCCATCCTTCATTGATACTTTGATCACTACCAAAGATCCCTTGGCTACCTGAGCGATGAGGTGCTGGTGCATTTCAGCCTGAGCGAAGCGGTGTTGGGCTGTGCGCGGTGCGGTACTGGTGCTGTCCCTAGAGCCCCCATTTTGTAAGGTGCGGTGCTGGAAAAGGAGGGGCGCGGTGCACACTGATGTTGCCCCTTCTCCCAGCTGTGCGCACACCCTTCTGCTTGTGTGCAGAAGTGCACACACTAGTGCGCCTAGCCTTACCTTGCTCCAAAGTGATGTACACACATGTGTGCAGTCTTCTAACTTGTTGAACTTTAATCCTACATCCTTGTTTTAGACTTTAACCATCTTTGAACTATGCTTGGACATGTTTGAACCTTAGACAAATACCAACATAATTAAATAAGCATTTAATAGGAGAATGGAGAACTACATTAAGTTACATAATTATTGTCACTTCATTTACCACAAACCCCTAAATCTCTAATCCTATCTATAAGGCTTGCATGAGAGTGTTTCAGACACACCTAATTTAAACCTCAAGGCATTTCACTTTTACATCGGCTGTTATTCTCATTTTGATGTTCTTTTATTTTTCGGGCAAAGAAGGGTATATTTTGTGGATCTTTGGAGTATCCTTTAAGTGTAATATTGTGAGAGCTATATAGCATAGTATGGCTAGACTGTTATATCCTGGATGTGACAAGTCAGTGACTTGTTTCATCGGTTGAGAAAGTAACTCCCTTAGTTGTTTGAATCACCTTAAAGGGAGCGAGTGTGGCGCCTCAGTCCAATGCTACATAACTATATTTTTGTAAAATCTTTCTTATTTATTATTTCATTTAAATTATTATAATTGAACCAACAATGTTCAAGTGATTCAATACTCATGGAAAATGATGAGGAGAAAGCTACCAAGAAAAATTGGTGATTTGAACAAGGCATTTCATTTCTAGGGAGTTTACTTCAAACGCTGGAAAACCAAGATAAATTTTATTTCTCCAAAAGAACCAAATATAAGAAATCTTGTACAATTGAAGCCTAAAAATGAGAAACTTGAAAAATAAAATTTTAGTAAATGATTCACTCACAAAAATCAAAGTAAGAGAAACCCGAGTAAAAGGAATAAGAACCAAAATTACCCTTCTAAAACAAAACCAAAATAATGGTACTTTGTTTGTGGTAAAAGTGGGCATGTTGCTCGAAATTTTCGATTCTGGAAACAATGGTCTATTCCTTAGGCCAATATTGCTGATGAGCCATTTGTGGGATATAATAACTTGAATTACTTTCGTGGAAAGTTAGGAAGGATGGTGGTTAGATTCTGGTGCCTCAAGGCATATCTGCTATGACAAAAAAAAATGGTTCAAAAATTTATACTCTTTATAAATAACCTAAAAATTGTTATGGATGGTGATTCTCATACCACTCAAGCTTTGGGTGGAGGTGAGGTTGAGTTGAATTTCACTTCAGGAAAGAAGTTCACTCTAAAATGAGAAAGAATTTTTACTTTTAGTTTTTTTCTTAATAAAGTTGATTTCAAAAATATTATGAAATCTGATTGATATGTAATTGTAATCATGACATGCTTGTGGGTAAGAAATATGCATGTGGAATTGCTCATTGAATGGCATTAAAAAATGTACTAATTCTGCTAAGTGTAGTGGGCTGCTAGAAAACATAAAAGTTAGCACACAATGTGTATAAACATAACATAAAAAAAAAAAAAAAATTGTTTTGAGTCTTATTTTTCATGGAGATAATTTTTTTAAATTTAAAAAATAGTGGGCCAAAGAAAATGAAAATATAATGTTGGGGATACTCTCTTAAAACCAAAAGAAGTTTTAGCATCACCTGATGCATTATTTTGAGAAATTCCAATAAAAGAAAGTGTGTAAGTTGACCAAATCATTGTATGGTCTAAGAGAATCCCCAAAAAAAATGGCATGAAAAATTTGACATATGCTTCATAGAAAATGATTTTAGATCCAATGAGTGTGACAAATGCATATACATTAAAAGTGTTCATGATATACATGTGATTGTTAGCCTATATGTGAATGATCTCTTAATTTTTTGTTCTGATTTGGAGATTGTAAAAGAAACTAAATTATTGCTTAAAATCAATTTTGATATGAAAGATCTTGGTGAGTCTAACTTTATTTTAGGCATAAAGATCACTAAAACATGTGATGGCATATTTCTTGATCTATCATATTACATTGAGAAAATTTTGAGAAAATACAATTATTTAGATTGCAAATCTGTGAATACACCTTTAGATAGTAGTTTAGATTTGTAACCTACTATTAATGATAATGAGATCATTGATCAAAAGGGATATGCTAGCATAATTTGGGGTTTAAGATATGTCACTGATTATTCTAGACTTGACATTGCATATACAGTAGGAGTACTTGATAGATTTACCAGTAATCCTAGTTCTGACCATTGGCGTTGTAATGACCCATCCCAATAAGGCCCTACCTGAGGCGAAATCATCACCTTTAAGCCTCGAGCTCTAACTTGAATGTCATGCATACATCATATTATACTATAAAAATCAAATTTTATTTTAATCAAAAAATTTATTTCGAGTACAATTATATTCATATAACACAGAACTTTCTAAATCCCAATAGTTCTACAAATCTTTCAAATTTCTCTCCCCTTTTATATACACAACATTTCTAAAACAAAGTCTCGGACTCAAGATGACTCTGAGGATGCTGCTTCCAAACCACCTATACAATCTCTAACTATTAGCTATCAACTAAAGCTTTCTTCCAAAATCAACTGCCATCCGGGAGGTAAATAAAACATAAAGGAGGGGTGATCTTCAAAAAGTTCAGTGAGTAACACATTACTCAAAGTAATCGATTTTCAGTTTTGTTTACCAATTCAAATTATGCATTCAATTGATTAGCAAAAGACTTTATATCTTTTGAACTTTAATCCTTATATTTCTTACATATCTCCAATTCAAGGAAGAACACTTATCACAAAATCATACTTCACACCATCCTATAATCACAAGATATATTTATAAGCACATTCATACAATCATTCACAATCCATTCTTGTAATTTTTACATCATAATCACTTTTTATTTTGTACCACACCATTACATCACACCAATCATCATCATATGAAATGCAATAATGCATAATTAAATCCCAACAATCAACATCATATTAAATGCAAATGCAATGCATTATCACATCTCAACTCATTTAAAATTAACTCTCAAACCTAAGGTCCTACAATGTATTCAATTCATCTCATTTTATCCCCCTCCCCCCCCCCCCCCCCACTGGGCTAATCATATCAGAACGCCCCTCATTTGGCTAATCATATCACAACGGAGACGTCTCCCCAAGTACCAGTATGTTCTGAACAGAGTCCTACCATTCCAATATTTTTCTCAGTCCCCTCACCCTTTTTGGGTAGGTCCTACCATTCCAATATTATCCTTAATACCTTTTACCCCTTCTGGGCAGGTCCTACAACTCACACGTACATTCAATCATTCACATGGCCATAACAAAAACACAATTTCATACATCAAATTCATAACAAAAAAAAACAACTCATTTCCATCACACAGAAAGGCAATCATTTCTATACAAAAATCAAATACAATTCTCACACATAAAACCACAACAAAAACTTCACATTCACAACCATTCACCATGTTTTAGTCACAATCTATTTAAACAATCACATCACATAATGCAAGGAGGAGATACTTTAGTTTAAATGTATATCATTTCATATACATACACATAATTACGTAATACATTCAATATACAACCATATTTATATTCACCTCAAATTATTTTATAATTTATTAAATTTTTGGTTCTTAGTTTCCTTCTCACTTACTAAAAGTAAGGCGAACTCACCTCGCTACGCAATCCATAAACTAGTCTCCAACTACTTCATTTGTCCTTCAAAGTTGTTTATCACTTGTGCCTAGAAGTAAAATAACACTTTACCCAATCATTAGTAATCATTAATGAATACTATGCAAACCCAAAGATATTTGTATACTTTAAATATCATGTGCGCACTTCGTACGCAACCAACAATCGAAAAGTCAAAGTGTTATGCCCTTTTTCCTTCCTTTTTCAAATCATTGAATTTGGGTTTCAAAAACACTTTAATCTAATGAATACTAAGAATTTCAAATGTGTTTTAATCATGTTTCCAATGTATATAAAGATTAAAATCACTTTGAAAAAGTTTCACATTCAAAAACTGAAGGAAAAAAGGCCAAATTGTCGAAAATTAGTATGATCTAATCGATTGGGCACCAGATCCAATCGATTGGGTCCCCTGTATCCAAAAAAATTTCGGTTCAAAACCTTCACCTAGTTGACTACATGCCCAATCCTAGTCGACTTCACGAAAATTCATTTTTTTCTCCAAAATTCTTCTTGATATTCATAAGACTTGTTAAATCTTCAAAGATACAAGTTTCTTATAGTTTCGTCAATAAAAACCAACATTACCCACAACAAAATTTGAGCTTTAAGTTTCAAAATCATGAAATTTGGTTTAAAACCCATTTTCTTTCAAAATAACTTAATCTCATCAAGTTTTTCTCAAACAACTTCAAATCCATATTTTAAAACTGAAATCCTAAGTTTATAAAAATACTTTATGATTAAAGATAGAGAAAAGTGGATATTTACCTTGATTTTGAGCAATTTCCCCATCTTTTTCTCATTTTCTTTCTCTTCTTCTTCTTCTTCTTCTTTTCTTTTCTTCTCTCTTCTTTTCTCTTTCTCTCTTCTCGGTCTCTCTAGAGACTTCCACACAAAAAAATATGATCTCTCTCTCCCTTTTATAGCCTTTATTTTGCTTTATTATAAATTTACTTCTCCACTTCTCATTTTTCTACACTTCACCACATCATTCTTAAAAATTTCAGTTTTTACTAGTTTTTCTTACCATCCTTCATAAATTTTGTAATCCTCTTTTGGTGTATATTTTTTTATTATTTGATTCTTGGTTTATTTATTTATTTCCAAGTCTCACAAATTTTAATATGATTTAATTTAAAATTTATTTTCGAATAAACACACCAGTTCATGTAGAAAAGCACTCTTGTGATTTAAAATAATTTAATTAAATATCGGACTCTACATGTGTGATCTTGAAAGAGTTATGAAATATTTGAGTGGAAATAAAAATTATGGTCTATTTTATAAAAAATTTCTTGCTGATATTGAAGGCTTATATGATGCTGAGTGGAACACTCAATCAGGTAATTCATTATTTATCACTGGTTATAGTGGTGAAACTTGTTGGAAATCGAAAAAAAAAACAAATACTAACTAACTCAACTATGGAGGCTGAGCTAATTTTCTTATCTACGACGAGTGAGGAAGTTAATTGGTTAAGAGATTGATTATTTGAAATTCTTATGTTAAAAAAACTTGTACCTCCAATCCTAATACATTGAAATAGCATTGCTGCTATTAGTAGAGTACGTAATCAGTATTATAATGAAAAATCAAGACCTATAAAGAGAAAATTCAGTATTGGAAGATCTTATTTGATTAATGGTGCTTAATTTTTGATTATATTAAATCACATGAGAATCTTGCAAATCTTTTAACAAAGGCTCTAGTTAGAAAAAAGGTCTTGATGACATCGAGGGGGATGGAGCTAAAGCCTATAGATTCAAAAACCAAATATGAGGATACCCAACCCGAGCACCGAAGATTTTGAAAACTGGGTTCAATGTGAAGAATGAATCATAGGGTGGTTTGGTGGTGAGATACACTAAATCTAGAACATGTAAGCTCTTAAACCCATCCCTAAGGTGTAAGTGTATCTATCCTGTAATGAAATCGGAGGATGAGTTTTAAACTCTTAATGAAGATCCATAACTCTTATGAGTGGGGCGTCATAATTATAAGAGCACCATTGATGCTTGGAAGTGAGGTAGCTTTCTAGGAGAACTAGGCTTATTCTTTATATGTTTCACTAAATCGAGATAAGCAAATGGCCGTAACGTGCTGGCTGAGCTTATGTCAATACTTGGATTGTTATGTGTGTAAAGCAATATCCTATCTCCTTTAAGCAACCATAGTTCAAGGTCTGGTCCACTAATCGTTCTGGAATAAGAATTATTAAAACACTAAATGAAGGTTCAATGCAGAGCACACCTTCATGATGCATAATGGTTTGTCTTTGCTCGGTAATTTTATTTTCTTAGTTTTTTTATTTTATTAAAATTAGAAAGAAATGATAGATATTTTAATAAAAAAATAATAAGCATTTAATGGGAAAATGGAAAATTACATTATATTACATAATTATTGTAACTTCTTTACCACTAACCCCTAAATCTCTAAGCCTATATATAAGGTTTGCATGGGAGTGTTTCAGACACATCTCAATTCACACCTTAAGCCACTTTACTCTTACATTGGCTTTTATTCTCATTTTGTTGTTCTTTTATTTTTCAAGCAAAGAAGGGTATATTTTGTGGAGCTTAAGGGTCTCCTTTAAGTGCAATATTTTTAGAGCTATACAACATAGTATAGCTGGGTTGTTGTATCCTGGAGGTGACAAGTCAATGACTTGTTGCACCTGTTGAGAATGTAACTCCTGTAGTGGCTTAAATCACCTTAAAAAGAGTGAGTGTTGCATCTCAATCCAATGCTACATAACTCTATTTTTATCCAAACTTTTTTATTTATTATTTCAAGTAAATTATTATAATTGCACCAACACATGGCAAAGTGAGTACATATTACTCCAAGTACTCGAGAAGATTTAAGAACTCAAAAATCTAATAAATTGATGGAAAAGAAAATTTAATAATATAACTATGAGTATGAACATGATATGTTAGTGATTGTACATAGGTGTATATATATATATATTAGCACACACACATATGCATATGAGTTGAGTTTACATATGTACAAATTATGCATTGTGGTTGATTGAATGAACTACGATCAAGATTTGGTGTGATGTGGATGTGCGTGAATTATCTTTTATTTGTTGATATTTTGTGTGATGATTTCGTGTGTAAAGTAGAATCTTCGGATCCGATAGATTCGATAAGAGATGACTAGGATCTTCATATCTGAGAGATTAAACAAGATAATATGAAATGAAATTGAGATGAGTTGTTACAAATGAGATATGATGTTGATATGCCAGTACATGGGGAGACGTCCCCATTATAATATTTGATATGAGATGAGATGAGATGAATGAGAAGAGCTAAGAATGTTGTAGAACCTTCATGTGTGAGAGCTGAAAATGAGACAAGTGTGAATTTGACTTGACTGCATGCATCTTTTTCCTTAATGAATGTTTTTTGTGACGTGAATGATGGTATGATGATGAATATGGAATGTGTGAATATTGTGTGGTGTGGTACCTTTGTATAAGGATTGTTTTCCTTGATTTGAAAATATATATATATATATATATATATATATATATATATGAAAAATATAAGGTAGACCCCTTTAAGACAAATGAAATCTTCTAGTATAGGTATTGCTCTTTTCGCCTGTTACTTATGCATCTGACTCATTACCCAATGCCACTTCGCTTAAAGAAGGAAGGATATGGCAAAGGTGCGGATTATGATGAGTACTCATATGAAAACGAGTGAAATCTACCAAGTCTAATACAAACCCTTATAAGTACTAAAGAGGCTCCCATGATGGGTGTGCTTTTAATGTATTAGACAAGTGATTGCTGTCATCCGAGCACACCAATAAGGGTCATGGGTAAGGAGTTGCTATTTGACCTTAAAGGGGGTTAAATCCCTTGTCATTTGTGTTCATGAGAGATTTCGAGGCTCGACAGATTTGAGTTAAAGAGAGTGAAGAATTAAAGCTCCCTCTCTTGTCTAGACTAAAGTCTAGCTCTTTGTGTTTTAAGGAAAATTATTCAAAACTTTAATTTTAGAATTATTACCATATACTAATAAAGCAAAAGTAAGCACACATTAACAAATTATAATCAAACAAGATGACACCAATACCCTCCTAGGAAGCCTCCTTACTACTCATAAAGGATTGTGTTAGACCTAGTAGTTTATAATCCTTCTATAAACCATCCTAATTCGATCCGTACCATCACTTATTCATCTTTCTTCGAATGGAATGGCCTTGATTATTAAGTTTGGAGTCGTGTGTATGACGAAAAGAAGTGGTATCTACATGGATCTTTACCTATTTATAAGATTAAAAGAAAAATAGAAAAAACAAGCAAGGGGGACATAAACCAAAACCTCGCAAAAAGAAAGCAAAATTACAAGAAAAGGAAAAAAAAACTACCATACAAACTTCTACAACTACCTGAACAGACCCAACAACAAAAGAAAAAGAAAGGAAAATAACTTGCGCCGCTAGTTAAAATGAAAAGTATAAAGACCATTTCTGTCATTTCGAATATGAGGTCTCACCGATGAAGGCAACATATTACCATTATAATAAATTTAAGAGCTTCATCGACATAAGCCTAAGAAGTCAAACTATCAGCAACTCCATTCCCATTGCGATAGAGATGGGAAACATGCATGGAAGAGGATATTAGAGTCTTGATCTCCCACAATAAATAAATATAATTCCAAGAGGACTGAACCTTGCCTAAAACTACATCAACTAAAATCCTGGAATCATATTCAATATAAGTTATCATAATGCCTTCAGAAGCACAAATTTTTTATCCATCTCAAAGCGCAAATTCTCTCTTTCTCTTCATGCCATTTAACAAGGGATGTGTTTGTAAACCGAGGTTCAAACCCAAGAGGGGGGTGAATTGAGTTTTAAAAACTTTTGCTAATTAAACTTGTAAGTTTTTAAACAGTTAAATACACAATTCATACAATAAAAAGATATACTTGAAAGTAAAGGAGTTCAAAGGAAGAGAAAATGGAAACTTCGTTTATAATGGTTCGGCAATATCGGAATCCTTCTGACCCTACATCCACTCTCTTCAAGGAACCTCCTTAAAGCAATCCACTAAAACCTTAGTCATGCAACTTCACGGTGTTGCACAAACCTTACAATCAATCCCTTCCTTACAGAAACTAATCCCTTCCTTACGAAAGCTAATCCCTTCCTCACAGAATCTTATCCCTTTCTCACGGAAGTTGCAAAGATTTGTTTATTCCTAGACGCTCTAAGAGTTATTACAACTTTTTCCCCTTTACAATAAATGTGATTTGCTATAAAGTAAATGGTAAAGAGATAGCAATAAGTGCTTTTACAAATGAATAATATCTCTATTTCAAGAACAAGCTTGAAGAATGGCTCAACAATAAGTATTTCAAAGCTTTTGAGAATTAATAAGCTTTTCTTGTGAATTGAATGTGTTCTCTTATCTATTTAAATGCTCATTGAAGCAGGTTTATTTAGCCTTAAATCAATATGGTTATTTGACACTGACTTGGTAGGTTTGGGGCATTAAATGCTCAAGTTTTGTGTCTCAAACGGTCATATTTTTTTAATTACCAATCGACTGGGTCAAGTGAAAAATCTTCACTTTTAGGCTTAGGGAGAGTACCAATTGACTGGGTCCTAAGCACTCATCGATTGGGAAATTTTTGTCCCAAGTACTAATCGACTGGGTCAAGTGAAAATTCTTCACTTTTAGGCTAAGGAGAGTAACAGTCGATTGGGTCCTAAGCACCAGTCGACTGGTATGTGGAGCCAGTCGACTAGGTTGTCCTTCAACCCAGTTTTTCATGTTTTAAAGTTGTTTTTGACTTAGAAACATTTGTATGGTTAGTCGTGTCAAAGTCTTTTGAAAAATGAGCCACAAATCAAGCTATGTAATTGAACATGAGAGATTTACAATTGTTTTAATTACCTTAATGCTTATTCTAGATCTTCTGTCTTGTCTTGGTGTCTTAATCAAGTTGAGTTCTTGCATCTTTGTTTCTATGCTGAATGCTTTTGTCGCTTAAACACTTAAATAAAATCATTAGTGCAATTAGCGTAGTGTTTTGTCATTATTAAAATCAAATATGGGTCAACAATCTCCCTTTTTTTTATGATGACAAAACTAATGAGGGAAAAACAATTTTTAAAAGCTAAGTGTTGGGTTTAGAAAAAATTAGGCAGAGTCTCCTTTGTTTTTTTGATAAAAGCCAACCTGTTAAGCATTCAAAACGCAGTTTATAAATAGTTATCTCAACTCAACCAAACATACATTTGTAAAATACATTTGTCAAAGTGATCGGAGCAAAGCTCCCTCTAAATCTATGCTTTATTCTAAGTTTACATTGATTTTTCTCTTTTTCTCCCCCATTTTGACAATAACAGAAAATGGATGTAAACTAGAAAAATAAGCAACTTGGATATCAAATATAGGAAGACAATGCAAAAAAAAAAAATGTATACAAAAACTAGGCATCATTCAAAGCCGGGAAGACTTCTCAGGAAGTATCGGAAGTTTTCACACTATTATAAGTAGTTAAAGCATATTGCGGAGTACGAATGGCTTAAACCAAGTAATCATATAGCTCAAAAGTAAAGCAAGTATATGAACCATAAACTAGATAACAAAAAAGTAGGCAAATATATACAAACATCCATACATCATAGGCTTATAGAAGCTGAATGTCGAGTACAATCATAAAAAACAATGTATGATAAAACATGAAATGTTTGTGTTAAAACTATCTAAGAGTTGTACAAACAAAATCTAAAAGATAGATCGAAGGAGCTCATCGAGCTTAAAGGTCAGAGTTGTCACTAAGAAGATCTTAAATCTCTACCAAAGAGCCTTCCGAGTGCTCTCGGAGTAACTCAAAGTCATCCTTGAAGGTGTTGATGTCACAACACATCTGTGCAATATCAATCCGCACTGACTAGAAGCTTTGGTCGAAAGAAGAGCTCAAACTCTGGAACCTCATCTGCATGGATAGCTAGAGGCTCATAATAGCCTATAAGACGTCGTCATATCCACCTTGACTATGGCTAAAGCCACCAGGTCAAGCATACTGTGAACCCAGGTCAGTGTCCATGGCAGTAGGAGGAGCTACATCATCAAGAACCTCATCCTCCTCCTAACTACTATCATCACCATCACCGATCTGAATGTTCCTCCCTGCCTTGGAGTATACCATCCCATCTTAGATTGTGCACCCTATCTTCCTTAGAGAAGAGACATTGATGATATCCTTGGGGCCAATGTCTTGAGCCTCTAAGGTGAGCAGAGGGACACGGAAGTGCTGAAGGATCAGGATGATGAGCATCCCGTAAGAAAGGCACCCGGAATTACTCACTTCGCTATTGATCATGTTGGTGAGCAGTAAGAGGTAGATATTGAAGTGGTGTCCAGTTTTGAGACACCAAATCAATACCACATCTATATTCGAGAGATAGCCCCGACTCCTAAGTCATGGGTGGATGGTCCAATTTATGATGAGGATGAACAGTTTTGAGTCGAGGGGTATGTCACTATAAGTGTGAAATGTAGTGCACCTAAAGATGTAGTTAGAGTCTCCCTTAACTATCTGGCATGCCTCTTCATAATCGAAATTGTCCAACCATCGGTCTAGACTCCACTGGATCCCTTCCACAGGGATCCTTAGTATGCTGACCAGGAGGTCAATATTCACCTCAAATTCAACGCCCATGATGTTGGTTTTAAACTGAAGAGTCAGTGCACTTAGTTTAACCATGTTAGCGTAGAATTGGTGAATAAGACGTGGATAAACTTTTTGATGTATCTTGACAAATGGTGTTAAGTGTATGACTTCAAAGGCAGGTAAAATATCAAAATTTGAATGACAGATAGAGTCAAAGTCGATGAATCTACCTATCATGATTTTCTTGTGGCGTATAATGGAATTATAGTTGCTCTTTGCAACGGAGCTCCAAAATAGTGAATCGTTGAGTTCGATTCTCGCCTTTTTGCCCGACAAACCGGTTAGTCCCTTCCCTTTATGTTTGGACCTGTGGATGTCTTAGAGCGTGGGATTGTAGGCATATTGGGTCCTCCAAAGGTGTATTTCACTCAGATTTTCTCAGATATTTGGGAAAAAAACGTTTTTAGAGTGAGTTTGAGAGATTTTGGGAAATGTGGATTTTTCATTCGTGAAAAGTTGAAAAATGGATGATTTGGGGTATGATTGAAGGTTGTATGGTGTGGATTTGAGAGATTTTGGGCTGAAATCATGAATTTTCTAGAGAAAGAAAGCTTGGGGTTTTCAACAATGGCGTGAAATCTGAAGAAAAAAAAATCTCAAGAGACTATTTATAGAATCGTGATACCAGTCAACTGAGTTAGGGTACGAGTCGACTAGGCCCTTCTACATTTGGGATTTTTTTGACATACCAGTCGACTGGGTAGGTTACAAAAATTTTAAATTTTGGCTCCAATCAATGTCTTATAGTACCATTCGACTGGTAAAATGGGCAGTGGGATACCAATCGACCGGGGTGATCACATTAGTCGACTGGGTCCTCCAAAAAACTTAAAATTTGAGCTCCAACTTAAGATTTCAGCACGTAATTGTTTATCTATGCCATCTTGAGTGAGAGAAATATTAAATAGGAGTTAATACTCATTCATTATATGTCAATTTATGCATGATGAATGTGAATGCAATCAAACATACAGTTTATCATAGTCTTTCAAGCCCATCAATAGTCTAATCTTACAAAAGCTATCTTCTATTAAGGGTTTTGTAAGAATATCAGCTATTTGATCTTCTGAAGGAATGAATTATAGTCTAATATCACCCTTTTGAGCATGGTCTCTTATGAAATGATGCCCAATTTTTATATGTTTGGTTCTAGAATGCCGAATAGGGTTTTTGGTCAAGTTGATGACACTAGCGTTATGACAATGAATTGGAATATCTTTAAAGTTCATGCCATAGTCTTCTAGTTGTTGTTTCATCCACAACACGTGTGCACAACAACTTCCGGCAGCAACATATTCCGCTTCAACGGTAGATAGTGTAACCGAATTTTGTTTCTTAGAAAACTAAGAGGTTAACATTGCACCTAAAAATTGGTATGTACCACTAGTACTTTTTTTATCTAGCCTGCAACCCAAAAAATCAACATCCGAATATCAAACAAACTCAAAATTTGATTCTCTAGAGTACCACAATCCTAGGTTTTGAGTCCTTTGTAGATATCTTAGAATTATTTTTACAGCAATTACATTTGATTCCTTAGGATTAGCTTGAAATCTTGCACACAAGCATACATTGAATATTATATCAGGTCTACTTGTAGTTAAATAAAGTAAAGCTCCTATCATACTTCTATAAGTTTTAGCATCTACAAACTTACCTTCCTCATCTAGGTCAAGTTTTGTAGAGGTGCTCATAAGAGTGCCAATTGACTTTGATCTTTCCATCCCAAACCTCTTTAATAGGTCCTTGGTGTACTTTAATTGATTGATGAGGATGCAGTTGATGAGTGCCAAATATTGCATATTTTTGCCCCTTAATTTACATTTGTTAGCTTAGGATTTGTTACTTTGAGTTGTTTTTCGTTGTTTTATAGGTTTACAAGCTTGGAAAGGAGTTTCACTAAATTGCTAGAATTGCTCGTACAGATTAGCCATTTTTTAGGATTAAACTGTATTTATTCAGGAAGAACCAGGAAATGAGCCATATATGCTTGGAAAGATTCGGATGTCTATTTTTTGGGGAATTTTACGGATCAATAAAATGATTTTTCTAGAGAAAGTTATGGCAATTTTAGTAGACAAATGTCAGGCTGTGCATGATTTTAGCGTGACAGATCAGCCATTTTTTAGGATTAAACTGTATTGATTCAGGAATAACCATGAGATGAGCCATGTATTCTTGGAAAGATTCGGATGTCTACTTTTTGGGGAATTTTACGGATCAATAGAATGATTTTTCTAGAGAAAGTTATGGCAATTTTAGTAGACAAATGTCAAAGAGCAAAAGCTGGAATCTGCAGTATCCCACATCGGATTGGAAACACATTGCACTTGTGTTGTTTCCCTATATAAGCCCCTCTTCATTTTGTCTTTAGTAAGCAATCCAAGTGCCATTTTGGTGCAATTTGGAGGACTTCTATTAGCATTCTGGTGGATCTCCAAAGGCTTTGCTACCATGAGGGGAAGCGCCGCCCAACAGCGAGTGAAATTTCTCCCCATGTATAATCAGTTTTTAATTTACTGCTTTTGTTAGTTTTAAAGTTTAATGTTTAGCACTGTTATTGTGAACTTTAGTATCATGATTATGAGTGGCTAAAATCTTCAGCTAAGGTTGAAGATGAATCCTCGCCGTTGTTTGGCATAATATTTTCAGATTTGTTTATACAATTCTGATGTTTTTTAGTATAAATGTTTTGTTCAATTATTTGAGTAAAATCTTATGATTGGTTGCGTTTAAATTGTTCTGTTGGATATTCCATGTGTTTCATCTGATGGATACATCGAATCGTTTTTTATTAAATTGGATATCCTTTGTGATTTGTTAAAAGCAGATACATTAGATTGTTTTGGTTTAATTGGGATATTTGTTGTGATTTGTTTACAGTTGGATTCATGGAATGTTTTGATAGATTATTTTTTTATATAGAACATGAAGATATATGCTTTACTTTAGTGGGATGGATTCAGAAACCTTAGTGTTTTTATCATTAGTCTTTAAATCAATTTAGTTTAGTTTATATTTGTTTTGCAAAAGACAATTCAAAACTTGGAACTGGGTTAAAATAGGCTTAGTTTAGATAAAAATATTTTCACAACGCAATTCCCTATGGACTCGACCTCGCATTTGCACAACACTATATTGCAAACGACTCGTGGACTTGCAAGTAATTGAAAACTCACAACAAGTTTTTGGCGGCGTTGCCAGGGAGTTGTTTTGTTTGTGAAAATTAAATTTTTGTCTGAATTGATTTTATTTTTCTTCTAGTTTAGTTAGCATTTTTGTTTTATTTTTCTTTTGCAATTTTATTTTAGTTTATTGGTTTCTATTGGCAATTGCCCAAAAAAATAAAAAAAAAACTGTGGATGAATCCAGCACCGGTTTTACAGTCTTTAGAGGATGCCCTCAAGGATTTCATGAAAATGACCGTCCAGTCCATCAATACAGCCAATACATTCAATGTTGATAGTTTTTCCATCTGTGCTAGTCCTATGCATTTAGCACAAAATTGTCCATCTACGCCGGCTTTTGCTGAGTATCCCATGGAACAAATGAACGTTTTTAATGACTATCGGTGACAATCAAATGGATCTTACTCCAAGACGTACAATCCAGGGTGGCAGAACCACCCTAATTTTTCGTGGAAGCAGAACCAACTGATGAATCAGGGAGGAGCCCCCCATCATGCTCACAATCAATACCCTCTTGAATTTCCTCCACCAGTTCCAAGTTATGGTCGCTCAGCCCATCCAACACCATCACCCGCTTACCAAGCTCCCACTAAAGCACCAGTGTCGATTTCACAGTCACTGGAGGACGCCCTCAATGATTTCAAGAAGATGATCGTCCAATCCATAAGCGAAGTGAGAAGTGCAACAATAGTAAACACCCAAGCGATTACCAAGCTAGAGAGTCAAATCACAAGTCACTTGGGTGAAGGAGAGAAGGGAAAGTTCCCTAGTCAACCCGTGCCCAACTCGAAGGAACAGTTTGCGGTTGGAAATTCATCAACTCTTACGCACGGGCAGGAACAAGTGTAATCAATTGTCACATTGAGGTATAGAAGACAAGTGGACAATCAAGGTGAAGAGAACCCCGCTCTTCAGCAAGGGCAAGAAAGTGGCAACAAGGAGAAGAGAGATGTTGAGCCATCTATAACCACACCTACTATTAAGGATCTTCCTGGGTCGTTTGTACCTAAAGCACCTTACCCTGAGAGATTAAAATCGCCCAAGAAAGGAGGGCAGTTTGAGGACATTGTGGAGGAATGCTTTGCTCAGTTTGGAGAGGATTTAGATTTGGATAAGCTACTTGAGCAAGCAAATGCTATTTTGGAGTATACTCCTCTGGAGAGCAGTAAGATGGAGGAGACTGTGGGTGAATCAAGCATTGAGGACCCCCTGGAGGCATACTTTGCTCAGATTGGAGAGGATTTGGATTTGGATAAGTTTCTTGAGCAAGCAAATGCTACTTTGGAGTCTGCTCCTCAGAAGAGCAGTGAGACGGAGGAGACCGTAGCACTTGAACGCCCCAAGAAGGAACTTAAACCTTTATCGAACAATCTTAAGTATAAGTTCCTAGGTCCAGCAGTTCCTTTGCCTGTGATTATAGCTTCAAATTTGGTTGAGGCTCAAGAGGAGAAATTAGTTGACATTTTAAGAGAGCACAAGGAAGCAATCAGCTGGACTATTGAGGATATCAAGGAAATCAGCCCCTCAGTGGTGATGCACAAGTTACATTTGGCGGAGAATGCCAAGCCATCGAGGGAGCCACAAAGAAGGCTTAACCTAGCTATGCAAGAGGTTGTGAGGACTGAAGTGATAAAGTTGTTGGATGTAGGGATCATTTATCCAATCTTTGATAGCGAGTGGGTGAGCCTGATTCATGTCGTGCCAAAGTGGGCTGGATTGGCGGTAGTGATGAATAAAGATGACGAGTTGGTTCCAACTCGTGTGCAGTCAGGATGGAGAGTGAGTATAGACTACCGTAAATTGACTACTGCAACAAAGAATGATCATTTTCCACTCCCATTTATTGATCAGATGGTGGAGCGCTTAGCTGGACACGATTACTAATGTTGGGTCTAGCTGGGCACGATTACTAATATCCTTTTCGTTTATTAATTACTTTATTTTACATATTTCTTGTTACTGTTTATTTCTAGAATTTTTTGTTTTTCAGTCTTTATTTTTCAAGGACAACGCGTACTTCAGTTCAAGTTTGGGGGTATGCTATGAGCCATACCAGTCCAGATAGTTCTCCATATCCCATGTTAGCTCTTTCTATATTATTCACACATTGGGATCAATGTGTAATTTAAGTTTGGGGGTATAGGAGACACATTACACATACTTTGTCCTAATTTGTTGCTGTTTTTCTTTATTTAAAAAAAATAAAGAAGTTAAATGCATGCTCATGTTATTTAAAATTTTAGTTGATCTAAACAAATACTGTGATGTGATATCATTGGTGAGCTTAAAATTGTGAACACATGATTTGATGATAGAGTTTTAAAACTTTGTTACTTACTTTAGGCATTTGAGAATTCAAATGTTTGATCTAATCTGACATGAGCACATTAACATAAAATTGTGTGAGGTATGACATGTGATTTTAATGTGTATGTTTCCTTATCTTAACTGAAACCGGATGACTTGTTGGATGAACACTTGGGCATAGAAAAGCATAAAAAAAAGAGAAAAAAAAACAAATAATACTACTAATATTTATAATGATCATCATCAATAAACTTTCCACTGAGTAACTGGACCTCTTGCCTCAGTAAGCAGTGAGTGTTCACGTCAAAAGGTGTAATTTTATTCATAATGATCATTGCGAAACTTTCCGCCGAGTAACTGGACCTCTTGCCTCAGTAAGCAGTGAGTATTCACGTCGAAATGTGGGAATTTTTCTTGGTACTATTAAGGCCAGTTTAATTTCGTAGCCTTTTTTACTCGAGTTAGTAAGTTCTTAGGGTTGTCTTTACACCTAATGCCCTAAAACCATCTGGTTTGGGAGTCATTGACTCAACACTCGCTACATGGGTCAATTAGAAAGCTTAAGAAAACTAAACATAGCAGAGTCTTATAATAAATAAAAAAAAGGAGAAGAAAATAAAAATTATGCCATTTTCGTTCATTCTGATGGGAAATTCAGTGAATCTTGAGACATGGAGACCTTACACATTGGAGTTATTTGGAACCTTCATTTTTATAAGCTAATTCATTTTACACAGTGTCAGACTTGTGATGCCTTAACCTGCCTTTTGTAATTAATTAGATTTTAACATTTCTGTTCATTGCGAAGATAGGTTTACCTTTTTAAGCTTGCTCATGAATGAATATCATGGTTTTGAGTGCTCCTTAAATTTTTGGATACCATGAGTGATGAACTTATCTTTATGTTCTTTGTCTTTCATTTAGTTTTTTATTTTGTTTTGCTACGAAACTAGCAAAATGTAAGTTTGGAGATATTTGATGAGTGCCAAATATTGCATATTTTGGCCCCTTAATTTACATTTGTTAGCTTAGGAATTTGTTACTTTGAGTTATTTTTCGTTTTTTTACAGGTTTACAAACTTGGAAAGGAGTTTCACTAAATTTCCAGAATTGCTCGTACAGATCAACCAATTTTTAGGATTAAACTGTATTGATTCAGGAAGAACTAGGAGATGAGCCATATATGCTTGGAAATATTCAGATTTCTATTTTCTGGGGAATTTTACGAATCAATAAAATGATTTTTCTAGAGAAAGTTATGGCAGTTTTAATAGACAAAGGTCAGGCTGTGCATGATTTCAGCGTGACAGATCAGCCACTTTTTAGGATTAAACTGTATTGATTCAAGAAGAATCATGAGATGAGCCATATATTCTTGGAAATACCCGGATGTCTATTTTCTGGAGAATTTTACGGATCAATAAAATAATTTTTCTAGAGAAAGTTATGGCAGTTTTAGTAGACAAAGGTCAAAGAGCAAAAGCTGGAATCTGCAGTATCCCACATCGGATTGGAAACACTTTGCACTTGTGATGTTCCCTATATAAGTCCCTCTTCACTTTGTTTTTAGTAAGCAATCCAAGTGCCATTTTGGTGCAATTTGGAGGACTTCTACTAGCATTCTGGTGGATCTCCAAAGGCTTTGCTACCACGAAGAGAAGCGTCGCCCAACAGCGAGTGAAATTTCTCCTCATATATAATCAGTTTTTAATTTACTGCTTTTGTTAGTTTTAAATTTTAATGTTTAGCACTGTTATTGTGAACTTTAGTTTCATGATTATTAGTGGCTAAAGTCTTCAGCTAAGGTTGAAGATGAAGCCTCACCGTTGTTTGGCATAATATTTTCATATTTGTTTATACAAGTCTGATGTTTTTTAGTATAAATGTTATGTTCAATTATTTGAGTAAAATCTTATGATTGGTTGTGTTTAAATTGTTCTGTTGGATATTCCGTGTGTTTCATCTGATGGATACATCGAATTATTTTTAATTAAATTGGATATCCTTTGTGATTTGTTAAAAGCGGATACATTGGATTGTTTTTGTTTAATTGGGATATTTATTGTGATTTGTTTAAAGTTGGATTCATGGAATGTTTTGATAGATTATTTTTTTATATAGAACATGAAGATATATGCTTTACTTTTGTGGGGTGGATTCGGAAACCTTAGTATTTTTATTATTAGTCTTTAAATCAATTTAGTTTAGTTTATATTTGTTTTGCAAAAGACAATTCAAAACTTGGAACTAGGTTAAAATAGGCTTAGTTTAGATAAAAATATTTTCACAACGCAATTCCCTGTGGATTCGACCTCGCACTTGCACAACACTATATTGCAAACGTCTCGTGCGTTTACGAGTAATTTAAAACTCACAACAGTAGTCTTTTAATTGTTTGATTTTTAGTCCAAGAAAGTAGGTAAGTTCTCCCATCATGCTCATTTCAAATTCATCTTGCATGCACTTAGAAAACTCTTGACACATAGATTCATTAGTAGCACCAAATATAATATCATTAACATATGTTGAACTAGTAATGTGTCATTTTGTGAGTTTTTGTAAAGAAGGTTGTGTCTATTTTTTCTCTTATAAAATCATTTTCAAGCAAAAAATTACTTACTCTCTCATACCACGCTCTTAGAGCTTGCTTCAACCCATATAGAGCTTTAGAAAGCTTATAGACAAGGTTTGGAAGACTACGATTTTCAAATCCAAGAGGTTGCTCAACATACACCTCTTCTTCTATAAAGCCATTTAAAAAGGCATTTTTACATCCATTTGAAATAACTCATTAAAGCATGCAAAGGCTAATAGCATTCGAATAGCTTCTAATCTAGCTACGGGAGCATAGGTCTCATCAAAATCTATTCCTTCTTCTGGATTATATCCCTTAGCAACTAGTTTAGCCTTGTTTCTAGTTACTATTCCATTCTCATCCATGTTATTTCTAAACACCCATTTAGTTCCTATTATAGTGTGATTCTTTGGTTTAGGAACTAGATTCCAAACCTTGTTTCTTTTAAATTGATTTAGTTCTTTTTGCATAGCATTTATCCAATCATTATCTTTTTTGGCTTCTATAAAAATCTTAGGTTTTACTTGAGATAAATAAGCTACGCAATTGCAAATAGTTCTATTAGAGAATCGAGTTCTTACCCCTTGTGAAGGATCACCAATCACTTGATCGATTGGATGATAATTCACATACTTCCAATCTTTGAGAAGACTATCCTCTTGTTGACCTGCAAATGGTTGATCAAGATTGTGAGCATCTGCTTGTTGATCTATTTGAGGTTCGTTCTCCTTTGGGTCAACAATGGGAGTCGGTGTTTCTATCCTTGGAATAAAATTTGCATCACCATTAAAAGAAACCACTCTACTACTAATAGGGTTAGATTCATCAAAGGCTACATGTACAGATTCTTCAATCACTAGAGTTCTTTTGTTAAAAACTGTATAAACTTTACTAGAGGTTGAATATCCTAAGAAGATCCCTTCATTGGTCTTTGATTCAAATTTACCCAAGTTAGTTTTATTGTTATTTATGATAAAGTATTTACAAACAAAAGCACGAAAATAAGAGATATTAGGCTTTCTACCTTTCCATAGTTCACATGAAGTTTTATTTATTATAGGCCTAATTAATACTCTATTTAAAACATAGCATGAAGTATTTACGGCTTCCACCCAAAAATATTTTGGCAAACTATTTTCACAAAGCATTGTTCTTGCAAATTCTTCTAGAACTCTATTTTTCCTCTCAACAACTCTATTTTGTTGAGGAGTTCTAGGTGATGAAAAATTGTGATCAATTCCATTTTCATCACAAAATTTTAAAAGCTTTGGTTTTCAAATTCTTTTCCATGATCACTTCTTATACGTGAAATAAAAATTTCTTTTCATTTAGAACTTTTTTACAAAAGTTTACAAATCCTTTGTATACTTCATCCTTGTATGCAATAAAGATAACAAAGGTATATCTTGAATAGTCATCAACAATAACAAGAGCATATTGATGGCGACCTAGACTAATGGTACTTATTGGACCAAATAAGATCATATACAAAAGTTCCAATGGTCTAGTAGTTGAGACTATATTTTTTGATTTAAAAGAAATTTTAGTTTGTTTTCCCATTTGACAAGCATCACACACATTGTCTTTTTCAAATTTGATTTTTGGTAGTCCAATGACTAAATCTTTTCTTGAAATGATTTTAAGCAAATCTATATTCACATGGCTAAGTCTTCTATGCCATAGCGATGGGTTTTCACTAAATACGGAAAAACATTTTCATTTTTCGAATGCAAAGATTTTAAATCAACTATATAGATATTTTCGTCTCTATGCCCAACAAACTTGATCTTGTTACTCTTGATGTCTATAACTAGACAATGAGAGGTTTCAAATATAACTTTGTTATCTTTGTCACATAGTTGACTAATACTAACTAGATTTTGCTTAAGGCCTTGCATATATAATACATGATTAATGGTTGAGAAATCATTATCAACTTTTCCAAGCCCGATGATCTTTATCTTTGTGTTATCTCCAATGGTGACATATCTGTCATCCCTTAGAGTTAACTCTTTGAATACACTAATCATCGTTCATGTGCTTTGAGCATCCACTATCAAGGTACAATAGTTACTTTTCTCCTTAGTGTGGAGACATATCTACATTACACAAGGATATACAATTGCACTCTTAGGTACCCAAAATTTCTTGGGTCCTTTGGGGTTAGTCCTAGAAAATATGGTTTTTTTAGGGATCCATACTTTCTTAACATTATAAAGTGCTCTAAAATTATAGACATGTTGATAAGGCATGATCCTAGGATAATAGTTATTGATATTTCTAGGATTTCTCAAATATGCATGCCTATAGTTCCTTGGATAAGTATTTCTAGGATACATGTTTCTATTGTAAAGATTATGAACATGCATGTCATTTCTAGGAAATCTATGATGATGATTTCTAGGATATGTGCTTGCATTATTATGAACATACATATTATTTCTAGGATACACATGATGGTAATTCCTAGGATGTGCATGTGCAGTGTGCAAGTTATGCGTATATATATTATCTCTAGGATGCACATGATGGTTACTCCTAGGATGTGTATATGCATTTCTTGAATGAGCATACATATATGCATGAGTATTTCTAGGATGCTTAATTCTAGTATTAGAAATTAAATTCAAATTTTTAGACCTACTAGCATACATTGAAGGAGTACTTTCAACCTTGCTAGAAGTCTTGGAAGTGGAGGCTTCATTCAAACATGTTGTTTTTATGAACAAAGTTTCTTTAGACTTTTGCTTGTCCAATGGAGAATAACCCAAGCCAGATTTTCCTCCATTTAATCTTTGACTAGATAACACTTCATCTAGCTTTTCTTTTCCAAGCATAAGCCTAGATATAGTACTATTCAAATCCATTATTTTCTTCTTTAAAATATCATTTTCATTTTTTAGAAATTCTTGTAAAAAGTTATAAAGCATGGAAGATAGTTTTTCTTTTTCTTCCTTTAAGCCCTCCATCTCTTTAGAGAGAGATGAGACTTCTTTTTTTAGGATAGTATTCCTATAATCGAATTTCTTCAATTTTTTATGCATTTCATTTATATCCTCAATTAACTCTTCACTACTACTAACAATGTTATTATTAGAAGGGAAAAGTTAGATACCTCATTTTCATCGTCGATTACCATTAAGCATAGGTTGGCAATCTCCTCTTATCTGACCTCATTGTTCGAAGAATCTTCTTCTTTGTCATCACTCTATGTGGTTGCGATCATAGCTTTCTTTTTTAATCTCTTATATGGTTTGCTTGTTGTTGTACAATCGGCCTTGATGTGATCGGGCTTCTTGCAACCAGGGTTCCCTTTTTGGAGTGGGATCCTTTGTGTAAGGTTTCTTACTCTTCTTCAAGAACCTATGAAACCTCTTGGTGATTAGAGCCATCTCACCATCTTTTTCGCTGCTCTCTACCTCTTCTTCTATTTCTTTCTCCTTATTGCTCGTAGAGGCCTTAAGAGCAATCACATTTTTCTTCTTCTCATCTTCATTGACAACAGGATTCATTTCCTCCATCTCGTATGTCAATGGTGATCCAAGAAGTGTTTCGACATCAAGTTTGTTAAGATCGTTGGCCTCCGTGATGACCATCTTCTTTGTTTTCCAAGTGGATGGCAAAAACCTTAAGATCTTCCTTGTTAGTTCAAATTCCTCAATTTTCCTACCAAGAAGCTTTAGATCGTTAACAATGTAGTAAAACGTGAGTGAATTTGAGAAATAGTTTTATTTGGAGACATTTTGAAAGATTCATACTCGGACACTAGCATATAGATTTTTTATTTTTTTAACTTCGCTAGTTCCTTCATATGTAACTTGTAATTTGTCCCAAATTCCTTTAACTGAAATACATGTAGAAATTTTATTGTATTCAATAATATCTTTAGCACAATGTAATATGGTAGTTGCTCTACTATTAAGAGACATCATTCTACAATCTTCTTCATTAAACTCTGTTTTGAGTTTAGCCATTGTATGATTGATTTCTCCAATGATTATTTCCTTTGTAGGAATTCTAGATCCCTCTTCAATAACCCTCCATAGATTTTAATCCTGTCCTTCGACAAAGATTTTCAATCTATTTTTCCAATAGTTATAGTTGGAGCTATTGAACAAGGGAGGCCTAGTACAGGAATGCCCTTCAGTATAGCTATTAGATGCCATCGGATCAACTCAAGGATTTTAAGCCTGAAATTGAGTACGAAGCTCTGATACCAATTGTAGACTGAGGTTCAAACCCAAGAGGAGGGTGAATTGGGTTTTAAAAACTTTTGCTAATTAAACTTGCAAGTTTTTAAACGGTTAAATATACAATGCACACAAAAAAAAAGATTTACTTGAAAGTAAAGGAGTTCAAAGGAAGAGAAACTGCAAACTCCGTTTATAGTGGTTCGGCAATATCGAAATCCTTCTGACCCTACGTGCACTCTCTTCAAGGAACTTCCTTGAAGTAATCCACTAAAACTTTAGTCGTGCAACTTCACGGGTGTTGTACAAACCTTATAACCAATTCCTTCCATACGGAATCTAATCCCTTCCTCACGGAAGCTAATCCATTTCTCACGGAAGTTACAAAAAAAATGTTTAATCCTAAACACTCTAAGAGTTATTACAACTCTTTCCCCTTTACAATAAATGAGATTTTTTGTAAAGTAAATGGTAGAGAGATAGCAATAAGTGCTTTTACAAATGAATAATATATCTCTTTTAAGAACAAGCTTGAAGAATGGCTCAACAATAAGTATTTCAAAGCTTTTGAGAATTAATGAGCTTTTCTTGTGAATTGAATATGTTCTCTTATCTATTTAAATGCTCATTGAAGTCAGTTTATATAGTCTTGAATCAATATGGCCATTTGACACTGACTTGGTAGGTTTGGGGCATTAAATCCTCAAGTCTCGCGTCTCAAACGGTCATATTTTTTGATTTATCAGTCGATTAGGTCATTGTACTAGTCGACTGGGTCAAGTGAAAAATCTTCACTTTTAGGCTTAGGGAGAGTACCAGTCGACTAGGTCCTAAGCACCAGTCGACAGGGAACTTTTTGTCCCAGGTACCAGTCAACTGAATCCTCAACACCAGTCGATTAGGAATCTTCTATCCAATATCCCAGTCGACTAGTATGTGGAGCCAATCGACTGGGTTATCCTTCAACCCAGTTTTTCATGTTTTAAAATTGTTTTTGACTTAGAAACATTTGTATGGTTAGTTTTGTCAAAGTCTTTTGTAAAATGAGTCATAGATCAAGCTATGTAATTGAACATAAGAGATTTACAATTATTTTAATTACCTTAATGCCTATTCTAGATCTTCTATCTTGTCTTGGTGTCTAAATCTAGTTGAGTTCTTGCATCTTTGTTTCTATGTTGAATGCTTTTGTCGCTTAAACACTTAGATAAAATTGTTAGTGTAATTAGCGTAGTGTTTTGTCATTATTAAAATCAAATATGGGTTAACAGTGTCATTTTGCCACGTATCTTTCTTGAACCTGATCTAGATAAGAATTTCTCCAAAAGAAACTGGTTTGGTGCCACGTAGGCCAAAATTTATTTATTTTAAATTCAAATTACCAAGTCTATCTCATAACTAACTGGATAATGTTGATGAAGAGATATAACCACGTCCTAAAAATTAGGTGTTGTGGTTAACTTAGATGGTCATATGGCAAAAAACTATTGGACAACCAAAATCAATAGAGAAAAAAGGGGAAACATGGTTATTTTGTTGCAGCCATGAACCTGAAAATGCCAATCGATAGAGGAGCGTTGAAGTGCATCTCAAACATAGGAGGGAATGGTTGATTATTGCAAAAGGATTGGCACACATGTCATCATTTGCAACAAAGCCCACATATAACTCACAATGAAAATTGTATTTTTGAACATGATAAAAAATGATTTTTGACTTGTATTTATATAGTATTAACAGTTACCATTCTATAGTTGTGTCTGTTCAATTTAAAAATAATAATTGTAAAATAATCAACACAAAAAATTGTTATTTCAAATGTTGTAACTCTATGATGTTGTCTTTTAATCTGAAATAAAAAGATGTAAAATAGTTAAAAATCTCACTAATTAACCTTAGTCCAAGTCTCATCAAGCATTTAAAAAAATCATATAATAGAGCTAAATATCCCGGACTAAACAAACCATCACCTCCACTAATGAGGGTCCATAAGGGTGTTAGCTCGAATGAATTTAGGCTTTGAATAGTAGAGAAGGAAAGTGGGAGGAAGGAAAAGGGAGAGAATGGAAAAATAAGAAGATTGATGTTTTCCATCATACTTTTGGTAAAAATTATGGAAAAGTGCGAGGAAAGAAAAGTCCAATTTGGGTGGATTGTAATTTGTTCATGTGGGAAGAGAACATCAATCATTTCACTCTTATTTCCTCACTTTCCTTCTCTACCAAACGATAGCAAAGTGTTCTCCTCTCCTCTTCTTCTTCTTTCCTCACACTTTTCTTATCTACTAATCATAGCCTTAAAGTATTTGTTGCTAGGTTCTGCTTAAAACTACATTTATATATGCCTTTTTATTTCAATATTTTTCATTATTTGTCTAAATATGGTTGTTATGAACATGCAAAATCACTAAACCCAATGGAATCTTTGGAATGTTGAATCTCGGGACTATCAAGTTGTGTTCCAAGCTCAAGCACTAGCATAAGGAAATCTCATTACCAAAATAACCCCTAAAGCAATTTAAGCTGGAACGTTGGTATAATGGATTTGGATACTCTTCATTTAAAAATTAAAATGGAGGTTAAGTTTATAATTAGATTGAATGTCACCATGACAAACTTGAATTTCGATTTTCTTCAGTTTATGATGACATATTCAATCTTACTATGAACTTAAAAATTAAAATGGGGGTCAAGTTTATAATGAGATAGAATATCACCGTGACAAACTTGGATTTCAATCTTTTTCATTTGATGATGTGACATTTGACGCCATTTCAATTCTCAAATGAAAATGATTCATATCTTGAAAAAAGAATGCCAAGCTAACTTGAGCGAAGCAAAGGGCTCATAAAGAAAATCCATAGAACCAACTTCGACAAAAATGGTCCAAATGGCTAAAATCTTAGGTGCACATGAACGGCTACCAATTGTCACGGACTAAATTATCCGCGACAGCCCAACACGCAGGTTCAAAGTATGCAGACCAAGAGCCAACAATAATATCAAGCCCAGTGCATAGCCCGTCTTGACACGAGCAGCATGTCCTTTGGGGAAAAAGATTAGGGACCTTTGTTTTTTTTTTTTTTTTTTACGTGCGCAGCATGCGCACATGGTAGTTTTCCTGTTTAGGTGCAATATAGTTAAATCAAGAGAAAGAACTCTCGAGTTTTGAGACCATCAAGCCAAACATACTACTCTAGAGCCATTAGACGCGTCAAATATATATATATATATATATATATATATATATATATATATATATATATATATATATATAAACCCAGCATCACAAATTAAGAAATTGATTATTGGACAAAAAAAGTGGTGTAATGGCAATCGAAATTCCTTTATCCTACATTAAGAAATGGATTCTTTTTGTACAAAACAAGCTAACTAGTCTAATGAAAAAAAAAAGAAATAAACAAGATATTATCTTAAATTCATTTCGACGCAACTGAACACGTAGTAACGTTAATTAACGCTTATTTTGTTATGCTAGGGTCAAATTAATTTTATATCTTTTAGTTTGGTGGGCTATAACTCTCTTAAGACAAAAGAAAGTTGTTACTACTACACGACAAATACATTAGAAAGAAACCTTTGTGGCCCTAAATACGTAGTGACAAGAAAGTTCTTGAGAGGTCAATCATCATCTAATTAAGACATAAGAATATGTATATTTGATTTGGTAAGCATCTATTGGGCCACTAGATAATGCCCTAAATATTAGGGAAAGCTAACTCACAAAAAAAAATTTAATATAATAATATATAATGGCATCTCATTTTCAACACCTTCTTTTGCAAGACTTTTTACAAAGCCAACTCGAGATTATGGGTGGCCATTTTGATGCATGATTAGCTCTCTCATTACCATAGGATTCTCATTATCATATCAAATGGTTTTTAACAAACATTTGGCCAAAAATTGGATAAATGCTAGTAATTCTCTTGCAGTGGATTGAAAACATCTGTACCCCATGTTCTTGAATATTCACATGCAATTTTTAATTCAAAAACCTCTCTCACAGCTGCCTAATTATCCGATTCCAATTAGATTTTAGGACTTCAATAAAAAAAGTATTGAATTTTTGTTCGACCACTGTATTGCCTTCAAAAATGTCTTTGATAACCTGATAGCTCCACTTTCTCTTCAGTATGGTATTGTTAGGTGACCCACTATAGCCAGGATTTCTTTTGCTAAAATGCTCTAACCAGAGAGCGTGTGAAAGTGAGAAGAAAATGTAGAGGTGGCAGACGAGTGGGTTGGATTATTTTGAGTTTCAGGTCGTTTAGATTATGTGTCGTTTAAGTAATTGTTTGGGTCATGGATCGTTCGAGTTTTAGATCGTTAGGTTTCAGGTCAATTGAGTTTCGGGTCCATGTGCGTATCGATTCAATCAAGTCACGAGTCGCTTAGGTCTCGAGTCAATCTGGTTTCAGATCATGCGGATCTTGAGTCGTTCGGACCTTTGGATCAATTCGGATCGAGTCAAGTCGAGTTTTAGGCAAATTCAATTTGACCCATCATGCTCATGTCAACTCATTATCTTTTTTTTCGAAAAAATATAATCGTACTCAAATCTAATTTACTATTTTTTTACTTTGATTTAAGTACAAATTATGTTTTTTACTTTAGTACTTGGCCACTTATATTGGGCATTTAACTTAATTTTAAGATTTTGTTTTTCTGAATTACAATTTAATTAAATTTTTTATAGTAACAAGAGGCCACTCCCTCCAAATGGTAGGCAACCAATTTCAATTTAATTAAATGAAGCTCATGCATGTCAATAATAATAAATAAGTTTCATTCGATATTTTTTTTATGTTAAACTTACGTATTTAATTTAATTATAAGTAACGATTTAAAAGAAATCAATTTAGTTAAAAAGATATTATTCAAAATACATTATTTACCAAAAGTACAACATAAAAATTTATATGATCACATATCAAATAGAAAAGAAAACAATATTATTTTTAAAGTTATATGCTAAGTGTCCAGTGGATTGGAAAATTTCTTTAATTGGTAAAATCTGAAAGTTTCAAAAACAAACAATTGCATCTATTAAGTGGAGGACCATTTTTCTCTTGATTTTTGTTGTCAACCAATAGGAATTGATCAAACTTATGGTCCATGCTTAAGCCTTACTCCCATTGGACAAATTTGATGCAGTTTTAGTCCACTTGACAAAATTTCTGTAGGTAACTTTAGTTTGGGTTTACTAAGAAATCTTAATGAGTTTTATTTAGGCCCAATCATTTATCAATTCTCTACGGCCAACTAAAATTAAACCCAAATAAATGGCCTCAATTAATTATGATCCAACCAAAATATCTTTTGGACCAACTCAATGTACATTATTTACCAAAATTTCAATATAAAAATTTATGTGATCATATATAAAATAGAATGAAGTTCAACGCAGAAAATTAAATTAATTTAAATTTTAAGTTTAAAAATAAAATCAAGTTAGAGTTAACTCAAGCTCGGCTCGAGGTTTGATCCGATTAGATTTTTCATCCCAAGTTCTATAATTTTTTGGCTCATACAATCATATTCTTGCAATTTTTTCTGTCATTAGTTGTTTCTTTTGCTTGGGAGCGTCAAAGATCAATTATCTGATTTTGTATTCTTTACTCTTGTGGCTTATTTGCATTTTTCAATGAAATTAAGCATTTTCTTCTAAAAAAAAGGCTTAAATTTAATTAGATAAATGAAACTTAGCATAATTTAACCCAAACAATAATATCATAACAACATAAAGAAGGTAAATCTATTTGATTCTACCTCACCCACCAAAAACAAATCATACTGATGCTAATATAAATAATTATTATTCTAACATTATACACTACTGAACTTACATTCAATACAATTGAATAATACAATTTCTCACCATCCTTTGTATAGCGACAACACTATTGCTTCTGGATAAAAGAGAATATGATACAGTGAATCAATAAACGTCTTTTTTCTCAATCAGCAAGCACTTTTATGACCAAACCATAAACCATAAAGTCCTTCATGAGAATGTTGTCTCAAAGTAAAAATGCTTTTCCAGAATCTTGGGAGGACTTAGCTAAATATAGTCAAAATCTTCATTGCTTCTACTTGAATTAGTCACTCTCAACAATACTTGAACCAGGGCCCTTGTGCTTGGGATGGAGATTTTCCTCATTGCACCAGTCAATGACCCCATATACTTTTAAATATAATGAGCAATTTTATGCCCCATTGCTTTTGATACTTCACATAAGTCCTATGTGTTGCTTATGTCTTCAAACATAACGCTACTATTTTCATTCACAAAAGGAAAGTGAATATGATACATTGGTTTTAGATGAAATTGTGGAATTTTCATGGTGATGTTCTTTCTGGATGGGTGGTAAAGCAAACACTCACAGGTAAACAAGTAGGTCAAATAAACTCAGATAACCTTCCAGAGAACTTTGATCCAACTAAAAATATCACAAGTAACAATTAATTAGTATTTTTTTAGTCTCGTCTGAAATGAACTAATTATACTTTGACACCTTTCAGTAATACCCATCAATGAGGAAAACAGAAAACATAGCATCTACTTGGGATATTCATGCAAACTTTTCAAGGGATTTTTCCAAAAAAATAAAGATGCATCAACGTATATCACTAAATAAGAACTAGAAAGAGAAGCTAAAGAAAATAAGAATTTGATCTATCCAAGCAAAATAAGTAACGTTTCTTATGAGAGAGACGGATAGAGAGGGAGATATAAACAAACCTGCACATCTGTGTGTTCCTACACTGGTCTTTTCCTCGCCAAATAACTTTCTCCTACAAGCTTTGCATGACTAAGAATTAAGGATGAAAATAACTCCTTGTATTGTGGTAGTTGTGCTATTGCGGATGCCTTAACCTATGACATCATGCAAAGGGAGAAAAAGAGTAATTTGACCATCACCATAGAATACAAAGAAAAGAAATAGTTTTCTTGAAAAGATATCTTTATAGATCATTATAAAGGTCGATATAAAAACTTTTTGAGTATTATAGGAATACAAACCCATTGCTCTTTTAAATTTTTGTAGCATTTGCAGACTGATCGAGAAATAAAATAGATTGCGCATGCCTAAATATATATTTTCCAGCCAAGAAAAATTAAAATAAAAAGAATACTTCCATAAATCTGATGCATACAAATCAACCAAAGTCCTGATTTTGAAAGTTGTTTCTAATTGTGAGAAAGTAATCATTCATTCCTCTCATACTTACTATTGCATCAAAGGATCACGATCCTCCCCATTTGAAAATTGAAGTGGAGTCAAGTTTACGGTGAGATTGAATGCCACATCATTAAATGTAAAATATTCAATTTCAAATTTGTTAATATGGCATTCAATCACCATGAAATTGACCTCTATTTCAATTCTTAAATGGAAAGGATTGTGGTCCTGCATCAAAAGCTCTATACACTGACATTGCACAACCAACACCAGACACCAATTGTCGTTTTTACAATCTCCTTAGTGAATTCAGTCCTAAGAGAAGAAAACATGCCTTATCAATAAGAGAAATGTAATTGAAAAAGGCAGCATCTGACCTAGTATGCCTTTAAAGTTAATAGAGAAGTACCACACAAATGCTTGTTGTAATCCTGAATATGCAATGAGGGGGATGATCAGTAGCATCTGTATGACAAGAAACAGAGTGATTATTGTCTTCAACAAATAAAACACATAAGAATAAACACTGATAGAAGAATCTGTAGGTTCACCATGACATATGCATGCAACAATTAAAAGAAACATACATCAACTAAAATAATTATTACATCCAAATTATCAACTCCTTTTAGAGGAGGTACATCATCTTTCTCCTTCAGAAACAAATATATACAGCAATATAAAATTCATGAAAATTACAACTTCTCAAAAATTTTCTTTTAGTAGTCTAAGGATGCTAACAACAGGACTTACATAAGGTAATTACTCACTCTGGGTATCAGTTCTAAACTCTATTTGTCCTGTCTGCTATCTGAAATATTTCAACAATAGGGAGGGAGCTTCACAAGCTCAATGAATTAAATTTACCAGAAGCACTCGATTGTATACTTCTAATTACAACTTATCATTCAATAAATCGAATAATCTGATAATATACCTTCAATTGTCATCTCATAAATAACTCCACAATAAAATTCTTCCATCTTTATTCATATAATAATTCAATCATTCAAATAATCTTTCAACATTTTTTCATCTATTTTCTCATATATATAATTCAATAATTACATTCTTTTATCTCTACTCATATTATAATTCTAATCATTTATTATCCTCTTCTTAAATCAATCATCAAGCTATAATCTTTTAAATAATATTTCATATATTAAACATATCAATTTTCTTCTCATATATTTAATCATCTCAGCATTATCAATTCAACATCATTATTTACCTCGTTATGAGGTTCATAGCATATAATCAATCAATCAAATAATTTTTATCATTTCATCATTTCATTTCTTTCTCATCACATCTGTCTCTCTATGAGACTCATCTATCTATCAATAATTTCACAATCAAGACTGATGTTTTAGCATCTCAATCAACAATAATAAAATAATCAAATAAAGAAATACATGTATTTAAATCATCTTTCTTTTTTATCACATCATCTCATTATTTCATATTATTATCTAGGAACGCCTTCCCACCATGTTGACATGTTTCAACCAGACCAGCTACCTTCCTGGTCTTCTTAGCTAGAACAGCTGCCTTCATGTTCTTCTTTTTATGCATATGAATAATAACATGCAAGCAAACATACATCAAAGCATTCAATTCAACTATCTCTTTTCTCAAAATTATTATTTTATCATATACATATTAAATTGTCCCATCATGTTTCATATCAATTTATCAATCACAGCTTTCAAGAATTTCATATATCTTTTCAACATATTTTCCATCAGCCTATCCTTCTAAAAATATAACTTCTCATATAATTAATTTTCAACATATCATTTATTATGTTTCATACTTAATCAACCAAATCAACTATCAATTTTATACATGTCATCAAATCATTATAATTCAACTATCATCAATTCATATTTTATATTAGTCTCGATTACTAAAAGTAAATTTAACTCACCACGTAGCACTTAAAGCTACCCGTAGATCATCTCTTTACCTTTCTGCTCCTTTCAACAATTTCTTGAGATTGTTGATCACAATACCTAAAAATGATAAAATCTTGGTATTGAAATTGGGTGACTGCATTTATCTAAAAATATTGAAGAAATTATGTTGTCTTAACTTTTGCTAAAGAGAAATTGAAGAAAGGAAGAGAAACCAAATAAATATGAGAAATAACGAACAAAAACAAACATAAGTTTTGAACTTATGTTTCAATTTTTAAAATTATATTATTATAATATTAATTATTAAAAATTAAATAAAAATTTTCAATTTCATGTGAAGTCTATCGTTTCACTGATCTGCCGCTTCTTTTTTTATTTTAATTATATTATTATAATATTTTTTATTAATTATTAAAAAAATTAATAAATAAATAAAAATATTTAGTTTCACATGAAGTATATCACATCATCGATCTGCCGCTTCTAATTTTTTTAATATAATATAAAATTTACATTTTTATCATCAATTATTTACAATTTTGCCATCGTTTAAAATTTACAGTTATGTCATTCCATAATTACAGTTTTGCCATTTTCTTAAAATTCATTTTTCATCTTTTCTTCCTTCAAAATTTTTTCTAAAAAATACATTTTTTCTTCCATTAACTTTTCTAATTATTTTCCTCAACCTCATTCCACATTTTTCTTCAAAATTCTTTCATTTCAGTTTCAGAATTTTCAGTACTTTCTTCTTTAAAAAATATTTATAACTCTTTCAATAAAATTCTCAATGTCATCTTTCAATTATTATTTCAAATCAATAATAAATCTTTCATGTATGAATAATTTAAATCAATATAAATTCTATCAAATTATTAATTTTTTATCCTTATTTTAAGAATACGGGTATTACAATTCTACACACCTTACAAAAATTGTCACTGAAATTTCCTTGCCTAACTCATGAAAAAACTAGGGTAATCTTTCATAATTCTTGTGTCACGCTCCCAAGTAATCTCTTCAACATCTTTATTCTGTCATAAAATTTGAACTAAAGGAATAACTTTATTACATAAGACCTGTTCTTTTCTGTCTAGGATTTTGATTGGAACTTGCATAAAGGTCAAATCTTCCTAAAGTTTTACAAACTGACTCGAGATACTATGGGATTCATCATGTAAACACTTTCTCATAAGTGAAACATGAAACACATTGTGCAACTGCTTTAACTATAGAGACAAATCCAATCTATATTCTGCTGGCCCAACTCTCTCAATCACCTCATAGGTCCAACAAATCTCGGACTCAATTTCCTTTCTTTCTAAATCTCAAAACACCTTTCCATGGAGATATCTTCAAATACACCCAATCACCAACTTGAAACTTAAAAGGTCGTATTTTATTATCAGTATAGTTTTTCTGTCTACTCTGTGCTACTTTTATATATTTTCTAACTAATTTGATCCTCTATGTAGTCAAACCTTTCATCTCTGGACCAAATATCTTTCTCTCTCCAACCTCTTCCCAACATACTGGAGTTTTGCACCTCTTATCATATAAAGCCTCAAAATGTGTCATCCCAATTCTAGCTTAAGATTTTTGCTATGGGTAATGTGGAGTTTTATCTTAAAACTTTGGGAAAACCTTGTGTTTTAAAAGATTTGAAAGTTTCTTGAGGATTCAAAGTGATTTTTAGGGGAAAAGTTGGTTTTCTCGATTTTTTTTATGAAACTCAGATTAAGATTACCAGTCGACTAAGGGCTTTCTCTAGTCGACTGTATGTTGTATTAGGGGGTATCAGTTGACTAGTATAAGTACCCAGTCAACTAGGTCAAGCTGATTTTCCAAAAATGTGATTTTCTCTTCAGTTTTTGAATGTGAAACTTGTTTCCAAATTGATTATAATGTTAGTATACTTTGAAAGTATGATTAAAACACCTTTAAAAGAGTTATTATTCATAGAAATTAAAGTGCTTTTGAGGTTCAAAGTAAATGATTTGAAAAATGGCTAAAAGCCACGATTTTTTTTATTTTGGTTTAATGCGAAGTTCACTCTTGATATTTAAAGTGTGTAAATACCTCGGGGTTCGTGGTATTTTATTATTGAATAATATTAATGGGGTTTAGATATTGTTTCGCTCCTAGGTGCAAGTAATGATACAGTTATAGATCAAGGGAGTAGTTTGAGATTAGTTGTGGAGCACGTACGAGGTGAATACACCTTACTTTTAGTAAATGTATTAGTTTTTAAAGAGGTAAAATAAAAACAATATAATGACATGATTGATCATGGGAGTCACAATAATAGAACTATAAGAGTTGTTAGCATAGGAGACTTTAGTGCGTAAGTAGTAAAGAATAATGTTATGAAGATTAAACAAAAATGTGTGGAGTTATGATTGTGCAAGGGCTGGTTGTGAAATTGATTTGATATAGTTGTGTTTGCGAACCGAGCATTTTGAAATAAAATAATAAATATATGTTTTTTGAAAATAAATAAATTTGGTATTTATATATTTTTTAAAAATAAATATACATTTATAATATATAAAAAATAAATATAGTATATATATAATATTTATTTAATTTATTGATTAAATCGAGCTGGTTCATGAGCCTAATGAACCAAGTTTATCACAGCTCGAACTCGATTTAATCAAGTTTCGAACCGAGTTTTTAAAGTCGAACCTCTCGAACAAACAGAGTTGCGCGACTCAATTCCATCCCTACACTCTAATAATCAACAAGAGCTTTTTAATTTATATATTTTAAAATAAATATTATGTTAATATCGTAGATGATGCAACATTAATAAATAATATATGAATTAATTTTTTTTCTTAATGGCCACTAAGGTGATGACTTAATAGTACAAAAGTCATTCAACTCGCCGCTTTGCAAATTTAAGATTGTGGATCTAAATCTGACAAGCTTGTTATTATTTGGTTGGCCTAGATTTGAAGTTTAAGTGGACTGCACTATGATACCATCGTATAAACTTTTTTATTTTTTAGAGAAAAAATTCTAATATTGGATATCAGGATCCTGATCAACCTTCCAATTTGAACCTCCATTCGGATGGACTTCATATCCTGCTCTTATGCTATTACACTTTGGCACGATAAAAGACAAGACAGGTCGAGTGAGAATAATGATTGCTCATAGAAAAAGGTTTTGGCGTTGGTGGTACCGTACACACCGAAATTGGGGTGAAGAAAGAGAAAGACAATTGAGGTCAAATCCCCCGAGAAGGGAGAGAGAGAAGAAGCAATAGACTGGTTATACTCATGTCAGCACATTAGTAAAGTAGTCTCTTTGCTTTGAGAGAGAGAAAGAGAGTCTATTGTCTTCTCCCTTGAAAGAAGTGAATTATCCCTTGAAAGAAGTGAACAAAAGGGGCAAAATGCAACCAGTTAAAAGAAGAAGCTAGAGAGAGAAGCTCTCAAGCAAGGCGATTTGCTGCTTCTTCATGACTCCCACCTTTCTCATCTCCCCCCTGTAACTTCTTGATTCTGCTCCAGTAATTTGATATGTGTAAGAAGAAACAAAGCAAGAAGAGTTTGGTTTCTTCTCAAGAACAAGAAGACGCTGATTATGTTCATAGGTATTTCAAAGAAAAGGAAGCTACAGTAAAAATGTCGGGTAAGAATGTAGCTGTAGAAGAAGTACAGTGTTCAGCTAATGTTGAGTGTTGTGAGTCAGAAAACCTCTCTTGTACCTTGGGAGAGGAGGATTTCAGTACTGTGAAAATGTTGAAGATACTGGTTCTGGTCCGGCAAGAACAGTTACAGGCGTGAACAGTAAATTGATACATAATGGGGAGAATAAAAAAGCCCCTTGGGTCAGCCTATTTGCAGATAACAGGAAACCTAGCAATGGGAATCAACTATCTGCTATGGAATTTGAAGAGGAAGACATTTGTCTATCAGAGGAAGATGTAGACGAAGTGTTTGAAGATATGCCACACTGCCTAGTAGGCTATTTTGCTGGAAAATTCCCAGGTAAGCTGGCGTTGAAGCAGATAACAGATTCATGAAATGTTGGAGTTCTTACTCAGTTCCACGAAAGTGGATGGATTATTTTTAAGTTTAAAAGTGCTGAAAATATGATGAGGGTCATGCAAGAGGGTCCTTACATTATCTATGGAAGACCATTGCTCCTTAAAACCATGCTAAGGTTTTTCCAATTTGACAATGAGGAAATCAGTACAATGCCTGTATGGGTGCAGCTGAAAAACCTGCCCCTTGAGTTATGGTCATCTAGAGTTCTCAGCAAGATAGGGTCAAGACTTGGGAAACCATTGTATGCAGACAAACTCACTTCAAAAAAGGAGAGGATTTCCTATGCCAGGATCCTTATTGAGGTGGATGTTGCAAAGGAGGTAAAGCATTCTGTAACCATCAATTTTCCTGGAGGCAGATCAATTGATCAAAGAATCACCTATGAAAATCTCCCAAAGTTTTACAAGAGGTGCAAAGTCATAGGGCATTCTGATGGGAATTGTAAATTTCAAGTCAACAATGCCCCTAAGGAGAAGAAGATAGCTGGTCCAGTAGAGGCTGTTGTTCCAGCAACAGGTGTAGCAGCAGACCAAGAACAACCATCAGGGTCAGGGTCAGCAGGGGCAAATCCTTCAAAAAAGCACCAGGATCAGCAACAGACTGGGCTTAGAGTCTCTGGACCTAAGCAAGACAAGCAAGCTCCACAACCTGCTGGGACCATAGGAGCTGGCAAGACTCGAACACTAGATGGCTACCAGATGGTTACAAAGAAGAAAAAAGGCAAGGGACTTGCATCTGAATCTCATAAGGACAGAAAGGGGGGGGGGATGCCCCTCAAGATGTTACATGAAAATTGCTTTTTGGAATATCAGGGGCTTTTACAAGCCCCTAAAGCATAATGGGGTTTTACACCTCATGAATTAATTGAAAAGTTCCACGAGATGGATTTCGCAAAATGGCCACACAACCTTGTGAGTAAACATTAAATGAGATAATTGGCTCAATATTATAAACAAATTAATATATATATATATACATATTTTATTTTAATAGGTTTTGAAGGACAACACCATTGGCAATCGCATACAAGAGCTAGGACTTGGTCAGCATAATCGTGTGACCTATTATAGTGGCTAGAGTGTCGATAGATTCAAATTTTACACTAAAGAGTATAGAAAGTTTAAGAAAACAATGAATAATGGTACGACGTATACGAACGTGACTTCTACGGTATGTTAACAGAAATTATAGAGCTACAACATGTAGGGAAGATAAGAAGATTGTATTGTTCAAATACCACTAGTATGATTCTAAGAGATGACTTATAGTACACATGAAACACAGTCTTAAAGATATAAAGCATAAATCTCGTCGAACCTCTGATGAGCCGTTTGTGTTAGCGGATCAAGCAACACAAGTGTACTACATATCGTACCCATCAAGAAGAAAGAAGGAATAGATTGGTGGGCAATTTGTAAAGTTCAATCAAGGGCAATATCTACATTCCTTCATACGAAGATGCAAATCATGATATAATGCCTATCGTTCCAGAGTACTTTCAAAAGGATGAAACTCATTGTCCAATCCTAGTCGATGAGGACAACGAACTTGATATACCGGGTATTCTTTGTGATATCATTGGTATAATGGAAGAAGTTGATTAACCAAATGTAGGAAGAGTTGAATAAAAAAGAGTAGAAGAAGAAAAATAAGATAAGGAAGAGGAAGAAGAAGATCATAGTATGGATGTTGATTAACTTGTAAGCATATTTCTCTTCCCTATTATTTTTCTAATTGTTGAAAATTAATTTCGTTAATACTTTTGTATCATCACTATAAGAAAATTAAAATTAACTTGAGTGCATATTTATCTTTCTTATTAATTATATTTGGTATTTTCACGTTCTTGTTCTTTTTCGTATCTTATATGACTTATAATGCATATGTTTTATTGATACCTTTTTTTCAAAACAAGATGTCACCGAGGGGTAAAGCATGAGGCAAACGGGGGACGCAACCCTAGTAGAGGTGACGATGCCTCGACTTCATATCCTCTACCTTTAGGTAACTATGTATTTACTTTTATATTGTACATAAACCCCTTCTCCTTTGATGTTTTCATTTTGGCTTATAAGATCCTTTTGTTTAAATTGCAAAGCCCATGGATATTGATGTGCAGGATGTTGAGGAGGATGTCGACTCAGATGTGGAGGATGACTACGAGAATGTTCCCCATAGAGGGAGAGGACCTAACAGACTCCCCCTTGCTCTTGAAAATGCAGCTGATAGACCTCTATTGCACATAAGAAGCATGAGGTAATATACTTTCAGTGACAACCATTATGTGTTTGAGGCGTTTTAGGTTCAAACCGTTAAACACTTACTACTTTTAGAGGCAGGAATGTAAAATGCTCATCTCGTGGATGAGCCGGGAGTATCCGCACGTCCGAACCATAGAATATGAATTTTGGAAACATGTCTCATCAAATTCGAACCATAGGTTTGGATTTTACGAGAAAAAGTTGGCGTTTTAGATTCAAACCGTTAACAATGAGTGGTTTTAGGGGTAAAAATATAAAATTCTCATTTTGTGGATGAGTCGGGAATAGTTGTATGTCCGTGCCATAGAATGTGAGCTGTGGGAACAAGTCTCATCGAATTCGAACCACCGGTTTGGATTTTAAGAGAAAAAGTTGGCGCTTTAGATTTAAATCCTTAATACTTAATGGTTTTAGAAGCAAATATTTAAATATTCATCTTGTGGATGAGCCAGGAGTACCTGTACATTCATATCATAGAATGTGACTGGTAGGAACAAGTGTCATTGAATTTGGACCATCAGTTTGGATTTTATGCGAAAATATAGGCATCTTAGCTTCAAATCGTTAACACTTAATGGTTTTAGGGGCAAATATGTAAAATTCTAATCTCGTGGATGAGCTGAATGTACCACACATCCATACCGTAGAATGTGAGTTATAGGAACAAGTCTAATCAAATTCAGACCACCAGTTTGGATTTTATGAGACAAAATAAGCATTTTAGGTTCAAACCGTTAACACTTAATGATTTTATGGGAGAAAATGCAAAATGCACGTCTCGTGGACAAGTCGGGAGTACTCGCAAGTCATACCATAGAATGTGAGTTGTGGGAATAAGTCTCATCGAACTCGGACCATCGATTTGGATTTTGTTGTGATTTGGTCTTAAACATTTAAAATGATGTTTATTTTCTTTTCCAAATTAATGAATATCTTGTGCTTAGATTGTGAAATATGTGTATATTGTTTATCTTAAGGTTTTTCTTAAACTTCTTTTTACGGGATCCTATTGAGAAAGTGCGAATCAAGATGGAGATGATGAATATTACCCAGACTTGTATAATGTTTGATCTGATATATTTTTATGAGAATGAAACAATGATAATTTGTATTTTGTATATTTTTAATTAATTAAAATAATTTAGTGGATGTAAGATTTGGTTAATAGATTGTGAAATTTATGTTCTAAACAGATTATTAGGTGTTTTTAAAAAAACATAAAAAAAATTATATTATCTATTATGGAAATATATCCGCTGCAGAAAGTTGTTATTCAATTATCTGCGATTGCCTTGTAATCTTTGCAAATACTATTTGCGACGGAAGATGGTGAGTACTTGTGATAAAATTTTCATCAGAGATAACGTTAATTAAACATTATTTTTTAAAAATATTTTTTTACGTAAATACGACTAAAGCATGAGCGACAGATGTTTCGTCGCTAAATCTATCGATGAAAATACTTTTTTGCAATAGAGTTTTCCGTCGCAAAAACAAAATTTATCTATGACGAACCCATCAGAAACAAAAGTCTGTCGGAGATAGCTTATTGCCAACCAATTTGGAGTTTATCAGCGACAGAAAATCACTGATAGTCGTTTTTCTTGTAGGGAATTGATATTAAAGTAGGATGATAAATCAAAAGACTATACTATCTTTTACTATTCATCATCTTTAACAAGCTTTAATTTCTCGAAACCCTAAAAGTGAAACAACATCAAATCAATTAAACACTTTTTATGTAAAAAAAAAAGGCAACACAAAACAGATTCATCGATCTGAAATCCCAATAATCAAGTAGTAACAAACAAACTTCCACTAAAACACACATACTCTCTTTTATACCAAAATCTCCATTTTTTACTTCTCTTTCTCTCTCTCTCTCTCTCTCTCTCTCCAGATTCCATGGTTGTAGAGGACTCAAGATCAGGCTGAGTTCATCTATTATGTTCCTTAGATCGGTGTTAGGGCTCGAGCCCCAAAATCGATCGCGATGGATGAGTCGTGTGAGACACCCTGATCTGCCCAAATGAGGAGGGGAAGGGGGAGGAGGAGGAGGGTCTATCACGAGCAAAACCGTAAGGAGAAAAAAAATTAATCCCAAGACCTAGGATTTGTCCCATGGGGAGTGTAAGAAAAAAATTGGGATTAAATTTAAGTTTATTCCACCATAATTCCACATGAATAGTTAATCCCTAACCAAATGTGAAATAAATTGTTCATATGAGATTATTTAGTCTAATCTCACTTTAGTACCCTAATCAAACAAGTTCTTAGAGTTTAGCAATGATGAATTATGAGAAATTGAAAGAGTGGTTTGTACTGATAAGTATCTTTTCGTATTTCCCCTTTAAATATTCTTTTCAAAATTTGGAGATTTAAATTTTAATTCCATTATCATTTTCATTTATTTTCATGTCTTAGGAGTAGTTGATGGAGTAATTTAATTCGTTTTTTCATTGATTCCAGTGAGAATGTTCTTTCTACGTGACCTCATCTTCTTCGATTCTTGAACTGGAAACATTTCAATTTATCGTGAACATAAACACACACTCTCTCTCTCTCTATTACTGACTCAACTCATAGCAAGCATAAAATCTGATCTTGCATCTAACAGAATCTTTCAAGAACTTAACCAAAATTTTCCACTGATCTTATGCCTTCTTTATTTCTTTTTATTTCTACTTTTTTGCAAAATCAGTGTACAAACAATTTGGTCAGTGATGAAATCCCAGACCACAGAGTATGTAAAGAAAAGGAGACGACATGACATTAATTTACTACTTTACTAGTTTTTAAACTCACAGAAGCACTGTTTTACAGACTATCAATAAATCACATTATGTGCGTGTGTGACTGATTCTTAGATTCTCTTACTTTTTCTGTTTTAATAGTCACGACAGACCATTCGAGATTCTAAAATCTAAAAACAAAACACTTTCATAATTACCACACAAAATAAGAAAAAAAAATTCTCTAAAAATCTGCAAACCAGTAAAAACTGCCACACAGCGCAAGCTTTTTTCTTTTGGGTTACATTTTCAAAGAAAAACATGCAAACCCACGTACAATCAATCGCACAAAATTATAATATTAAAATGAAGATGAATCTAAAAAGATCATATAATCCTTATTAACTAAACCAATATATTATGATCTAATACCCGTCTCCTTTTAGACGGATCAGTAGAACTTGAACGTTCCAGCAAAGATTTTAATGCATTTTGCAAGAAATTGACCGACTCGATGCTATGATCCTTATCAGCAGCAACAATAAGAACGTTTCTGGTTCTACCACCAAGCGTGGCCATTTCTGCTTTCAGTGTCTTCAAGTGGAGAGATTTCAAAATCTCGATTAGGTCTGGCAAAAGATCGGATTTGTCTTCACAGCACAAAGAAGCCTTGAAAATTAACCTGCCGTCGCTCGAATAATCACCGGAAATTACTGTGATTTCATCTGTCTCCGAGGGAAAGGTTTCGAGTTGGGAGATTTCTAGGGTTTTCTGTTTCAGTTCTTTTACGCGTTGAACCACCTTTGCTAGAAGAGAAGCTTTGTCTGTCTGCCAAAATACAATCAACAATTCAAATTTTGAGAACCCAAAAAAAGACAACAAAAGAAATACTTATTAAAAGATAAGAGAGAAATATTAGAAACCCTAAGGATGCAAAGCTTAGTTACTTTCCCAAACACACTAACCCTAGAAAAGGTATGGATATATAAATACATGGTGCCTTTTCTTTTTCCAGATATACTGTGCAAGCTTTGAACATTCAAAAGTTTCAGAAGATTAGCTTGATCTAAGATTTTGTATTCTTGATTTTATGTTTATCTATACTTTATGATAAAAAGAAAAAACCCTATCCTTCTGTTTGGTTGTTAAGATTTTGAGGAAAGAAACAAGAAAATAATAAACAAAAATCAAATGGAAAAAAAATTTAATCTTGAATCTTTTGTTTGATGGATATTTTTTGATTTAAATATAAAAAAGTAAAAGATCTAAAATATGTTCTACCTTATCTCATCCAATCAAAATTTATAGTGTTATGAAAATGTCAATTCAAAGGGTATTTTTGTTCCCTTGAAGTCAAAAAGTAAATTTGAAAAGTCTAATATATTCAAAGTTTCAATTTCTTTTCCTTGACTACGTTTTTTTAATTTTCCAATAACTACACTGTCGAAAAGCAAACAGTGACTACCCAAATTTAAGACAAAAAAAAAAAATCAGAATCTTACCAGCTCATAATTAGAAAAAACTAAATGCCAAAATCAATTAAAAAAACTCATTTATTTGAAAATCCATTTCAATACATAAATATTCTATCAATTAATTTGAAACCCATTTCATGAAGAATTTAATTACCTTCGAATTACAAGGTAGGAGAGTCCTAAGCTTATTAAGATGAGAATTAATTCTTTCCCTCCTCCTCTTCTCAGCTTCTTTGTGATTCTTCAAAGCAGCAAGAGCTCTATCCTGCGGCGTCGTATCACTAATTCCCGCAACTTCCAAGGGATAATACGATGTGGAAGAGCCACAGAAGCTCTGTATCGACGGGTATTCGCAGTTCTGCAAGAACCCGTACGACCCGGTGCCGTTTTGGGCCAGGAATGGGTACAACTCTGAGTTGTCTGGTTGCATGTTTTTAATTATGTATTGGTGGGTGTGGTGATAATTATGAACTCGATCAGTGAAGTGGAGGAGTAATAAACGAAGGAAAATGCTTTCGGTGGTTTCAGTCTTTATGGGTTTACTATTTATTATCTACCGAATACCGAGCTTTGTGGATAAAAATGTCGTTACTCATGATGTTCGGGGGGGGCTTCTTCGTTTGTTCGAGTGGGGTCCATCATGGCTCTTTTTCGGCGTGAGCTCAGCATCCCACAATTGGAAACCTATACTTCAAAAATGCAACTTGTTTTTCTTGCCTTCTTTCCTCATTCATTCAAAAGACTAACAATATATCATATATAACCATGTTATTGGAGAATTTTTTGTTAAACTAACGCTTAGAGGTGGATAAGGACTCTTCAGTTCGAGTGCGGGTAATTCGTCGTGGGTCACGAGTCAAAAGAGTGTGGATGAAAAAGATTCAGTTTTAAATGAGTAAACCTTTTCATATCCAAATTCAATTCACTTTTTCGCGGGTGAACTCATTGGTAATTCATTAAAAAATTATTAATATAAAATAAAGCAAATATTTTTTTTAAAAGAAAAATTATTTTATTCATGATGACAAATGCAGTGACACCACCTTCCTAGCAAGATAAGGTGGGGCTATGATGTTCAAAAACTAAAATATGAATGCTTAGTGTAGTTACATTAGGCTTGATTGAGTTAGGGATTAGTTTTCCTTGGGCGTCTGAATGAAAATTTTGATTTTCAAAGTTTTATATGTTTTTTCTTCATACATGAAGGAAAGAAATTTAAAAGTTTTGTTCTTTGTATCGTTTTGATATAGAATGATCGACTCAAATGAAATATTTTTCATAGATTTATTCAAGTGAATGTTTTAATTTTCTATTTTCCTTAACATTGGAATATGTAGTATTTGGGGATTAGATGATTATATATTCAAATTTTTTTTTACTAATGAAATAATATGTTTTGAAGTGCATTCAAGCTTGAATATGCATTTGGTGCGCTAGACCCTCTTGAACTCCCGCCTCTATCTATCCTCATTGATGGATATAACCTTCAGCATCAAGCAGCCAGTTCAACCCTAAGGTTATCGTTAAGCGGGTCCGAACTTCACTTGTGAATGATCCTCAATCAAAGGAAGCTCTTTAACCTCAAAATCGTTAGTGCAGAGATTGATACAACTAGAGAAGGGAGGCAAGAAAGGGAAGCTAGCAAGCTTAGCTCCAACAGTTATAAGGCAACAGGATCAAGTGTGGAAGCTGCACAAACAAGTATCCTAAAAGGTGTCTAAGGCTATGGAAGTTGTATAGGTGACTTAAAGACCTTCGAAATAGCTAGAAGATAAGAGTAAGGCAAGAGAATCTGGAAAAGCAAGTTAGTTATCAAAACAGTTAGTTCTCTAACAGAAAGTAGTTACAAACAGTCAGCTTAACTATCAATTCTTGTAATCTGAGTTGTATAAATACTGCACACTCACATCGTTTAAGCATTCAGAATTCAATATCTTCCTCTCTTAAAGCTTTCTTTTTCTCCTCTCCCTCTCTAGAATCTAGGTTTAGGATCTTGATACATCTTGTATCAATTGGTGCTTCCATTGAGTTCGTTTTCTCAATACCCTCACCTATTTAATCTCCCTCACTAATAACCTCTTTCCAAAAACTTCTCATAATTCATTTTCAAGATTACACAATGGCTGAAGGTAGTTATTTTGCAAAAATTGAAGAGCAAATTAAATCAATGCAGTAACTGTAAACTGCCCTCTTATTGGATACCAGTTCTATCAAGAAGACTGTAGAAGCAAAACTTACAGATATAGAATCCCCAATGGTTCACTTACAGACTTCTTTCCAAACTTCCAAGATGAGGTTTCAGAGTAGAACACAAGAGAGACAACAACCACTAGAAAAAGCCACGGACCTTGATTACGCCCAAAGTATAACGCAGTAGTTGTAGCATAGCTTTAGGGTGTCGATTCCATAGGGAAAAGTAAACTACAAGGAAAGATATAAACTTCAATACGAAACAATAAAATCCAAATAAATAAATCTGATTTTTAATAATGAAATTGTGTGAAGGAGTTGTGTAAATATAGTGAAGAATATAAATGGAGAATAACAAGGTTCTGGGAATCCTCCTTAGGTTCGTTTCCTTAATCGAATCTCGGTTCAGTTGTTTTTATCTCGATTGCAAGTTTCGCATCCCAAACAAGTAATCGGTGTATACTCAATCAAAGCACATGTAAACCCTAATGTAATTACTATGAATTACTCTTTATTTCCGATTCAAGCGCACATGACCTATCCTATAGATTTATCAAGAAACGACAATATATCTCAATGAAAATATTGCAGCAATGGACAAACCTAAAAGATAAATCTACCGGTCTCAATCACATCCAAACGACTTGACATAAGAAGAGCTTGACTAGACTTATATTGAGAAGAAGCATGCAATCACTGGATTAAGAAAATCTAAGATAAGAAGAACACAAAGTGCAGCTGTCACATGAATCTCAATTCTTGTTGTTTAAAGAGTAAATCATAAACAATACTTTAACAATAAATCAAAACTACAACTGAATCAATAATAGAAAATAAGAACAACTACACCTAGGGATTCCTCCCTTTGCCTTGCTTGGAGATTAGTTGGCCATGGAGCTCATGCTTGAACACCGTAATGTTGAGCTCTCTCCTCCGTTTCCAGCCTTCTTCGATGTCCTCTTCTCAAACCCTAACTGGTCTATTTATAATACATAAGGTCCAATGGTGTTTTAAGGTTTAAAATAACATTAAAGTCCTAATTAGGTCATAACTCGGAGAAGGGGATCGTGTACGCGCCACGGCTCTCTCTTCTAGGCGCCTAGGCTTTGGCTAGTCTTGGTTAGGTGGAGGCTCTAGGTGCCTAGGCGCTCACTGAAGGTGGAGTCTCTCTCTTCTGGGCGCCTAGGCCCTCACTAAAGGCTTCCTTGCCTATAAACCCTTCATCTTGTCCTTTCGGAAGCACTCCTTCACTCCGATACGCATGGAATCTTCGAGCTTTAAGCAATGATAGCTTTTCCATCTCTTTTAAACTCAAAGTACTTGAAAATGCACCGAAATAGATCAATGATCCAAGAATATCTTTTTAGAGTTACTAAGGTATAAAAATGTAATTCAAACCTCAATCAACCCTCAAATGCTAACAAATAAGTACATGAAAGATGCATTTTATGACTCTTATCATAACCCCCAACTAGCTTATTGCTAGTCCCTAGCAATTCAAGCGAAAACAAGAGATGAATTCTATGGTAGGAATCAAAACAAAGTAAAGCAATGTTAGTGTTCAACTAGGAGCAATTCACCTTTGTCTAAAAAATTGCACATAATACACAACATATAGAATCATTAAATATCACTTAAGTCCAAAAGTAATCCAAACATCAATCTTAAAATTGTTATTGACTCTTAACATCCATCTTACCACAATCCATTAATCTGAACACCCAGATGATTTTATGCATGACATTCATAAATACAAGTCTGAGCCTTTAAAATATTTAATTTTTGTGACATCAATCACAAAAATAAGCTCCATAGGCTCACTTTTCAAATCACTCTCCACTATTATAGAAAAATCACACTACATCGAATCAATAGGTCTTTAATAAGCTTATAACGTTAGGTTAAGGTAAAGGTCAATAAAGAACGGGAAATATTCAACAAGTAAAGGAACTCAATCTCTTAGTTTTCAAACACAACCAGTTTAAGCACTGGATAACCTTACTTCAACACCTAACTCTTTCAACCATTTTTCGAGCATTTCTCTCAATTACCACTTTTTTCTTTTCTTCTTTCTTTGCCATAATTCACTTCTTTTCTTTTTTATTTTGGCATAAGACCATTCACCACTTTTTTCATTCTTTTCTTTTCCACAACCCCCAACTTATCTCCTTTAATATACTTGGATTATGGTAGTAATATATTTTTTTCTTTTCATATTTCCAGCCTTACTCCTCTTAAGTGCTTCTCAACAAATGTGTATAACTAAGTTCTTTTAAAAGAAAGGTAAGGAGAAAATATTTTTAGGCTCATAAAGGTAAGTAAATGGGTTATCGAAAGAAACAAGGCTCAAATTCTTTTTCAAGAAAAAGGCTCAAACAGGTGATTAGTGATAGATATAGCAAAGATAAGTTTGAAAGGCTCAAATGGTCCAAAAATGGCCTATATCATATCCTAAGTAATGTGCATTCTAAGAATTCGCCTCAAGTGATTATCAAATAAGTTCTAGAGCTTGTCGAGACCGCAAAAGTATTCACAAAGCAATCACACATAAAACTTCTCTAAATGTTTTAGACTAATCATGCAATCTTACTGCAAACTAGAGTCTCAAACCAAATGAAGATTGATACTTAAATTATTCTCAAACCGAAGCAAGATTTAGCTTCTTCTAAACACTTTATGCTATCTCAATTAAGCTCATATCATTGACATGTGAATTAACTCTAAGGTTAACACAATGCATGCTAAAAACAAACAAAAAGGGAAAGTGACACCAAGCAGTTCAATGAAAAAAAGAAATATGTTTCCTCTACCCCCAACTTAAAAATTGCATTGACCTCACTGTGAAAGAAAAAGTAAAGGAAACTCCTTTTGTAACCAAAAGTCCACAGAAGCTGAAAATTGTGCTCCATCATTTGAACTGCTTCGTATATTTGTCCTTGAAAAAGAAATAGGAAGTTAATACTGGAAAACAACAAAACACTAATAATAAATAAGAAAAAGAAATATAAAAACAATAAAAGGATATGTTGTGGGGTGCCTCCTATGAGCGCTAAGTTTTACGTCTTTAGCCAGACGCTGCACCACTCTCACTGCGGGCCTCATTGTGGTGCTAAAGATGAGGCTCCATACTCGGTGGCCTCAGTGCTAGTCTTTTGGCAAGGAATACTTAAAGTCCACCACATGTGGCTCAAGCGTTCTTGATGTTGCCCATTTACTATCAGCAGTAGGGTATTTGATTCCTATACCCAAGTGACTTCTCTCAAGTAACCCCTCAAAGCATGGTTGCCTTGATTTCTTAATAACTCCCTGTGACTTATCAAAAACATTAACAACATTAACAGCATGGGGATAAATTACAGAATCATTGAAGTCAAAATTATTAGGAGGGAATTCTATAGAGTTAGAATTATCTTTAATGTGTTCATCCTCCAAATTAAGCTTATCAATCATGTAAGTGTCGAAACACTCATCCTCTTCATGTGGCTGCCTTGAGACTCGAAAAACATTTACCCCTAGAGTCCTATTTCCAAATGATAATGTCATTAGGCCATTCCTACAATTAATGAGGGCATTGGTGGTGGCAAGAAATGGTCTTCCAAGTATCAAAGGAATCTTGGACTCCGTATTCACCATAGAAACAGTATCTAAAACCAAAAATTCAACAAGATAATAAAAATTATCAATTTGCAACAAAACATCTTCCACAATACCTCTTGGTTTTCTTACCGATCTATCTGCTAATTAAAGTACCACGGAGGTTGGTTTGATCTCACCTAGATTGAGTTGCAAGTACGTGGAGTATGGCATGAGGTTCACACTAGCACCCAAATCTAGCAATGCTTGGCCACAAGATTTGTTTCCAATTTGGTAAGCCACCGTTGGACAGCCCAGATCTTTATATTTGGGTGGTGTCTTGCTATCAATTACTACAATTGCTTGCTCCATTAAGAATGCTATCTTCTTCACACTGTGCCTCCTCTTAAGTGTGCATAGATCTTTGATTACTTTAGCATAGTTGGGAACCTGTTTTATGACATGAAGAAGAGGGAGGTTAATTTTAACATGCTAAAGTTGTTCAAGAATCTCACCTTTTAATGCTGAATCTCTCTCTTTAGGTTTAAGAAGTGCTTGAGGGAAAGACACCAGTGGAGAATAATCATCATGGGCTTCTTGTTCCTTAGGGCCTTCATCCTTGTTGCTCAAGTTTGATGGTAGAGTGGGCCCATCAATTTTCTTACCACTGCGAGTGATTATGGCATTAACCTCTCTAACATTTTGATTTTCAGGATTGGAGGCTTGTGCCATATGTTTTCCCCTTGGATTAGGTTGTGACTACGAAGGAAAATGACCTTGTTCTTGAATCGTCAAGAAACTAATCAACTTGGTGAGTTGACTCTTTATCACTTTTTGTTCCTTTTTTATCGCTTGTTGCTCCTCTAACAACCGTTGATTTATTTTTCCCTGCTCTTCCACACTTTTGGCATGTACCTACATAAATGATTTAAACATATCTTCTAAAGGTAAAGACTCTTGAGGTGCATTAAATGAGGTTTTTTCCGGTTGCCATTGGGTACTAGATTGTGCAGGAGGTTGCATATCGGATCTCCAACTAAAATTAGGGTAATTCTTCCAACCGGGATTGTAGGTGTTAGAGTAGGGTGAGTCTGGTTTCCTAAATGGTGTACCAAAAGCATTACACTCTCCCTTCATCTCAAAATAAGCTGGACAATCCCTAGGTAAATGATCTACCCCATTACACATAAAACAAGGCTCATGGGATTCTACCATAGCAACCGATTCAAAGGCTCTAGCATCCTTGGTTTTTAAGGCTTCAATTTCCTTAGTTGGGGCCTCTAAATGGGATTTAAGGCTGTCCTCTTCCTTAAGTTGATAAATCCTAGCAGATTGATTTCTCTTAGTGCTTTCCATGGCATTTGGTCCAATCTAAGTGTGGGTTTTTTCTGATAGGTCATCTAAGAAATCTATGGCTTGATCGGGATCTTTTTGAAGGAAATCCCCATTGCACATCATTTCTATGAACTGCCTTTCTCTACTTAGAAACTCATCATAGAAGTAGCTAACTACCCGCTAACTCTCATACCCATGGTGTGGACAAGAATTCGAAAGGTCCTTGAAACATTCCCAAACTTGATATAAGGTTTCACTCTCCTTTTGTGCAAAGTTTGAGATTTGTCTCTTGAGGTTGTTGGTCTTATGGGTTGGGAAGTGCTTTTGGAAGAAAACTCGGGTCATCTCATCCCAACTACCTATAGACCTAAGCCTTAATGAGTACAGCCAAACCTTGGCTTTTTCCTTAAGTGAAAAGGGAAAAACCAAAGTTTGACAGTGTCTACCATATCAGCCCTACCTTGAAAGGTTGCTATTACTTCCTTAAATTCCCTAATATGGATATAGGGGTTTTCATTCTCAAATCCATGGAAGGTTTATAACAATTGGATCATGCCTGGCTTAAAATCAGGTTGTTGAACATTAAGGGGGAACATGATACAGGATGGTGTGGCCGTTCGGCTAAGGTGCATGTAATCCTTAAGTGTCCTAGCAACATTCTCATTGTGATCATCGGCCATGTTAACAAAATCCTCTAAATTCTCACTTAGGTGTGCTCTATGGTTTGATCTAGGTGAGGTTTGACTAACGGATGTGGAAAGAGAGGGTAACTCTATTTCAGGTCTTTTAATGAATCTGCCTTGCAAATCTCTCGGTCTAAGCATACACCAAAGGGATTAGAGGGGAACAAATAAAACAGAAAAATCAAAATTATAAAATCAAAACAAAGAGCAAAGAATAATCTTACCATCTTGTCTCAAAGTTAACAATCTTCCTTGAACTTAAGCGCATCTCCCCGGCAACGGCACCAAAATTTGATTACGCCCAAAGTATAACGTAGTAGTTGTAGCACAACTTTGGGGTGTCGATTCTACAAGGAAAAGTGAACTATAAGGAAAGATGTAAACTTCAATACGAAATGATAAAATCCAAATAAGTAAATTTGAGTTTTAATAATGAAATTGTGTGAAGAAGTTGTGCAAATATAATAAAGAATATAAATGGAGAACAACAAGGTTCTGGGAATCCTCCCTAGGTTCGTTGCCTTAATCCAATCTGGATTCAATTGTTTTTATCTCGATTTCAAGTTTCACATCCCAAACAAGTAATCGGTGTATATTCAATCAAAGCACATGTAAACCCTAATGTAATTGCTATGAATTACTCTTTACTTCTGATTCAAGCACACATGACCTATCCTATAAATTTATCAAGAAACGACAATATATCTTAATGACAATATTGTAGTAATGGAAAAACCTAAGAGATAAATCTACCAGTCTCAATCACATCCAAACAACTTGACATAAGAAGAGCTTGACTAAACTTATATGGAGAAGAAGCATGCAATCACTGGATTAAGAAAATCTAAGATAAGAAGAACACAAAGTGCAGCTGTCACATGAACCTCAATTCTTCTTGTTTAAAGAGTAAATTATAAACAATGCTTTAACAATAAATCCAAACTACAACTAAATCAATAATGAAAAATAAGAACAACTACACCTAGGGATTCATCTCTTTGCCTTGCTTGGATATTAGTTGGCCATGGGGCTCATGCTTGAACACTATAATGTTGAGCTCTCTCCTCCGTTTCTAGCCTTCTTCGATGTCCTCTTCTCAAACCCTAACTGGTCTATTTATAATACACAAGGTATAAAGGTGTTTTAGGGTTTAAAATATCATTAAAGTCCTAATTAGGTCATAACTCGGAAAAGGGGATCATGTGCGCGCCGCGGCTCTCTCTTCTGGGCGCCTAGGCTTTGGCTAGTCTTGGTTAGGTGAAGGCTCTGGGTGCTGGAACTCTCTCTTCTGGGCGCCTAGGCGCTCACTGAAGGTGGAGTCTCTCTCTTCTGGGCACCTAGGCTCTCTCTTCTAGGCCTCTAGGCCCTCTCTTCTGGGCGCCTAGGCTTTGTTTGGGCACCTAGGCCCTTCTTCTGGGTGCCTAGGCCCTCACTGAAGGCTTCCTTGCCCATAAACCCTTCATCTTGTCCTTTTGAAAGCACTTTGAGCTTTAAGCAATGATAGCTTTTCCATCTCTTTTACACAAAGTACCTGAAAATGCACCGAAATAGATCAATGATCCAAGAATATCTTTTTAGAGTTATTAAGGTATAAAAGTGTAATTCAAACCTCGATCAACCTTAAAATACTAACAAATAAGTACATAAAAGATGCATTTTATAACTCTCATCAGACTTATAAGGGGGGACACACACACAACAGCCTCTAGGACCCAGGATCATGAAACTGGATATGCTATGATTTCATGGCACGAATCCAATGGGTTGGGCATTTAAAGCAAAATAGTTCTTTAACTACTATAGCACTTCTGCTGATCAAAGGCTTCTCATTTCATACTTTCATATGGATGGCCTTGTTAATGCATGGTATTAATAGGCAAATTCTAATGGTTACATCCACAGATGGTATAACTTTCTTGCTAACATTAAAGAAAGTTTGGACTTTCAACCTATGAAGATTACAAAAAAACACTTACCAAGATACAATAAACAAGCACTGTTGTGGACTATCAAGAAAGATTTGAATTCTTGTCCAATAAGGTAACTGGCCTTCTTGAATCACTCTTGAATAGTTTCTTCATTTCTATTCTGAAACCTGAGTTAAAAAAGGGAGTTATTAGTAGCTCAACCGCATTTTGTTCTTAAAGCCATATCTTTGACTAAACTACAAGAAGAAAAGTGTATGGAGTTCAAGAAGACATGGAGACCTCAATGGCAAAAAACCTACCATCACTACTGGTTTGTTGCGTACACTAAATTCCATAACCCTAAAACAACCATATGCTCCACCATCTCATCAATTACCTATCAAGAAACTTCTAGCTACTGAACTAAAGATAAGGAGGGACAAGGGGATATGCTATAATTTTGATGAAAGATTTCTTCTAGGACATAACTGAAGAAGAAAAGTTTTTCCTAACCCTAGCAAAAGAAACCAAGGAAAATATGATGGAACCAGAAATAGAGGAAGAAATTCTCTAGTCTAAAGAGGAAACTCTTATGCCTGAGATTAGCCTTCAAGCATTGGCTAGTTAAGGGAATCTAAGAACCATAAGGATATTTGGAAAATGGGGAAACCATACAGTGACTGTGTTGATTGATAGTGGCAGCACTCATAACTTTGTCCAATTTCTAGTAGTAAGAAGATTAGAATAGACTATCTTTCCCTGCAAACAATTTTAAGTTATAATTGGTAATGGAGAGAAATTTCAGTGCACCAAGAAATGTGAAGGTGTCTAACTTTACTTACAACATCATATTTTCTCTTTGAATCCATTTTTCGTACCAATTAAGGGCTCTGATGTAATGTTGGGAATAAAATGGTTAGAATTTATTGGTATTTGTCTAAGTTTTAAACATGTCTAAACATGGTTCAAAGATGATTAAAGTCTAAACCAAGGTTGGAATATTAAAATAAAGCATGTTAAAGGAGTGCACCCATGTGTGTGCATCCATTTGGGTGTGTGTGCACACCCCTAATCAACAAGGCAAAGTAGTGTGCACTGCTGTGTGAAGGGCAACATCAGTGTGCATCTCACTGCCCCTTCACCAGTGCCTCATTGTCCAGCAAGGAAGTAGCTTAAAGAAGGGTAGCACTGCACTGCACCATCCAGAACATGGTGCAAAGGAGCTTTGCCTAGCACCTCACCGCCCCCTGTTCAGCACCTAGGCGCTAGGCACACTGAAGCACACATGGACAGCTTGTTTAAACGCCATCTTAGGTGTGTGAATTCAAGGTTAAAATGCATAGCACCACTTAGGATTGATGGAGGGCCATGGTTAAGTGGTCATCAAGATCTAAGGGTGGAGATTGACTCTCAAGATTGGACAAGAAGTTGGTGCACTATATAAAGGGTCACCTAGCTTCATTATCAAAATAACATTGTGACATAATTTGAGATCAATTGTAAAGAGTGACAAGATATAATACAAGAGAGAATTGTGTGAGAGTACAAAGACACAAAACACAAGAGGGACTCATTGTAGAGAGGCTAGTTGTAAAGAAGAGAGAGTAGTATAGATAGAGAGCATTGTAATAGTTTTTATCATCTTCTTTCTTCTCTTCTTGGTTTCTTCAAGAACTTGAGCTTCTTGAAAAGGGTTGCTGTAATTGTAAAGAACCATTGATTTAGTGCAGAGAGTTCAGAGGAACTCACGGGGATGTAGGCTATTTCCAAATCTCGATAACAAATTGCTCGTCTTCTTTTCTTTCTTACTTTCGATTGTTATATTTATTTCTACAAGTCATTCTAGACTTGGGTGTTTGAAAGATCACCACCTGGGCATCTTGTCAAGGTGATTTCCAATAGTGGTATCAGAGTAAGAACAAGAAGGTGACGGAGCCAAGACTCTAAGAATCAAATATTAACTTCTTAGGTGATTCAATAATGGAGTAAAGATCAAGATCAGATCATGTTCTTGAGGGTGATTCAAGAACGGTGTTAAGATTCATCTTCGATCGTGTTCTTGAGGTTGAAGAAAGCATTTATGAGTATTGCATAAATTTGGGATCTTTGTCGCAAAGATGACTTCAAATTTTATGGTTGAGAAATTTGATGGAAAGAGATATTTTTCCTTGTGGAAGAGGAAGATCAAGGCGGTTCTAATGCAACAAAAGGTGGACTTGGCTATTGAAGAAGATGATGCTTTTCCAGCAATTGTCATGGAGGACTAGTGGACTGAGATAAAGAAGATGGCTTACAGCACCATTCTCTTGCACATGTCAGATAATGTCACAAGGGAGTGCGGAGACTCGGAAGATCCAACTGCAATTTGGAAGAAACTAGATGAGTTGTTTCTTGCCAAGACTCTCCCTAATAAGAGGTATCTTTGTAAACGAATCTTTGTTTTTAAATTTGATCCTAATAAAGATTTGCAAGATAATCTTGATGCCAAGATAAGGAGTGCATCAAGTGGTAAAGGGTTGTTCTTTAAAAGAAGGCAAGCAACTCGGTATGGCAGCAAACATGGCTACTACCAAGACAGAGGTAGAGGAGAGAGCTATAGGAGAGTGCACAACAATATGCATGGCTACTACCGGGACAGAGGTAGAGGAGAGAGCCATGGGAGAGTGCACAGCAACATGCATGGCTACTACCAGGACAGAGGTAGAGGAGAGAGCCATGGGAGGGAGCACTCCAAACCAAGATTTAGAGGGAAAAGTTGCTACTACTGCCATAAGGAGGTTCACGTCAAGAAAGATTGCAAGAAGATGACGAGGGATAGAGGAGGAAGCCATACCATAAATGGAGAGGCTTCGGTTGCCAAGACAGAATAGCAAGATGATGATGTTCTTGTTATGTGCTCGGGTGTGAGCAAGGGGTAAGAAGGCAGCAGGAAATGGATCTTGGATTTCGAGTGCACTCATCACATGTGCCCTCACCAGAGTTGGTTCAAGAATTTCAAGGAAACCAATTATGAAAGAGTTTTCTTGGGGAATGATATTTCTTACCAAGTGAGGGGCATGGGAGACATCCAGGTGAGGATATTTGATGGAATGATAAGGCTGCTAGAGAATGTGAGGTATCTCCCGGATTTGAGGAGGAATTTGATCTCATTGGGGTAGCTGGATTCCATGGGATACACATGCAAGATAGAGGGAGGAAAGAACAAGGGAGCCAAGGGATCTTTGGTAATGATCAAGGCAGCAAGAAACGATGGACTCTATAAGATGATGGGAGAGACAGAAATCAATGATCAAGCAATAATCTTGATGGCTGAGATGGATAAGGCAGCCCTTTCGCACACTTTCTTGGGACACATGAGCGAAAAGGGCCTGCAAGTTCTTAGCAAGGATAGTTTACTTGGTGGTGACAAAGTAGAGAATCTGGACTTATGTGAGAGTTGTATTTTTGGGAAGCAATACCGGGTCAGCGTCAACACCGGAGTGCACAAGTCTAAGGGGATTCTTGACTATATTCATTCAGATCTTTGAGGACCAGCAAGAAAACCAACACAGGGAGGTAACTTTTACTTTTTGTCTTTAATTGATGATTATTCAAGAAGAGTGTGGGTTTATTTACTTAGAAATAAATAAGATGCCTTGGATAAATTTGTTGTGTAGAAGAAGTTGCTAGAAACTCAAATGGGTAGGGTAGTTAAGGTTTTACGAACCGATAATGGCTTAGAATTTTGCAATAAGGATTTTGATAAATTCTGTAAATTAAATGACGTTCTAAGACATAGAATGGTTGTAAAAACACCTCAGCAAAGTGGAGTTACTTAGAGGATGAATAGAACACTTATGGAAAAGGTTAGGTGCATGTTAATAGGATCCGGTTTACCAAAATATTTTTGGGGAGAAGCTATGGCTACAACTCCATACTTGGTAAATAGATCACCCTCTAGAGCTTTAGAACTCAAGACTCCCATGGAGATGTGGAGTGGGAAACCCCCTGAATTAAGCAACCTTAGGAATTTTGTGTGTGCTATATATGCACATCAAAAGGAGGATAAAATTAGCCCAAAATCTATAAAATGTGTTTCTAGGATATGGTGATGGGGTTAAGGGATATAGGTTGTGGTCCTTAGAAAAGAAAGGCATTAAACTTATTATAAGTAGGGATGTTATTTTTAATGAATTGTTATTTCCCTACTTGGAGAAAACTAACCCTGCGGGGGCTAGTGAGCAAACCAGTCCGAAAGTTGTGGAGCATTGCATAAAGGAGAACTCGGTTCAGGTAGAGCAAATGAGGCAAGAGGGTTCAGACTAGGTAGAGCACTTGAATGAAAGCCAAGCTCAAGAACTCAAGAAGAGGCTGAACAAGAAGTGGTTGATGCAGCGAGTCATAATGACTACCAGCTCACAAGAGACCGAGGAAGGAGGGTGGTTATACCACCTTTGAGATATGGGTTTATGGATGCTAATGTAGCAGCTCCTTGGATAGAAGGAGAGATTGAACCAAAAACTTACACGGATGCCATGAAGTGTAAGGATTCATCAAAGTGGCAATTGGCTATGGAGGAAGAAATGGATTCTTTGATGAAGAACAACTCTTAGGAGTTGGTGCCCAAACCAGAAAAACAGAGAGTTATGGATTGTCGATGGCTCTATAAGATCAAAGAAGGGAATACTCCAGCGGATGAAGTCTGATATAAAGCTAGGCTGGTGGTGAAGGGGTTTGATTATGCCTAAAACATAACACGGTAGTTGTAGTATAGTTTTGGGGTGTTGATTCCACAGGGAAACAAGTTAATTATAAAGGAAGATGTGAATCTTAACACAAACGATAAAAGATCAAATGAATTTGAGTTTGTTTGAGAAAAAGGGTAATTGTGTAAATAGAGTTGGAAATATAATTAAGAATGACAAGGTTCCGGAAATCCTCCTTAGGCTCGTTGCTCTAATCCTAACTTGATTCAGTTGTTTTTATCTCGATTGCTAGTTTCACATCCCAAACAGGCAATCGGCATATATTCAATTAAAGCGCAATTATAAATCCTAATGTAATTGTTATGAATTATTCTCTACTTTTAAGCACACATGACCCAACTTATAAATTATCAAAAGACGACGATATATCTAACGACAATACCGCAGCAATGGACAAATCTATAAAAGAGGTCTACCGGACTCAATCACATCCAAACAGATACACATAAGAAAAGCATGACTGAACTTATATGGAAAGGAAGCATGCAATCACCGGACTAATAAAATAATCTACTAAATTAAATTAAAGAATAAAACATAACAACGTTTGATAAAAATAATACTAACTACAACTGAACCAAATAATCACACTACATTGGATCAAAAGGTCTTTAATAACCTTGTAACGTTAGGCTAAGGTAAAGGCTAAAGAAGAATGGGAAAGATTCATAAGTAAAAGAACTCAATCTCTTAGCTTTAAACACAATCACTTTAAGCACTTGATAACCTTTACTTCCACACCCAACTCTTTCAACCATTTTTCGAGCATTTCTTTCAACAAATCACCATTTTTTCTTTTCTTTTTCTTTCTTTGCCATAATTCATTTTTTTTTAAATTTTGGCACATAATCATTCACCTTCTTTTTCATCATTTTTTTTCTTATCTTTTCCACAACCCCCAACTTATATCCTTTAATGTACTTGAGTTGTGGTAGTGATATTTTTTCATATTTCCACCCTGATTCATTTTAAGTGCTTCTCACAATATGTGTATAACTAAGTTCTTTTAAAAGAAAGGTAAGGATAAAATATTTTTTGGCTCATAAAGGTAAGTAAATGGTTTATCCAAAGGAACAAGGCTCAATTTTTCTTTTCAAGAAAAAGGCTCAAATAGGTGACTAGTGATAAATATAGCAATAGTAGGTTTGAAAGGCTCAAACGGTTCAAAAATGGCCTATATCATATCCTAAGTAGTGTGCATTCTAGGAATTCGCCTCAAGTGGTTATCAGATAAGTTCTAGAGCTTATCAAGACCGCAAAAATATTCATAAAATAATCACACATAAAACTTTTCTAGATGTTATAGTCTAATCATACAATCTTACCACAAACTAGAGTCTCTAACCAAATGAAGATTGATGCTTAAATTAATTTCAAACTGAAGCAAGATTTAACTTCTTCTACATGCTATCTGCTATCTCAATTATGCTCATATCATTGACATGTAAATTGACTCTAAGACTAACACAAAGCATGCTAAATAAAAACAAAGATGGCACCAAGCAGTTCAATGATATGCAATAAGAAATGTATATCTTCCACCCCAAACTTAAGATAAGCATTGTCCTCAATGAAAAAGCAAAAGTTAAGGAAACTCCCTTTTTAACCAACGGCGCGTGGAGTTGAAAATTGTGCACGATCATTTGAACTGCTTCGTTTATTTATCCCTGAAAAATATATACTAAAGTAAAACTGGAAAACAGCAAAATAATAATAATAAACAAGAAAAAAGAAATATGGAAAACAATAAAAACAAAAGGATACGTTGTGGGTTGCCTCCCATGAGCGCTAAGTTTTACATCTTCAGCTAGACGCTCTTATTTCCTTCTAGAAAGACATAGGTTGAATGCACCTGTCACTACTTCATTGCCAAATTCGGTGCTTCTATGCTTGGGAGGGGCCTCAAGGATGTCATCAATAACATCCGCAAATTTTGGCTCGATATGTGCTCTAGTGAAGCCATGAGTGAGGGTGGACTCCAATGGATTGAGGTGCTGGACCTTTTTCATGAATGAATCCATCATGTATGCTTGGTGGCTTTCATCCACATCCTCTGATTTCTTCGTTGTTGGGATGTGTAAGGACTTACCACTTATTGTCTTAATGGCATTCACCTCATTCAAATTCTGTTGCGCCAGGTGCTGACCATGGGATGTTGACTGAGCTTGAGCAAAGAACTTACCTTACTCAGTCACACTCAAGTAGCTCATTAATTTGGACACTTGGCTCTTAATTTCTTTATGTTCTTCCATCACCTGCATAAATAATGCCTCAAACCTTTGGTTTGTCTTACCTTGTGCCTCTATAAAGGCCTGTAAGGTGTCTTCTAGCGAGTTCCTAGAGGATGAGGGTGCATGATAAGGTGCAGGGGATGATCTAGGGGGCTGTGCATGCTGGTTTTCAAATTTCCAGCTGAAGTTGGGGTGATTTCGCCACCCCGGGTTATAAGTGTTAGAGAAAGGTGCAAGAGGCTTCTTGTACATGCCTAAGGCAGTACATTGTTCCTCATACAGCCCTCTCATATCAGCAAATATGGGGCATTCTTGGAGGAGATGATCTACCCCGCCACACACAAAACACGACTCTAAAGACTCCATATGATTAGCCGCATGTGTTGGCTTTGAGCCCTTAGTTTTCAATGCTTCTAACTCCCTAGTGAGCATCTCGACCTTGGTCTTAAGGTTATCCTCTTCCTTAAGATGGTAAATTCTACCACCATTTGGGTTCCCTATAGGTCGTGACCTATTTGTGCTTTCAGTAGCACTAGGTCCAGTCCAAGTGTGAGCTTTTTCAGCAAGCTCATTGAGGTACTCTATGGCCTCATCAAGATCTTTCTCCAAGAACCCACCATTACACATCATCTCTACGAATTGGCACTCTCTAGATGTAAGTCCCTCATAAAAATAGCTCACCAAGCACCAACTCTCATACCCATGGTGAGGGCACATACTCAATAACTCCTTAAATCTCTCCCAAGACTGATATAAGGTCTCACTATCCTTTTGTGCAAAGGTGGAGATCTGCCTTTTTAAAGTGTTGGTCTTATGTTGGGGAAAGTATTTGCTAAAGAAAACCCGAGTCATCTCAGTCCACGACCCAATAGATCGTGGTCTTAGTGAGTATAGCCAATTCTTAGCTCTATCCTTCAAAGCGAAAGGAAAGAACTTAAGCCTCACAATGTCATCGGTTTCATCTTTACTATGAAAAGTCGCGACTACTTCCTCATACTCTCTAATGTGCACATATTGGTTTTCATTTTCCAAGCATGAAATGTAGGGAGTAATTGAATCATCCCTGGTTTAAGATCTAATTGGCGAGTGTTGGCTGGAAACATGATGCATGATGGTGTGGCTATGCGTTTAGGGTGGAGGTAATCCTGAAGTGTCCTAGCAACATTCTCATTATGGTTATCAGAGCCATGTTAACATAATCCTCTAAATTCTCACTTGGGTTTCCACTATTGGTTGATCTAAGTGAGGTTTCACTATCAGACTCGGAAGGAGAAGGTAATTCTAGTTCGGGTCCTCTAATGAATCAACCTCTCAAATCTCTCAGTCTAAGTATACACCAAATGAATCAAAGGGGAAATAAATAAAATAAAATAAATCAGAAAATCAAAGCTAAGGTAAAGGAACAATATTACCGTATTTACAAACTATTGAAAAGAAAAATATTTACAAAACTTCTATTATTATGTCAAAAGTTGACAATCTTCTTTGTACTTAAGTGCGTTTCCCCGGCAACGGCACCAAAATTTGATTACACCCAAAACATAATGTGGTAGTTGTAGTATAGTTTTGGGGTGTCGATTCCACAGGGAATTAAGTTAATTATAAAGGAAGATGTGAATCTTAACACAAACGATAAAAGATCAAATGAATCTGAGTTTGTTTGAGAAAAAAGGGTAATTGTGTAAATAGAGTTGGAAATATAATTAAGAATGACAAGGTTCCGGAAATCCTCCTTAGGCTCGTTGCTCTAATCCTAGCTTGATTTAGTTGTTTTTATCTCGATTGCTAGTTTCACATCCCAAACAGGCAATCGACATATATTCAATTAAAGCGCAATTATAAATCCTAATGTAATTGTTATGTATTATTCTCTACTTTTAAGCACACATGACCTAACTTATAAATTATCAAAATACGACGATATATCTAACGATAATACTGCAGCAATGGACAAATCTATAAAAGAGGTCTACCGGACTCAATCACATCCAAACATATACACATAAGAAAAGCATGACTGAACTTATATCGAAAGGAAGCATGCAATCACCGAACTAATAAAATAATCTACTAAATTAAATTAAAGAATAAAACATAACGATGTTTGATAAAAATAATATCAACTACAACTGAACCAAATAAAAGAAAATAAGAACAACTACACCTAGGGATTCATCCCTTCGCCTTGCTTGGAGATTAGATGGCCATAGAGCTCATGCCTCCTTGAGTTGCCTCTGGCCTCTCAACGATCATCCTCAGCTTGCCCTCCAAATTTTATACTTCAGATTCCTCTTAAAGGCTCTCTGGATTTATTCCTAAAGGCCCTCTAGAGTCACTCTCTAATGATCTCAGAATATGATCTTAGAAGAGCTCCGATTGGTTGATTGGTTTCAGCTGAGCAGAGTGGGTCTTTATATAGGCAAACTCTCGAAATGTTATGTGTTATCTAGCCAATGTGGGATACTGTTCGAGTGCACTCGATAGCAGCCCGAGTGCGATCGATCGCACATGCGCTCGATCGCGGCTTGTGCGCTCGATCGCGTATATGCTGCAGAGTACCTTGCTCGATGTGGGATGTGCGCTCGATCGCACTGTTTGTGCGCTCGATCGCAATTTAAGCAGCAGTCCATCTTATCCTTCTAGACGCATGGGATCTTGGTCTTTTAAGCAACGATCGCTTCTTTTTCTCTTTTAAACTTAAAGTACCTGAAAATTACACTGAAATAAGTCAGTGGTCCAATAATATTACTTTAGAGTTATTAAAATATAAAAGCACAATAAAGACCGAGATCAATCCTAAAATGCTAACAATTAACCACTGTTGAGAGGTATTTTATGACTCTCATCAGGGTTCACACAAAAATAAGGCATAGATTTCACTAAAATCTTCTCACTGGTTATGAAGTACAAGACGATATGGATAGTGTTAGCATTGGTGGTCCAATTTGATTGGAAAATTGAGCAAATGGATGTGAAGACAACATTCTTACATGGAGAGCTCAATGTGATCATTTTTGTGAGGCAACCCGAAGGCTATGAGGAAGGAAGGTAGGGAGAGTTGGTGTGAAAATTGAAGAAATCTCTCTATGGCCTAAAGCAATCACCTCGGCAATGGAATAAGAGGTTTGATTCCTTAGCTTGGGTTTCATAAAGAGCTACTATGATTCGTGCTTGTACTATAAGGGGCAGAAGGTTGAGGAAGTGGTGATCATCCTCATCTATGTTGATGATATGTTGCTGGTTAGGAGCAGCATGGAAAGGATAAGGAAATTGAAGGCTCAACTCAGTGAGGAGTTTGAGATGAAGGATCTTAGCCATGCACAGAAGATCCTTGGGATGTGTATCATCCAGGAAAGGGAGAGAAATAGATTGAAGATCTCTCAAACTTTCTACATAGAGAAGATGATATCTAAATTCTCTATGGAAGATAGCAAACCAGTGAAGGTTCCCTTTTCTGGTCATTTCAAGTTCTCCAGCGATCAATGTCCGAGATCAGAGGCGGAGAAGAAGGAAATGGAAAAAATCCCTTATTCTAGTGTTGTTGGTTCTGTTATGTTCACCATGGGTAGCACTAGACCTAACATTGCTTATGCAATGAGTGTTCTTAGTTGATTTTTTAGTAGTCCCAAAAAGAAGCATTGGCTTGGGATGAAGTGGTTGCTGAGGTATTTGAAGGCTTAATGGCAGCCGGTGGTAGCACTCATAATAACCGGGGCAGAATGCATAACGGCTACGAAAGCCATAAAGGAGGCTATGTGGTGCAAAGGGTTATTGGATGAGTGGGAGATCCTAAAAAAGCAGGTAGTGGTGTATTCGGATAGCCAAAGTGCATGGCACTTGTGGAGGAATCCGGTGTTCCATGAGGGGATGAAGCATATGGATGTTCAGTATCATTACATTCCGAAAAATGGTATGAAAGAATTCATTCATGTTGACAAGAAGACCACGAAGGAAAGTCCTACAGATTTAGACACCAAGATTATACCTCTAAGAAGGTCCAATCATTGCCTTGGACTTCTTAGGAATGGAGTCGGTTGAATGATGACTCAAGATGAGTTTGGATCCTGGAGTTCTCTGCACAATGGCTCGGGTTTAAACACTTAGACAAAGGTAGAGATTGTTGGTATTTATCTAAGGTTTAAACATGTCTAAACATGGTTCAAAGAAGGTTAAAGTCTAAACCAAGGTTGGAATATCAAAATAAAACATGTTAATGGAGTGCACACATGTGTGTGCATCCATTTGGGTGTGTGTGCACACCCTTAATCAACAAGGCAAAGTAGTGCGCACTACTGTGTGAAGGGCAGCATCAGTGTGCACCTCACCAGCCCTTCACCAATACCTTATCATCCAACAAGGAAGTATCTTGAAGAAGGGCAGCACTACACCACCCCTCCAGCAGCACCGCACCGTCCAGAACATGGTGCAAAGGAGCTTTGCCTAGCGCCTCACCGCCCTCTGTTCAGCGCCTAGGCGCTAGGCACACTGAAGCACACATGGACAGCTTGTTTAAACCCCCTCTTAGATGTATGAATGCAAGGTTAAAATGCATAGCACCACTTAAGATTAATGGAGGGCCATGATTAAGTGGTCATCAAGATCTGAGGGTGGAGATTGACTCTCAAGATTGGATAAGAAGTTGGTGCACTATATAAAGGGTCACCTAGCTTCATTATCAAAATAACATTATGACATACTTTGAGATCAATTATAAAGAGTGACAAGACATAATACAAGAGAGCATTGTGTGAGAGTGCAAAGACACAAAACACAAGAAGGACTCATTGTAGAGAGGCTGGTTGTAAAGAAGAGAGAGTAGTATAGATAGAGAGCATTGTAATAGTTCTTATCATCTTATTTCTTCTCTTTTTTGTTTCTTCAAGAACTTGAGCTTTTTGAAGAGGGTTGCTGTAATTGTAAAGAACCATTGATTTAGTGCAGATTGTTCAGAGGAACTCACAGGGACGTAGGCTATTGCCGAACCTCGATAACAAATCGCTTGTGTTCTTTTCTTTCTTGCTTTCGATTGCTATATTTCTTTCTACAAGTCATTCTAGACTTGGGTGTTTGGAAGATCACCACCTGGGCATCTTATCAAGGTGATTTCCAATAGAATTGTTGGGTCCAGTGTTAAATGATTACAAAAATTTAACTATGGATTTCAAATGGGAAGGTGCCAATATTCATTTGCAAGGAGAATGCCATGAAGATCCTCAACCTATAAGTCTAAAAGGCTTACAGAACTTAGCTGCTTCAAAAGAAATTACATCTTGTTTTTGTCTCCAAAGTGTCCTTAACAGTCTAGAAGTAGAAGATATCCTACAGAAGATTGCAGCATTACTGGTTCAATACAAGAAAGTTTTTCGAAGCACCAATTCAACTGCCACTAACAAGACTTTATGATCATCATATCCATATGCTTCCAAGTACTACACCTGTCAATGTTAGATATTATAGATATCCTTACTTTCAAAAACAAGAAATTGAAAAATGAGTGTAAGAAATGTTACAAAGGGGGTCACTATAACAAGCCACAGTCCATTCCCATCTTATATACTTTAGTCAAGAAAAAAATGGATCTTGGAGATTTTTGCATAAACTATAGAGAACTAAATTCTGTAACTATAAAATAAAAATTCTCAATCCCTGCTATTGATGAACTATTAGATGATTTGCAAGGTGCCAAGCTCTTTTAAAATTAGACCTTACATCAAGCTACCATCATAATAGAATGCATGTTGATGATATACTGAAACCTGCCTTCAGAATACATGAAGGTCATTATGAATTTTTGGTAATGCCTTTTGGTCTAACCAATGTCCCATATACCTTTCAAGCTATAATGAACTTTATTTTTAAGCAATATCTCAAGAAGTTTGTGATAGTCTTTTTTTATGATATCCTGGTATGCAATAACACACTTTTTGACCACTTCCTTTATTTACATATAGTCTTGCAATGTTTGAAATCTAATAAATTGTTTGCCAAGATTAAGAAATGCAACTTTGCTAATACAACTACTGATTACCTAGGGCACATATTTATTAAAAGGGGAGTACAACTTGATCCTCACAAGATCAGTTCCATTCAAACATAGCCAGTGCCCACGATAGTCAAGTAGTTGAGAGGTTTACTAGGACTAACTAGACATTACAGAAAATTTGTTAAGTAGTATGCTCACATTGCTTCTCCCTGAACCAATTTACTTTAAAATGATGTTTTTTAATGGAGTATGGAAGCTCAACAGTCCTTTTATACTTTGAAGGTTGTATAAACCATTATCCTTGTTCTCACATTACCAAACTTTGAATTGGACTTCATAATAGAGGTTGATGCCTCTAACTGGGGTATAAGAGCAGTATTGATGCAATAAGGGCACCACTAGCTTTCTACAGTAAGAAAATAAGTCCTAAGATGGAAACAACTGATGCTTATGTTAGGTAGTTATAAGCTATTACACAAGTTGTTAATAAATGGAAGCAATAATTGTTGGGAAGAAAATTCATTATCTACACTGACCACAAAACTCTTATGAATCTAATGAGCCAAGTCATCCAAACTCCATAACAATATTATTTGAGTAAAAACGTGGCTTACTCTTACGCTATTATGTAGAAGCCTGGAATTGAAAACAAAGCTACCGATGCTTTATCCTGAATAGAAGAAAAAGACTATGTAGAAGGAGAATTGCTAGTCCACTCCTCTTGTCTTTCCTTTGGCATCCTTAAAGACTTACAAATATAAAATATTATTGATCCTAAGTTACTTACACTCTATGAGAAACTCTAAAAAGGGCTATTCTTACAGCACTATATAGTAAAGGATAATATGTTGTTTTGTAAAGGCAGGTTTGTTTTGATCTCTCAATCTTCACTAAGAAATGTTGTTATGACTGAATTTTATAGCTCCCTAATTGGAGGACATGAAGGAATTCATCAAACCTTCTTGAAGATCTAAGCTAGCTTCTTTTGGTATGGCATAAGGGCTAACATTAAAAATTTTGTCCAAACTTGTCTTATTTTCCAATAGACTAAGTATTCCACTATTGCTCCTATAGGAGCACTACAACCACTCCATGTTCCTTTACAAGTATGGGAGGATTTTTCCTTTATTTCATCACTAGTCTTCCTACTTCCCATGGCCTATTAGTCATCTTGGTGTTAGTAGATAGACTGAACAAATATGATCATTTTGGAGCACTGTTCTCCACCTTTATATCCATAGTGTGACCACGTTATTTGTGGAGATGGTCAACAAACATCAAGGTTTCCCTAATACCATGATCTTAGATAGAGATAAGGTGTTCTTAAGCTAATTTTGGGAAACCTTTTCCATTTCAGTGCCACCACTTTATACCTATTTATCCTCTTTCCATCTATAAACGTATGGTCAAACAAAAGTGCCGAATAGATATCTGGATTTATTACTTAAGAGTTTTCACTCAAGAGAAACCTACTCTTTGGGTTTCTTTTCTACCTTGGACAAAACTGTATTACAACACTTCTTAGCATTCCACCATCCAAATGACTCCATATCAAGCCCTGTATAGTAGAACACCTCTTATCTAACAAAGGTACATTATAGGTTCTTCGCCAGTGGAAGCTATGGATTATGAATTGAAATTAAGAGATGAGTTACTGTAACAATTGAGAAACAATATTCTCAAGGCAGAACGAAGAATGAAGTCACTAGCAAATGCAAAGAGGACTGGCAAGTCTTTTATAGTGGGAAGCTAGGTCTTTCTTAAACCAAAGCCTTTTAGACAACAATCAGTAGCTTTAAAGGTGAATCAAAAGCTCAGCAAAAGACTTTTTGGTCCTTATAAGATCCTGGAAAAGATTGGGACTCTTGCTTATAAACTGGACTTACCAAGTACCAGTAAAATTCACCATGTCTTCCATATTTCTTTATTAAAGGAATATCATGGACATCCACCCCAGCAAATGTTACCATTCCTAGTCTACATCAACAATTAACTAGTCTTAGCCCCTTTGGAAATTTTGAACACTAGGCAAGCATTGCTAAATAGGAAAATAATTTAAGAAGTAGGCTTTAATCCTAAAGACATTTCTTGGGAAGACTTTATTGCTTTCAAGATTGCATTCCCCTAGTTTAATCTTGAGGAAAAGGTCAGTTTAGGAGGACTATGTAACGATACAACATCTAGAGAAGAGAGGCAAGAAACAGAAGCTAGCAAGCATAGCTTCAATAGTTCTAAGGTAACAATATCAGGTCTGGAATCCGCGCCAACAAGTAGTTTAGTAAATCCTGTAATTCCTAGAAGGTCTCTAAGACTAAGGCAGCTATATGGGTGACTTAAAGACCTTAGAAAGATCTAGAAGACAAGGGAAAAGTAAGAGAATCTGAAAGAGCAAGTTAGTTAGCAAAACAGTTATTTCTCTAGCAGAAACTAGTTATGAATAGTCAGCTTAGTTGTCCATTCTTGTAATCTTAGTTGTATAAATAAACTACTCACTCATTTACATTATTCAAACAATAAGAATTAAGTATCTTCTTCTCAACAAGATTTCTTTTTCTCTTCTCCTTCTCTAGAATCTGGGTTTAGGATCTTGAACCTATCAAGATCTTGATATATCTTGTATCAAAGACCCAATAGCTTTGGTAAGCTGAGCTAAGCATGAAGACCTTCTAAGATGATACGATGGCTTAGCTGCACTTATTTTCTAGCTCATTTTGGAGTAGAGTAAAGTTCATTACCCTCGACCTCTGGTTTGACCAAAAGAAGCTTCGAGGGGGTTAGAAGAGATTGGACCTGTCACCTCAAGCAGAAAAAGCAACAGAGCATCGCACTGAATGAGAAAACCTACTAGGCAAAGTCCTTGACATCTTATCTATAACAATGAATCTATCTCTAACTCCTGTTTGGTAAATTAACAACAAGATCAGGACAAGTCCAAAGGTAATAAAAAACTTAGGGAAATAAATGTCCAAATCTGGCTTGCTCTAAAAAAGACGTTAGAGACGATTTCAAATCCTTCACCAACTCTTTTACACTATAAATCATGGCTGAGCCATCCAACAAATCCAAGCTCCTAAACATGTAAGCATATTCTGGCATTACTTGCCTAGTCGAACACCTAGAAACCTACACTTCCTTTTTGTTGTTCCATGGGTACTCGAATTCCTTAATGTGCCAAACATTCCCCACTATTGAAGGGAATGACGAGGATTTGGTTTTCTCGCCTACCAATAGGCTCAATTGAGTCATTTTCCATCTTCAGTGTTCAGTTTACTACCCACTTTTTCAGAAATCAAGGTCAGAAGAAAACTACCAAAAGTATCTTCATAATAACTTAATACCCTGAGGAAAACCTTCTCTAATACATCCAATTTTCACTTTTCACCTTGTGTAGATCTGAGTGCTTAGAACAAAAAGTTGGCGTAATAGGCTTTATTAATAGTCTCTAAGCATTAGATTTTAGCCACTACCTGTCACGAAATCAAATGCATGTTATCTTTGAACTCCTCACCAAGGCTAATGAGCTTATCATTGCTAAAGAGAATCAAGCTTTTCGCAAGCAAAGGGAAGAGGCCTTGGCAGGCAAAACGATGAAAGAGTCAGATGCTTTGAGGTTAGAGGATGACCACAGTAATAGAAACAAGGGAAATGGAAGCAAGATTAGTAGAATTGATACCAGGATATAAGGGTTTGAGACTTACACACCCTTCAATCCCCTTAGGTCAATATTTCTAATGGAAATCATGAGCGAAGAGATTCTCCGATGGCCTAAAAAAATCAAAAAGCATCCTCACCAAAGTGATATATCAAAGTTCTATCATTTTCACTAAGACTATGGTAACAATATAGATGATTGTTGGCATATAAAGAATGAAATTGAGAGTATTATACAAGAGGATATCTTAACAATTTTGTTTTTTTTTTCTTGAGCTAATCCCCAAGCTTCTAGGAGTCCTCATCACGAAATAAGCTCAAAGCAAAAAAGAATAAGCATATCAAGGAAAAAAAGCCCTGGAAAAAGAGATAAGGAGCGAAAGCAAAATTTTGATAAACGATTGGATAGCGCACTCATAGTGGGTGGTAAGCAAACCATTTCTAGGAGACGACCACTAGAGACATGAAGGAAATCAGTATAGAAAACACAATGGAAATTTTAAATTTTTTTATCAATTCCTATCAACACTAATCACCTTATGATTTGTACAGAACATCTTTAACATCAAGAACATTGTAGACATCCATTTTTGTTCCAAAATTTTTGAACGGACTGTGTGCGGGTTTCTATGACAAATCTTTGATGCTAGTGCGCTCGGACTTGATAAATGTGGAGGTTTGAATTTAATTGAGGAGTAAAATCTATTTCAAGCCCCTTTTGTTCAATCCATTTAATTCACTTTGAGTTTAAATAAATTGGGCCTTATTTGATTCAATCAAATTCAAGACCAAAGTCTTCATTTAAATTTTGGTCCAATCCAAAACCCACTAGAGCCCATTGAGTTTTGCTAAGTGTAAATGCTTTTGGCGACTTCTAATTTTTAAGGATGAACTTCTAATTTCATCCTCTAGTTGGCACCTTTTGATTGGTTCACTTTTCTCAAGATAAACTCTCTTTTTATAAGTTAAAAAAGTTTGTCTTTTTCCCCTCCCTATGTGGTCAGCTATGAAGAGGAAATTTCTCTCCACCTTTTGCCTTTTTGAACTTACTTTTCCCTCATAGGTTCCTCTACCTTTCTAAGTACCAAATTCCACCTTTTCTATACAAGAAATATCACATTTATCACCTGAAAAGCAATAACTATCCATTTAAACAACAACGGAATTTTCTCCCTCTTTGGACAGCCATATGTACTCAAACGAAGGAGTTTATTTTCTTATCTCTTTGCTTAGTTAATTGAAAATTATCTTCTTAAGCTTAGACCCTTTCCTCCATGCCAAATACCACCTTTTTCTACCTAAAAAAATCACATTTTATACCTAAAAAAAGCATCTAAATTAACTAAAAAACAATAGTATTTTTTATATGCATATGCAAATTGGAAGCCTTCTTTTGATTTGTTAATTTCAAATTTTTTCCTTAATTTCTCCAACTTCCCTAAGTGTCAAAACCCAAAAAAATTGAGTTATTTTCCTCCCCCATGCCTGGCCACACTAAGGGAGAATTCCCGTTCACTTTTTTTTTTTATTAAAAACTCCACACTTATACTTTCTTCCTCACTTTTTGCTTTATTGAGAACACTTATCTTCTTCATTTTTTCATCTCAAGACCCCCTTTCTCTTACCCATGGCGAGCCATCTAAAAAACAACATTCCTCTCACCTTTTTAATTGGTTTACCACACCTTACCCTTCTTAGCCCCACCTTTTCACCTAAAAAGTCATCAACATTTTCCCCTCTCTTCCCTATGGCCAGCTATGTCTTTCTTTCCCCCTTTTATTTTGCTTTTTTAATCTGTTAGATAGCCTATCTCCTCTTATAAATACCCTTTCCTTTGTTGAACACAAACATACCAATACATGTACTAGGTATTAGTTTATATCTCCTCTTAGATATGTTATTTTAATTTATTATTTACTACATGTAATAGTTAAATCCACTCGGTTCAAACATGGCTTGGTTATGTAGACCTAGGTGGTTAGTTTATTGTTAAATTAAGGGTTAGTACTAGGTTAATCATCTTCCTTCGAAGATGTTCAGTCAGCTTTAGGAAATATTTGATGATGAATCCAAATATTTTGAGTTGATCATGCCCTAATTTCTCTAAAAGAATCAAAGGATAAATTGTTAAATAGTTCACCCAATTAAGAATGAATTATTAATTAAAATTAATATCTATTCCGAGGGGGTGGGTATTGACATAGAAAACATTCATTTTAAATTCCTTTTATTTTCAAGATTCTCCTTTATTTCTTTTATTCAATAAGGAGAGAGAACATGACAATTTTGAAGGAAGAAACAAATCAACCTCAAAATTCTAATTGTTTCTAGTGCACACACAAGAAAAATAGCTTTAGGCTATTTATGATTGCATTTTATTGTCTAAAAAATTTCTATCCTGATGACCTTATTGTCATTCAAAGAGCTTTACATTCCACAAAGCGCATTAATTTATCTTGTAATCCCACTAAAGCTCTTAAAATTTTATCTTTCTTTATTAGTCTGAGTAATAATGTCGATAAAATTTAATTTGTTGTATGATGTGCAATCTATAAGTGCGTCACTATACAATAAAAAATAATTTCCCCACTAAGGATCTATAAATATCTTTGGTGTACATCATAATGAGTATTGCAAGCTCCCCACTAAGCAAAACAACTATCAAGGAAAAATATATGCAGCTAAATTGCTTTAAATGATACTACTCCTTTATGCTACCATGATTAGTGGGTGCAATTAAGCTTTCATGTTAATTTATACTACCAAAGTATACAACTTATATTCATAGCTAAAAGGTTATCTAATGAATCTTTTGTGTGTTCAACATTCTATCAGGCGATCTTACTCATTAAACTATAAGAGTGGCTACACTTGTTCTCTAAGTAATTTAAATGAGTCACTTGATTTATATACCTTTAAATGTGATGGTTTAAAGAAGATTATCCAATTTAGTACCATTTCTATAATTATGTTCCCATCTTTTATACTTATGGAAGAGACTCTTTGTGCCATATATGTTGCACCCTTTTGTCATTTTTATTTTAAAAAATTTATTAAATTTCTTTTACCTTTCATCAAGAATATTATGTGCAACTTAATTTGATCATATTTATAGCATAAACTTATATTTGCAGCACTAAACTATATAAGTGAAAAATAATTTCCCATGACTACAAGATAAAAAATTTGCTATGCTTCTAATCATTTCCCACACTACCAAGTGGTACATTATTACTCACTAATTTATTCAATGGGAAATCTTTGGGTAAATATTTTTGAAATATCATTTAACTCAAACACCCACAAAGACCTAATTTTATTTTTTAAAACTTTTTATTTATATAATTTTGGGTCCTATGAATCATTTTAATATATTCTAATTTCTCGCCATCTTTAAGACTTTTAACGACCTTTCGAACTTGAATACAAACTTCCATTGTACTACTGCCCACCACATGCCCCTAGACGAGCTACTAGCTTTTGTCACTTGTCAAAGGAAGTGCGTGTCAAAACATGCATCACCTTTTATGCCTATTTCTTGTTAGATGATGAATAGTTATTCATCCATTAGATATATGAGTCAAACTTTGTCATTGAAGGTCTAGTCACTGGTTAAGAGATATGTAATCGCTATACGTATAGTGTTCACATGAAACTGATGATAGATCGAAGCAAGTCTCCCACCTTATGAGAGAACTCTATCCTCACACGATCTTTAATTATTAGGAATATAATGGCTTTAACTCTCTTAAATTATATATAAGTTATGAGCATAATGTTCTATATGATTTTCTACAATTTTCTCAATTTTTCATAATTTAAAGAAAAAATGTATATTATTTTCATAAAAATTATATATAGAACTTCTATCGTGATCCTATCATAATATTAAATAGCATTACAAGTGGAAGTATTAATATTCGAGAGCCATTCACATGATCAATAGCACAAAGATCTATGGCATAACATAATTTCATAATATAACATGCCAAAACATTTGATTTCCACTAAGAGAAATTATGACGTGTTTGTCTAAAATCAAACTCATATTACTATAAAGCATGAAATGGCACAAATTTCATGAATCATGTTATTTGAATATATATTCAATCAATTATGAAACTTCATTGACATAGCACAACTGATTTATGCACGACATTGAATTCGATAAAAAACTATTGAGAAGTAAGATAACTAGGAACATTCACTAGCTCCCATTAGAAATAAACCTTTTCAAGAAAAATTTCAAGTTTAGAATAATTTTTCCGCACTCACAATTGTACAAAAATAATTTCTATATTTTCATCATTTTTAAATTAATAATAATTATTCCAACAGAAATTAAATTTTGAAAACATTATAGAAAAATCATAAATAATTTTTTGAACAAAACAAAAAAATTCATCGCGATAGATTTTCAATGCGTGTTTCGCACGCGTCACCACTTACACATTGCATTGTTTGGATGCTGAAACAATTATAGCCACCAAAATCATGGTTTGACGCAAATAAGTGCATAGCATGCATGTGCCATCATTCCAGCATATAATGGTGACTAAATTGGCAACACTTTCTTCGTCTTGAGATCAAGAACATAGTGGTGGTGTAAAATTTGATTTTTGAACCATTATTAGAGGGGGGTGATTTGTACTATCTCTTGGATGCATGAAGGGTGGCTAAATATGGAATATTTTAATTTCAGGGTTTGTATTTCGATGTGTAAAAGTGCATGCTTGTTCAAATTTGAGTCATAAATGTTGTTATTTGTCTAAGTTTCAAACATATCCAAACATGGTCTAAAGTTGGTTAAAGTCCAAATCAAAGGTGGAGTATGAAATTTTAGCAAGTTAAAAGGTTGCACACAAGTGTGTGCTAAAGTTTTGAGCGTGGCAAGGTCAAGCACACTGCTGTGGAAGTTTCTGCCCACAGGCAGGAGGTGTGCGCACAGCATCAGGAGGCTGCAGCATCAGGTCACGCCGCAGCACACAGCACCACACCAAAATGCACAGCATCACTTGGAGAGTGATGAAGGGCTGAGATTAAAGGAAGAACATGATCAAAGGGTCAAGAATGATTCACAAGATTGTCCAAGAATTAAGAGGCTATAAAAAGGGTTTCTTAGCCTCATTTCAAGTGGTGAAAAAGGTGTGTGAGAGAACCACACAGGTTGTGACATTGTGAGATCATTGTAAACACAAGAGAGAATTTTGTGAGAGACATAAACACAAGAGGGACTCTTGTAGTGAGGCTCGTTGTAAAGAAGAGAGGTTAGTAGAGAATTGATAGAAAGCATTGTAATAGGTCTATCACTTTCTCGTTCTCTTCTTGGTTCTTCAAGAACTTGGATTCTTGAAGGGGATTGCTATAACTTTGTAAGAACCATTGAGATAGTGCAGAGATTTCGGAGGAACTCACGGGGACGTAGGCACATTGCCGAACCTCGACAACAAATTACTTGTCTTCTTTCTTTCTTTGATTTTTTGTTCTTGTGTTCGATTGCTGAAATTCTTTCTACAAGTCATTCAAGAGTTGGGTGTTTGGAAGAACACCACCTGGGCATCTTGTCAAGGTGATTTCCAATAGTGGTATCAGAGGACAACAGCTGGTTATCGGAACAAGAAGTAGAAGGTACGGAGCCAAGACACCAAGAATCAAATATCAAACTTCTTGGGTGATTCAAGAACGGTGTAAAGATCAAGATCTGGTCGTGTTCTTGAAAGTGATTCAAGAACGGTTAAGATCCATCTTCGATCTGTGTTCTTGAGGTTGAAGAAAGCATTTGTGGGTACTGCATAAGACAAGGGATCATCTTCACAAGATGGGTTCAAATTTCGATATTAAGAAGTTTGATGGAAAGGGAGATTTTTCCCTATGGAAGCGGAAGATCAAGGAGGTTCTTGTGCAACAAAAAGTGGACTTGGCTATTCAAGAAGATGATGCTTTTCCAGCAAGTGTCACGGAGGACCAGCGGACCGAGATGAAGAAGATGGCTTACAGCACCATTTTCTTGCACATGTCGGATAATGTCACAAGGGAGTGCGGAGACTCAGAAGATCCAGCTGCATTATGGAAGAAATTAGATGAATTGTTTCTTGCCAAGACTCTCCCACATAAGAGGTATCTTCGGAAACGAATCTTTGCTTTTAAATTTGATCATAAGAAAGAGTTGCAAGATAATCTTGATGCCAAGAAAAGGAGTGCATCAAGTGGTAAAGGGCTGTTCTTTAAAAGAAGGCCAGCAACTTGGTATGGCAGCAACCATGGCTACTACCGGGATAGAGGTAGAGGAGAGAGCCATGGGAGAGTGCAAAGCAGCATGCATGGCTACTACCAGGACAGAGGTAGAGGTGAGAGCCATGGGAGAGTGCACAGCAGCATGCATAGCTACTACCGGGACAGAGGTAGAGGAGAAAGCCATGGGAGAATGCATTCCAAACTGAGATTTGGAGGGAAGAGATGCTACTACTGCCATAAGGAGGATCATGTCAAGAAAGATTGCAAGAAGATGACAAGGGATAGAGGAGGAAGCCATACCAAGAATGGAGAGGCTTCGGTTGCCAAAACAGAACAGCAAGATGATGATGTTCTTGTTGTGTGCTCAAGTGTGAGCAAGGGGCAAGAAGGCAGCGGGAAATGGATCTTGGATACCGAGTGCACTCATCATATGAGCCCTCACAAAGAATGGTTCAAGAATTTCAAGAAGATCAATGATGGAAGGGTCTTCTTGGGGAATGATAATTCTTGCCAAGTGAGAGGGATTGGAGATATCCAATTTAGGATGTTTGATAGAGTCACAAGGCTGCTGGAAAATGTGAGGTATGTTCCAGATTTGAAGAGGAACTTGATCTCATTGGGGTAGCTGGATTCCATGGGCTATACATGCAAGATCGAGGGAGGAAAGATCAAGGTGGCCAAGGGATCTTTGGTAGTGATCAAGGCAGCAAGAAACGATGGACTCTATGAGATGATCGGAGAAACAGAAACCAATGATCAAGCAGCAAGCTTGATGGCTGAGCTGGACAAGGCAGCCCTTTGGCACACTTGCTTGGGACACATGAGCGAAAAGGGCCTGCAAGTGCTTAGCAAGGAAGGTCTACTTGGTGGTGACAAAGTAGAAGAACTAGATTTCTATAAGAGCTGTGTTTTTAGGCAGCAACATCGGGTCAGTTTCAACACCGGAGTGCACAAGTCTAAGGCATTCTTGACTACATTCATGCGGACCTTTGGGGACCAGCAAGGACACCAACACAGGGAGGTAACATTTACTTTTTGTCTTTAATTGATGATTATTCAAGAAAAGTATGGGTTTATTTGGTTAAGAATAAATTAGATGCCTTGAATAAATTAGTGGTGTGGAAAGGGCTGGTTGAGACTCAAATAAGTAGAGTAGTTAAAGGGATAAGAACCGATAATGGCTTAGAAATTTTTAATCAAGAACTTGATCAATTATGTAGGTTAAATGGCATTCTAAGACATAGGACGGTTGTGGAAAATCCTCAGTAAAATGGAGTTGCTGAGTTGATGAATAAGACCCTTATGGAAAATGTTAGGTGCATGTTAGATGGATCCGGGTTACCAAAATATTTTTGGGGAGAAGCTGTAGCTACAGCTGCATATTTGATTAATAGATCACCCTCTAGGATTGTGTTCCAAAAGACTCCCATGGAGATGTGGAGTGGAAAACCCCCTGAGTTGGACAACCTTAGGACTTTTGGGTGTGCTGCGTATGCACTCCAAAAGGAGGATAAGCTTAGCCCAGGATCTAGAAAATATGTGTTTCTAGGATATGGGGAAGGGGCTAAGGGGTACAGGTTGTGGTCCTTAGAAAAAGAAGGATTGAAACTCATAATAAGTAGGGATGTTATTTTTAATGAATTGTTATTTCCCTACTTGGAGATTACTAACCCTGCAGGGGCTAGTGAGCAAACCAGTTTGGTTCTTGTTGAGCATAGCATCAAGGGAGATTCTGTTCAGGTAGAGCAAAGGAGGCAAGAGGGTTCGGACCAGGTAGATCCCTCGGATGATTGCCAAGCTCAAGAAACTCAAGAAGAGGTTGAACAAGAAGAGGATGCTACAGCAAGTTAGAAGGACTACCAGCTCATAAGAGACCGGGAAAGAAGAGTGGTTAGACCACCCTTGAGATATGGGTTTGCAAATGCTGTAGATGCAGCAACTCCTTGGATAGAAGGAGGGATGGCTGAACCAGAAACTTACACGGATGCCATGGAGTGTAAGGATTCGTCAAAGTGGCAGCTAGCTATGGAGGAAGAAATGGATTCTTTGAGGAAGAACAACTTCTGGGAATTGGTGAAAATTCTAGGAAATCAGAAAGTTGTGGAATGTAAGTGCACTTACAAGATCAAAGAAGGGTGCCCTCCAAGAGATGAAGTCTGGAACAAGGCTAGGCTGGTGGCGAATGGGTTCACGGGAAAAGAAGACATAGGTTTCATAGAAACTTTCTCACCTGGACACAAGGTGGAGAAGATGGTGAGTATCCTCACCTATGTCATTGATGGGCTGTTAGTTTGGAACAGCAGGAAGAGGATGGAAAGGTTTACATCTCAACTCAGTGAGGAGTTCGAGAGGAAGGATCTCAACCTTGCACAAAAGATCCTTGGGATGAGGAGAATCATCCGGGAAAGGAAGAGAAACAGGTCAAGTGTTTCTTGGGCAATGGATGTTTTCAGCAAATGTGTGAGCAATCCTCGAAAAGAGCGTTGTCTTGGGATGAAGTGGTTGCTGAGGTACATGGAGGCTCAGTGGCAGCCAGTGGTAGCACTCATAACAACCAGGGTAGAATGCATAGCGGCTACGGAAGCCATAAAGGAGGCTATGGGGTGCAAAGGGTTGTTGGACGAGTGAGAGGTCCTAAAAGAGCAGGTGATGGTATCTTTGGATAGCCAAAGTGCGGGGCACTTGTGGAGGTATCCGGTGTTCCATGACGGGATGGAGCATATGGATGTTCGGTATCATTACATTCTGGAAAATGGTACAGAAGGAAGCATTCATGTTGACAAGAAGACTATGGAGAAAAGTCCTGCAGATTTAGGCACCAAGTTTCTACCTCTAAGTAAGTTCAATCATTGCCCTGAATTACTTAGGAATGGAGTTGGTTAATTTGTAACTCAATATGAGTTTGGATCCCGAAGCTTTCTGCACAATGGTTCAGATTTTTTGAACACTTAGACAAAGGTAGAGATTGTTGTTATTTGTCTAAGTTTCAAACATATCCAAACATGGTCTAAAGTTAGTTAAAGTCCAAATCAAAGGTGGAGTATGAAATTTTAGCAAGTTAAAAGGTTGCACACAAGTGTGTGCTAAAGTTTTGAGCGTGGCAAGGTCAGGCACACTGCTGTGGAAGTTTCTGCCCACAGGCAGGAGGTGTGCGCACAACATCAGGAGGCTGCAGCATCAGGTCACGCCGCAGCACACAGCACCACACCAAAATGCACAGCATCACTTGGAGAGTGATGAAGGGCTTAGATTAAAGGAAGAACATGATCAAAGGGTCAAGAATGATTCACAAGATTGTCCAAGAATTAAGAGGCTATAAAAAGGGTTTCTTAGCCTCATTTCAAGTGGTGAAAAAGGTGTGTGAGAGAACCACACAGGTTGTGACATTGTGAGATCAGTGTAAACACAAGAGAGAATTTTTTGAGAGACATAAACACAAGAGGGACTCTTGTAGTGAGGCTGGTTGTAAAGAAGAGAGGTTAGTAGAGAATTGATAGAAAGCATTGTAATAGGTCTATCACTTTCTCGTTCTCTTCTTGGTTCTTCAAGAACTTGGATTCTTGAAGGGGATTGCTGTAACTTTATAAGAATCATTGAGATAATGCAGAGAGTTCGGAGAAACTCACGGGGACGTAGGCACATTGCCGAACCTCGACAACAAATTACTTGTCTTTTTTCTTTCTTTGATTTTCTGTTCTTGTGTTCGATTGCTGAAATTCTTTCTACAATTCATTCAAGACTTGGGTGTTTGGAAGAACACCACCTGGGCATCTTGTCAAGGTGATTTCCAACAATAAAATTTTTATTGGCCTTGCGAAACTTGGAAATAGGTAAATAAAATGGGAATTAGGAAACAAATACTTATCTTGGAAGAATTTCTAAAGTTTTGAAACGGGAGTAAGATAAACTAGGTAAAAATAGAAGTTTTAGAAACTTATGTGGTGGAAAGTGAAAGAGATAAGAGGAGAAGGGGCAACTTTATAATAGGGAAAGAGACCAGTAATATGCCAGAATTCTCTAGAGAGTTCCTAAGAGAGGAGAAAAGAGAGAATAAAAAGAAAAAGAAGAAGAGAAAGGGAAAAATGAGAAGGAGTAAAAGAGAATAGAAGAGGATGAGGGTTTTAGCAAAATCAAGGTAAATGTTTTTCTTTATTTCTTTATAATTCTCAAATATGTTTAGTAAAATAAAGATTTGTGATTTTAGAAGTTTAAACTTAAAGAATTTCTTAAGAAAAGTTTGAGAAAATTGGTTGTTTCAAGGAAAATTGATTTTGTGTTAGGTTTTATAGTTGATGTGTTTTAACTTGAAATTTTACTTTAGGTAATGTAAAAATATTTGATTTAAACCCCTAGAGAACTTGGTTCGATTTTATTTGAAAATCCCATGACAAATAAGAGGTTTGATTTGAAGAAAATGATCTTTTTGCCCTAAAATTTTCGGATTTTGGAACTCGACAGTCTATTGTCCTGAGTGCACAGTCGACTGTGAAACTCTTTGATGCTTGTACAGTTGACTGTATAAGCTTCTGGGTAGCCTACAGTCGACTACCCAATATGGATAGTCAATTATCCTAGCCATTGAACTTGATCTTCAGCCCTGTTTTCGAAAGTAAGTCACTTTTGTTAATGTATTTCAATCATAGACTTCTCCCAAAGTATTATGAGTTTGATTACATGATAAAGCTTTGAAATTTGAGATCTTTAAAAGATTTCTTTTGTCTTAAATCATATTGAAACGATTTTTTAAAAGTATTAAATAAAATAAAAAAGATTTGTGACTGAACCCATAGTTTTCATATGCTTGTATAATTTTGAGTAATAATATATATATATATATATATATATATATATATATATATATATATATATATATATATATATAGGTGTGATTGAAAGGAAAATCAAAGGCTAGGAAGTAAATTTGAGATTTGGATTTTGGCACGACAAAAGTGAGTATCCCCTTACTTTTAGTAAGCTAGGGATTACTTATTGAAATGAAAAGTTAAGAATGTATAAATGTGAAGAATTATGGAATCAACACTAAAGTGTAACTTAATGAATTTTATATATTTACATGTGCAATCATCGCTAAAGTTAAGAAGGTATAAATATGAAGAATTATGGAATCATCGCACCTCAAAGAAGAATTATGGAATCATCGCTAAAGTGTAACTTAAGAATGTATAAATATGAAGAATTAGGACTACACCTCAAAGAAGAATTTTGACACAAGTACCTTAAGTGAGAGACTAAGAGAAAGAAATAAAAGATATAAATGTATAAATTTATTATAAGAAAAATATTAGCGGCTAAGTCTTAAAGTGTCCTACCCTTGATCGATTAAGTTGATGTGGTTGATATTATAATTTGATTTATTCAAATGTGAGCCTTTAAGTGATTTGAAGCGGCCTTGATGAGAGTCTTTGATATTTGATTGTAATGGATTTTATTTGTTGGGTTAGTTTGAAAATGCGATGTGGTTGATTGACGAATTGTGTTTGCATATTCATTTTTTCATGAACGTATATCATGCAATATATATATATATATATATAGTTAGCGTATTATAAGAGGGGGGAGTGGTGAGATTACGGTAGGACCCTTCCCACATAGGGTGTAATGATACCAAACAGATATTGGACGAGTAGGAACCAGTCCGAATCAAGAGGGTTCTGAAGATTTGATATTTTGATATAATGATTTGACGTATCAGTACATGGGGAGACATCCTCGTGATGATGATATTAGCCCAGTGAAGGGCAGTGATATGATTATGCATTTTATTGCATTGCATCGCATTACATAGCATTGCATCTAATGGATATGTGGCAATGATTGGACCATGAGGAGTGATGGTTATGATTAGCCCATGAGGAGCGTGTGTGTTATGATTGGCCTATGAGAGGTGTGTGCTTAATTGGCCTATGGAAGGTTTGTGTGACACATTTAACCTTTGAGAAGGGTAAAGTTATTAATTGTATAATATTTAATATATCATGATTTATAGAGAATTGATGCTATAATACATATGGAAAAATAGTTATGAACTTATTGGTTAAATAGATATTGTAGTGAGTAATCTTTTATAATAAGAAAATGAGAAAGTAATTAAACTAAGAATCTGAAAGTTACCTAAAACTATGTCTTAAGACAAAAAGGAGATATTTCTAAAAAAATACAAACTTTTATTAATTAAAATTTGAAAACTTAAGGATTTAAATTTAAAATTATTATTTGTAAGATGATTTTCTCACTGAGCTTTTTAATTCATTCCCCTTTTATTTTACTAACCTTTCAGGTAAAGTTATGGGATATTTTTAGTCGAGTTAATAGGCATCCATGTTCACGGCATCCTCATCCCTTGAGTTTCTTTGGGAGTCAAGTTTTAAGTTAGTTTAATTTTTCGAATGAAATCTTCCTTATATTGTTACTTTTCAAGATTGTATAAGAGTTGAGTTATGTAAATGTTGTATTTAATTTAAATTACTGGAAAATTTTGCTGCTGGTATTGTGAAGTGTATGATTGCATATTGTGTGGGTCGCTTGGAGCTAAAAAAGTGGTGATTCCTCCTCGGGTAGGGCTCACCCGAGATGAGTCATTACATTTTTGGTATTAAAGCCTTAGGCTGTAAGATTATGTAGACTTTAGTTTCATAATGCGTGTTGCATAGGGTGGTTGTAGGAAGTCGGTTGTATAGAGTTAAAGAGGATGTCGTATAAGAGTTGGTTTAGGTGGGAGTAAGTTGTCTTAAGGCTAAAAGTAGAAATAACTTGTGTTTGATGTTGTCTAAAATTAATGTGGTTTGGAACGATTTGTAATGTTTGTAAATTTGCCTTAGTATTGTTTTTAAAAAAAATTTGGATGAGATTGTTTGATGTAGAGAGATAGTTTGATGGATGTATTGTTTATACTTGTATGAAAGTATTAGCATGAGGTTGATTAGTTGATGAAAATGTCAAGAGGAGAAGAGTAAGGAAAGATTTCTTCCTTAAATAGTTATTTAATTTAAAATCTTATCTTTGAATAGTTAAAACCTTAGTAAATTGTCAGTCAATTGCTAGATAAGAACTTTGAAAATTTTACTGTAAATAATTTTGATTGTATAATATTTAACTCAGCAATGTTGTGTTAATTATGAATGTTCCTCTGATGATGTATAAATTTCGTGTAGTTATTCCTAAAATTTATAACCTTGTGATGGGTGAAGTAATAAGTATAAGGAAATAAGAGTAAATTGTTTAACAAGTGGTTGAAGTAAGGAACAAGGTATAGTAGGGAGTGAGTGAAGTAAATATAGGAGGATTAATTAAATAAAGGATTGATGGTGTTAAACAAATTTCCAGAGAGGTTTTGTGATAATTGGGATTTAATAAATATAGTAAGGGTAGTACGTTGGGAAGTATAAATTGTTATGTTAGAAGCCGTAAAGAAAAAAGATGTAGGAAATTTTAGACTTTATTGTAAATGTTAAATAAAGTTTGACGTCAAAAATGGTGAACTTTGTCATGGATTAAAAATCAATTAATTGATGGTTGATGATTGGTTGAGTGAGTTTAAAGGTTTTATTTTTACTTGAAGATAGGATTTGAAAAATGATAAATTGGGTCTAATGAAAGATGTGTAATGATGATCTAAGTTAATTGAAGAGTTAAAGCTTACAGACTTATGGATGATTGGTTCTAGTCACGATTAAGATATTATGAGAGTTGATGAGTAGTAAAAAAAAAATTATGATAGGTTTGATTTGCAAGGAAGGTTGGATATGAGACTGATATATATAGTGAAGGAGATATTGAGAAGATATGTTATAGTAGAAAGATAAGAAATTCGAGGAGAAGGTCATGACATGAAAGTCAACGAAGTTAAGAGTATACAAGAAGAGGAGTCATGAGATAGAATTATAAGAAAATGTTCGTAAGAGAGATAGTGGAAAGAATAAGAATTATTAAGTGTTCGAAGTTGTATGAAGTATAATGTAAAGTAAATAGACTATCTTAAGTAAGTCAAGAAGTTGTCGGGAAGTGTTAAGGAATTAAAAATAAATGCCTACTGGGAAGATATATATATATATATATATATATATAATAGTATAAATTAGTACTAGATTAAAATGTATTTTGGAAGAAAGGTAGAGGTTAGTATGACATGACTGTAAAATATTTTACTCGAGGACTACTAGTGGTTGAAAGTTAAAGGTAGTTAATGGGATTTAAAGAACAGGTGTGACTAAATATAAGAATCAGTGAGGAAAGTTGTGGAGAAGAGACATTAAATGAATTTTTGGGAGGATTGATTTCTTAAGTGAATTATAAGGAGAAAAAAAGAGTTAGAGGTATAACCAAATCAAGAGAGTATTTGGAAGTGTGTAACGGTGTATTGCAAAGTTAGAAGTGAAGTATAAGGTCAAGGACGTTATAGTTTGATCGGATAATTAATAAGAAATTAATCAAGAAGTAAGGAAATCTATTTTATCTTTTAATTATTATAAAAAAGCGAGGTATTTGAAACTATGGAACCTAAGGAAAATTTTTGGGTACTTATATTTGGTTTTGTTGCTAGTATTAAAGGGAGTAGGTGTGACTCGGTAAGATTAATGATGGAATAACAAGGCAATAGGTTGAAAGTTTATTAGAATTGATTGAGACTTAATGGAATTACATTTGATTTATGTTTTGGTAGGACAGTGAGTTTAAACCCTAGGCATAATCAAGTAGAAGATTGAAATTCTGGAAAGTGTTCGTTGGAAAGCGAAGATGAGTTTTATTATAAAAAAAAAATCATAGTTTCAAGGAGGTTGTATGGAGATACTCTTAAGCATTCTTGAAATGGAGGGCTGCTAGAAGAGCATCTTAAAGGTCTTGTAGGTAGGGAGTGCGTAGATTGAACATAAGAATTAGAATACTTAATATGTGAATTAAGTAGAAGACCCATTGTGAAAAGTGTGTAAAGAAATGGGAAGGAATAGCAACTATGGTATGATCAATACCAAAAAGAAGGTTTCTGTGATAGAATTTTTGTGAGATTTAAGTAGAAATCAAATTCGAATCAAACAAGTTACATTTGAGGACTATTAAATGACAAAATTGGAGAAGAGACTTATAGGATGAGGAATTGCTGGTTATAAAAGGAGATGAATGGTTCCTTGAGTGATTTGGGTGATGTTATGAATTGGACTACAACGTACCATCATTAAAGAAAGACTAATTAATTCGAAGACCCAGTGGAGGATAAGGTACTTAACTATTAATAACTGTGATGAGTTATGTGTGGATTTCTGGTAAGCATGGCCTGGTTAATGCTAAATAAATTAAGGTTTTGATGAGAATAATAATTGGGAGTATTTGACCAAAATAGAGAAGCACTAGAAAGAAAAAGTAAGTTACTAATTAAATTATCTTATTTGAGGAATACTGGGAGTCTCTGTATTAATCGAAGGGTTGATTCGAGTTTGAGTATTGTTTCAATAGGTGGGTTTAAAATTTAAAGTAAAGGAATTGATGATGTGGTTAATAGCAAGTGATCTTGTGAAGAAATATCTTTAAGGAACAACAAGTCAAAAGATCGTACCGTGTTGAGACTTTGAGGTATGGAATCGATAGAAGGGCATGTGAAGTGGTAAAGAGTTTAGTTTTAGAACTCAAGAGTAGAAGAAGGATGTAAGAAAAAATGACGTTAAGAGGTGCTTTTGGTTAAGAACATGTGAATTGCAAGACTAGTTAGGTAAATTGAGGAACAATTAGGAGAGAATGAGAAATCATAAGAAGGGATAATCAATAGAAGGCGATCATCTCTTATATCGTTTGTCAAGAGTTTCTATTAAATAGAGCGCAGTTTACAAATTTTAGATTCAGATTATTCTAGAAGTAAATAATGGGTTGGAAGCAATGGGTAGAAGGTTCGAGACAGGGATAGATAAGAAGTTTAATGTTGTATTGTTAATTCTTGATGAAGTTACATCAAACGTACAAAGGTTTTAACCATGTTGTTTCGTGGACTTGGTTAGTAAATTTTGAGGATAAAATTTTTTTTAAGTGGGGGAGAATTGTAGAACCCAATACCCTAAAATGGAAATGAATGGTTTCAGTGCTTAGTTTTGATGTTTTTTTTTTTTTTTTTTTTTTTTTTTTTTTTTTTTTTGTAGAGCCTAGTAACTAAATATGGAATATTTTCATTTCGAGGTTTGTACTTCGATGTGTAAAAGTGCATACCTGCTCAAATTTGAGTCATAAAATTTTTATTGGGCTTGTGAAAATTGGAAATTAGTAATCAAATGGGAATTAGGAAACAAAGACTTACCTTGGAAGAATTTCTAAAGTTTTGAAACGGGAGTAAGACAAATCAGGTAAAAATAGAAGTTTTAGAAAGTTATGTGGTGGAAAGTGAAAGATATGAGAGGTGAAGGGGAAACATTGTAATAGGGCTTCAGTTTGGGCTACAAAAAGGGTGTGGCAGAGAGAAAGAGACCAGCAATGTGCTGGAATTCTCTAGAGAGTTCAGGAGAGAGGAGAAAAAGAAAAAGAAGAAGAGAAAGAGAAAAAGGGGAAGAAAGAGAAAAGGACAAGGGAGAAGATGAAGGGGTTTAACAAAATCAAGGTAAAAGTTTGTCTTTCTTTCTTCATAATTCTCAAATATGTTTAATAAAATAAAGATTTGTGATTTTAGAACTTCGAACTTGAAGAATTTCTTAAGAAAAGTATGAGAAAAATGGTTGTTTCAAGGAAAATTGGTTTTATGTTAAGTTTGTTAGTTGATATGTATTAAGTTGAAATTTTTCTTTGGGTAATGTAAAAATATTTGATTTCAAAACCCTAGAGAACTTGTGCTTTATTTGATTTGAAAGTCCCATGAGAGATAAGAGGTTTGATTTGAAGAAAATGGTTTTTTTACCCTAAAATTTTCGGATTTGGGAACCAGACAGTCCACTGTCTTGAGTGCACAGTCGATTGTAAAACTCTTTGGCCCTTGGACAGCCGACTATACAAGCTTCTGGGCAGTCTACGGTCGACTGCTCAACATAGACAGTCGACTATCCCAGCCCCTGAACTTGATTTTCAGCCCTGTTTTAAAAAATAAGTCACTTTTGTTAAAGTATTTCAATCCTAGACTTCTCCCAAAGTACTATGAGTTTGATTACATGATAAAGTTTCGAAATTTAATATCTTTAAAAGATTTCTTTTGTCTTAAACCATGTTGGGACGATTTTTGTAAAAGTTTTAAATAAAGTAAAAAAAGATTTGCAACTTAACCTATAGTTTTCATATGCTTATATGATTCTGAGTAATTATACTAAGTATATATATATATATATATATATATATATATATATATATATATATATACTTGTTAGGTGTGATTAAAAGGAAACTCAAACGCTAGTAAGCAAATCCGAGATTTGGATCTTGGCACGATAAAAGTGAGTATCACCTTACTTTTAGTAAACTAGTGATTACTTATTGAAATGAAAAGTTAATAATGTTTAAATATGAAGAATTATGGAATCATCACTAAAGTGTAACTTAATGAATTTCATATATTTACATGTGCAATATAGTAGGACTATACCTTGAAGAAGAATTTTGACACAAGTACCTTAAGTGAAAGACTAAGAGAAAGAAATAAATGATATAAGTGTATAAATTTATTATAAGAAAAACATTTGCGGCTAAGTCTTAACATGTCCTACCCTTGATCGATTAAGTTGATATGGTTGATATTAGAACTTGATTTATTCAAATGTGAGCCTTTAAATGATTTGAAGTAGCTATGATGAGAGTCTTTGATATTTGATTGTAATGGATTTGATTGGTTGGATTAGTTTGAAAATGTGATGCTGTTGATTTATGAATAGTGTTTGCATATTCATTACTTCATGAATGCATATCACGCTATATATATAGTTAATGTATTATAAGAGGGGGGAGTGATGAGATTACGGTAGGACCATTCCCATACAGGGTGCAATGGTACCAAACGAATATTGGGTGAGTAGGACTCAGCCCAAATCAAGGGGGTTTCGAAGGTTTGATATTTTGATATAATGATTTGACATACCGGTACGTGGGTAGACGTCCCCGTGGTGATGATATTAGCAGAGTGAGGGGCAGTGATATGATAATGCATTTTATTGCATTGCATCACATTACATAGCATTGTATCTCATGGATACATAGTTATGATTGGCCTATGAAGGGCTTATGTAATGATTGGTCCATGAGGGGCAGTGGTTATGATTAGCCCATGAGGGGCGTGTGTGTTATGATTGACCCATGAGAAGTGTGTGCTTATTTGGCCTATGAAATGTGTGTGTGATGTGTTTAAGCTTTGAGAAGGATAAAGTTGTTTATTTGTATAATATTTAATATATCATGATTTATAGAGAATTGATACAATGATACGTATGGAAAAATAGTTATAGACTTATTGGTTAAATAGCCACTGTAGTGAATAATCTTTTATAATAGGAAGATGAGAAAGTAATTTAATTAAGAATCTGAAAGTTACCTAGAACTATGCCTTAAAACAAAAAAAAAGGTCTTTCTAAAAAAGATAAACTTTTATTAATTAAAATTTGAAAACCTAAGGATTTAAATTTCATTATGATTACTAATACTAAGATGATTTACTCATTAAGCTAAGTTGATTCCCCTTTTATTTTACCAACTTTTCAGGTAAAGTTCTAGGAGATTTTTGGTCGAGTTAAGAGGCGTCCATGTTTACGGCATCATCACCCCTTGAGTTTCTTTGGGAGTCAAGTTTTAATAAATGTTGCATACATTTGGGGAGGAGTGATGAAGGTTGGGCACGTAGCAACCTAAGAAGATTTTGTGTAGATTAATTTAGTTGGTAGAGTCATGTGTCATTACAAAAGAAATAAGAGATCAAACTTCACTCATACTAAAGATGAAAGGCATAAAGAATATGAGAATGTTACTTCCTGTTATGTAGCCATTTTTTTTCTTTTAAAAAAAAAAGAAGATTTTGTGTTACTTGCATTTTAATCTCAATATCTAAAATATTTTCAATTTCACCCCAAATTTTTGTAAATATATCCCTAATGAATTTTTTTGATGTTTCAAATAGATCTTACTTTTTTAAAATTACGAAAACTTATCAGGATCAATTATTTTATATATAAATAAACTTAACAATTTTTTTTCATACTTAGTCAAGTACTTAATAAATTATCTGAGATCTTAATTTATAAAAAGTTATTCCTAATTACCTTTTGATTAATTTTACTGTATATACTACTAAATTTTTACTCGACTTGGAGTGTAGGGATGAGAGTTGGACACGTGGCAACCTAAGAAGATTTAATACTGTTTGCATTTTAACCAATCTTTGAAATATTTTCAATTGAACCCCAATTTTTTTACAAAATACCACTAATTATATGGTTTGACTTTCCAAATAGATCTTTAGTTTATTAAAATTACGAAAGTGATCACAATCAATTATTTTATTTAAAATTAACCCTAACAATATTTATTTCTTACATATTCAAGTTCTTAATAAATTATTTGAGACCCTAATTTTAAAAAGTTCCTAATTACTTATTGATTAATTTTAATCATAAATTTTTCAAATAGAACCGTGTTAATGACATGAATATAATCTTTTTACATCTCATAAGTTATAATAAAATTATGATCAAATTGCAAATTTTGTCTTTTTTCTTAGGAGTCGGTTACAATTTGGTCCTTGAATGTAGAATAGTAACTATTGAGTCATTTAACTTAAGAAATGGGTTACAATTGAGTTTTTTGGACAAATTTTGACCAAGTTAAATTATTAAATTAGTCGGTAATATGTTCAATTTTAAACACAATGATAGATAATTCTTTTCTTCTTTGGCCATCTAGTTTAAAATGGTCAAATTACAGACAAATTTAACTGTTTGACTTGGTCAAAATTGGTCAAAAGGACTCAATTATAACCATTTTCTTAAGTTAACGGACTTAATTGTTACTTTTCTAAGTCCAGAGACCAAATTATAATTGACCCCTACGAAAAAAGACTAAAATTACAATTTAGCCTAAATTGTTTTATTATTTTAAATTATGAAAATTTGATCAAATATCATAAATATGTACATATATATTTTAAAAAGTCATTATAACTCCAACTTTAATTTTTAATGAACCAAAATTTGCATCAATTTTTATAATTATATTTTGGACAACGATAGATTAGAAACAAACAAATTATCACCACGTGACTATCAATTATAATCATCATAACTTTTCCTACTTTAAATTTTATTACATTGACATCTATAATTCAATTTAAGAATCTACTAAAATTATTAATATATTTTCTAAATCTAAATCACACTAAACAAACTAATTTTTTAAATAAAATGTTATATTCAAATTAGATTTTTCTAAACGAATTATATTTTTACAACTATAAAAGGAATAACTTAATCAAACAATAAAAGAAGAAAAATTATCACACAAATATTTCAAATTTGTTTCAAATGGGTGAATGGAATCAAAACAAGAAAACAAAACAAAAAAACCATGTAATACACATTTACTGAAATATTGCATTGTTATTCATTAATAATAATTATATTTATTAAAAATAAATAACTTTACTTCTCTCAAATGGAGTAAATAAACAATACTGTTAGTTTACAAAGATATTTCTAAATCAAATCTAAATAATAAATAAACAAACAAATAATCATCTAAAATATTTCACATTTTATGTCAACCCAATCGATTGGATCATTGGACCAGTTGACTGGTAAAAGGGTCAGAATGTTTCTGCCCCTAACCTAGTCGACTAGTAATAACTTCTCGTTGCCTAAAATTTGAATTTTACAAGGACTCAATCGACTAGTACCTAGACCCAATTGTCTAATCATTCGAAAATATGACTGTTTGAGACGCGGGACTTGAGCATTTAATGCTCCAAACCATACTAACTTGTGTCTAACGACCATATGAAGCCAATACTATAAAAAAATCCCTCTTTAATGAGCATTTAAAACAATCAAGAATACTTGATTTCTTCTATAGCTTATTAATACTCTTAAAAGCTTTCAAAAATTTCTTGTGAGCCATTCTTTAAGATTTATTCTTGATAGAGAGATAATCTTCATCTTGTAGAGCATTTATTGCTATATCTCTTATTTTCCTTTTACAATAAATTCCAATCATTGTAAAGAGAAAGAGTTGATATAACTCTTAGAGTGTTTAAGCATTAAACACTTTATTGTGAATTTCTTTGTGATGAGATTATTGTAAGGTTTGGGCAACACCTATGAAGTTTCTTAACTATCATTAGTGGATTACTTCAAAAAGGTTCCGTTAAGAGAGTGGACGTAGAATCTGAATGATTCCTTTAATCTCTAGCAATTTATTTGTTGTTTACTTTAATTGATTAAATTGTTAGAACTTATTTGTTAATTACAAAAAAGTTTCAAAACTTAATTCACCCCTCTTGAGTTTGCCCCTTAGTCTACAGTTACTATTAAAGCATAAGACTAATTTCGATTCTCTAATCCCCGTACGACAGCTACTCGTGTTATGAAATTCTAACTTTTAGTGTTTGGAATGGGTAATTGCACCAGAGCTCTCTTCCTAATTTTTAATTATTACAGCCACATCTGTGTACTATTGATTTGTGACAATGTAGTCTGTAAACCCAAATCCAATTAAATATGTGTCAAGACTAAAAAAAGGATGAACCATAAAACTAGTTTAGTTTAAAATTTTTCTAAAAAACAATCATCTCTCATTTTTCTCATCTCGTTCTCTCTCCTATTTTCATATCTCTTTTCTCTTGCAACTCGATTAAAGTTTAAGGACATTTGATATAATTAATTCTAATTAAAATATGTAAAATAATAATAATAATAATAATATTGGAACTTAAAATTTGACTTCTTAAAATATTTATTATGTGTTACAAATATCAATTATTTGAAGTATTAAAAGTCAATTTTACTATGCTATGGGAAAAAAAAATAATGAAGAAAATTTTTTAAAATGTAAAATATTTTTATTTGTTTTGTTTCAGTGTCTAAGAAAAAACAACAAGAGGTTTAGATAATTTATTGAGAATAAACAAATTGTATTTTCACATTTCAAGACCCTGTTAAGTCTTAACAACACAATGAGCTAACTCAAAGCATTAATTTCTGAAGGGTTTGTATTCCTAATTATTTGAGAGTTAGTGTTATCATTTATTAAAACTTGTGGGTTTAAGTGTCAGATCGTAAAACACTTCATATGACTTATTGAGTGATCGCCAGAAACATTCATCAAAGGTTGAAGTGTGAACTAAAGAAAACACTCAGATCTGGTTAGAGGTGAACCTATGAAAACCTCCGTTAAGTTTGGTGTCAGCTTCAAAAAAATCAAGCTCGTCGTAAGCTTGTGAAAGCAATAAGTTTGGAGTGAACTTGCAAAACTTTTTGTTTATTGTAATTTAGAGATTATAGTGGAATCTTCAAGGGATCTTGGAGATGAGTGGACTTAAGATCGAAGATCGTCTCGACATTTACAAACCATTATAAGTGGTCGTATTTGATCTCTCTATCCCTAAATCTTTAAACAATGCACAATATTTTCTAAAGCTTCCACAATTTTAAAATTTCAAGAATTAATTGTTAGATCAGAAATTTCATCACTCACTTATTGTCTTAATTTCAAAGTCTATTGACTAGCTTATCTCTACCTATCACATTTATAATTGCTGGAAAACGATTTCATTGTGCCAATTAAGAGGGAAATTTGAGATAAGTATTCATATAAGCATAAAATTATTGAAAAAGGCAATTCACCCCCTCTTGTGTATTTACCTTATGAGCAAAAAGTGGTATCAAAGTCTCTCGCTTGCCAATAAGTCTAAATGATTAATAGAAAATATCATAAATGGCTAATCTCATTGGAACTTTGATGGCTGAAGGAGGTTCCTTCAACAGACCACCTATGTTTACCTGTATAAACTACAATTATTGTAAGGCCAGAATGACATATTCTTTACAATCCATGTTTGGAAAATAATTGTCAATGGGTACACCTTTCCAACCGAGGTTAAAGATGTCATCAGAAAAAGGAAATATTTAAATAATTATAGAAAAGGAGAAAATAAAAATTAACATGCAAATTTCAAGCCATGAACTTGATAGTAGTATGTTCTACAAGTCAATAGCATTTGATGTTAAGTACATGCTACTTTTAATTAATTTTATTTATTTATTGAAAATAAAATATTAATAATGACAATTTTATTATTTATAATGTTCATTACAAATCACTGCATGTGCATTACATGATAAAATCAACAGAATAAAAGCAATGAAAATAAGCACCATGATGAGATCATGCTTGTGAGATGTATTTCCTTAAACTTTTTTCATAGACACTTCCAATCATAGGATCATTAAGAAGAGAGTTAGTGAATCTAGATAGATTAGTACATAATATGTTTCCTTAATGAGTTAATGGTGATTGATTTCATGGTCACTAGTGTGTGAGACACTAAAACAAATTATATAGGTGCTTGTTAAAGAACAGGTAAACCAAACGAACACGACCAAAAAATTCCTAATGGACATTTTATCGGTTGTCAATAGAAGTTATTTCATTTTAGCTGTACAAGTGATCCTTGGACTTAAGTATCTCCACCTAATAATTCATCATATCTTTATGTAAATTAAATTATTTGAAGATTCATTAAGTTCCTTGAATTTTTTTTAATCTAAAATCACACTAATTGCAGTAAAATATCTCTATCTTTCGCTCAACTAATGGTGTTTAATCCTAAAAGCTTCTAATCATAAATTACCTCTTGGTTTCATTATGATTCAATAAATTAAACAACAATTGGCCAGAAAATTGTAAGCGATAAGATCAAGGATAAACACTCAACATAAGAACTTTGAAATAAAATAACTTGGAATTTAAATTGTGTGTTTAAAGCTATACTACATCAAAGCCCTAGAAAAATAAAATTAGTTCATAACAAATATGAAATCAACCATGTTCTTATTGGAATTCATAAAAAGAAAACTAAAGAGAAGAGAATAAAACTCTTTTGCCTGAAATAAGTTGATGAAGCATTCAAGATTGTTGAAGATCTCTCTTCATTGAGACTTGGCAACTGCCCTCCTTCTCATCTATCTTTATTCTCTTGTCTAGGAAAAATCTATTGTGTTTATAAGGCAAGGACAGCCGGCCTTATATAGGCAAATTCCTAGAAAGGAAAAGGAAAGTACAATAATACTACTCATTCTAGGAAAAGGAAAGACACTAAAATGGGAAATACTTCTTCTACTAGGAAAACATGAAATAGGAAAGTAATTAAAAGGAAATATAACACAAAATAGGAAAAAGTGCAGCACAAGCAAAATAAATAAAGAAAAACTAACAATTTTAATAAGTAAACAAGTAATAAAAATCATGTAAAAGTTACACTTATCACCAAGGTGGGGTGAAAATTAGAAAGGCATTTCTAATTTTACCATTTAAGTTATGGACTTGAGATCGAGATATATGTGATTAAATAATTAAGGCTTGAAAATAATTTTATACCTTTGGTTTAATCAAGGACATTGTATGAAGGAAGAATTGAATTGTACGATAATTGTCAACAAAATGGTTCACATTAGTTTATATTGTCTGGGTAGTCATAACATACTGATAGGTGACAATCAGGACTAGTAGAAGCCCTTAAAAATTACTTGTAATTAATTCTTAATCAAAGAGAGAATTAAAAGGATTTTTAATTTGAATAAAAATTAAAGGGAGTTTTAATTAATTGATAGGATCCAATTCTTGCGTAAAAGTTATGACCAACTACCAACGCAATATTAAACCTAAGGGGTCACACACAATTGGGCAATTGTAAGATTAAGGAAACTAATGGGCTAATTGATAGATTTCTAAGAATTAATTAAACCAGAGGATTAATTGCAATTCTAGAAATTCTGGAGCTTTTAGGAGCAAAGGTTCTATATAAAGGTTCTTTTTTTTTTTTTTTTTATAGAAATCTTAATGCATGATTGTTGAAATTGTTTCAGTCTCTCTCTTTCTCTCTCAAAAAGCCAAAATTTTTAAATCTAGCACCTAAGGAATTTTCAGCCAGTCCTAGTCCCTCTATTCATGTGATGTTCGACATCCCAGAGAAAGAGATCATTGTTATTGGTTGCTCGTGTGGATACACTTAGAGATTGGATGCTTAAATGACTGGTAACTCTACATCGAATTCTTAATCAGAATCTTCATAAAGGTATAAATCCCTAACCTTGTATGGAAATGGATTATCGTTATAATTGATTTGTAGAGAAATTTATGGGATTAAGTTTATCAGTATAGAAAATTTTTAAATTTCCATTATGTATCTATACCGGTAGACTTATAGAACCTACTCTATAATGCTCTAAACTCCAATGAATTTAGTAGGGTCTCTCTTCACGTGAGATAGCTAAATAAATTTAGAATACTCTTATGGTCACACATAAAGGAACAAATCAAGTTAAAGAGTCTAGGATAAATACACATATGCATGAAGTAAATTACCAAGGATTTGACCAAGTGATTTACTTAATTGGCTCAAGTAAATCACGTTTCCAAAGTCCATAGTCGTCCACCTATTTGCATGAGATGTATATTTTAATACATATTTTATTGACCCTTATTTGATCTTCATTATGACAAAAGACTATTTAAATTGTGCTAACAATTTATTGTCTTAAGTGTTTAAGTTTCAATAGCACTCAGATCAAAGAAAAGTAGCAAAAACTCACAAGAACACATGCTAGAGAGATACTGATTGAAATATGAAGATGTAGAATAGATTCTAAGGTAATCAAATTAAAGTTTTAAATCTTTACTTACAAATACATAGCTTTAAAAGTGGCTCATTCTACTTATAAAATGTTTTAACAAAGCTGGTTTAACTGGGACCTGCTTCTTTAAAACAAAACTTAAAATAGTTTTTAGTTTCACAGGTTTCATTCAGTCGACTGAATAAGCTATTCAGTTAATTGAATGAGTCAAGTCAATTGAATGATATTATTTAGTCGATTGAATGAAGGTCATAAATTTTTGTCTTCTGATTCAGTCAATTGAATTAATCCATCCAGTTGACTAAATGAAAAATACCTAACACAAATTTGAATTTCAAATGTCCATTCAGTCGACTAAATGTTCGAAAATAATGATAATATTTCAAATCTGAAGCGCTGTTCAGTGCAATAAATGTACCAAACCACTCCCAAACTTCTTTTTTGAGTGAGTAGTGGCTAGTAGACTTTTTTAACTATAAAAATCAATTATAAATGAGAGAATAGAACAACTCTTATGCAATTAATCTTCATCTTCTCATTTTATATCATTTAAAGCTTTCAAAAACTTTACGAGCCATTCTTAAAAGCTTTTTACTTCTTCTAATAGAGATCCATTCTTTTTTGTAAGAGCTTTAAATAAAAAAAATTTCTTGTTTTTATTCATTAAATTTTCAATCATTGCAAAGAGGAAGAGTTGGTGTAACTCTTAGAGTGTTTAGGAGTTAAAACACTTCTTGTAAAAGACTTCCTTAAACGAAAGAGATCGTGTACAGTTTGGACGACACTCATGAAGTTGCTTAAGTTATTAATGGATTCTTTCAAGAAGGTTCCTTGAAGATAGTGGACATAGGGTCAGAGAAATCTGATATTGGCAAACCACTATAAATAGAATTTGCACATTTTCTTCTTTATCTCTTTACCTTTAGCTCCATTATACTTGCTACTTTTGTTTTTGCTTAAAAAGATTTTAAAACCTGTTTATTCCGTGAAAAGTTTTAAAAACCCAATTCACCCCTTCTTGGGTTTGGATCTTAGTCTACAATTGGTATCAGAGCTTCGTTCTCAATTTTAAGGGTTAAAATCCTTTGAGTATATCCTATGGCTAACAATAGTTACACTGAAGGTCAATCTTATATTAGACCTCCTTTGTTCAATGGAAAACATTATAATTATTGGAAAAATAGAACTAAAATCATTGTTGAAGGACAAGATTATAATTTGTGGAGGATCACTGAAAAAGAACCTAGCATTCCTACAAAGGATTTAACTATTGGAGAGTTCATTCATATAATGCCTAAACTCAAAACTGAATATAATGAAGTGGATTATAGAATGATGTCTCTAAGCAGTAGAGCTATTAGCATATTAAATTGTGCATTAGACTTAAATGAATATAATAAAATTTTAGCATGTCATTCAGTAAGAGAAATTTGGAACAAACTTCAAGTTACATATGAGGGCACTAGTGAAGTAAAGAAAACTAAAATCGATATGCTAGTATCCCAATATGAATCTTTTAAAATGTCTCCTATTGAAACCATATCTGAATTGTATTCTCGTTTCACTAGCATTATTAATTTTTAAAGCTTCTTGGTAGGAACATTGAGGAGCATGAGCTTACAGGGAAGATTCTTAGATCATTTCCACTAAGTTGGCGAGCAAAGAAGAAAACAATTAAGAGATCCAAAATCCTTGACACACTTGAAGTCGAAACTTTTCTTGGCTCTCTTTTGACCTATAAGATGGAGGAAATGAGTGAAGAAGTTAGCAATAAAGAATCAAAGAAAAATAAATCCATTACTCTCAAAGCCACCCCATGCAAGAAAGTACAAGAAGAAGAAGTGAGTGAGAGTAGTGAAGAAGATGGAGAGATGTTTCTCATCTCTAAAAGATTTCACAAGTTCTTAAAGAAGAGCAAGAAATCTCACACAAATGACTTCACAAAAAGAGAACCTATGGTGTGTTTTGGTTGAAAGAAACACGCACACATCAAGCCGAATTGCCCTACAACAAACAAGTTATAAAAAACCATCAAGAAGAAAGCTATAGTTGCTACAATATGGAGTGATGATGATAAGGACATCTCATATAGTGAAATCAACTATGAAGAGATTGCTAACCATTGTTTGATGACAAAAGTGAGGTAACTAGTTCTTCCCCCACTAATGATAATGATAGTAGTAATGAGGAATTGATTGAGGCAATAAATGAAATGCATATAGAATTAAAGAAATTTGATTCAAAAATAACTTTGCTCTAAAAAAGCAAGCCTCATCCCTTTCTAAGGGGATGGAAGCTCTAAAAGAAGAAAAAAAAAACTTTTCTTAGAGCTTGATAACTCATCACTTGATACCTTAAAAAATGAAAATGATGATTTAAAAAAGAAAGTGATGGAGTTAAATAACACTCTATATCTAGGATTATTCTTAAAAAAAGAAAAACTAGATGAAGTACTATCTTTCCAAAGAATGAGTGGAGAAAAATCCAGTTTTGGTTATTCTCCATTAAAAAATCAAAAGGGACTTCCTTTTTGAAAGCAACATGTGTGAATGAACCCTCAACTTCAAAGGCTTCTAGCAATGTTGAAAATTTTCCTTTAAAAATGATAGTAAGCCTAAGAATGCAAATTACAATTTCAATGCAAAGAATTCAAATGCCTGTGCTAGGACTAGAAATCTTAGAAATACTTATGCACATATGCATGCTCATCCTAGAAATACAAATTCTATGAATACATATTCAAGAAATTCATATACTAGGAATGTATATCCTAGAAATAGATATCATGTATACCCTGGAGATAATATGTATGTTCATAACTCATATGCTAGAAACATGTATCGTAGGAATCCTCATCTAAGGAATGATAGATATACATATTCAAAATATCCTAGAAACTTTTATGACTATCTTCCTAGGATCATGCTTCATCAATATGTCTATAATTATAGTGCACCTTATAATGTTAAGAAAGTATGGGTCCCTAAAGGAGCTGTATTTTCTAAGACTAACCCAAAAGAACCTAAGAAATTTTGGGTACCTAAGAGTGCTATTATGTATCCATGTATAATGTTGATGTCTCCACCTAAAAAAAAAAGATGACTATTGGTACCTTGATAATGGATGATCAAAGCACATGACTGGTGATCAAAGTGTATTCAAAGAGTTAACTCTAAGGGCTGGCAGACACAACACCATTGGAGATAATACAGATAAAGATTATTGGTCATGGAAAAGTGAGTAAAAACTCTTCAACCATTGACCATATCTTATATGTGTAAGGCCTTAAGCCTAATTTACTTATTATTAGTCAATTATGTGACAAAGGCGATAAAATAGTATTTGAATCCTCTCACTGTCTTATAATAGATATCAAGAGTAACAAGATTAAATTTGTTGTCCAAAGACATGATTATATCTACTTAGTTGATTTAAAATCTTTACCTTCGAAAAATGAAAAGTGTTTTTCTTCTTTTAGTGAAAACTTATGGCTATGGCATAGAAGGCTTGGTTATGTGAATATAGACTTAATTAAAATTCTTTCAAGAAAATATTTAGTTATTGGTCTTCACAAAATCAAGTTTACAAAAGACAAATTTTGTGATGCTTGTCAAATGGAAAAACAAACAAGAGTTTCTTTTAAATCCAAAAATATGATTTTAACTGCTAGACCGTTAGAGCTTTTGTATATGATCTTGTTTAGTCCAATAAGCACTATTAGTCTAGGTGGCCATGAATATGCTCTTGTTATTGTTGATGATTATTCAAGATATACCTTTGTTATTTTTATTATTTATAAGGATGAAGCCTATAAAGGTTTTGTAAACTTTTGTATGAAGGCTCAAAATGGAAAAAAGGAACTTCTATTTCAAGTATTAGAAGGATCAAGGAAAATAATTTATAAACCAAAGTTTTTCAAAATTTTGTGATGAAAATGGAATTGATCGCAACTTTTCAACCCCTAGAACTTCTCAATAAAATGGTGTTAGAGTTCTAGAATAATTTGCAAGAACTATGCTTTGTGAAAATAGTTTACCAAAATACCTTTGGGCAAAAGACGTAAATAATTCTTTGTACGTTTTAAATAGAGTATTAATTATGCCTATGCTTGATGTTGGAAAATTAACTTCTTGCAGAATCCCAGGTTTTGATTTTTCCGAATACCCAAGTCTAGAATGACTTATAATAAAACAGAAACAAAACAGGAATCAAACCAATCAAAGAAAGAACACAAGCAATTGTTGTCGAGGTTCGACAATGTGCCTACGTCCCCGTGAGCTCCTCCAAGCTCTCTGCACTAAATCAATGGAGTTCTAACAATTACAGCAACACCTCTTTAAGTATCCTGAAGTTCTTGAAGAACGAAAAAAGAGAAAAAGAAAGTGATAAGGATTAGTGTTTCCCTGGAATTTTCCCAAAGAAAATTCAAATTACAAAGCTCTTGAATCCCCAATCTATACTACTCTCTCTCTAAACAACCAGCCTCTCTTGAATGAGTCTCTCATTTGTTTAGTGTCTTTGCACTCTCACACACCATGTGCTCTATTTCACACACATTCACATGTCATTCACCTTTTTGTTGAGATGGTTTCCTCACATCATGTCTTGAATGGCTCTTAGATGACTCTTTATATAGGGCAATGACTTCCTCATCCAATCTTGGAGATCAATCTCCACACTTAGATCTCAAGAACCAAAGACTCATGGTTCTCTAAGAGTCTAAGTAATCCTGTGCATTTTAACTAAGTCGCACGCACCATCACAAGAGGCTGAAAAGCATGCTCCAGGTGTGCCTGGCGCTGCGGCCTAGAACAGGGCTGGCCACGGCGCACAATAGGGCACCCTCTTCATCCTTTCTGGGTGCCGCAGCGTGGGTGAGGCTGATCCACAGTGCACACCTTCTCCAGGTCTTCTCCTTTGCTAGTGGCTGCAGCGCACACCACCTGTGCCGCGATGCACACCTGGACCTGATGCTGATGAAGCCTCATACTTCTGTCCTGTTTAATCCTTAGACAAATACCAACAATATCTATCTTTGTCTAAAGGATTAAACCCAAACCCATTGTACAGAGAACTGAGGATCCAAACTCAACTTGAGTCACCATATCAACCGACTCCAATCCTAAGAAGTCTAAGGCAATGATTGAACTTGCTTAGAGGTAGAACTTTGGTGCCTAAATTCGTAAGATTTTCTTCCATTGCAACTTTGTCCACATGAATGCATCCTTTCGTAACATTTTTCCGAATGAAATAATACCGAACATCCACATGCTTAGTCCTCTCATGGAACACCGAGTTCCTACACAAGTGCCACACACTTTGGCTATCTGAAGACACCACCACCTGCTCTTTTAGGACCTTTCACTCGTCTAACAAAACTTTTCACCTCATAGCCTCCTTTATAGCTTCCGTAGCCGCTATGTACTCTACCCCTGTTATTGAGAGTGCTACCACCGGCTGCCACTGAGCCTTCAAGTACCTTAGCAACCACTTCGTCCCAAGCCAAAGCTCTTTTCCGGAATTACTCACAAATCTGCTGAGTACTCTAATTGCCTGAGAAATGTCGGGTCTAGTGCTTACCATCATGAACATGATTGATCCAACCTCACTAGAGTAAGAGACCTTTTTCATTTCCTTCTTCTCTTTATCCGTTCTAAGACATTGTTCGCTGGAGAACTTGAAATGACCAGCAAGGGGAATCTTCACTGGTTTACCATCTTCCATAGAAAACTTGTACAACACCTTTTCTATGTCTGAAGAGTGAGAAACCTTCAACCTGTTTCTCTCCCTTTCCCAAATTCTTTTCATCCCAATGATCTTTTGTGCAAGGCCAAAATCTTTCCTCTCGAACTCCTCACTGAGTTGAGATGTCAACCTTTCTATCCTCTCCCTATTGTTCCCATCCAACAGCATATCATCAATATAGATGAGGATAATCACCATTTCCTCCACCTTGCGTCCAGGTGAGAAGGTTTATGTGAAATTTATGCCTTTTATTTGCGTGAACCCTTTCGCCACTAGCCTAGCCTTGTTCCAGACTTCATCCCCTAGAGGGTTCCCTTCTTTGATCTTGTAAGTGCACTTACAATCCATAACTCTCTGTTTTTCTAGAATGTGCGACAATTCCCAAGAGTTGTTCTTCCTCAAAGAATCCATTTCTTCCTCCATAGCTAGCTTAAATCTTGACGAATCTTTAAATCCCATGGCATCAATGTAACTTCCTGGTTCACTTATCCCTTCTTCTATCCAAGGAACTGCTACATTCGTAGCCGCAAAACCATATCTCAAAGATGGTTTGACCAGCCTTCCTTCCTAGTCCTTTGTGAGCTGATGGTCATTCTGACTAGCTGCATCATCCCCTTCTAGCTTAGCCTTCATCAATGGGCACTACCTGGTCCGAACCCTCTTACCTTCCTTGCTCTCCCTAAACTGAATTTTTCTTGATGCTATGCTCCATAAATACCGAACAGGTTTGCTCACTATACTCTGCAGGGTTAGTTTTCTCCAAATAGGGAAATACATGCTCATTAAAAATGACATCCCTACTTATTACGAGTTTAAATCCTTTTTGCTCTAAGGACCACAACCTATACCCCTTAACCACTTCCCCATATCCTAGAAACACACACTTTCTAGAGCTTGGAATAGGCTTATCATCCTTTTGATGTGCAAACGTAGCACACCCAAAAGTCTTAAGGTTGTTCAACTTAGGGGGTTCTCCACTCCACATCTCCTTGGGAGTCTTGAGCTTTAAAGCTCTAGAGGGTGATCTATTAACCAAATACGCAGCAGTAGACATTGTTTCCCCTAAAAAACATTTGGGTAATCTGGATCCTAAAATCATGCACCTAACCTTTTCCCTAAGGGTCATATTCATCCTCTCAGCCACTCCATTTTGCTGAGGCGTTTTCACAACTGTTCTATGTCTTAGAATCCCATTTTACCGACAGAATTGATCAAGTTCCTTGTTAAAAAATTCTAAGCCATTATTGGTTCTTAAAATCTTAACTACCCTACCCGTTTGAGTCTCTTCCAGCTTTTTCCACACCACCAATTTATTCAAAGCATCTGATTTATTTTTAAGCAAATAAACCCAAACCTTTCTAGAATAATCATCAATTAAAGATAGAACGTAAAGATTACCTCCCTGTTTTGGTGTTGTTGCTGGTCCCCAAAGATCCGCATGAATGTAGTCAAGAATGCCCTTAGACTAGTGCACTTTAGTGTTGAAGCTAACCCGATGTTGTTTCCCAAGAACACAACATTCGCAAAAATCAAGTTCCTCTACTTTGTCACCATTAAGTAGATCATTCTTGCTGAGAACTTGCAGGCCTTTTTTGCTTAAGTGTCCCAAGAGATTGTGCCAAAGGGCTACCTTATCCACCTCAGCCATTAAGCTTGCTGCTTAATCCTTGATCTTCGTGTCTCCGATCATCTCATAGAAACCATCCTTTATTGCTGCTTTGATCACTATCAAAGATCCCTTGGTTACCTTGATCCTTTCCTCCCTCTGCCTTGTATGTGTACCCCATCGAATCTAGCTGCCCCAATGAGATCAAATTTCTTCTCAACTCTAGAAGATATCTCACATTCCTCAACAGTCTTGTCATTCCATCAAACATCCTCAACTAGGTGTCTCCCGTGCCCCTCACTTGGTAAGAAGTATCATTCCCCAGGAAAACTTTTCCATCATCGGTTTCCTTCAAATTCTTGAACCAATCCTGGTAAGGACACATATGATAGGTGCTCCTGGTATCCAAGATCCATTTCTCACTGCCTTCTTGCCCCTTGCTCACATTTGAGCACACAATAAGAAACAATCTTGCTGTTCTACCTTGGAAACCAAAGCCTCTCCATTCTTGGTATGGTTTCCTCCCTTATCCCTCATCATCTTCCTGCAATCTTTCTTGAAATGACCCTCCTTATGGCAGTAGAAGCATCTCTTACCTCCAAATCTCGGTTTGAAGTGCGCTCTCCTATGGGTTTCTCCTCTACCTTGTGGTTTATCCTGGTAGTAGCCATGTATGTTACTGCCATACCGAGTTACTGGCCTTCTTCTAACGAACAACCCTTCTCCACTTGCTGCTTCCCTCATCTTGGCATCAAGATTATCTTACAACTCTTTATTAAGATCCATTTTAAAAGAAAAGATTCATTTTAGTAGATATCTCTTATTAGGGAGAGTTTTGGTAAGAAAAAACTCATCTAATTTCCTCCAAATGACAACTGGATCTTCCGAGTCTTCGCACTCCTTTGTGACACTATCTGACATGTGCAGAAAGATGGTACTGTAAGCCATTTTCTTCATCTCATTCCACTAGACCTCCGTGATACTTGCTGGAAAATCGTCATATTCTCCAATCGCCAAGTCTACCTTTTATTGCATAAGAACCGCCTTGATTCTCTGCTTCCAAAGGGCAAAATTTCCCTTTCCATCAAACTTCTCAACAATGAAGTTTGAACCCATCTTGCGGAGAAAATCCCAGGTTTATAGAACACCCACAATTGCTTTCCAACTTCTTCTAAATCTCAAGAACATGATCAAAGATTGATCTCAATACCGTTCTTGAATCACCTTTAAGAACACAATCAGATCTTGATCTCTACTCCGTTCTTGAATCACCTCAAGAACACAATTAGATATTGATCTCTAATCTATTCTTAAATCACCTCAAGAACACAATCAGATATTGATCTCTACTCCTAACTTGAATCACCCAAGAAGTTGACCTTTGATTCTTAGAGTCTTGCTCCGATAACCCCCTATTCTTGCTCTGATACCAGCCGTCCAAAGCTCTGATACCACTATTGGAAAATCACCTTCTTGCGGAATCCCAGGTTATGATCTTTCCAAACACCCAAGTCTACAATAACTTGTAATAAAACGGAAACAAAACAGGAATCAAACCAATCAAATAAAGAACACAAGCAATTGTTGTCGAGGTTCGGCAATATGCTTACATCCCCGTGAGCTCCTCTGAGCTCTCTGCACTAAATCAATGGAGTTCTTACAATTACAGCAACACCTCTTCAAGAATCCTCAAGTTCTTGAAGAATGAAAAAAGAGAAAAAGAAAGTGATAAGGACTAGTTTTCCTTGGAATTTTGCCCAAGAAAATTCCAATTACAAAGCCCTTGATCCCCAATCTATACTGCTCTCTCTCTAAACAACCAGCCTCTCTTGAATGAGTCTCTTCTGTGTGTAGTGTCTTTGCACTCTCACTCACCATGTGTTCTATTTCACATATATTCACATGTCATTCACCTCCTTGTTAAGATGGTTTCCTCACATCATATCTTGAATGGCTCTTAGATGACCCTTTATATAGGGCAATGACTTCCTCATCCAATCTTGGAGATCAATCTCCACCTTTAGATCTCAAGAACCAAAGATTCATCGTTCTCTAAGAGTCTAAGTAATCTTGTGCCCCACGCACCATCGCAAGAGACTGAAAAACATGCTCCAGGTGTGCTTGGGGCCGCGACCCAGAACAAGGCTGGCCGAGGCGCACAACAGGGCACCCTCTTCATCCTTTCTGGGGGCCATAATGTGGGGGAGGCTGAGCCATGACGCACACCTCCTCCAGGTCTTTTCCTTCTCTGGTGGCTGCAATACACACAACATGTTCCGCGGTGCACACCTGGACCTGATGCTGATGAAGGTTCATGCTTCCATCCCGTTTAATCCTTAGACAAATACCAACACTTGACAAAACTCCGTATAAACAATGGAAATGTAGAAAGCTTAATATCTCTTATTTTCCTTCTTTCGATTGCAAGTGCTTTATCATAAATAACAATAAAACTAATTTAAGTAAATTTGAATCTAAGACCGATGATGGGATATTCAACCTCTAATAAAGCTTATAGAGTCTTTAGCAAAAGAACTCTAGTGGTTAAAGAATCCGTATATGTAGCCTTTGATGAATCTAACCCAATTAGTAGTAGAATAGTCTCTCTTGATGATGATGCAGATTTTATTCCAAGAGTAGATGCCTCTACTCCTATTGTTGACCCTAGAGAAAGTCAACCTCAAACAAATCAAGAGGTAGATAATCCCAAACTTTATCAACCCTCTACAAGTCAGCAAGGAAATGATCTTCCCAAAGGTTGGAGGTAAACGAATTATCACTCAATAGACCAAGTGATTGGTGATTATGAGAAATATTTGTAATTGTGTTGCTTAATTATCTCAAGTATAACCTAATTATTTTGTTGAAGTTGAAAATGAAGTCGACTGGATAAATGCTATATAAGAAGAGCTAAATAAATTTGAAAGAAATAAAGTGTGGAGTTTAGTTCTTAGACCTAAGAATCATATTATTATAGGAACTAAATGGGTATTTAGAAACAAAATAGATGAAAATGAAATTGTGACTAGGAACAAAGCTAGACTTGTTGCTAAGGGTTATAATCAAGAAAAAAGGAGTATATTTTGATGAGACTTATGCACCCATAGTTAGATTAAACGCTATTCGTATATTGCTAGCTTTTGCATGCATTAAAAATTTTGAACTATTTTAAATGCATATGAAAAGTGCATTTTTAAATGGTTTTACTGAGGTTTATGTTAAACAACCTCTTGGTTTGAAGATCTTAATATTCCAAACCATGTTTATAGGATTTCTAAAGCCCTTTATGGGTTAAAGCAAGCTCCAAGAGCACGGTATGAAAGGTTAATAAGTTTTTACTTGAAAATGGTTTTACAAGAAGAAAAATAGATAAAACTCTTTTTTACAAAAATTCATAAACATGATACACTCTTAGTCCAAATATATGTTGATGATATTATATTTGGTGCTTCTAATGAATCTATGTGTCAAGAGTTTGCTAAGTGTATGCAAGGTTAGTTTGAAATGAGCATGATGGGAGAACTCAACTACTTCATTGGTCTTCAAATCAAAAAAATTAAGGGAGAAATCTTCATCAGCCAATGCAAATACACAAAATACTTTCTAAAGAGATTTAGGATGGAGAATTCAAAATCTATTGGAACTCCCACGAGCACCTCTACAAAAATTGACTTGGATGAGAGAGGTAAATGTGTAGCCACTAAGACTTATAGAAGTTTCATAAGGGCTTTACTGTATTTAACTAGTAGTAGACTCGATATAATGTTTAGTTTATGCATGTGTGCCAGATTCCAAGCTAATCCTAAGGAATCTCACTTAGTTGCTGTTAAAAGAATCTAAGATACTTGCATGGTACTCAAAATCTAGGCCTATGGTATTCTAAAAAATCACATTTTGAGCTTGTTGGGTACTTGATTAAGCCCAAAGTATAACACAGTTATTGTAGTACAGCTTTGGGGTGTCGATTCCACGGGGAAACAAGTTAATTACAAAGGAAGATGTGAACCTTAACACAAACGATAAAAGATCAAATGAATCTGAGTTTGTTTGAGAAAAAAGAGTAATTGTGTAAATAGGGTTGGAAATATAATTAAGAATGACAAGGCTCCAGAAATCCTCCCTAGGCTCGTTGCTCTAATCCTAACTCGATTAAGTTGTTTTTATCTCGATTGCTAGTTTCACATCCCAAACAGGCAATCGACATATATTCGATTAAAGCGCAATTATAAATCCTAATGTAATTGTTATGAATTATTCTCTACTTTTAAGCATACATAACCCAACTTATAAATTATCAAAAGACAACGATATATCTAACAACAATACCGCAGCAATAGACATATCTATAAAAGACATCTACCGGACTTACTCACATCCAAACGGATACACATAAGAAAAGCATGACTGAACTTATATGGAACGGAACCATGCAATCACCGGACTAAAATAATCTACTAAATTAAATTAAAGAATAAAACATAACAATGTTTGATAAAAATAATACCAACTACAACTGAATCAAATAAAGGAAAATAAGAACAACTACACCTAGGGATTCATCTCTTCGCCTTGCTTGGAGATTAGCTGGCCATAGAGCTCATGCCTCATTGAGTTGCCTCTGGCCTCTCAACGATCATCCTTAGCTTGCCCTCCAAATTTTATACTTCGGATTCCTCTTAAAGGCCCTCTGGATTTACTCCTAAAGGCCCTCTAGAGTCACTCTCTAATGATCTCAGAAGATGATCTTAGAAGAGCTCCGATTGGTTGATGATTTCAGCTGAGCAGAGTGGGTCTTTATATAGACAAACTCCCGGAATACTATGTGTTATCTAGCCGATGTGGGATACTGTCCGGGTGCGCTCGATCGCAGCCCGAGTGCAATCGATCGTACATGCGCTCGATCGCGGTTTGTGCGCTCAATCGCGGTTTGTGCGCTCAATCGCGGTTTGTGCGCTCAATCGCGGTTTGTGCGCTCAATCGCGGTTTGTGCGCTCAATCGCATATACGTTGCAGAGTACCTTACTCGATGTGGGATGTGCGCTCGATCGCACTGCTTGTGCGCTCGAACGCAATTCAGGCAGCAGTCCATCTTGTCCTTCCAGAAGCATGGGATCTTGGTCTTTTAAGCAACGATCGCTTCTTTTTCTCCTTTAAACTTAAAGTACTTGAAAATTACACTGAAATAAGTTAGTGGTCCAATAATATTACTTTAGAGTTATTAACATATAAAAGCACAATAAAGACCGAGATCAATCCTAAAATGCTAACAATTAACCACTGTTGAGAGGCATTTTATGACTTTCATCACAACCCCCAACTAGCTTATTGCTAGTCCCTAGCAACTCAAGCGAAATTAAGAGATGAATTCTATGGTGGGAATCAAAGTAAATGAAAAGCAATATTAGTGTTAACCAAGAGTAATTCACATTTTGTCTCAAAAATTGCACATAACACACGACACAAAGAATCATTAAATTTCACCCAAATCCAAAAGTAATTCAAACATCAATCTTAAAATCATTATTGACTCTTAACATCCATCTTACCACAATCCATTAATCCAAACACCCGGATGATTTTATGCATAACATTTATGAATACAAGTCTTGGCCTCTAAAAACATAATAAATTACATGACATCAATCACAAAAACAAGCTCCATATGCTTACATTTGAAACCACTCTCCACTATTGTAGAAAAAATCACACTACATTGGATCAATAGGTCTTTACTAAGCTTGTAACGTTAGGCTAAGGTAAAGGCTAAGGAAGAATGGGAAAGATTCACAAGTAAAATAACTCAATCTCTTAGCTTTAAACACAATCACTTTAAGCACTTGATAACCTTTACTTCCACACCCAACTCTTTCAACCATTTTTTGAGCATTTCTTTCAACAAATCCCCATTTCTTCTTTTCTTTTTCTTTCTTTCTTCTTTCTTTGCCATAATTCATTTTTTTTTTTATTTTGGCACATAACCATTCACCTTCTTTTTCATCATTTTTTTTTCTTATCTTTTCCACAACCCCCAACTTATCTCCTTTAATGTACTTGGGTTGTGGTAGTGATATTTTTTCATATTTCCACCCTTACTCCTTTTAAGTGTTTCTCACAACATGTGTATAACTAAGTTCTTTTAAAAGAAAGGTAAGGATAAAATATTTTTTTGGCTCATAAAGGTAAGTAAATGGTTTATCCAAAGAAACAAGGCTCAATTTTTCTTTTCAAGAAAAAGGCTCAAATAGGTGACTAGTGATAAATATAGCAATGGTAGGTTTAAAAGGCTCAAACGGTTCAAAAATGGCCTTTATCATATCCTAAGTGGTGTGCATTCTAGGAATTCGCCTCAAGTGGTTATCAAGTAAGTTCTAGAGCTTGTCGAGATCGCAAAAATATTCACAAAATAATCACACATAAAACTTTTCTAAATGTTTAAGACTAATCATACAATCTTACCACAAACTAGAGTCTCAAACCAGATCAAGATTGATACTTAAATTAATTTCAAACTGAAGCAAGATTTAACTACTTCTGAATGCTATATGCTATCTCAATTAAGTTTCTATCATTGACATGCAAATTGACTCTAAGGCTAACACATAGCATGCTAAACACACACCAAGATGACACCAAGCAGTTCAACAGTTCAATGGTATGCAAAATGTGTTTCCTCCACCCCCAACTAAAGATAAACATTGTCCTCAATGTAAAAGTAAAAATTAAGGAAACTCCTTTTTTAACCAAAGGTGCGTGGAGCTGAAAATAATGCACGACCAATTGAACCTCATGCTCAACTTCTTATTGAAAGTCTGATCTACAACATAGAACAAACAAAAAAGAAAGCAACTACGGTGTACCACCGTGTGTTAGCACACTAAAAATTAAAATGGTCTCAATAAATAAATAAAATAAAAATGAAACAAACAAAACAAAAGAAAGAAAAATAAAAGTAAATACGTACCTGTGTTGTGTGGTCAAGATGCGTAGACCGGATCCATAAACGGAATGTCTTCCACTTCCGAATCTTGTCTATCGACTAAGATTTTAAGTTGTTGACCATTGACTTTGAAAATTCGACCGTCCCTAGTATCTTCAATTTCTACTGCCCCATTTTCAAAAACAGTTTTCACTACAAAAGGACTGATCCACCTTGACCGAAGTTTTCCAGGATGCTTATGGAGTCTAGATTCGTATAAGAACACCCGATCATTAGGTTTAAACGTTTTTCTCAAAATATTTTTATCATGGAATATTTTTGTTGTGAGTTTTAAATTACTCGCAAGCGCACGAGTCGTTTGCAGTATAGTGTTGTGCAAGTGCGAGGTTGAATCCACAAAGAATTGCGTTGTGAAAGTATATTTTCAATCTAAACTAACTCTATCTTAACCTAGTTCCGAATTTCAGATGATAATTTGCAAATGAAATTAAAATTAAACTAAATTGATTTTTAAAAACTAATAATTAAAACACTAAGGTTTCCAAATCCACCCCACCGAAGTTAAGTATATATGTTCTAAAAATATAGCCTATCAAAACATTCCATGAATCTAACTATAAGACAAAAAACAAAGAATATCCCCACTAAACCAAAAGCATCCAATGTATCTGCTCTCAACAAATCACAAAGGAAATCCAATTTAATCGAAAAGCATTCAATGTATCCATCAGATGAAACACAAGGAATATCCAACAGACAATTTAAACTCAATCAATTATAAGATTAACTTAAATAATTGACAGAACATTTATACTAAAACTTGTCAGATTTGTACAAGCAAATCTGAACTACTATGCCAAACAACGGCGGGGCTTCATCTTCAACCTTAGCTGAAGAGTCTAGCCACTCATAACTATGAAACTACAATTCATAATAAAAGTGCTAAACATTTAAACTAAAACAACTAAATGTAAAGAAATAAATAAATAACTTTACATGGGAGAAATTCCACTCGCTGACGGGCGGCGCTTCCCCTCGTGGTGACAAAGCCTTCGAGATCCACCAGAATGCTAGCAGACGTCCACCGGTAAACAACAAAGTGGCTCAGGAATTGTACACTGAATGGTGAGGCCAGATGGTGTTTATATAGGGGGAGTATCACAAGTGCAATATGCTTCCAATCCGATGTGGGATACTGCAGATTCTAGTTTTTGCTCTTTGACCTTTGTCTACTAAAACTGCCATAACTTTCTCTAGAAAAATTATTTTATTGATCCGTAAAATTCTCCAAAAAATTGACATCGGGATCTTTCCAAGTATATATGGTTCATCTCATGGTTCTTCCTGAATCAATACAGTTAAATCCTCAAAAATGGCTGATCTGTCATGCTGAAATCATGCACAGCCTGACCTTTGTCTACTAAAACTGCCATAACTTTCTCTAGAAAAATCATTTTATTGATCCGTAAAATTCCCCAGAAAATTGACATCCGGATCTTTCCAAGCATATATGGCTCATCTTCTGGTTCTTCCTAAATCAATACAGTTTAATCCTCAAAAATGGCTGATCTGCACGAGTAATTCTGGCAATTTAGTGAAACTTCTTTCCAAGCTTGTAAACCTGTAAAACAACGAAAACAACTCAAAGTAACAATTTCCTAAGCTAACAAATGTAAATTAAAGGGCCAAAATATGCAATATTTGGCACTCATCAAATAACCCCAAACTTACAATTTGCTAGTCCCTTAGCAAAACAAAATAATAATAAAAAAACCTAAATGAAAAACAAAAGAACATAAAGATAAGTTCATCACTCATGGTATCCAAAAATTTAAGGAGCACACATCACCATGATATTAATTCATGAGCAAGCTTAAAAAGATAAACCCATCTTCATAATGAATAGAAATGTTAAAATCTAATTACTTACAAAAGGCAGGTTAAGGCATCACAAGTCTGACACTGTGTAAAGTGAATTAGCATATAAAAATGAAGCTTCCAACTAATTCCAATATGTAAGGTCTCCATGTCTCAAGATTCACCAAATTTCCCATCAGAATGAACAAAACTAGCATAGTTTTTATCTTTTTTCTTATTTTTTATTTTATATAAAAGGCTCTGCTATGTTTAATTCCTTTAAGCTTTCTAATTGACCCATGTAGCGAGTGTTGAGTCAATGACACCCAAACCAGATGGTTTTAGGGCATTAGGTGTAAAGAGACCCCTAAGGACTTACTAACTCGAGTAAAAAAGGCTACGAAACTAAACTGACCTTAATGCTACCAAACAAAATTTTCACCTTTTGACGTGAACACTCACTGCTTACTGAGGCAAGAGGTCCAGTTACTCAGCGAAAAATTTTGCAATGATCATTATGAATAAAATTCCCACCTTTTGACGTGAACACTCACTACTTACTGAGGCAAGAGGTCCAGTTACTCAGTGGAAAGTTTATTGATGATGATCATTAGTAGTATTATTATTATATATATTTTTCTTTTTTTTATGCTTTTCTATGCCCAAGTGTTTATCCAATAAGTCATCCAGTTTCAGTTAAGACAAGGAAACGTACACATTAAAATCACATGTCATACCTTACACAATTTGTGCTAATGTGCTCGTGTCAGATAAGATCAAACATGTGAATTCTCAAATGGCTAAAGTAAGTAACTAAATTTTAAAACTTTATCACCAGATCATGTGTTCAAAATTTTAAGCTCACCAATGACATCACATCACAGAAAATGTTTTAGATCAACCAAAATTTCAAAATAACATGAGCATACATTTACCTTTACGATGAAAAGACAACAAATTAGGACAAAGTGTGTGATGTGTCTCCCATACCCCCAAACTTAAATTACACATTGACCCCAATGTGTGACTAATATGGAAAGAGCTGACCTGAGATATGGAGAACTATCTGGATTGGTATGGCTCATAGCATACCCCCAAACTTGAACTGAAGTATGCATTGTCCCTGAAAAATAAAAAAAACTGGAAAACAAAAAATACTAGAAACAAACATTAATCATAAAAATGCGAAATAATAAATAAACAGAAAAGATAAGCTGTGGGGTGCCTCCCATGAGCGCTAAGTTTAACGTCTTCAGCCAGACCCAACATTAGTAAACATGACCAACTAAGCACTCCACCATCTGATCAATAAATGGGAATGGAAAATGATCAGGCCTAGTGGCAGCATTCAATTTACGGTAGTCTAGACACTTTCTCCATCTTAACTGTACTCGAGTTGGAACCAACTCGTCTTCTTTATTTACTACCGTCAATTCAGCACATTTGGGCACGACTTTAATCAGGCTCACCCCTTTGCTATCAGAGATGGGATAAATGATCCCTGCCTCTAACAGCTTAATATATTTTTCCCTCACAACCTCTTGTATAGCAGGGTTGAGCCTTCTTTGTGGCTCCCTCGATGGCTTGGCATTCTCCTCCAACTGTATCGTGTGTATTACCAACGAGGGGTTGATTCCCTTGACATTCTTAATAGTCCAGCCTATAGCTTCCTTATGCTCTATTAAGACGTCTAATAATTTCTCCTCTGGAGCATCACCCAAATCTAAAGCTATAATTATAGGCAAAGAATCTGCTGGACCTAGGAACTTATACTTAAGATTGTTTGATAAAGGCTTAAGTTCCTTCTTGGGGGGTTCAGGTGTTGTGGTTTCCTCTGTCTCACTGATCTTTAGAGGGGCAGACTCCAAAGTAGCATTTGCTTGCTCAAACAACTTATCTAAGCCCAAATCCTCTTCAAATTGAGCAAAGCATGCCTCTAGGGGGTCCTCAATACGTGATTCATCCATAGTCTCCTCCGTCTCACTGCTCTTCTGAGGAGCAGACTCCAAGATAGTATTTCCTTGCTCAAGTAACTTATCTAAGTCTAAATCCTCTCCAAACTGAGCAAAGCATGCCTCCAAAATGTCTTCAGACTTCCCTTCTTTTTTGGGCGCTTGTAGTCTCTCAGGGTAAGGCGCTTTATGTAAAAACGACATAGAGAGATCCTTAATAATAGGTGTGGCAGTAGATGGCTCAGCATCCCTCTTTTCCTTGTTGCCACTTTCTTGCCCTTTTTGCATAGCAGGATTCTCTTCCACTTGATTGTCCACTTGTCTCCCAGACAAGTATGGGACAATTGATTGCACTTGTTCCTGCCAATGCATAAGAGTTGATAAATTTCCCACCGCAAACTATTCCTTTCGGTTAGGATCAGGTTGACTGGGTAACTCTCTTTCCTCTCATTCACCCACGTAACTTGCGATTTAATCAATTTGACTCTCTAGCTTGGCAATCGCTTTGTTGTTTTCTATGGTTGCACTCATCACTTCACTCATAGATTGGTTAGTCGTTTTCATGAAATCATTGAGAGCGTCCTCCAATGACTGTGAAACCGACACTGGCGCTTGAATGAGAGCTTGGTAAGCGGGTGATGGTGCTGGATAGGCATAACTTGGGATTGGTGGAGGAAATTCGGGAGGGTATTGATTGTGAGCATGATAAGGGGCTCCTCCCTGATTCATCAGTTGGTTCTGCTCCCATGAAAAATAAGAGTGGTTCCACCACCCTGGATTGTATGTTTCGGAGTAAGATCCATTTGATTCCCAACAACAGTCATTGAAAGCATTCATTTGTTCCATGGGGTACTCGACACAAGCCGGCATTGATGGAAAATTCTGTGCTAGATGCATGGGACTAGCACAGATGGAACAGCTATCAACATTGAATGTGTTGGCAGCATTGAGGGACGGGCCGGTCATTTTCATGTACTCCTTAATAGTGTCCTCTAAAGACTGTGAAACCGACGCTTGATTCATCCACAAATTTTTTTTTTAATTTTTTTAATTTTTCTAACCCTTTTTTTTTATAACTAACTAGTAGAAAAATAAAATCAATTCAGACCAAAAATTTTCACAAACAAAACAATTCCCCGGCAACGGCGCCAAAAACTTGTTGTGAATTTTAAATTACTTGCAAGCGCACAAGCCGTTTGCAGTATAGCGTTGTGCAAGTGCGAGGTCGAATCCTTAGGGAATTGCGTTGTGAAAGTATATTTTCAATCTAAACTAACTCTATCTTAACCTAGTTTCGAATTTCAGATGATAATTTGCAAAAGAAATTAAAATTAAACTAAATTGATTTTTAAAAATTAATAATTAAAACACTAAGGTTTCCAAATCCACCGCACCGAAGTTAAGCATATATGTTCTAAAAATATAGCCTATCAAAACATTCCATGAATCCAACTATAAGACAAAAAACAAAGAATATCCCCACTAAACCAAAAGCATCCAATGTATCCGCTCTCAACAAATCACAAAGGAAATCCAATTTAATCGAAAAGCATTCAATGTATCCATCAGATGAAACACAAGGAATATCCAACAGAAAATTTAAGCTCAATCAATTATAAGATTAACTCAAATAATTGACAGAACATTTATACTAAAAATTGTCAGATTTGTACAAGCAAATCTGAACTACTACGCCAAACAACGGCGGGGCTTCATCTTCAACCTTAGCTGAAGAGTCTAGCCACTCATAACTATGAAACTACAATTCATAATAAAAGTGCTAAACATTTAAACTAAAACAACTAAATATAAAGAAATAAATAAATAACTTTACATGGGAGAAATTCCACTCGCTGACGGGCGGTGCTTCCCCTCGTGGTGACAAAGCCTTCGAGATCCACCAGAATGCTAGCGGACGTCCACCGGTAAACAACAAAATGGCTCAGGAATTGTACACTGAATGATGATGCCAGATGGTGTTTATATAGGGGGAGTATCACAAGTGCAATATGCTTCCAATCCGATGTGAGATACTGCAGATTCCAGTTTTTGCTCTTTGACCTTTGTCTACTAAAACTGCCATAACTTTATCTAGAAAAATCATTTTATTGATCCGTAAAATTCTCCAGAAAATAGACATCGGGATCTTTCCAAGAGTATATGGCTCATCTCATGTTTCTTCCTGAATCAATACAGTTAAATCCTCAAAAATGGCTGATCTGTCACGCTGAAATCATGCACAGCCGGACCTTGGTCTACTAAAACTGCCATAACTTTCTCTAGAAAAATCATTTTATTGATCCGTAAAATTCTCCAGAAAATAGACATCCGGATCTTTCCAAGTATATATGGCTCATCTTCTGGTTCTTTTTAAATCAATACAGTTTAATCCTCAAAAATAGCTGATCTGCACTAGCAATTCTGGCAATTTAGTGAAACTTCTTTCCAAGCTTGCAAACCTGTAAAACAACGAAAACAACTCAAAGTAACAAATTCATAAGCTAACAAATATAAATTAAAGGGCCAAAATATGCAATATTTGGCACTTATCAATTTTCATTTTAGACTTATAGATTCTAGAGCTCTCATAAGCATCGTTTCTTAATTCCTCGAACTCGATCAATTGATATTTTCGAAGCTTACCTGCTTCTCCTATGTCAAAATTAAAATATTTGATTGCCCAATGCGCTCGATGCTCGAGCTCTACAGGTAAGTGGCAAGGCTTTCCATAAACAAGCCGATAAGGTGACATACCTAAGGGAGTTTTAAAAGCTGTACGGTAGGCCCAAAGCGCATCAACTAGTCTTAATGACCAATCCTTGCGATCCAGGTTAACCTTTTTTTCTAGAATTTGTTTAATCTCCCTATTAGCAAGCTCTACTTGCAAACTAGTCTAAGGATGATAAGTAGTAGAAATTTTATGTAACACCCCGTATTTTCGTATCAAAGCTTCAAAAGAACGGTTGCAAAAATGTGTACCTTGATCACTAATTATAGCAGGTGGTGTACCAAATCGAGGTAACATATTTTCCTTAAGAAATTTAATGACCGTTCTATTATCATTGCTTCGGCAAGCTGCTGCCTCTACCCACTTAGATACATAATCTATTGCCATAATGATATATAGGTATCCAAAAGAAGGAGGAAAGGGTCCCATAAAATCGATGCCCCAACAATCAAAGATTTCAATTATTAAAATGGGGTTTAAGGGCATCATATTTCGACGAGACATAGCTCCTAACTTTTGACACCTTTTGCATGAGCGACAGTAGGTGTTTGCATCCTTAAACAAGGTAGGCCAATAAAATCCACACTGCAAAATTTTTGCAGCGGTTTTTTTCATTGAAAAGTGGCCTCCACAAGGCAGGGAATGACAAAATTCTAAGACACTTGCAATCTCTTCATTAGGGATGCAACGCCTTAGAATTTGGTCCGAGCAGTACTTGAAAAGATAGGGATCATCCCAATAAAAATTATGTACCTCATATAAAATTTTCTCTTGTCTTGAGCGCTCCAATCCACAGGTATCTCACTTGTAACCAAGTAATTCACAATGTGAGCAAACCATGGTAAGGCAGTAACAGCAAGTAAATGCTCATCGGGAAAGTCATCTTTGATCGACATGTTATCAGACGTGTCCTCAAATGTGAGCCTTGAAAGATGGTCAGCTACTACATTCTCTACTCCTTTCTTGTCTTTGATGGTGATGTCGAATTCTTGTAGGAGTAGGATCCATCGGATTAGGCGTGCCTTAGCATCCTTCTTTGTAAGAAGGTACTTAAAGGCTGCATGATCTGTAAAAATAAGGATAGGAGAACCAATTAAATATGCACAAAATTTATCCAAAGCAAATACAACAGCTAACAATTCTTTTTCAGTTGTGGAGTAATTCATTTGAGCACTATTTAAAGTCTTACTAGCATAGTAAATTACAAATGGTTTTCCCTCTCTTCGCTGTCCAAGAACAGCACCTACAGCGTAGTCACTAGCATCACACATGATTTCAAAGGGTAAATTCCAATCAGGTGACTGCATTATAGGTGCTGAAGTAAGCTTGCCAATCAGCGTTTTAAAGGCCTCTTGACAAGCTGGAGTCCACTAAAATGGAGCATCTTTAACTAGGAAGGCACATAATGGTCTAGATATATTGGAAAAATTTTGTATGAACCTCCTATAAAAACCAGTATGACCAAGGAAAGATCTCACATCCTTATTGTCTTAGGTGTAGGCAGTTTAGAGATTAATTCAATTTTAGATTGATCGACCTCTATTCCTCTAGAAGAGACAATATGCCCTAAGACAATGTCGGATGGTACCATGAAATGGCATTTTTCCCAGTTTAAGACCAATTCTTTTTCCTCACAACGAATTAAAACTCTTTCCAAATTCATTAAGCATGCATCAAATGAAGATCCAAAAACAATTTGGTCATCCATAAAACCTCCATGCAATTTTCAACCATATCACTAAAAACACTCATTATGCAACGTTGAAAAGTGGCAGGGGCATTACATAATCCAAATGGCATTCTACGAAAAGCATGTGTGCCAAAAGGACAAGTGAAAGTGGTTTTATCCTGGTCTTCTAATGCAATTTCTATTTGATAATAGCCAGAATAACCATCTAAGAAACAGTAAAAAGGATGACCAGTTACACACTCAAGAATTTGATCAATAAAAAGGAGTGGGAAATGGTCTTTCTGGGTGGCAGCATTTAATTTTTTGTAATCAATGCACATACGCCACTCGGTCACAAGTTTGGTAGGGACTAACTCTCCTAGGTCATTAATTACCATAGTGACTACAGACTTTTTGGGACCGACTTGTGTAGGACTTACCCATTTACTATCAGCTATGGGATATATAATACCCGCATCTAACAGTTTCAACACTTCATTTTTCACTACTTCTTTCATAGTGGGGTTAAGTCTACGTTGAGGGTCTCTACAAGGACTGGTTCCTTCATCCAAATTTATTTTATGGGAGCATATCAGGGGACTAATTCCCTTCAAATCAGCCATGCTCCATCCTAAGGCTGATTTATGTGGAATTAAGGTCTAAATCAGTTTCTCATATTGGGTCTCAGATAATTCAGATGAAATAATAACAGGAAAGGTATCACTTGGACTGAGAAATGCATGCTTTAAACCCTTAGGTAGTGGCTTCAATTCGACTTTAGGTGCTGCCACACTTAAGGGGGTTTGTTTTTCACTTCTTTCAGGCAACTCTTCGAACCTTGGTTGCCATGGGCGGGTGTCATAATCTTGAGATTTGTCAAAAACAGCACAAATATCGATTACATTAGTTTTATCATCTAATAAATCAATCTTAGAATTAAAAAGAAAAATCTTAAAAGGATAAAAATCATGAGCCATGGAAACTCACTCATCGATGAGTGACTCGAGCATATATAATTGGTTATTTTCATCCTCATCTTCGGGCTGTTTTGCAACATTGAAAATGTTTACTTCTAAGATCATGTTTCCAAAAGATAGCTTCATGAGTCCATTCCTGCAATTAATCAGAGCATTTGCAGTAGCAAGGAAAGGTCTACCCAAAATCAAAGGAATTTTCGAGTTAGTGTCAACAGCAGAAGTTGTGTCAAGGATTAGGAAATCAACAGTCCATAATAAAATTTGTCAATCTGAATCAACACATCCTCTACCACACCCCGGGGTACTTTGACTGAATGGTCCGCCAACTGTAACACCACATCCCTAGTGAGCATTTCAACCTTAGTTTTCAGGTTGTCTTCTTCCCTAAGATGGTATATCCCTCCACCATTGGGATTTCCTATAGGTTGTGACCTATTCGTGCTTTCAGTAGCACTAGGTCCAGTCCATGTATGAGCTTTCTCAGCAAGCTCATTGAGGTATTCAATAGCCTCATCGGGGTCTTTTTTCAGAAATTCCCCATTGCACATGATCTCTACAAATTGGCGTTCTTTATAGGTAAGACCCTCATAGAAATAGCTCACTAAACGCCAATTTTCATACCCATGGTGTGGGCACATACTCAACAGCTCTTTAAATTTCTCCCAAGATTGATATAAAGTCTCGTTTTCCTTTTGTGCAAAGGTGGAGATTTGTCTTTTTAACGCATTAGTCTTATGTTGAGGGAAGTACTTGTTAAAGAAGGCCTGAGTCATCTCAGTCCATGTCCCAATAGATCGTGGTCTAAGTGAGTATAGCCAACTCTTAGCTCTATCCTTTAAAGTAAAAGGAAAGAACTTAAGTCGCATAATGTCAGCAGTTGCACCTTGATCATGGAAAGTTGCGACTATTTCCTCAAACTCCCTAATGTGCACATATGGGTTCTCATTTTCCATGCCATAAAATGTAGGGAGTAACTGTATCATCCCTGTCCTAAGATCTAATTGGGGAATGTTGGCTGGAAACATGATGCAAGATGTTGTGGTTGTGCGTGTAGGGTGGAGGTAATCCTCAAGGGTCCTAGTAGGTTGATCCTCGTGTTCACTCATTTCCTCAAAACTAGATGGATTATCAAACAAATGGTTTAAAAAGGTTACTCCTATCTCTAACACAAGCCTACAGGTGAATCTACCCAAATTGTCCCTATATCTGGGCATGCAAGATCACAAAATATCAAATAAAATGCTGAAAAGAAACTATTTACAATTCTTCTATTGTTATGTCAAAAGTTGACAAACTTCCTTGTACTTAAGTGCGTTTCCTCTGCAACAGTGCCAAAATTTGATTACGCTCAAAGTATAACACGGTTATTATAGTACCGCTTTGGGGTGTCGATTCCACAGGGAAACAAGTTAATTACAAAGGAAGGTGTGAACCTTAACACAAACGATAAAAGATCAAATGAATCTGAGTTTGTTTGAGAAAAAAGGGTAATTGTGTAAATAGGGTTGGAAATATAATTAAGAATGACAATGCTCCAGAAATCTTCCCTAGGCTCGTTGCTCTAATCCTAACTCGATTCTGTTGTTTTTATCTAGATTGCTAGTTTCACATCTCAAACAGGCAATCGGCATATATTCAATTAAAGCGAAATTATAAATCCTAATGTAATTGTTATGAATTATTTTCTACTTTTAAGCATACATAACCTAACTTATAAATTATCAAAAGACGATGATATATCTAACGACAATACCATAGCAATGGATAAATCTATAAAAGAGGTCTACCGGACTCAATCACATCCAAACAGATACACATAAGAAAAGCATGACTGAACTTATATGGAAAGGAAGCATGTAATCACCGAACTAAAATAATCTACTAAATTAAATTAAAGAATAAAGCATAACAATGTTTGATAAAAATAATACCAACTACAACTGAATCAAATAAAGGAAAATAAGAACAACTACACCTAGGGATTCATTCCTTCGCCTTGCTTGAAGATTAGCTGGCCATAGAGCTCATGCCTCCTTGAGTTGCCTCCGGCCTCTCAACGATCATCCTCAGCTTGCCCTCCAAATTTTATACTTCAGCTTCCTCTTAAAGGCCCTCTGGATTTACTCCTAAAGGCCCTCTAGAGTCACTCTCTAATGATCTCAGAAGATGATCTTAGAAGAGTTCCGATTGGTTGATGATTTCAGCTGAGCGAAGTGGGTCTTTATATAGGCAAACTCCCAGAATGCTATATGTTATCTAGTCGATGTGGGATACTATCCGGGTGCGCTTGATCGCAGCCCGAGTGTGATCGATCGCACATGTGCTCGATCGCGGCTTGTGCGCTCGATCGCATATACGTTGCAGAGTACCTTGCTCGATGTGGGATGTGCACTCAATCGCACTGCTTGTGCGCTCGATCGCAATTCAGGCAGCAGTCCATCTTGTCCTTCCAAAAGCATAGGATCTTGGTCTTTTAAGCAACAATCGCTTCTTTTTCTCTTTTAAACTTAAAGTACCTGAAAATTACACTGAAATAAGTCAGTGGTCCAATAATATTACTTTAGAGTTATTAACATATAAAAGCACAATAAAGACTAAGATCAATCCTAAAATGCTAACAATTAACCACTGTTGAGAGGCATTTTATGACTCTCATCAGTACTCGAATTCTGATTTTGTTACTTGTAGGTTAGATAGAAAAAGTACTAGTGGTGCATGCCAATTTATAGGTGCTAAGCTAACTTCTTGGTTTAAAAAGAAACAAAATTCAATTGCACTATAAATCGTCGAAGTAGAATATGTAGCCGTCGGTAACTGTTGTGCACAAGTTTTATGGATGAAACAACAACTAGAAGATTTAAGGCATGTACTTTAAAAATATACCAATTCATTATGACAACACTAGTGCTATCAGTTTAACCAAAAATCAAATTCAACATATGTTCTAGAACCAAACACATTGAGATTATACATCACTTTATAAGAGATCATGCTTAAAAGGGTGATATTAAACTAAAATTCATTCCCTCATAAGATCATATTATTAATATTCTTACAAAACCTTTGAATGAAGATAGCTCTTGTAGAATTAGAATGTTAATGGGTTTGAAAAACTATGAAAGCTTGTGTGTTTGATTGCATTTACATTTATCATATGCATATTTTCCATTAAGTGAATGAATATTGATCCTCAATTTGATGTTTCAATCACTAACATAAAGAAAGTAACGCTTGCACAAAGTTCAAACTGGAGTTCATTGTTTTTTAAAGTTCTAATCCAGATGACTGAAGCATGTCATTCAGTCGTCTAAATGAAGAAAAATATTTATTAAGTTGACTGAACCAATACTTTCAATTGACTGAACTCTCCGTGTTTTTAAAAAAAACTCAACTTTCTGCCTCTCATTAAGTCGACTAGAAGTTTAATCTAGTCGGTTGAAAATTCTTATAGTCAACTGACCACAGCCTTTCAGTCGATTGCTTTCGCGATTTCACAGTTTTTAAAGTCCTTTTAGGTTTTCAAAACTCCATTAAGCCAGTTTTTATGCTTTTGAACCCTAGTTATCCTTTTCAAATTTCAAAATCTTAACCGTTTTCCATCAAAATCGGATGATTTTAAAGCCTAAATCAGTTGCCCAACCCTATTCAAAATTGAGTTATCACTGATTTTTCTTAAATCATCGAATTTCTTTTCTAATTTTTTTGAAATCCCTTGAAACAGTCGCTCCTCTTTCTCTCTAGAAATCCATAAATTTCTCTTCAAATCCGATCATTTACCATCTTTCTCTTTTCAAATTCATGTGTTTAAAGACAAACCCACTCCTCCAAACCCTCATTTTTGCGTTTTTTTTTTTCAATGTCTAAAAGATGTAAGTGTATGAAGAAGGTGTACTCTAGAGTAGAGAACCCTACCAGAAGAAAGCGCAAAATATTGACTAAAAGACAAGTAAAGATGGAAATCCAAGCCATGTGGCTAGTGAAGACTTGGATATCTCCAATTTTCGAAATGAAGAAGCAAATGATAGGTATGATTTAGTGATAAGAGAAAAAATTATCATGCTTCATAGACTCATAGATTTTGGCTCTCTTAGGTTTAGAAACTTTGATATAGAACCCTTATTCCATCACCTAGGGTGGGTTTCGTTAGTCAAAATCCATGACAAATACTACCCTAGACTAATTCACCAGTTTTACTCAAATATGATTATAACTGATCCTGATCTTCCTTGTTTTAAAAGCCTGGTTTAGGGTAAGGAATTTATTGTGTCAGTCGGCCTTTTACTGAAAGTCATTAAATTACCTATTAAGGGTCTCAAATGGATAAGAGATGTTTGGTCTCTAGACTTTAATTATGAAGAGGCATGTAGAGTAGTCAAGGGAAACCCAAACTATATATATAATGCCAAACTTACAACACCTACATAGACCTGCCCTTAGATTCTAGGGCATTAAACCTTATTATCAACTGGGTTATCAATCCCAGGTCATGGAATAAGACCTGTACCTCCAAACTGGACATAGTTTTGATTTTACGTCTTAAAACAGATACTCTCTATAATCTTTACCTGCTTCTTATAAGTAATGTGGTAGTCAGTGGTGGGAATAATATTGGGTGTCTACCTAATGGCATGATAATTACTCTTATCCTAAAACATTTTGATAGTCCTCTTTTTGACAATGATTTGAAGGACCTTGATACGCCATATGTGATCAATGATTCCTCGCTTAAGAAGATGAGTTGTGAAATTCAAAACAATGTTGTTGTTTCTAAACTCGGGAGAAACATAAGGATTGGTAATGAACCTCCTGGTGAAACAACAGCTGCTCTTAGACATGCTCAAAGGAGGACGGCAGCATCAGGTAGCTCTGGTGACTCATAGGATGTGATCTTTCAGGCATTGGCTGGCTTTCAGGTCACTATGACCGACATGCAATAGACCACTGGTGCTAAGCTTGGGGATTTGAAGACTGGATTGAGTGTTGTCTTCGATGATCTCACGGCTTTCCAAACTGATTCTTAGAATGCTATAGATATCAAAATATGGTCATTCACGATCAACTTAGAGAGATTTAGGATCATCTTTGTGCACTTAGCTTGCTTCATCCATCTCCAAATTGGGTTCACTGATTTTCTATCTATTTTATCTCTATGTTTTTGGAACTTTAAGACTTTTGAAAGTTACATCTTATGCCTTTTTATCCTTTTATGCACTTTTAGTGTGTTTTGGCTTATAATAGCTTTACTATGATGTTTAGATGCTTTGCTAGATTCATGGGAATCTTAGCTTTTATCTATGGATGCTATACTTTAAGGTCTTATTAGAATCTCTTAATAGTTGCTAGATGTCTCTTTTCGGCTAGTTTATCATATTTTGATTCTTCTTAGGAGATATTACTGTCTCTATTTTAAGCTAAATTTTAGTGTCCAGGTTTATATTCTTCTTATCTTTCTATCTGTGGTAATAGATTTACTTATTTTCTAATTTTCAACTCACTTTTGTGTTGTTGACAAAACGGGGGAGAAAAATGAAAACTATGTATAAATCCATAGATTAAGAGGGAGCTTTGCTCCTTACTTGTTAGTTTTAATATGTATGTCCTATATATATGTTGCTTCATTGTCTTTGAAACTTGCAGAAGGTATTTATCCTAAAAAAAGAGGAAATTCTATCAATTTTTATGCAAAATTCTAACACTTAGTTTTTAAAATCTGTTTTTCTCGTGATAGTTTGTCATCATAAAAAAGTGGGAGATTGCTGACCTTTATTTGATTTTAATTATGAAAAAACACTTTTAAATTATGCTAACAATTTATTCTCTACGTTTTTAAGTTTTAATAGCTCTCAAATCAAAGAGAAGTTGCAAAACTCATAAGAACACATGCTAGAGAGATACTGAAAGAAATCTAAAGATGTAGAATAAGTTCGAAGGTAATCAAATTAAAGTTGTAAATCTCTACTTACAAATACCTAACTTTAAAAGTGGCTTATTTTACTTACAAAATGTTTTAACAAAACCGTTTTGATTTGACATGCTTCTTTAAAACAGAACTGAAAATAGTTTTCAGTGTCACAGGTCATCCAATCGACTGAATGGTTTCATTTAGTTGATTGAATGTCATCCAGTTGACTAGCTAAGTTATTCATATGACTAAATGAGTCCAGTCGACTGAATGAAGGTCAAAAACTTCTGCCTTCTGATTCAATCTACTAAGCAAATCCATCCAGTCAACTAAATGAAATACCTGACACAAATTTGAATAAAAAAATGTCCATCCAATCGACTGAACGTTTGAAAATAACAGTAATATTTTAAATCTGAAGCATTGTTCAGTGTAATAAATGCACTAAACCACTTGCAAAATGCTTTTTAAGTGAGTAACGACTAGTAGACTTTTTAACTTTAAAAGTCCATCATAAATGAGATAATAGAACAAATCTTGTCTAATTAATCTTCATCTTCTTATTTCGTATGATTCAAAGCTTTCAAAAACTTTTGTAAACAATTATTAAAAGTTTTGTACTTCTAAGAGAGATCCATTCTTTTTGGTAAAAGCTTTAAATACAATGTCTCTTTTATTCTTGTTCATTAAATTTTCAATCGTTGTAAAGAGGAAGAGTTATTGTAACTCCTAGAGTGTTTAGGAGTTAAACACTTCTTGTAAAGGACTTTCATAAACGAAAGAGATCATTTACGGTTTGGGCAATACCCACAAAATTGATTGAGTTATCAGTGAATCGCTTCAAGAAGGTTCCTTGAAAAGAGTGGACGTAGGGTCAAAGATATCTGATATTGTCAAACCACTATAAATAGTGTTTGCATATTCTCTTCTTTAACTCTTTACTTTAAGATCCATTATACATACTACTTCTATTTGTGCTTGAGAAGCTTTTAAAACCTATTTATTCCATAAAAAGTTTTAAAAACCCAATTCACTCTTTCTTGGGTTTAGATCTTAGTCTACATATTTGATGTATGTTAATACGATGAGATCTAAACATAGAGATCCAAATCCCTCATGTGCAAAAGTTTAATATTAAATTGTAAATGGAAATCATTAAGAATGATTGTTTATAGCTTTCCACCGCTATAAAATAGTATGTGAATTTTTTTATGTGTAAATATGTTGTGCCACCACATGGTCATATATATTTAAGAGGCCAAAATATGATTAGGAATTGCATGAGATCCAAATGATAAAAGTTATCTACCTATCAAGCACATTATTAGTTTGTTGTATCACTATAAGGATATAGTATACAAGTGATAGGATTCTAATTCCCACTAGGATATCTTCCAAAGAGGTCTTTTGTTATCCATATTGAGGGTTGTTGGAATCAAAAAGATAGTAAGAGGCACCATTTAGATTAAAGATCAAATCTTTGTGGTAGTTAATAATATGAATAGACATTAATTTATCTATTATTATATTATAGATCACAATGGCTAACCTCAACCCACTATCTAGAATCCTTGATACAAATAGGCTAACAGTGGAAAGAGGATGACATGAGGATAAGGTGCTACATGCTAACATCAATGTTCAATTAACTTTAGACGCAACATGATAAAATAGAAAGTGCATTCTCGATTTTTCTTCATGTGCAAGAGTTGTATGGTGACCATAGTCATAATACAAGGTTCTAGATCTCTAAGGACATCTTTAGGGTTATGGAGCCTGAAGGATCATCATTTAATGAGTATGGATTGAAGATGATCAATGGTATCCACCAGTTAGATAGACTCGGTTTTCATATGGATACAGAGTTGAGTAATGATTTTGCAATCCCTTCCATACTCTTTTTCTCAATTCATTATGAATTACAACATAAACGAGATAGAAGCTACCCTTTTAGGACTTATAAATATGTTGAAGATTGTTGAGAGCACAATCAAGAAAGGCAAAGCACCCATTATGTTTGTTGATGGATCTTTTTCCTTTAGCCTAAGGGTAAGAAAATCTTGAGAAGTAGATGAAACTATTAAAAGTAATGAGAGGTGCTGACAAGTCTAGTTCTTCAAAAGCTAAGAAAGATAAGGGACAATGCTTCCATTGTGGTGAGGATGGGCATTGGAAGAGAATTGCAATGAGTACCTTGCAACCTTCAAAGATAAACCTTTGGAAGGTATGTCCAATTTGTTTGTTATAGATGTTAACTTAAATGTTAATAATACTTCTTCATAGGTATTAGATACCGGCTGTGGCTTACATATCTATAATAATTTGCAAGCATTGAGAAGAAGTAGAAGGTTGAGCACGGGTGAGGTAGACATGCACTTTGGAAATGGAGCAAAAGTTTTTGCATTAGCCATGGAGACATATTACTTTGAGTTTAAGTTTGGAGCAACTTTAGAACTTAAGGATTGTTAATATGTACTAGTTTTAATTAGAACATTGTTTCAGTTTCTAAGTTTGATAAGGAAAGTTATAAATATTCCCTTAAGAATAATTGTTGCTCTATTTATTTTAGAAATAAATATTATAGTACTACCACATTGAATAATGGTCTTTATATTCTTGAAGTAGATGGTAATGTTTTCAATACTGAACAACATAAAAGGAAAAGAGCTAATGAAATGAATCATTTCTACATGTGGCACTTAAGACTAGGTCATATTAATGAAGATAGGGTAAAAAAAATTGGTTAAAGGTGGATATTTAGATCTATCTGATTTTCAATCACATTCAACTTGTGAAGCCTATCTCTTGGAAAAGATAACTAGATCTATATTTAATAGACATGGAGAAAAATTCACAGATGTATTAGAGTTAATTCACATTGACATATGTGGACCCCTAACAGTTAATTCTAGAGGAGGTTACTTATACTTCATTCCATTTACCAATGATCACTCAATGTATGGGTACGTGTACTTAATGAAGTAAAAGTTCTAATCATTTGAAAAGTTCAAATAATTCAATAGTGAAGTTGAAAAGCAAACTGGGTAGGGTATTAAAGTTTTTTTATCTGACCGAAGAGGTGAATACCTAATTGATGACTTTCTAGATTATCAAGAAGAGAATAGGATTCTGTCTCAGTGGACCCTTCTTGGAACTCCATAATTGAATGTTGTGTCCGAAAGAAGGAATCATACTCTATTAGATATGGTATGATCCATGATGAATTACACTAATCTCCCTATATCATTTTGGGGATATGCCCTCCTTATCGCAACATACTTATTGAACAAGGTTCCCTGAAAAGCAGAACCTAAGTCATCATATGAGATATGGAAAGGAATGAAACATATTCTTAAACACATTAAGATTTAGGGTTGTCCTACTGTAACAATCCATCTTGAGCGGGCCCTACTCAGAACGGTATCAATGAGATTTGTGGTTCTCAAATTCTTCACCTAGGATTCGAGGCCTTCTGAAATATTTCTTGAAAGGTTAAAAGGGAGGGGGTGAGTTATAAAGTTCAATGAGTACTCACTCTACTCAAAGTAATCGTTTTTCGAATATTTTAATTCTTAAGGATTATCTTTACTTTTTAGTTGTCTTAAGTAATTAAAATTTAGTATGTAAATACTCAATTATTTAACATGTACTAAAAATATCGTAATAGGAAGTATAATATCATAAGAGCTTACAATCATCAATTTCACAATCCAGACATTCATAAGCCTTTCACAAGGCAATTTAATCCACTCACCCCTCATAGGCCAAATCATATCAATTCTCATACGATGTGTGATGAAAAATGATGTGATGCATGAAAATTTCATCTCATAATCAATCGTAATACAATAGAGATGTCTCCCCACGTACCGGTACGCTTTCTCAATCAAATATTTCACAAGATAAAATCTTCGGATACCTTACACCATTTCTCGGGCGGGGTCCAATTCATCCAAATTTCTTTGGTTTCCTTACACCCCTTATAGGATATGTGATGAAATCATAGCATAACTATCAACCAATTTCTCAATCGCTCAACAAATTCAACGTGACAATTAGACACAAGGAATTTCCTTAGGCCATCATATATATAGGCAAATATACATATATAACTTATACTTATCATGTATATTATATGTAATAGTAATATTCCATTGATATAATATTTCTTCTTGTAGGTATTTATCCTTTCTTCTTTGTTATCAGTTTCCACGTTTACTAAGGGTAGGGTGAAACTCACCTCGAGAACCAAGTTCTATTCCTGAATTATTTCTTTGCCCTTTGAACGATCTTCACTTACACCTAAAGAAAATATCGTTTAGATAAACAACCAAGACATCTTCAAACACATATAAACTAATCAAATTAAGGAACCAAGAACATTGATTTAATTCATTAAGCCATCCTTAAGGGCTTAGGATTTGGAAAAAAAGTGAAATCAATGTGTAAAAACCCAAAAACAGGGTTTCATAATTGATTATCTTATTAGTACAATCGACTGTGTTGAGGTCTGAAACTTTCTGCCTCTCGTATAGTTGACTGTCCAATCCCACAGTCGATTGTGCTTGAGACCTAAAGTTTATATCCCTTTCGCAGTCGATTGTGGAATTGCCACAGTCGACTATCCAGTGACCTAGAAAACCACCGAAAACTTACCCCTTTTGCCTTAAAACATCTTTAATCCTTCTTAAAACCCTTAACTCTTTCAAAACACAAATTTTATAAGGTTATAAGTCTAATTTTTTTACACTACCCATAACAAAATCCTAAGTTAAAATCCTTAATTCCTCAAACCTAGCTCAAAAAATTATTTTGAAAGCCCAAGAAGTTGTTTCTTCAAACTTTTCACCAAAAAGCTGAACTTAAACTTCGTTAAATTAACCAACAAGAATAAGAAAAGAAGAAAGAAAAAACCTTTACTTGAATATTTTCCCCAAACTTCAACCAAAAGCTAAAAAAAGAAGGAATAAATGACAGAAAGCTAGAAAATTTTGGAACTTGAGAGAGAGTAGGCCCAAAATGAGGATTTTGGTATCTCTCTCAACCTATTTATACCATTACTTAGGAAGAAAAAAAGACCCTTCTAACCTTCTCTTGAAAATTTATTACAATTGCATCAAGCCCTTTTCCCTTTTTACTCTAGTTATAAAGTAACCCCGAAGGTTTCTATTCCTTTTAAAAGTTCCCTAGCTAAGTTCAATCATAAAATAATTACATAAAATATTTTAAAAAAAGATTGGGCTCTAAACTTGCATATATAAATAGCTTACATATAGACTAGTTAGGAACTAGGTCTGACAAATATAGTTTTGTGGGATATCCTAAGAGATTTTAGGATATTATTTCTATCATCCACAAGAATAAAAAGTATTTGTTTCTAATCATGCTACTTTCTAGAAAAAGAGTTTATGCTAAAAGGAAGAAGTGGGAGTACGATAGATCTTGATGAAGTATCACAAGAGTCATAACCTAATACTGTTCAAATTGAGAAACCCGAACCAATAGATCTTCCTAATACAGAACCACCTCATCGATCTAGCAGAATCCAAAGACACTAGAGAGATATGGATTTCTCCTAGGTAGTGGCCAAGAGGTACACCTTATAGATTACAAAGAACCTACTAACTACAAAAAAGAGATGTTGACATCGATTTTGAGAAGTGGCTATAAGCTATGAATTCTGAAATGGATACCATGTACTCCAACAAAAAAGTGGACTTTGGTTGATGCACCTAAAAGTATAGTACCTATAGGTTGTAAATTGGTCTTTAGGTGGAAGATTGGAGTGGATGGAAAGGTAGAGATCTATAAAGTAAGGCTTGTAGTGAAAGGTTTTAATCAAAGACAATGAATTGACTTTGAAGAAACCTTATCTCGAGTGGCCATTCTTAAATCCATTAGGACTTTATTTGCAATAGTTGCATACCATAACTATAAGATATAATAGATGGATGTAAAGACCATGCTCCTTGGTGGAAACATTGAGGAGGATGTGTATATGACAAAACTTGAGGTTTTTACATCTATTGGTAGTGACCATAAAGTTTGTAAACTTTAAAAGTCTATTTATAGATTACAACAAGCTTCTAGAAGTTGGAACATCCATTTTGATGAGAATATCAAATCATTTGATTTTATTAAAAATGAGGATGAATCATTTATAGATTAAAACAAGCTTCTAGAAGTTAGAATTGCTGATCAATCTAGGTATGTGTATATGTACGTAGTGAAGTACAAATGTGAATCATTTGAAAAGTTAAAAAATTCATAAGAGAAATTGAAAAAAAATTAAGAAAGGTATTAAAGCTCTTTGATCAAATAGAAGAGGAAAATACTTGTTTAATGGTTTTCTCGATTATCTCAAAGAGAATGAGAATCTCTCTTAGTGGATTCTTTTGGAACTGTACCCTATTGGATATGGTATGATCCATGATGAGATACAATGATTTTCCTATATCCTTTTGGGGATATGTTGTCCTAACCGCCACATACTTATTGAATGAAGTTCCCTCAAAGGCAATACCTAAGGCATCATATAAGATATGGAAAGGTAAAAAAATTTAATCTTAAACACATTAAGATTTGGGGTTGTCTCACATATCTAAAGAGGCAACATACAAACAAGTTAGGAACTAGCTCTGATAAATCTTAGTTTGTGGGATATCCTAAAGAAAGTTTAAGATATTATTTATATCATCCACAAGATCAAAAGGTGTTTGTTTCTAAATATGCCACCTTCCTAAAAAATAGTTTATGCTAGAAGGGAGTAGTGGGAGCAAGATAGATCTTGATGAAGTGTCACAAGAACCACAACCTAGTACTGTTCAAATTGAGGAACCTAAACCAATAGATCTTCCTAATACACAACAAATTTGTAGATCTAACATAATACGTAAGGCTCTAGAAAGATATGGATTTCTCATAAATGGTGACCTGGAGGTACACCTTATAGATGATAAAGAACCTACTAAATATGAAGAAGCAATATTAGATAACGATTTTAAGAGACGCCTAGAAGCCATGTACTCCAATAAAGTGTGGACTTTGGTCAATGCCTGAAGGTATAGTACTTACAAGTTGCAAATGAGCCATTAAGAGAAATATTAGACTAGAATGAAAAATAAAGATCTATAAAGCAAGACTAGTAGCAAAGAATTTCAAGTAAAGGTAAGGAATTGAATTTGACATTATCTTCTCTCCAGTGGTCAGGCTTGAATCTATTGGGATTTTACTTGTTATAGTTGTATATGATAACTATGAGTAATGGCAGATAGATATAGAAAGTGCATTCTTGAATGAAAACATAGAGGAGGATATGTAAATGACATAACCTGAGGGTTTTATATTAGTGGCAGTGACCACAAGATATGCAAGCTTTAAAAATCCATTTGTAGATTAAAGCAAGTTTCTAGAAGTTGGAACATCCATTTTGATGAGACAATCAAATCTTTTGATTTTATCAACAAAAAAAAAATTAGAATGAACCGTATGTGTATAAGAAGGTCAGTGAAAGCACTATGACATTTTTAGTGCTTTACATAAAAGATATACTACTCATTGGGAATTATGTAGGTATGTTACAGTCAGTCAAGGATTGGCTGTCAAAGAACTTCTCTATGAAGGATTTGGGATAAACATCCTATATTTTGGGATAAAGATATATAGATATAGAATTAAAAGGATACTAGACTTGTCTCAATCTGCATACATAGACAAAATACTAAACAATTTTAGCATAGAAAATTCCAAAAGGGTACTTTTGCCAATGAATCATGAAATTTCTCTCTCTAAAGAGATGTCCCTAAAGACTTCATAAGAGAGGGAACACATGAATAGGATACCATAAGCATCAGCAATTTGTTCCATCATGTATGCCATGTTATGTAGGAGACCTGATAATGCATACACTCTAAATGTTACGACTATATTTCAGCCCAATCCAAGTGAGGGCCACCAGATAGGTGTGAAAAATATTCTTAAGTTCTTAAGAAAAACCAAAGATTTGTTTCTCATATATAGGGGAGGTAATTTGAAACTTGAGGGCTTCATATACTATAGTTTTAAATCTGAAAAGGATGGCAGTAAATCAGTTTATGGTATATGTTCACCATAAATGGTGAAGCAGTGGGCTAGAAGAGTTTCAAGCAAGAAACTATTGTGGATTTGACCACGGAGGTTGAATACATTGCTGCATCAAAATCTGCAAATGATGTTATTTGGATGAGAAATTTTATTACTGAATTAGGAGCGATTCCAGACATTGTTAACCCAATAACTTTGTATCATGATAACAATGGTGCTATTGTATAAGCAAAGGAACCAAGATCTCATCAGAAGTACAAGCACATTTTGTGGCGATTCCATTTGATTAGAGAGATCATTGGAAAATCCAATGTAAAGGTGGAAAGAGTTTCATCAATAGACAACATAGCAGATCCAAAAACTAAGGCAAATTTTTAACAGTAGTTCAATCACTATTGTGAGAATATTGGCATGGATATATAGACTATTGACTTTAGCACAAGTGGCAGATTGATATTAATATACCCTATAAGCTATCTTAATCATTTATTGATAATAAAATATTAATAATAGTAATTGTCGTACTTATAATTTTCAATGTAAATCATTGCATGTGCATTACATGATAAAGCCCATAGAATAAGAGTAGTAGAAATAAGCACCACGATGAGATTATGTTTATGAGATGTATTTCCTTAAGCTTAATTCTTAAATGTTTCTAATCATAGGACAACTAAGAAGGGCATTAGTGAATTCAAATTGATTACTATACACTATGTTTTCTCAAGGAGTTAATGATGATTGATCTCACAGTCATTACCGTGTGAGACATTAAAACAAGTTATTTAGGTGCTTTCTAAAGAACAGGATCCATCACTAAATAGACTCGACTAAGAAATTCCTAATGAACATTTTATTAGCTGTTAAGATGAATTATTATGTTGCAATTGTACAAGTAATCCTTGGACTTGAGGCACCATGGATATCTTATGTATAGGTCATAATGCTTTTATGCTACCTAAATGTGATTCTAATCATGGGTCATAAAAAGGGTATTAATTGAGTGTGACCACTTATGAATGGAGGTGTGTGCGTATAAAATAAAGGATCCATCACTCTCATTAAAAGAGAGATAATATTATATGTGATCTAATTAAGTCACAGTCTATAAATTCTTTCGCTAAGGTGCGATGAAAAATTAGAAAAGAGTTTCTAATTTCACCATTTAAGTTATGGACTTGAGATCGAGATATATGTGATTAAATAATTAAGGCTTTATAGTAATTTCATGCCTTAGGTTTAATCAAGGACATTGCATGATGGAAGAATTGAATTGTATGGTAACTGTCAATGAAAAGGTTTACATTAATTCATATTGTCTAGGTACTCATTACGTACTAGTAGATGTCAATCATGACTCGTAGAAGCCTTTAAGAATTAATTCTTAATCAAAGGGATAACTAAAAAGAGTTTTAATTCGAATGAAAATTAAAAAGATTTTTAATTAATTATATAGGATCCATTTGTTACGTAAAAGGTACGACCTACTACCAGTGCAATATTGAACCTAAGGGGTCACACACAATTGGACAATTGCAAGATTAAGGAAAACTAACGGGCTAATGGATGTAATTTTAAGAATTAATTAAACCCAGAGTTTAATTGTAATTCTAGAAATCCTAGAGCTTTAAGAAGAGAAGGCTCTATATAAAGAATTTTTTATTTATTTATTTATTTATTTTTATAGAAACCCTAATGCTTGATTGTTTAAATTATTTTAGTCTCTATCTTTATCTTTCAGAAAGCTGAATTTTTCAGAGCTACCATTCAGGGATTTTTCAGACAGCCCTAGTTCTGCTCTTCACACGGTGTTCGACATCCCAAAGAATGAGATCTTTGTTCTTGGTTGTTCGTGTGGATATGCTTAGAGGTTGTACGCTTAAACGACTTATGAACTCTACACCAAATTCTTAACCGGAATCTTCATAAAGGTATAAATCTTTAAAATTTTATGGGGATGGATTATCATTCTAATAGATTCATAAATAAATTCATGTGATTAAGTTATTGGTATAGAAAATTTTAAATTTTCACTGCGTATCTATACTGGTAGACTTACAGAACCTACTCTATAATGCATTAGACCCCAATGAATTTAATAGAGTCTCTCTTCATGTGAGACTGCTAAAGAAATCTGGATGCTCTTATGATCATACATAAAGGAACAAATCAAGTTAAAGATTCTAGGATATATCTTCTAGTTCATAAATATGAAATATTTCTAATGAAAGAAGGTTAAATTATTTCAGAAATGGTCGCACGATTTATTAACATTATCAGTGGTTTGAAATCTCTATGTAAATCTTATACAAGTTGTGAAATGATAAGAAAAGTTCTCAGATACCTTCATACTTCATAGATGCCAAAGGATACAATAATTTAAGAATCAAAGGATCTAACAATGCCCTTTCTTGAAGAATTGATGAACAATTATCATTCATGATATGGATGTTAAGAAGACCACTGAGTAAGAATAGAAGCAAAAAAGGTCATGGCCTTTAAAGTCATCAATAACTTGCACTTTTTGGTAGAATGCTCCAAAGGTATATGGAAATAAAACAATGGGCAACAAAGAAGAATACGATAGAAGAAATAATATCACTTGCTTTGGTTACGGTAAAATTGGTCATATAAAGCCTAATTTTCAAGATGAAGTTCCAAATGACTTCACTGAAAAGCACTCAAAAAGGAAGAAAGCAATGATAGTTTCATGAAGTAATGATGAAAAGAGAGATTTGGAAGACTCTGATAATGAAAACATCACAAACTTGTGCTTCTTCAGACTCAACAATGAAGGAGAAAGCTTCAACAAGGTAACTTCACAATTTCTTTCTCACTCTAGTAATAATAGTGACAATGAAAATGATGAAGATTTTACTTTTGATAACCTACATAGAGTAGTTCAAGAACTTGCTAATGATCATGAGAAATTGTTGATCAAACACAAAGATCTAAAAAAAAATATACCACTTCAATGTCTCTTGATCTGAAAAATGTTCAACTATCAAAGCAGAATTGAGAAATGAAAATGACATACTAAAGAAAAGCTAAAAATAGTCTATGAGGGGATGATAAAAAAAAAAAAAAACTATCAATATTAAAGAAGGGAAAACGGTTGAGAAATCTTTGGCTCAATCTCTTGGAAAATGTTATAAGCCCATGAAAGTTGTGTCTATATGGGTCCCAAAAAGATCCTATACTTGTCTTTCTAAACCATATGAACCCAAGTTTCTGGCTACCATATCTCTATGATTGATGCTTGTAGGCTATGTTACCAGGATTCAAGAATGAATGTCGGATACAAGCATGTGTCCGAGTGTTGAACTCATATATTTTTAATAATTGTTTTTTTTATTTTTTTTTAATTTGGAGTATCCAAGTGTCGAGGATGTGGCACGAGTATGACAGAGTAAAATGAAGAGTCTGTGTAACATAGCTTACAAGGGTGTTGCAACCAAGAGATCAAGTGATAAGTGGACATCTTGATGAGGTTAACAGATATGAAATTGGGAAGTCAAAAGAGGTATGATCCTTTCTTTTATTTATTTATTTTTTGTTGTTGATTTGTATGTGTGAATGAAATTCATAGTATCATGTAGTTTCATCATCTCTTGCGACAACTTTTTGTTTAAGAGATTTTGTGCTCTGATCTTAATGATCAATTAAAAGCTTTTTATAGGAAATCTTTATTATTTGTCTCTTTTATGAAGAAATTAACAGATAGTTAAGACTGCTCACTTCCTCACTTATATTCGTATTTTTCTATATAAATTGATTAGGCTTAAATACATGGTAATTCTTATTCTTATTAACATATTCTAAAAAAATGGGGGAAAGAAAAATCTCAACTTAGCCTACGTAAACACAAATTAAAAAATCTGACAATCAAAATAGCTTTTTTAATTTTTTCCTCTATTCAATATTTAAAACAAAATAAAAGGGTCCTCTCTGAACAATAAAATCCAAAAATCTCTCTACTCTCAAAAGCTTTCCTCACTTCACCTGCTCAACCAAAAAAAAATCTTTTCACCTTAAAAAATATGCCTCTCAAACCTGAAATCTCAAAATTAGAAAATGGAGAGAAATCAAAAACCATAGGCAAAAGAGTAAAAACACTCGAAATAAGAGGAAAACAGAGAGCTGGGTGAACAAGAAAAACTCATACGATAATCTTCATTAAACTATTAGCATAATAAAACATAAGAAGAAAGATATGAAGCCTCGAGATAATGAAGAAATGGGATATAAGAATGAAGTACCACATGTAGCTTTTAGAACCGAGATCTGAGATTGACCTATAAACTACTGAAGAAATTCAATGGTGAGCTTTTGAAGAAAAAAGTAATGATTAGGAAATGTTTCTCTTTCAAAGATCTTGCATCTTGGAAAGGTAATTTACTCAAGAAAATTGAAAATCTTGGATGGTTGCCTATGTTTCAAACAAATGTTCCCATCTTTCCAAGACTTCGTAAAGCTTTCTAATGCACTCTAAAGGCATAAACAGATGAAGGCTATCAGACCAAGGGAGTAGAAATCAAGCTAAGTCAAAAGATTCTCTAAAAAATTATGGAATCCCCAAACTTTGGTGAAACCTACTGCAACAAAAATTTGATGCCTTATCCAAGCATTCTCAAAGCTTTCAACCAAGAGGAAGCACTCTGGTTTATCTTTGGTAATCAAAAGGCATACTCAAGATTCATGAGTGTAGACAGTATTTTAAGGAAAAGTGCCTTTTAGAGTACATTCTTTAACACCTCATCATTCCAAGAAGAGGCAAATGTGATCATGTCGCCTATCTAGAGGTCACAAATCAGTGATGCATTCTTTCAAACAGAGAGGTGAACCTAGTGTATATAGTTATAGAGCATATGATTCACTACAAAAATAACACTTGGCTACCTTATGGTATGATTCTAACCAAGGTCTTTATACATTTTAATGTCAATATAACAAATAAGGATCAATTAAGTCAAGTTAAGTGAGTACTACAAAGTCTCGCAAGAGATTAGGATTCAAAGAAAATGATGAAGGCGTATGGATCAAAGTTCATGAGGGATAAGAAGGCATTGCTATTAACCTTAATTAACCTGCATCAAGGAATCTCTTTAAAGATGGTGATGAAAAAGGAGCTCCCACTAGAACTCAACTGATGTTGTTTGTGCAAAAACTAAACGACAAGATTGAAGTTATTAGTGAACAAATCAAAGAAAAGATGGATCTTGTGGAGTCCACTATCAGCATTATGGCTAATAACTTTTCACAAAAAATTGAACAACTCGAAGGTAAAGTTGAGAAGCTAAAAAAGTGGGTGGTTGCAGCTGAAGAATAAGAGGAGAAAGAAGAAAAACCATAAATAACATAGAGAGAAACTAAGGCTGAGAAAGAAAAAAAATGAGAAAAGATGAAACAAAAGAAAAAGAAAAAGTTAGTGAAAAAAAAGAAATAAGAGATCAAGAAAAGGAAGAGGAAATAGACTACCAATGACATTTGATGTCTAAGTATATTATTTGTAAAACAATCTTATTCGAATTATTATCATAATTAATCATAAGTTTATTTATCATGAATATTTGTTTAATTACACTGCCATGATTAAGTCCATAGAATAAGAGTACTGGAGATAGACTTACGATGAGATCATAATTTTGAGACCAAGTTTTCTCGAAAGCTTTTTTCTTAAATGTTCCTAGTCATAGAATACTATGGCCATGTTTGGTTTCATTCTTAAGCCAACTTAAAGCAAGTTGGCTTAAAAATGAAACCAAACATGACCTATATGGATGTTAGTAATCCAGTTAGACTAGTACATACTATGTTTGCTCAATTGAGAGGGAGATTGATCTCAATGTCACTTATGTGGTAGACACTAAAACAAGTATGTAGGTGCTCATTGCCTATTGGAGAATGAGTTCATTGAACATGACTTAACTTAAGAACACTTAATGGAGTTTTGCTTTCCTATCAATAGGTATTTTTTATGTTACAGTTGTGCATGTGATCTTTAGACCTGAGGCACCATGGGTATCTTGTATGCTACTTATTATACTTCGATACTATTTAATATGGTTCTATTCATGGATCATTAATTAGTAGCAATTGGGTATAACGGGTTTCATATGGAGGAATGTGAGTGTACAATAAGGGATCAATCACTCCTAAGTAAAACGAGAGAATGTCCTATGTGATCTACTAAGATATAATTTGACAAGTTTCATGGCCAAGACAAGGTGAGATTAGAAATGAGTTTCTAATTTCACCATAATAATTATATTCTTGAGATCTAGACACATAGTATTAATGCTGGGGTTTTGAAGGTAATTTCATACCATAATTAGCTTAATCGTGACATTGTATGATGGAAGGATTAAATTGCACGGTAACTAATAACATAAAAGTTTAAGGTTTCAGAATAAAATTTACACTATCTAGGTAATCATAATATGTAACTAGGTGTTACTCATGATTGTAGAAGCCCTAATAATTAATTAATTATTGTAAAAAGGAGAATCAAAAGGAGTTTTGATTCAAAATAAACTAGAAGGAGTTCTAATTAATTGAAAAGGGTTTCAATTGTAATTACATAAAAGTTGTGTCCTATAACCATATTAGTATGAACCTAAAGGGTCACATTTATAAGGGATGATGTGTAATTAAAAAATAACTATAGGGGTTTAGTTTGTAATTAATGGTTAGTTGCTCATAACCCTAACCCTATAAATAGTTTAGTAGTGTGCAGATTTTTGCTAACACATTATTCTACACATAAGTTTCTCCTAAGAGATTTTAGACTCTTCTATTCCCAAAGAGAGAAAAATCATACAGAGAAATCCGAGTTCAAGATTTGCTCTGTGTGGAATTCCTTTAGAGATTACATACTTTCATGATTGTTATGGGCTCAAATGCAATAATTTGGGTTCAAGCATCTTGGAGAATTCAAGCATATTGTAGAATTCAGGCACAATAAATTCAAGGAGTAAAAAACACAGCAAATCAAATGTAATATTTCTATCCTTGAATGTTCTTAATGTTGTACATAAATCATAACATGATTAAGGGTTATAAGAACTAACGAAAAATTTTAATTTTCCACTGTGTTTTCTACATTGATCTCATTCAGAGATAACTTATCCATTTGATTGTTTTAAGAAAAAAAAAGACTTCTCTTGATCCTCAGCCCTATTTTTTGTTGATGACCAAAAGGGGGAGAAACCTAGCATTGATCTCTCTTAAGTTCTGCATTCTCTTTAAGATTGGAAGGTACTAGTTTTTTCTCTAATGAGTGTGTGGGTTGGTTGAGGCGGAACCTCTAACTAAGAGGGAGCTCTAGCTTATTAAACTTTTGTTTGCTAACTTTCATTTATTGCTTATGGTTTTGTCATCATAAAAAAGGGAGAGATCGTTGACCTTTTATCCTTTATCTGATATGTTTTTATTATAACAAAACCTTTATTATGGTTCTAATAATATACTTAAGTGCAGACATCCTTTCATTTCAAAATTTTGAATGGGTCACGCATGGGTTCCAATGACGAATCATTGATCCCAATGCACTCAGACTTGGTAAATTCGGAAGTTGAATTTAATTTTGGAATAGAACCAATTGCAAACCATTTCTATTCAATCCACCTTAAGCTCAAATCAATTGGGTCATATTTGATTCCACTAAATTTAAGACTAAAGCTTTCAATTCATGTTGGTCTAACCCAAAATCCACCAAAGCCTATTGATTTTTGCTAGCCTAAAACACTTTTGGCATAATCTAAAATCTAGGCCCAAGAAGACTACCTTTTCATCACATAAATAAACAACACCTTTCCTCTCCCTCATGGTCGGCCATATGTGTGGGAAAAGAAGAAGTTTTCCTCTTCTTTTTTCCCTTGTAAGCTTTTACCCTTTCCCATGTGTTAAAGTCTACCTAATAACATAAAGAATTGCACCATTCTTCCTCCAAAAGACAAGGCACCTAAAAGAGAAAGTCTTCATCTCTCTTTTTGCTTTGTTAAACTCACCATAACGCTTCAAGCTTTAACCTTTTCCACCTCAAAAAATGTTTCTTTCTTCTCACCAAGAACCACCTAAAAAAGGAAGTCTTGCTCTCCCTTTTTTCCTAGTTAAACTCACCATAACACTTCTAGTCTTCACTTTTTTCACTTAAAAGTTGCACCTTTCTCTCCCTCTATGACCGGCCACCTAAAGGAGGAATCCTTCCTCTCTTTTATCCTTTGTTAAACTCACCATAAAACTTCTAGCTTTCACCTTTTTCACCTCAAAAGTTGCACCCTTTCTCCCTCCCTCTTCATGGCCAGCCACCTCCTTTCTTTTCATTTGTTTTTGTTGTTTTTTTATTCACATGGGCAGCCCACCCTTCTCCTATAATTACCCTCTTGTTAACATAAAGCAAAAGGAGGTAGAATCATAACAAATAAAGAAGTATAGAGAGAGTAAAAATAGAAATATAGAGAAGCATAACAAAAAGGTAGAATCATAACAAAGAGAGAAGTATAGAGAGTAAAGAGAGAAGTATAAAGAGAGCAAAAAAGAGAAGCATAGTAAAGAGAGAAGCATAGCAAAGAGGTAGAAGCATAATAAATAGAGAAGTATAGAGAGAAGGCATAACAAATTAAAGAGAGAAAGAAGAAAGAAATGTAGAGAGAGCAAGGGAAGCATAATAAAGAAAAAAGAGCACACAAAAAAATGAGCAAAGAGAGAAGTATAGAGAGAACAAAAAGGAAAAATAGAGAGCTTCTCACACTCGACCATACACTTCTGGCTTTCAAATCCACAATCAAACCAATCCTCCAAATTTATCAACTCCACAAGAGTGTATGGACTCTTCGAGGATTATCACTACATGTGGAAAATTTTCTTAGCCAAAAGGATTAGTTAAACTTCTTTTGGTTGTGACATAAAATTGCTAACATTCTTTATATGTTTGAACCACCTTGAAAATGGATTAAATAATTTATCTTGCTTTTTATTTGATGAAATCTATGATAGCTTCAATATTCATTTTTTATCTTAATTTCTTTATGATGCTCATTTCATTTCTTCTAAGTTATATGCTTTCTTTCAATTTGTTACATATCACATGCTTAGTTTTAGTCCACCTATTCAAATCGACATTTTTAGCTTAGTTTTAACACGCATATTTTTAAATTTGTATATTCAATCTACTTAGTTTAATCCACTCACTCAAATCTGTTTGTTTAAAGTAGTTTTGTTTCATACGTTAAATCCTCACATGTCTAATGCACTTATTTAAATTTGCATGCTTTAATTTGTTTCCTTTTTCTTAATATGCACGTCACGAGTGATTTTGATCATTTATTTGTTTCATGTTTAAAGCACTCTCTTTTTTGGTTACGTATTTATTTACTTTTACCGCACCATCTTAAATATAATATTTAGTGTCATCTTGTTTGAATATAAATTGTGAATGTGTACTTTTTCTTTATTAGTGTATGGTAATAAGATTTAATTTAGAGTTTTGAATAATTTTCCTTAAAACACAAAGAGTTAGACTTCAGTCTAAGTAAGAGAATCCGTTTTAATTCCTCACTCTCTTGTACTGAAATCTCTCTACCCTTGAAATCTCTCACTTGGATCAATAACAAGGGTTTGACCCCCTTTAAAGTCAAATTACAACTCATTTTTCATCATCCTTCATTTGTGCTTGGATGACAATAACCACTTGTTTAATACTTGAAAGCGCACCTGTAATGAGAGCCCCTTTACTACTTATAAAAGGGATTGTGTTAGACTTGGTAAGTTTCACTCATTTCCATATGTTCACTATCATAATCTACACCATTTTCATATCCTTCCTTGAAAGGAGTGACTTTGGGTAATGTGTAGGATGTATGGGCAACCGGCGAAGAAGAGCGGTACCTACAGTTGGTGACTTTACTAGGGAGATTTAACCTTTAAGTGTTTCTTGGAAACAAATTTTAAAAACTTTAATCGTAAGTTATTATTTTGTACTTCACTTTGCACACTAGCATTTACCTTTTGCTCATGACAGAGTAAATTAGGGGCTTGTTTCCTCCTGGCGTCTTGTGTGACCTTTATTTTCCTACGTCAATCCTTGGTGTGAGATATATTCCTCTTAGTTCTTGTAATTGTAATGAAGGTTTGTTGTCACGATTGTACTCTTATAGTCCATTTATTAAGCCTCTCGAGGAGCATAATAGCCTCCTTCTAGCCATGAGGTACTTGAGGCCACCAGAGTTATAAGGCGAAGCCAACCTCTTCAATTAAAGATCAAATCAACTTGTTTGATAACATATTTTATGGTTTTATTTTCCCTTTTATTAAATCACAATCAAATGAATTGAGCCCTATGTTGAGCCTAGTTCGACCCAAAATAAAGAACTTTCTCTTACTTAAGTCTTGTTAGTTTGATATTATTATGTAGCCTACAAAAAGAAACTTGTTGACCTGTATTGATTTTGATAATGACAAAACTGTATTAAATTTTTCTAACTATCTTTTGTCTAAGATTTTTATTCTTTAATGTAATTTGTACAAATATTAGATTATACACATATCTTCAAGAAGGTGTGCATGAATGTTCTTTGCCTTGAATGCACCTTGTTTCAAATCTTTTAAGGCAATTTCAAAGACAAAGATACTCAAGCTTATAAGTGTTAAGTTAGTTAAATTTCTATGTAATTGATGAGAGCCCTAAAATGCATCTCAACAGTGCTTAATTGTTAGCATTTTAGGGTTGATCTCGATTTTAATTGCACTTTTATACATTAATAACTCTAAAGTGATATCCTTGGATTGTTGATCTATATCGGTGCATTTTCAGGTACTTTGAGTTAAAAGAGATGCAAAAGCAATCGTTATTTAAAGTGCAAAGATTCCATGCATAACAGAGTGTCGGGGTGGTTGCAGAGAAGCAAAAAGAAAGAAAAGCAACGTTCAGTGGGCGCCTAGGCTTGGACCAGTGAGGGCCTAGGTGCCTAGAACATGCATAAGATCAAGCACCAGCTAGCGCCTAGGCGCCCACCAGGGAGGGCCACAGCGCCCAGAACCTCCCCAACCTCAGCCTTCAGCAAGAGCCACGGTGCCCACAAGGTAGGGCCACGACGCCCAAAAGTACACCTCTCTAAAGACCAAGGCCAAGCCACAGTGCCCACAAGTGAGAGCCGCGGCGCGCACTCGAATGTTTGTCTCCGAGTTATGACCTAATTAGGACTTTTGATGCTTGTTTAAACCCTAGAACACCCTTTGAATTTTTTTTATTATAAATAGATCACTTAGGGTTTGAGAGGAGAACATCGAGGAAGAGGGCTAAAGGCCGGAAAACTCAAGGGAGAGCTGCCACATTCTCCCCCATGGCCAACTAATCTCCAAGCAAGGTGAAGGGATGAATCCCTAGGTGTAGTTATTCTTATTTTCCTAATTAATTCAGTTGTAGTTGGGATTTATTATCAAAACATTGTTACGATTTACTCTTTAATTTAATTTGAAGAATTTCTCTTAATCCAGTGATTGCATCTTTCTCCTCCATATAAGTTTAGTCATGCTCTTCTTATGTGTAATTGTTGAGGTGTGATTGAGTTCAGTAGATTTATTTTATAGATTTGTCCATTACTGCGATATTGTCATAGAGATATATTGTCATTTCTTGATAATCTATAAGATAGGTCATGTGTGCTTGAATCGAAGATAAAGAGTATTTCATAGCAATTATATTAGGGTTTATATATGTGCTTGATTGAATATTTGCCGATTGCTTGTTTGAGATGCGAAACTTGTAATCGAGATAAAAATAACTGAATTGAGATTGGGATAAGGCAACGAACCTAGGGAGGATTCCCAGAACCTTGTTGCTTCCATTATATTTACACTACTTCACATTACTTCAATATCAAAACTCAAATTCTCTCGTTTAACTTTTATTGTTCGTTTTAAGGTTTGCACTTTCTCTTGTAGATTGCTTGTCTCCCTGTGGAATCGACACCCCAAAGCTATGCTACAACTACCACTTTATACTTTGGGCGTAATCAAATTTTGGCGCCGTTGCCGGGGAGATGCACTTAAGTACAAGGAAGATTGTCAACTTTGAGACAACACAGTAGAAAAATTGTGAATTGTTTTTCTTTGCAGCAGTTTGTAAAGGCGGTAACTTCGTTCGCTCTTTTAGCTTGCTGCATTATTTTTTTGTTGTCTTCTTTTTTTATTTTTTATTTTGTGATCTTGCATGCCCCGATGTAGAGACACTTTGGGTAGATTTGCTTGTAGGCCTGTGTTAGAGTCAGAATTAAATTCTTTTCTAAATCCTTTATTTGACAATCCATCTAGTCCTAAAGAAATGAGTGAACATAAATATCAACCCCTTAGGACCCTTCAAGATTACCTCCACCCTACACACATAGCCACACCATCATGCATCATGTTTCCAGCTAATACTCGCCAACTAGATTTTAAAACAGGGATGATATAATTACTCCCTACGTTTCATGGCTTGGAAAGTGAAAACCCATATGTGCACATTAGGGAATTTGAGGAAGTAGTTGCGACTTTTCATAGTCAAGATGCAACTGCTGACATTGTGAGACTTAAGTTTTTTCCTTTCACTTTGAAGGATAGAGGTAAGAGTTAGCTATACTCACTGAGACCACAATCTATTAGGTCGTGGACTAAGATGACTCGGATTTTCTTTAATAAATACTTCCCCCAACATAGGACCAATGCTTTAAAAAGGCAAATCTCTACCTTTGCACAAAAGGATAGTGAGACTTTGTATCAGTCTTGGGAGAGATTAAAGGAGTTGTTGAGTATGTGCTCTCACCATGGGTATGAAAATTGGCATTTAGTGAGCTATTTTTATGAGGGACTTACATATAGAGAGCGCCAATTTGTAGAGATGATGCGTAACGGTGAGTTTTTAGAAAAAGATCTTGATAAGGCCATAGAATACCTCAATGAGCTTGCTGAAAAAGCTCACACTTGGACTGGACCTAGTGCTACTGAAAGCACAAATAGGTCATGACCTGTAGGAAACCAAAATGGTGGTGGAATTTACCATCTTAGGGAAGAGGACAACTTAAAAGCTAAGGTAGAGATGCTCACTAGGGAACTAGATGTGTTAAACACTAAGGGCTTACAACAAACACATGTAGCTAATCATGCAAGGTCTTTTGAACCATATTTTGTGTGTGGCGGGGTAGATCATCTCGCCCAAGAATGTCACACATTTGCGGAGATGAGAGGGGTTTATGAGGAACAATGTAATGCCTTAGGTATGTACAAGAAGCCTTTTTCACCTTTCTCTGATACCTATAATCCAGAGTGGCGGAATCACCCCAATCTTAGCTAAAAATATGAAAACCAGCCACCTACACAACCCACTAGATCATATCCTGCACCATATCATGCACCTGCACCCTCTAGGAGTCCTTTAGAAGAAACTTTGCATGCTTTTATTGAGGCACAGAGTAAGACTAATCAAAGGCTTGAATCTTTAATTACGTAGGTTGTTGAAGAACATAAAGATCTAAAGAGCCAAGTGTCCAAATTGATGACATCCTTGAGTGTGAATGAGCGAGGTAAGTTCCCTTCCAAGCTCAGTCCACACCCCATGATCAACACATGGCACAAAAGAATTTGAAGGAGGTGAATACTATTGTAATACTAAGTGGTAAGTCATTACACATCCCAACACTGAACAAATCAGAGGATGTGGATGAGAGCCACCAAGTATATATGATTGACTCACCCATGGAAAAGATCCATCACCTTATTCCATTGGAATCAATCCACACCCATGGTTTCACAAGAGCATATATTGAGTCAGAATTTGCAGATGTTACTAATAACATCGTTGAGGCTTCTTTAAATCATGCACGCACAAAATTTGGCAGTGAAGCAGTTGCTGGTGCATTCACCTCATGTTTGTCTAGAAGGGAATAAGAGTGTCTGGCTAAAGATGTAAAACTTAGCGCTCATGGGAGGCATCCCACAGCATATCCTTTTATTTTTATTATTTTTCGTATTTCTTTTTCTTGTTTATTGTTCGTATTTTTTTTTCTGTTTTCCAGTATTAACTTAGTATTTCTTTTTTAGGGACAAATATACGAAGCAGTTCAAATAGTGGAGTACAATTTTCAGCTTCTGTGCACCTTTGGCTAAAAATGGAGTTTCCTTTACTATTTCTTTTACATTAAGATCAATGCAATTTATAAGTTGGGGGTGGAGGAAATGCATCTCTTTGTTTCCATATTCTTTATTTCCATACAATTTTGTTTTCTTTTTCCATTGAACTGCTTGGTGTCGTTCTCCCTTTTTGTTTGTTTTTAGCATACTTTGTGTTAGCCTTGGATGTAATTCACATGTCAATGATATGAGCTTAATTGAGATAGCATACAGCATTTAGAAGAAGTTAAATCTTGCTTCAGTTTGAGAATAATTTAAGTGTCAATCTTCATTTGGTTTGAGACTTTAGTCTGCGACAAGATTATATGATTAGTCTAAAACATTTAGAGATGTTTTATGTGTGATTGTTTGTGAATACTTTTGCGGTCTTGACAAGCTCTAGAACTTATTTGGTAATCACTTGAGGCGAATTCCTAGAATGCACATTACTTAGGATATGATATAGGCCATTTTTGAACTGTTTGAGCCTTTCAAACTTACCATTGCTATATTTATCTCTAGTCACCTATTTGAGCCTTTTCTTAAAAAATAATTTGAGCCTTGTTTCTTTCAATAGCCCATTTACTCACCTTTATTAGCCTAAAAATATTTTATCCTTACCCTTCTTTTAAAAGAACTTGGTTATACACATTTGTTGAGAAGCACTTGAAAGGAGTAAGGGTGGAAATATGAACAAATATTACTGCTATAACCCAAGTACATTGAAAGATATAAGTTAGGGGTTGTGGAAAAGAAAAGAAAAGAAAAGAAAAGAATGAAAAAGAAGGTGAATGGTCTTATGCCCAAATAAAAAATAAATAAAAAAGTGAATTATGGCAAAGAAAGAAGAAAAGAAAAAAAAAAGTGGTGATTTATTGAGAGAAATGCTCGAGAATGGTTGAAAGAGTTAGGTGTTGAAGTAAGGTTATCCAGTGCTTAAAAGAAGGTTGTGTTTAAAGCTAAGAGATTGAGTTCTTTTACTTGTTAAATCCTTTCAGTTCTTTCTTAAACCTTTACCTTAGCCTAACGTTACAAGCTTATCAAAGACATATTGATCCAAGGTGGTGTGAGTTTTCTACAATAATGGAAAGTGATTTGAAAAGTGAGTCTATGGAGTTTGTTTTTGTGATTGATGTCATGCATATTAAATTTTAAAGGCCAAGACTTGTATTCATTAATGTTATGCATAAAATCATCCGGATGTTCGGATTAATGGATTGTGGTAAGATGGATGTTAAGAGTCGATAACAATTTTAAGATTGATGTTTGGATTACTTTTGGACTTAGGTGATATTTAATGATTCTATGTGCTGTGTATTATATGCAATTTTTTAGATAAAAAGTGAATTGCTCCTGGTTTAACACTAACATTGCTTTGATTCCTACCATAAGAATTCATCTCTTGTTTTCGCTTGACTTGCTAGGGACTAGCAATAAGCTAGTTGGGGGTTGTGATGAGAGCCATAAAATGCATCTCAACAGTGCTTAATTGTTAGCATTTTAGGGTTGATCTCAGTTTTAATTGCACTTTTATACATTAATAACTCTAAAGTGATATCCTTGGATTGTTGATCTATATTGGTGCATTTTCAGGTACTTTGAGTTAAAAGAGCGCAAAAGCAATCGTTGTTTAAAGCGTGAAGATTCCATGCATAACAGAGTGTCGGAGTGGTTGCGGTGAAGCAAAAATGAAGAAAAGCCACCTTCAGTGGGCGCCTAGGCTTGGACCAGTGTGGGCTTACGCACCCAAAACATGCATAAGATCAAGCACTAGCTAACGCCTAGGCGCCCACCAAGGAGGGCCGCGGTGCCCAAAACCTCCCCAACCTCAGCCTTCAGTAAGAACCGCGGTGCCCACAAGGCAAGGCCATGACACCCAGAAGCATACCTCTCCAAAGACCAAGGCCAAGCCGCAGTGCGCATTCGAAAATTTATCTCCGAGTTATGACCTAATTAGGACTTTGATGCTTGTTTAAACCCTAGAACACCCTTAGAACTTTTGTATTATAAATAGATCACTTAGGGTTTGAGAGGAGAACATCAAGGAAGAGGGCTGAAGGCCAAAAAACTCAAGGGAGAGCTGCCACATTCCCCCCCATGGCCAACTAATCTCCAAGCAAGGCGAAGGGACAAATCCCTAGGTGTAATTGTTCTTATTTTCCTAATTAATTCAATTGTAGTTGGGATTTATTATCAAAACATTGTTATGATTTACTCTTTAATTTAATATGAAGAATTTCTCTTAATCTGGTGATTGCATCTTTCTCCTCCATATAAGTTTAGTTTTGCTCTTCTTATGTGTAATTGTTGAGGTGTGATTGAGTTCGGTAGATTTATTTTATAGATTTGTCCATTATTGCGATGTTGTCATAGAGATATATTGTCGCTTCTTGATAATCTATAAGATAGGTCATGTGTGCTTGAATCGAAGATAAAGAGTATTTCATAGCAATTACATTAGGGTTTATATATGTGCTTGATTGAATATTTGCTGATTGCTTATTTGGGATGTGAAACTTGCAATCGAGATAAAAACAACTTAATTGAGATTGGGATAAGGCAATGAACCTAGGGAGGATTCCTGGAACCTTGTTGCTTCCATTATATTTACACTACTTCACATTACTTCAATATCAAAACTCAAATTCTCTCGTTTAACTTTTATCGTTCGTTTTAAGGCTTGCACTTTCTCTTGTATCGCTTGTCTCCCTATGGAATCGACGCCCCAAAGCTGTGCTACAACTACCGCGTTATACTTAGGGCATAATCAATAATCTTCCTCCTAATTATTTATCTTTAAAATGACTAATTTTGTTTTCAAAAATTTTATTTAAAACTTCAAATATCTTTTTCCAAAAGTTTGTACAAAATTTGATTTTGAAAAATATGTTTTTGGGTGACCATAGTTGCTTGTGTTGGTACCACAGTAGACTAAAGGTCCTTCTCGGGTCAACTCCAAAAACCCAAAGGTGTAGCTACAGTTGATTGTAAGACTATCACAACCAACTATGTAAGAACAATAAAGTTCCATAGTCGACTGTGACCATACCTGGTGCCTCAACTTTTCAAAATTTGAAGAACATAGTCGACTAAGACAAAGCCACAGTCAATTGTATGCTAGATTATAAGGGAAATATTTCAAATTTTGAAGCACGAGATAAAGTATTAAATGCACCTAATGGCCATTTAATGTGTCTAACGGGTAATTAGAGTTAGGACTATAAATAGCCATCACAAATGAGCATTTCTAACTAACTGGAGCATTTAATTTCATAAAGATCTCATTTACTACTCTTCAAAGTTTTCAAACTTTATTCTTGAGCCATTCTTAAGCTTTGTTCTTAAGGGAGAAATTCTTTGAGTTGTATGCATTAATTGAACTCTCTCTATGTACCAAAATCTTTTCACTCATTTCCATCTTGTCCAAAAAATAGTTAGTGTAACTCTTGTAAGTGTTTATGTGTTAAACATTTGAGTGAAATTCTTTGTAAAGAAACTTCTAAATGTTTGAACACAGCCTTGGAAATTTCTTGTTTGTTTTAGTGAAACCTTTAAGGATGAGCCTTGAAGAGAGTAGGCATAGAGTAGGGAATATTTTGATATTTTTGAACCACTATAAATTGAGTTTGCATGCTCTTCTCCCTTTAACTTTTAATTTCAAGCAAACTTGTATTTATTGCTCTTGCTTGTTCTTTATTAATCTTGTGTTATTTCATTCTATTTTATTTCCTTTATGTGTTTTCTGTGTTTTTCTAGGATTTTGGAGAAAATGAAGAATTATGGAATTATTTGGCTTAAAGAGCAAATCTGGGAAAAGCTGGAGTCTACCTAGTGCGATTGAGCACAGAGCCTTGCAAACGAGCACAACAATTCTCAAGTGTCCAAACCAAGGATCGAGCGCACCTGTTCTCATGCGTGCAAGAAGAAGGCTCGAGCACACCATTCTATGATTGAGTTCATGAAGTGTAGGGTTTTGTTTTATGAGTTTTAGGGTTTCTAGATGTTTTTAAAATCTATAAATAGGCCTATAAACACAGAAATAGGGGGATTGGGAGGCTAGGAGAGATTTTTGAGACGATTTGACGGCTCTTCCAGGAAATATTTTCGGGTTTATTCTTCTCATTCTATTTTATTTTATGAAGATGTTTAACATCAAACTTATGTGTAACTAAATTGCTAGTAGGGCTTGATTGAAGCCCTGATTATGATTTTCCATAATTCAATATTGTTGCCTTTGTGATAGTTATAATATGATGCTTAACTTGATTAATGCCTATTTTCTTGAATTCCTCATATGTGTTTGCCTGATCAACATATGCCTGTGGTATATATTAGTTAATTAAATCAATTTGGATGACCAAGTCTTGGGTTTAATAATAGTAACAAAAAAAATCCATGTCGGGTTCTTAGGTTAATCAACATGGGAAACTAGGAGTATATAACATACCCTAGGTCTCGTGTGTTTGTCGATTTTCATAGATATTATGCTCTCTTAAAGAACAACTTAGTATACACCATGCTAAATCCTTTAAGAAAGAAAAGAGTTAGAGTATCCACCATGCCTAACTCAATGCTTAAGGAAATCAATAGCTTAAGAAGTATACACCATGCCCTTATATTGACAGCATTAGGTAGTCATAATATGATTAAAGCATTGGCACACTGTTTTATTGGGAAAGCATGATTAGTGGTGGATATCAAAGCCCTACACTTTTATCATTATCGAATCAAATTTACTTATTCTTTCTCTCATTTTATATTACGAAATTAATTTTAAATCAAAATTTTCCAATCTCTGTGGGAATGATCTCGCATTTACACACTATGCTACTATGTTGACCTTGTGCACTTGCAAGTAAAACGTTCAATTATTTGCTTATTAATTTAGATAGATTTTTACACAACAAGTTTTTGCCACCGTTGTTGGAGATTGCATTAAAATTCTGTTTAGAATTATTTTTTGTTTAGTTTTATTATCTTGTTATGTTTTATTTTTTTTGTCTTTCTGTTTTTCTATTTTTGCTTCAAGTTTTTGGCAGAGTAATTTCTGGCATTACGATCGAGCGCAGTGTGATCAAGCACAGTTCCAGAAACTATCCAAACAGCAGTACTGCAATTGCTGCACTAAAGAGTTTCAGTTGATTCATGCAAGGGCTTCAATCCAGAAATCTAACCATCTTTCAACTTGATACAGAGGTTGAGCGGACCATTCCACAAAGGCCTAGAGACAACATTAAGGAGGAAGAAGAAGAATTCAAGGGAGAGGCACCGATGGTGGAATAGCTTATCAACCAACCGCCACCAGAGCGAAGACTCGTGAAGTAATCCTTCATCCCACAAAACCTTAACCAACCCTTGATGAGTCTAAAATATTGCATATTTTAGACCCTTAACTTATATTTGTTATGCTCTTAGTTAGTAGTATTTTACGTTATTTTACATTTTTCTTGTGTTTTGTGTATTTTTACATGTTTGTGGAGAAAGTGCAGCATTTCAGGATATTTGAAGCTTCTGGAGACATTGCGCTCGATCGCACAGATATGCGATCGAGCGCACCTGCCTATGATCGAGCGCAAGGTCATCAATCCCACATCGAAATGTTTGCAGTGCATCGCACCAGCACGATCGAGCGCACCAGATACGCGATCGAGCGCACACGCGATCGAGCGCACCAGACACGCGATCGAGCGCACATGCGATCGATCGCACCATTCTGCGATCGAGCACACTCGGGCCAGTATCCCACATCGTTTCTGCAAGCCACATTACTCCGGGTCTTCACCTATATAAGCACCATCTGGCTTCATAATTCAATGTACAATTCCCGAGCCACTTTGGTGTTTACCGGTGGACGTCCGCTAGCATTCTGGTGGATCTAGAAGGTTTTGTCACCACGAGGGAAAGCGCCGCCCGTCAGTGAGTGGAATTTCTCCCATGTAAAGTTATTTATTTATTTCTTTACATTTAGTTGTTTTAGTTTAAATGTTTAGCACTTTTATTATGAATTGTAGTTTCATAGTTATGAGTGGCTAGACTCTTCAGCTAAGGTTGAAGATGAAGCCCCGCCGTTGTTTGGCGTAGTAGTTCAGATTTGCTTATACAAATCTGACAATTTTTAGTATAAATGTTCTGTCAATTGTTTGAGTTAATCTTATAATTGATTGAGTTTAAATTGTCTATTGGATATTCCTTGTGTTTCATCTGATGGATACATTGAATACTTTTCGATTAAATTGGATTTCCTTTGTGATTTGTTGAGAGCGGATACATTGGATGCTTTTAGTTTAGTTGGGATATTCTTTGTTTTTTGTCTTATAGTTGGATTCATGGAATGTTTTGATAGGCTATATTTTTAGAACATATATGCTTAACTTCGGTGGGGTGGATTTGGAAACCTTAGTGTTTTAATTATTAGTTTTTAAAAATCAATTTAGTTTAATTTTAATTTCTTTTGCAAATTATCATCTGAAATTCGGAACTAGGTTAAGATAGAGTTAGTTTAGATTGAAAATATATTTTCACAACGCAATTCCCTGTAGATTCGACCTCGCACTTGCACAACGCTATATTGCAAACGACTCGTGCACTTGCGAGTAAATTAAAACTCACGACAACCCTCATGCATTGCTTATCAACCGGAGGAATAAATCAATTACTACATATTCCCACAGATAATTAATGCTTTGACTCACTTTAGAGGTACACCTACTAAGGATCCACACTTGCATCTTCAGGAATTCTTTGATCTCTGCAAGTTCCAACGCATCCGGGGCCTAGAACAAAAGGGAATCAAGTTAATTCTTTTCCCTTTTTCATTGAAAGATAATGCTAAGTGGTGGTACAATTCATTGCCTACAGTTTCTATCCATACTTGGGAAGAGCTATCTAATAGGTTCCTAAAGAAGGTTTTCCCAGCACAAAAGACAAGACAAATGAGGAAGGAGATTCAATCTTTCCAGCAGAGAGATGGAGACCTTTTTTTTTAAGCATAGGAACATTTCAATGAGCTGCTTCTCAAGTGTCCACATCACAATCTACCTCAAGATGAGCTGGTACAAGCTTTTTATGAAGGTCTGAGTGACATGAATAAAGGTATTGTTTATTCAAGTTATGGAGGTGTGCTGATGGAAAAGAGCAATGAAGAAACCATGGAGCTTTTTGAGACATTAAGTGAGAACACCCAACAATTCTCATCCAGAGGGAGACAAGGAGTAAACAGCAAGGGTATGTATGAAGTGACCTTAAATGGTGGCTCTCCAAATCAGATGGCTACTGTGGAAAAAAAGCTAGATATGATTGTAAAAGCCATGACTGCTCAGAACATACCACCTAGTCCACAAGCCACCCAACTCCAGGTATGTGCTATATGTTCTCATTTTTATCACACTACTGAAACTTGCCCTTTGTATTCATTTGCATATCAAGAGCAAGCAAACTGTGTGGAACCGAACAACTATCCTCCCAAGAATAATCCATATACCAATACCTATAATCCAGGATGGTGAAACCACCCTAATTTCTCATAAAATAATAATCAGAATGCCTTGAACCTTCAAGGGCAGCAAAAGAACTCCCAACAAGCAGCCTAATCAGTTCTGAAATCAAAGAATAGTGACCTAAAGAGTATTGTAAGGCAATTGGCAACTCAACAACAACAACTGATGACTTCACAAGATCAATTTGTGGCAGATGAAAAATAATTTCGGACTAAGCAAAGACAGACAACTGGAAAGCATGAACAAGCTATTCAGAGACTAAAAGTACAAGTAGGGCAATTGGCTAAGGAGCTAAGTGGAAGAAAACAAGATGAACTTCCAACCCAAACACTACCTAATCCAGGAGGACACCAGCAACTGAAGGCCGTTACAACTCTCAGAAATGGTAAGATCATAGGAGTCGATGAGCCTGCACAAGCATCTCCAGATAAAGCATCCATATCAAAGGTAAGTGAAAGGGAGAAGGTGAATACACCACTCTTCCCTCAAAGGTTAGTAAAGCCAAAGAAAGAAAATAAAATGCTTGATATTTTTTAAACTTTGAGAAAAGTAAAGATAGACATTCCTTTATTAGATGCAATTCAACAAATTCCTGCATATACTAAATTTTTGAAAGATTGTTGCACTCATAAAAGAAAGTTTCAGGAGCATGAAACAGTGGCTTTAACTGAAAAGGTAACTGCGGTGTTGTTAAGGAAACTCCCACCAAAGCTAAAAAATCTAAGTAGTTTTACCATTCCTTGCAGGATAGGTGACCAGTTTTTTGAGCATGCACTACTAGATCTAAGCACGGGTGTTAATTTACTGCCATACACTGTATTTAAAACACTGGATTGGGGGAGCTTCAAGAAATTTCCATCACCTTGCAATTGGCAGACAAAAGCATCAAAAGACCAAGAGATATTCTTGAAGATATCTTAGTAAAGGTAGGTGAATCTATTTTACCTGCTGATTTTATTATATTAGACATAGAAGAATCTCCTATGCCATTGCCTTTACCCATCATCTTAGGAAGACCCTTATGAGAACTGCTGATACAAAAATTTTTGTGAAAAAAGGTATTTTAAGTATAAAGGTAAATGGTGAGAAGATAGAATTCAAAATATTTGATGCATTAAAATTACCCCAAGATGATATGGAATGTTTTAATGTATGTATGATGCAAGGTATTGTTGAGCAAGCTTTTCAAGTCCAGCACATTAATCCTTTGGAGACCACCCTCACCTATAGTTTCACAATATTGTATATCGAGCCAGAATCTGAAGATGTTACTGATGACATCATTGAAGCTGTGCGCCTCCTTGAGGCCTCTCCAAAGAATCCAAATAAGTACACCCCTCCATTTGAACCTCTTATGCCTACTAATACTACTTTTCTCCGTTCTATTGTCTAGGCACCAAATTTGGAATTGAAGCAGTTGCCAGAGCATTTAACTTATGCTTATCTAGGAGAGAATAAGACATTACTTATGATAGTTGCTGCCAATCTAAGTTTTGGGGAAGAAGAAAAGTTGTTGAGAGTTCTTAGAGAGCATAGAACTACTATCAGATGGACCATTGCTGACATCAAGGGGATAAGTCTAGCCAAGTGCATGCATCATATCTACCTTGAAGATGAAGCAAAGCCCACCTAGGATGTACAAAGAAGACTTAACCCACATATGAAGGAGGTAGTAAAGGTGGAGGTATTGAAACTATTGGATGTTGGCATTATCTACCCCATCTCAGACAGTAAATGGGTAAGTCCAGTTCAAGTCGTTCCAAAGAAGAGTGGGATCACAGTGGTGAAAAATTAAGATGGAGAGCTAATACCTACAAGAATAACCACTGGTTGGAGGGTATGCATCGACTACAGAAGGCTGAACAAGGTGACCAAAAAAGATCATTTTCCCTTACCCTTCATTAATCAAATGCTAGAAAAATTAGCTGACCATAGTTACTATCGCTTCTTGGATGGGTATAGTGCTTACAACCAGATTGCAATAACACCAAAGGACCAAGACAAGACCATCTTAACATGTCCTTTTAGCACATTTGCTTACAGAAGGATGCCATTCGGATTATGCAATGCACCAGCCACCTTTCAAAGATGTATAAAGAGTGCAACTTAGTGCTAAACTGGGAAAATGTCACTTTATGGTTCAACAAGGCATTGTGTTGGGTCATTCCATTTTCAACAAGGGTATTGAGGTGGACAAGGCCAAGATCGACATTATTTAAAAACTACCCTCTCCTCTAATAGCTAAAGGTGTCAGAAGCTTCCTTGGACATGCTGGATTCTACAGAAGATTTATCAAGGACTTTTCTAAGACCTCTAGACCCCTCTGTGCACTGCTAGCTAAAGATACCAATTTTGAATGGACTGATGAATGTATGGAAGCTTTCAACACATTGAAGAAATTTCTCACCTCTGCACCAATAATGATGGCACCTGATTGGAGTCTTCCATTTGAGCTGATGTGTGATGCCAGTGACTTCGCCTTGGGAGCTGCTTTGGGCCAGAGAATCAATAAGGTACCTCATGCTATCTATTATGCTTCTAAAAATTTAAATGATACTCAAATAAATTATTCAACTACTGAGAAAGAATTGTTAGCTGTCATTTTTGCTTTAGAGAAGTTCAGATCATACCTGATTGTCTTTAAGGTTATTGTATTTATTGACCATATTGCTTTGAGATATTTGTTTGCTAAGAAAGATACAAAGCCCAGGTTGATCAGATGGGTACTCTTACTGCAAGAGTTTAACTTGGAGATTAGAGAAAAGAAGAGCAGTGAGAATGTAGTTGCTGATCACCTATCTAGGCTACCTCATGAAGAAGACAAAGATGAGCTGCCTTTGAATGAGAATTTCCCTGATGAACAATTGTTCGCAGTAGAGGTTACACTTCCATGGTATGTCAATATTGTTAATTATATAACTGCCAAGGTTTTTCCTTCATGTAGTTCTAGTCAAGAAAGGAAGCGGTTGATGTCTATATCTTGACATTATCAGTGGGATGACCCCTATCTGTTCAATTTTTGCTCTGATCAAATCATCAAAAGGTGTGTCTCAAAGTAGTAACATTTGAGCTTATTACAACATTGCCATCAATTTTCTTGCGGAGAACACTTTGGGGCCAAGAGAACAACTCTTAAGGTATTAGAATCGGGTTTTTATTGGCCTAATTTGTTTAAAGATGCCTTTTCATTTTGCAGCTCATGTGATAGATGCCAGAGGACAGGTAACATATCATCCAAAAATCAGATGCCATTGCAAAATATTCATGTGGTAGAGCTCTTTGATGTATGTGGTATTGAATTCATGGGTCCTTTTCCTAACTCATATGGCTATTTGTATATTCTTGTGGGTGTGGATTATGTGTCCAATTAGGTCAAGGTTGTCCCCTCAAAGACTAATGATCACAATGTGGTTATAAAGTTTTTAGAGGATAACATTTTTACTAGGTTTGGGACTCCAAGAGCAATAATCAGTGATGGAGGAAGCCACTTTCGTAACCAGTCTTTTGCTTCCTTGATCAAGAAATATGGGATCACCCACTCAAACCAGTGGCCAAGTGGAGATAAGCAACCGAGAAATCAAAGGCATCCTAGAGAGGACCGTGAATCCTAATAGGAAAGATTAGTCTCTGCGCCTGAATGATGCACTATAGGCCTATAGAACAGCATACAAGACTCCAATTAGCATGTCTCCATATCAATTAGTCTTTGGGAAAGTATATCATCTACCGATGGAGTTAGAGCATCGAGCGTATTGGGCCATCAAGAAGTTCAACTTTGACATGAAATAAGCAGGTGATAAGAGAAAGCTGTAATTGAATGGGCTAAAAGAATTGAGGCATGATGCATATAAGAACGCTAAGCTCTACAAGGAAAGAACCAAAGCATATCATGATAAACAGCTGGTTAGGAAGGAGTTTCATGTGGGATATAAGGTGTTGATCTATAATTCCCAATTAAGATTGTTCCCAAGTAAGCTCAAGTCCTGATGGTCTAGTCCTTATGTTGTCACCAAGGTCTTTCCTCATGGCGCTTTGGAGGTTCATGGTTCCGACAGCGATCGGACATTCATGGTGAATGGACATAGAGTAAAGCCATACCGTAAAATCAAATTGCTACCAAGAGATGAAAATTTAGCACTCCAGTCTGTCCAATATTGAGTAGCACCAAGAGCACTTGAGCGACATATGGTGGACTTCAAGTGTACCTTCCCAAAAGAGTAGCACTAAAGCTACTATGGAGAGCGCTTGAGTAGTCAAAGCTTTGATAAATGTGTAGCTCAAGCAACTCTATTGAGATCAGTGGTATTGAGGCCACTGAGTGTGGTATAATTTATTCCTTACCTTTTGTTGTTTTTCAAACTTGTTCTTACTTTTCCTTAGTTAATTTTTTTCTTATAGTTGTGTTCTGCATTATGTTATAGTGATTGATCACACTATGAATTGCGATTGACCACAATATTGTCATACACTCAACTGTGCTCGAGTGCATCCACACATGCACACACCTAAGCACAAGTGCGATCGAGCGCACTCGGGATAGAGAGTCATGTGACCTATTTTAGGTCATTTTCTCCCTTTGTCCCATCATTTTTACCTTTGCATTTCACTCGCCCATACCACTTGCACTCCACTCGCACACGGCCACCTGCACTCACAACAGTCACACTCCTCGCCACCACCACACACAGCCTTCGCTGGTCACCACACGCCGCTGTTCGCCCCGACTCACCACCAAGAGGTAATTTTGTATCCCCGTTTTTCCCATCACACACACACACGGTCACTTCCCATCTTCCCCCCCCCCTTTTTTAGAATTAAATTTGTTCTCTGTGGTTGGTATTTATTGATTTGCAGGAGGTTGGAAAAATTTAGAGGTTGTTGCCCACTACTTGGGTTCAGAGTCACCCACCACCTGTTCGACAAAAGTCCTAACTGGCCTTCCAAAAGGCATGATTGAGCGCAAGAGCAGTGTGATCAAGCGCAATAGCACAGTGCGATCAATCGTACCTTACTGCGAACGAGCGAACCATTACTGCCCTTTACTTCAGAACACTGCTTCCACATCCCACGCTTCAGGAAGTCGAGACCAGTCTTCCCGACCCACTTTCGAGTAGCGGGAGATCTTCTTTGAGACCACTTTTAACATCGACGGTGACTTCAAAAATTTTGAAGCAACTTAATGGGCCGTTCAAGAGTTCAAACACCGTGGGCTGAAAAAGCTATTCAAGCCTGTCACCTCCACCACCTACACGAGTTTTATTATGTAGTTCTACAATAACCTATCCTTTGATTGCAGTAGGTAGGGCGTTTTGTCCTCGTTCGTTCAAGGTAAGTACATTGATGTGACTTCGTCAGATATTACTGTTGCACTCAAATGTAATGACGCATATTCCCCTGAGTGCACAGTTGGAAGAGCAACCAAAGTCCTTCTCCATTTCAGATGTCATTGAAGATATATGTGCAGGGCAATATGCAAATAGACACAATAATACTGGCAGTCGGTCCAAATTGCCTCCACAACTTTGGCTTCTAAACTCTATCCTATAACGCAATGTGTGCCATTTGGGACACAAGACTCAATAGCATGACCAGTTCCTTCAAGCCTTGTATACCTTTTACAAAGGTCGTTGGTACTCCATCCCTTCGATCATCTAGGGCCAAATTCACAAATTTTGGGACCATGTACATGCACGACAAGTCACCTCTGCAAATGCTTGAGGGCTCCCGTTCCCGTTCCTACTCACTTACATATTCAAGAAAAATGGAATCAAGGGAACCTCAACAGATGGACCAGTCAGGGAGTACCCATTCTTTGGCAAGAACCAGTGGACTCAAAGCCAATCACACATGCCAAGAGGACTTCGGGGGCTAGCACCTACTACTGATAGGGTAGAGGAAGACCCTAGGGAAGCCGAGGAACCTGCAGCTTGCCAAACTTGGGAGGAGGAACATATTGACATGGGACACATAGAGTCTCAATACCTATATGTTGAGATGTGCTCTTTCCGGCATGAGCTAGCTAATATTAGACAGTAGGATCAAAAAGATACATGCCTCGTTCACCAGCGCATAGACAGGTTGAAAACGCTCTTTGATAGGCAAGAGGCGATGCTCCAGGCCATTTTAGACCGATTGCCACCAATTTAGGGGGCCTCATCTTTAGCACCACATAGGGGGACAGCAGTGAGCGGTTGCACCGTCTGGCTGAAGGCGTAAAACGTAGCGCTCATGGGAGGCACCCCACAGCATATCCTTTATGTTTTTATTATTTTTCATATTTCTTGTTACTGTTTATTTTTAGTACTCTTTGTTTTTCAGTATTACTTTAGTATTTATTTTTTAGGGACAACGTGTACTTTAGTTCAAGTTTAGGGGTGTGCTATAAGCCATACCAATCCAGCTAGTTCTACATCTCCCAGGTCAGCTCTTTCTATATTATTCACACATTGGGGACAATGTGTAATTTAAGTTTGAGGGTATGGGAGGCACATTACACACACTTTGTCCTAGTTTGTTTTTTTTTATCGTTTTAAAGAGAAGATAAATGCATGCTCATGTTGTTTTGAAATTTTGGTTGATTTGAACAAATATTGTGATGTGATTTTGTTGGAGAGCTTAAAATCTTGAACACATGATCTGATGATAGAGTTTTAAAGTTTAGTTACTTACTTTAGGCATTTGAGAATTCACATGTTTGATCTAATCTGACACAAGCACATTAGCACTTAATTGTGTGAGGTATGACATGTGAATTTAATGTGTATGTTTCCATGGCTTAGCTGAAAACTGAATGACTTATTGGATGGACACTTTGGTATAAGAGGAAAAGATGGACTACTGGAAGGACAAGATGGACTACTGCCTGTATTGCGATCGAGCGCACAAGCAGTGCGATCGAGTGCACATCCCACATCGACCAAGAAGTACTCTGTAGTGCAACTGCGATTGAGCACACTAAGGCTGCGATCGAGTGCACTCGAGCAGTATCCCACATCAGTTAGAAAACACATAGCACTCGGGAGTTTGCATATATAAGACCCACACCACTTCAGCTTTAGGCATCAATCGGAGCTCATCTGAAACCATCAGAGAGTGAATCCAGAGGGCCTTTAGGAGCAATCTAGAGGGCCTTTAAGAGGAATCTGAAATACACTTTTGGAGGAAAAGCTGAAGAATCGTCAAAGCTTTCACTACCAAGGAGGTGATGATCGTTGAGAGGCCGGAGGCAACTCAAGGAAACATGAGCTCCATAGCCAGCTAATCTCCAAGCAAGGTGAAGGGATGAATCCCTAGGTGTAATTGTTCTTATTTTCCTTTATTTGATTCAGTTGTAGTTTGGTATTATTTTCATTAAACATTGTTATGTTTTATTCTTTAATTTAATTAGTAGATTTCTTATTAGTCCGGTGATTGCATGCTTCTTTTCCATATAAGTCTAGTAATGCTCTTCTTATGTGTATTTGTTTGGGTATTGTAGATTTGTCCATTGCTGCGATATTTTCATTTTGATATATCCTCATCTTTTGACAATTTATAAGTTAGGTCATGTGAGCTTGAAAGTAAAGAATAATTCATATCAATTACATTAGTGTTTATACATGCGCTTTAACTGAATACTTGCCGATTGCCTGTTTGGGATGTGAAACTTGCAATCGAGATAAAAACAAATAAATCAAGTTAGGATTAGGGCAACAAACCTAGGGAAGATTTCCAAAACCTTGTTGTTTCTTTATTTATTATCCATCAATTATTTACACAATCAACAATTCAGATTTTATCGCTTTAACTTTTATCGTTTGTGTTGAGGTTTACACCTTCTTATGTAATTAGTTTGTTTCCCTGTGGAATCGACACCCCAAAGTTGTACTACAATACTGCGTTAAGTTTTGGGCGTAATCAAATTTTGGCGCCGTTGCTGAGGAGACGCACTTAAGTACAAAGAACATTGTCAACTTTTGATATGACGGTAGAAGAGTTGTAAATAGTTTTCTTTTCAACAACTATAAAGGCGGTAACTTCGTTCCTTTTTTAGCTTGTTGCATTAAATTTTTATTTTATTTGATTTTTTTCGTTTTATAGTAATTTTTATTGTGTGATCTTGCATGCCTAGATATAGAGATACTTTGGGCAGATTTGCTTGTAGGCCTGTGCTAGAGTCAGGATTAAACTTTTTAAACCCTTTATTTGATAATCCATCTAGTCCTGAGGAAATGAGTGAACACGAAGATCAACCTACTAGGACCCTTCAGGATTACCTCCACCCTACACGCACAACCACACCATTTTGCATCATGTTTCCAGCTAACATTACCCAATTAGATCTTAAGACAGGGATGATACAATTACTCCCTATATTTTATGGCATGGAAAATGAGAACCCATATGTGCATATTAGAGAGTTTGAGGAAGTAATTGCGACTTTTCATAGTCAAGGTGCAACTACTGACATTGTGCGACTTAAGTTCTTTCCTTTCGCCTTGAAGGATAGAGCTAAGAGTTGGCTATACTTGCTTAGACCATGATCTATTGGGTCGTGGACTGAGATGAATCGGGTCTTTTTTAACAAATACTTTCCTCAACATAAGACTAATGTGTTGAAAAGACAAATCTCCACTTTTGCACAAAAGGAAAACGAGACCTTGTATCAGTCTTGAGATAAATTTAAATAGTTGTTAAGTATGTGTCCACACCATGGGTATGAAAATTGGCTTTTAGTGAGCTATTTTTATAAGGGTCTTACCTATAGAGAACGCCAATTTGTAGAGATGATGTGCAATGGGAAATTTCTACAAAAAGACCCCGATGAGGCTATTGAATACCTCAATGAGCTTGCTGAGAAAACTCATACATGGACTGGACCTAGTGCTACTGAAAGCAAGAATAGGTCATATACCATCTTAGGGAAGAAGACAACCTGAAAGCTAAGGTCGAACTACTCACTTGAGAGTTGGAGGCATTGAAAACTAAGGGCTCAAAGCAAATACATGTGGCTAATCATGTCGAGTCTTTAGAGCCGTGCTTTGTGTGTGGCGGGGTAGATCATCTCACCCAAGAATGCCCCACATTTGTTGATATGAGAGGGCTGTATGAGGAATAATGTAATGCCTTAGGCATGTATAAGAAGCCTCTTGCACCTTTCTCTAACACTTATAATCCGGGGTGGCAGAATCACCCCAACTTTAGTTGGAAATCTGAAAATCAGCACCATGCACAGCCCCCTAGACCATCCCCTGCACCTTATCATGCACCCTCATCCTCTAGGAACTCCTTAGAAGACACCTTACAGGCTTTTATAGAGGCACAAGGTAAGACAAACCAAAGGGTTGAGGCATTAATTACGCAGGTGGTTGAAGAGAATAAAGAAATTAGGAGCCAAGTGTCCAAATTAATAGGCTCCTTAAGTGTGACTGAGCGAGGTAAATTCCCTTCCCAAGCTTAGTCCCTACCTCGCGGTCAACATATGGCACAAGAAAATTTGAAAGATGTAAATGCCATTGTGATCCAAAATGGTAAGTCACTACACGTCCCACCAATGAATGAATTCGAGGATGTAGAAAAGGGTCAAACTAATAGTAATACCGAGCTGTCCAAAGATCCTGAAGTGACCAAAAGTCCTATTAAGGCACTATTCCCTCAAGCCTTAAAATCAAACAAGAAAAATCTGGACTTAAATAATGAAATTCTAGAGAACTTGAGGCAAGTGAAACTTAATCTTCCTCTTTTGCATATGATTAAACAAGTTCCTACTTATGCAAAAGTTCTCAAAGATTTATGCACAATTAAGAGAAAACACCATGTCAAGAAAACTGCATTCCTAACTGAGCAAGTTAGTGCTTTAATTGAGGAAATATTTCCCCTAAAATACAAGGATCCGGGCTGTCCTACCATTGCTTGTAGCATTGGAAATCATGAGGTTGGACAAGCCTTGCTAGATTTAGGAGCTAGTGTAAACCTGATGCCATTTTCCATTTATTTACAGCTAGGTTTAGGGGAAGTCGAACCAACCAGCGTGGTGCTACAACTCGCTGACCGTTTAGTCAAAGTACCCCGGGGTGTGGTAGAGGATGTGTTGATTCAGATTGATAAATTTTACTATCCTGTTGATTTCCTAATCCTTGATACTACTTCTGCTGTTGACATTAACTCTAGAATTCCTTTGATTTTGGGTAGACCTTTCCTTCCTACTACAAATGCTCTTATTAATTGCAAGAATGGCCTCATGAAGCTGTCCTTTGGAAACATGACCTTAGAAGTGAACATTTTCAATGTGTGCAAAACAGCCTGAAGATAAGGACGAAAACCACCAGCTATACATGATCGAGTCACTCATCGATGAGGGAGTTTCCATGGCTCATGATTTTGTTCCTTTTAAGAGTTTTCTTGTTAATTTTGAGATTGATTTATGTTGTGAGTTTTAAATTACTCGCAAGCGCACGAGTCGTTTGCAATATAGCGTGTGCAAGTGCGAGGTCGAATCCACAGGGAATTGCGTTGTGAAAGTATATTTTCAATCTAAATTAACTCTATCTTAACCTAGTTCCGAATTTTGAATGATAATTTGTAAAATAAATTAAAACTAAATTAAATTGATTTAAAATCTAATAATAAAAAGCACTAAGGTTTCCGAATCCACCCCACCGAAGTTAAGCATACATGTTCTAAAAATATAGCCTATCAAAACATTCTATGAATCCAACTATAAGACAAAAAACAAAGAATATCCCAACTAAACCAAAAGCACCCGATGTATCCGCTCTTAACAAATCACAAAGGGAATCCAATTTAATCGAAAAGCATTCAATGTATCCATCAGATGAAACACAAAGAAAATCCAACAGACAATTTAAACTCAATCAATTATAAGATGAACTCAAATAATTGACAGAACATTTATACTAAAAATTGTCAGATTTGTACAAGCAAATCTGAACTACTACGCCAAACAACGGCGGGGCTTCATCTTCAACCTTAGCTGAAGAATCTAGCCACTCATAACTATAAAACTATAATAACAAGTGCTAAACATTTAAACTAAAACAACTGGATATAAAGAAATAAATAAACAACTTTACATGGGAGAAATTCCACTCGCTGACGGGCGGCGCTTCCCCTCGTGGTAGCAATGCCTTCGGGATCCACCAGAATGCTAGCGGACATCCACCGGTAAACACCAAAGTGGCTCAGGAATTGTACACTGAATGATGAGGTCAGATGGTGTTTATATAGGGGGAGTCCCGGAGCACAATGGGTTTCAAAATTGATGTGGGATACTGCCCGAGTGCGATCGATCGCACTCTGGTGCGCTCGAGCGCACATTGGCTCACTACAGAGCATTTTTAACCGATGTGGGATGTGCAAGAGCGCATTTGCGATCGATCGCAAGTCTGGTGCGATCGAGCGCACTAGACTTCTTCAGCTTGAACCTTGTTTACTAAAATGGCCATAACTTTCTCTAGAAAAATCGTTTTTGCAAGCCGTAAAATCCCTCAGAAAATAGACTTCCGGATCTTTCCAACCATATATGGCTCATCTCCTGGTTCTTCCGGAATCAATACAGTAAAATCCACAAAAATGACTGATCTGTAAGGCGATTTTGGCAATTTTAGTGAAACTCTTTTCCCAGTGCTTGTAAACCTGAAAAACAATGAAAACAACTCAAAGTAACAAATTACTAAGCTAACAAATGTAAATTAAAGGGCCAAAATATGCAATATTTGGCACTCATCAATTTATTTGATGATAAAACTGATATAATTGATATTTGTGTTGTTTTTGACAAATCTCAGGATTATGGCACTCGGGCATGGAACCCAAGGTTCGAGGAGTTGCCTGAAAGAAGTATAAAACAAATCCCCTCAAGTGTAGAAGCACCTAAAGTCGAATTGAACCCACTACCTAAGGGTTTAAAACATGTCTTTCTCGAACAAGGTGATTACTTTCCTGTTATTATTTCATCTGAATTATCTGAGACCCAATGTGAGAAATTAATTCAGACCTTAATTGGACATAAATCAGTCTTAGGATGGAGCATGGCTGATTTGAAGAGAATTAGTCCCCTGATCTGCTCCCATAAAATAAATTAGGATGAAGGAACCAATCCTCATAGAGACCCCCAATGTAGACTTAACCCCACTATGAAAGAAGTAGTGAAAAATGAAGTGCTGAAACTGTTAGATGCAGGTATTATATATCCCATAGTTGATAGTAAATGGGTAAGTCCTACACAAGTCATCCCAAAAAAATCCAGAGTCACTGTTCTAATGAATGACCTAGGAGAGTTAGTCCGTACCAAACTTGTGACTGGGTGGCATACGTGCATTGATTACAGAAAATTAAATGTTGCCACCCGGAAAGTCCACTTCCCACTCCCTTTTATTGATCAAATTCTTGAGTGTGTAGCTGGTCATCCTTTTTACTGTTTCTTAGATGGTTATTCTGGCTATTATCAAATTGAAATTGCATTAGAAGATCAAGATGAAACCACTTTTACTTGTCCCTTTGGTATCTACCCTTTTCGTAGAATGCCATTTGGTTTGTGTAATGCACCTGCCACTTTTCAACATTGCATGATGAGTGTTTTTAGTGACATGGTTGAAAATTGCATGGAGGTTTTTATAGATGACTTAACTGTTTTTGGATCTTCATTTGATACATGCTTAATGAATTTGGAAAGAGTATTAATTCGATGTGAGGAAAAAGAATTGGTTTTAAACTAGGGAAAATGTCATATCATGGTACCATCCGGTATTGTCTTAGGGCATATTGTCTCTTCTAGAGGAATAGAGGTTGATCAATTTAAGATTGAATTAATCTTTAAATTGCCTACACCTAAGACAATAAAGGATGTGAGATCTTTCCTTGGTCATGCTGGCTTTTATAGGAGGTTCATACAAAATTTTTCCAACATATCTAGACCACTATGTGCCCTCCTAATTAAAGATGCCCCATTTGAGTGGACTCAAGCTTGTCAAGAGGCCTTTAAAACACTGATTGGCAAGCTTACTTCAGCACCTATAATGCAGTCACCTGATTAGAATTTACCCTTTGAAATCATGTGTTATGCTAGTGACTACGCTGTAGGTGCTGTTCTTGGATAGCGAAGAGAGGGAAAACCTTTTGTGATTTATTATGCTAGTAAGACTTTGAATAGTGCTCAGATGAGTTACTCCACAACTAAAAAAGAATTGCTAGTTGTAGTATTTTCTTTAGATAAATTTTGTGAATACTTAAATGGTTCTTCTATCCTTATTTTACATATCATATGGCTCTCAAATACCTTCTAACAAAGAAGGATGCTAAAGCACACTTAATACGATGGATCCTACTCCTACAAGAATTCGACATCACCATCAAAGACAAGAAAGGAGTGGAGAACGTAGTAGCTGACCATCTCTCGAGGCTTACATTTGAGAACATTTGCGATGACACACCAATTAAGGATGACTTTCCTAATGAGTATTTACTCTATGTTACTTCTTTACCATGGTTTGCTCACATAGTGAATTGTTTGGCCACAAGTAAGATACCAATGGATTGGAGCGTTCCAGACAAGAGGAAATTCTTATATAAGGTACGTAATTTCTTTTGGGATGACCTCTATCTTTTCAAATACTGCCCTGACCAAATTCTAAGGCATTACATCCCTAATGAAGAGATTGTAAGTGTTTTAGAATTTTGTCACTCCTAAGCTTGTAGAGACCACTTTTCAATGAAAAAAACCGCTGCAAAAATTTGTAGTGTGGATTTTATTGGCCTACCTTGTTTAAAGATGCAAACACCTATTGTCGCTCATGCGAAAAGTGTCAAAAGTTAGGAGCGGTGTCTCGTTGAAATATAATGCCCTTAAACCCCATTTTGGTAATTGAAATATTTGATTGTTGGGGCATCGATTTTATGGGACCCTTTCCTCCTTCCTTTGGATACCAAGATATCATCATGGCAATAGATTATGTATCTAAGTGGGCAGAGGCAGCAGCTTGCCGAAGCAATGATAATAGAACGGTAATTAAATTTCTTAAAGAAAATGTGTTATCTCGATTTGGTGATCGAGGTTCACATTTTTTCAAATGTTCTTTTGAAGCTTTGATGCGAAAATATGAGGTGTTACATAAAATTTCTACTGTCTATCATCCTCAGACTAGTGGGCAAGTAGAGCTTGCTAATCGGGAGATTAATCAAATTTTAGAAAAAACGGTTAACCCAAATCGCAAGGATTGGTCTTTGAGAGTAGTTGATGCACTTTGGGCTTACCGTATAGCTTTTAAAAGTCCTTTAGATATGTCACCTTATCGGCTTGTTTTTGGAAAGCCTTGCCACTTACCTGTAGAGCTCGAGTGTCGAGCGTATTAGGCAATTAAATCTTTTAATTTTGACATAGGAGAAGCCGGTAAGCTTCGAAAATATCAGTTGATTGAGTTAAAAGATTTAAGGAATGACGCTTATGAGAACTCTAGAATCTATAAAGCTAAGATGAAAGTATTCCATGATAAAAATATTTTAAGGAAAACGTTTAAACTTAATGATCGGGTGTTCTTATACGACTCTAGACTCCATAACCATCTTGGAAAACTTCGGTTGAGGTGGATCGGCCCTTTTATGGTGAAAAATGTTTTGCAAGAATGGCCTCATGAAGCTATCTTTTGGAAACATGACCTTAGAAGTGAACATTTTCAATGTTGCAAAACAGCCCGAAGATGAGGACGAAAACCACTAGCTATACATGATCGAGTCACTCATCGATGAGGGAGTTTCCATGGCTCATGATTTTGATCCTTTTAAGAGTTTTTTTTGTTAATTCTGAGATTGATTTATTTGATGATAAAACTAATATAATTGATATTTGTGCCATTTTTGACAAATCTCAGGATTATGGCACTCGGGCATGGCACCCAAGGTTCGAGAAGTTGCCTCAAAGAAGCAAAAAACAAATCCCCTCAAGTGTGGAAGCACCTAAAGTCGAATTGAAGCCATTACCTAAGGGTTTAAAGCATGTCTTTCTCGGTCCAGGTGATACCTTTCCTGTTATTATTTCGTCTGAATTATCTGTTGTATCTAAAGCACCTCACCTTGAGAGATTACAAGCGCCCAAGAAAGGAGGGAAGTTTAGGGACATTCTGGAGGTGTTCAAGCATGTCCAAATCAATATCCCATTTTTGGACGCCATCCAGCAAGTGCTGTCATATGCCAAGTTCTTAAAGGACTTTATCACTATCAAAAAGAGGACGAATGTCCTGAAGAAGGCATTTTTGACCGAGCAGGTTAGTTAAATCCTTCAGTACAAGCTACCCATCAAGTATTAGGACCCAGGGTGTCCTACCATCTCTTGCACGATAGGAGTCAACTGGATTAAGAGGGCTCTTTTGGATCTAGGAGCGAGTGTGAATCTTTTGCCCTACTCAGTCTACTTGTAGTTGGGGTTAGGAGAATTGAAGCCCACATCCACGATGCTTTAATTGGCTAATAGGTCAGTGAAGATACCATAGGAATAATTGAGGACGTTTTGATAAAGGTGGATAAGTTTTATTTCCCTGTGGATTTTATCGTGCTTGACACAGAGCCAGTTCAGAATGTGAGGATTCAAATACCGGTGATTCTAGGGTGACTATTCTTAGCCACGACTAATGCCCTGATAAATTGTAAGACATGGGTGATGAAGATTTCTTTCGGAAATATGATAGTGGAGCTGAATATCTTTGATATCAGTAAGTATCCACCGGAATATGATGAAGTGAGAAATGTATGCTTGATAGAGGAAATTATTGAGGAGACTATGGATGAATCAAGCATTGAGAACCCCCTGGAGGCCTGCTTTGCTCAGTTTGAAGAGGATTGGGATTTGGATAAGTTACTTCAGCAAACGAATGCCATTTTGGATTCTGTTCCTCGGGAGAGCAGTGAGACGGAGGAGACCGCAACACCTGAGCCCCCCAAGAAGGAACTTAAGCTTTTACCGGACAATCTTAAGTATAAGTTCTTAGGTCTAGCAGATCTTTGCTTGTGATTATAACTTCAGATTTGGTTGAGGTTCAAGAGGAGAAATTATTGGATGTTTTAAGAAAGTACAAGGAAGCTATTAGCTGGACTATTGAGGATATCAAGGGGATCCGCCTCTCGGTGGTGATGCACAAGACACATTTGGAGGAGAATGCCAAGCTATTGAGGGAGCCACAGAAAAGGCTCAACCCAGCTATACAAGAGGTTGTAAGGACTGAAGTAATAAAGTTATTGGATGCACGGATCATTTATCCAATCTCTGATAGCAAGTGGGTGAGCCTGATTCATGTCGTGCCCAAGCGGGCTAGATTGACAATAATGAAGAATAAGGACGACGAGTTGGTGCCAACTCATGTTCAATCAGGATGGAGAGTATGTATAGACTACCGTAAGTTGAATGTTGCCACAAGGAATGATTACTTTCCACTCCCATTCATTGATCGGATAGTGGAGCGCTTGGCTGGGCACGATTACTATTGCTTCTTGGATGGTTATTCTGGATATAACCAGGTCCCTGTAGACCCCGAAGATGACATTTACCTATCCTTTTAGGACATTCACCTACCATCGCATGCCCTTTGGGTTATGCAATGCACCCGCTACTTTTTAGCGGTGCATGGTCAGCATATTCTCTAACATAGTAGAGTGTTTCTTAGAGATTTTCATGGATGATGTCTCCGTGTTCGGTTCATCATTTGAGGAGTGTCTACACCGTCTCACTTTGGTTTTAGTACGGTATAAGGAGAAGAACTTGGTGATTAATTGGGAGAAGTGTCATTTTATAGTCAAGCAAGGCATTGTACTGGGGCACATCATATCTCATCGAGGGATTGAGGTCGACAAAGTGAAGGTGGACCTGATTTCCAAACTTCCACCCCTACGTACAGTGAAGGAGGTTCGTTCTTTTCTAGGCCATGTAGGATTCTACAAGCGATTTATCTAGGATTTCAACAAGATCACCAAGCCCTTGTGCAAGTTGTTGTTGAAGGATGCCCCATTTGTATTTGATGATGACTGTAAGAAAGCATTTGGGGATCTGAAGAAGATTCTGACGTCCACACCCATTATTCAGCCACCCAACTGGAGTGTACCTTTTGAGATTATGTGTGACGCATCAGATTATGCAGTTGAAGCTCTTTTGGGGCAACGTATTGATAAACTCCTCTATGTCATCTACTATGCAAGCAGAATTCTAAACGATGCACAACTCAATTACTCTACCACTGAGAAGGAGTTGCTAGCAGTCATTTTTGCATTGGACAAGTTCAAATTCTACTTGTTAGAATCGAAAGTCATTATCTACTCGGTTGATAGTGGATTTCACTGAGGCCACCATTCCTATTTCTAAGACCTTTACTGATGAGCAATTGATGCACATTGCTCACAATCCCGCACCATGGTTTGTTGATATAGTGAACTATCTTATCATCAGTCAAGTGCCTTTACATTGGGGGAGACAAAATAAGTCCAAGTTTTTGGCCATGGTATAGCATTTTTTCTGGGATGATCCTTACCTGTTCAAGTATTGTCCCGATCAGATCATTAGAAGGTGTATTCCTGAGCATGGCCAATCTAATGTCATCTCCTTTTGTTATGATCATGCTTGTGGAGGCCATTTCAGTGCTAAGAAGACCACTACAAAGATTTTGCTGTGTGGATTCTATTGGCCTACCCTGTTCCAAGACTCTCACACCTACTGTGTATCTTGTTAGCATTGTCAAAAGCTAGGGAGTATTTCTAGGAGGAATATGATGCCCCTCAATTCAATTCTGATTGTTGAGATTTTTGACGTGTGGGGCATTGATTTTATGGGACCTTTCCCAAACTCCTTTGGCTATCCATACATTCTGGTTGTTGTGGACTCTGTCCAAATGGGTGGAGGCTATTGTATGCAAGACCAATGACCACAGAGTTGTAGTACAGTTTTTGAAGGACACTATCTTTACTCGTTTTGGTACGCTTCGAGCAATCATAAGTGATGGAGGTAAGCACTTTTGCGACCGGATTTTTGAGTAGTTGATGAAGAAGTATTTCATCCCACATAAGGTTGCCACCCCGTATCACCAGCAGATGAGTGGACAAGTGGAAATTTCTAATCGCGAGATCAAGCATATTCTAGAGAAGACTGTGCACCTTAGTAGAAAAGATTGGTCTCTGCGATTGAATGATGCACTGTGGGAATATCGGACAGCATTCAAGACGCTAATTGGCATGTCTCCATATCGTCTTGTGTACGGAAAAGCATGTCACCTTTCGGTGGAATTGGAGCATAGAGCGTATTGGGCTATCAAGCAGCTGAACTTCAATCTTTCGAAGGCTGGCTCACAAAGAAAGCTCCAACTCAATGAATTAGAGGAGCAGCGGAATGATGCATATGATTGTGCACAATTGTACAAGGCACAAATGAATAAGACTCATGACCAAAACATTTTGAGACGATCTTTTGAGCCTGGTCAAAAAGTTCTTCTTTACAATTCATGCTTGCATCTTTTTCCAGGCAAGCTCAAATCTCGATGGACAGGCCCATTTATTATTCGGTCGGTTTTTCCACATGGGACCATCAAGATTGAGGATCCAAAGAATGGTAACACTTTCAAGGTAAATGGACAAAGGCTAAAACCATTCTTTGAGTTGAGAAGTCCAGACATTGAGACGATATTGTTGGAGGATCCTAGTTACTTAGAGTGATTGTCATCTACTATAGAGAGTCTGGCTGAAGACTTTAAACTTAGCACTCATGGGAGGCACCCCACAACATATCCTTTTGTTTTTATTGTTTTTTTTTCATATTTATTGTTACTGTTTATTTTTAATATTTTTTTGTTTTTCAGTATTACTTTGGTATTTCTTTTTCAGGGACAATGTGTGCATCAATTCAAGTTTAGAAGTGTGCTATCAGCCATGCCAGTCCAGCTAGTTCTCCATCTCCCAGGTCAGCTCTTTCCATGTTATTCACACATTGGGGACACTGTCTACTTTAAGTTTGGGGGTATGGAAGACACATTCACACACACTTTGCCCCAGTTTTTTTTTTTATATATTATTGAAAAGATAAATGCATGTTCATGATTGTTTTGAAATTTTGGTTGATCTAAACAAAGATTGTGATGTGATTTCATTAGTGAGCTTAAAATTTTGAACACATCATCTGATAATAGAGTTTTAAAGTTTAGTTACTTACTTTAGGCATTTAAGAATTCACGTGTTTGATCTAATCTGACATGAGCACATTAGTACATAATTGTGTGAGGTATGACATGTGATTTTCATGTGTATGCTTCCATGGCTTAACTGAAATTGGATGACTTATTGGATGAACAATTTGGCATAGACAAATAACAAATAAAAAAAGAAAGAAAAAAAATGCTCATGATGATTATTAATAAACTTTCCACTGAGTAACTGGACCTCTTGCCTCAGTAAGCAGTGAGTGTTCATGTCAAAAGGTGGGAATTTTGCTCATAATGATCATTGATAAACTTTTCACTGAGTAACTGGATCTCTTGCCTCAGTAAGCAGTGAGTGTTCACGTCAAAAGGTAAGAATTTTTCTTGGTAGCATTAAGATCAGTTTAGTTTCATAGCCTTTTTTACTCGAGTTAGTAAGTCTTTAGGGGTGTCTTTACACCTATTGCCCTAAAACCATCTGGTTTGGGAGTCATCGACTCAATACTCACTACATAGGTCAATTAGATAGCTTAAGGGAACTAAACATGGCGAGCCTCATAATAAAAGAAAAAAGGAAATAAAACTATGCCATTGTTGTTCATTCTTATGGGAAATTCTGTGAATCTTGAGACATGGAGACATTGCACATTAGAATTATTTGAAAACTTCATATTTATGTGCTAGTTCACTTTACACTGATTTGAGCTTGTGATGCCTCAACTGGCCGTTTGTAGGTAATTAGATTTTAACAATTCTATTCATTGCGAAGATGGGTTTATCTTTTTAAGCTTGCTCATGAATAAATATCATGGTTTTGTGTGATACTTAAATTTTTGGATACCATGAATGATGGATTTATCTTTGTATTGTTTTTTATTTAGTTTTTTTTTTTAATTTTGTTTTGCTAAGGGACTAGCAAAATATAAGTTTGGAGGTATTTAATGAGTGCCAAATATTGCATATTTTAGCCCCTTAATTTACATTTGTTAATTCTTTAGTTGTGTCATAATATAATATTTTGTGTTAGTTCTATGATTTTTAATGTTTTGTAGGATTGCAAATGAAATTTGGGATTTAATGTAAAAAAAATGAAAAAGCTAGAATCTTCTGTTGCGATCGAGCATATGAGACCTGCAATCAAGCACAACAGCGCTCAAGTATTTATTTATATGTTTAGCTTAAGAATTTGTTACTTTGAGTTATTTTTTTCGTTGTTTTACATGTTTACAAGCACTTGGAAAGGAGTTTCACTAAACTGCCAGAATTGCCCGTACAAATCAGTCATTTTTACGGATTAAATTGTATTGATTCAGGAAGAACTAGGCAATGAGCCATATATGCTTGGAAAGATCTGGAAGTCTATTTTTTGAAGAATTTACAGCTCATAAACATGATTTTTCTAGATAAAGTTATGGCAGTTTTAGTAGACAAAGGTCAGGCTGTGTATGATTTCAGTGTGGTAGAAGTGATTTTGCGGATTAAACTATAATGATTCAGGAAGAAACAAAAGATGAGCCATATATGCTTGGAAAGATCCGAATGTCTATTTTCTGGAGAATTTAACGGCTCATAAATATGATTTATCTATAGAAAGTTATGGCAGTTTTAGTAGACAAAGGTCAAGTTGTGCATGATTTCAGTGTGGACAGAAGTTTTGAAGGGCATATGAAGGCTTAAATCCCACATCCCACATCGATTTAAAACATATTCTACATCCCACATCCCACATCGGTTGGAAACACATTGCATTCATGGAGTTTCCTTATAAAAAAACCCCATTTCACTTAATCTTCAAGGTGTGCAATCTCGGAGGCTTTGCTACTAAGGGGTGCAATCTGGAGAATTTTGCTACCAATCAGGGGAAGCACCGCACAACAAGTGTGAGTGGAATTCATCTCTCCATGTATTGTTAGTTTTAATTTATTTATTTTAAGTTTTAAAGTTTAATGTTTAGCACTTTAATTGTGAAATTTATTTTTATAATCATGAGAGGCTAAAAGATTCATCTAAGGTTGAAGATGAAGCCTAGCCATTGTTTAGCATTATATTTTCATATATGTCTGTACAATTCCAATATTTTTTAGTATTTATGTTCTATTTCAATTCAATTGTTTCAGTAAATTCTTATGATTGATTGTTTGGTTTATAAATTGTTCAAACTGGATATTCTATGTGTTTCATCTGACGGATATAGCGAATCATCCAAAGTAAATTGGATATCCATTGTGATTCTAAAGTAAACGTGTTAGAAATCACCCTCAAGATGCCCATGTGGTGATCTTCCAAACACCCAAGTATTGAATGACTTGTAATAACACTGTAACAAAACGGGAATCAAGCCAATCAAAGAAAGAACACAAGCAATTGTATCGAGGCTCGACAATGTGCCTATGTCCCTGTGAGCTCCTTCGAGCTCTTTGCACTAAATCAATGAGTTCTTACAATTACAGCAAACATCTCTTCAAGAACACGATCTAATCTTGACCCTTACTGGAAAAGCATCATCTTCTCCAATAGCCAAGTCCACCTTCTGTTGCAGAAGAACAGCCTTGATCTTCCGCTTCCAAAGGGCAAAGTCTCCCTTTCCATCAAACTTCTCAACAATGAAGTTTGAACTCATCTTGAGGAGAAAATCCCAGATTTATGCAGCACCCACAATTGCTTTCCTACTTCTTCTAAATCTCAAGAACACGATCAAAGATGGATCTTAATACCGTTCTTGAATCACCCTCAAGAACACGATCTGATCTTGATCTCTCCTCCATTCTTGAATCACCTCAAGAACACAATCAGATATTGATCTCTACTCTGTTCTTGAATCACCTCAGAAGTTGACCTTTGATTCTTGGAGTCTTGCTCCAATAACCCCCTATTCTTGCTCTGATACCCGCTCACCAAAGCTCTGATACCACTGTTGGTGGTATCTCTTCTAGCTCTGATACCACTATTAGAAATCACTCTCAAGATGCCCAGGTGGTGATCTTCCAAACACCCAAGTCTTGAATGACTTGTAATAACACCGAAACAAAACATGAATCAAACCAATCAAAGAAAGAACACTAGCAATTGTTATTGAGGTTCGGTAATGTGCCTACGTTCCCGTGAGCTCTTCCAAGCTCTCTGCACTAAATCAATGGGTTCTTACAATTATAGCAACACCTCTTCAAGAACACGACCTAATATTGATCTTAACACCATTCTTAAAGAACGAAAGAAGAGAAAAAGAAAGTGATAAGGACTAAGTGTTTCCCAAGAAAATTCCACTTACAAAGCCCTTGAATCCCCAGTCTATACTACTCTCTCTCTAAACAACCAGCCTATCTTGAATAAGTCTCTCCTGTTTTTAGTGTCTTTGCACTCTCACACACCATGTGTTCTATTTCACACACATTCATATGTTTTGTTTCACACATGTTCTGCACATTCACATTAACTAGATGCTCACCTCACATCATCCTTGAATGGCCCCTAGATGACCCTTTATATAAGGTAATGACTTCCTCATCCAATCTTGGAGATCAATCTCCACCCTTAGATCTCAAGAACCAAAGACCCATGGCTCTCTAAGAGTCTAAATAAACCTGTGCATTTTAACCATGCTCCACGCACCATCTAAAAAGGCTAGAAAGACATGCATCAGTGTGCCTGGCGCTACGGCCTAGAACAGGGCAGACCGCGACACACACAGAGCTGAAACCACCACCTCTCTGGGCGCCGTGGCACAGCCTGCTTGAGGTGCGGTGCACACCTGTGTCTCAACAACACCACTTGCTGGGCGCTGAGGCGCGGATCTCCTCGGGTACGGTGCACACAGCTGACCTGATGCTGAACTTCTTTCTTGTTTGATCCTTAGACAAATACCAACAAAACAGATACATTGGATGATTTGGTTTAATTAGGGCATTCGTTGTGATTTGTACATCTATGGATTCATGGAATTATTTGATAAAAATTACTTTTATATAGAACATGAAGATATACGCTTTACTTTGGTGGGGCAGATTCAAAAACCTTAGTGCCTTTATCATTTGTTTTAAATCAATTTAGTTAGTTTATATTCTTTGCACGACACAATTCAAAATTTGAAACTAGGTTAAAATAGGTTTAGTTTAGATAAATATCTATTTTCATGATGCAATTCTCTATGGATTCGACTTCGCACTTGCACACACTATATTGCAAACGACTCGTGCGCTTATGAATAATTTAAAACTCATAACACTCAGAACAAAAAATCTAATACCCAATAAAAAAAAAGACTAAGGAAAAGTCCTAACAGAAGAGATCGAGACCAAGATCAAGGTAGAAGGAGCATACCCTACAGAAGGAGCTAGATAACGCTCCTACAGTGGGCACTATCCAAACTATCTTCGAGGGGCCACCTCGGGTAGAGAATTGTTAAACTCTCGTAGAGCCTACACAAGGCTCATTGGATCTATAGAAGGATTAAGCAAGATAAATCAAACTGACCAAGTCATTAGCTTCATAGATACATATCTAGAGGAGGTTAAGTTCCCCCATGATGATAAGGTTATGGTTACTCTAGTTATCGCCAACTTTTCAGTAAAAAGGATATTGGTTGAAAATGGCCCATCCCAAGACATCATATATTACAGCGCCTTTAAGAATATGCACCAGATATCCTCTGTACGGCTTCTCGAGAGACCCTGTCTACTCCAAAGGTAGCATCACTCTATCAATCACAGCAAGAACTGCACCTCATCATATAACAATTATGAATACTTTCCATGGGATAGATCTACCCTTTTCCTATGATGTCATCGTCAACCATCCTGGAATAAACACAATGAAGGTCATGGTGTCCATTTACCACCAGAAGATGAAGTTTCCAACTAGGGCCAAAATGGGAGAGGTTAGAGGAAACCAGACTATTTCTAATAACTACTATTTAGCCTCGATAAAAAGTAAGGACAAGACAAATGTCCTCAGTATTTAAGATCTCATATATGAGGTGAAGAATCCTAAGGGAAAGTTAGTGGAAGAACTAGTCTCAATCCCCTTGACAGAACAAAAAAAAAAAAGAAAAGATAATCTAGATGGTTTAAGTCTAGAAGGAGAGCCCAGGGAATAACTAATTTTTTTCCTAATGGAGAACTAGGATATTTTTGCATGGTTAGCGACAGACATGTAGGGCATCGATCCTAGGGTGATGGTCCATCGCCTTAACATTGATCCCGAGCATAACCCCATAATCTAGAAAAAGAGATCATTCACCCTGGAGAGACAACAAGCTATAGACACGAAAGTTATAAAGCTATTAGAGGCTGGATTTATCAAAGAGATAGACTACCTAGATGACTTGCTAATACTGTCATGGTGAAAAATTCAAATGGAAAATGAAGAATTTGCTTCGATTTCACAGATCTCAACAAAGCTTGCCCCAAAAATAGTTATCCTCTATTGAGAATTGACCAACTAGTTGACATAATTTCATGTTTTAAGATGTCGAGTTTCATGGATGCCTATTTTGGGTACAACCAGATGAGAATGTACGAGCCAGACAACAGAATACGACATTTATAACTGAGAAAGTTCTCTATTATTATAAAGTGATACCTTTCGGACTCAAAAACATTGGCGGAACTTATCCAAGGTAGGTTAACAAGCAATTCAAGGACCAGATCGATCGCAACATGGAAGTGTATATAGATGGCATGCTAGTCAAGAGCTTGCAAGCAGCAAACCATGTGCTCAACCTGGAAGAGTGCTTCTCAGTCTTGAGGATGAACCAAATGAAACTGAATCCCTCTAAATGTACATTCAGAGTCACTTCAAGCAATTTTTTTGGGTTTATGGTAACCTATAGAGGAATAAAGACCAATTTTGAGAAGATCAAAGTTGTACTGGACATGGAGGCACCTCGAACAGTTAAAGAGGTATTGAAACTCACAGTTCGAATAACTACTCTTGGTCTTTTCATGTCTAAGTCTATAGAGAAGTTCTTACCATTATTCAAGGCTCTGGTAAAAGATCAAGGAGTTCAAGTGGACCAAAAAGTGTCAAGCCTCGTTCGAAGAACTAAAGAGTTACTTGAGCTCGCCCCTTCTCCTGACCAAGCCCGATGAGGGAGAAAAGTTGTTCTCGTACTTAGTTTCTAGTGAAGTGGTTGTGGCTTTAATAGAGACCTGAGAAGAGTACAAGATTCAGATACTCATTTACTATCTCAATAAAGTCCTATAGGATGTCAAAGTAAAATATCAACCCATTGAAAAGATGACCTATGTAGTGGTTATCTCGACGAGAAAGCCGAGACCATACTTTCAATTACACCTGGTCACTGTGCTCACCGATCAACTCTTTCACCAAGTTCTCCGAAAGCCTGACCTATCAGGCCAACTTGTGAAGTAGTCTATAGATTTGGGAGAATTTGATATCCAGCTCAAGCCTCGACTTGCCATCAAAGTCCAGGCTTTAGCCCACATTATTGTCGAGTGCACTTTCTCTAACTATCATGTGGAAAAAAAGTAGGTCGAGCCTCTCCCCAAGGTACCTAGTTGGAAATTGTTTGTGGATGGGTCCTCTAAAGTGTCGGACAATGTCTTTGGGATCATTCTCAATAGTCCTAAAGACTTTACAATTGGATACACACTTTAGTTCAACTTCAAAGCCTTCAACAACGAGGTTGAGTACAAAGTCTTTCTTGTTGGAATAAGATTAGCCAGGTTTCTTATGTTTGAATCACTGGAAGTCTTCAACGACTTTTAGTTGAAGGTGAACCCGTTCTTGGGAGAGTATGAAGCCAAAGGAAAAAGAATGATCAAGTATGTGGCTAAGGTTAAAGAGTCAATCAAGTAGATGAAAGTCACTTGAATCCTTAGAAACAAGAATAAAAAGGTCAATACTTTAGCATAGTTAGAATCTTCAAAGACCTTGAACCTCCCTCGAGCTGTATACGTCGAACTTTTATCTAGGCCTAACACTAAAGATGTGAGGTAATGGACTTAGATGGCACGCCCAACTAGATGACCCTAATCATCAAGTATCTAAAAGATAATGAGCTCCTAGAATATATGGCTGAAGCCAAAAAGTTAGTTTCCAAGGCAGTTAGATATTGCATGATTGATGGAAACCTTTATAGAAGATCTCTCACTCTGCCATATCTTAAGTGCCTTACCCCAAGATAAGCCAACTATGCACTAAGAGAAATTCATGAATGAGTTTGTGGGAACCAACTCGATGATCGAGCCCTTGCGCACAAGATCTTAAAACAGGGATACTACTAGTAGAGCCTCAAGGATGAAGCAATTGGCTTCGTCTTCATCAGAAAATGTGTTCAATGCTAGAAGTTCACCCCAATTCCTTGACGTTCTGTTAATCCCTTAACAATTTTCACCACTCTTGTGCCCTTTATAATATGGGGCATCAACATCCTAAGTCATTTCTCTAAGCCACCAGGTCAGCTCAAGTTCCTGATCATGGCGACCAACTACTTCACAAAGTGTCCAAAGTCGAAATCTTAGCCAAGATCACAAACATAAAGGCAAAAGACTTCATCTGGAAATCAGTAGTCTATAGATTCAGAATTCCAAGAGTCTTAATTACAAACAACGGAAAAAAGTTTGACAGTATTTGGTTTAAGAGGCTATGTGAAGAGCTCGACATCAACCACAAGTTCTCCTTTATGGGGTACCCTCAAGCTAATGGTTAGGCTGAAGTAAAAAACAATACTATTTTTCAGAAACTAGAGAATGATGAAGGACGTAAAGGGACTATGGTTTTATAAAACTATACTTCAGGCCCTTAAAGATAAGACCTTATTCTTCTTAGCCTTCGGGTTCAAAGTTGAGATAATAGAACCTTCCCTAAAAATCCAGTTATTCAAAGAGAACTATAATAAAGAAGTCCGAAGATGAACTTAGACCTGATTGAAAGAATCTGAGATGAAGCCGTGTTGAAGCTCACCACGTAGCAACAATGCACCACCAAGTACTTCTACTCCAGAGTTAAGCAAATGTTACTCAAGCTTAGAGACTTGGTCCTCGGCAAACAGGAAGTCTCGGACCTCAGGAACACATTAAAATTGGCACCAAATAGGGAAGGCTCATACAAGATCAGAAAATTCACCAAGTAGAGAATATTTGAGCTAGAAATAATAAATGGAACCCCAATATCACGCAAATGGAGTTTTGAGAATTTGCACAAATTTTACCAATAAATATATTCATTTATCATGATATATAAATGTTTAAAAACTAAATAGATATGAATGTTTTAGTCATAGGTCAACTCTTTCTACCCATATCGTACACATCGAGTGGCAGAACTAAGTCACTAGGAAGATGTCCTAAATCGAAATGAACATTTTTTGCAGAGCAACCAGTGTTAAGGCTCCAAGAAGATGCCCTAGCTCAAAGAATTCAATAACAACCCTCACCACACACTTAGGAAATTCCTAAGTAAGGTGAAAGGGAAACATCAATGTCAGAACCCATCCAACACGCTTAAGAATTCCCTAAGTAAGGTGAAATAAGAGAATATAGGGTAGAATCAGTCTTAGTCTGATGTCAAAGATGCATTTACGCAAACAAAACTTTGAGTCAAAGTGAAAAACCAAAGTCCAACATTTTGGAAATCTAGAAATCCTACACCAACTCCAATCAGAAGTAAAAGTGCCATAGAGACGTGTTGACAGATTGAATACCTTAAATCTCAAAGTTAAAAGAACACTTGGTGTCGAACTCCTTTAAGAACCCTCACTTAATTCACTTGAGATGGGGACTTTAAAGCCCAAAGTGAGCTCCTGAAGTCCCACACTTAGGTAAATTTCGGCCAAAATCAACTACTCGACTCAAGTTGAAAAGAATCAAGACCGAAGTATGAATCTAAAGTACAACACTTTTCAAAATTTTAAACATTCTAATTAGCGAAAGAAAGAATCCAAATAAGACAATAGATCAAAGAAGAATATTTCATTCAAATTACATATACACAAGGTGGGATTTGAGGCCAATTACAGAAAAGAAAAAACAAAAGCCTAAGTTTTCTACTCTTTGTTTTTGGCCTCTTCAGCTCTCACACCCTCGTTAACCTCGGGAATCTCTTCTTACACCACCTTGGGAGTACCTTCTTCAGCCCTTTGAGTAGCAACAATTGGCCCCTAGGTTCTACAAGGATCTTTAAGCTAGCCTAGTCAAGGTCAGGCCAACACTTGGCACCCATCTCTTTAGTTGTCTCAAACCTTTCTAAATAGAACTATAAGACCTTGTCAAATAAGTCATTTTTTGTCTTAAGAGTTCTTAAAGGTCTCAATAGTAAAGGCTCTAGAGCTAGCCAACTCCCCTCAAGCTACCCTCGATCCCTACAAGCTTAGCCACTTCAAACCTCACTTCTTGTTGTCCACCTTGACAGACTTAAAAAGCTAAGTACCCGAAGTCACCTACTTGGTTAACTTATTTTGCTCAACCTTATGCTTGGTATTCTCCTCCCTAAAGGAATCTATTGTCCTATCTCTCCCTTGAAGATTCTTCTAGAGTAGTTTGTCCTTCTTATAATGCTTTTCCAAGAGCTAATACATAGAAGCCATGGTGTCACTGGTCACGATAACATAAAGACTAGCCTGTATCAAAATGATCTCGGTAAGAAGACAACAAATAAAAGCTAAAAATTCACCAAGTATAAAGCACTTCAAATATTACCTTGTGGCAGGCCTCTATCAAGTTCTACCTGATTTGCTCTGGAGTGAAGTCAGTGAATGTCTCCTTATCAACAAATGGAATAAAGCCCTTCAATACTTGATGAAAGTTATAAAATGCCTCTCAACAGTTTTTAATTGTTAGCATTTTAGGATTGATCTCGGCCTTTATTGTACTTTTATGTGTTAATAACTCTAAAGTAATATTATTGGACCACTGACTTATTTCAGTGTAATTTTCAGGTACTTTAAGTTTAAAAGAGAAAAATAAGTGATCATTTCTTAAAAGACCAAGATCCCATGCTTTTAGAAGGACAAGATGGACTGCTGCCTAAATTGCGATCGAGTACACATCCCACATCGAGCAAGGTACTCTGCAGCGTATATGCGATCGAGCGCACGAACTGCGATCAAGCGCATGTGCGATCGATCACACTCGGGCTGCGATCGAGTGCACCTAGACAGTATCCCACATTGGCTAGATAACACATAGCATTATGGGAGTTTGCCTATATAAAGACCCACTCTGCTCAGCTGAGATAATGAATGAATCGGAGCTCATCTGAAATCATCAGAGAGTGAATCCAGAGGGCCTTTAGGAGCAATCCCGAGAGCCTTTAGGATGAATCTGAACGTATAAATTTCGAGGGCAAGCTGAGGGATCACTGAAGCTTTCGCTACCAAGGAGGAGATGATCGTTGAGAGGCCGAAGGCAACTCAAGGAGGCATGAGCTCTATGGCCAGCTAATCTCCAAGCAAGGCGAACGGATGAATCCCTAGGTGTAGTTGTTCTTATTTTCCTTTATTTGGTTCAGTTGTAGTTTGGTTTTATTCTCATTAAATATCGTCATGTTTTATTCTTTAATTTAATTAGTAGATTTTTATTAGTCCGGTGATTGCATGCTTCTTTTCCATATAAGTTCAGTCATACTTTTCTTATGTGTATCTGTTTAGGTGTGATTGAGTCCGGTAGATCTCTTTTATAGATTTGTTCATTGTTGTGGTATTGTCGTTAGATATATCGTCGTCTTTTGATAATTTATAAGTTGGGTCATGTGTGCTTGAAAGTAAAGAATAATTCATAACAATTACATTAGGATTTATAGTTGCACATTAATTGAATATTTTTCGATTGCCTGTTTGGGATGTGAAACTTGCAATCGAGACAAAAACAACTGAATCAAGTTAGGATTAGAGCAACAAGCCTAGGGAGGATTCCTGGAACCTTGTCATTCTTAATTATATTTCAAACATATTTACATAATTACCCTTTTTCTCAAACAAACTCATATTCATTTAATCTTTTACCATTTGTGTTAAGGTTCACACCTTCTTTGTAATTAACTTGTTTCCCTGTGGAATCGACACCCCAAAGTTGTACTACAATAGCCGTGTTATACTTTGGGCGTAACCAAATTTTGGCACCGCCGGGGAAACGCGCTTAAGTACAAGGAAGTTTGTCAACTTTTGACATAACAATAGAGGAATTGTAAATAGTTTCTTTCAGCATTTTATTTGATATTTTGTGATCTTACATGCCCAGATATAGGGACACTTTGGGTAGATTTGCCTGTAGGCCTATGCTAGAGATAGGAGGAACCTTTTTAAACCCTTTGTTTGATAATCCATCTAGTCCTGAAGAAATGAGTGAACACGAGGATCAACCTACTAGGACCCTTGAGGATTACCTCCACCCTACACGCACAACCACACCATCTAGCATAATGTTTCCAGCCAACATTCCCCAATTAGATCTTAGGACAGCGATGATACAGTTACTCTCTACATTTTATGGCATGGAAAATGAGAACCCATATGTGCACATTAGGGAGTTTGAGGAAGTAGTCGCAACTTTCCATGATCAAGGTGTAACTACTGACATTGTGCAACTTAAGTTCTTTCCTTTTGCTTTTGTTGGAAATCACCTTGACAAGATGCCCAGGTGGTGATCTTCCAAACACCCAAGTCTAGAATGACTTGTAGAAAGAATTTCAGCAATCGAACACAAGAACAAAAAATCAAAGAAGTAAATAAGACAAGCAATTTGTTATCGAGGTTCGGCAATGTGCCTACGTCCCCGTGAGTTCCTCCGAACTCTCTGCACTAAACCAATGGTTCTTTACAATTCAGCAACCCTCTCCAAGAAACCTCAAGTTCTTGAAGGAACCAAGAAGAGAACGAGAAAGTGATAGACCTATTACAATGCTTTCTATCAATTCTCTACTACCCTCTCTTCTTTACAACTAGCCTCTCTACAATGAGTCCCTCTTGTATGCCTGTGTCTTTGCACTCTCACACAATTCTCTCATTCACACACATGTCTCACAAGTTACATCATCACATTCTTGTGTCTTCCTATTGTTGAGATTGAACCTAGGTGACCCTTTATATAGTGCACCAACTTCTTGTCCAATCTTGTGTGTCATTCTCCACCCTTAGATCTTGATGACCACTTAACCATGGCCCTCCATCAATCCTAAGTGGTGCTGTGCATTTTAACCTTGCATTCATGCACCTAATAGAAGGCTAAAGCATGCTATCCATGTGCCATTCTTGCCAGGTTCCAGCACTGCAGCTTGGAGTTGCTGTCCCCTTCACACAACACCCTTCGTCTTGTGTGCAGAAGTGCGCACACTAGTGCGCATGGCCTTCTCTTGCTCCAAAATGAAGCACACACATGTGTGCAGCCTTCTAACTTGCTAAAATTTGATCTTCCACCTTTGGTTTAGACTTTAACCAACTTTGAACCATACTTGGACCTGTTCAAACCTTAACCGTGTTTGAACTATGTTTAAACCTTAGACAAATACCAACAATCTCTACCTTTGTCTAATCGTTTAAACCCGAACTATTGTGCAAAGACCTTTAGGATCCAAACTCATCTTGAGTCATCAATCAATCGACTCCAATCCTAAGAAGTCCAAGGCAATGATTGGACCTTCTTAGAGGTAGAACCTTGGTGCCTAAATCTGCAGGACTTTCCTCCGTGGTCTTCTTGTCAACATGAATGCATCCTTTCGTACCATTTTTCAGAATGTAATGATTCCGAACATCCATATGCTTCATCCCCTCATGGAACACCGGATTTCTCCACAAGTGCCCTACACTTTGGCTATCCGAAGATACCACAACCTGCTCTTTTAGGACATTTCACTCGTCCAACAACCCTTTGCACTCCATAGCCTCCTTTATGGCTTCTATAGCCGCTATGTATTCTGCCTCGGTTATTATGAGTGCTATCATTGGCTACCACTGAGCCTTCAAATACCTCAGCAACCACTTCATCTCAAGCTAATGCTTCTTTTCGGGATTATTCACAAATTTGCTAAGAACACCTATTGCCCAAGAAACCTTCAACCGGTTTCTCTCCTTTTCTTGGATTATACACATCCTAAGGATCTTTTGTGTAAGGCTGAGATCCTTCCTCTCGAACTCCTCATTGAGTTGAGATGTAAACCTTTTCATCATCTTCCTGCTATTCCAAACCAATAGCCCATCAATGACATAGGTGAGGATACTCACCATCTTCTCCACCTTGTGTCCAGGTGAGAAAGTTTCTGTGAAACCTATGTTTTCTCTTCTTGTAAACCCATTCGCCACCAGCCTAGCATTGTTCCGGACTTCATCTCCTAGAGGGTACCTTTCTTTGACTTTGTAAGTCCACTTACAATCCACAACTCTCTGATTTCTCGGAATGTGCACCAATTCCCAGAAGTTCTTCCTCAAAGAATCCATTTCTTCCTCCATAGCTAGCTTCGATCTTGGCGAATCCTTACATCCTATGTAAGTCCCTTGTTCACACATCCCTCCTTTTGTCCAAGGAGTTGCTGCATCCACAGCATACGTAAACCCATATCTTGAAGGTGGTCTGACCAGCCTTCCTTCCCGGTCTCTTGTGAGCTGATAGTCCTTCTGACTTGCTGCATCAACCTCTTCTAGTTCAGCCTCCTCTTGAGTGCCCTGAGCATAGCCTTCATCCAAGGGCTCTACCTGGTCTGAACCCTCTTGCTTTCCTTGCTTTACCTGAACTGAATCTTCCTTGATGCTATGCTCCATAAGAACCAAACCGGTTTGCTCACTAGCCCCTGCAGGGTTAGTTTTCTCCAAATAGAGAAATAACAATTCATTAAAATTAACATCCCTACTTATTATGAGTTTCAATCCTTCTTTCTCTAAGGACCACAACCTATGCCCCTTAGCCCCTTCCCCATATCCTAGAAACACAAATTTTCTAGATCCTGGGCTAAGCTCACCTTCCTTTTGTTGTGCATACGCAACACACCCAAAAGTTCTAAGGTTATCCAACTCAGGGGGTTTTCCACTCCATATCTCCATGGGAGTCTTTTGATACACAATCCTAGAGGTTGATCTATTCACTAAATATGCAGCAGTAGACATAGCTTCCCCCCAAAAACATTCGGGTAATCCAGATCCATTTAACATGCACCTAACCTTTTCCATAAGGGTCTTATTCATCCACTCAGCAGCTCCACTTTGCTGAGGGGTTTCCACAACCGTCCTATGTCTTAGAATGCCATTTAACCTACAGAATTGATCAAGTTCTTGGTTAAAAATTTCTAAGCCATTATCGATTCTTATCTCCTTAACTACTCTACCCATTTGAGTTTCAACCAGCCCTTTCCTCACCACTAATTTATTCAAGGCATCTGATTTATTCTTAACCAAATAAACCCACACTCTTCTTGAATAATCATCAATTAAAGACAGAAAGTAAAAGTTACCTCCCTGTGTTGGTGTCCTTGCTGGTCCCCAAAGGTCCACATGAATATAGTCAAGAATGCCCTTAGACTTGTGCACTCTGGTGTTGAAGCTGACCCGGTGTTGCTCCTTAAGAACACAACACTCACAGAAATCAAGTTCCTCTACTTTGTCTCCACCAAGTAGGCCATCCTTGCTGAGAACTTGCAGGACCTCTTCACTCATATATCCCAAGCAAGTGTGCTAAAGGGTTGCCCTATCCATCTCAGCCATCAAGCTTAATGCTTGATCATTGATTTCTGTCTCTCCAATCATCTCATAGAGTCCATCGTTTCTTGCCGCCTTGATCACTACCAAAGATCTCTTGGCTACCTTGATCTTTCCTCCCTCTATCTTGTATATGTACCCCATGGAATCCAGCTGCCCCAATGAGATCAAATTCCTCCTCAAATCTGGGAGATATCTCACATTTTCCAGCATCCTTGTCATTCCATCAAACATCCTCACCTGGATGTCTCTAGTGCCTCTCACATGGTAAGAAATTCCATTCCCCAAGAAAACCTTTTCATCATTCGTTTCCTTGAAATTCTTGAACCAACTCTGGTGAGGGCACATGTGATGAGTGCACCCGGTGTCCAAGATCCATTTCCAGCTGCCTTCTTGCCCCTTGCTCACATCCGAGCACACAACAAGAACATCATCATCTTGTTGTTCTATTTTGGCAACTGAAGCCTCTCCATTCTTGGTATGGCTTCCTCCTCTATCCCTTTTCATCTTCTTGCAATCTTTCTTGACATGACCCTCTTTATGGCAGTAGTAGCAGCTCTTCCCTCCAAATCTCAGTTTAGAATGCATTCTCCTATGGCTTTCTCCTCTACCTCTATTCCGATAGTAGCCATGAATGCTGCTATGCACTCTCCCATGGCTCTTTCCTCTACCTTTATCCTGGTAGTAGCCATGCATGCTACTGTGCACTCTCCCATGGCTCTTTCCTCTACCTCTACCTCGATTGTAGCCATGGTTGCTGCTATACCAAGTTGCTGGCCTTCTTTTAAAGAACAGCCCTTTACCACTTGATGCACTCCTTATCTTGGCATCAAGATCATCTTGCAACTCTTTCTTAGGATCGGATTCAAAAGCAAAGATTTGTTTATGAAGATACCTCTTATTAGGGAAAGTCTTGGCAAGAAACAACTCATCTAGTTTCTTCCATATTGCAGCTGGATCTTCCAAGTCTCCGCACTCCCTTGTGACATTATCCGATATGTGCAAGAAAATGGTGCTGTAAGCCATCTTCTTCATCTTAATCCGCTGGTCCTCCGTGGTACTTGCTGGAAAAGCATCATCTTCTCCAAGAGCCAAGTCCACTTTCTATTGCACTAGAACCTCCTTGATCTTCTGCTTCCAAAGGGCAAAGTCTCCCTTTCGATCAAACTTCTCAATACCGAAATTTGAAGCCATCTTTTGTGGACAAGATCCCTGATTTATGCACTACCCACAAATGCTTTCTTCAACCTCAAGGACACAGATCAAAGATGGATCTTAACATCATTTTTGAATCAACCTTCAAGAACACGATCAGATCTTGATCTTTACACCGTTCTTGAATCACCCAAGAAATTGATCTTTGATTCTTGGAGTCTTGGATCCGTCACCTTCTACTTCTTGCTCCGATAACCAGTTGTGCTTGCTCTGATACTACTGTCCAAAGCTCTGATACCACTGTCAAAAATTACCTTGACAAAATGCCTAGGTGGTGATCTTCCAAACACCCAAGTCTAGAATGACTTGTAGAAAGAATTTCAGCAATCGAACATAAGAATAGAAAATCAAAGAACTAAAGAAGACAAGCAATTTGTTATCGAGGTTCGGCAATGTGCCTACGTCCCCGTGAGTTCCTCCGAACTCTCTGCACTAAACCAATGGTTCTTTATAATTCAGTGACCCTCTCCAAAAAACCTCAAGTTCTTGAAGGAACCAAGAAGAGAACGAGAAAGTGATAGACCTATTACAATGCTTTCTATCAATTCTCTATTACCCTCTCTTCTTTACAACCAACCTTTCTATAATGAGTCTCTCTTATATATCTGTGTCTTTGTACTCTCACACAATTCTCTCATTCACACACATGTCTCACAAGTTACATCATCACATTCTTGTGTCTTCCTGTTGTTGAGATTGAACCTAGGTGACCCTTTATATAGTGCACCAACTTCTTGTCCAATCTTGTGTGTCATTCTCCACCCTTAGATCTTGATGACCACTTAACTATGGCCCTCCATCAATCCTAAGTGGTGCTATGCATTTTAATTTTGCATTCACGCACCTAAGAGAAGGCTAAAGCATGTTGTCTATGTGTGCCGGCCAAAGCTGCAGCGCTGCGCTGCAGCTTTGAATTTCTGTCCCTTGTGTAATTCTTGCCAAGTTCCAGCGCTGCAGCCCTATGCTACAACTTTGAGTGTCTATCCCCTGTTCCATTCTTGCCAGGTTCCAGCATTGCAGCGTAGTGCTGTAGCTTGGAGTTACTGTCCCCTTCACACAACACCCTTCTGCTTGTGTGCAGAAGTGCGCACACTAGTGCGCATGGCCTTCCCTTGCTCCAAAATGAAGCACACATATGTGTGCAGCCTTCTAACTTGCTGAACTTTGATCCTCCACCTTTGATTTAGACTTTAACCATCTCTGAACCATACTTGGACTTGTTCAAACCTTAACCATGTTTGAACCATGTTTAAACCTTAGACAAATACCAACAGATTTGAAGGATAGAGCTAAGAGTTGGCTATACTCACTTAGACCACGATCTATTGGGTTATGGATTGAGATGACTCGGGCCTTCTTTAACAAGTACTTCCCTCAATATAAGACTAATGTGTTGAAAAGACAAATCTCCACCTTTGCACAAAAGGAAAACGAGACTTTATATCATTCTTGGGAAAAATTTAAAGAGCTGTTGAGTATGTGCCCACACCATGGGTATGAAAATTGGCATTTAGTGAGCTATTTCTATGAGGGTCTTACCTATAGAGAACGCCAATTTGTAGAGATGATGTGCAATGGGGAATTTCTGAAAAAAGACCCCGATTAGGCTATTGAATACCTCAATGAGCTTGCTGAGAAAGCTCATACATGGACTGGACCTAGTGCTACTGAAAGCACGAATAGGTCACGACCTGTAGGAAACCCTAGTAGTGGAGGAATATATCATCTTAGGGAAGAAGACAACCTGAAAGCTAAGGTTGAACTGCTCACTAGGGAGTTAGAGGCATTGAAAATGAAGGGCTCAAAGCAAACACATGTGGCTAATCATGCCGAGTCTTTAGAGCCGTGTTTTTTGTGTGACGGGGTGGATCATCTCCACCAAGAATGCCCCACATTTGTTGATATGAGAGGGCTGTATGAGAAACAATGTAATGCCTTAGGCATTTACAAGAAGCCTCTGGCACCTTTCTCTAACACTTATAACCCGGGGTGGCGAAATCACCACAACTTCAGCTAGAAATCTGAAAACCAGCATGTGCAGCCCCTTAGATCATCCTCTGCACCTTATCATGCACCCCCATCCTCTAGGAACTCGCTAGAAGACACCTTACAGGCCTTTATAGAGGCACAAGGTAAGACAAACCAAAGGTTTGAGGCATTATTTACACAGGTGATGGAAGAGAATAGAGAAAATAAGAGCCAAGTGTCAAAGTTAATGAGCTCCTCAAGTATGACTGAGCGAGGTAAGTTCCCTTCCCAAACTCAATCCATACCTCATGGTCAACATATGGCACAAGAAAACCTGAAAGATGTAAATGCCATTGTGACCCGAAGTAGTAAGTCACTAAACATCCCACCAATGAATGTATCCGAGGATGTGGAAAAGGGTCAAACTAGTAGTAATACTGAATTGACCAAAGACCCTGAAGTGACCAAAAGTCCTGTTAAGGAACCATACCCTCAAGCCTTAAGGTCAAACAAGAAAAATCTGACTTAAACAATGAAATCTTAGAGAACTTAAGGCAAGTGAAACTAAATCTTCATCTTTTGCATGTGATTAAACAAGTTCCTACCTATGCAAAAGTTCTCAAGGATTTATGCACAATTAAGAGGAGACACCATGTCAAGAAAACTGCATTCCTAACTAAGCAAGTTACTTTAATTGAGGAAAGAATTCCCCCAAAATACAAGGATCCAGGCTGTCCTACCATTACTTGCAGCATTGGAAATCATAAGGTTGGACAAGCCTTACTAGATCTATGAGCCAGTGTGAACCTAATACCATTTTCCATTTATGTACAGCTAGGTTTAGGGGAAATCAAACCAACCGGTGTGGTGTTACAGTTGGCTGACCGTTCAGTCAAAGTTCCCCGGGGTATGGTAGAGGATGTGTTGATTCAAATTGATAAATTTTACTATCTTGTTGATTTCCTAATCCTTGATACAACTTCTGCTGTTGACACTAACTCGAAAATTCCTTTGATTTTGGGTAGACCTTTCCTTGCTACTGCAAATGCTCTAATTAATTGCAGGAATGGACTCATGAATCTGTCTTTTAGAAACATGACCTTAGAAGTGAACATTTTCAATGTTGCAAAACAGCCCGAAGATGAGGATGAAAACCACCAGCTATATATGATATAGTCACTCATCGATAAGGGAGTTTCCATGGCTCATGATTTTGATCCTCTTAATAATTTTTTTGTTAATTCTGAGATTGATTTTTTTGATGATAAAACTTATGTAATTGATATTTTTACTGTTTTTGACAAATCTCAGGATTATGGCACCCGCCCATGGCAACCAAGGTTCGAAGAGTTGCCCAGAAGAAGCAAAAAACAAATCCTCTTAAGTGTGGCAGCACCTAAAGTCGAATTGAAGCCACTACCTAAGGGTTTAAAGAATGCATTTCTCGGTCCAGGTGATACTTTTCCTGTCATTATTTCATCTGAATTATCTGAGACCCAATGTGAGAAACTGATTCAGACCTTAATTGCACATAAATCAGCCTTAGGATGGAGCATGGCTGATTTGAAGGCAATTAGTCCCCTGATCTGCTCCCATAAAATAAATTTGGATGAAGGAACCAGTCCTCGTAGAGACCCTCAACATAGACTTAACCCCACTATGAAAGAAGTAGTGAAAAATGAAGTACTGAAAGTGTTAGATGCGGGTATTATATACCCCATAGCTGATAGTAAATGGGTAAGTCCTACACAAGTCGTTCCCAAAAAGTTTGGAGTCACTGTGGTAATAAATGACCTAGGAGAGTTAGTTCCTACTAAACTTGTGACCGGGTGGCATATGTGCATTGATTACAGAAAATTGAATGCTGCCATCCAGAAAGACCATTTCCCACTCCCTTTTATTGATCAAATTTTGTGTGTGCAGCTGGTTATCCTTTTTACTGTTTTTTAGATGGTTATTCTGGCTCTTATCAGATAGAAATTGCATTAGAAGACCAGGATAAAACCACTTTTACTTGTCCCTTTGGCACTTATGCTTTTCGTAGAATGACATTTGGATTATGTAATACCCCTGCCACTTTTCAACGTTGTATGATAAGCGTTTTTAGTGACATGATTGAAAATTGCATGGAGGTTTTTATGGATGACCTAACTGTTTTTAGACCTTCATTTGATACATGCTTAATGAATTTGGAAAGAGTATTAATTCGATGTGAGGAAAAAGAATTGGTTCTGAACTGGGAAAAATGTCATTTCATGGTCCCATCCGGTATTGTCTTAGGGCATATTATCTCTTCTAAAGGAATAGAGGTTGATCAATCTAAGATTGATTTAATCTCTAAATTGCCCACACCTAAGACAATAAAGGATGTGCGATCTTTCCTTGGTCATACTGGCTTTTATAGGAGGTTCATACAAAATTTTTCCAACATATCTAGACCATTATGTGCCCTCCTAATTAAAGATGCCCCATTTGAGTGGACTCCAACTTGTCAAGAGGCCTTTAAAACGCTGATTTGCAAGCTTACTTCAGCACCTATAATGCAATCACCTGATTGGAATTTACCCCTTGAAATCATGTGTGATGCTAGTGACTACGCTATAGGTGTTATTCTTGGACAGCAAAGAGAGGGAAAACCTTTTGGTCATTTACTATGCTAGTAAGACTTTAAATAGTGCTCAAATGAATTACTCCACAACTGAAAAAGAATTGCTAGTTATAGTATTTGCTTTGGATAAATTTCATGCCTATTTAATTGGTTCTCCTATCCTTATTTTTACAGATCATGCAGCCCTTAAGTACCTTCTTACAAAGAAAGATGCTAAGGCACACCTACTCCGATGGATTCTTCTCTTGCAAGAATTTGATATCACCATCAAGGACAAGAAGGGAGTGGAGAACGTAGTAGCTGACCATCTCTCAAGGCTCACATTTGAGGACACTAGCGATAACATGCCGATCCAAGATGACTTTCCCAATGAGCATTTACTTTCTGTTACGTCCTTACCATGGTTTGCTCACATCGTGAATTATTTGGTTACAGGTGAAATACCAATGGATTGGAGCGCTCAAGACAAGAGGAAATTTTTATATGTGGTATGTAATTTTTATTGGGATGACCTCTATCTTTTCAAGTACTGCTTGGACCAATTTTAAGGCGTTCCATCCCTAATGAAGAGATTGCAAGTGTCTTGGAATTTTGTCATTCCATACCTTATGGAGGCCACTTTTCAATGAAAAAAACTGCTACAAAAATTTTATAGTGTGGATTTTATTGGCCTACCTTGTTTAAGGATGTAAACACCTACTGTCACTCATGTGAAAGGTGTCAAAAGTTAGAAGTTGTGTCTCGTCGAAATATGATGCCCTTAAACCCTATTTTGGTAATTGAAATCTTTGATTGTTGGGGCATCGATTTTATGGGACCCTTTCCTCCTTCCTTTGGATACCAATATATCATAGTGGCCATAGATTATGTATCTAAGTGGGTAGAGGCAGCAGCTTGCTGAAGCAATGATAATAGAACGGTCATTAAATTTCTTAAAGAAAATGTGTTATCTCGATTTGGTACACCACGTGCTATAATTAGTGATTGAGGTACACATTTTTGCAACCGTTCTTTTGAAGCTTTGATGCGAAAATACGAGGTGTTAAATAAAATTTCTATTGCCTATTATCCTCAGACTAGTGGGCAAATAGAGCTTGCTAATAGGGAGATTACACAAATTCTAGAAAAAATGGTTAACCCGGATCGCAATGATTGGTCTTTGAGACTAGTTGATGCGCTTTGGGCTTACCGTACAGCTTTTAAAACTCCCTTAGGTATGTCACCTTATCGGCTTATTTATGGAAAGCCTTGCCACTTACCTATAGAGCTTGAGCATCGAGCATATTGGGCAATCAAATCTTTTAATTTTGACATAGGAGAAGCAGGTAAGCTTCAGAAATATCAATTGACCGAGTTGGAGGAGTTAAGAAACGATGCTTATGAGAGCTCTAGAATCTATAAGTCTAAAACGAAAATATTCCATCATAAAAATATTTTGCGAAAAACGTTTAAACCTAATGATCAGGTGTTTTAATACGAATCTAGACTCCATAAGCATCCTGGAAAACTTCGATCAAGGTGGACCGGCCCTTTTGTAGTGAAAACTATTTTTGAAAATGGGGCGATAGGAATTGAAGATACTAGGGATGGTCGAATTTCTAAAGTCAATGGTCAACGATTTAAGATCTTAGTCGATAGACAAGATTCGGAAGTGGAAGACATTCCGCTTATGGATCCGGTCTACGCATCTTGACCACACAACACAGGTACATATTTACTTTTAATTTTTCTTTCTTTTGTTTTGCTTGTTTCATTTTTATGTTATTTTCTTATTGAGTCCATTTTAATGTTAATTTTTAGTGTGCTAACACGCGGTGGGAGTCTTACTGGTACACCGCAATTTCTTTCTTTTTGTTTATTCTATGTTGTAGATCAGACTTTCAACAAGAAGGTTAGCATGCAGTTCATATGGAGGTGCACAAATTTCAGCTGCCGTGCACTTTTGCTTACAAAGGGAGTTTCCTTTACCTTTTCTTTAACATTGAGGACAATGTAATTTTTCAGTTGGGGGTGGAGGAAATATATTCTTTTTCTTTCATTGAAATTCTTGGTGTCAACTTTGTTTTTGTTTAGTATGCTTTGTGTTAGCCTTAGAGTTAATTTACATGTCAATGATATAAATTTAATTGAGAGAGAGCAGATAGCATTTAGAAGGAGTTAAATCTTGCTTCGATTTGAAATTAATTTAAGCATCAATCTTCATTTGGTTTGAGACTCTAGTTTGTGGTAAGACTGTATGATTAGTCTTAAACATTTAGAAAAGTTTTACGTGTGATTGTTTTATGAATATTTTTGCGGTCTCGACAAGCTCTAGAACTTACTTGATAATCACTTGAGGTGAATTCCTAGAATGCACACTACTTAGGATATGATGTAGGTCATTTTTGAACCGTTTGAGCCTTTCAAACCTACCATTGCTATATTTATCACTAGTCACCTATTTGAGCATTTTTCTTGAAAAGAAAAATTGAGCCTTGTTTCTTTCGATAAACCATTTACTTACCTTTATGAGCCTAAAAATATTTTATCCTTACCTTTCTTTTAAAAGAACTTAGTTATACACATGTTGTGAGAAGCACTTAAAAGGAGTAAGGGTGGAAATATGAAAAAATATCACTACCACAACCCAAGTACATTAAAGGAGATAAGTTGGGGGTTGTGGAAAAGAAAAGAAAAAAAAAATGAAAAAGAAGGTGAATGGTTATGTGCCAAAAAAAATTAAATTAAATTATGGCAAAGAAAGAAGAAAGAAAGAAAAGAAAAAAATGGTGATTTATTGAAAGAAATGCTCAAAAAATTGTTGAAAGAGTTGGGTGTTGAAGTAAAGTTATCCAGTGCTTAAAGAGTTGTGTTAAAAACTAAGAGATTAAGTTCTTTTACTTGTTGAATCCTTCCCGTTACTTCTTAACCTTTACCTTAGCCTAACGTTACAAGCTTAGTAAAGACCTATTGATCCAATGTAGTGTAATTTTTTCTACAATAATGGAGAGTGGTTTGAAATGTAAGCATATGGAGCTTATTTTTGTGATTGATGTCACGCAATTTATTATGTTTTTAGAGGCCAAGACTTGTATTCATAAATGTTATGCATAAAATCATCCGGGTGTTTGGATTAATGGATTGTGGTAAGATGGATGTTAAGAGTCAATAACGTATTTTAAGATTGATGTTTGAATTACTTTTGGATTTGGGTGAAATTTAATGATTCTTTGTGTTGTGTGTTATGTGCAATTTTTGAGACAAAATATGAATTACTCTTGGTTAACACTAATATTGCTTTTCATTTACTTTGATTCCCACCATAGAATTCATCTCTTAAATTCACTTGAATTACTAGGGACTAGCAATAAGCTAGTTGGAGGTTGTGATGAGAGTCATAAAATGCCTCTCAACAGTGGTTAATTGTTAGCATTTTAGCATTGATCTCGGTCTTTATTGTGTTTTTATATGTTAATAACTCTAAAGTAATATTATTGGACCACTGATTTATTTCAGTGTAATTTTCAGGTACTTTAAGTTTAAAAGAGAAAAAGAAGCAATCGTTGCTTAAAAGACCAAGATCCCATTCTTCTGGAAAGACAAGATGGATTGTTGCCTGAATAGCGATTGAGCACACAAGCAGTGCGATCGAGTACACATCCCACATCGCGTAAGGTACTCTGCAGCGCATATGCGAACGAGCACACAAGCCGCGATCGAGCGCATGTGCGGTCGATCACTCAGGCTGCGATCGAGCGCACCCGAACAGTATCCCACATCGGCTAGATAACACATAGCATTCTGGGAGTTTGCCTATATAAAGACCCACTCTGCTCAGCTGAGATAATGAATGAATTGGAGCTCATCTGAAATAATCAGAGAGTGAATCCAGAGGGCCTTTAGGACGAATCCGAAAGTATAAATTTGGAGGGCAAGCTGAGGGATCACTGATAGGAGCTTAAATATTCATATTTAAGCCCCTTAATTTACATTTGTTAAGTTCTTTATCTATATCTTTTAGTCTATTTTACTTCACTTTTGTGTTTTACACTTTTTTATAGGGTCTTGGAGAAAAAGAAGCATTTTTGGCACTTAAAGGAAGAAATCTGAAAATCCTGGAGCAGCTGCTGGCTAGATTGTGATCGAGCGCACTCCTCTATGCGATCGAGCGCAGCATTGCGATCGAGCGCACCACATATGCGATCGAGCGCACATGTATGGGCGTGAACAGTAAACTGCAGAACCCTGTTTTGGAAATAACCCTATTTTGGAAATAAAGGAGTTTTGTGTTTTAGGAAAGTTTAGGAGCTCATGAGCCTCTTAGGACTTCTCAAAGACCTATAAATACACTTGTAAATCACACACAAAAGGCATCACCTCTTGAGGGAGATCACTTCTTAGATCCCTTCTTTTATCTTTTGCTTTTAGCTTGGAGAAGGAAATTGTGGAGGAGAATTGACGACTCTTCTCTCGGGTTTCTTCTTTCCTTTTTATTTTATTATGTGTAATTAAATTCTTAGTAGGGCTTGGTTGAAGCCCTAATTATGTTTACTCAATAAATTTAGTATTGGCGCCTTGCAATATTTATGTTGTGTTGCTTAAACTTGATTAATACCTACTTTTATTTAAATTCCTCATATGTATATGTCTGATCAATATGTGCATGTGGTATGGACTTGTTAGTTAGATCAATTTGGATGACCGAGTCCTGGGTCTAACATTAGTAACAAGGGATATCTTATCCGGATACCTGGGTTAATCAACATGGGAAACTGGGAGTAGATACCATGCCCTAGGTCTCATGTGGTTGTCGATTTCCATAGTACCTATGTTTTCTTAAGGAACAACTCAAGCAGATACCATGCTGAATCCCTTAAGGAAGAAAAGAGTTAGAGTAGATACCATGCCTAACTCGTTGCTTAGGGAAATCAATAGCTTAAGGAGTAGATACCATGCCCTTAGGTTGGCAACCAGTAGGTATACATGGCATGAGTAAAGCATTGGCATACTGTTATATTGTGGTAGCATAATTAGTGGTGGATATCAAGTCCCTACGCCTCTATCCTTAGTATTTTATCTTTATTATTTCTCAACGATTTTATTATTTCTATCATTTTATATTACGAATATAATTCTAAATTGAACTTTACCAATCCCTGTGGAGATGATCTTGCTTTCGCACACTATACTACTAAGTTGACCTTGTGCACTTGCAAGTAAAACAAGTGCGATTATTTACCCATTTATTTAGGTATATTTTCGCACAACAATCGCCAAAGCTTTCGTTACCAAGGAGGAGATGATCGTTGAGAGGCCGGAGGCAACTCAAGGAGGCATGAGCTCTATGGCCAGCTAATCTCCAAGCAAGGCGAAGGGATGAATCCCTAGGTGTAGTTGTTCTTGTTTTCCTTTATTTGGTTCAGTTGTAGTTTGGTTTTATTCTCATTAAATATTGTTATGTTTTATTCTTTAATTTAATTAGTAGATTTTTATTAGTCCGGTGATTGCATGCTTCTTTTCTATATAAGTTCAGTCATGCTTTTCTTATGTGTATCTGTTTAGGTGTGATTGAGTCCGATAGATCTCTTTTATAGATTTGTCCATTGTTGTGGTATTGTCGTTAGATATATCATCGTCTTTTGATAATTTATAAGTTGGGTCATGCGTGCTTGAAAGTAAAGAATAATTCATAACAATTACATTAGGATTTATAGTTGCACTTTAATTGAATATTTTTCGATTGCCTGTTTGGGATGTGAAACTTGCAATCGAGACAAAAACAACTGAATCAAGTTAGGATTAGAGCAACAAGCCTAAGGAGGATTCCAGGAACCTTGTCATTCTTAATTATATTTCAAACTTATTTACATAATTACCCTTTTTCTCAAACAAACTCAGATTCATTTAATCTTTTACCATTTGTGTTAAGGTTCACACCTTCTTTGTAATTAACTTGTTTCCCTGTGGAATTGACACCCCAAAGCTGTACTACAATAACTGTGTTATACTTTGGGCGTAATCAATACTCGGGCCACCACGTCGCAATTCTGAAGTGCAGAATCTGTGACATCATTCCTATTGGGGTTATACACCTTAGAGTTGCTCTCACCAGATCGACTACTGGAAGAATGATCACGAGGTGGATCACCAAGAGTAAGTAGCATAACAAGAATGACTATTAAAGATGGGGGAAGAGTCGTGCTAGATGGGGGAGGTATATTAGAGACAAGAGCCTTGCTACCACCCAACACCATCTCTTTCTTTTTAGGGACTTCAACTCTCTTGACTTCGGACTTCTTTTCTAAATCCCTTTTTTTGCTCAAAAATGGGGGATGCACTTCAATGGGGGCATTGTGTTTCTCTGATGCAGCAGTCTGTTGAGATCTGTTTGCCACTTCACTCTTGTTTGACATCTTGTTAGCTACAAAATAAGAAACCAAAGTTAGAAAATAGTTAATAGAATAACCACAAATGTCAAAAACAGAAATACTAGCTACTACCATCAGGGAAGTTGAGGTTATAGAGACTGAGCTAGTAAGCCCCTAGTAGCTCCTCATCGGTTAAGTGCTTGTCAATAACCTTGCCATCTTTAAGAACCTTATTCATAGTCGCCTGTTCATCAAGGGGCAGCTTGAGAAGATATTTTTCATCAGGAAGATCCTTGTAGTCCCACTTCAGCAGCACTTTGAAAGACTCCAACCCCTCCATGAAAAACACTTATATTTTCAATACTTGATCGAAGAAGGGCCCTCAACGACCTTCCTACTAAGCCTAGGAGAAACATTATATCACCCATAATCAGAATGTTTCTTCAGTGTGAAGAACCACTAAAACATTCTAACCTTTCATTTCCCATTATCCCTACTATACCCAACATGTATCCTCAGAGCCATAATATAAGCTAATATGTTTCTAAAAGAATTTGAGGGTAGTTGGGCCAAGCAGACACCAAAATGATTGATTATTTATTTCAGATCAGAGTCTAAGAGAAACCTCAACCTCACTTTCAAGTGATTTAGATAGTAGGTCAGAAGGAAGGACTCTTCATCCACTAAAGTTGAACAGGCCCTAATATGGTATTTTACATGTCTAGGTGTTTAGAGATAAAGAATAAAGAACTTTTCGCGAAAAGAGAGGAGTTTCTCGAGAGTCAAGGTATTCTTCTCAGACTCATTCTTGAAATCCCAAGACTCAAAATATTTAGTATATCTCGAAGAACTTTTTGGATTTGAAACCTTTTTTTCTCTATTCTCCCCCTTAAAGGCTCCACCCTCTACAATCCTAACCTCATAACCCAATTATAAAGACATAATTGAAAAGAGGGAAAATTATTGAAAAAGATTCTTACCAAAAAATTCGAAGGAAATGAAGATTGAAGGAGAGGAAATCACAAAGGATAAGCTCTGAAGAAATGCTCTGTGCTATAAGAAATCGCAAATGAGGAAGAAGAAGAAGAATTGAAGGTTAAATATCTTTTTTTATGGTTTTAGCCTTAATAACTATAGAGGTGTTACATAGACGTGTTTCCCACATCATTAAGGCTGACAACAGAGTGACAATGCAAAAGGCGCTTCGGGCAGTCCAAACGTCCCATCATTAGCTCTCACAGCCCAAAAGGGGCACCACAAGAAGCCCAAGTGTCCTAATCATGATTAGGTGTATTAAAAGCATTAAAGGCCCAAGAAATTAACCTTCACAATTCCACTGAACCCATGAAACTCAAACCAAAGTGGAATTAAGGCTTCCACAGCCACACAATTCCACCGAGCCTACGAAGCTCGAACCGAAATGGAATTAAGACTTTTATTGCCACACAATTCTACCACCCATAAAGCTTGAACTAAAGTGGAATTAAGGCTTTTGTAGCCACACAATTCCACCAGGCCCACGAGCCCAAACTGAGGTGGAATTAGCTTCAACAGCCACAAAATTCTATTGGGCCCATGAAGCCCAAATTGAAGTGGAATTAAGGCTTCTACAACCACATAATTCCCCTATGGCCCACTGTTACCTTGAACCAATGTGCATAATCAAGATAAAACAAGCACGAAGAAAAGATTTTACTCCCTTTAAAACCTCATCATGTCTTCAAGAGAGTGGGGGGATATGATATGAGCTAAAATAATCGATCCAATGAAAATTGGACATGTGGACACATAATGATGGCCAACCACCCTAGCCAACATAGGGGTAAAACCCCCTAGTGCACAATGATGAGATCAACTCCCTAAAGGTATTGGGATTCCATCTCTAAAGGATGAATTGGCAGTAGAAGTCGCATCCCACGAGTCTCAAGAGCATAGAAGTCACGTCTCATAAGGCTCAAGGTAGAGAAGTCACATCCTTAGTTAGGCTCACCTCGAGATCTTGGAAGAGAAAGTCTCCAACTCCTATATAAAGGGTTTCAAAGCCTCATAAATACATAGACCCAAAGACATAACCACAAACACTTTGGCTCTCTCTTTTACCCAATTCAGTATTTCTCTAAGCCATTCCATTAATTTCACCTCGGTACACTTACTGACTTAAGATTTGGAGAATCAAATTCTAGGTGGCTTTCCTTGTAGGGGTTTGTGTACCAAGTTGATGTGAATACAAAAACAAGACCAACATCAAGCTTCCATCTTCCCCAGTCCATGACTAGTTTATCGAAAACACCCTTCACTTCTTTTTTTGACATCAACAAGGACCAATTACATGTTAGCTCTTTTTGTTCCATAATTATAGTACATTTTTATATTTTTCGAGTACGTAAAATTTTTGTTTAAAAAAAAAAGAAATCTCGGTGACATTGAAGATGAAGTCTTACGTCCTAAGCTAAATGGGGTTGTGGAATAGGGACTAACTTACTTGATGATACATTGCATTTTAGGTCTTAAGCTGATGATTTTGTTAGTTACATGTTTGCACTTTTTTGTTTTGAACTTTGAACTATCGCATTTTAATTTTGCAAGTTAGTTTTTTTATCAATTAAATGTAAGTCAATTTGATAAATTGAAAAACAATTGCTCCAACGTTAACAATATTTTGATTATAATATTGAATTTTTTAGAAGATATTTCATGAGTAACGTCATCGTCACACTGATTACCAATTGATATACACATCTCGACCAAAAGCGTGGGTTCCTCTGATTTTATTTTCAACTCTTATAACGTTGATTAATTTTCGATCACATCGATGAATTACCAAACCAACACAAAAATCTTTTTTTTTCTTTAAAAGCAAAATATTGTGAATCTTAATATCATGTTCTCTGCAGCTTATGATGTATTTAATTGTCAAACACATCAGTAGAGTCCACATGATAATTTTTAGGATAATGTTAGTATAAAAATATTTACATTTGAATTTCATGAAACTGAAACTAGTTCAATTTTTTGTCTTATGTTTAATTAAAAAACAAAAATTAATATTTAATCTTTTTAGAAAACCAAATTAATTGTGTGTATAAAGTTGCCCTAATTTTTACTCCATAACTTTTACATGGAGGCTTTCATATTTATCTTATTTATATATATATATATATGTATATATATATATATACCAAGCATTCAATAACTTAATTACCTGGCCTCTACATTTTATAGTTGATCATATTTCTTAAAATGTGAGAAACAATATGTTGGGAATCTAGCTCTCAATCTGAGATTATACAATCACAATAGTAAAAATAAAGAGAAAAGTAAACATAAAATTTTAGTTCAGCAGAACTCTTTGCCTACGTCCACGTGTCAATCATTATTCCACTTCTTTTGTAATTTTGGATGGAGGAAACTCTTCCCAAACAGTACTAATTTTTTCTTGACAAAACTGTGTGAAAACTCTATCCAATCTCACAAACTAAACCCTAATACACTTAATGTTCTCTCAACCCTTAGATCTTTATATTAGTGTTTGGTTTGCTACATTTTTCATCTGACCAACTATTCCTACTTCAGGAATTGGGTGATAGACTACCTTTCTTGATGTCCATATTTATAATAACTAATACCCACATCATTTTGACACATAAACAATGTGGGACTAGAACTACTTATAATAACACTTCTCTCCGATGTGGGATTTGAGGAGTATCCCAACAAATTTCTCTCTTGACTCAAATATCCAAACACCCTGCACCGAGTTTGCATCCACCTGATCAAAACCTCCATATTTTAATCGAGCCCTCAATACAGCTTCATCAGATTTTGGGCTTAATCCCAACAATTCTCCATCTAGGCTTAAAATATGATCTTCAACAACAAATCTGACTTGTTTCTTCACCGTATCAATTCTCTGAATTTTTTTCATTGTCAAACCAGACTCTGATAACCACTTGTCATGAGCCAGGATCCCAATTTACATCTATGCAATCACAAGAGCAAAAATAAAGATAAAAATAAACACAAAATTTTAGTTTAGCACAACACTTTACCTATATCCACGAGTGAATCATTATTAAACCTTTTTTGCAATGTTTGATGGAGGAAACTCTTTCCAAACAGTACACATTTTTTCTTGACAAAACTATTTGAAAACTCTCCCCAATCTCACAACCCAAACACCAATACACTAAATGTTCTCTCAACCCTTGGATCCCTATATTAGTGTTTGGTTTGATACATTCTTCATCTGATCAACTTTTCCTACTTCAGGAATATGATGATAGACTACCTCTCTTAATATCCATATTCATAATAACTAGTACCCACATCCTTTTGAAACATAAACGATGTGGGACTGGAACCACTTATAATAACACTTCTCTTTGATGTGGGATTTGAGGAGTATTCCAACAAATTCCTCTCTCGACTCAAATCCCCAAACATCCTGCGTTGGGTTTTCCTCCACTCGATCAAAACCTCCCCATTTTAAAAATCTTCAATACCGCTTAATCGTATTTTGGGCTTAATCCCAACACAATAGTTGTTAATCATTTACCAAAGGTTAGATCAGTATCATTCCAAACTTGTCTTGTTTTTGTAGAAATGAATTTATCAAAGATTTTTATAATATCCTTCACTCTCATCGTTCTTAAGTACAATTGGGTCACAACCTAAGTTGAATAATTTGAAGCTAGTGGTAGTAATTGTGTGGATCAGGTCGGGTCAAGTCGGATCAGATTGGATCAAGTTCGAGTAATTTTAGACCCTATTCATTCTGGGCTTAAGATATTTAAGTTACTGGTCGTTTTGGATCTTGATTCGTTCGAGTCAGTCGGGTTACGGGTCATCTCGAGTCTTAAGTCATTAGAGTTGTGGGTCATCTTAGGTTCTAAAGGGTTTCGGGTTGATCTATCGAGTTGCACCAATTTTTTTTTCAATTTTTTATAATGTCATTTTAATATTCATTTGAATTTGGGTTGACCTGTTAAGTTAACTTATTTTTATCTTTTCTAAATTTAAATATAATTTCTAATTAAGTTCATATTAGCAATAATAAATGTAAATAAACTTTGTTTTAGTTTTTTTTCCTATTTTTTAATAACATATGTTGGTATTTGTCTAAGGTTTAAACAAGGAAAGATCAGCATCAAGTGCACACCAGTGTGCGCCGTGGCCCAGCTCATTCCAAGGTGCGACGCCCAGCCAAGGAGGAGTCCTGGAGGAGGTGTGCGCTGCGGTTCAGCCTCCCCCATGCCGCGGCGCCCAGAAAGGATGAAGAGAGTGCCCTAATCCGCGCCGTGGCCTAGCCTGATCCAAGCCTCAGCACGAAGCACCAAGCCTCAGCACGAGGCACACTTGATGCTTTTGTTTCAATATTTTAAATGATGCATGAGGCATGTTCAAAATGCACAGGATCACTTAGAATTGATTGAGGGTTATGGTTGATTGGTCCTCAAGATCTAAGGGTGGATATTAACCCTCAAGATTGGTCAAGAAGTTGGTACACTATATAAAGGGTCACCTAGCTTCAAAGAGGTGTATGTGATACAAATGGAAACACAAGTGTGTGACAGAACATGTGAGTGAGAGAATTGTGTGAGAGTGCAAAGACACAAAACACAAGAGAGACTCATTGGAGAGGCTGGTTATTTAGAGAGAGAGAGTAGTATAAAGAGGGGATTCAAGGGACTTGTAAGTGGAATTTCTTGGGAGAAATTCCAGGGTAACTCAAGACCTTATCACTTTCTTGTTCTCTTCTTTCGTTCTTTAAGAACTTGAGGTTTCTTGGAGAGGTGCTGTTGATTGTAAAGAACTCATTGATTTAGTGCCGAGGGCTCGGAAGAGCTCACGGGGACGTAGGCACATTGCCGAACCTTGATAACAATTTCTTGTGTTTGCTTTCTTGCTTTGATTGCTTTATCTTTTTGTACAAGTCATTCTAGACTTGGGTGTTTGGAAGATCACGACCTAGGCATCTCCAAGGTGATTTCCAACAGTGGTATTAGATTCGGAGGAGCTTTGGACAATGGGTATCGAAGCTGAAATAGAAGGTGACGGAGTCAAGACTCCAAGAATCAAAGATCAACTTCTTGGGTGATTCAAGAACGGAGTAAAGATCAAGATCAGATCGTGTTCTTGAGGGTGATTCAAGAACGGTATTGAGATCAATCTTCGATTGTGTTCTTGAGGTTTAGAAGAAGTTGGAAAGTGTTGTGAGTTTTAAATTACTCGCAAGCACACGAGTCATTTGCAATATAGTGTTGTGCAAGTGCGAGGTCGAATCCACAGGGAATTGCGTTGTGAAAATATAATTTTATCTAAACTAATCTTATTTTAACATAGTTCCGAATTGTGAATTGTATTTTTTTTGCAAAAGAAATATAAACTTAAATTAAATTGGTTTAAAACAAATGATAAAAAGACACTAAGGTTTCTGAATCCACCCCACCAAAGTTAAACATATATATTCATAAAAATATCCTATCAAAACATTCCATGAGTCCAACATAAAACAAAAAATAACGAATATCCCAATTAAACCAAAAGCATCCAATGTATCCGCTTTTAAAAAATCACAAAGGAAATCCAATTTAATCGAAAACAATTTGACGTATCCATCAGATGAAACACAAGGAATATCCAGCAGAACAATTTAAACACAATCAATCATAAGATTCTACTCAAATAATTGACAGAACATTTATACTAAAAAAAAAACATCAGAATTGTATAAACAAAACTGAAACTAATATGCCAAACAACGGTGAGGCTTCATCTTTAACCTTAGTTAAAGATCCTAGCCACTCATAATCATGAAACCATAATTCATAATAAAAGTGCTAAACATTAAACTAAAAAGAAATAAATTACTTTATATGGGAGAAATTCCACTCGCTGTTGGGCGACGCTTCCCCTCGTGGTAGCAAAGCCTTCGGGATGCACCAGAATGCTAGCAGACGTCCATCGGATTACACCAAATGGCCCAGGAACTGCACATCGGATTCCTCCTAAGGGCCCTATGGATTGCTCTTAAAGGCTCTTTGGATTCACTTTCTGATGATCTCAGATTTTTCGATGATCTCTAAAGCTGAAGTAGAGTGGGTCTTATATAGGAAAATACCACGAGTGCAATGTGTTTCCAATCCGATGTGGGATGTGAGATATAGAAATGTGTTTCCAACCGATGTGGGATGTGGGATTTAAGCCTTCACATGCCCTTCAAAACTTCTGCTCACGCTGAAATCCCGCACAGCCCGCACAGCCTGACCTTTGTCTACTAAAACGGCCATAACTTTCTCTGGAAAAATCATTTTTAAGAGCCGTAAAATTCTTCAGAAATAGACTTCCGGATCTTTCTAAGCATATATGGCTCATCTCCTGGTTCTTCCTGAATCAATACAGTAAAATCCACAAAAATGACTAATCTGCATAGGCAATTCTAGCAATTTTAGTGAACTCCTTTCCAAGTGCTTGTAAACCTGAAAAACAATGAAAACAACTTAAAGTAACAACTTCTTAAGCTAACAAATTTAAATTAAATGGCCAAAATATGCAATATTTGGCACTCATCAAATACCCCCAAACTTACATTTTGCTAGTCCCTTAGCAAAACAAAATAAAAAACTAAATGAAAAATAAAGAACACAAAGATAAGTTCATTACTCATGGTATCCAAAAATTTTAGGAGCACTCAAAATCATGAAATTCATTCATAAGCAAGTTTAAAAAATCTAACCCATCTTCATAATGAATAAGAATTTAAAACCTAATTACTTACAAGAGGCATGCTAAGACATCACAAGCTTGAATCAGTGTAAAGTAAATTAGCATATACTGATGAGGTTTCCAAATAAGTTCAATGTACAATGTTTCCATATCTCAAGATTCACAGAATTTCTCATCAGAATGAATAACGATGGCATAGTTTTATTTTATTTTTTCCTCTTTTTTTTTATAAAGCTCTGCTATGTTTAGTTCCCTTAAGCTTTCTAATTGACCCATGTAACGAGTGTTGAGTCAATGACTCCCAAACCATATGGTTTTAGGGCATTAGGTGTAAAGACACCCCTAAGGACTTACTAACTCGAGTCAAGAAGGCTACGAAACTAAACTATTCTTAATGCTACCAAGCAAAATTTCCACCTTTTAACGTGAACACTCACTGCTTACTGAGGTAAGAGGTCCAGTTACTCAGCATAAAGTTTCGCAATGATCATTATGAATAAAATTCTCACCTTTTTACGTGAACACTCACTGCTTACTGAGGCAAGAGGTCCAGTTACTCAGTGGAAAGTTTATTGATGATGATCATTAGTAGTATTATTTTTTTTTCTTTTCTTATGCTTTTCTATGCCCAAGTGTTTTTCCAATAAGTCATCCGTTTCAGTTAAGATAAGAAACATACACATTAACATCACATGTCATACCTCACACAAATATATGCTAATGTGCACATGTTAGATTAGATCAAACATGTGAATTCTCGAATGCCTAAAGTAAGTAACTAAAGTTTTAAATCTATCATCAAATCATGTGTTCAAAATTTTAAACTCACCAATGAAATCACATCAAAAATTTTCAGATCAACCAAAATTTTTAGACGAACATGAACGTGCATTTATCTTCACTAAAAAAAAAAAAAAAACAACAACAATAACAAATTAGGACAAAGTGTGTGAAATGTGTCTCCCATACCCCCAAACTTAAATTACACATTGACCCCAATGTGTGAATAATATAGAAAGAGCTAACCTGGGAGATGGAGAACTAGCTAGACGGGTATAGCTCATAGTATACCCCCAAACTTGAATTGAAGTACGCGTTGTCCCTGAAAAATAACGACTGGAAAACAAAAATACTGGAAACAAACATTAATCATAAATATGTAAAATAATAAATAAACAGAAAGGATAAGCAGTGGGGTGCCTCCCATGAGCGCTAAGTTTAACGTCTTCAACTAGACTCAACATTAGTAATCATGCCCAACTAAGCGCTCTACCATCTGATCAATAAATGGGAGTGGAAAATGATCCTTCTTTGTGGCAGCACTCAACTTACGGTAGTCTATAGATACTTTCCATCCTAACTGAACACGAATTGGCACCAACTCATCATCCTTATTCCTCACTACCGTCACTCCAGCCCGCTTGGGCACGACATGAATCGGGCTCACCCACTTGCTAACAGAGATTGGATAATTGATCACTGCATCAAACAGCTTTATCACTTCGATCCTTACAACCTCTTGCATAGCTGGGTTGAGCCTTCTTTGTGGCTCCCTTGATGGCTTGACATTCTCTTCCAAATGTAACTTGGGCATCACCATCGAGGGGCTGATTCCCTTGACATCCTCAATAGTCCAGCCGACAGCTTCCTTATGCTCTCTTAAAACGTCTAATAAGTTGTCCTCTGGAGCATCAACCAAATCTAAAGCTATAATCATATGCAAAGAATCTACTGGACCTAAGAACTTATACTTAAGATTGTCTGGTAAAGCCTTAAGTTCCTTTTTGGGGGGTTCAGGTGTTGTGGTTTCCTCCGTCTCACTGATCTTTTAAGGAGCAGACTCCAAAGTAGCATTTGCTTGCTTAAACAACTTATCCCAATCCAAATCCTCTTCAAATTGAGCAAAGCATGCCTCCAGGGGGTCTTTAAGGAGCAGACTCCAAGATAACAGTTGCTTGCTCATGTAGCTTATCTAAATCCAAATCCTCTCCAAACTGAGCAAAGCGTGCCTCCAAAATGTTCTCAGACTCCCCTTCTTTCTTGGGCGCTTGTAATCTCTCAAGGTAAGGCGCTTTAGGTAAAAACGACCTAGGGAGATCCTTAATAATAGGTGTGGCTATAGATGGCTCAGCATCTCTCTTTTCTTTGTTGCCACTTTCTTGCCCTTGTATAGGAGTTGATAAATTTCCCTCCACAAACTGTTCCTTCGGGTTAGGATCAGGTTGACTGGGGAACTTTCCATTCTCTCCTTCACCCACATGACTTGTGATTTGACCCATTTGACTCTCTAGCTTGGCAATCACTTGGGTGTTTACTATTGTTGCACTCCTCACTTCACTCATAGATTGGCTAGTCGTTTTCATGAAACCATTGAGAGCGTCCTCCAATGACTGTGAAACCGACACTGGCGCTTGAATGGGAGCTTGGTAAGCGGGTGATGGTGCTGGATAGGCTAAGTGACCATAACTTGGAATTGGTGGAGAAATTCGGGAGGGTATTGATTATGAGCATGATAAAGGGCTCCTCCCTGATTCATCAGTTGGTTCTGCTCCCATGAAAAATTAGAGTGGTTCCACCACCCTAGATTGTATGTTTCGGAGTAAGATCTATTTGATTGCCAACAACAGTCATTGAAAGCATTCGTTTGTTCTATGGGATACTCGACAAAAGCCTGCATTGATGAACAATTCTATGCTAAATGCATAGGACTAGCACAGATGGAACAGTTATCAACATTAAATGTATTGGCTACACTGATGGACTGATCGGTCATCCTCATGAAATCCTTGAGGGCGTCCTCTAAAGATTGTGAAACCGGTGCTGGATTCATCCACATTTTTGTTCTCTTTTTTTTAATTCATTTTTTTTAGCAATTGTAAATAAAATAAAAAAAATCAAAATCAAAATCAAAATCAAAATTAAAATTAAAATTATAAAAATAAAACAAAAATGCTAACTAAACTAGTAGAAAAATAAAATCAATTCAGACAAAAATTTCACAAACAAAACAAATCTCTGGCAACGGCGCTAAAAACTTGTTGTGAGTTTTAAATTATTCGCAAGCGCACGAGTCGTTTGCAATATAGTGTTGTGCAAGTGCGAGGTCGAATCCACAGGGAATTGCGTTGTGAAAATATAATTTTATCTAAACTAATCTTATTTTAACCTAGTTCCGAATTGTGAATTGTATTTTTTTGCAAAAGAAATATAAACTTAAATTAAATTGGTTTAAAACAAATGATAAAAAGACACTAAGGTTTCTGAATCCACCCCATTAAAGTTAAGCATATATATTCATAAAAATAGCCTATCAAAACATTCCATGAATCCAACATAAAACAAAAAACAACGAATATCCCAATTAAATCAAAAGCATCCAATATATCCACTTTTAACAAATCACAAAGGAAATCCAATTTAATCGAAAATGATTCGATGTATCCATCAGATGAAACACAAGGAATATCCAACATAACAATTTAAACACAATCAACCATAAGATTCTACTCAAATAATTGACAGAACATTTATACTAAAAAAAACATCAGAATTGTATAAACAAAACTGAAACTAATATGCCAAACAACGGCGAGGCTTCATCTTCAACCTTAGTTAAAGATTCTAGCCACTCATAATCATGAAACCAGAATTCATAATAAAAGTGCTAAACATTAAACTAAAAAGAAATAAATTACTTTACATGGGAGAAATTCCACTCGCTGTTGGGTGGCGCTTCCCCTCGTGGTAGCAAAGCCTTCGAGATCCACCAGAATGCTAGTAGAGATCCATCGGATTACACCAAATGGCCTAGGAATTGCACATTGGATTCCTCCTAAGGGCCCTCTGGATTGCTCCTAAAGGCCCTCTGGATTCACTTTCTGATGATCTCAGATTTTTCGATGATCTCTAAAGCTGAAGTGGAGTGGGTCTTATATAGGCAAATACCACGAGTGCAATGTGTTTCCAATCCGATGTGGGATGTGGGATATAGAAATGTGTTTCCAACCGATGTGGGATGTGGGATTTAAGCCTTCACATGCCCTTCAAAACTTCTACTCACACTGAAATCCCGCACAACCTGACCTTTGTCTACTAAAACGGCCATAACTTTCTTTAGAAAAATCATTTTTACGAGCTGTAAATTTCTCCAGAAAATAGACTTCCGAATCTTTCTAAGATATATGGCTCATCTCCTGGTTCTTCCTGAATCAATACAGTAAAATCCACAAAAATGACTAATCTGTATAGGCAATTCTGGCAATTTTAGTGAACTTCTTTTTCAGTGCTTGTAAACCTGAAAAACAATGAAAACAACTCAAAGTAACAACTTCTTAAGCTAACAAATGTAAAGTAAATGGCCAAAATATGCAATATTTGGCACTCATCATAAAACAATTGTGGGTCTGCATAAATATGGGATTTTCTCTGCAAGATGGCTTCAAATTTCATTGTTGAGAAGTTTTATGGAAAAGAAGACTTTCCCCTTTGGAAGCGGAAGATCAAGGTTGTTCTTATGCAACGGAAGGTGGACTTGGCTATTGGAGAAGATGATACTTTTCCAGCAAGTATCACAGAGGACCAACGGATTGAGATGAAGAAGATGGCATACAGCACCATTTTCTTGCACATGTCAAATAGTATCACAAGGTCGTGCAGAGACTCGGAAGATCCAGTTGTCATATGGAAGAAACTAGATGAGTTGTTTCTTACCAAAACTCTCCCTAAAAAAATTTATCTTCTTAAAAGAACTTTTTCTTTTAAAATGGATCCTAATAAAGAGTTACAAGATAATCTTGATGTGTTTAACAAACTAGTTCAAGATTTGACTAGTTGTAGTATAAAGTTCCCGGATGAACAATTGGCTGTTATTTTGTTAAATTCTCTTCCTGATTGTTTTGAAAGTTTAATTAATGCAATTGAATATGGAAGAGATACACTAACCAAGGAAATCGTGATTAATGCTATAAGGGCTCATGATTTCAAAGCCTAGATGAGGGAAGCATCAAGTGGAGAAGGTCTGTTCGTTAGAGGGGAAGGCCAGCAACTTAGAATGGTAGTAGTATTCATGGCAACTATCGGGAGAAATCAAGAGGTAGAGGGCAGAGCCATAGGAGATCGCATTCCAAATCAAAGTTTGGAGGGAAGCAATGCTTCTGCTGCAATAAAGAGGGTCACTTCAAGAAAGATTGAAAGAAGAAGATGTGGGATGAGAGAGGAGGAAGCCATACCAAGAATGGAGAGGCTTCGGATGCCAAGGGAGAACAGCAAGATGATGTTCTTGTTGTGTGCTCAAATGTGAGCAGGAGGCAAGGCAGCAAGAAATGGATCTTGGATTCTAGGTGCACTTATCACATGTGCCCTCACAAGGATTGGTTCAATAATTTCAAGGAAATCAATGATGGAAGGGTTTTTTTTTGGGGAGTGACACTTCTTGCCAAGTGAGGGGGATAGGAGACATCCAGTTGAGGATGTCTGATGGAGTCACAAGGCTGCTGCGGAATGTAAGGTATCTTCCAGATTTGAAGAAGTATTTGATCTCATTGGGGCAGCTGGATTCCATGGGGTATTCATACAAAGCAGAGGGAGGAAAGATCAAGGTGACCAAGGGATCTTTGATAGTGATCAAAGCAATAATAAAAGATGGACTCTATAAGATGATCGGAGACACAGACATCAAGGATCAAGCAGCAAGCTTGATGGTTGAGATGGATAAGGCAGGCCTTTGGCACACTCACTTGGGACACATGAGCGAAAAGGGCTTGAAGTTCTCAACAAGAATGGGTTACTTGATGGAGACAAGGTAGAAAGACTCGATTTCTATAAGAGTTGTTTTCTTGGGCAGCAACATCGGGTCAGCTTCAACACCGGAGTGCACAAATCTAAGGGCATTCTTGACTACATTCATGCGGATCTTCGGGGACCAGCAAGGACACCAACACAGGGAGGTAATGATTACGCCCAAAGAGTAATGCAGTAGTTGTAGCATGGCTTTGGGGTGTCGATTCCATAGGGAAACAAGTTACCTACAAAAGAAGGTGTGAACCATAACACAAATGATAAAGATTTAAGTAAGAAGATATAAATTTGGATAATGAAGTAATTATGTAAAATAGATTGTGAAATATAATAAAGAAACAACAAGGATCTGGGAATCCTCCCTAGGTTCGTTGCCCTATTCCTAACTTGATTCAGTTGTTTTTATCTCGATTGCAAGTTTCACATCCCAAACAGGCAATCGGAAAATATTCAATGAGAACATATATAAACCCTAATATGATTGTTATGAAATACTTTTATTTTCAATTCATGCACACATGATCTATCCTATAGGTTTATCAAGAAACAACCATATATCTTTAATGACAATATTGCAGTAATGGACAAACCTAAAGGCTAGATCTACCAGACTCAATTATACCCCAAACAATCTTGACATAAGAAAAGCATGACTAAATTTATATCAAGTAGAAAGATACAATCACCAGATTAGATAAAATCTTATAATTATATTAAAAAGTAAATCATAAATATGTTTTGACAATGAATCCCTATTACAACTGAATCAAATAAAGGAAAATAGGAACAACTACACCTAGGGATTCATCCCTTCGCCTTGATTGGAGATTAATTAGCCATGGGGCTCATGGTTGAACACTTTGATGGAGGAGAATTGGTTGCTTCCTTGAGTTTTCCAGGCTTGATGCCCCCCTCTCAAACCTTAAGTGATCTATTTATAATACACAAGGTCCAAGGGTGTTTTAGGGTTTAAACAATCATTAAAAGGCCCTAATTATGTTGTAACTCGGAGACAGGGTATCGGGGTCGCGCCGTAGCTCAGCTTTTTCCTTGTTTTCTTCACTATCTGGAGGTCGCAGCCCAGCCTAATCCAAGCCACGGCCTGACCTGATACTTCTTCCTTGCTCTTTTGGTGCACTTTCTGGAGGCCGAGGCTTGGATAATTCTAGGCCACAACGCACACACTATAAACTTGATTTCTCTTCATTTGTCCCTCCACAACCATGTCTTTTCTTCGGTGTGCCTCAAGTCTTTGTGCTTCAAACAACAATAGCTTTTTCTCCTCTTTTGAGCTTAAAATACTTGAAAATGCACCGAAATAATTCAATGATCCAAGAATACCACTTTAGAGTTATTAACGTATAAAAGTGCAATTAAAACCTAGATCAACCCTAAAATGCTAACGATTAAGAACTATTAAGATGCTATTTATGGCTCTTATCACAACTCCCAACTAGCTTATTGCTAGTCCCTAGCAATTCAAGCAAAAACAAGAGATGAATTCTATGGTGGGAATTAAAACAAAGGAAAGCAATGTTAATGATAAACCAAGAGTAATTCACATTTTGTCTCAAAAATTTCACATAACACATAGCACATAGAATCATTAAATTTCACCCAAGTTCAAAAGTAATCCAAACATCAATCTTAAGATCGTTATTGACTCTTTACATCCATCTGACCACAATCCATTAATCTGAACATCTGGATGATTTTATACATAACATTCGTGAATACAAGTCTTGGCCTCTAAAACATGATAAATTGCGTGACATCAATCACAAAAACAAGCTCCATAGGCTTACATTTTAACCACTCTCCACTATTGTAGAAAAATCACATTACATTGGGTCAATAGGTCTTTAATAAGCTTGTAACGTTAGGCTAAGGTAAAGGTTAAGAAAGAATGGGAAGGATTCACAAGTAAAAGAACTCAATCTTTTACCTTTAAACACAACCACTTTTAAGCACTAGATAACCTTACTTCAACACCCAACTTTTTCAACCATTTTTCGAGCGTTTTTCTCAAATCACCACTTTTCCTTTCTTTTCTTCTTTCTTTGCCATAATTCACTTCTCTTTTCTTTTCTTTTCTTTTGTATTTTGGCGTAAGACCATTCACCTCCTTTTTTCATTTTTCTTTTCTTTTCCATAACCCCCAACTTATCTCCTTTAATGTACTTGGGTTATGGTAGTGATATTTTCTCATATTTCCATCCTTACTCCTTTTAAGTGCTTCTCAACAAATGTGTATAGCTAAGTTCTTTTAAGAGGAAGGTAAGGATAAAATATTTTCTTAGGCTCATAAAAGTGAGTAAATGGGATATTTAAAAGAAACAAGGCTCAAATTATTTTTAAAGAAAAAGGGCTCAAATAGGTGACTAGTGGTAAATATAGCAATGGTAGGTTTGACAGGCTCAAATGGTCCAAAAAATGGCCTATATCATATCCTAAGTAATGTAAATTCTAGGAATTTGCCTCAAGTGGTTATCAAGTAAGTTCTAGAGCTTGTTGAGACCGTAAAAATATTCATAAAATAATCACACATAAAACTTCTCTAAATGTTTAAGACTAATCATACAATCTTACCACAAACTAGAGTCTCTAACCAAATAAAGATTGAAACTTAAATTAATTTCAAACCGAAGCAAGATTTAACTTCTCTAAATGTTATCTACTATCTCAATTAAGTTCATATCATTGACATGTGAATTAACTCCAAGGCAAACACAAAGCATGCTATACACAAACAATCAAGGAAATTGACACCAAGCAGTTCAATGAAAGAAAAAGAATATGTTTCCTCCACCCCCAACTTAAAATTTACATTAACCTCAATGTTAAAGAAAAGGTAAAGGAAACTCCCTTTGTAAGCAGAAATGCACGAAAGCTGAAAATTGTGCACCTCCATTTGAACAGCATGTTATACTTCTTGTTGAAAGTCCGATTTGATGTCCAAAATTGGAGAGAAGAAGAGTACCCACCAATTTGAATTTTTCTTGATGAACCCAAAATCTTCTTAGAACCAAGCTTTTTGGAGAAATTTCCAACAAAATCTGCAATATTAGTGCAAAATCCTACAAGGAATGATGTTAGAATTAAGAACTTTTGAGTAAAAGTGAATGGGGAAGTGAGGGTTTGGAGAGAGGAAGAGAGTGTGTTGTGTTTTTGCAAAAGAGAATTGAAGAGGAAAATCCAAAATTTGGGTTCAAAGTATGCAGGTTCGAGTGCAGAGAAACAGGTGGCAGCTGGCGCAGATTGTGGGGCGCCGCAGCTCGAAGGTGGGCTGGATTGTGGCCGCTCTGTACGGTGCGGCGCAGCTCTTGCTGAGGCGTGGTGCAAGGGCTGGGCGAACTGGGCCAGTGCTGCGTGCTGGGCTTGGGCCGTGGCACACGGGCTACTGGGCTGGTGCACTCCCTGGTGGGCAAAGCACGCTAGAAGCTGGGCCTAGGCGCAACCTTGGCCTATTTCTGAAAAAAAAAAAATAAGCGGAATAAACAATAAGAAAAATTAAATTAGCCCAAATAAACAATAAGAAAAATTAAATTAAATTAAACTAAAAAAATATTTAAAATTAAAATAAACTCAATTAAAAACAAAACAAACAAATCAGAAGAAAAATAAAAGTAAAAACGTACCTTTGTTGTGTGGTCAAGGTGAATAGACTAGATCCATAAGCGGAATGTCTTCCACTTCCGAATCTTGCCTATCGATTAAGATCTTAAGGCGTTGACCATTAACTTTAAAAATCCGACCATCTCTAGTATCCTCAATTTCTACCACCCCATTTTCAAAAACATTTTTCACTACAAAAGGGCTGGTCTACCTCGACCGAAGTTTTTCGGGATGGTTATAGACCCTAAAATCGCATAAGAATACCAAATCATTAGGTTTAAATGTTTTCCTCAAAATATTTTTATCATGAAACACTTTCATCTTGGCCTTATAGATTCTAAAGTTCTCATAAGCATCATTACTTAACTCCTTTAACTAGGTCAACTAATATTTCCTAAGCTTACCCGCTTCTCTTATGTCAAAATTAAAAGACTTGATGGCCCAATAAGCTTGATGCTCAAGCTCTATAGGTAAGTGGCAAGGCTTTCCAAAGACAAGCTTATTACACCCAAAACATAACGCGGTTGTTGTAGAACAGCTTTGGGGTGTCGATTCCACAGGGAAACAAGTTAACTACAAAAGAAGGTGTGAACCATAACATAAACAATAAAAATTTAAGTGAGGAAATATGAACTTTTAATAATGAATTAATTGGGTAAAATAGATTGTAAAATATAAAAGGGAAACAACAAGGATCCGGGAATCCTCCCTAGGTTTGTTGCCCTATTCCTAACTTAATTCAGTTGTTTTTATCTCGATTGTGAGTTTCACATCCCAAACAGGCAATCAGTAAATATTCAATGAGCACATATATAAACCCTAATATGATTGTCATGAAATACTTTTTATTTTCGATTCGTACACACATGATCTATCATATAGGTTTATCAAGAAACGATAACATATCTTTGTTGACAATATTGTAGTAATGGACAAACCTAAAGGCTAAATCTACCGGACTCAATTATACCCAAACAATCTTGACATAAGAAAAGCATGACTAAATTTATATCAAGGAGAAAGATACAATCACCAGAATAGATAAAATCTTATAATTAGCCTAAAAAGTAAATCATAACAATGTTTTGACAATAAATTCCTATTACAACTGAATCAAATAAGGGAAGATAGGAACAACAACACCTAGGGATTCATCCCTTCGCCTTGCTTGGAGATTAGTTCGCCATGGGGCTCATGGTTGAACACTTTGATGGGGAAGAATTGGTTGCTTTCTTCAGTTTTCCAAGCTTCCAAAAGATCCTTCTCTTAAACCCTAAGTGATCTATTTATAGTACAAAGGTCCAAGGATGTTTTCGAGTTTAATCTATTGTTTAAAACTCTAACTAAGTTCTAACTCAGAGATATAACATTGTGTGCACGCTGCGGTGCTCCTTTATGGGCGCTGTAGTGTTGGCTTTAGCTTTGGTTGGGTGTACTTCTGGGCACCATAATGCTGGCTGAGGAGCACTGTGGTGCACACTGATGGTTCAAGATGTTGAGGTTTCTAGGCACTGCGGTGCTCGCTGAGGTGCACTGAGGTGCACACTGATGACTTGATTTTTTTCTTTATATTTGCTTCTCCGCAACCACTCCGACACTCCATTATGCATGGAATCTTGGCGCTTTAAGCAACGATCGCTTTTTCTTCTCTTTTGGACTTAAAGTACCTGAAAATGCAAAGAAATAAGTCAGTGGTCCAATAATATCACTTTAGAGTTATTAACATATAAAAGTGCAATAAAGACCGAGATCAATCCTAAAATGCTAACAATTAAACACTGTTGAGATTTTATGGCTCTCATCACAATCCCCAACTAGCTTATTGCTAGTCCCTAGCAATTCAAGCGAAAACAGGAGATGAATTCTATGGTGGGAATTGAAGTAAAGCAATATTAGTGTTAACCAAGAGTAATTCACATTTTGTCTCAAAAATTTCGCATAACACACAGCATATAGAATCATTTAAATTCACTCAAGTTTGAAAGAAATCCAAACATCAATATTAAAATCGTTATTAACTCTTAACATCCATCTTACCACAATCCATTAACCTGAACATCCGGATGATTTTATGCATAAGGTTCATAAATACAAGTCTTGGCCTCTAAAACATGATAAATTTCATGACATCAATCATAAAAACAAGCTCCATAGGCTTACATTTCAAACCACTCTCCACTATTTTAGAAAAATCACATTACATTGGATCAATAGGTCTTTAATAAGCTTGTAATGTTAGGCTAAGGTAAAGGTTAAGAAAGAATGGGAAGGATTCACAAGTAAAAGAACTCAATCTCTTAGCTTTAAACACAACCACTTTTAAGCACTAGATAACCTTTCTTCGACACCCAACTTTTTCAACCATTTTTCGAGCATTTTTCTCAAATCACCACTTTTCTTTTCTTTTGTATTTGGCATAAGACCCTTCACCTCCTTTTTCATTTTTTTTTCTTTTCTGTAACCCCCAACTTATCTCCTTTAGTGTACTTGGGTTATGGTTTTCATATTTTTATCATTACTCATTTTAAGTGCTTCTCAATAAATGTGTATAACTAAGTTCTTTTAAAAGAAATGTAAGGATAAAATATTTTAGGTTCATAAAAGTGAGTAAATGGGCTATTGAAAGAAACAAGGCTCAAATTCTTTTTCAAGAAAAAGGCTCAAACAGGTGACTAGTGATGAATATAGCAAGGGTAAGTTCGAAAGGCTCAAACGGTCCAAAAATGGCCTATATCATATCCTAAGTAATGTGCATTCTAGGAATTCGTCTCAAGTGATTATCAAATAAGTTCTAGAGCTTGCCAAGACTGGAAAAATATTCATAAAAATAATCACACATAAAACTTCTCTAAATGTTTAAGACTAATCATACAATCTTACCACAAACTAGAGTCTCTAACCAAATCAAGATTGACACTTAAAGTATTCTCAAACCGAAACAAAATTTAACTTCTTCTAAATGCTGTAAGTTATCTCAATTAAGCTTATATCATTGACATGTGAATTACATCCAAGGCAAACAAAAAGCATGCTTAAAACAAAAGGTAAGAGAATGTAACACCAAGCAATTTTAATGAAAAAGAAATACGTTTCCTCCACCGCCAACTTAAAAATTGCATTGTCCTCAATGTTAAAGAGAAAGTAAAAGAAACTCCCTTTGTAAGCACGAGTGCACAGGTGCTGAAGAATGTGCACCACCAGGTGAATTGCATGTCATTCTTCTTGCTAAAATTCTAATCTACAACATTGAACAAGACAACAAAAAGAAAGCAACTGCGGTGTACCCTTAAGATTCCCACCATATGTTAGGTTAGCACATAAAATGGAGAAAAATAACTAAAATGAAAAATAAAATAACGAAAGATAAAATAACAAAAGGGAAAATAAGAGATAGAACCCAGAACTAATCCTGTAAGTCCTCATCATCTTCTTCATTCCCTTCATTCTCTTCACCTTCCTCAGGAGGTGGATCAAAAGATGAACCCGGATAGGGAGGCATAGTAGGAAAGTGATCCATATTACAACCACTAGCGGAGGCAAGGTGTTGGTACATCTGACCAAAGGAAGAGTAGAACCCCGCTTGATAATCGACTTGTCGAGCCAAGAATCGGTCTTGCCTAGCCAAGATTCGGTCTTGACGATCTTTCCTATCAAGCAACAGTTTCTGATGCTCGTCTGCATTAGCATAAAATTCTCTAACCAAATTTATGAGGGAAGAAGAGAGTGGTCTTGTAAATGTACCCCAATTCCTATCTAGAATCATTCTAAATAAGGTCGGGTTTCCCCTCTCGGTGATGTTGAATCCTCTCAAGAATGGGTTTTCTACTTTGCAGCATTCTAATATATCTCTCACTTGCTTCAAAACTCACAAATTTGGTCTCATCATACTCTTATTGTGGTTTCCCCCTAGGTCTCTTGGTCTTAGGTACCATGGAAATCAAATATATACAGAATAATAGACTTAAGGCAAAATGTAACCACTAAATAGCACAAATGAACAATAAAAGGGAAGAAAGTGGTCTTACTTGATGTCCACGTTGGAGAGAAGAAAGACTACCCACCTCTTGAAGTGTGCTTTAATGAACCTAAAATCTTCTTATAACCAAGCTTTTGAGAGAGAATACTAGCAAAATCAGCAAAATTAATGAGCAATTTAGCAAGAAATGATGGTAGAAACAAGAAAGTTTTGAGTCAAAGTGAGTGAGCAAGTAAGGATTTGTTGCAAAGATGAGAGAGAAGGTAGTATGCTGCTGGTTTATGAAAGGAGAAATGAAGAAGGAGGCCGCAAAATAGTTTATGTAGTGCAGAATTAGGTTTTGATATGTGTTGGGCTCGAGCTGGCGTTGTGCTGTGCACTGTGGTGCTAGGCTTCGTGCTGTGCGCTGCGGTGCTGGGCCTAGCGTGCTGGGCCTGGTGCTGTGCGCTGCGGTGCTAGCGGAGGGGCACCGCGGTGCACACTGGTGTCTACAAGAAGAAAACTTTATTTGTTACCAAAAGAAAGAAAAAGAAAATAAAGTTAGCCAAATAAAAAATGGTATAAAAAGTAATCCTTAAAAATTAGATTAAACTAAAAGAAAAACTAACAATTAAGATTGAACAAAACTTAATTAAAAACAAAACAAACAAATCAAAAGAAAAATAAATAAAAACGTACCTATGTGGTAAAGTTAAGGGAAATAAATCGGATCTATAAGTGAAATGTCTTCCACTTCCGGATCTTACCTATCGGTTAAGATCTTGAGGCGCTGACCATTTACTTTAAAAATTCGATCATCTCTAGTATCCTCAATTTCTACCGCCCCAATTTCAAAAACATTTTTCACTACAAAAGGGCCGGTCCACCTTGACCGAAGTTTTCCAATATGCTTATGGAGTCTAGAGTCATATAAGAACACCCTATCATTGGGTTTAAATGTTTTCCTCAAAATGTTTTTGTCATGGAATACTTTCATCTTGGCCTTATAGATTCTAGAATTCTCATAAGCATCGTTTCTTAATTCCTCTAATTCGGTCAACTAATATTTTCAAAGCTTACTTGCTTCTCCTATGTCAAAATTAAAAGACTTGATGGCCCAATAAGCTCGATGCTCGAGCTCTATAGGTAAGTGGCAAGGCTTTCCAAAGACAAGCCTATAAGGTGACATGCCTAAGGGGGTTTTAAAAGTTGTACAGTAAGCCCAAATCGCATCAACTAGTCTCAAAGACCAATCATTGCTTCCTGGTTAACCGTTTTTTCTAAAATTTGTTTAATTTACCTATTAGCAAGCTCTACTTGTCCACTAGTCTGAGGATGATAGGTAGTAAAAATTTTATGTAACACCCTATATTTCTTCATCAAAGCTTAAAAAAAATGGTTGCAAAAATGTGTATCTCGATCACTAATTACAGCACGTGGTGTACTAAATCGAGATAACACATTTTCTTTAAGAAATTTAATTACCGTCCTATTGTCATTGCTTTGGCAAGCTGCTGCCTCTACCCACTTAGATACATAATCTATTGCCATGATTATATACTGGTAACCAAAGAAAGAAGGAAAGGGTCCCATAAAATCGATGCCCCAACAATCAAATATCTCAATTACTAAAATAGGGTTTAAGGGCATCATATTTTGGCCAGACACAGCTCCTAAATTTTGACACTTTCCACATGAACGACAATAGATGTTTGCATCTTTAAACAAGGTAGGCCAATAAAATCCACACTGTAAAATTTTTGCAGTGGTTTTTTTCATTGAAAAGTGGCCTCCACAAGTTTGGGAATAACAAAATTTCAAGACATTAGAAATCTCTTCATTAGGGATGCAATGCCTTAAAATTTGGTCAGGGCAGTACTTAAAAAGATAAGGTTCATCCCGATAGAAATTATATAACTCATATAAGAATTTCCTCTTGTCTTGAGCGCTCCAATCCATTGGTATCTCATCTATAGGCAAATAATTCACGATGTGAGGAAACCATAGTAAAGAAGTAACGGAGAGTAAATACTCATCAGGAAAGTCATCATTGATTGGCATGTCATCGCAAGTGTCCTCAAAAGTGAGCCTTGATAGATGGTCAGCTACTACATTCTCTACTCCCTTCTTGTCTTTCATGGTGATGTCAAATTCTTGTAGGAGTAAGATCCATCGTACTAGTCTTGCCTTAGCGTCCTTCTTCGTAAGAAGGTACTTGAGGGTTGCATGATCTATGAATATAATAATAAGGGAACCAATTAAATAAGCACAAAATTTATCTAAAGCAAATAATACAGCTAGTAATTCTTTCTCAGTTGTGGAGTAATTCATTTGAGCATTATTTAAAGTCTTACTAGCATAGTAAATGACAAAAGGTTTTCCCTCTCTTCACTGTCCAAGAACAACACCTACAGCGTAGTCACTAGCATCACACATGATTTCAAAAGGTAAAGTCCAATCCGGTGACTGCATTATAGGTGCGAAAGTAAGCTTGCCAATCAGCATTCGGAATGCTTCTTGACAAGCTTGTGTCCACTCAAATGGGGTGTCTTTAACTACGAGGGCACATAAAGGTCTAGATCTGTTGGAAAAGTTTTGTATGAACCTCCTATAAAAACCAGCATAACCAAGGAAAGATCTCACATCCTTTATTGTCTTGGGGGTAGGTAATTTAGAGATTAACTCAATCTTAGATTGATCAACCTCTATTCCTTTAGAAGAGACAATATGCCCTAAGATAATACCGGATGGTACCATGAAATGGCATTTTTCCCAATTTAGGACTAATTCTTTCTCCTCACAGCGAATCAATACTCTTTTTAAATTCATTAAGCATGCATCAAATGAAGATTCAAAAACAGTTAGGTCATCTATAAAGATCTTCATGCAATTTTTAACCATAACACTAAAAATACTCATCATACAGCGTTGAAAAGTAGCAGGGGCATTACATAATCCAAATGGCATTCTACGAAAAGCATAAGTGCCAAAGGGACAAGTGAAAGTGGTTTTATCTTGGTCTTCTAATGCAATTTCAATTTGATAATACCCAGAATAACCATCTAGAAAATAGTAAAAGGGATGACCAGCAACACACTCAAGAATTTGATCAATAAAAGGGAGTGGAAAGTGGTCTTTCCGAGTGGCAGCATTTAATTTTCTATAATCAATGCACATACGCCACCCGGTCACAAGCTTGGTTGGGATTAACTCTCCTAAGTCATTTTTTACCACAGTGACCTCGGACTTTTTAGGAACGACTTGCGTAGGACTTACCCATTTACTATCAGCTATAGGATATATAATTCCCGCATCTAATAGTTTTAGCACTTCATTTTTCACTACTTCTTTCATAGTGGGGTTAAGTCTACGTGGAGGGTCTCTACGAGGACTAGTTCTTTCATCCAAATTTATTTTATGGGAGCAGATTAGAGGACTAATTCTCTTCAAATCGGCCATGCTCCATCCTAAAGCTGATTTATGTGCATTTAAAGTTTGAATTAATTTCTTACCTTGGGTCTAAGATAATTCAGATGAAATAATAACAGGAAATGTAGCACCTGGACCGAGAAAGGCATGCTTTAAACCCTTAGGTAGTGGCTTCAATTCGATTTTAGGTGCTTCCACACTTGAGGGGACTTATTTCTCACTTCTTTCAAGTAGCTCCTCAAACTTCGGTTGCCATACCCGAGTGCCATAATCCTGGGATTTATCAAAAACAGCACAAATATCAATTATATCAGTTTTATCATCAAATAAATCAATGTCAGAATTAATAAGAAAATTTTCAAGAGGATCATAATCATAAGCTATGGAAACTCTCTCGTTGATGACTGACTCGATCATGTAAAGCTGGTGGTTTTCATCCTCATCTTCGGGCTGTTTTGCAACGTTGAAAATATTCACTTCAAGTGTCATGTTTCCAAAGGATAGCTTCACGAGTCCATTCCTACAATTTATTAGAGCATTTGCAAGAAAGGGTCTACCCAAAATTAAAGGAATTTTAGAGTTAATGTCAACAGCAGAAGTAGTATCTAGGATTAAGAAATCAACAGGATAATAGAATTTATCAATTTGAATTAACACATCCTCTACCACACCTCGGGGAACTTTGACTGAATGGTCAGCCAATTGCAATACCATGTCAGTTGGTTTGATTTTTCCTAATCCTAGCTATAAATAAATAGAAAATGGCATCACGTTTACACTATCTCCTAAATCTAGCAAGGCTTGTCCCACCTCATGATTTCCAATGCTACAAGCAATGGTAGGACAGCCCGGATCCTTATATTTTGGGGGAATTCTTTTCTCAAATAACGCACTAACTTGCTCAGTTAGGAATACTGTTTTGGTGCTTCCTCTTAATTTTGCATAAGTCTTTGAGAACTTATGCATAGGTAGGAACTTGTTTAATCACAAGCAAAAGAGGAAGATTAAGTTTTACGTGCCTTAAGTTTTCTAGGATTTCATTGTTCAAGTCCATATTTTTCTTTTTTGATTTTAAGGCTTAGGGAATGGTGCCTTAACAGGACTTTTGGTTACTTCAGGGTCTTTGGACAGCTCGGTATTACTACTAGCTTGACCCTTTTCCACATCCTCAGATTTATTCATTGGTGAGATTTGTAGTGACTTACCACTTCGGGTCACAATGGCATTTACATCTTTCAAATTTTCTTGTGCCATATGTTGACCGTGAGGTATGGACTGAGCTTGGGAATGGAACTTACCTCACTCAGTCACACTTAAGGAGCCCATTAATTTGGACACTTAACTCCTAATTTCTTTGTTCTCTTCAACAACCTGCATAATTAATGCCTCACACCTTTGGTTTGTCTTACCTTGTGCCTCTATAAAAGCATATAAGGTGTCTTCTAAAGAGTTCCTTTAGGATAAGGGCACATGATAAGGTGCAGGGTATGATCTAGGGGGTTGTGCATGCAGCTGATTTTCAGATTTTCAGCTGAAGTTGGGGTGATTTCGTCACCCCGGATTATAAGTGTTAAAGAAAGGTGAAAGAGGCTTCTTGTACATGCCTAAGGCATTACATTGTTCCTCGTACAGCCCTCTCATATCAACAAATGTGGGACACTCTTGGGTGAGATGATCCACCCCACCACACACAAAGCATGGCTCCAAAGACTCAGCATGATTACCACATGTGTTTGCTTTGAGCCTTTGGTTTTTAATGCATCTAACTCCCTAGTGAGCATTTCGACCTTAGCTTTCAGGTTGTCTTCTTCCCTAAGATGGTATATTCCTCCACCACTAGGGTTTCTTATAGGTCGTGACCGATTCATACTTTTAGTAGCACTAGGTCCAGTCTATGTATAAGCTTTTTCAACAAGCTCATTGAGGTATTCTATGGCCTCATCGGGGTCTTTTTGCAGAAATTCACCATTGCACATCATCTCTACAAATTAGCGTTCTCTATAGGTAGGACTCTCATAGAAATAGCTCACTAAATGCTAATTTTCATACCCATGATTTGGACATATACTTAACAGCATTTTAAATTTCTCCCAAGACTGATACAAAGTCTCATTTTCCTTTTGTGCAAAGGTGGAGATTTGTCTTTTCAAAGCACTAGTCTTATGTTGAGGGAAGTATTTGTTAAAAAAGACTTGGGTTATCTCATTCCATGACTCAATAGATCGTGGTCTCAGCGAGTATAACCAACTCTTAGCTTTATCCTTCAAAGAGAAAGGAAAAAACTTGAGTCTCATAATATCATCCGTTGCATCTTGACTATGAAAAGTCGCAACTACTTCCTCAAACTCTCTAATGTGAACATATGGGTTTTTGTTTTCCAAGCCATGAAAAGTAGGGAGCAATTATATCATCCCTGTTTCAAAGTCTTGATGGCGAGTGTTGGCTGGAAACATAATGCATGATGGTGTGGCTGTTCGGCTAGAATGTAGCTAATCTTTAAGTCTCCTAGCAATATTTTCATTATCATTTTCAGCCATGTTATCAAAATTTTCTAAATTTTTAGTTTGGTGTATTCTAGGGTTTGATCTAGGCAAGGTTTCAATAACGGACATGGAAGGAAATAGTATCTCTAATTCGGGTCCCTTAATGAATCTCTCTCGCGAATCTCTCGGTCTAAGCATACACCAACTGAGCTTTTAAAAGTAATAATTAAAACATAACCAAATAGAATAATAAATAAAAAAATCAGAAAATCAAAACTAATAGAAGGGAACGATAGTACCGTCTTATCTTAGAGTTGACAAACTTCCTTGTAAGTAAGCTTGTTTCCCCTGCAATGGCGCAAAAATTTGATTATGTCCAAAACATAACACGGTTGTTATAGCACAGCTTTGGGGTGTCGATTCTACAGGGAAACAAGTTAACTACAAAATAAGGTGAAAACTATAACACAAACGATAAAGATTTAAGTGAGAAAATATGAACTTTTAGTAATGAAGTAATTGTGTAAAATAGATTGTAAAATATAATAGGGAAACAACAAGGATCCGGGAATCCTCTCTAGGTTTGTTGCCCTATTCCTAACTTGATTTAGTTGTTTTTATCTCGATTACGTGTTTCACATCCCAAACAGACAATCGGTAAATATTCAGTGAGCACATATATAAACCCTAGTATGATTGTTATGAAATACTTTTTATTTTGGATTCGTGCACACATGATCTATCCTATAGGTTTATCAAGAAATGACAATATATCTTTGCTGACAATATTGCAGTAATGGACAAACCTAAAGGCTAAATCTACCAGACTCAATTATACCCAAACAATCTTGACATAAGAAAAGCATGACTAAATTTATATCAAAGAGAAAGATATAATCACCAGAATAGATAAAATCTTATAATTAGCTTAAAAACTAAATCATAACAATGTTTTGACAATAAATTCCTATTACAACTGAATCAAATAAGGGAAGATAGGAACAACTACACCTAGGGATTCATCCCTTCGCCTTGGTTGGAGATTAGTTCACCATGGGGCTCATGGTTGAACACTTTGATGGGGAAGAATTGGTTGCTTCCCTGAGTTTTCTAGGCTTCCAAAAGATCCTTCTCTTAAACCTTAAGTGATCTATTTATAATACAAAGGTCCAAGGGTGTTTTCGGGTTTAATCTATTGTTTAAAACCCTAATTAAGTTCTAACTCGGAGATATAACATCGTGTGCACGCTGCCGTGCTCCTTTATGGGCACTGTGGTGTTGGATTTAGCTTTGGTTGGGTGTACTTCTGTGCATCGTGGTGCTGGCTGAGGAGTACCGTGGTGCACACTGATGGTTCAAGATGTGGAGGTTTCTGGGCACCGCGGTGCTGGCTGAGGGGCACCGCGGTGCACACTGATGACTTGATTTTTTTTCTTTATGTTTGTTTCTCCACAACCACTCTAACACTCCATTGTGCATGGAATCTTGGCAATTTAAGCAACGATCGCTTTTTCTTCTCTTTTGGACTCAAAGTACCTAAAAATGCAAAGAAATGAGTTAGTGGTCCAATAATACCACTTTAGAGTTATTAACATATAAAAGTGCAATAAAGACCGAGATCAATCCTAAAATATTAACAATTAAACAATGTTGAGGTGCACTTTATGGCTCTCATCACAAATCTATAAGGTGACATACCTAAGGGAGTTTTAAATGTTGTACCGTAAGCCCAAAGCGCATCAACTAGTCTCAAAGACCAATCTTTGCGATCTGCGTTGACTGTTTTTTCTAATATTTGCTTAATTTCCCTATTTGCAAGTTCAACTTGTCCACTAGTCTGAGGATGATAGGCTGTAGAAATTTTATGTAACACCCCATATTTTTTCATCAAAGCTTCGAAAGAACGGTTGCAGAAATGTGTACCTCGATCATTAATTATAGCACGTGGTGTACCAAATCGAGATAGCACATTTTCTTTCAAAAATTTAATTACTGTTCTGTTATCATTGCTTCGGTAAGCTACTATCTCTACCCACTTAGATACATAATCTATTACCATGATGATATATTGGTATCTGAAGGAAGGAGAAAAAGATCCCATAAAATCAATGCCCCAACAATCAAATATTTCAATCACTAAAATAGGGTTTAAGGGCATCATATTTCGATGAGACACAGCTCCTAACTTTTGACACTTCTCACATGAGTGACAGTAGATGTTTGCATCTTTAAACAAGGTAGGCCAATAAAATCCACACTACAGAATTTTTGCAGCAGTTTTTTTCTTTGAAAGTGGCCTCCACAAGCTTGGGAATGACAAAATTCCAAAACGTTAGCAATCTCTACATTAGGGATGCAACGCCTTAAAATTTGGTCAGGGTAGTACTTGAAAAGGTAGGGATCATCTCAATAAAAATTACGTACCTCATATAAGAATTTCCTTTTATCTTGAGCGCTCCAATTGATGAGTGCCAAATATTGCATATTTTGGCCACTTAATTTACATTTTTTAGCTTAAGAATTTGTTACTTTGAGTTATTTTCGTTGTTTTTCAGGTTTACAAGCACTGGGAAAGGAGTTTCACTAAAATTGCCAGAATTGCCTGTACAGATCAGTCATTTTTGTCGATTTTATTGTATTGATTCAGGAAGAACCAGGAGATGAGCCATATATGCTTGGAAAGATCCGGAAGTCTATTTTCTGAGAAATTTTACGGCTTATAAAAATGTTTTTTCTAGAGAAAGTTATGGCGGTTTTAGTAGACAAGGGTCAAGCTGAAGATGTCTAGTGCGATCGATCGCACCAGACTTGCGATCGATCGCAAGTGCACACTTGCACATCCCACATTGGTTAAAAATGCTTTATAATGCACCAGCATGTGATCAATTGCACCATGCTATGATCGAGAGCACTCGGGCAGTATCCCACATCGAATTTGCAACCTATTGTACTCCGGGAATTCCCCTATAAAAGCTTCATCTCACATCATCATTCGGGGTGCAATTCCTGGGCCATTTGGTGTAACCTGGTGGACGTCTGCTAGCATTCTGGTGGACCTTAAAGGCTTTGCTACCACGAGGGGAAGCACCACCCAACAACGAGTGGAATTTCTCCCATGTATAGTAATTTATTTCTTTTTATTTAGTTTTAAAGTTTAATGTTTAGCACTTGTATTTCGAACTTTAGTTTCATAATTATGAGAGGCTAAAATCTTCAGCTAAGGTTGAAGATGAAGCCTTTCCATTGTTTAGCATTATATTTTCGGATTTGCGCATAATAATTCTAATGTTTTTAGTATAAATGTTCTGTTCAATTATTTGAGTAAATCTTATGATTGATTGCTTTTAATTGTTAAATTGGATATTCCTTGTGTTTCATCTGATGGATATGTCGAATCGTTTTCGATTAAATTGGATTTCCTTTGTGATTTATTAAACGCGGATACATTGGATGCTTTTGGTTTAATTGGGATATTCATTGTTTTTTGTTTAAAGTTGGATTCATGGAATTTTTTGATTACTTTTATATAGAACATGAAAATATATGCTTTACTTTGGTGGGGTGGATTCAGAAACCTTAGTCTATTTATCATTTGCTTTAAAAACAATTTGGTTTAAGTTTATATTTCTTTGCACAATATAATACAAAATTCGGAACCAGGTTAAAATAGGGTTAGTTTAGATAAAATTATATTTTCACAACACAATTCCCTGTGGATTCGACTTCGCACTTCCACAACACTATATTACAAACGACTCATGCGCTTGCGAGTAATTTAAAACTCACAATAAGTTTTTGGCGTTGTTGCCGGGGAATTGTTTGGTTTGTGAAATTTTTGTCTGAATTAATTTTATTTTTCTACTAGTTAGTTAACATTTTTTTGGTTTGATTTTTCTTATTACAATTTTATGTTAGTTTATTTGTTTCTATTGGCAATTGCCCATAAAAAAAATTAAATTAAAAATTAGAAAAAATTAAAAAAATGTGGATGAATCCAGCACCGATTTCACAGTCTTTAGAGGACGCCCTCAAGGATTTCATGAAGATGAACGGCCAATCCATCAATACAGCCAATACATTCAATGATGATAACTGTTTCATCTGTGCTAGTCCTATGCATTTAGCACAGAATTGTCCATCAATGCCGGCTTTTGTCGAGTATCCCATGGAACAAATGAATGCTTTCAATGACTGTCGATGGAAATCAAATGGATCTTACTCCGAGACGTACAATCCATGGTGGTGGAACCACCCTAATTTTTCATAGAAGCAGAATCAACTGATAAATCAGGGAGGAGCCCCTCATCATGCTCACAATCAATACCCTCCCGAATTTCCTCCACCAGTTCCAATTTATGGTCTCTCAGCCCATTCAGCACCATCATCTGGTTACCAAGCTCCCACTAAAGCGCCAGCGTCAGTTTCATAGTCATTGGAGGACGCCCTCAATGATTTCAGGAAGATGATCGGCCAACCTATAAGCGGAGTAAAGAGTGCACAAATAGTAAACACTCAAGCGATTGCTAAGATAGAGAGTCAAATAGGGCAAATTGCAAGTCACTTGGGTGAAAGAGAGAAGGGGAAGTTCCCCAGTCAGCCCGTGCCTAACCCGAACGGACAGTTTGCGTTGAGAAATTCGTCAACTCCTATGCACCGGCAGGAACAAGTGCAATCGATTGTCCCATTGAGGTCTGGGAGACAAGTGGACAATCAAGTGGAAGAAAACCCTGCTATGCAACAAGGGCAAGAAAGTGGCAATAAGGAAAAGAGAGATGTTGAGCCATCTACAGCCACACCTATTATTAAGGATCTCCCTAGGTCGTTTGTAGCTAAAGTGCCTTACCCTGAGGGATTACAAGTGCCCAAGAAAGGAGGGGAGTTTGAGGACATTTTAGAGGCATGCTTTGCTCAGTTTGGAGAGGATTTGGATTTAGATAAGTTACTGGAGCAAGCGAATGCAATTTTGGAGTTTGCTCCTCAGAAGAGTAGTGAGACGGAGGAGACTGTGGATGAATCCCGCATTGAGGACCCCCTGGAGGCATGCTTTGCTCAGTTTGGAGAGGATTTGGATTTGGATTAGTTGCTTGAGCAAGCAAATGCTACTTTGGAGTCTGCTCCTCAAAAGAGCAGTGAGACAGAGGAGACCACAACACCTGAACCACCCAAGAAGGAACTTAAACCTTTATCGAACAATCTTAAGTATAAGTTCCTAGGTCCAGCAGTTCCTTTGCCTGTGATTATAGCTTCAGATTTAGTTGAGGCTCCAGAGGATAAATTAGTGGACATTTTAAAAGAGCACAAGGAAGCTATCGGCTGGACTATTGAGGATGTCAAGGGAATTAGCCCCTCGATGGTGATGCCTAAGTTACGTTTGGAAGAGAATGTCAAGCCATCGAGAGAGTCACAAAGAAGTCTCAACACAACTATACAAGAGGTTGTGAGGATTGAAGCGATAAAGCTGTTGGATGTAGGGATCATTTATCCAATCTTTGATAGTGAATGGGTGAGCCCGATTCATGTTGTGCCAAAGCAGGCTAGATTGACGATAGTGATAAATAAAGACGATGAGTTGGTTCTAACTCGTGTGCAATCAGGATGGAGAGTATGTCTAGACTACCGTAAGGGGAATACTACCACAAAGAATGATCATTTTCCACTCCCATTTATTGATCAGATGGTGGAGGGCTTAGCTGGGCACGATTACTAATGTTGGGTCTGGCTGAAGACATTAAACTTAGCGCTCATGGGAGGCACCCCACAACATATCCTTTATATTTTTTTATTATTTTACATTTTTATGATTTATGTTTGTTTCCAATATTTTGTGTTTTCTAGTCTTTATTTTTCAAGGACAACGCGTACTTCAGTTCAAGTTTGGGGGTATGCTATGAGCCATACCAGTCCAGTTACTTCTCCATCTCCCAAGTTAGCTCTTTCCATATTATTCACATATTGGAGACAATGTGTAAATTACGTTTGGGGGTATGGGAGACACGTTACACACACTTTGTCCTAATTTATTGTTGTTTTTTCTTCGTGAAGATAAATGCATGTTCATGTTCGTCTAAAAATTTTGGTTGACTTGAAAAATTGTGATGTGGTTTCATTGATGAGCTTAAAAATTTTGAACACATGATTTGATGATAGAGTTTTAAAACTTTGTTACTTACTTTGGGCATTTGAGAATTCACATGTTTGAGTCAATCTAACACCAGCACATTAGCACATATTTGTATGAGGTATGACATGTGATTTTAATGTGTATGTTTCCTTATCTTAACTGAAACTGGAGGACTTGTGGGATTAACACTTGGGCATAGAAAAGCATAAAAAAATAATGATCATTATCAATAAACTTTCCACTGAGTAACTGGACCTCTTGCCTCAGTAAGCAGTGAGTGTTCACGTCAAAAGGTGAGAATTTTATTCATAATGATCATTGCGAAATTCTCCGCTGAGTAACTGGACCTCTTACCTCAGTAAGCAGTGAGTGTTCACGTCAAAAGATGAAAATTTTGTTTGGTAGCATTAAGGTTAGTTTAGTTTCATAGCCTTTTTTACTCGAGTTAGTAAGTCCTTAGGGGTGTCTTTACACCTAATGCCCTAAAACGATCTGGTTTGGGAGTCATTGACTCAACACTCGTTACATGGGTCAATTAGAAAGCTTAAGGGAACTAAACATAGCAGAGTCTTATATAAAAAAAAGAAAAAAAAATAAAACTATGCCATCATTGTTCATTCTGATGAGAAATTCTGTGAATCTTGAGACGTGGAAACATTGTACATTGAACTTATTTGGAAACCTCATCAATATATGCTAACTTACTTTACACTGATTCAAGCTTGTAATGTCTTAGCATGCCTCTTGTAAGTAATTAGGTTTTAAATTCTTATTCATTGTGAAGATGGGTTAGATTTTTTAAGCTTGCTCATGAACGAATTTCATGATTTTGAGTACTCCTTAAATTTTTGGATACCATAAGTGATGAACTTATCTATATGTTCTTTATTTTTCATTTAGTTTTTTATTTTGTTTTGCTAAGGGACTAGCAAAATGTAAGTTTGGGGGTATTTGATGAGTGCCAAATATTGCATATTTTGGCCACTTAATTTACATTTGTTAGCTTAAGAATTTGTTACTTTTAGTTGTTTTTCCGGTTTACAAGCACTGGGAAAGGAGTTTCACTAAAATTGCCAGAATTACTTGTACAGATCAGTCCTTTTTGTCGATTTTATTGTATTAATTCAGGAAGAACCAGGAGATGAGCCATATATACTTGGAAATATCCGGAAGTCTATTTTTTGAGGAATTTTACGGCTCGTAAAAATGATTTTTCTAAAGAAAGTTATGCCAGTTTTAGTAGACAAGGGTCAAGCTGAAGATGTCTAGTGCGATCGATCACACCAGACTTGTGATCGATCGTAAGTGCACACTCGCACATCCCACATCGGTTAAAAATGCTTTGCAATGCAACAGCATGCGATCGAGAGCACTCGGGCAGTATCCCACATCGAATTTGCAACCCATTGTACTCCGGGAATTCCCCTATAAAAGCACCATCTCACATCATCATTCGGGGTGCAATTCCTGAGCCATTTGGTGTAACCCGGTGGACGTCTGCTAGCATTCTGGTGGACCCTGAAGGCTTTGCTACCACGAGGGGAAGCGCCACCCAACAACGAGTGGAATTTCTCCCATGTATAGTAATTTATTTCTTTTTATTTAGTTTTAAAGTTTAATGTTTAGCACTTGTATTGTGAAATTTAGTTTCATAATTATGAGAGGCTAAAATCTTCAGCTAAGGTTGAAGATGAAGCCTTTTCATTGTTTAGCATTATATTTTCAGATTTGTACATAATAATTTTGATGTTTTTAGTATAAATGTTATGTTCAATTATTTGAGTAAATCTTATGATTGATGCTTTTAATTGTTAAATTGGATATTTTTTGTGTTTCATCTGATGGATACATCGAATCATTTTCGATTAAATTGGATTTCCTTTGTGATTTGTTAAAAGCGGATACATTGGATGCTTTTTGTTTAATTGGGATATTCATTGTTTTTTATTTAAAGTTGGATTCATGGAATTTTTTGATTACTTTTATATAGAACATGAAAATATATGCTTTATTTTGGTGGGGTGGATTCAGAAACCTTAGTCTATTTATTATTTGCTTTAAAAACAATTTGGTTTAAGTTTATATTTCTTTGCACAATATAATACAAAATTCGGAACTAGGTTAAAATAGGGTTAGTTTAGATAAAATTATATTTTCACAACGCAATTCCCTGTGGATTCGACCTCGCACTTGCACAACACTACATTGCAAACGACTCGTGCGCTTGCGAGTAATTTAAAACTCACAATACCAATCCATTGGTATCTCACCGGTAGCTAAATAATTCACAATATGAGCAAACGATGGTAGAGAGGTGACAGAGAGTAATTGCTCATCCGTAAAATCATCCTTGATTGGCAAGTCGTCAAAGACGTCCTCAAATGTAAGCCTTGAGAGATGGTCTGCCATTACATTCTCCTCTCCTTTTATGGTTATGTCAAATTCTTATAGGAGTAGGATCCATCATATTAGTCGTGCTTTAGCATCCTTCTTTGTAAGAAGGTACTTAAAGGCTGCATGATCTGTGAAGATAAGAATAGAGGAACCAATTAAATAAGCACGGAATTTATCTAAAGAAAATACTTCAGCTAGCAATTCTTTTTCAGTTGTGGAGTAATTCATTTGAGCACTATTTAAAGTCTTACTAGTATAGTAAATGACAAAAGGTTTCCCTTCCCTTCGCTGTCCAAGAACAGCACTTACAGCGTAGTCACTAGCATCACACATGATTTCAAAAGGTAAAGTCTAATCCGGTGACTGCATTATAGGTGCATAAGTAAGCATGCCAATCAGCATTTTGAAGGCCTCTTAACAAGCTTGTGTCCACTCAAAGGGGGCATCTTTAACTAGGAGGGCACATAATGGTCTAGATATGTTCGAAAAATTTTGTATGAACCTCTTTTAAAAACCAGCATGACCAAGGAAAGATCTTACATCTTTTATAGTCTTAGGGGTAGGCAATTTAGAGATTAATTCAATCTTAGATTGATTAACCTCTATTCTTTTAGAAGAAGCAATATGCCCTAAGACAATACCGGAAGGTACCATGAAATGACATTTTTCCCAATTTAAGACTAATTCCTTTTTCTCACAATGAATTAAAACTCTTTCTAAATTCATTAAGCATTCATCAAATGAAGATCCAAAAACAGTTAGGTCATCCATAAAAACCTCCATGCAATTTTTAATCATGTCACTAAAAATACTCATCATACAACGTTGAAAAGTGGCAGGTGCATTACACAATCCAAATGGCATCCTACGAAAAGCATAAGTGCCAAAAGGACAAGTGAAAGTGGTTTTATCTTGGTCTTCTAATGCAATCTCAATTTGATAATAACCAGAATAACCATCTAAGAAACAATCAAATGAATGACCAACTTCACGCTCAAGAATTTGATTGATAAAGGGGAATGGGAAGTGGGCTTTCCGGGTGGTAGTATTTAATTTTCTATAATCAATGCACATACGCCACCCAGTCACGAGTTTGGTAGGGACTAACTCTCCTAGGTCATTCTTTACCACGGTGACACCAGACTTTTTGGGAACGACTTGTGTAGGACTTACCCATTTACTATCAGTTATGGGATATATAATACCTGCATCTAACAATTTCAGCACTTCATTTTTCACTACTTCTTTCATAGTGGGGTTTAGCCTACGTTGATGGTCTTTACGAGGACTAGTTCCTTCATCCAAATTTATTTTATGAGAGCAGATTAAGGGACTAATTCCCTTTAAATCAGCCATGCTCCATCTTAAAGCTGATTTGTGTGCATTTAAAGTTTGAATTAATTTCTCACCTTGGGTCTCAAATAATTTAGATGAAATAATAACAGGAAAGGTATTACCTGGATCAAGAAAGGCGTGCTTTAAACCCTTAGGTAGTGGCTTCAATTCGACTTTAGGTGCTTCCACACTTAAGGGGATTTGTTTCTCTCTTCTTTCGGGCAACTCCTCAAACTTTGGTTGCCATGCCCGAGTGCCATAATCCTGATATTTGTTAAAAACAGCATAAATATCAATCATAGCAGTTTTATTATTAATAGAATCAATCTCAAAATTAACAAGAAAATATTCAAAAAGATCAAAATCATGAGCTATGGAAACTCCCTTATCGATGAGTGACTTGATCATGTATGAGTGGTGGTTCTTGTCCTCATCTTCAGGCTGTTTTGCAACATTAAAAATGTTCACTTCGAGAGTCATGTTTCCAAAGGACAGCTTCATGAGTCCATTCCTACAATTGATTAGAGCATTTCAGTGGCAAGAAAAAGTCTACCCAAAATTAAAGGAATTTTAGAGTTAGTGTCAACAGTAGAAGTAGTATCTAGGATTAAGAAATCAACAGGATAATAAAATTTATCAATTTGAATAAACACATCCTCTACCACACCCAGGGGTACTTTGACTGAATGGTCAGCCAATTGTAATACCACGCCGGTTGGTTTGATTTATCCTAATCATAGCTGTAAATAAATAGAAAATGGCATCAGGTTTACACTAGCTCCTAAATCTAGCAAGGCTTATCCAACCTCACGATTTCCAATGCTGCAAGCAATGGTAGGACAGCCCGGATCCTTGTATTTTGGGAGAATTCTTTGCTTTATTAACGCACTAACTTGCTCAGTTAGGAATGTTGTTTTCTTGACCTGGTGCTTCCTCTTAATTGTGCATAAATCCTTGAGAACTTTTGCATAGGTAAGAACTTTTTTAATCACATACAAGAGAGGAAGATTAAGTTTCAATTGTTTAGATCCATATTTTTCTTGTTTGATTTTAAGACTTGAGGGAATGGTACCTTAACAGGACTTTTGGTCACTTCAGGGTGCTTGGACAGCTCGATATCACCACTATCTTGACCCTTTTCCATATCCCCGGATTTATTCATCGGTGGGATGTGTAGTGACTTACCACTTTGGGTCAAAATGGCATTTACTTCTTTCAAATTTTCTTGTGCCATATGTTGACCGCGAGGTATGGACTGAGCTTGAGAAGGGAACTTACCTCGTTCAGTCATACTTAAGGAGCCCATGACTTGGCTCCTTATTTCTTTGTTCTCCTCAACTACTTGCATAATTAATGCCTCACACCTTTGGTTTGTCTTACCTCGTGCTTCTATAAAAGCATGTAAGATGTCTTCTAAAGAGTTCCTAGAGGATGAGGGTGCATGGTAAGGTGCTGGGTATGATCTAGGGGGTTGTGCATGCTGCTGATTTTCAGATTTCCAGCTGAAGTTAGGGTGATTTCGCCACCTCAGATTATAAGTGTTAGAGAAGGGTGCTAGAGGCTTCTTGTACATGCCTAAGGCATTACATTGTTCCTCATACAGCCCTCTCATATTAACAAAAGTGGGGCACTCTTGAGCGGGATAACCTACCCTGCCACACACAAAGCATGACTCCAAAGACTCGGCATGATTAGTCACATGTGTTTGCTTTGAGTTGGTTTTTAATGCATCTAACTCCCTAATGAGCTATTTGACCTTAGCTTCAGGTTATCTTCTTCCCTAATATGGTATATTCCTCCACCACTCGGGTTTCCTATAGGTCGTGACCTATTCGTGCTTTAGTAGCACTAGGTCAAGTTCATGTGTGAGCTTTTTCAGCAAGCTCATTGAGGTATTCTATAGCCTCATCGGGGTCTTTTTGCAGAAATTCACCATTGCACATCATCTCTACAAATTGGCATTCTTTATAGGTAAGACCCTCATAGAAATAGCTCACTAAACGTCAATTCTCATACCCATGGTGTGGACACATACTTAACAGCTCTTTAAATTTCTCCCAAGACTGATACAAAGTATCGTTTTCCTTTTGTTCAAAGGTGTAGATTTGTCTTTTCAAAGCATTAGTCTTATGTTGAGGGAAGTATTTGTTAAAAAAGACTTGGGTTATCTCGTTCAATGACCCAATTGATCGTGATCTCAGTGAGTATAACCAACTCTTAGCTTTATTCTTCAAAGAGAAAGGAAAAAACTTAAGTCTCACGATTTCATCAGTTGCATCTTGACTACGAAAAGTCGCAACTACTTCCTCAAACTCCCTAATGTGCACATATGGGTTTTCGTTTTCCAAGCCATGAAAAGTAGGGAGTAATTGTATCATCCTTATTTTAAAGTCTTGATGGCGAGTGTTGACTGGAAACATAATGCATGATGGTGTGGCTGTTCAGCTAGGATGTAGGTAATCTTTAAGTGTCCCAACAACATTTTCATTAGGGTTTTCAGCCATATTATCAAAATTTTCCAAATTTTTGGTTGGGTGTACACTAGGATTTGATCTAGGCGAGGTTTCACTAACAGACATGGAAGGGAAGGATATCTCCAATTTAGATCCCTTAATGAATCTCCCTCGTGATTCTCTCGGTCTAAGCATACACCAACTGAGTTTAAAAGGTAATAAATTAAACAGAACAAAAGAAAAGAAAATATCAGAAAATCAAAACTTAAAGAAAAGAATGATAGTACCGTCTTGTCTTAGAGTTGACAAACTTCCTTGTATGTAAGCGTGTTTCCCTAGCAACGGCACCAAAATTTGATTATGCCCAAAAAGTAACATGGTAGTTGTAGCACGGCTTTGGGGTGTCAATTCCACAGGGAAACAAGTTACCTACAAAAGAAGGTGTGAACTATAACATAAATGATAAAGATTTAAGTAAGAATGAAGTAATTGTGTAAAATAGATTGTGAAATATAATAAAGAAACAACAATGATCTGGGAATCCTCCCAAGGTTCGTTGCCTTATTCCTAACTTGATTCAGTTGTTTTTATCTCGATTGCAAGTTTCACATCCCAAACAAGCAATCGGCAAATATTCAATGAGAACATATATAAACCCTAATATGATTGTTATGAAATACTTTTTATTTTCGATTCATGCACACATGATCTATCCAATAGGTTTATCAAGAAACGACCATATATCTTTAATGACAATATTGTAGTAATGGACAAACCTAAAGGCTAGATCTACCGAACTCAGTTATACCCCAAACAATCTTGACATAAGAAAAGCACGACTAAATTTATATCAAGGAGAAAGATACAATCACCGGATTAGATAAAATCTTATAATTAGATTAAAAAGTAAATCATAACAATGTTTTAACAATGAATCTCTACTACAACTAAATCAAATAAAGGAAAATAGGAACAACTACACCTAGGGATTTATCTCTTTGCCTTGCTTGGAGATTAGTTAGCCATGGAGCTCATGGTTGAACACTTTGATGGAGGAGAATTGGTTGCTTCCTTGAGTTTTCTAGGCTTGATTCCCCTCTCTCAAACCTTAAGTGATCTATTTATAATACACAAGGTCCAAGGATGTTTTAGGGTTTAAATAATCATTAAAAGGCCCTAATTATGTTGTAACTCGGAGACAGGGTATCGGGGTCGCGTCGCAGCTCAACCTTTTCCTTGTTTTCTTCACTTTCTGGAGGTCGCGGCCCAGCCTAATCCAGGCCGCAACCTGACCTGATGCTTCTTCCTTGCTCTTTTGGTGCACTTTCTGGAGGCCGAGGCTTGGATAATTCTAGGCTGCAGCGCACACACTATAAACTTGATTTCTCTTTATTTGTCCTTCCACAACCATGTCTTTTTCTTCGGTGTGCCTCGAGTCTTTGTGCTTCAAACAACAATAGATTTTTCTCCTCTTTTGAACTTAAAATACCTGAAAATGCACTGAAATAATTCAATGATCCAAGAATACCATTTTAGAGTTATTAACATATAAAAGTGCAATTAAAACCTAGATCAACCCTAAAATGCTAACGATTAAGAACTATGAAGATGCATTTTATGGATCTTATCAGGTAATCTTTACTTTCTGTCTTTAATTGATGATTATTCAAGAAAGATTTGGGTTTATTTGGTTAAAAATAAATCAGATGCTTTGAATAAGTTAGTGGTGTGGAAACAGCTGGAGGAGACTCAAATGGGCAGGGTAGTTAAGGTGTTCATAACCGATAATGGCTTAGAATGTTTTAACCAAGAACTTGATTAATTCTGTAGATTAAAAGGGATTCTAATACATAGAATGGTTATGAAAACCCCTCAGCAAAATGGAGTTGCTAAGAGGATGAATAAGACCCTTATGGAAAATGTTAGGTGCATGTTAAATGGATCCGGATTAGCCAAATTTTTTTGGGGGGAAGCGGTGTCTACTACTGCTTATTTGGTTAATAGATCGCCCTCTAGAGCTTTATAGCTCAAGACTCCCATAGAGATGTGGAGTGGGAAACCCTCTGAGTTGGATAACCTTATAACTTTTGGATGTGCTGGGTTTGCACATCAAAAGGATGATAAACTTAGCCCAGGATCTAGAAAATATGTGTTTCTAGGATATGGGGAAGGGGCTAAGGAGTATAGGTTATTGTCCTTAAAGAAAAAAGGAGTGAAACTAATAATAAGTACGGATGTTATTTTTAATAAACTATTATTTCCCTACTTGGAGAAAACTAACCCTACAGGGGATAATGAGCAAACCAGTCCGAAATTTGTGGAGCATAACATCAAGAAGAATTCAGTTCAAGTAGAGCAAGGAAGGCAAGAGGGTTTAGACCAGATAGAGCCCATTGATGAATGCCAAGCTCAGGACACTCATGAGGAGGTTGAACTAGAAGGGGATGATGCAGGGAGTCAGAATGACTATCAGCTCACAAGGAACCGGGGAAAAAGGGTGGTCAGACCACCTTTGAGACATGATTTTGTGGCTGGAGATGCTGTAGCTCCTTGGATAGAAGGAGGGATAAGTGAACAAGAGACTTACATTGATGCCATGGGATATAAGGATTCGTCAAGGTGGTAGCTAGCTATGGAGGAAGAAGTAGATTCTTTGAGGGAGAACAACTCTTGGGAATTGGTGCACATTCCAGGAAAACAGAGAGTTATGGATTGTAAGTGCACTTACAAGATAAAAGAAGGGAACACTCCCGGGGATGAAGTCCAGGATAAGGCTAGGCTGGTGGCGAAGGGGTTCACGACAAGAGAAGGCATAGATTTTTAGAAATCTTCTCACCTGGACACAAGGTGGAGGAAGTGGTGAGTATCCTCATCTATGCGGATGAGATGCTGTCGGTTGAGAACAGTAGGGAGAAGATGGAAAGGTTGACATCTCAACTCAGGGAGGAGTTCGAGAGGAAGGATCTTAGCCTTGCACAAAAGATCCTTGGGATGAGAATAATCCAGGAAAGCAAGAGAAACAGGTTGAAAGTTTCTCTGGCAATTAGTGCTCTCAGCAGATTTGTGAGTAATCCCGAAAAAGAGCTTTGGCTTGGGATGAAGTGGTTATTGAGGTACTTGAAGGCTCAGTGGCAGCCGATGGTAGCACTCTTAACAATTGAGGCAGAGTACATAGCGGCTACAGAAGCCATCAAGGAGGCTATATGGTGCAAAGGGTTGTTAGACGAGTGGAAGGTCCTAAAAAAGCAGGTGGTGGTGTCTTCGGATAGCCAAAGTGCGTGGCACTTGTGTTGAAATTCGGTGTTCCATGAGAGGACAAAGCACATGGATGTTCGGTATCATTTCACTTGGGAAAATGTTACGAAATAATGCATTCATGTGGACAAGATAGCCATGGAAGAAAATCCTGCAGATTTAGGCACCAAGGTTCTACCTCTAAGTAAGTTCAATCATTGCCCTTGACTTCTTAGGATTGGAGTCGGTTGAAATAGTGACTCGAGAAGAGTTTGGATACTGAGTTCTCTGCACAATGGGTTCGGGTTTAAACACTTAGACAAAGGTAGAGATTGGTCTAAGGTTTAAATAAGGTTTAAACAAGGAAATATCAGCATCAAGTGCACACCAGTGTGCGTTGCGGCCCAGCTCATTCCAAGGTGCGATGCGCAGCAAATGAGGAGTCCTGGAGGAGGTGTGCGTCGTGGCTCAGCCTCCCCCACACCGCACTGCCAGAAAGGATGAAGAGGGTGCCCTGGTCCACGCCGCGGCCTAACCTGATTCAAGCCTCAGCACGCCCTGATCCAAGCCTCACCACGAGGCATGCCTGATGCTTTTGTTTCAACATTTTAAATGATGCATGAGGCATGTTCAAAATGCACAGGATCACTTAGAATTGATTGAGGGTTATGGTTGATTGGTCCTCAAGATTGGTCAAGAAGTTGGTGCACCATATAAAGGGTCACCTAGCTTTAAAGAGGTGTATGTGATACAAGTGGAAACACAAGTGTGGGACAGAACATGTGAATGAGAGACTCATTGGAGAGGCTGGTTGTTTAGAGAAAGAGTAGTATAGAGAGGGGATTCAAGGGACTTGTAAGTGAAATTTCTTAGGAGAAATTCCAGGGTAACTCAAGACCTTATCATTTTCTTGTTCTCTTCTTTCGTTCTTCAAGAACTTGAGGTTTCTTGGAGAGGTGTTGTCTATTGTAAAGAACTCATTGATTTAGTGCAGAGGGCTCGGAGGAGCTTACGGGGATGTAGACACATTGCTAAACCTCGATAACAATTGCTTGTGTTTTCTTTCTTGCTTTGATTGCTGTATCTTTTTGTACAAGTCATTCTAGACTTAGGTGTTTGGAAGATCACCACCTGGGCATCTCCAAGGTGATTTCCAACAACATAATATATTAAACTCTACGGCTAGGTTATGATAAGGTAACCAATTCATAAAGCAAATACACGATAATAGTTTTATGAAATGAGAGCCTCTTGAGTCTCTTACTCTTAAGAGTGCTTAGATTATATTATTTTTTATTATTTTTATCATACAAATACATATAATTGTATAAAACACATATAAAATCTATATATATAAATATAACTATTTGAAATGATTTTTTGAGAAACGTTTAGGTGATGCCATCTATCCATTTTTTTAATTTTAAATACGAAACTACGTTAGTTTTGATTTTATAATTAATTAAGATATAAAGCTCAATCTATAAATATTTTAAAGGCTAAAATAATAAAATCCAATAAAAGTAATATTGCTTTTATAATTAATTGGGATATAATGCCTAATCCATAAACTCTATAAAGCTTAAATAACAAAATCTAATAAATTAAAACTAAATTAATTTTTAAAAATAAAATTTCAATACAAAATAATATAATTAATTTGATGATTAAATTCCAAACTAGCTTAAATCTATTGATATAACTATTTCGTACGATTCTTTTTTATGAGGTTTATTATTTTGACGTGTTAGATTTTTTAAACCATTAAAACTATGCAGTTTAGGTTTTATAAATATTTAGGATATAATCATAATCACTATAAAGGCCCAAAATAATAAAGACTAATATAAAGAATCTAATCAAGTTAATCTTAATTTAAAAATAAAATAAAATTGCATAAGAAACAAAATTATGAAATATATATATATATATATATATATATATATATATATATATATATATATATATATATATTCAATTGAAACGATCTTTAATATCCAATTAATTACTTGAGATTGCATATTTACATATGCCAAATGACATTAACCATGTGATTATAAAACTAAAGTATAGAAATATCAATTCATATAAAAAGCAAAATATTTAAAAAAATTATATGATAAGCCAATAGAAAAATCAAAATTTCAATTATATACATACGTAAATGAATATTTATTAATGACTCAAATAATATAAATATATATATATATATATATATATATATATATAATTTTAAAATATGAGATGTTTAAAATTTTGAACATGAGATTAAAGATTAAAATCACAATAATATCTTAGTATAAAATTGACTAATTTAAATGATAATTCTCATATTTTTCTAATACGTTATTAGCTCTTGAAATTTTTTAACCAAATATTTGTTTTAAATATCGACATGTATTGTGTGGGTACACAATTAGTCTATAATATCTATAATAACTAAATTATATTTTCAAAATACTAAATTTATGTGATCATGCATATTTTACCATAAATTATAACAAAAATAAAATACTTTCAACTTTTAAAATTAAATTATTTATGTATACTATTGAAATTATCTTTTAAGATATTTCAAATTTTAACATTAGATTTTTAAAACAAATAAATTTGATATCTGACTATAAATGGTTATAAACTCCAAAGTAGCAAGAATGAACTCAAACTCTTCGTTAGACGTGTAGTAGGGGAAGCTGATTCTTGTCCATCCTAGTATTAAATTCAAATCAATGAAAAAAATGTCAAAAGTTATAACAAAAGTAAGTTATCAAGTATCAACACTTCTTTAATTTCTTTCTTTCCTTTAAAAACATATTTTTTTTTCCTTGAATTCCCAAACATAGTGTAATTAAATTTGATTGAACTACTGTTTATGTAGTATACTTTAAAGTATAGAAATATCAAATATTCTTTTTTATTTGTGAAACTGATAACCCAAACAGTAAAACAGAAAAAGTAAAAGGAATCACTTATATTATATTAGTATCGTGATTCTTATAAGTAAATTTTAAATTGAATACTCATTTTACCTCTATTTTATTTATAATTATGATTATATATGAGATAATGAGATAATAATTTCTATTTTACCACCATCATTTAAAAAAAGTATTACCAAAAAAACAAAGAGTTAATTCAGGTTTTGCGGGTTTTGGGTCAAGTCGGGTTCAGTTAATTTGAGTTTTGAATCGGGTTATTTTGGATTTCAAGTTGATTATGGTCCAAGTCGTTTTGAGTCATTTCAGGTTTTAATTCGTTTAGGCACAAGTCATTTTGGATGTCTTGGGTTCGAGTTACATTATTTTAATATGCTTCTGAATTTCAAATGGACCGCGTTTCGCGTTAACCGAATCAAGTTTTCAAATCGGCTTAGATTTTGTAACCTCTACTTAAAAGCATAAAGAACCCATAAAAGTTAAAATGACATTTTTAACCACAAGAAAATTATACCCTATAGTTTAGAGCAAATTATAATTACACTTTCTTTATATATATATATATATATATATATATATATATATATATATATATATATATATATATACACGCGCAGACACACTCCTAAACTCAATTATAATTAGTTCAAATAAAGAAAAAAATATCTATAAAAAATTAATAAAAATAAAAAATAACATAATAATCATTTATTAAAAATTGAATTTTAACGTACAAAAATATTAAATAATTAACAAATTTGACCAACATATTTTTATAACATAATTGCCATGAAATTCGAATTATATTTATAAAAAATTCAAATAATAATAAACAGTTCGAACAAGAAAAAAAAAAAAAAAAAAAAAAAACTCGCTTTCTTAACACAATGTGATTATATCATTGATCCATCCCCACTTTTACAGCTATCAGTCCTTACTCAAAAATACTCTCGTGACATTTTATATTTTTATCGATCTATAATTGTTATTAGAGGTGGCAAACAGGTTGAGTTGGATCGATCAATTGGGTTTGAATTGGGTCGGATTCGGATCATTGAGTCGCGGTTCGTTTTGAATTATTTCAATCTCGGGTCGAGTTGGATCGGGTTTCGGATCAATAAAATAGATATTTATTCTTAATTAAAAAAATATTTTATTTGCATATAACAGACTAAACAAATTATATTGTCAAATCCGTAAATATTAATTAATAATAGATCAATGCTTAATTTTTTAAATAATATATTGAATTTTTAATACAATATACAATGTTATGATTCTTAGTCCCAAAATTCAGTATTAAATGATCTCAGACAACTGGTCTACACAGTTATTCTTACTAGTAATACCAAATTTTGGAGATTAAATTTCATATAATAACTTCATTTTATTATATTTTTTAGAAAAATTAAAAATAAAATTTATTGTGATTCGAAAAGCAATGCAAAATTTACTCTTCTCTATTTTTGATTTAAAATTAATGAGATTATTTACATTAATAGGAATGGTGAACATGTTGATGAGTTCCAAATATTATATATTTTGGCCTTTTAATTTACATTTGTTAGCTTATGAATTGTTACTTTAAGTTGTTGTTTTTTTTTTGTTGGTGTTTTACAGGTTTACAAGCACTTGGAAAGGAGTTTCACTAAATTGCTAGAATTTCTCATACAGATCAGTCATTTTTGTGGATTAAACTGTATTGATTCAGGAAGAACCAGGAGATGAGCCATATATTCTTGGAAAGATCCGGATGTCTATTTTCTAGGGAATTTTACGGCTCATAAATATGATTTTTCTAGATAAAGTTATGACAGTTTTAATAGACAAAGGTCAGATTGTGTTTGATTTCAGCGTGGCAAAAGTGAATTTTGCGGCTCGTAAAAATGATTTTGCTAGAGAAAGTTATGGAAGTTTTAATAGACAAATGTCAAGCAGTGCACCATGTTGCGCTCGAGTGCACAAGACTGTGAATGAGTGCACTCGGGCAGTATCCCACATCAAATTTGAAACACATTGCACTCGTGAGTTTCCCTATAAAAGCCCCACCTCATTGAAGAATTGAGTGTGCAATCCAGAGGACTTCTGCTAGCATTATGGTATATCTCGAAGGCTTTGCTACCACGAGGGGAAGCGCCGCCCAACAGCGAGTAGAATTTCTCCCAATGTATAGTCAGTTTTAATTTATTTCTTTTTTTTTAGTTTTAAAGTTTAATTTTTAACACTTTTATTGTGAACTTTAATTTCATAATTATGATAGGCTAAAATCTTCATCTAGGGTTGAAGATGAAGCCTCGCCATTGTTTGGCATAATATTTTCAGATTTGTTCATACAATTCTGATATTTTTAGTATAAATGTTCTATTCAATTATTTGAGTAAAATCTTATGATTGATTGCTTTTAACTTGTTAAACTAGATATTCCTTGCATTTCATCTGTCGGATACGGCAGATCATTCAAATTAGATTGGATATCCATTTTGAATTGTGAATTAAACAGATACATTGGAGGGTTTTGGTATATTTTGGGTATTCATCGTGATTTGTATAATGGTTGATTCATGGAATGATTTGATAGATTATTTTTATATAAAACATGAAAATATATACTTTACTTTGGTAGAGTAGATTCAGAAACCTTAGTTATTTTATTATTTGTTTTAAATCAATTTAGTTTAGTTTATACTCTTTGCATAATACAACTCAAAATTTGGAACTAGGTTAAAATAGGTTTAGTTTAGATAAAAATATATTTTCACAATGCAATTCCTTATGGATTCGACCTCGCACTTGAACAACGCTATATTACAAACTACTCGTGCGCTTGCGAGTAATTTAAAACTCACAACAAGTTTTTGGCACCATTGCCGGGGAGTTGTTTGGTTTGTGAAATTTTTGTCTGAATTAATTTTATTTTTCTACTAGTTAGTTAGCATTTTTTTGTTTGATTTTTCTATTTGCAATTTTATTTGTTTCTATTTGTATTGGCCTATAAAAAATTAAAAAAAAATAGATATATAAAAAAAAATTATTTTTGCCAATTTTTGTTGGCCCATTTTGTGAGTAGTGTGCTTTCTGTTTTTGCATTTATTTTACTTTATTGTTACTTTGTTTCTACTAATTAATGTATTTTAGTGCGGTGTATGCTTGGTCGGAGATCTCTGAACTTAGATTTGATACATTTAGATCCCGACTTAGAAAGAACTCTTAGGAGACATAAAAGAGCACTAGTTGAAAGAGAGACAATTGAGATGGGAGAAAATTTTATGAATGCAAATCAACTGGAGCATGTAGAGCAACCTAAAGCTTGGAACGTGGACTCCACCACATTCCTTAGGGATTTGTTCACACCCGTTGCGACTAACTCATCTTCTTGCATAGTGTTGCCACCAACCAATGCCACCCATTTTGATTTAAAGCCACATGTCATCCAACTCTTACCCTCATTTCATGGCTTAGATCTTGAAAATCCTTACAGTCATGTGAAGAAGTTCAAAGATATTTGTGCCACATTCAAGTTCCAGAACTTCTCTGAGGAGTCAGTCCATCTTCGAATTTTCCTTTTTTCTCTTCATGATAGAGCTAGGGCATGGTTGGATTCCAACATGCTCGGGTCTATTACATCTTAGGAAAATCTACTGAGTAAATTTTATAACAAGTTTTTCCCAATGTCTAGAGTGAATGAGTGCCAAAAAAAGATTAGTTCTTTCACTAAAGATAAGGATGAGAAGTTTTCTGAGAGCTGGGAGCGCTTCAAAGAGTTTCTAATCAGATGCCCTCCACATGGATATGAGAAGTGGAGACTCGTTCAGTTCTTCTACCAAGGGTTGACTCAACCCAACCGTAGCATGATCGAGTTTATGAATGGGGGGGCATTCTGTAGTCTGATGAGGGAGGAAGCATACAAGGCATTGGACAAGTTGTCCCGATAACTCGTAGCAGTGGGATTTCTCAAGCTGTCTAGACAAGTCCATCCGTGATCCTAAGAAAGGAGGCATCTTTGAGATCAAGGAGGACACTAACTTAAGGATAAAACTAGATGTTCTCACTAAGAAGATTGATGCTCTCGATGTGGGCTAGTCCATCAATGTTGCCAACACATTCAATGTTGATAGTTGTTCCATCTGTGCTAATCCCATGCATTTAGCACAGAATTGTCCATCAATGCCAGCTTTTGTTGAGTATCCCATGGAACAAGTGAACGCTTTCAATGACTATCGGAGGCAGTCAAATGGATCTTACTCCGAGACTTATAATCCAGGGTGGTGAAACCACCCTAATTTTTCGTGGAAACATAACCAATCGATGAATCAAAGAGGAGCCCCTCATCATGCTCACAATCAATACCCTCCCGGATTTCCTCCACCAATTCCAAGTCATGGTCGCTCAGCCCATCCAGCACCATCACCTGCTTACCAAGCTCCCACTCAAGTGCCAGTGCCAGTTTCACAGTCACTAAAGAACACCCCCAAGGAGTTCATAAAGATGACCAGCCAATCCATTAGTGAAGTGAGAACCGCAATAATAGTAAATACCCAAGCGATTGCCAAGCTAGAGAGTCAACTAGCTCAAATCGCAAGTCACTTGGATGAAAGAGAGAAGGGAAAGTTCCCCAGTCAGCCCGTGCCCAACCCGAATGGACAATATATGGTTGAAAATTCATCAACTCCTACGCACGGGGAGGAACAAGTGCAATTAATTGTCACATTAAGGTCTGGGAGACAAGTGGACAATCGAGTGGAAGAGAACTTTGCTATGTAGCAAGGGCAAGAAAGTGGCAACAAGAAGAAAAGAGATGTTGAGCCATCTATAGCCACACCTACTGTTAAAGATCCTCCTAGGTCATTTATACCTAAAGCACCTTACCCTGAGAGATTACAAGCGCCCAAGAAAGGAGGGAAGTATGAGGACATTCTGGAGGTGTTCAAGCAGGTCCAAATCAATATTCCATTTTTGGACGCCATCCAGCAAGTACAGTCGTATGCCAAGTTCCTGAAGGACTTGATCACTGTCAAGAAGAGGACGAATGTCCCAAAGAAGGCGTTTTTGACTAAGCAGGTTAGCTCAATCATTCAGTGCAAGCTACCCATCAAGTATAAAGACCCGAGGTATCCTACCATCTCTTGCACGATAGGAGTCAGCCAGATTGAGAGGGCTCTTTTGGATCTAGGAGTGAGTGTGAATCTTCTACCCTACTTAGTCTATTTGCAATTGGGGTTAGGAGAATTGAAGCACACATCCACGACGCTTCAATTGGCTGATAGGTCAGTGAAGATACCACGGGGAATAATTAAGGACGTTTTGATAAAGGTGGATAAATTTTATTTCCCTGTGGATTTTATTGTGCTTGACAGAGAGCCATTTCAGAATGCGGGGATTCAGATACCGATGATTCTAAGGCAACCATTCTTAGCCACAGCTAATGTCCTGATAAATTGTAGGATAGGGGTAATGAAGATTTCCTTCGGAAATATGACAATGGAGCTGAATATCTTTGATATCAGTAAGCAACCAATGGAATATGATGAAATGAGAAATGTATGCTTGATAGAAGAGATTATTGAGGAGACTATGGATGAATCAAGCATTAAGGGCCCCTTGGAGGCATGTTTTGCTTAGTTTGGAGAGGACTTGGATTTAGATAAGTTACTTGAGCAAGTGAATGCTAATTTGGAGTCTGTTCCTTGGGAAAGCAGTGAGACGAAGGAGACCGCAGCACCTGAACTCCCCAAGAAGGAACTTAAGCCTTTATCGAAAAATCTTAAGTATAAGTTCCTAGGTTCAACAGATTCTTTGTCTGTGATTATAGCTTCAGATTTGATTGATGCTCAAGATGAGAAGTTATTGGACGTTTTAAGAAAGCATAAGGAAGCTATCGGTTGGACTAATGAGGATATCAAGGGGATCAGCCCCTCGGTGGTGATGCACAAGATACATTTGGAGGAGAATGCCAAGCCATCGAGGGAGCCACAAAGAAGGCTCAACCCAGCTATGCAAGAGGTTGTGAGGACTGAAGTGATAAAGTTATTGGATACAGGGATCATTTATCCAATCTCTAATAGCAAATGGGTGAGCTCTATTCATGTTGTGCCCAAGCGAGCTGGATTGATGGTAGTGAAAAATAAGGATGACGAGTTGGTTTCAACTCGTGTGCAGTCAGGATGGAGATTGAGTATAGACTACCATAAGTTGAATGCTGCCACAAGGAATGATCAATTTTCACTCCCATTTATTGATCAGATGGTGGAGCACTTAGCTGGGCACGATTACTATTGCTTCTTGGATGGTTATTCTGGATATAATCAGGTCCCTATGGACCTCAAAGTTCAAAAGAAGACGACGTTTACATGTCCTTTTGGGACATTCGCCTACCGTCGCATACCCTTTGGGTTACACAATGCACCCACTACTTTTCAGCGGTGCATGGTCAGCATATTCTCTGACATGGTAGAGCGTTTCTTAGAGATTTTCATGGACAACTTTTCCGTGTTTGGTTCATCATTTGAGAAGTGTTTGCACTGTCTCACTTTGATTTTAGTGCGTTGCAAGGAGAAGAACTCGGTGCTTAATTGAGAGAAGTGCTGAGTCTGGCTAAAGATATAAAACTTAGCACTCATGGGAGACAGCCCACAAAATATCCTTTTTATTTGTTTATTATTTTACATATTTCTTGTTACTATTTATTTCTAGTGTTTCTTTTGTTTTTCAGTCTTTATTTTTCAGGGGCAACGCATACTTCAGATCAAGTTTGGGGGTATGCTATGAGCCATACCAGTCCAGTTAGTTCTCCATCTCCCAGGTTAGCTCTTTCCATATTATTCACACATTAGGGACAATGTGTAAATTAAGTTTGGAGGTATGGGAGACACGTTACACACACTTTGTCCTAATTTTTTGTTCATTTTTCCTAATTTGTTGTTGCTTTTTCTTCGTGAAGATAAATGCATGCCAATTTTATTTCGAAATTTTGGTTGATCTAAACAAGTATTGTGATGTGATGTCATTGGTGAGCTTAAAATCGTGAATACATGATTTGATGATAGAGTTTTAAAACTTTGTTACTTACTTTAGGCATTTGAGAATTCACATGTTTGAGCTAATCTAACACGAGCACATTAGCACAAAATTGTGTGAGGTATGACATGTGATTTTAATGTGTATGTTTCCTTATCTTAACTGAAATTGGATGACTTGTTGAATAAACACTTGGGCATAGAAAAGCATATATAAAAAACAAAAAATAATAATTTTAATGATCATTAATAAACTTTCCACTAAGTAACTGGACCTCTTGCCTCAGTAAGCAGTGAGTGTTCACATCAAAATGTGAGAATTTTATTCATAATGATCATTGAGAAACTTTCCACTGAGTAACTGGACCTTTTGCCTCAGTAAGCAGTGAGTATTCACGTCAAAAGGTGGGAAGTTTGCTTGGTAGTATTAAGGCCAATTTAGTTTCGTAGCCTTTTTGACTCGAGTTAGTAAGTCCTTAGGGGTGTCTTTACACCTAATTCCCTAAAACTATCTGGTTTGGGAGTCATTGACTCAACACTCGCTATATTGGTCAATTAGAAAGCTTAAGGGAACTAAACATAGCAGAGACTTATAATAAAATAAAATAAAATAAAATAAAACTATGCCATCGTTGTTCATTCTGATGAGAAATTCTGTGAATCTTGAGACATGGAGACATTGTACATTGAAGTTATTTGGAAGCTTCATCTGTATATGCTAATTCACTTTACATTGATTCAAGCTTATGATGTCTTAGCCTGCCTCTTGTAAGTAATTAGGTTTTAAAATTCCTATTCATTGCGAAGATGTGTTATATTTTTAAGCTTGCTCATGAATGAATATCATGGTTTTGTGTGATACATAAATTTTTGGATACCATTAATGATAGAGTTATCTCTGTGTTCTTTGTTTTTCATTTATTTTTTTTAATTTTGTTTTGCTAAGGGACTAGCAAAATATAAGTTTGGGGGTATTTGATGAGTTCCAAATATTACATATTTTGGCTCCTTAATTTACATTTGTTAGCTTAGGAATTTGTTACTTTGAGTTATTTTTTGGTGTTTTATAGGTTTACAAGAACTTGGAAAGGAGTTTCACTAAATTGCTAGAATTGTCCATACAGATCAGTCATTTTTGCGGATTAAACTGTATTGATTCAAAAAGAATCAGGAGATGAGCCATATATTCTTGGAAAGATCCGAATGTCTATATTTCTGAGGAATTTTACGGCTCATAAATATGATTTTTCTAGAGAAAGTTATGACAGTTTTAGTAGACAAAAGTCAGGCTGTGTGTGATTTCAGCGTGGCAGAAGTGAATTTTACAGCTCGTAAAAATGATTTTGCTAGAGAAAGTTATAGCAGTTTTAATAGACAAAAGTCAAGCAGTGCACCATGCTGCACTCAAGCGCACAAGACTATGATCGAGCGCACTCGGGCAGTATTCTACATCGAATTTGAAACACATTGCACTCATGAGTTTCCATATAAAAGCCCCACCTCACTGAAGCAATGAGTGTGCAATCCAAAGGACTTCTGCTAGCATTTTGGTGGATCTCGAAGGCTTTGCTACCACGAAAAGAAGCGCCGCTCAACAGCAAGTGAAATTTCTCCCAATGTATAGTCAGTTTTAATTTATTTCTTTTTTTTAGTTTTAACGTTTAATGTTTAGCACTTTTATTGTGAACTTTAGTTTCATAATTATGAGAAGCTAAAATCTTCATCTAAGGTTGAAGATGAAGCCTCGCCACTGTTTGGCATAATATTTTCATATTTGTTCATACAATTTGATATTTTTAGTATAAATGTTCTGTTCAATTATTTGAATAAAATCTTATGAATGATTACTTTTAAATTGTTAAATTGGATATTCCTTGTGTTTCATCTACCGAATACGGCAGATCATTTAAATTAGATTGGATATCCATTGTGATTTGTGAATTAAACAGATATATTGGATGGTTTTGATTTAATTTGGGTATTCGCCGTGATTTGTATAATGGTGGATTCATAAAATGATTTAATAGATTATTTTTATATAGAACATGAAGATATATGCTTTACGTAGGTGAATTCAAAAAACCTTAGTGTTTTTATCAGTTGTTTTTAAATCAATTTAGTTTAATTTATATTTCTTTGCAGTATACAATCCCAAATTCAGAACTAAATTAAAATAAAATTAGTTTAGATAAAAATATTTTTTCACAACGCAATTCCCTGTGAATTCGACCTTGCACTTGCACAATACTATATTACAAACGACTCATGCGTTTGCGACTAATTTAAAACTAACACATGCATATCAACGCAAATTCATAAATAAATAATTAATTATAATTTATTTTATTTTATTTAACAACCAATAAATTAATTATTATATTAGTTTTAGAAAACAAATTATTTTTTTATAAAAGATAATATTTTCAAGAAGTAAAATCATTTAGGATTTTCTAATCATTTCGTGTCGGGTCAAATTCGAATCACTTCAAATCCGAATCATTTCAATTTTCATCATAAGTCAAGCTTATGTCAAATCGGATCAAGTTTGAACCCAATCAAATCAAGTTTTCAAATCAAATCAGATTTTTCCCCATCACATGTATTTTTTTATTTTTTTTATTTTTTATAAACGCCATAATTGGAGTTTAGAAATTATACTTATAGGAATGTACGATTATATCTTGCACCCAACTATACGGCCTTTTTTGATAAATTTTCCTAACCAAAATTGTTAAAGAATTCTTTAATCCAGTTAGGCAACCCTACAGCACAGAGAAACACGGTTTTGCAAAGGTCAATTCAAAAGGTTCCCAGCAAACCGACATGAACAAGAGGAATCCTCCAAAAAAAGTCATTAGCTATGCTTACATTTGCCAGGCGGCGTATTAAAGACCTAGTGCAGCAGCCTGCTATGGTTTTCGAGTTCCAACTATAAAATGCCCACAACAAAAAAAAGCTGAATACTCATAATCATAAGCCACGCAGGCACTCTTTGGTTCCCATGTTTATTTTCTGTAGAAGCACTTTTATCTTATAACTTTCTCTTGCATAGGGATTCCAATTGCAATAAAATCTTTTTTTATCTTTAAAAAGGTTAATAAAAAAGTAGGGGTATCTCAACAACAATCAAGCTTCACATTATTAAGCAAAAAAAGTACCAAAGGCTGAAAGAGTGAAAAAGACAAAAAAAACAGGCAAAAAAATTCTACCTCCTCCCCAACTGTGAATGTTTCAAATCTTCCTCTCAAATATCAAATTTTGTGGAGAAACTGTCTTAATGTCCCCCACTCATGCTTCTTCTATGGTTTCTTCTCTTCTCTATCTTTACCAAAATGGGTAAAATACCCCACTGCAACTAGTCTTTCTCATACTCTCAGTTCAGCCTTAGTGCCTACAGCTTCAGAGTCCTAGCAAGATGTATTAAACCAGTGTAATAGGTAGAGCAATTAGCATTCCAAATATGACCCTGCAACCAAAAAGAGAGAAAGAAAAAAAACCATAATAAGAATCCTTTTGGCCTTATGGTTTATAAAATATTTGAAGTAAAACAACATTAATGAAACTATAAAACAGCAATGATTGACACAAATTCAATTTCTTACCAATAAAAGCCATCTCATAAACCCTAAAAGGGTTGTGACCAACAATTTCATAAACTCTACCATACAAGTTTTAAGAACATGAATGCATGCTAGCATTAATTGATAGAGGTATATCTGTAAACGAAAAACCATCAATGTGACACATGCATTGCTTGCAATTGCACACATGCTAATAAATTTGGCCAAAGCCAGCGTGGGGAAGAAGATTTGCATAAAACCCAATAATTGCATGTGATAGAATAAAAGACATCTATTGTTGGACCACCTAGCACCCGCAGGTACCAATCCAGCCGTTTAATGGTGATCTGATGGCTGTAAGCTCAAGGGCTGTGTTAGCTTACTGGAAAATCATCCTACCCAAATATCACCAAACGCATATATATTAGCAAACACAAAAGGGACAATCCCTTGAGGAAGAGCTGCCTGAAAATTCAAAAAATAAATTACATATCATCCACTGAAACAATGCAGATTAAAGCACACATTTGTTCTGACTAATAGATTACCTGAACAATGGCAATGTGCAAAAAGAACTCCATGCAATCCAACAGCAATGGAGGCAGCGGCCATGACTGCAGGACCCGTAAGGAATCTAACAGCCATGGAAAAGGTCGCAATTGAGTTTCCACATGCGATCATCCTTGGCTGCAATGCCATGAATAAACCTAAAAAATCCCATTCATACCAAATTAGTTACTATTAGCCCAAAAAAAATTCTAATGCAAGCAAGCAACAGAAATCATCAAAATTGAAATTGTCAATCTGAACATACCAAGACTAAACATAGCCATTCCAAGACCTGCATCAGATAGAATTTTGATTGAACCAGCAAGTATTGCAGGCATAGCAATATCCCACCTGCAAAATCAAACCAACAATGAACAATCAACCAAAAAAAATGAATGAGGATGTGCTTTAAACTCACTGCAGATTTAGTTATATACTGTACATACTTGAATGATACCAAAGACCAAGTGAGGCCAAAAAGGCTCGAGTAAGTGTTGGGATTCCTAATTAGTTTTCGCCACACCATAATGAGAATGAGTCTGGTCATAACACTAGCAGGTGGCATAGCCGTTGGCTTGGAGGATTCACCATGAGCAGCAGCCTTTGGGTGCAGCTCAGCTGTGGAGCTTGAACCCAGCTTTGAAAGCACTGGCCCTTCCAGGTCGCCCTCATTGGTCACCGGTCTGTTGCCAAAACTGAACCCGTCTCGACCAAACTCTTCATAATCTATATGCAAAGTGAAAAAATTAATTAGTGCGTATTATTTATGATCCAACATCAGAAACTAGTGATTTGTCATGACAAGCGAGTAGACCCGGCCAAAAGAAAGGGAAGATTCTGTTTTGGAAAGAAGGAAGAAAAAAAAACCCAATAGGAGGTTAAAGGCAAAATGAAAAGGCATATATAGCAAACAAAATCCAACAAACCCCACCTCACCACCCGCAACAGGAAAAAAAAAAAAAAAAAAGAAAAGAACCTCCAAATCCAATCTAGCGCCCACATTCAACAAGACGAATACAGTTACCCCATTACATAAAACATTCCAAAAAAATTTAGTCATTCACGCCAAATACTAAAAGACCACAATCAGAATACGCAACAAACAACAAAAACCGCCAAAGAACATCCACGATGATATTAATAATGCACCATCACAATCAACAACAAATAAGACCAAAAAAATCCCAATAACTAATACTTCTGAAAGATTAGTGTTAATAGTACCTTTCTGGTGAGCTACCCCACCAAGCTCATTGCAATATTCACCTCCCCTGAAGACATGAATGCCTCCTTTGGATACAGGAGAAGAACTGGAGCTCCATACAAACATATGCAAATCCTTGCCATTCTCCGCCCCATTTGACTTCTTCTTCGCTGCCCCGGGACCCGCCACCGGAGAGAAGATTCCTTCGCTTGTGGGAGCAGGATAAGCACTGCCGTTGGCTCTGCCTACATTTCCAAAAACATCCAAGTCCATTCTCTTCATCGAATCCCAAGTTTCCAAAATTTGATTGCCTTGGGCTCACATTGCTGGTGTTTTTACCATTCACCATAGAATAGAAATCAGTGTGGTTGAAACTAGAGCCCCTTGGTGTTGGGTTCTTTGATGATTGCAGAGAGTAAATCTCTGCATTGGTCAAATTTGACGGTCTTGGAGTCAGAGAAACGCCTGAGTTCGGACCGTGTGATCGGCGAGAGAAGATCTCTGAGTGAGAGCTTGTCGATTTCCTCACAGTGACATGGAGTTTTCCATCTTCACCAACCTCAGTATTAGTTTGCAATGGCTCTTTCCCATCCAAGGAAATGACATCAGAATCAACTCTGAAGGAAATGATAGACCCAGCAGTATCAGGGAATTGCTCTGCAATCAAAAGCCTAGCTCCTCTGTACTCAAAGAGAAAGAGCATCAATGTGTACCAAATTATGCATTGAAGCACAACTATTTGGACCATTAAGCTTCCTGAGTAGTCTCCATACATGCCCTTTAACAGAGGGATGCCCATTACAAGAGTGTTGGGGAGAGTAGAGAGAGAGAACAGAGTGATTGACCATTCAAGGGAGCCTCTTGAGCTAGCTCTTGACCAGATGACTAAAACTCCCAAGACTGATTTTTTGGAGAGTATCGGTGGCTATGAACCTGTAGTTCATGGCATAAGGGTTGTTGGTGGATATGAAGTGAAAAGAGAGGAGAGGGACTGCAAACAGAGCAACAAATCTGTTGATGCCTGAGCACTGATCAGGGCTAAAAATTTCCCACCATTTAACAGAGCCATAGGCCAAGATCATGGCAACATAGAGTGGGACAACAGCTGTGAGCGCATGGTAGAGGTCTGTTAAACTGATCATTGTAGCTTTTTACTTGGTTTTCGTAAGTTCTCCCAGTTTCTTGCTTTGTGGTGGGTTTTGAGAAATACCCAGATGAGAAAATGAGGGTGGATATGGTAAAACCCGGATGGATTTTCCGCAAAATATAGATGAAAGATGAATTTTTTTTATGATTTTCTCTCAGTATTAGTTCGTTTACTTGCTGAGATAACCAGTCAGGCTTGCAAACTAGTAGTCTTCTGAAGAGTCGGTGAACTAAGAAACAGGGTAAAAGACTATATAACAAGAGAAAAAGGGAGCACAATTAGCCCATTTTCATTAGAAAGCCCAAGGGAGCTAAGAAAACGAAGGAAACAGATTTCGCCGGAGAATAACCTCCACCTTGATTTTCCGGCGAGTTTTAGAGAGTTACAGAGAAGAACGTTTTAGAGGGAGAGGGCGAGGGAGAAGTGGAGTTATATTAATGGGATTTTAATGGCAGACAAGGAAATAAAAACCGGAGGCTTTCAGAAAGCGTTTTTATAGTAGTCTTTTGGTGGGTCGTGGGGGTAAGAGAAATAAATGCGAAGATCAAACGGAGAAAAGGTTGTTGTGTGGAGAGTGAGGGGAAAAGGCCAAGCAGCATCGGGGGAGAAAGAGAAAGGAGAGTAGGAAAAGGCAACCAAAAAAAAAAAAAAAAAAAAAGTACTGAGGAGTGAACACACATGAACTTCAAAAGATTCTCTCTTTGAATTAAAAGAGTATGAATTTATATTCTTTATACGTTCTTCTGGAACATGAAAAAGATTAGTGCTAAAATTTCCTTCTTTTTTTTCTCTGTCCAAAAAATTTGTTCTGAAAGTGGATCATTCTTTTCAGTTTTTTTTATTCTAATAAATAATGCCTTTCTGCTTTTATGAGAAAGTATGGCCGAAACCTACGTCATCACTTGCTATGTGACACTTTCAAGGAGGTACCGCCTTTAAATGGTAATTTACTCTAGCAGTTTGTTTAACACCCGCTAGGCTTTTACTTATTCCATGTTATTTTCTTGCAATTTTTTTCTTTTTCCTTTCCTTTTGCTTCCTATCAGTCACGCCTCTCTCGGTTTTGCCCAACAAGTTTGTTTTTTCTTTTCTTTTCCTCAATTACAAAAAAAAAAATCTCGTGAATATGAATGGAAAAAAGAGAGAACAATGTGCTGTTTCTCTAGTGCCTAAAATTTTATGGCTTCTTATCCATAGTAAATGGGAATAAATCTTTTTGTTTATCTTTCACTAGCATGTTGTTTGGTTTTCTAAAAGATGGAGGAATTTTTTGTGATTTATGTTGTTTGGTTGGCAAGAAATAATTTTCATGGCTTTCTTGAGAGGGGGAAGAGGAGGAGAAAAGAAGAAGAATGATAATAATAATTATTATTATAGTTATAATGATGATGATGATGATAAGAGGTGCGAAATATCTATAAAAAAAATAGTCAAAGAGGAACTCAAAATGTTGACAACGGAAAGTCATGAAGATAATGAAAGAAGGGGTTGGCTTTGGTTGGCAAGAAATGATTTTTATGGCTTTGAGGAGGAAGAGGAGGAGGAGAAGGGAAGATCTAAAAAAAATAGTCGAAGAGGAGGAGGAGAAGGGAAGATCTAAAAAAAATAGTCAAAGAGGAACTCAAAGTGCTAACAACGGAAAGTAATGCAGATAATGAAGGAAGGGAATTAGTCACCAGAAACGGGAGATAGACTTTACAGAGAAGATAAAAATAAGTTTTCTTCTTGAATGTAGTTCAAGGAAGAACAAGAAATAGATAGTCCATAAGTTAGGTTTACATGGACTTGTGATATCCAAATAAGTAAAAAAATGGGCTTAAGGATTATGAGTATTATTGAAAATCACCAGGTAATCCTAGGTTTTGACATTCAAACACCCAAATCTAAAATGATTTGAATCAAGACAAGAATCAAACCACAAAAGATAAAAAACAAGCAATTGTTATCGAGGTTCGGCAAATTGCCTACATCCCCGTGAGCTCCTCTGAGCTCTCTACACTAAATCAATGGAGTTCTTATAATTACAACTATAACTCTTCAAGAATAAGATGAACACTTATGTATTTGTTACAAGTTATGTTTATTGTTGCTATATAACCCTTCATAAAGAGCAATAACTACCATAACTAATCTTGAAACCAATCCCAACCCTTAGATCTTGAGAACCAAACAATCATATCCCTCTAAGTGGTTTAAGTGAACATGTGCGTTTCAACCAAAACAACACACCAGCTGAAGGAGCCCGAAATCTGGTTTCAGGAAGACTTCACGCCGCGGCGCGAAACAAGGTGTGTCGCGACGAGCTCCAAAATCATGGACTTCCACACATGCGGACGGGCGAGGCATGGGTGGTCCGTGCCTCGACACAGAGGTCCACGCCTAAGCGTGCAAAGCTTGTGCCTAGGCGCCAAATGTTGTTTAAGTTGAAATTCTGCAGCAAGGCCATCTCTTCTCAAGAACTCCTCAACCTTTAAATCTTAGACAAAAGCCTAACAATCTCTACTTTTGCCTAAGCAATTAAAACTGAACCAATTGTGCAGAGAACTCAGGATCCAAACTCATAAGTCACAACATCATCCAGTTCCAACTCTAAGAAATTCAAGGCAATGATTGAACTTGCTTAGAGTTAAAACTTTAGTGTCTAAATCTGCAAGATTTTCTTCCATTGCCACCTTGTCCACATGAATGCTTCATTCCGTAATCTTTTCCCGAATGAAATGATACCGAACATCCACATGCTTAGTCCCCTCATTGAACACTGGATTCTTACACAAATGCAACGCACTTTGGCTATCTGTATATACTACCACCTGCTCTTTTAGAACCTTTAACTCTTCCAACAACCTTTTCCACCATAGAGCCTCCTTAATAGCTTCTGTTGCTGCTATATACTCTACTTCGGTTGTTGAAAGTGCTACCACCAGCTGCAACTGAGCCTTCCAACTTATGCAACATCCGTTTAATTTGAAGAAGTATGAAGTAATCAATCTTCTCTTATCCTGGTTTGCTCTATAGTCTAAATCTGTATAACCTTCTAACCATATGGACTTACCCCTATTCTTATAAATAAGCCCCACATCTAAACTTCCCTTCAAATACCTCAGCAACCACTTCATCCCAAGCCAATGTTCTTTTCCGGGATTACTCATAAACCTGCTGAGAACACTAATGGCATGAGAAATGTTAGGTTTTAGTGCTTACCATAGTGAACATGACTGATCCAACTGAACTAAAGTAAGAGACATTTACCATTTCCTTCTTCTCCTCATCCGAACTAGGACATTGATCATTGGGAACTTGAAATGACCAGCAAGGGGAATATTTACTGGTTTACTATCTTCCATGGAGAACTTAGACACCATTTTTTCTATGTAAGAAGTTTGAGAAACCTTCAACCTGTTTCTCTCCCTTTTCCGGATTATACACATTCCAAGGATATTTTGAGCATGACCAAGATCCTTCATCTCAAACTCCGAACTGAGTTGAGACTTTAACATTTCTATCCTCTCCTTGTTGTTACCAACCAATAGCATATCATCAATATAGATGAGAATAATCAACATATCCTCTACCTTGTCACATTTGTAGTACAAGCACGAATCATAATAGCTCCTCATGAAACCCAAGCTAATTACAAAGGAATCAAACCTCTTAGTCCACTGCAGAGGTGATTGCTTTATGCCATATAGAGATTTCTTCAAATTGCACACTAAACCCCCTGCCTTCCTTCCTCATAGCATTCGGGTTATCTCATGTAGATGGTCTCATCAAGCTCTCCATGTAAGAACGTTGTTTTCACATCCATTTGCTCAATCTCCCAAATAAATGGACCACCATAGCTAACACCATCCTTATCGTCTTGTATTTCACAACCGGTGAGAAAATTTCTATGAAATCTATGCCTTCTCTTTGTGCGAACCCCTTCACCACTAGCCTAGCCTTATACCAGACTTTATCCCCTAGAATGTTTCTTTCTTTGATCTTGTAAATCCACTTACAATCCACAACTCTTTATTTTTCTGGTTTAGACACCAATTCCCAAGTGTTGTTCTTCCTCAAAGAATGCATTTTCTCCTCTATACCTAGCCTCCATCTTGACGAATCCTTACTTCTCATGGCATCACTGTAAGTTTCTGGTTCACAATTAATTATCAATCCTTCCGAATAAAGAGTTGCTGCAATAACATTTGCAAAACTATATCTCAAAAGTGGTCTGATTTGCCTCCTTTCTTGGTCTCTTGTGAGCTAATAATCATTCTGATTTGTTGCATCATCTCCTTCTAGTTTAGCCTCCTCTTGAGTGTCTTAAGCTTAGCCTTCATCAATGGGCTCTACCTTATCCAAACCCTCTTGCCTTCCTTGCTTTACTGATAAATGCTTAAATATTCATATTTAAGCCCCTTAATTTACAGTTGTTAGGTTCTTTGCTTATCTATTTTAGTATATTCTATTTCATTTTCTTGTTTTGTGTGTTTTGCACAGGGTTTTGACAAAAAGATGACATATTAATGCTCTAAGGAATAAAAAGTAAAGTTCTGCAATCCAGCAAGGTGCACTCAAACGCACCTCCCTTGTGATCTAGTGCACAGGCACACGAGCGCACACTTAGAAGGTGCGCAAATCTATGCGATCGAGCGCACACGCTCTAGAGGCGGCAGAGCCAGAATTGGAAAGAAGTCTCTAGACCTTAAATAGGAAATTAGGGTTTCAAGGCACCTTTCTAGCCCTATATATAGCCTTGTAGAACACAAAAAACACACTTTTGGATTGAGCTCGAAGTTGTAAGCTTTGGAGAGGAATTAACGACTGATCTCCTCAGCATTCTTCAGGTTTTATTTTTTTGTTTTAGTTAGTTATGGTTATAATGTTTAGTTTACCGAACATGTGCAACTAACCTCCTAATAGGGCTCGATTGAAGCCCTGATTATGCTTTCCTATATACATAATCATTGATTACCTTTGTTAATAGCCATGTTATGATGCTTTAATTGATTAATGCCTGTGTTTATTTAAATTCCTCATATGTGTGTGTCTGATCAATGTATACATGTGGTATAGATAAGTTAGTTAGATCAATTTGGATGACCAAGTCCTGGGTCTAACAATAGTAACAAAAGATATCCACACCGGATTCTTGGATTAATCAACATGGGAAACTGGGAGCAGACCAAGCCCTAGGTCCCATGTGGTTTTCGATTTCCACAATCCTTATGCTCTCTTAAGGAATAACTCAGTATACCTCATGCTGAATCCCTTAAGAGAGAAAAGAGTTAGAGTATACACCATGCCTAACTCGTTGCTTAGGTGGATCAATAGCCTAAGGAGTGGACCAAGCCCTTATAGTTAGCAACCATTAGGTATTCATGATAAAGCTATAGCATTGACACTTTACTTAATAGGAAAGTATGATTAGTGGTGGATATCAAAGCCTTATGTTCTTATCATTACTAATTCACACTCAAACATCTGTTTCTATCTTTTATATTGAGAAACTAGTTCTAATTTGAAATTAACCAATCCTTGTGGGGATGATCTCGCACTTGCACACTATGGTATTATTGACCTTGTGCACTTGCAATTAAAACTGTATGATTATTTGCTTATTAATTTAGGTAGAAAAACGCGCAACATCTACCTGAACCGAATTTTCTTTGATGCTATGCTCCACATAAACCGAGCTGGTTTGCTCACTTTCTCCTACATAGTTAGTTTTCTCCAAATAGGGATATAACAGCTTATTAAACATGACATCCCTACTTATTATGAGTTTAGTTCCATTTGACTCTAAGGATCACAACCTATACCCCTTAACCTTTTCAGCATATCTTAGAAACACACACTTTCTAGACCTTGGGCTAAGTTTATCATCTTTTTGATGTGCAAACGCAGCACATCCAAAAGTCCTAAGGTTGCTTAACTCAGAAGGTTTTTCACTCCACATCTCCTCGGGAGTCTTAAGGTCCAAAGCTCTAGAAGGTGATCTATTAACCAAATACGCAGCAGTAGACACAGCTTTCCCCCCCAAAAAAAAAACACTTAGGTAAACCGGAGCTAACAATCATGCATCTAACCTTGTCCAAAAGGGTCTTATTCATCCTTTCAGCAACTCCATTTTGCTGAGGGGTATACACAAACATTCTATGTCTTAGAATCCCATTTAACTCACAAAATTTGTCAAATTCCTTATTACAAAATTCTAAGCCATTATCGGTTCTCAAAACCTTAACTACCTTTCCCGTTTGAGTTTTTACCAACTTTTTTCACACCACAAACCTATTCAAAGCATTCGATTTATTTTTAAGAAAATAAATCCAAACCTTTCTAGAATAGTCATCAATAAAAGAAAGAAAGTAAAGATTAACTCCTTGTGTTGGTGTTCTTGCTGGCCCCCAAAGATCGGCATGAACATAGTTAAGAACACCCTTTGATTTATGCACTCTGGTGTTGAAGCTAAGCCGATGTTGCTTCCCAAGAACACAACTCTCACAGAAATCAAGTTTTTCTACCTTGTCACCATCAAGTAAACCATCATTGTTGAGAACTTGCAGGCTCCTTTCGCTCATTGTCCCAAATGATTGTGCCAAAGAACCGCCTTATCAATCTCAGCCATCAAACTTGTTACTTGATCCTTAATTTTTGTCTCTCCGATCATCTCATAGAGACCATCCTTTATTGCTGCTTTGATTACCACCAAAGCTCCCTTGGTTATCTTGATCTTTTATCCCTTTGCCTTGTATGTGTACCTCATGGAATCTAGCTACCCTAAAGAGATCAAATTTCTTTTCAAATCCAAAAATATCTCATATTCCGCAGCAGCCTTGTAACTCCATCAAACATCTTCAGTTGGATGTTTCCTATGCCCCTAACTTGGCAAAAAGTATTGTTCCCCAAGAAAACCTCTCCTCCATTGGTTTCTTTGAAATTCTTGAATCAATCACGGTGAGGACACATATGATAGGTGCACCCAGAATCCAAAATCTATTCCTCGATGTTTTGCCTTTCGCTCATATTTGAGCACACAACAAGAACATCACCTTCTTGCTGTTCTCCTTTGGCAATCGAAACCTCTCCATTTTTGGTATGGCCTCTCCCTTTCTCATTCGTTAACATCTTCTTGCAATCTTTCTTGAAATGGCCCTCCTTATTGCAATAGTAGTATCACTTTCCTCCAAATTTCGGTTTAGAATGCGATTTTCCATGGCTTTGTTCTCTACCCTTGGGTTTGTCCCAGTAGTTGCCATAGTTGTTGTTGCCATTTCGAGTTGCAGGCCTTCCTCTAACGAATAGACCTTCTCCACTTGATCCTTCCCTAATCTTAGCTTTGAAATCATGAACCCGTATAGCATTAATCACAATTTCTTTGGATAGTGTATCTCTTCCATATTCAATAGCATTAATCAAACTTTCAAAACAATATGAAAGAGAATTCAACAATATAATAACTAATTGTTCATCCGGGAATTTTATACCACAACTAGCCAAATCTTGAACTAGTTTATTAAGCACATCAAGATTATCTTGCAACTCTTTATTAGGATCCATTTCAAAAGAAAAAATATGTTTTAGAAGATAGATTTTATTAGGAAGAGTTTTGGTAAGAAACAACTCATCTAGTTTCTTCCAAATGACTGCTGGATCTTTCGAATCTCCACATTCCCTTGTTACACTATCTGACACGTGTAGAAAGATAGTGCTATACGCCATCTTCTTCATCTCATTCTGCTGGAGCTCCGTGATACTTGCTAGAAAATCATCTTCTTCTCCAATCACCAAGTCCACCTTTTGTTGCATAAGAACTGCCTTGATTTTCCGCTTCCAAAGGGCAAAGTCTCCCTTTCCATCAAACTTCTCAACAATGAAGTTTTAACCCATCTTGGAGGAAAAAATCCCAAGATTTATGCAGCACCCTTAATTGTTTTCCAAACCTCTTCTCTCCAACTTCTAAACCTCAAGAACTCGATCAAATCTTGATCCCAACACCGTTCTTGAATCACCTAAGAAGTTTCTTTTGATTCTTGGAATCTTGCTCTGATACCACTGTTGGAAATCTAGCTCTAATACCACTGTTGAAAATCACCAAGTAATCCCAAGTTGTGACCTTCAAACACCCAAATCTAGAATGATTTGAATCAAGACAAGAATCAAACCACAAAGGAGAAAACACAAGCAATTGTTATCGAGGTTCGATAAATTGCCTACATCCCTGTGAGCTCCTTTTAGCTCTCTACACTAAATCAATGGAGTTCTTACAATTACAACTACAACTACAACTCTTCAAGAACAAGATGAACACTTGTGCATTTGTTACAAGTTATGTTTATTGTTGCTATATAACCCTTTTATATAGAGTAATAACTACCATAACTAATCTTGAAACCAATCTCAACCCTTAGATCTTGAGAACCAAACAATCATAGCCCTCTAAGTGGTTTATATGAACCTTTGCGTTTCAACCAAAACAACACACCAGCTGAAGGAGCCCGAAATCTGGTTTTAGGAAGACTTTGCGTCGCGGCGCGAAACAAGGTGTGCCACGGCGAGCTCCAAAATCATGGACTTCCACACATGCGGACGGGCGAGGCACGGGTGGTCCGTGACTCGGCACAAAGGTCAGGCTCCTAACTTAAAACGCTCATAATCATTAAGCCCTTTTTTTACTTATTGGATCTCATAAATCACTATATATATGGGACTTATGATAAACATAACTCTGATACACTCTCTCTCCTCTCCTTGATATCATCGTTACAGACTCTCTCTCATTACAACTCACCCAAATCTCAAAGGAGAAATCATCCCGTTCTGCCTCGATCTCGCTGGAATTTTTTCGCCATTCTTTTTCTCTCCTTCTCGCCACAGTCTGAACGAGATCAGGTATGAATATTTTTCGATCATCGCCTTAGAAATCCATATTTCTTTTGTATGCATTCTTCTATTATTGTAAAAAAAAATATTTTTCTCCTTCTTCGATTTCGATTTATGGTTTTTATTCCTTTTGACTTACACATAATGGTCCTCTTCAATCATTGTAAATCCTATCGAAGTGATAGCTTAATGAAATCGATAGTACCATAATGATTGGTTTAGGCCATATATAGAGTGTTTAAGGTGGAAAACTTTGTGTCTATTCCTTTCATCCATAAAACCCATTTATTGGTCCATGTAGATCTCTTCGTCTAGTTTTCCATTGATAAATGTTGTCTTCACATCCATTTAGAATAGTTCCAAATCTAAATGTGCGGCGATAGCTAGAATAAGGTGAATGATGGCAAACTTCACCAATGGGGAGAATTTCTCTTCATAGTCTATCGCTTCTTATTGGATATAACCTTTCTCCACGAGTCGAGCCTTATATTTTTCAATTGAATCACCTATCTTGCGCTTGATCCCATTTGTTTCCAAAGGCCTTGCACTTAGGTGGAAGATCAACTAACTCCCATACTTCATTCTTAGTCATTGAACTCATCTCTTCTCTCATGGCATCTATCCATTTTTCAAAAGCAAGTGAAGTCATAGCTTCCTCATAAGAAGTTGGCTCATTGACATCCAATAAAGCACATATGAAAGCTTTTTCTTCTATCTTAAAACAACGATGGGGAATAATTCCACTCTTGCTTTTCCTTATAGGTGAATCATGAGAATCTTCTTTAAGTGGAAAACTCTCGCTGATCAAAGGATTGATCCTACTATCTCCAATAATAATTAAATAAGGTTATAACTCCTCATTCATACCATGAGATTATGATGCGCCTCCCTTAGATTCTTGTAAATTGTATAATTCAAAATCCTTCTTTACTTCACCAATGCTTGGAAAATCTCCTTCAAGAAATCCACATCGTGGGACTCTATTTCAATCATTTTTCCATCAGGATGTTCAACAAACATCAAATAACCCTTAGAGTGCTCTGAATATCTAATGAAGATTTGTTTACTTTCTCTAGGGCACAACTTCCCATGTCTATGAGAAGAATTATGAATATATCTTGCTAACCCTATAGGCATAAACCTTCCAAATTGGACTTTTCGCCTTTCCACAAATCATATGGAGTTGAAAGAATTGACTTTGAAGGCACACAGTTTAAATGTATGCAACAGTCAAAATTGTATCTCCCTAAAACTTTTTTTGGGAGATTAACTTACGCCATCATTGATCTAACCATATCTAAAAGAGTTTGATTCATTCTTTTCGCTACATCATTTTGTTGTGGAGTGCTCGGAATCGTCAATTGCCTACATATTCCCTTTTCCTCACATAATTCTTTAAACTGGTCTGATAGGCACTCTTGGCCTTTATCAGTGTGAAGAACTTCTAATGTTCTTTCTTTCTGATTCTCAACCTCTACCAAGAATCATTTGAAATAATCCAAAGCTTCTGAACGGTGAGATAATAGATATATTGATCCATAACGTGAGTAATCATCTATAAAAGTTAGGAAAGAAAAGGCACTATGGTGTGCCCTCACATTCATAGGTGCACATAGATTTAAATGAACTTATCCAATACTTTAGTTGCCCTTTTTGCCTTACCAGAAGGCTTCCTAGAGGCTTTTCCTACTAGACAAGGCTCACACACAAGAAGGTTAATTTTAGAGAGACGCCCCAATAGGCCTTCTCTAGTTAGTCTAGTTTTCCTTTCTTTACATGTGTCCTAATCTTGTATGCCATTTTATCAAATCACATTCAATATCAGAAGGAGATGCAATAAAAGAGGTATAACTATTATTAAAATCCAAATCTGGCATAAATAGGTCGTCAACTAATCGATAATGACCATAAAACTTATTCCATAGATAAATAACTACTTGAATATCCTCGAAAAGAAACAAAAAGCCTAATCTCATCTATGCTAAAATCAAAAGTAGATTACATTGAATACTTGGTGCATACACCACATCATTCAGGATTAGATCACGCCTATTGCACATTTTTAGTTGTAGGTCCTAACTCCAAATACCTCCACCTGATCGCCATTCCCAATAGTCACATAATGGCTGCTTGAAGAAACCCAATGATAATCTACATACGTTGCTCACTCTGGAGCTACATACTTTGTTGCTCTTGAGTCGACAATCCATTCAAGAAGAGAATAAGCAACAAATACATGTGAACAAACATAAGTAACTAGTGAGCTAGGGTAGGGTTTTACCTTCTTCGACTCGACATAATTTCGAGCAAAGTGACCCATGTTTTAATAGTTATAGCACTTGATCTTGCTTATGTCTTTCTTTCCACCGCCCTTACCCCAGCGACACTTAGCTATTTTCCCATATCTTAGTCCCAAGTTCTAAGCTCTTCTTTGTCTAACTCCACTTTGCTTGCTCTTAGGCCTATTTTCTTTGCGCTGGCCAATTCAAGCAACAAGTGCTGAACTGCGGTTTGCATCTTTGTGTTCTGCCTCAAGTTCTAAGTGGCACACAATATCATCAAAGGTACTGATCCCTTCAATATGAGTTAGCATTAATTTGACATGGCCCTAATAAGACTTAGGTAGGTACCTAATAACAGTTTGAACTTGTTGCTCATCAGTGAGCTCATTTCCAGTTTCCTTTTGCTCTTTAATTATAGCATACATCACCCTTAAGTTCTCTACCATAGAGTGCTTTGGGTCTAACAGATATTGGTTGAACTTGAGGTTCAGGGCTATCAGCTTAGTTGTTGTAGTGCCTCCATATTTCAACCTTAGTTGTTCCCATATATCCTTGGTAGTTTGGAAGTTCTCAAACTCGCTAATAAGGTCATCGTGCATGTAGCTTAGCATAGTAAAGCGTGCACTTCGATCATTTTTTTAACCAAGTTTGGTTGGCTTCTTGGTCAAGACATTGTTAGGTCGTCTTCCCTTTAGTTGGAAGATTCATACTATTGGTCAAAGTCTCAAGCATTGCTTTCTCATTAAGAAGCTATTGAACCTTTCTATGCCATATATCATAGTGGGTTCCATCAAGTTTTTCTTGCTTAGTGAAATCAGCAAAAGTGCTCTTAGTAGACATATCATCCCTACATTCAATGCAAAATTTCAAAATTAAGCATATATATCAATTATTTAATTTTTTAATCCAATTAGGCCACAAAATTCTTTCCTACATATTAAGATCGAAAATGTCTCCTTTTGGGCTAATTAATAATCATATCTCAATATTTAAGTTATAATAATAGGTCCAATTAATCAAGAATTAAATTCCACAAGACACTATTATATTATCATCATTAATTTAAATGAGCCATTTTAGACTCCCATTGATATTTTGGTGCTCATGTCCAAGATAATTTTATTTCACAATACTTTGTGCGAAAATACAACCCTTTACATGACCTCAAAAATAATACAAGCAAAATTACACTCTCTTTTACGAGAAATGAAGGTCCTACTAGATCATATTTACATATAATAATTAAATAAATATGGATGTCGCATCTTATATTGTGTTCATAAATTTATCTTGAAACTCAAATATAAATTAAATCATACAACCAACATGAGCCACTCAGAATATCAATTTTCATTCACCCCAATAAAAATAATTGCATAATCAATACAACAATATTAAGAAATGATGAAACAATTATATAAATTAGACCAATCACAAAAAGAAAATAATCTCTACCGAAAAATCAAAGGGCTAAAAAAAATCAAACATTTAAAAAAGTTATTGTATTCCAAGAGAGTTCTAACTTCCAACAACCTGCAGTAAATATTATCCATTATTTTCTTTAAATTATGGAGTAAATATTTTTTAATCAAATCAAATACTCCACCAAACGTTTCCAGAACTAGCTAGTATTGTTCTTATACAGAAAATGAGTTTATTTTTATTTGTTTAATTTTTTAAAGAGAAAAGTTGCACGTTATTAACAATCCACTATTTTTCTTATATATATATATATATATATAATCAAATAAAAAACTTTGATGCATTATAACTTGCAACTCCACCCACTTGGATAGGGCTGTAGAAAACGTTTTTACTTTTGCAACCAAGTGACCGAATGGGAAGGGTCCGTATACACCTGCTGCCTCCCAAGAGAGTTATGTTTTTAAAAGCAACAATACCAAACAAAGTGAACAGAAGCTGCACAAGACAGCAACCATTTATCAAATTTACACCAAACTAAAATATTCAATGAAACGCAGACTATGGGCGCGCATCCTATTATCGTTTGATTTCTTGGTATTGGCATGCACATCACGTGCTTGGTGCTCGAATCAGTCACTTGCTGTTAATGTTTATCTTCTTCCTTTTTTAAACAATGTTCTTGTTCAATTTCAGCTTAACTTTTGTTCAATGCATGTACTTTAAAAGCTTATAAATCATTCATTTTAAGGCCAAATCATGCAAATAATATATCGTTAAAAAGCTCTCACAGCCTACTTTCTATTCATGCCATTTTTGATCATTTTATTCTCATTAACAGAATTGAAAAAATGGCTTAAAGTTACGAATTTTTCATGTTAACACAAAGTTGGGTTTCAATTCTCTCTTAAAACATGAATCAATTCATTATCATATTTTAAGTACATGTTTTTTGACATCTTAACAAACATACGTAGGATTAAATTAAAAATAAATAATAATATCATTCATGAAACTTAGAACACAAATAATTACATAATTAAATCACTTCCTTTGTGAGGTAATTTAAGTTTCTACTGTGATGATCAAGGTTAGGTCTTCCCTTTTGTACTCCCACAACAGCAGCTTTCTCAGATGGATAAAAAAACTAAATACTTAGAAGTATTGGAGTCAAAGAGGGGACCTAGCCTGTTTATATACATATCAGTAAGCCTAGTTACTGAGAGTCCAAATGGGTCATTCCATCTACGGGTCATATTGGACTAAGACCTACACTAGCTGCTGACCCACATTAATAATATTAAGATATCTACAAACCTAAACAACAGGATCACCAATTAACAACAGTGGGCTCTCGTAGTTTTCTCATTAGACCAAATTCGCTGATCCGATTTTATAAAACCAAAAACATTATAATTAGTGGTAGCCCACATAAAAAAAATCCAACATTCTCCCACTTGGGCAACACTAATTATAGCTCTCAAAATTTTAAAATATTTTACTCAATTTAAAATGACTTCCGGGTTAGACAACTTGATTTTATTATAGCCACATTTGAAAAACAATTTGGTCCTTTGAGACAATGTCTTAAATGGTCGGGTCCCATGAAATACACTCTATTATTCACACTGAACCAATCCATGGTTATTCATGCAGATGGTTCCACTGACATGGATCTAATGTGGCAGTGCAACAAGAAAGTAGTATTTGTCAGGGTGATCAAATAATGTGTTACTTTCATTATCAGTCATCAACATGACTCTCCGTACAACATGCCTATTAATAGGCCAGATAAGTCATCAACAAAATGGTATGTCTCAAAATACCTCGAGGTTTCAACAAGGTGTCAATCACAAGACATATCCAACAAAACTTAAATCTAACACCATGTTTTAAGTTTCCACAACATGACTCTTCGTACAACATGTGTGGTAATAGGCCAGAGAAGTCATCAATAATATGGTATATCTCTAAATATTTCGAGATTTCAATAGAGTGTCAACCACAAGACATACACAACCAAACTCAAAACTGATACCAAGTTTTAAGTTTCCACAACATGACTCTCCGTACAACATGCCTAGTAATAGGCCAGAGAAGTCATCAACAATATGGTATATCTCAAAATATCTTGAGATTTCAACATGGTGTCAACCACGAGACATACCTGTAGGTATTGCTATTTTTCGCCTAAGATCCATGCATTAAGCTTATTATTTAGGGCCACTCCCCTTAAAGAAGGTGGATATGGCGAGGGTGCGAATTACGATGAGTAGGCATATGGAAACGAGTGAAACCTATCAAGTCTAATACAAACCCTTTATAAGTTGTAAGGATACTCCCAGGATGGGTGCACTTTTAATGTATTGGACAAGGGGCCGTTTGTCATCCAAGCACAAAGCAAGGATGACGGGTAATGAGCCGCCATTTGACATTAAAGGGGGTCAAATCCCTTATCATTAGTTTACGTGAGAAATTCCAAAGCTCGAGAGATTTTGGTGCAAAAGAGTGAGGGATTTAAAGCTCTCTCTCTTACCTAAACTATAGTCTAGTGCTTTGTGTTTCAAGGAAATTAATTGAAATTTTGATTCAAGTATTATTATCATACGCTACTAATAAAACCAAGCACACATTTTGCAATTTTTATTCAAGCAAAGCAACACCAAATCTTAACTTTAAAATAATGTGGTAAAAGTAAGTATATAAATGAAATAAATTGCTTTAACTATGAAGAAAAAAAATATTAAAACTACTTGAAAAGTATGGATGAGAAGTAAATTAAAGTGCATGCATTTAGACTAGGTGGATTAATTATGTAAGTTAAACTAGATGGATTGAGACTAAATTATTTTAAACTTGAAGACTAAATTGAATGAATTAAACTAAGCTACTTTAAACTAGATGATTTTTTTTTAAAAAAAAAAAAAAAAGAGGAGGAATTAAGCTAAATAAATTTAAACTAAACTACCTTAAAGATGAGATCCAAAATAACTAGTAATCAGTAACATTTTTAATGGGCCAAAAAGGGCCCAAAATTAACAAAGACTAAGGGGACCCAAAATTCTTATTAAAGAATTAAAGTTCATGTGTAATTAATGATAATTTAAAATAAAACATCTGACTTAGAGAACATAAAAATTCTTAAGGTACTAAATTAAAGGAAAGAACTTTAAAACCACCGTTAACTTAACATTGCATTTAACCAAGAGACTAAATAGGACTAGTAGCTAACTAAAGAAAGACATATAACTAGTAAAAAATAAAATACTAAGAAACTAGTAAGTATCCTAAGATTAAACTTTTTAAGTGATCTAAATTAGTCTGGTCTATTTTCATGGTGGTTTAAACATATAAATCATGCTAGCAATTTATTTTGCAAAAAGTAGAAGCTTAACCAACCTTCTTTAGCTAAGGAAAATTTCCACGCAAGAGGATTATCCTCGGAGATAATTGTGCTTTGGTGGACTTAGTGAAGTCGGAAGAATGATTCCAATGAAGATTAGAAGACCAAAAAACAAAAGGTGGCCGAAAATGATGAAGAACCCTCACTAGTTCTTCTTTTGTGTTTCATTTTTTGCTCTTTTCTCATCCTTTTTCAACACTCTCTTCTCTTTTGTTATATTCATCTCCTTGATCTTCCTATTCTTCTCTTTTTCTCTCTTTTCTCACTTCTTTCTTTCTCTTTAAATTTTCTCTTTTTTCTCTCTTTTTCGCATTACTTTGCCTTAGCGTTGTTGTTTTTTGTTTTTTTGTTTTGTTGTGTTAGTAAAGGGGGGTATTTATAGAAGAAATAAGGGCTGGCTAAGAGATTAAAAAAAGTAAAATAATGGGTGAAAATAAGGTGCATGGATGGTCATATAGAGAAGGGGAAAAGTAATTTCAACTTTTGAGATAAAAAATGTGTTTCACTTTTAGGGTGTAAAAGTGGGGTTAGAGAAGTGAGGTGTGGTAAACTAAGTGAAAAGTGAGAGGGAAAAGACTTTTAAGTAGCTGAACATGGGAAGAGGGAGGGGTTTCTTTGAGGTGAAAAAAAATGAAGAATAAGGTTTGCGAAAAGGTGAACAAGAAAGGATATTTTGGAGTGTTTTCAATAAAGCAAAAGCAAAAGCAAAAGAGGTGAGGAGAAACTCTCTTTGCTTTGGAAAAAAAAAAAAAGGTGTGGAAAAGACACAATTTTTTTTGGATATATAATAAAGTGAAAAAGCTTAGAAAAAAAAGAGTGCAATTACAAAGCAAAAGAAAGGAGAAAAATGTTTCACATTTAAATAATAAAAAAAATTGGTGTTTTTTAGGTGCTGTTTTTGGGGTATAAAATCTGATTTTTTGGGTAGAAAAAAGTGTTATTTAACATTTAGGAAAGGGTGGAAGATTATTAAGGTAATGTCAAATTAACTAAGCAAAAGGAGGAGAAAAGAAACTTCCTCTTTGTTGACCCGTATTTGATTTTAATAATGACAAAACACTACTCTAATTGCACTAACAATTTTATCTAAGTGTTTAAGCAGCAAAAACATTCAGCATAAAAACAAAGATGCAAGAACTCAACTCAATTCAAACATCAAGATAAGACAGAAGATCTAGAATAGGCATTAAGGTAATAAAAACAATTGTAAATCTCTCATGTTCAAATACTTATCTTGATATGTGGCTCATTTTACAAAAAGACTTTGACAAAACTATTAATACAAATGTTTCTAAGTAAAAAAAACTGAGTCGACTGGGTTGAAGGACAACCCAGTCGACTGGCTCCATATACCAATCGACTGGGGTATGGGACAGAAAGTTCCCAATCGACTGATGTCAAAGACCCAGTCAACTGGCAACTGGGATAGAAAGTTCCCAGTCGATTGGTGCATAGGACTTAGTCGACAGGTACTCTCCCATAGCCTAAAAAGTGAAGTTTCTCACTTGACCCAGTTGACTGGCATAAGGACCCAGACGACTGGTAATTCGAAAATATGATTGTTTGAGGCACGAGACTTGAGCATTTAATATACCAAACCTACCAAGTCAGTGTTAAACGACCATATTTGTTCAAGGCTATATAAACCCACTTCAATGAACATTTAAAACAAGAAGAGAACACATTCAATTCACAAGTTTGCTAATTAATTCTCAAAAAGCTTTGAAAAATCTATTGTTGAGCCATTCTTCAAGCTTATTCTTGAAAGAGAGATATTATTCACTTGTAAAAGCACTTATTGCTATCTCTCTACCATTTACTTTACATCAAATCTCATTTATTGTAAAGGGAAAAGAGTTGTAATAACTCTTAGAGTGTTTAGGATTAAACACTTCATTGTAGCTTTTGTGAGGAAGGGATTAGCTTTCGTGAGGAAGTGATTAGCTTCCGTGAGGAAATGATTGCTTGTAAGGTTTGTGCAACACCCGTGAAGTTGCACGACTAAAGTTTTAGTGGATTACTTCAAAAAGGTTCCTTGAAGAGAGTGGATGTAGGGTCGGAAGAAATTCGATATTGCCGAACCACTATAAACTAAGTTTGCACTTTCTCTTCCTTAAACTCTTTTACTTCAAGCACATTACTTGCTTGTATGCTTTACGCATTTCACTATTTTTATAAACTTGCAAAGTAATTAGCAAAAGTTTTTAAAACCCAACTCGCCCCCTTTTAGGTTTGAACCTCTATTTATAATTGGTATCAGAGCTTCGTACTCATTTTCAGGCTTAAAATCCTTGAGTTGATCCTATGACATCTAATAGCTATACTGAAGGGCATTCCTATACTAGGCCTCCCTTGTTTAATTCCTTAAACTATAATTATTGGAAAATAGGATGAAAATCTTTGTCGAATGACAAGATTACAATCTATGGAGAGTCATTGAGGAAGGACTTAGAATTCCTACAAAGGAAATAACTATTGGAGAAATCAATCATATAATGCCTAAACTCAAAACTGAATTCAATGAAGAGGATTGTAGAATGATGTCCCTAAATAGTAGAGCCACAAGTATTTTACATTGTGCTTTAGATATTTTTGGTTATAATAAAATTTATGCTTGTGTTTCGGCTAAGAAGATTTGGGACAAATTGCAAGTTATATATAAAGGAACTAGCGAAGTTAAAAAATCAAAAATCTATATGCTAGTGTTCGAGTATAAATCTTTCAAAATGTCTCCTAATGAAACAATTTCTCAAATGCACTCACGTTTCACCACTATTGTTAATAGCTTAAAGCTTCTTGATAGGAATATTGACGAATTTGAACTAACAAGGAAGATCTTAAGGTCTTTGCCATCCATTTGGAAAACAAAGAAGATGGCCATCATGAAGGCTAAAGATCTCGATAAACTTGATGTCGAAACATTTATTGGATCACTATTTACATATGAGATGGAAGAAATGAATCCTGTTGTCGATGATGATGAGAAGAAGAAAAAGGTGATTGCTCTTAAGGTCTCTACAAGCAACAAAGTGGAAGAAACGGAAGAAGAGGTACAGAGCAACGAAGAAGATAGTGAGATGGCTCTAATCACCAAGAGGTTTCACAGGTTCATGAGGAAGAAACTTTACACAAAGGATCCCACTCCAAAAAGGGAACCACTTGTGTGTTATGGTTGCAAAAAGCCCAGTCACATCAAGGCCGATTATACAGCGACAAGCAAACCATATAAGAGCTTAAAAAAGAAAGCTATGATTGCAACCACTTAGAGTGTTGACGAAGAACAAGAATCATCGAACAATGAGGTCAGATATGAGGAGATTGCCAACCTATGTATAATGGCAATCGACGATGAAAATGAGGTATCAAATTCTTCCCCTTCTAATAATAACATTGTTAGTAGTAGTAAAGAATTAATAGAGATTATAAATGAAATGCATTAAGAATTGAATAAATTCGATTCTAGGAATACCACACTCAAGAAGGAAGTCGCATCTCTTTCTAAAGAGATGGAAGGCCTAAAGGAAGAAAAAGAAAAACTATCTTCCATGCTTTATAATTCTTCACAAGATTTTCTAAAAAATGAAAATGAAAATTTAAAGAAGAAAATAATGGATTTGGATAGCATTATATCAAGACTTACGATTGGAAAAAAAACAAAAAAAGCTAGATAAAGTGCTATCTTGCTAAAGATTAAGTGGAGGAAAATCCGGGTTAGGTTATTCTCCATTAAGCAAGCAAAAATCAAAAGAGACCTTATTCATGAAAACAACATGTGTGAATGAAGCCTCTACTTCCAAGGCCACTAGCAAGATCAAAAGTACTCCCTCAATATATACTAGTAGTCTAAAAATGCGAATTTAAATTCTAATGCATATACTAGAGGTAAGCATCCTAGAAATACTCATGAATATATGTATGCTCACTCAAGAAATACAAATGCTAGTAACAATCATTCAAGAAATGCATATACACATCCTAGGAGTAACCATCATGTGCATCCTAGAGATAATATGTATACTTATAACTTGCACACTACAGATGCACATCTTAGGAATTACCATCATGTGTATCATAGAAATAATATGTATGTTCATAATAATGCAAGTGTGTTGTGAGTTTTAAATTACTCGCAAGTACACGAGTCGTTTGCAGTATAGCGTTGTGTAAGTGCGAGGTCGAATCCTCAGGGAATTGCGTTGTGAAAGTATATTTTCAATCTAAACTAACTCTATCTTAACCTAGTTCCGAATTTCAGATGATAATTTGCAAAAGAAATTAAAATTAAACTAAATTGATTTTTAAAAACTAATAATTAAAACACTAAGGTTTCCAAATCCACCCCACCGAAGTTAAGCATATATGTTCTAAAAATATAGCCTATCAAAACATTCCATGAATCCAACTATAAGATAAAAAACAAAGAATATCCCAACTAAACCAAAAGCATCCAATGTATCTGCTCTCAACAAATCACAAGTGAAATCCAATTTAATCGAAAAGCATTCAATGTGTCCATCAGATGAAACACAAGGAATATCCAACAGACAATTTAAACTCAATCAATTATAAGATTAACTCAAATAATTGACAGAACATTTATACTAAAAATTGTCAGATTTGTACAAGCAAATCTGAACTACTACGCCAAACAACGACGAGGCTTCATCTTCAACCTTAGCTGAAGTGTCTAGCCACTCATAACTATGAAACTACAATTCGTAATAAAAGTGCTAAACATTTAAACTAAAACAACTAGATGTAAAGAAATAAATAAATAACTTTACATGGGAGAAATTCCACTCTCTGACGGGCGGCGCTTCCCCTCGTGGTGACAAAGCTTTCGAGATCCACCAGAATGCTAGCGGACATCCACCGGTAAACACCAAAGTGGCTCAGGAATTGTACACTGAATGATGAAGTGGAGTGGGTCTTATATAGGCAAATACCACGAGTGTAATGTGTTTCCATTCCGATGTGGGATACTGCAGATTCCAGCTTTTGCTCTTTGACCTTTGTCTACTAAAAATGTCATAACTTTCTCTAGAAAAATCATTTTATTAATCCGTAAAATTCCCCAGAAAATAGACATCCGGATCTTTCCAACCATATATGGTGTATCTTCTGGTTCTTCCTGAATCAATACAGTTAAATCCTCGAAAATGGCTGATCTGTCACGCTAAAATCATGCACAGCCTGACCTTTGTCTACTAAAACTGCCATAACTTTCTCTAGAAAAATCATTTTATTGATCCGTAAAATTCCCCAGAAAATAGACATCTGGATCTTTCCAAGCATATATGGCTCATCTCCTGTTCTTCCTGAATCAATACAGTTAAATCCTCGAAAATGGCTGATCTGTACGAGCAATTCTGGCAATTTAGTGAAACTCCTTTTCCAAGCTTATAAACCTGTAAAACAACGAAAAACAACTCAAAGTAACAAATTCCTAAGCTAACAAATGTAAATTAAAGGGTCAAAATATGCAATATTTGGCACTCATCAAAGTTCATATCCTAGAAATCATCATCATACATTTCCTAGAAATGACATGCATGTTCATAATTTTCATAATAGAAACATGTATCCTAGGAATACATATCCAAGGAACTATAGACATGCACAATTAAGAAATCCTAGAAATTCCAATAACTATTATCCTAGGATTATGCATCATCAACTTGTCTATAAATACAGACCACCTTACAATGTTAAGAAAGTATGGGTCCCTAAAGGAACCGTATTTTCTAGGACTTACCCCAAAAGGCCCAAGAAATTTTAGGTACCTAAGAGTGCAATTGTGTATCCTTGTGTAATGTAGATATGTCTCCACACAAAAGAAAAAGGTAACTATTGTTACCTTGATAGTGGATGCTCAAAGCACATGACCGGTGATCGAAGTATATTCAAAGAGCTAACTTTAAGAGATGGCAGACATTAATCATGTATTATATGTGCAAGGCCATTAGAGATAATACAAAGATAAAGATTATCGGGCATGGAAAAGTTGGTAATGATTTCTCAACCATTAATCATGTATTATATGTGCAAGGCCTTAAGCCAAATTTACTTAACATTAGTCAACTATGTGGCAAAGGCAACAAAGTCATATTTGAAACCTCTCATTGTCTAGTTATAGACATCAAGAGTAACAAATCAAGTTTGTTGGCCATAGACACAAAAATGCTTATATAGTTGATTTTAAATCTTTGTATTCGAAAAATGAAAAATATTTTCTCGCATTTGGTGAAAACCCATGGCTATGGCTGTAACGACCCATCTCGGGTTGGCCACCCCCGAGACAGTGTTGTCACATTTTGAAAATCCTAGCACAACACATATATGCAACAATAAAAATAATACCAACATAATTTTTTTACATCAATCCTCAACCCTCAACAGAGGAGATACATCATTTTGATCTTGACTTAAACATTTTATACAACGTAATATGCATGAATATTTACAAATAAATTTTTAGTTTATTTTCTCATTAGTCTGAGGATGTGGACATGCATGTGGCTTACAGATAATGACTTCGTCTGAATCTCAACTCACCAAACTATCTATCCTGCCTGCTACCTGAAATCATTGTACAATGAGGAGTGAGCTTAACAAGCTTAGTGAATTAAATTTACTAGAAGTATTCAATTTTATACTCCAAGTTACATCTTATAATTCAATTACTTCTTAAAAATTCTTCCGATATTCATTTATCTTTTTCCTCAAATAATTCAATAATAATATTCTGTAATCACTACTCAATTTCATAATTCCTCTATTACACAATCACTTCTTAAGTTACTCATCAAACATATTTCCATATTTCTTCCTTAACATATTTGTCTCTTTGTCTCCTGTGAGACTCATTCCTCTATCAATAGATTTACAATCATAAATAGCACTTTAACATATCAAGCAATAACAATCAATATTTAAATCAAATGCAATGCGTGAAGTTAAATGTTATTATTATTGGGAACGTCTTCCCATATGTCAATATGTTTTTTCTTAGATCGGCTACCTTCCCGGTTCTTTCATTCTCATTTAGACCGGCTTCCTTCCTGGTTCTTTTATTCTTATTTACACCGGCTGTCTTCCCGGTTATTTTATTTTCATTTAGACCGGCTGCCCTCCCACTTCTTTTATTTCATGCATATGCATATGAATAATGATATGAATATGCATATCAATAATAAAATATAAACAAGTATGTATTCAGACATTTAAACTAGCTATCCTGATTATTCTCAAATTATTATTTAAAAATTTTCACTAAATTCTTCTCCTCATAAATCATATCAAATCATCCACTATAGCTCATTAAGAATTTCATTTATCACCTTTAATATTAAATCGACTCATTATTCTAATAATATTACTTCTAATATAATAATTTTCTACACATCAATTATTCCTATAATACCTATCAAACAATTTTTCATCTACCACCAAAGCATAAGTTAATAATTTATTCTAATATTATCAATATATATTTCATATTTATCTTGATTACTTAAAATAAATCAAACTCACTACGTAGCACTTAGAGCTATGCGTGGAACACCTCTTTGCCTTTCCTGCTCCTCTCATTAATTTCCTCCGGTTGCTAATCGTCAACACCTGACATAATATTTATATTAAATTTCTAATTTATTCTTCAATTCTTCCATAATTTACACCCTTTGAAAATTCCCACTTTGAATTCCGGGATATTTTGTGTATGCTAAAATTTCAACAAAAAAAAAAACTTCATGTTATTACCTTTTGTTTTTCTTAGAGCTTCCCATGATTCTTTATAAAATTCTCTCGTAAACCCCTTCAAAATTTTACTCTTTCAACCTTTCTTTCAGTCCCCAAGTGTTTAAAGAAAAAGAGTAATTTGAATCGTGATTGAAGAAAAACCAAACAGGATTTGGTAAGTAAATAAATAAAAAAAAACTAAAGTTATATATATATATATATATATATATATATATATATATATATATATATATATATATATATATATATATATATAATTTTGAACACATACTCAGCACCTCCCTCCTCTCCCAAATTCTTGCCACGCATTGACCTTGCTGCCTTACATGCAACCTTAGTCTTCTTTTGTTTCGCCACCTATTGCCACGTTTTTTTCTTCTTTTCTTTTTCCTTTTCCTTTATCTGGACAAATTTTTCGTTTTTCATTTTCATTTTCTTTACAACACCACGTGTCCGTTTTATTTAAGAATTGTTTTATAAAAATTAAATCTTTCGCATATATATGTATATATATATATATATATATATATATATTATTTTCACTCCATGTCATATTTATTAAATTACTTCTTTACCCTTTCTTTATGAATACGGGTATTACAATTCTACCCGCCTTACAAAAATTTTGTCTCTGAAAATTCCTTACCTAATTCATGAAAGAATTGAGAGTATTCTTTATTTATTCTTGCTTCATGCTCCCAAGTGATTTTTCGACATCTTTGCTCCACCATAATATTTGAATCAAAGGAATGAATTTATTGCGTAAGACTTATTCCTTTCTATCTAGAATTCTGACCGGTACTTACATAAAAGTCAAATCTTCCTAAAGTTCTATCGCCTTATTCGAGATACTATTGGATTTATCATGTAAGTACTTTCTCAACAGTGACACATGAAACACATTATGTAATTGCTTTAACTCTGGGGACAAATCCAATCGATATGCCACTGGTCCAATTCTCTCAATCACCTCATATGGCCCCAAAAATCTCGGGGTCAACTTTCATTTCTTTTTAAACTTCAACACACCCTTACACGGAGATATCTTCAAAAATACCCAATCACCAACTTGAAACTCGAGAGGTCATTTTCTTTTATCAACATATCCCTTTTTTATGTTCTATGTTGCTCTAAGGTTCTCTCTAACCAGTTTGATTCTCTCAGTAGTCAAATCTATCATTTTTGGACCAAATATCTTTCTCTCTCCAACTTCTTCCCAGCATACTGGAGTTCTACACCTCTTACCATATAAAATGTCTCAAATGGTGCCACCCCAATACTAGTTTGATACTGATTATTGTATGCAAACTCGATTAAAGGCAAATAAGCATCCCAGCTCACTAGGAAACTCAATACACTTGCCCTTAGCATATCTTCTAGTATTATGATGAATCTCTCCGTCTACCGATCAGTTTGTGGATGGAAAGCTGTACTAAACTCCAAAATCTAGAGGTAAATCTAGAATCTCTATCTGATACAATGCTCAAGGGTACTCCATGTAATTTTACTATCTTCGCTACATACAATTCAGCCAACTTTTCAGGTCTCTAGGTAGTTTTAATAGGAAGGAAATGTGAGGACTTAGAAAGTCTATCCACTATAACCCACACAGTGTCATGTCCTCTCTGGGTACGGGAAAAACTAGAGAAAAAATCCATACTCACGTTTCCCTATGGCCACTCAGGTACTGGAAGAGGTTGTAATAAACCTACTGGATGTCTATTCTTAGATTTCACCTACTGACAAGTCAAACATCTAGAAATGTGTTTCGCTACATCATTCTTCATCCTTGACCACCAATAATTCTGTCTCAATCCCCTGTACATCTTATTATTACTCGAGTGCATGGAATATACAGAATCATGAGCCTCCCTTAGTATCTCCTTTCTCATCTCCACATTATTGGGAACACAAACTCTATGCCCCAATACCACCATACCATCTTCTCTAATTCTAAACTTAGTTGGCTTCCCACTCAACATTTCTCGTTTGATCTTCTCTAACCCTTCATCTCTACCCTACATCTGTAATAAAAGATCAATAATAGAAGATTGTACCACCATATTTGCCATTAATACTCCTATATTATTGACACTCAACTACATCCTCATTTTTCTTAATTCTATCATCAAGCTAGTATTTTGACTCTGAATAACAACTAATCTCCATATAGCCTTTCCTGGATGATAATGAATTGAACAGTCATAATCACTAAATGGACGAATTCGTTAGGTCAAATCATTGCATAGAAATAATTATAAGTATTTGATTGAACTAAATTGAAATTCATACAATTTATTAAAATATTATACAATATAAGGAGAATATTCATTGGAGGGAGGCATAATAAATAAATGGACCGAACAAGAATTTTAGGCCAACTCCATCCACCTCCTCTACCTCAAATTCAACTCCTTCTGGATCGGTAAATGCATCAAGTTTTTATGATCAGTAAAAATTTCACAATTTGCTCTATATAGATGATGTCTCCAAATCTTCAAAGCAAAAACTATGGTAGCCAATTCTAAATCATGGATCGGGTAATTCCTCTCATGGTTCTTTAATTGCCTAGATTCATAAGTTATAACTTTCCCATGTTGCATCAACACATATCCCAACCCCTGATGTGATGCGTCACTATAAACCACAAATCTTTCATCACCAGAAGGAAGCACTAATACTGGGGTAGTAGTCAATTTTTCTTTCAATAACTGGAAACTTCTCTCACATTCCTTTGACCACATAAACTTCACTTCCTTCCTGGTCAATCTAGTCAATGGTCCAACAATTATAGAAATTTTTTGGATAAATCTCCTATAATAACCAACCAAGCCCAAAAGCTTCCAATTTCAGTTACACTTGTGGGTCTTTCCTAATTCAACATTGCTTTTACTTTTTATGGGTCAATTGTTATTCCCTCTCCCGACACAACATGCTCTAAGAAAGATATTTCACTCAACCAAAACTCACACTTAGAGAACTTTGCATATAATTTCTCTCTCCTCAGAATTTCCAACACTATCTCTAAATGCTACATATGCACCTCTTCATTCTTGGAATATACCAGAATATCATCAATAAACACAATCACAAATCTATCCAAGAATGGTTTACACACCTAATTCGTTAGATTCATAAATGCTACAGGAGCAGTAGTCAACCCAAATGGCATGACTAGAAACAAATGATGGCCATAATGTGTCCTAAAAGCAGTCTTAGGCACGTCCCCCTCCTTTATCTTAGAGAACACCCTAGCTCCCTGTAACTGTTTGAATAAATCATCTATCCTTGGCAAAGGATATCTATTCTTAATGGTGATCTTATTCAACTGTGTATAATCAATACACAATCTCATTATCCCATCATTCTTTTTGACAAACAACACAGGGGCTCCTCAAGGTGACATACTAAGTCAAATAAATTTTTTATCTAGTAACTCCTGAAGTTGAACTTTCAACTCTCTCAATTCATGTGGTGCCATTCTATAAGGTGCTATAGATATGGGTGCTGATCCTGGAATCACTTCAATAGAAAACTAAATCTCACTATTGGGAGGCAATCCAGACAACTCCCCAGGGAATAAGTTAGAAAAATCTTTCATTACCAAGATTTCTTCTAACTTCCTACTTTCCTTGCTAGAATCCACCACATATGCCAAATACTCCTCACAACCCTTCTTCAACCATTTACTAGCAATTAAAGCAAAAATAAAACAGTTAGCAAGTATCTTATATTCTCCCTGAAAATTAAACTCTTTATATCCGAGTATCTCAAACACCACATTTTTCCTAAAACAATCTACCCAAGCATAATATGTAGATAACCAATTCATCCCCATAATTAAATCAAAATCTATCATATCTAAAGGCAATAAATCAACTTCAAATTCTCTATCAGCAATATTAATTACACAACCTCGATAAATTGTCCTGATAATAACCCTATCTCTAGTAGGAACCTCAACAATAATCACATGCATCACAGGACTAGTACTAGCATCAATAGATTTCATATAAATACTAGATGCAAAAGAATAGGTTGCACTAGGATCAATCAATAATCTAGCAGGCTTACCAAGGATAGATATCATATCCATAACAATGTTAGGAGTGGCTTGTGCATCCTGTTGGGTCAATGCATAAACTCTATTGTCTCTGGACTGAAACTGTTTGCCACGTCCTCTCTCAGCTACTAATCCTCGACCTCTACCCCGCACACTCCCTGATCCATCATCTCTCTCCGTCGATCTTCTCCCAACACTTTCAACGCCCATGTCAGCAGATTTCCCCACTGGACAATTTACAACAACATGTCCTCCCTCACCACATACAAAGCATATCTGCGTAGGGCAATTCCGAGATTGATACCCCGTCTGATTACATCTAAAGCAAACCCTTGACTCTCGATTATACATCAGATTACCACTTCCCCTTGGTGGCATACTTATTCATCTACAATAACTCTCAATTCCTATAGCCTGTCTCCCAACTCTAGGGGTCCAATCGGTATTACTCTGAGCTTCAGAAGCAATAGATCCTGCTTACCTATGACTCTACACTACAGTTCCTTGTGACAATGAACACCCCTTTTGGGGTGGTCTCCCGCCCTGTACACCCATATTGTTACCACCTCTAGGTCCCTCAAATCTAGACCTCTTTAGCTAATCTCTCTTACCTCTAAACTCCATTAAATCCTTCTCAATCTGTAATGTTTTATCCACCAGTATAACATAATTCCTTATGCCCATGTAAGAGAGTTTAGATCGAATTTCATAGTGTAACCCATCTAAAAATCGTTTACATTTTCTCTCCCCCGTATTCACTAACTTAGGTAAAAACCTTGACAGAGCTATAAATCTACTATCATACTCTGCCACAAATAAGGTACTCTGCCTTAAGTGAATAAAATCTCTTTCCTGCTGGCTTCGAAATGTATCTGGAAAGTATTTCGCAAAGAACTCCTCCTTAAACTTACCCAAGTTAAAGGTTCCACCTGTGTACTCACCCTAGGCAGAATATCTCCCACCATTGTGAAGCCTCATCTTCTAGTATAAATGAAGTAAAAGCAACATTCTATCTATCTGTCACTGGTAAGACTTCAAAATATTTTTCAACATGTCTAATCCACTGCTCAGCTTCCACAGGATTTACAGATCCTCTAAAAGACTGAAGTTTAAACTTAAGAAATCTCACAAAACAATCCTCTTGCATTTCATGTGCAAACACACCTTCTCCCTCATAAACCTCTTGTCTCACCATATCAGGTTCTACTCTACCTGTTTCCTCTAATCTCCTCTGTAGATTTTCAGCCTTTTCTTCAACTACATTCATTCTTTCTATAGCACGATTAATAGCTTCTCTCCCAGCTTTACTAGTACTAGTTGCACAATCAAGATGTTCCATCGCAGGAACCACAGACCCAACTTCTTCCTCTGCTTTAGTTCTTCTAAATATTGGGGGTCTACTGCATCCCCTTTGATTTTGAATTCTTTCTTTAGTTCTAGCATGTCCGCGTGTCATCCTCAGACTTTGCATTAAAATATAGTTTATTTAGAACTTTCATTTCTTTAAATTCTTATGCAGTCTACAGAATCATAAAACTTAATGCTCTGATTCTAAAATTGTAATGACTCATCCGGGTTGGCCACCCCCGAGATGATGTTGTTACATTTTGAAAATCCCAGCACGACACATAAATGCAACAATAAAAATAATACCAACATAATTTTTTTTTCACATCAATCCTCAACCCTTAACAGGGGAGATACATCATTCTGATCTTGGCTTAAACATTTTATACAACTTAATATGCATGAATATTTACAAATAAATTTTTGTTTTATTATATCATTAGTCTGAGGATGTGGACACGCACGTGGCTTACAAATAATGACTTCGTATGAATCTCAACTCACCAAACTATCTGTCCTGCTTGCTACCTGAAATCATTGTACAATGAGTAGTGAGCTTCACAAGCTCAGTGAATTAAATTTACTAGAAGTATTTAATTTTATACTCCCAGTTACATCTTATAATTCAATTACTTCTAAAAAATTCTTCAAATATTCATTCATCTTTTTCCTCAAATAATTCAATAACAATATTCTGTAGTCACTACTCAATTTCATAATTGTCCTATTACAAAATCTCTTCTTAAGTTACTCATCATACATATTTCAATATTTCCTCCTTAGTATATTTGTCTCTCTGTGAGACTCATTCTTCTATCAATATACAATCATAAATAGCACTTTAACATATCAAGTAATAACAATCAATATTTAAAGCAAATCAAATGCGTGAAGTTAAATGTTATTATTATTGGGAATGTCTTCCCACATGTCGACATGTTTTTTTCTTAGACTGGCTGCCTTCCCGGTTCTTTCATTCTCATTTAGACCGGTTGCATTCCCGATCCTTTTATTTTCATTTAGACTGGCTGTCTTCCCGGTTCTTTTATTTTCATTTAAACAGGCTGCCCTCCTGATTCTTTTATTTCATGCATATGCATATGAATAATGATATGAATATGCATATAAATAATAAAATAAAAACAAGTATATATTCAGATATTTAAACTAGCTTTCCAGATTATTCTCAAATTATTATTTTAAAATTTTCACTAAATTCTTCTCCTTATAAATCATATCAAATCGTCCACCATAGCTCGTTAAGAATTTCATTTATCACCTTTAATATTAAATCGACTCATTATTCTAATAATATTACTTCTAATATAATAATTTTCTACACATCCTTTATTCCTATCATACCTATCAAACAATTTTTCATCTACCACCAAAGCATAAATTAATAATTTATTATAATATTATTATTATCAATATATATTTCATATTTATCTTGATTACTTAAAGTAAATCTAACTCACTACGTAGCACTTAGAGCTACCAGTGGATCACCTCCTTGCCTTTCCTGTTCCTCTAAGTAATTTCTCCCGGTTGCTGATCGTCAACACCTGACATAATATTTATATTAAATTTCTAATTTATTCTTAAATTCTTCCATAATTCACACACTTTGAATTTCGAGAAATTTCATGTATGCTAAAATTTCAAAAAAAAAAATAAACTTCATGTTATTACCTTTTGTTTTTCTTAGAGCTTCCTGTGATTCTTTATAAAATTCTCCCATAAAATCTTTCAAAATTTTAGTATTTAAACCTTTTTTTCAGTTCCCAAGTATTTAAAGAAAAAGAGTTATTTGAATCGTGGTTGAAGAAAAGTCAAACAAGATTTGGTAAGAAAATAACAAAAACTAAAATTATATATATATATATATATATATATATATATATATATATACAAAATTTATGTCATGTTTATTAAATTACTTTTTTTACCCTTTCTTTATGAATATGGGTATTACAATGCATAGAAGACTTGGCCATGTGACTATAGATTTGCTTAAAATTATTTCAAAAAAAGATTTAGTCATTGGACTACTAGGGTATGGGACAGAAGGTTTCCAGTCGACTGGTGTCAAGGACCCAATCAACTGGTAACTGGTACAATAAGTTTCCAGTCGACTGGTGCATAAGACCTAGTCGACTGGTACTCTCCCATAGCTTAATAAGTGATGTTTCTCACTTGATCCAGTCGACTAGTACAAGGACCTAGTTGATTGGTAATTCAAAAATATGACCGTTTGAGATGCAAGACTTGAGCATTTAATGCACCAACCTACCAAGTCAGTGTCAAATGGCTATATTGATTCAAGGTTATATAAACCCACTTCAATGAGCATTTAAAACAAGAAGAGAACACATTCAATTCACAAGTTTGCTCATTAATTCTCAAAAAGCTTTGAAAAATCTATTGTTGAGCCATTCTTCAAGTTTACTCTTAAAAGAGAGATATTGTTCAGTTGTAAAAGAACTTATTGCTATCTCTCTACCATTTACTTTACAGCAAATCTCATTTATTGTAAAGGAGAAAGAGTTGTAATAACTCTTAAAGTGTTTAAGTTTAAACACTTCTTTGTATCTTCCGTGAAAAAAGAATTGCTTATAAGGTTTGTGCAACACTCATGAAGTTGCACGACTAAAGTTTTAGTGGATTACTTCAGGTTCCTTGAAGAGAGTTGATGTAGAGTCGAAAAAAATCTGATATTGCCGAACCACTATAAACTAAGTTTGCACTTTCTCTTCCTTAAATTCTTTTACTTCAAGCACATTATTTGTTTGTATACTTTGTGCATTTAATTGTTTTTATAAACTTGCAAAGTGATTAGTAAAATTTTTTAAAAACCCAATTCACCCCCTCTCTTGGGTTTGAACCTCGGTTTACACTCTTTTTGGTACACATGGTTGTCCAAAGAAGAAGAAACAATCAGCTACTTTATAAGTGCATTGTTGTTGTTTAGATGAAAAAAAGTCTTATTTTGAGTGGAAAAAAAGGTAGCATTTGCTGTAAAAGAAGGTGAAGGAACCTAGTAGGGAGAGGTTAGTTCAAAAATCAAAGAGAAAGAGTGAAAATTCCTCATTATGGTTAGCCATATAGGGGAAGAGAGACATCTTTTTAGTTGTAAAAAAGTAACTTTAACTTTACGAAAGGTGAACCAATCAAGGAGTACCAAATGAAGGGTAAAATTAGAATTTCACTCTTTAAAATTAAAAGTCTTATTGGGCTTGAAATTCGTGCCAAAAGTGTTTGGGTTTAGGAAAGATTAATAGGCTTTAGTTGGTTATGGATTGAGTCAAAATTTAAATGAAGACTTTGGTCTTGGATTAGTTGAATCAAATAAGGTCTAACTGATTTAAACCCAAAGTGAATTAAATGGATTGAACAAAAGGGTCTTGCAATTGTTCATACTGCCCAATTAAATCCATACTTCCTCATTTACCAAGTTCAAGCACACTAGGATCAAAGATTCATTATAGGAACCTGCATGTGGTTCGTTAAAAAATTTTGGAACAAAATAGGGTGTTACACTTTGCCCAATTTTGATTGGGGCTCATTTGAGAGTTCCAATCAAAGGTTGTGAGTGACCACTGTTTCATTTCAAAATTTTGGAATGACAAATATGCGATGTGCACATAAAAGTAAACGTGCTGTTGGGGAATTTTGGTGTCATAGGATCACCTATGAGAATGATACATACGTGGAGTGATGGAGCTGGCATCCGTTCACTCGTAAGATACTTCTAGATCAATTGGTGCCTGCTGTGAGGACTTTGGTTTATCTGCTGACGAGGACTTTGAGTTTGTGATTTTGCTTGCTAATGAGGACTTTGGTTTTCTTGCTAACAAAGACTTTGATTTTCCTGTTGATGAGGACTTTGGTTTATGATTTTGCTTACTAATGAGGACTTAGATTTGCCTGTTTAAGAGGACTTTGGTTTGCTTGCTGACGAGGACTTTGAATTTGTGATTTTGCCTACTAAAGAGGACTTTAAGTTTATGATTTTGCCTGCTAATGAGGAATTTGATTTGCCTACTGATGGGGACTTTGAGTTTGTGATTTTTCTTACTAATGAGGACTTTGGTTTGCCTACTAACGAGGACTTTGGTTTGCCTACCGATGAGGGCTTTGGGTTTATGATTTTACCTGCTAACGAGGACTTTGGTTTGTGATTTTGCCTGCTGTGTTTTTTTGTTGTAATTTTGCCTATTGTGAGAGCTTTTTGGTAATTTGCCTGCTATGATGACTTTTTGGTGCTTTTGCCTACTGTGAGGGCTTTTTGGTGATTTTGCCTACGGTGAGGGTTTTTTGGTGATTTGCCTATTGTGAGGGCTTTTTGGTGATTCTGCAGAGTCTTGTTAGTTAAAAAAAAAAAAAAAAAATGGGCGTGAGTCGTGTCACAGCATTTAGGATTCTGTTTTTTAGAGTTTGGAAAAACAATGCATGCAAGAAATGACTTTTGAAGAATATAGAACTTAGTGACCTATTCTTTGGCAACTTATTTTATTTGACCCAAAACTTGTATTTAAACCCATCTTTCCTCCTATCAAAGTCGATATAAAAATATTTAACTCAGTACTTGTGTTTAAACCTATCTTTCCTCTTATTTGGTACATATCCTCTAGTAGATCTAAGAACAAAGCTTCAAAACTTGTCCACGATATTTTTTTCTTCAACAGAAAGGCAATGGAATCTATTTCAGCTCAAATAATATGCGGGATCAACAATGTGAAGGGTATCTAGCTCTATAATTTCTCTTGGTAAAATGTCAATGCGATCTTCTCACTCAAAGGCATCAGGATCGATTGGAATTTCTTAAGGGCTATACTGGAAAAGTGGGATCCTGACATCCACATGCTTATCCCAATTTTCCCCCACTGTTCTTGCTCAAAACTACCCCCACTGTTGAGCTCAGAACCGAGTCAAAGAAAAACTTAACGATGCCATGATTATTCGTGTTTTTTGTCTACTATATGTGTTCTGAAATATACTAAAAATGAATGATTGGCATGATCCATTTTCAAAAAACAAAAAATTGTTTCTGTTAATTTGGATACTGAAACAATTTCATTTTGTTTTTTCATTCTATCAGGTTTTAATAATGTATTTGCATGGTTCTGAGAACAAAAGGGGAACTAAGGTTCCTTTGCATGATTGTGGCTGCACCAAAATGGTTGCTTACATACCCAAAGAGGGATCAAGCCATACATAGTTCGAGGGTTTCATCTCATCTGTTCGGCGACCACAATCGATTGGCTTGGATGTAAAGTAGGATTTGGTGGAAACCTCTTGCAAGTGGTGCAAGAGGGAGTTTTAGTTTGGCAAAGTTATTTTGGAAGGATAATCTTTCGCGAGTGGTTTCAAGACGGTGTATAGTCACTCTAAAAAGCTAAGTTTCATCATTACCCAAAAAATAGTTTGTGAGGCTAAGTAGTCTTCATCAATCTGAGAGGACTTTCTCAAGATTTGTAACATTGTCAATAGTTTCTAAGGCTAACGAAGAAAAGGATAATCGAAAGGCTTAAAATGTGTTTCAGGGTTCCTATAAGCCAAGGATTACCTTTTAAATTTTTTTGCCTTATTATTATTATTTTTTTTACTTTCATCTCCTTTATTGATCATTCTCTTCATTTTTTCTTGTCGTTTGACTTTCGTCTCCTTCATCGATCATTCTTCTTTCTTCTTTTTTTTTTCTCTTTTTTGTCTCTTTGTTTTTTCCCCCTTTGAATGGCTTGTTCTTTTTGAAAATTTTCATCGTTAAATGTGTTGACGTCGAAAAGAAGTGGAATCTGCTCGGGTATACTAAAGGAAAAAATCCGCTTGGGTCGATCCACCTGAGTAAAAAATATTACAGTGGGGGAATATGTTCTAGTTGAATTCACTTTAGACTGAATTCATTTGGATCCCTAGAGGCTTCCATGTGTCGGGCCTTGATTGGGTAGTGTGAAAGCAATCCTTAGCGAGGGTTGTTTTGAACGAAATCATAATGATGGAAAAAGCTTGATGAATGGGAAAAAATAGAATGAATGTTGTTGGGAATTTGTCTAAGAATTAAATGGTTAAAGATTGAAGCTTCAGAAGTCTTTGAGCTGTGGCACAAGTTTGGGAGTCATGGCCTCTAGTAAGTCAGAAAGTTCCTCCACTAGGTGTGCGCCCCAGCCCAAGCCTTGGGCGCCGCGGCCACCAGCAACAAGAGTAGTGTTGCCCTATTGTGCACTGCGGCTTGCCCTGTTATGAGCCGCAGCTCCAGGTACACCTGATGCCTCTGATTCTACTTTTCAGCTAGTGCGTTGGGACTTAGTTAAAACACACAGGATTACTTAGACCACTTGGATGGCTATGATTGTTTGGTTCTGAAGATCAAAGGGTTGAGATTGACTTCAAGATTGGTTAAAGAAGTTATTGCACTATATAAAGGGTCATCTAGGAGCAATAACAAGATCATCAAGTGTGAAAGTGCAAAGACACAAAACACAAGAAGATGTCTCATTCCAAGAATGTCTAGCGTTGAGAGAGATATGCTATCAAATCTTCAGAGGTGTTTCAAATGAGAGAGAGCATACAAGATTAGGGGTTCAAGGGCTTTATAATTGGAATTTTCTTGGAGAAAATTCCAGAAAACACTTATTTCTTATCTCTTTATTTTCTCGTCTTTCATTTATCAAGAACAAGAGAGTTCTTGAGAAGGTGTTGCTATAATTGTAAAAACTCCATTGATTTAGTGCAGAGAGCTCGGAGGAGCTCACAGGGATGTAGGCAAATTACCGAACCTCGATAACAATTGCTTATGTTTTCTCTTTTATGATTTGATTCTTGTTTCGCACAAATCAATCTGGATTTGAGGGTTTAAAAAGATCACAACCTGGGCATAAGGTGATTTTCCAACAGTGGTATCAGAGCTAGAATAGCGGGTATCAGAGTAAGGCTCCAAGAATCAAAGGAAACTTCTTGGGTGATTCAAGAACAGTATTGGGATCAAGATCTGATCTAGTTCTTGAGGGATTCAAGAACGGTGTTGGGATCAAGATTTGATCAGGTTCTTGAGGTTTAGAAGTTTAGAAAGCAATTGTAGGTGCTGCATTCAAACTTCATTGTTGAGCAGTTTGATGGAAAGGGAGATTTTGCCCTTTGGAAGTGGAAAATCAAAGCAGTTCTTATGCACCAAAAGGTGGACTTGGCTATTGGAGAAGATGGTGATTTTTCGGTAAGTATCATGGAGCTCCAGCGGAATGAGATCAATGCTATTACTGCAATAAGGAAGGTCATTTCAAGAAAGATTGCAAGAAGATGATGAGGGATGAGAAAGGAAGAGGCCACCAGCAATGGAGAGGCTTCGATTGCCAAGGGAGAACAGCAAGATGATGATGTTCTTGTTATGTGCTCAAATGTTTGCAAGAGGCAAGGCAATGAGAAATGGATCTTGGATTTCGGGTGCACTTATCACATGTGCCCTCACCAGGATTGGTTCAAGAATATCAAGGAAACCAATGAAGGAAAGGTTTTCTTGGGGAACGATACTTCTTGCCAAGTGAGGGGGATAGGAGACATCTAATTGAGGATGTTTGATAAAATTTCAAGGTTGCTGTGGAATGTGATATATCTTTTGGATTTGAGAAAAAATTTGATCTCATTGAGGCAGCTAGATTCCATGGGTTACATATACAAAGCAGATGGAGGAAAGATCAAGGTAACTTAGGGATCTTTGATAGTGATCAAAGCAGCAATAAAAGATGATCTCTATGAGATGATTAGAGACATGGACATTAAGAATCAAGCAGCAAGCTTGATAGATGAGATACATAAGGCGGTTCTTTGGCATAATCATTTGGGATACATGAGCGAAAAGGGACTACAAGCTCTCAGCAAGAATGGTTTACTTGATGGTGACAAGGTAGATAAACTTGATTTCTGCGAGAGTTGCGTTCTTGGGAAGCAACATCGGGTTAGCTTCAACACCGGAGTGCACAAATCAAAGGAGATTCTTGACTACATTCATGCCGATCTTTGAGGAAAGTAAGAACACCAACACGAGGACGTAATCTTTACTTTCTTTCTTTAATTGATGATTATTCTAGAAAGATTTGGGTTTATTTGTTTAAAAATAAATTAGATGCTTTGAATAAGTTTGTGGTGTGGAAAAATTTGCTGGAAACTCAAACGGTTAAGGTAGTTAAGGTTTTAAGAACCAATAATGTCTTAGAATTTTGCAATCAGGATTTTGACAAATTTTGTGAGTTAAATGGGATTCTAAGACATAGAATGGTTATGAAAACCCTTAGAAAAATAGAGTTGTTGAGATGATAAATAGGACCCTTATGGAAAAGGTTAGGTGCATGATTATTGGTTTCGGGTTACCAAAATGTTTTTAGGGGGAAGCTGCGCCTACTACTGCGTATTTGGTTAATAGATCACCCTTTAGAGCTTTGGATCTTAAAACTCTCGAGGAGATGTGGAGTGGTAAACCCTCTGAGTTAAACAACCTTAGGAATTTTGGATGTGCTACATTTTCACATTAAAAGGATGATAAACTTAGCCCAAGGTCTAGAAAATATGTGTTTCTAGGATAAGGTAAAGGAGTTAAGGGGTATAGGTTATGGTCGTTAGAGCCAAAAGGAATTAAAATCATAATAAGTAGGGATGTCATTTTTAAGGAGCTATTATTTCCCTATTTGGAGAAAACTAACCCTGCAGAGGATAGTGGGCAAACCAGCCCGGTTTATGTGGAGCATAGCATCAAAGAAAATTCAGTTCAAGTAGAGCAAGGAAGACAAGAGGGTTCGAACCAGGTAGAACCCATTGATGAAGGCCAAGCTTAAGACACTCAAGAGGAGGCTGAACTAGAAGGGTATGATGCAGCAAATCAGAATGATTATCAACTTACAAAGGATCGAGAAAGGAGGCTGGTCAAACCACCTTTGAGATATGGTTTTGCGGATGCTAATGTAGCAGCTCCTTATTCGGAAGGAGGGAGTGAACCAGAAACTTACATTGATGCTATGGAATGTAAGGATTCATCAAGATGGAACCTAGCTATGGAGAAGGAAATGGATTCTTTGAGGAAGAATAACTCTTGGGAATTGGTGCCGAAACCAGAAAAATAGAGAGTTATGGATTGTAAATGGATTTATAATATCAAAGAAGGGTACACTCCAGGGGATAAATTCTGGTATAAGGTTAGGCTAGTAGCGAAGGGGTTTACACAAAGAGAAGGCATAGATTTCACAAAATTTTTCTCATCGATTGTGAAATACAAGCCGATAAGGATAGTGTTAGCTATGGTGGTCCAATTTAATTGGGAGATCTAGCAAATAGATGTGAAGACAACGTTCTTACATGGAGAGCTTGATGAGACCATCTACATGAGGCAACCCGAAGGCTATGAGGAAGGAAGGCAGGGAGATTTGGTGTGCAAATTGAAGAAATCTCTCTATTGCCTAAAGCAATCACCTCGGCAATGGAATAATAGGTTTAATTCCTTTGTAACTAGCTTAGGTTTCATGAGGAGCTACTATGATTCGTGCTTGTACTACAAAGGTCATATTGTGGAGGAAATGGTGATTATCCTCATCTATGTTGATGATATGCTGTTTGTTGGTAACAGCAGGGAGAGGATAGAAAAGTTGAAGTCTCAACTCAATTCGGAGTTTGAGATGAAGGATCTTGGTCATGCACAAAAGATCTTTGGGATGAGTATAATCCGGGAAAATGAGAGAAACAGGTTGAAGGTTTCTCAGTCTTCCTACATAGAAAAGATAATATCTAAGTTTTCTATGGAAAATAGTAAACCAGTAAAGATTCCTCTTGCTAGTCATTTCAAATTCTCCAGCGATCAATGTTCGAGATCGGATGCAGAGAATAAAGAAATGGAAAAGGTCCCTTACTCTAGTGCCGTTGGGTCAGTCGTGTTCATGATGGTAAGCACTAGACCCAACATTGCTCATGCAATTAGTATTCTCAGCAGGTTTATGAGTAATCTCATAAAGGAGCATTGGCTTTGAATGAAGTGGTTGCTGAGGTATTTGAAGGGAAGCTCAGATGTGGGGCTTGTTTACAAGAAGAGGGGTAAGGCCATCTGGTTAGAAGGTTATGCTAATTCGGACTATGAAGCATACCGGGACAAGAGAAGATCGATTACCTTATACTTTTTTAACTTAAACGGATGTTGTATAAGTTGGAAGGCTCAATTGCAGCCGATGGTAGCACTCTCAACAACCGAGGCAGAGTACATAGTAGCAACGGAAGTGATTAAGGAGGCTATATGGTGTAAAGGGTTGTTGGAAGATTTGAAGGTCCTAAAAGAGCAGGTGGTGGTGTATTCAGATAGCCAAAGTGTGTTGCATTTGTGTATGAATCTAGTGTTCCATGAGAGGACAGAGCATATGGATGCTCGGTATCATTTCATTCGGGAAAATTTTATGGAATGATGCATTTATGTGGACAAAGTGGCAACGGAAGAAAATCCTACATATTTAGGCACTAAAGTTCTACCTCTAAGCAAGTTCAATCATTGCCTTCGACTTCTTAGGATTGGAGTCGGATGATTTGGTGACTCAGGTTGAGTTTGGATCCTGAGCTCTTGATAAGTGCTTAAATAGTCATATTTAAGCCCCTTAATTTACACTTGTTAGCCTCTTTATATATTTATTTCAGTAGATTCTACTTCATTTTCGTGTTTTATGTGTTTTTCACAGGACTTGGACAAAAAGATGATAATTTGGAGCTTTAAGGAGCAAAAGTCAAGTTTTGCCATCTAACAAGGTGCGCTCGAGTGCACCTCCATTGTGATCGAGTGCACAGGCACACGAGCGCACTTAAAGAAGGCTCGAGTGCACACATGCGCTCGAGTGCATACCGTATACGATCGAGCGCAATCACGACAAAGCTGGCAGAGCCAAATATGGAAAGAAGTCTCCGGATTCCAAATAAGAAATTAGGGTTTCGGGACACCATGAGGACCCTTTAAAACACATAAACCAGACCTTTTGTTTTTGTCGAAGTAGCAAGCTTAGGAGAGGAATTGATGATTCGTCTCCCGAGTCTTCTTCAGTTTTATTTTTTCGTTTTTATTTCATTATGTTTAGAATGCTTAGTTTAACTAGCATGTGTAACTAAACTCTTATAAGTCTTTATTGAAGCCTTAGTTATGCTTTTCCACATATTTATTCATTAATTACCTTTGCTATAGCCTTGTTAAAATGTTTAACTTGATTAATGCCTTTTTGTATTTAAATTTCTCATATGTGTGTGTCTGATCAACGTATGCATGTGGTATGGATAAGTTAGTCGAATCAATTTGGATGACCGAGTCCTGGGTTCGACATTAGTAACAAGAGATATCCACACCGGATTCTCGGTTTAATCAACATGGGAAACAGTGAGCGGACCAAGCCCTAGGTCCCGTGTGGTTATCGATCTCCACAGCCCTCATGCTTTCTTAAGGAACAACTCAGTATACACCCATGTTGAATCCTTTAAGAGAGAAAAAAGTTAGAGTATACACTATGCCTAACTCGTTGCATAGGGAGATCAATAGCCTAAGGTGTGGACTAAGCTCTTAGGTTGGCAACCATTAAATATTCATGATAAAGCTAGAGCATTAGCACCTTACTTAGTGGGAAAATATAATTAGTGGTGGATATCGTAGTCCTATGTTCTCATTATTATTATTCACTCACAATCAGCAACTATTTCTCTTCTTACTTTGAAGAAACTAATTCTAAAACGAAATTCACCAATCCCTATGGAAATGATCTCGCACTTGCACACTATGCTACCATTGACCTTGTGCACTTGCAAGTAAAACTAGTACGGTTATTTGCATATTTATTTAGGTAGATAATCGTCACAACAAGTTTTTGGCGCCGTTGCTAGGGATTGCGCTAAATTTCTTTTAGAATTAATTTTTCGTTTAATTATTGTTATTACTTTTTATTCTATTCCTATTTAAAGAAAATTTCAAGTTTCTGTTTCTGTCTTTTTTTTTCTTTTCATTTCATTAAAAACCTAATCAAACTTTTTTTTTCTCTGTTTCAGGTACTCCATTAGAGTTCTCTGTGCCACTTGCGATCGAGCGCACTCCACTGTGCAATTGAGCGCAATTTAGGCAGTGAGTCACTCGGGCAGCAGTATTCAACTACTACGCTGAAGTTGTTTTTTTCTGATTCATGCACGAGCTTCGTTCCAAACATCCAACATTTTTTCCCATCGATCCCAAGCTTGAGCGGACTATCCAACAAAGACTTAGAGATAACTCAGAAGAGGTTGAAGGAGGAATTGAGGAAGAAGTGCCAATGGCAGAACAGATAGCCGAGCAGCAACCACCTGAGCGGAGGCCGATGAAGCAATCCTTCATCCCACAAGACCTCGATCAACCATCGTGCATTGCATATCAACCTGAGATGGAAGGAAACTACTACATATCTCCGCAGATACTCAGTGCAATGACTCACTTTAGGGGTACACCTAGTGAGGATCCACACTTGCACCTTCGAGAGTTTTTGAACTTTGCAAATTCCAGCACATCCGAGGCTTAGACCAAGAAGGAATAAGGTTAATTCTATTCCCTTTTTCATTAAAAGATAATGCTAAACTTTGGTATAATTCTTTGCCTATAGTTTCCATTCACACTTGGGAGGAGTTGGCTAGCAAATTCCTAAGGAAGTTTTTTCCAGCCCAAAAGACAAGGCAAATAAGGAAGGAAATTCAATCATTCCAACAAAAAAATGGAGATATATTCTTCAAGGCCTGGGGACACTTCAACGAGCTACTACTCAAATGCCCCCACCACAACCTATCTCAAGACGAATTGGTACAAGCTTTCTATGAAGGTTTGAGTGACTCTAACAAAAATATTGTAGATTCAAGTTGTGGAGGAGTGCTGATGTAGAATAGCAGCGAAGAAGCAATTAAACTCTTCGAAACCTTAAATGAACACACCTAGCACTTCTCCTCTCAAGGTAGATGTATAACCAAGAGTAAGGGTATGTATGAGGTAAGCTTAAATGGAGGATCATCTCCTCAAATAGCTGCTGTAGTAAGGAAGTTAGACCTATTGGTTAAAGCTATGTCTACTCAGAACACCTCATCTAACCCACCAGCTACACCACTCCAGGTATGTGCCATTTTCTCACAATTTGATGATAATACTGATACATGTCCCTTATATTCATCTACAGATCATGAGCAAGCTAACTTTGTGGGACCAAACAATTATCTGCCAAAGAACAACCCTTATTCAAACACATACATCCCTGGATGGCAAAATCACCCGAATTTTTCATGGAGCAACAATCAAAACAATTAAGGGCAGCAAAGAAACTTCCAACCAGCAGTCCACTCAGCTCTAAATACAAAGAAGAATGACCTTGAAAGTCTTGTGAGGCAATTGGCGTCTCAGCAACAATAACTCCTGAATACACATCAACAATTCATGGAAGAAACGAGGTAATTTCGGACTGAAATGAGGTAAATCACTGCCAAACATGATCAAGCCATTCAAGGACTAGAGGTACAAATGAGACAATTGGCCAAGGAACTGAGTATCAGAAAGCAAGGAGAGCTTCCAGGCCAACCACTACCTAATCCAAGAGGACATCAGCAACTGAATGTTGTAACAACATTAAGAAGTGGTAAGATCATCGGCACCAATGAGCCTACACAAGCATCTCTAGACCAAGCCTCCACATCTAAGGTTGGAAAAGGCAAATGAACCTCCACCCTTCCCTCAAAGGTTAGTAAAATCTAAAAAGGAAACTAAACTAAGTGATATTTTCGAAACCTTGAGAAAAGTGGAAATAAACATTCCTTTATTAGATGCAATAAAACAACTTCCTGCTTATACTAATTTTTTAAAAGATTGTTGCACTAACAAAAAGAAGTTTCATGAGCATGAGATGGTAGCCTTGACCAAAGAGGTGAGTGTTGTACTATTAAGAAAATTACCACCAAAACTAAAAGATCCAGGTAGTTTTACTATTCCTTGCAGGCTAGGTGACCAGCTTTTCGAGCATGCATTATTAGATCTAGGAGCGAGTGTCAACTTGTTACTATACAGTGTATTCGAGACACTAGGTTTGGGGGAACTCCAACCAACCTCCATTACTTTGCAATTGGCTGACAGAAGTATCAAACGACCGAGAGGTATCCTCAAGGATGTTTTGGTAAGAGTAGGTAAATTTATTTTACTTACTGATTTTATTGTGCTAGACATGGAGGAATGCCATATGCCTGTACCACTCCCTATCATCTTAGGGAGACCATTTATGATGACTACTGACACGAACATTAATGTAAAAAAGGTTATTGTCACTATTAGAGTAAATGATGAAGATATAGAATTCAAAATATTTAATACACTAGACTCCATTAAAACTGATGATGAGTGTTATGATGTGAACTTCATGCAAGGTACTGGTGAGAAAGTTTCTAAGGTCCATTACATTGCTCCATTGGAGACCATCCCCAATCATGCTGACATAAGATTGGACATTAGGCTAAAGGATGATAATGTGATTAAAGATATCAATGGAGCTATACAAACCATTAAGAGCACTCCTAAGCCTTCAAGTAAGTATAGTCCTCTAGTTGAAAATCTTGAACTTACTACTACTACTTTTCCCTATTTTATTGACCAGGCATAAAAATTTGAGACAAAGCAGCTGTCAATGGCACTGGAACCACCTGATGTGGGCCCTAAGTGCCTCATTCAAGGGAGGTAGCATTGAAGTTACCATAGAGAGCGCTTAAGCAATTCCACTTGCATAACATATAGCTCAAGTACCTCTATCGAGGTTAGTGGTACTGAGGCCACTACAAGATGGAGGTTGGGGTCATATTTAGGTACTGTGCACAAGCTACGCGTATTTGGCGCACAACAACTGTTTAATAAATTTCCTAAGCGATTGCACTTGAGCGTCCAACACCAGCGACCGAGCGAACGTCCTATAAAGCGATCGAGCGCATAACGTCTGTGATCAAGCGCAATTTTGATAGTAATAACAGTTTCAGATTTTAGAATATGGCCTCCACTTCCCGAGATTCCAGCAGCCGCCAACAAACATCCCAGCTCAGTTTCGAGCAGCATGAAATACTGTTCAATACCATATTCAATGTAGATGAGGACTTCAAGAGTCTGGATGCCACAAGATAGGTGGTCCACGGGTTCAAGAGCTGAGGTCTCAAGAGGCTATTCAAGCCAGTCTATTCAATGGTATACATTCGGTTCGTGGTTAACTTTTACGAGAACCTAAACTATGACTGCACCAAGCCAGAGATCCTATCTTCTTCAGTTTAGGGCAGATTCATAGAGCTGACCACCACCGACATAGATGGTTCTTTACACTGCTGTGATGAGTCCCCACCAGAGAACAGTCACATGGAGGAGCAGCTTGACCCGTTCCCTCTACCACACATCATAGAGGATATGTGTGCGGGCCAGTGTACAGACCACCACAACAATACGGGGAGCTGGTCAAGGTTGCCTCCCCGTTTATGGTTCACTGACTCAGTCCTGTAGCATACTGTGTGTCCTTTGGGGCACAAGCTGTAGAGGTAGGATCAGTTTCTACAAGCTCTCTATGCCTTTCACCGGGGTCATTGGTACTTTATCTCAGCAGTTATATGGATTCAGATGCATAAGTTATGGGACGGGGTGCATAACCAGCAGATGACCACAACTAATGCATGGGGTCTTCCTTTCCCCTTCTTGCTCAGTCACATCTTTAAGAAGAAAAGGATTAGAAGCTCCTCTATAGACGGCCCAATTAGTGATCATCCCTTCTTTGGGAGAGCCTCAGCCAGTCTTATATGCCCCAAGGACCCCGGGTGTAGATTTCAGCTGCAGAGCATGTGGCAGATGATCCGATGGAGGCCGAGCATCCACTAGTAAGCCCTACATAAGAGGAGGACCAGCTAGACGTGGGATCCATAGAGTATTAGCACCTTTTAGATGAGTTGTCTTCCTTCCACTGTGAGCTATCCGACATCCGTCGGGAAGATCATGAGGCAGCTCATTTGATCCATCAACAGATCAATGGGTTAGAGGTGCAATTTACATGATAGGAGGTGATGCTACAGGCCATCCTTGATTGCCTACCTCCTGCACCCGGTACCTCTTCGACTGCACCCACAGATGATCAGCAATGAGAGGATACCCCGTCTGGCTGAAGATGTAAAACTTAGCACTTATGGGAAGCACCCCGGACATATCCTTTTCATTTTAGTATTCTTACTTTTGTTTATATTTACATGTCTATTATTTATGTTTCTTGTTTTCTGGAACAATGTTTATTTTTCTTTGTCAGGTACTTAGTTTAGTGCCTGCATCCAGTTCAAGTTTGGGGGCGTGTTACGAGCAAAGCAAGCAACCTAGTTCTCCATCTCCTAGGTCAGATCTTTCCATGCCACATACACATTGGGGACAATGTATATTTTAAATTTGGGGGCAGTGGGAGATACTGTTACGCTCACACTTGAAACACATGCACACACTAGGTCCTAGTTTTTTTTATAGAAAAGATAAATGCATGTTCATTTGGTAATAAAAATTTTAGTTGATTTAAAAATATGATAAAACTTCATTAGTAAGTTTAAAATCTATAACACATAGTCTTGTAATAGGAATTTTACAAAGCTTAGGTACCTACCTTAAGGCACCTAAGAATTCACAAGTTTGATCCAGATTTGCACGAGCATGTTTAGCACGCATTGGTGTGGGGTATAACATATAATTCTTTTTTATATGTTTCCGTAACCTAACTGTAATCGGATGACTTGTTAAAAAGAACACTTTGGCATAAGAAAAATAAAGAAAAATGTTCATCATGCAAAAAGAAAATGAAAAGCTTCTAATGATCATTAAAAACTTTCCACTGAGTAACTGGGCCTCTTGCCTCAGTAAGCAGTGAGTGTTCATGTCAAAAGGTGGGAAGTAAGCCTTTAATGATCATAATAAAAAATTTCACTAAGTAACTGGGCCTCTTGCCTCAGTAAGCATTGAATGTTCACGTCAAAAGATGGGAATTTCATTTAGAAGCACTAAAACCTGTTAGTTCCGTAGCCTTTTTTACTCGAGTTAGTACATCCTTAGGGGTGTCTCTACACCTAATGCCCTAAAACCATCTGGTTTGGGAGTCATTGGCCAAACACTAGTTACAAGGGTCAATTTGAAAGCTCGATGGAACTCAACATGGCAAAAACAAATCGCATGATAAAAGAAAAAGAAAATAAGCAAGCATTATGCCATTTTTGTTCCATTTGATAAGAAATTCGATAAAGGTTTGGGCACCGAAGCACTATGCAACAAAATCATTTGGAAGCCCCATCTTATATGTGCTAATTCATCACACACAAATCAAACTTGCGATGCCTTAAGCCAACCTTAGGTAAGTAACATGAGCTTTTGAAAATCTTTTTAAAAAAAAAATTGTTTTTATTATAAGCTTACTCATGAACGGTTATCATGGTTTCACGCACAACCCAAATTTTTTAGTATCATGGAAATGAATTTATTTTTAAATTTTGTTTTAACATAGTCTTTAGTTTTGTATTGCTAAGGGACTAGCAATATGTAAGTTTGGGCGTATGATAAGTGCTTAAATAGTCATATTTAATCCCCTTAATTTACACTTGTTAGGCTCTTTATTTATCTATTTCAGTATATTCTACTTCATTTTTGTGTTTTATGTGTTTTTCACAAGACTTGGACAAAAAGATGATAATTTGGAGCTTTAAGGAGCACCTCCTTTGTGATCGAGCGCACTTAAAGAAGGCTCAAGTGCACACATGCGCTCTAGTGTATACCGCATACGATCGAGCACAATCACTACAGAGGCAGTAGAGTCAGATATGGAAAGAAGTCTTTGGATTCTAAATAGGAAGTTAGGGTTTCAGTACACCATGAGGACCCTATAAATAGCCCTATAAAACACATAAACCAGACCTTTTGTTTTTTTCGAAGTAGCAAGCTTAGGAGAGGAATTGACAACTCGTCTCCCAAGTCTTCTTCAGTTTTATTTTTTCGTTTTTATTTCATTATGTTTAGAATGTTTAGTTGAACTAACATGTGTAACTAAACTCTTATAGGGCTTTATTGAAGCCCTAGTTATGCTTTTCCACATATTTATTCATTTATTACTTTTGCTATAACCTTGTTAAAATGTTTAACTTTATTAATGCCTATTTGTATTTAAATTCCTCATATGTGTGTGTCTGATCAACGTATGCATGTGGTATGGATAAGTTAGTCGAATCAATTTGGATGACCGAGTCCTGGGTTCGACATTAGTAACAAGATATATCCACACCAGATTCTCAAGTTAATCAACATGGGAAACAGGGTGCAGACCAAGCCCTAGGTCCCGTGTGGTTGTTGATATCCACAGCCCTCATGTTCTCTTAAGGAACAACTCAGTATACACCTATGCTGATTCCCTTAAGAGAGAAAAGAGTTAGAGTATATACCATGCCTAACTCGTTGCATAGAGAGATCAATAGCCTAAGGTGTGGACCAAGCCCTTAGGTTGGCAACCATTAAATATTCATGATAAAGCTAGAGCATTGGCACCTTACTTAGTGGGAAAGTATAATTAGTGGTGGATATCGTAATCCTATGTTCTCATTATTATTATTCACTCACAATCAACAGCTATTTCTCTTCTTACTTTGAAGAAACTAATTCTAAAACGAAATTCACTAATCCTTGTGGAAATGATCTCGCACTTACACACTATGCTACCATTGACCTTGTGCACTTGCAAGTAAAACTAGTACAGTTATTTGCATATTTATTTAGCTAGATAATCATCACAACAGTTCTCTGTAAATATGTTCTGGTTTAATTGCTTAGACAAAGGTAGAGATTGTTGGGAATCTGTCTAAGAATTAAATGGTTAAAGATCGAAACTTTAGCAGTCTTTGAGCTGTGGCACAGGTTTGGGCACCGCAACCTCTAGCAAGTCAGAAAGTTCCTCCACCAGGTGTGCACCATGGCCCAAGCCCTGGGAGCCGTAGCCATCAGCAACAGGAGGAGTTTTGCTCTGTTGTGCGCCACGACCTGTCCTGTTCTGAGCCGCAGCGTCAGGCACACCTGATGCCTCTGATTCTACTTTTTAGCTGGTGCGTTGGGACTTGGTTAAAATGCACAAGATTACTTAGACCACTTGGAGGGCTATGATTGTTTGGTTCTCAAGAGCAAAGGGTTGAGATTGACTTCAAGATTGGTTAAAGAAGTTATTGCACTATATAAAGGGTCATCTAGGAGCAGTAACATGATCATCAAGTGTGAGAGTGTAAAGACACAAAATACAAGAAGAGGTCTCATTTCAAGAGTGGCTAGTGTTGAGAGAGATAGGCTCTCAAATCTTCAGAGGTGTTTCAAGTGAGAGAGAGCATACAAGATTAAGGGTTCAAGGGCTTTGTAATTGGAATTTTCTTGGGGAAAATTCCAGGGAAACACTTAGTTCTTATCTCTTTCTTTTCTCATCTTTCATTCATCAAGAACAAAATGGTTCTTAAGGATGTGCTATTGTAATTGTAAGAACTCCATTGATTTAGTGCAGAGAGCTCGAAGGAGCTCTCGGGGATGTAGGCAAATTACCGAACCTCGATAATAGTTGCTTGTGTTTTCTCTTTTATGGTTTGATTCTTGTTTCGTACAAATCATTATGGATTTTGGGGTTTTGAATGATCACAACCTGGGCATAAGGTGATTTTTCAACAAATGCCTCTCGTCATCTTAAATCCGACCGCTTAGCCTTTCCAAACCAAATATTTTATAGGTTCAAGATTACAAGTGAATTCCCAATATTTCTTTTTTAGGTTGAGGTGACATTTTTCTAAAATGTTTAGCTATACAACGCATATATACCATGAAATATTTTGTTTTTATTAAAATGTAACAGACTTAGTACCCAGATTAACAGTTGGAGTTCATTTGTTTCATTGTTTTTTTTTTAAAAAAAAAATCAAATTCATTGAAAGGGATTTCTTATCACATATTGAAATCAAAACACATTCAAAATCGGACATCTTTTCATTGACATAGGAAATGCATTTGAATAGGAAGCAGAGTTAGTATTCCCCTACTCATCATTCAGAAGAAAGGCTTCAGACCTTTGACTCAAAATGGTACAACCACTCGAGTTCTTTATTGATGCTCTTAAACTAACTTGCATCCTTCACATGCTCTGAACTTGGTTGGCATTCTCAATTCTGATTTGTTTCTCAAACATATCCTTTTAGTTTGATGCCTATTGACCCGCTGCTCATGCATTTCAATCTGTTGTTCATGCATTATAATAGGTCCTACCATTGACATCACATTGCCTTCCTTGTCCATTGCAATCTTCAGAGCCGAACCATCTGGATCCAAAAATTCTTCAATTAGGGCCGTAAGCCCCCAAAATTTGGCACTACTCATCTCTCCGAAGTTGGGCATAGAAGGTTTAGTGTTTATGGTTGTGCTTAGGGTTATGTTTGGGGTTATGTATATGGTGGAGGGGTCAGGTGTTATATTTTGGGTGAAGGGATCGGGGGTTGTGTTTAGGGTAGAGGGGTCAAGGGTTATGTTTAGGGTGGCCGGGTCGTGCATAGTGAGCAATTTTTTGATCATGCTAAGAAAGTTTGGTGAGGCATAATTAGGCATGGGAGTTGAGTTGTCAGTAAGTTTTTCCATTGAAGGTGAAACTTAACTTGTAGAAGACCTTTTCTTTAGCCTTCTACTAGAGGATCGTTACCAAAATGAAGAAGGACTGCTCCCCGTCCCGAACCTATGACTCTTCTTTACAAAAAAGAGAAGACACTTTTTAAGTTATTCATTCTATGAATCATTTTTTGCCATGCTCGCTTATCCGTAGTATTATTTTAACTTTATCAATAGGTTTCGATTTTGCATCCAAAGACCCGTTGAATGAATAAAAGTCTACTTGCAGATAAGTTCTCAATTAGCCTTATTAGGTGGAGATAAAAACATAAAGGAAAATTTCCTCTAATTAAATTACCATCAAATTATCTTGGTTTTCTCATGGTCAAGTATGATGGATTTGACATCAACAAGCTTCCCAAGGGAGTCGGACTCTAATGATGGTTTAGGCTAAATCCAGGAAGCCCAAATGAAAGATAAAGATTGCCTTTTAAATGGATCGTTCTACTAGATCCTTGGGCCCTTAGTCACTTTCATTTTAGATTTCTTAGGTTTGGGCCTAATCAACATCAGTTTCTTCTTATGGGCTTCTCAATGATATCAAACTACCTTAACTAAGGGAAAAATTCTCTATTTTGAAACAAATTGGGCTCAATGTTAGGCTCATTTCATTTGGTTATAATTTAATCAAAATAAATTTCTTCTAATTAAATTCTAATCAAACTTCCTTAGTCTAGGCCCATTTAATCCTTCATGGGCTTTTTCATAGTTAAACATTGTATCATTAAGTTTCCCATGAGATTTGGAACCTAGTAGTGATTAGAGCTAAATCCAAGAAGCCTAAACGAATGAAGTTTGCACCTGATGAGAGTCATAAAATGCCTCTCAACAGTGGTTAATTGTTAGCATTTTAGGATTGATCTCGGTCCTTATTATGCTTTTATGTGTTAATAATGCTAAAGTAATATTATTGGACCACTGACTTATTTCAGTTTAATTTTCAGGTACTTTAAGTTTAAAAGAGCAAAAAGAAGCGATCGTTGCTTAAAAGACCAAGAGCCCATGCTTCTAGAAGGACAAGATGGACTGCTACTTGAATTGCGATCGAGCTCACATCCTACATCGAGCAAGGTACTCTACAGTGCATATGCGATCGAGCGCACAAGCTGCAATCGAGCGCATGTGCAATCGATCGCACTCAGGCTACGATCGAGTGCACCCGGACAGTATCCCACATCGGCTAGATAACACATAGCATTCCGGGAGTTTGCCTATATAAAGACCCACTCTGCTCAGCTGAAATAATCAATCAATCAGAGCTCTTCTAAGATCATCTTCTGAGATCATTAGAGAGTGACTCTAGAAGGCCTTTAGGAGAAATCCATAGGGCCTTTAAGAGAAATCCGAAGTATAAAATTTGGAGGGCAAGCTGAGGATGATCGTTGAGAGGCCGAAGGCAACTCAAGGAGGCATGAGCTCTATGGCCAGCTAATCTCTAAGCAAGGCGAAGGGATGAATCCCTAGGTGTAGTTGTTCTTATTTTCCTTTATTTGATTCAGTTGTAGTTGGTATTATTTTTATCAAACATTGTTATGTTTTATTCTTTAATTTAATTAGTAGATTATTTTATTAGTCCGGTGATTGCATGCTTCCTTTCCATATAAGTCCAGTCATGCTTTTCTTATGTGTATCCGTTTGGATGTGATTGAGTCCGGTAGACCTCTTTTATAAGTTGGTTCATGTGTGCTTAAAAGTAGAGAATAATTCATAACAATTACATTAGGATTTATAATTGCGCTTTAATTGAATATATATCGATTGCTTGTTTGGGATGAGAAACTAGCAATCGAGATAAAAACAACTGAATCAAGTTAGGATTAGAGCAACGAGCCTAGGGAGGATTTTTGTAACCTTGTCATTCTTAGTTATATTTCAAACCTATTCACACAATTACCCTTTTTCTCAAACAAACTCAGATTCGATTAATCTTTTATCGTTTGTGTTGAGGTTTACACCGTATTTTGTAATTAACTTGTTTCCCTGTGGAATCGACACCCCAAAACTATACTACAACTACCGCGTTATGTTTTGGGCGTAATTAAATTTTGGCGCCGTTGCAGGGGAAACGCGCTTAAGTACAAGAAAGTTTGTCAATTTTTGACATAACAATAGAAGAATTGTAAATAGTTTCTTTCAGCATTTTATTTGATTTTTTGTGATCTTGTATGCCCAAATATAGGGACACTTTGGGTAGATTTGCCTGTAGGTTTGTGCTCGAGACAGGAGGAACCTTTTTAAACCCTTTGTTTGATAATCCATCTAGTCTTGAGGAAATGAGTGAACACGAGGATCAACCTACTAGGACCCTTGAGGATTACCTCCACCCAACGCGCACAACCACACCATCTTGCATCATGTTTCCAGCCAACATTCCCCAATTAGATCTTAGGACAGGGATGATACAGTTACTCCCTAAATTTTATGGCATGGAAAATGAGAACCCATATGTGCACATTAGGAAGTTTGAGGAAGTAGTCGCAACTTTCCATGATCAAGGTGCAACTGCTGACATTGTGCGACTTAAGTTCTTTCCTTTTGCTTTGAAGGATAGAGCTAAGAGTTGGCTATACTCACTTAGACCACAATCTATTGGGTCGTGGACTAAGATGACTCGGGCCTTCTTTAACAAGTACTTCCCTTAACATAAGACTAATGCGTTGAAAAGACAAATCTCCACCTTTGCACAAAAGGAAAACGAGACTTTATATCAGTTTTGGGAGAAATTTAAAGAGTTGTTGAGTATGTGCCCACACCATGGGTATGAAAATTAGTGTTTAGTGAGCTATTTCTATAAGGGTCTTACCTATAGAGAACGCCAATTTATAGAGATGATGTGCAATGGGGAATTTCTGAAAAAAGACCCTGATGAGGCTATTGAATACCTCAATGAGCTTGCTGAGAAAGCTCATACATGGACTGGACCTAGTGCTACTAAAAGCACGAATAGGTCACGACCTGTAGGAAACCCTAGTAGTGGAGGAATATATCATCTTAGGGAAGAAGACAACCTGAAAGCTAAGGTTGAACTGCTCACTAGGGAGTTAAAGGTATTGAAAACGAAGGGCTCAAAGCAAACACATGTGGCTAATCATGCCGAGTCTTTAGAGCCGTGTTTTGTGTGTGATGGGGTGGATCATCTCCTCCAAGAATGCCCCACATTTGCTGATATGAGAGGGCTATATGAGGAATAATGTAATGCCTTAGGCATGTACAAGAAGCCTCTGGCACCTTTCTCTAACACTTATAACCCGGGGTGGCGAAATCACCCCAACTTCAGCTGGAAATCTGAAAACCAGCATGTGCAGCCCCCTAGATCATCCCTTGCACCTTATCATGCACCCCCATCCTCTAGGAACTCTCTAGAAGACACCTTGCAGGCCTTTATAGAGGCACAAGGTAAGACAAACTAAAGGTTTGAGACATTATTTACGCAGCTGATGGAAGAGAATAGAGAAACTAGGAGCCAAGTGTCCAAGTTAATGAGCTCCTCAAGTATAACTGAGCGAGGTAAGTTTCCTTCCCAAACTCAGTCCATACCTCACGGTCAACATATGGCACAAGAAAACCTGAAAGATGTAAAGGCCATTGTGACCCGAAGTGGTAAGTCACTACACATCCCACCAATGAATGTATCCGAGGATGTGGAAAAGGGTCAAACTAGTAGTAATACTGAACTGACCAAAGACCCTGAAGTGACCAAAAGTCCTGTTAAGGAACCATACCCTCAAGCCTTAAAGTTAAACAAGAAAAATTTGGACTTAAACAATGAAATTCTAGAGAACTTAAGGCAAGTGAAACTCAATCTTCCTCTTTTGCATGTGATTAAACAAGTGCCTATCTATGCAAAAGTTCTCAAGGATTTATGCACAATCAAGAGGAGACACCATGTTGAGAAAACCGCATTCCTAACTGAGCAAGTTAGTGCTTTAATTGAGGAAAGAATTCCCCCAAAATACAAGGATCCGGGCTGTCCTACCATTGCTTACAGCATTGGAAATCATGAGGTTGGACAAGCCTTACTAGATCTAGGAGCTAGTGTGAACCTAATGCCATTTTCCATTTATGTACAGCTAGGTTTAGGGGAAATCAAACCAACCGGTGTGGTGTTACAGTTGGCTGACCGTTCAGTCAAAGTGCCCCAGGGTGTGGTAGAGGATGTGTTGATTCAGATTGATAAATTTTACTATCCTGTTGATTTCCTAATCCTTGATACAACTTCTGCTGTTGACACTAACTCGAAAATTCCTTTGATTTTGGGTAGACCTTTCCTTGCTATTGCAAATGCTCTGATTAATTGCAGGAATGAACTCATGAAGTTGTCTTTTGGAAACATGACCTTAGAAGTGAACATTTTCAATGTTGCAAAACAGCTCGAAGATGAGGATGAAAATCACCAGCTATATATGCTTGAGTCACTCATCGATGAGGGAGTTTCCATGGCTCATGATTTTGATCCTCTTAAGAATTCTCTTGTTAATTCTAAGATTTATTTATTTGATGATAAAACTAATGTAATCGATATTTGTGCTGTTTTTGACAAATCTTAGGATTATGGCACCCGCCCATGGCAACCAAGGTTTGAAGAGTTGCCCGAAAGAAGCAGAAAACAAATCCCCTCAAGTGTGGCAGCACCTAAAGTCGAATTGAAGCCACTACCTAAGGGTGTAAAGCATGCATTTCTCGGTCCAGGTGATACCTTTCCTGTCATTATTTCATCTGAATTATCTGAGACCTAATGTGAGAAACTTATTCAGACCTTAATTGCACATCAATCAGCCTTAAGATGGAGCATGGCTGATTTAAAGGGAATTAGTCCCCTGATCTGCTCCTATAAAATAAATTTGGATGAAGGAACCAGTCCTCTTAGAGACCCTCAACGCAGACTTAATCCCACTATGAAAGAAGTAGTGAAAAATGAAGTACTGAAACTGTTAGATGAGGGTATTAAATACCCCATAGCTGATAGTAAATGGGTAAGTCCTACACAAGTCGTTCCCAAAAAGTCTGGAGTCACTGTGGTAATGAATGACCTAGGAGAGTTAGTCCCTACTAAACTTGTGACTGGGTGGCGTATGTGCATTGATTACAGAAAATTAAATGTTGCCACCTGGAAAGACCATTTCCCACTCCCTTTTATTGATCAAATTCTTGAGCGTATAGCTGGTCATCCTTTTTACTGTTTCTTATATGGTTATTCTAGCTATTATCAAATAGAAATTGCATTAAAAGACCAGGATAAAACCACTTTCACTTGTCCTTTTGGCACTTATGCTTTTCGTAGAATGCCATTTGGATTATGTAATGCACCTGCCACTTTTCAACGTTGCATGATGAGTGTTTTTAGTGATATGGTTGAAAATTGCATGGAGGTTTTTATGGATGACCTTACTGTTTTTGGATCTTCATTTGATGCATACTTAATGAATTTGGAAAGAGTTTTAATTCGTTGTGAGGAAAAATAATTGGTCTTAAACTGGGAAAAATGCTATTTCATGGTACCAACCGGTATTGTGTTAGGGCATATTGTCTCTTCTAGAGGAATAGAGGTCGATCAATCTAAAATTGAATTAATCTCTAAACTACCTACACCTAAGACAATAAAGGATGTGAGATCTTTCCTTGGTCATGCTGGTTTTTATAGGAGGTTTATACAAAATTTTTCCAACATATCTAGACCATTATATGCCCTCCTAATTAAAGATACCCCATTTAAGTGGACTCTAGCTTGTCAAGAGGCCTTTAAAACACTGATTGGCAAGCTTACTTCAGCACCTATAATGCAGTCACCTGATTGGAATTTACCCTTTGAAATCATGTGTGATGCTAGTGACTACGTGATGAGTCTAAAATATTGCATATTTTAGACCCTTAACTTATATTTGTTATGCTCTTAGTTAGTATTATTTTACTCTATTTTACGTTTTTCTTGTGTTTTGTGTGTTTTTACAGCTTTGTGGAGAAAGTGCAGCATTTCAGGTTGATTTGAAGCTTCTGGAGACATTGCGCTCGATCGCAACAGACATGCGATCGAGCGCACCAGCGCTCGAGCGCACCTGCCTTTGAACGAGCGCAAGGTCAACATCCCACATCGAAATATTTGAAGATCAGTGCATCTGCGATCGATCGCAGAAGACATGCGATCGAGCGCACATGAGATCGTGCGCACAAGACATGCGATCGATCGTACCTGCGATCGATCGCACCACACTGCGATCGAGCGCACTCGGGCCTGTATCCCACATCGTTTCTGCAACCTGTTTTACTCCGGGTCTCCCCCTATATAAACACCATTTGGCTTCATAATCCAATGTACAATTCCTGAGCCACTTTGGTGTTTACCGGTGGACGTTCGCTAGCATTCTGGTGGATCCCGAAGGCATTGCTACCACGAGGGGAAGCGCCGCCCGTCAGCGAGTGGAATTTCTCCCATGTAAAGTTTTTTTATTTATTTCTTTATATTCAGTTGTTTTAGTTTAAATGTTTAGCACTTGTTATTATAGTTTTATAGTTATGAGTGGCTAGACTCTTCAGCTAAGGTTGAAGATGAAGCCCCGCCGTTGTTTGGCGTAGTAGTTCAGATTTGCTTGTACAAATCTGACAATTTTTAGTATAAATGTTCTGTCAATTATTTGAGTTAATCTTATAATTGATTGAGTTTAAATTGTCTGTTGGATTTTCTTTGTGTTTCATCTGATGGATACATTGAATGCTTTTCGATTAAATTGGATTCCCTTTGTGATTTGTTAAGAGCGGATACATCGGGTGCTTTTGGTTTAGTTGGGATATTCTTTGTTTTTTGTCTTATAGTTGGATTCATTGAATGTTTTGATAGGCTATATTTTTAGAACATGTATGCTTAACTTCGGTGGGGTGGATTCGAAAACCTTAGTGCCTTTTTTTTATTAGTTTTTAAATCAATTTAATTTAGTTTTAATTTATTTTGCAATATCATTCTGAAATTTGGAACTAGGTTAAAATAGAGTTAGTTTAGATTAAAAATTATATTTTCACAACGCAATTCCCTGTGGATTCGACCTCGCACTTGCACAACGCTATATTGCAAACGACTCGTGCGCTTGCGAGTAATTTAAAACTCACAACAAGTTTTTGGCGCCGTTGCCGGGGAATTGTTTTGTTTGTGAAAATTTTTGGTCTGAATTGATTTTATTTTTCTACTAGTTAGTTATAAAAAAAAAAAATTTAATTTAATTTAATTTAAAAAAAATTAATTTAATTTGATTTAATTTTTTTTTTTTTTTTAAATGTGGATGAATCCAGCGCCGGTTTCACAGTCTTTAGAGGACGCCCTCAAGGATTTCATTAAAATGACCAGCCCGTCCCTCAATGCTGCCAACACTTTCAATGTTGAAAGCTGTTCCATCTGTGCTAGTCCCATGCATCTAGCACAGAATTGCCCATCAATGCCGGCTTGTGCCGAGTATCCTATGGAACAAATGAATGCTTTCAATGACTGTTGTTGGCAATCAAATGGATCTTGCTCCGAAACATACAATCCAGGGTGGTGGGACCACTCTAATTTTTCATGGGAGCAGAACCAACTGATGAATCAGGGAGGAGCCCCTTACCATGCTCACAATCAATACACTCCCGAATTTCCTCCACCAATTCCAAATTATGGTCACTCAGCTTATCCAGCACCATCACCCGCTTACCAAGCTCCCATTCAAGCGCCAGCATCGGTTTCACAGTCATTGGAGGACGCTCTCAATGATTTCATGAAAACGACTAGCCAATCTATGAGTGAAGTGATGAGTGCAACAATAGAAAACACCCAAGCGATTGCCACACTAGAGAGTCAAATTGATCAAATCGCAAGTTATGTGGGTGAAGGAGAGGAAGGAACGTTCCCCAGTCAATCTGAGCCTAACCCAAAGGAACAGTTTGCGGTGGGAAATTCTTCAACTCCAATGCATTGGCAGGATCAAGTGCAATCAACTGTCCCATACTTGTCTGGGAGACAAGTGGACAATCAAGTGGAAGAGAACCCTGCTATGCACCAAGGGCAAGAGAGTGGCAACAATGAGAAGAGAGATGCTGAGCCATCTACAGCCACTCGTATTATTAAGGATCTCTCGGGGTCGTTTTTACCTAAAGCGCCTTACCCTGAGAGACTACAAGCGCCCAAGAAAGAAAGGAAGTCTGAGGATATTATGGAGGCATGCTTTGCTCAGTTTGAAGAGGATTTGGACTTAGACAAGTTACTTGAGCAAGCAAATACTATCGTGGAGTCTGCTCCTCGGGAGAGTAGTAGGACAGAGGAGACTATGGATGAATCCCGTATTGAGGATCCCTTGGAGGCATGCTTTGCTCACTTTGGAGAGGACTTGGGCTTAGATAAGTTACTCGATGAAGTAAATATCATTTTGGAGTCTGATCCTCAAGAAAGCAATGAGAATGAGGAGACCGCCGCACCTGAAACCCCCCAGAAGGAACTTGAGCCTTTACCAGAAAATCTTAAGTATAAGTTCCTAGGTCCAGCAGATTCTTTGCCTATAATGATAGCTTTAGATTTGGGTGATGCTCCAGAGGAGAAATTATTGGACATCTTAAGAGAGCATAAGGAAGCTATAGGCTGGACTATTGAGGATGTCAAGGGAATCAACCCCTCGTTGGTAATACACACGATACATATGGAGGAGAATGCCAAGCCATCGAGGGAGACACAAAGAAGGCTCAACCCTGCTTTGCAAGAGGTTGTGAGGGCGGAAGATATTAAGCTGTTAGAGGCAGGGATCATTTATCCCATCTCTGATAGCAAGTGGGTGAGCCAGATTTCAGTCGTGCCCAAACGTGCTGAATTTACGGTAGTAAATAGAGACAACGAGTTGGTTCCAACTCGAGTGCAGTCAAGATGGAGAAAGTGTCTAGACTACCGTAAATTGAATGCTGCCACTAGGCCTGATCATTTTTCATTCCCATTTATTGATCAGATGGTGGAGCACTTAGTTGGGCATGTTTACTAATGTTGGGTCTGGCTGAAGACGTTAAACTTAGCGCTCATGGGAGGCACCCCACAGCTTATCTTTTCTTTTGTTTATTTATTATTTCGCATATTTATGATTAATGTTTGTTTCCAGTATTTTTTTGTTTTCCAGTTTTTATTTTTCAGGGACAAAGCGTACTTCAGTTCAAGTTTGGGGGTATGCTATGAGCCATACCAGTCCAGATAGTTCTCCATATCTCAGGTCAGCTCTTTCCATATTAGTCACACATTGGGGTCAATGTGTAATTTAAGTTTGGGGGTATGGGAGACACATCACACACTTTGTCCTAATTTGTTGTCTTTTCGTCATAGAGATAAATGCATGCTCATGTTATCGTGAAATTTTAGTTGATCTAAACATTTTCTGTGATGTGATGTCATTGGTGAGCTTAACATTTTGAACACATGATCTGGTGATAAATTTTTAAAATTTAGTTACTTACTTTAGGCATTTTGAGAATTCACATGTTTGATCTAATCTCACACGAGCACATTAGCACAAATTATGTGAGGTATGAGACGTGATTTTAATGTGTATTTTTCCTTATCTTAACTGAAACTGGATGACTTGTTGGATGAACTCTTGGGCATAGGAAAATAAAAAAAATAAAAAAAAAATAAAAAAAAAATATTATTATCAATAAACTTTTCGCTGAGTAACTGAACCTCTTGCCTCAGTAAGCAGTGAGTGTTCACGTCAAAAGGTGAAATTTTGCTTGGTAATATTAAGGTCGGTTTAATTTCGTAGCCTTTTTGACTCGAGTTAGTAAGTCCTTAGGGGTGTCTTCACACCTAATGCCCTAAAACCATCTGGTTTGGGAGTCATTGACTTAACACTCGCTACATGGGTCAATTAGAAAGCTCAAGGGAACTAAGCATAGCCGTGCCTTAATAATAATAAAAAAAAAAAGAGAGAGAATAAAATAAAAACTATGCCTTTTCGTTCATTTTTGATGGGAAATTCGGTGAATCTTGAGACATGGAGACCTTACACATTAGAGTTACTTGGAAACTTCATTTTTATGTACTAATTCACCTTACACTGATTCAAGCTTGTGATGCCTTATCCTGCCTTTTGTAAGTAATTAGATTTTAACATTTCTATTCATTGCGAAGATGTGTTTACCTTTTTAAGCTTGCTTATGAATGAATATCATGATGATGTGTGCTCCTTAAATTTTTGGATACCATGAGTGATGACTTTATCTTTATGTTCTTTGTTTTTCATTGAGTCTTTTATTTTGTTTTGCTAAGGGACTAGCAAAATATAAGTTTGGGGGTATTTGATGAGTCTAAAATATTGCATATTTTAGACCCTTAACTTATATTTGTTATGCTCTTAGTTAGTATTATTTTACTCTATTTTACGTTTTTCTTGTGTTTTGTGTGTTTTTACAGCTTTGTGGAGAAAGTGCAGCATTTCAGGTTGATTTGAAGCTTCTGGAGACATTGCGCTCGATCGCAACAGACATGCGATCGAGCGCACCAGCGCTCGAGCGCACCTGCCTTTGAACGAGCGCAAGGTCAACATCCCACATCGAAATATTTGAAGATCAGTGCATCTGCGATCGATCGCAGAAGACATGCGATCGAGCGCACATGAGATCGTGCGCACAAGACATGCGATCGATCGTACCTGCGATCGATCGCACCACACTGCGATCGAGCGCACTCGGGCCTGTATCCCACATCGTTTCTGCAACCTGTTTTACTCCGGGTCTCCCCCTATATAAACACCATTTGGCTTCATAATCCAATGTACAATTCCTGAGCCACTTTGGTGTTTACCGGTGGACGTTCGCTAGCATTCTGGTGGATCCCGAAGGCATTGCTACCACGAGGGGAAGCGCCGCCCGTCAGCGAGTGGAATTTCTCCCATGTAAAGTTTTTTTATTTATTTCTTTATATTCAGTTGTTTTAGTTTAAATGTTTAGCACTTGTTATTATAGTTTTATAGTTATGAGTGGCTAGACTCTTCAGCTAAGGTTGAAGATGAAGCCCCGCCGTTGTTTGGCGTAGTAGTTCAGATTTGCTTGTACAAATCTGACAATTTTTAGTATAAATGTTCTGTCAATTATTTGAGTTAATCTTATAATTGATTGAGTTTAAATTGTCTGTTGGATTTTCTTTGTGTTTCATCTGATGGATACATTGAATGCTTTTCGATTAAATTGGATTCCCTTTGTGATTTGTTAAGAGCGGATACATCGGGTGCTTTTGGTTTAGTTGGGATATTCTTTGTTTTTTGTCTTATAGTTGGATTCATTGAATGTTTTGATAGGCTATATTTTTAGAACATGTATGCTTAACTTCGGTGGGGTGGATTCGAAAACCTTAGTGCCTTTTTTTTATTAGTTTTTAAATCAATTTAATTTAGTTTTAATTTATTTTGCAATATCATTCTGAAATTTGGAACTAGGTTAAAATAGAGTTAGTTTAGATTAAAAATTATATTTTCACAACGCAATTCCCTGTGGATTCGACCTCGCACTTGCACAACGCTATATTGCAAACGACTCGTGCGCTTGCGAGTAATTTAAAACTCACAACACTACGCTGTAGATGCTGTTCTTGGACAGTGAAGAGAGGGAAAACCATTTGTAATTTACTATGCTAGTAAGACTTTAAATAGTGCTCAAATGAATTACTCCACAACTGAAAAAGAATTACTAGCGGTAGTATTTGCTTTGGATAAATTTCGTGCATATTTAATTGGTTCTCCTATCCTTATTTTTACAGATCATGCAGCCCTTAAGTACCTTCTTACAAAGAAGGATGCTAAGGCGCGCTTAATACGATGGATCATACTCCTACAAGAATTCGATATCACCATCAAAGACAAAAAAGGAGTAGAGAACATAGTAGCTGACCATCTCTCAAGGCTCACATTCGAGGACACTAGTGATGACATGCTAATCCAAGATGACTTTCCCGATGAGCATTTACTTTCTGTTACGTCCTTACCATGGTTCGCTCACATCGTGAATTATTTGGTTACATGTGAGATACCCATGGATTGGAGCGCTCAAGACAAGAGGAAATTTTTATACAAGGTACGTAATTTTTATTGGGATGACCCTTATCTTTTCAAGTACTGCCCGAACCAAATTCTAAGGTGTTGCATCCCTAATGAAGAGATTGCAAGTTTCTTAGAATTTTGTCATTCCCTACCTTGTGGAGGCCATTTTTCAATGAAAAAAACCGCTGCAAAAATTTTGCAGTGTGGATTTTATTGGCCTACCTTGTTTAAGGATACAAACACCAACTGTCACTCATGCGAAAGGTGTCAAAAGTTAGGAGCTATGTCTCGTCGAAATATGATGCCCTTAAACCCTATTTTGGTAATTGAAATCTTTGATTGTTGGGGCATCACTTTTATGGGACCCTTTCCTCCTTCCTTTGGATACCAATATATCATAGTGATAATAGATTATGTATCTAAGTGGGTAGAGGCAGCAGCTTACCGAAGCAATGATAATAGAACGGTCATTAAATTTCTTAAGGAAAATGTGTTATCTCGATTTGGTACACCACGTGCTATAATTAGTGATTGAAGTACACATTTTTTCAACCGTTCTTTTGAAGCTTTGATGCGAAAATATGGGGTGTTACATAAAATTTCTACTGCTTATCATCCTCAGATTAGTGGGCAAGTAGAGCTTGCTAATAGGGAGATTAAAATTTTTTTAGAAAAAACGGTTAACCCGAATCGCAAGGATTGGTCGTTGAGACTAGTCGATGCGCTTTGGGCTTACCATACTGCTTTCAAAACTCCCTTAGGTATGTCACCTTATCAACTTGTTTATGGAAAGCCTTGCCACTTACCTGTAGAGCTCGAGCATCGAGCAAATTGGGCAATCAAATCTTTTAATTTTGACATAGGAGAAGCAGGTAAGCTTCAGAAATATCAATTGACCGAGTTGGAGGAGTTAAGAAACAATGCTTATGAGAGCTCTAGAATCTATAAGTCTAAAATGAAAATATTCCATGATAAAAATATTTTGAGAAAAACGTTTAAACCTAATGATCGGGTGTTCTTATACGAATCTAGACTCCATAAGCATCCTGGAAAACTTCGGTCGAGGTGGACCGACCCTTTTGTAGTGAAAATTGTTTTTGAAAATGGGGCGGTAGAAATTGAAGATGCTAGGGATGGTCGAATTTTCAAAGTCAATGGTCAACGACTTAAGATCTTAGTCGATAGATAAGATTCATAAGTGGAAGACATTCCGCTTATGGATCCAGTCTACGCATCTTGACCACACACCACAGGTACATATTCACTTTTATTTTTTTTCTTTTGTTTTGTTTGTTTCACTTTTATGTTATTTTCTTATTAAGTCCATTTTAATGTTAATTTTTAGTGTGCTAACACGTGGTGGGAGTCTTACTGGTACACTGCAGTTGCTTTCTTTTTGTTTGTTCTATGTTGTAGATCAGACTTTCAACAAGAAGGTTAGCATGCAGTTCATATGGAGGTGCACAAATTTCAGCTGCCGTGCACTTTTGCTTACAAAGGGAGTTTCCTTTACCTTTTCTTTAACATTGAGGACAACATAATTTTTCAGTTGGGGGTGGAGGAAACATATTCTTTTTCTTTCATTGAACTGCTTGGTGTCATCTTTGTTTTTGTTTAGCATGCTTTGTGTTAGCCTTAGAGTCAATTTACATGTCAATGATATAAATTTAATTGAGAGAGCAGATAGCATTTAGAAGGAGTTAAATCTTGCTTCGAAATGAAATTAATTTAAGCATCAATCTTCATTTGGTTTGAGACTCTAGTTTGTGGTAAGACTGTATGATTAGTCTTAAACATTTAGAAAAGTTTTACGTGTGATTATTTTATGAATATTTTTGCAGTCTTGACAAGCTCTAGAACTTACTTGATAATCACTTGAGGCGAATTCCTAGAATGCACACTACTTAGGATATGATATAGGCCATTTTTGAACCGTTTGAGCCTTTCAAACCTACCATTGCTATATTTATCACTAGTCACCTATTTGAGCCTTTTTCTTGAAAAAAAAAAAGAATTTGAGCCTTGTTTCTTTCAATAGCCAATTTACTCACCTTTATGAGCCTAAAATATTTTATCCTTACCCTCCTTTTAAAAAGAACTTAGTTATACACATTTGTTGAAGAAGCACTTAAAAGGAGTAAGGGTGGAAGTATGAAAAAAAAAATATCACTACCACAACCCAAGTACATTAAAGGAGATAAGTTGGGGATTGTGAAAAAGAAAAAAAAAATTGTGGCAAAGAAAGAAGAAAGAAAGAAAAGAAAAAATGGTGATTTGTTGAAGGAAATGCTCGAAAATGGTTGAAAGAGTTGGGTGTTGAAGTAAGGTTATCCAGTGCTTAAAGTGTTGTGTTCAAAACTAAGAGATTAAGTTCTTCTACTTGTTGAATCCTTCCCGTTCTTTCTTAATCTTTACTTTAGCTTAACGTTACAAGCTTATTAAAAACCTTTTGATCCAATGTAGTGTGATTTTTCTACAATAGTGGAGAGTGATTTGAAAAGTGAGCCTATGGAGCTTTTTTTTGTGATTGATGTCACGCAATTTATTATGTTTCTAGAGGCCAAGATTTGTATTCATAAATGTTATGCATAAAATCATCCGGGTGTTTGGATTAATGGATTGTGGTAAGATGGATGTTAAGAGTCAATAATGATTTTAAGATTAATTTTTGAATTACTTTTGGATTTGGGTGAAATTTAATGATTCTTTGTGCCGTGTGTTATGTGCAATTTTTGAGACAAAATGTGAATTACTATTGGTTAACACTAATATTGCTTTTCATTTACTTTGATTCCCACCATAGAATTCATCTCTTAATATTGCTTGAATTGCTAGGGACTAGCAATTAGCTAGTTGGGGGTTGTGATGAGAGTCATAAAATGCCTCTCAACAGTGGTTAATTGTTAGCATTTTAGGATTGATCTCGGTCTTTATTGTGCTTTTATGTGTTAATAACTCTAAAGTAATATTATTGGACCACTGACTTATTTCAGTGTAATTTTCAGGTACTTTAAGTTTAAAAGAGAAAAAGAAGCGATCGTTGCTTAAAAGACTAAGATCCCATGCTTCTGGAAGGACAAGATGGACTGCTGCCTGAATTGCGATCGAGCGCACAAGCAGTGCGATCGAGTGCACATCCCATATCGAGCAAGGTACTCTACAGCGCATATGCGATCGAGCGCACAAGCTGCGATCGAGCACATGTGTGATCGATCGCACTCGGGCTACGATCGAGCGCACCCAGACAGTATCCCACATCGGCTAGATAACACATAGCATTCCGGGAGTTTGCCTATATAAAGACCCACCCTGCTCAGCTGAAATCATCAATCAATCGGAGCTCTTCTAAGATCATCTTCTGAGATCATTAGAGAGTGACTCTAGAGGGCCTTTAGAAGAAATCCAGAGGGCCTTTAAGAGGAATCCAAAGTATAAATTTGGAGGGCAAGCTGAGGATGATCGTTGAGAGGCCGGAGGCAACTCAAGGAGGCATTAGCTCTATGGCCAGCTAATCTCCAAGCAAGGCGAAGGGATGAATCTCTAGGTGTAGTTGTTCTTATTTTCCTTTATTTGATTCAGTTGTAGTTGGTATTATTTTTATCAAACATTGTTATGTTTTATTCTTTAATTTAATTAGTAGATTATTTTATTAGTCCAGTGATTGCATGCTTCCTTTCCATATAAGTTCAGTCATACTTTTCTTATGTGTATCTGTTTGGATGTGATTGAGTCCGATAGACCTCTTTTATAGATTTTTCCATTGCTGCGGTATTGTCGTTAGATATATCGTCGTATTTTGATAATTTATAAGTTGGGTCATGTGTGCTTAAAAGTAGAGAATAATTCATAACAATTACATTAGGATTTATAATTGCACTTTAATTGAATATATGCTGATTGCTTGTTTGGGATGAGAAACTAGCAATCGAGATAAAAACAACTGAATCAAGTTAGGATTAGAGCAACGAGCCTAGGGAGGATTTCCGGAACCTTGTCATTCTTAATTATATTTCAAACCTATTCGTACAATTACCCTTTTTCTCAAACAAACTCATATTCATTTAATCTTTTATCGTTTGTGTTGAGGTTTACACCATCTTTTGTAATTAACTTGTTTCCCTGTGGAATTGACACCCCAAAACTATACTACAACTGTCGCGTTATGTTTTGGGCATAATCAGCACCTGACATGGATCTCTCCATCTAATCCCCGAGCCTTCAATCGCATTCATTTTAGATTTCTTGGGTTAAGGCCCAATCACCACTAGTTTCCTTTATAGGCTCCTTAATGAGGTCAAATTAACAAGGCTTAACTAAGAGAAAATCCATTATTTTGGGCTAACCTAGGCCTAACATTGAGTTTAATTTATTTGATTGTGATTTAATCAAAGGAAACACTAAATTACCAGGCATGTTATCAAACACATTCATTTTATCTTTTTTTAACATGTGAGGTGAAGGCAAACACATGCAAGCAAGCAAATGGATAGAAAAGGGTCCATGTCCTAGATGGGAAGGTTTTACGGTTTGCTTAAAAAAAAGGTAGGCTTACCTTATAACTCCGGTGGGCTCAGGTACCCCATGGCTAGAAGGATGCTATCATGCTCCTCTAGTGGCCTGAAAAGTGGACCACAAGAGTACAAATGCATTTGGCAAACCTTTGTTACATAGGCAAGAACCAAGAAGAACTTGTCCTACACCAACGACTGATGATGAGAAAATAAGGGTCACACCAGAAACCAAGAGGAAATGGGCCCCCTAATTTACTCCGTCAAGAGCAAAGGGTAAGTTCTAGTGTGCAAAGTGAAGTATGAAATAATAACTCGAATTAAAATTTTAAAAGATTTCTAAAAAACACTTTAAGGTTAAATCTCCCCAGCAAAGTCTCTAACTGTAGGTACCGCTCTTTTCCGCCTAAGACTCATGCATCTGGCTCATTACCCAGGGTCACCCCCCTTAAAGAAGGTGGATATGGCGAAGGTACGGATTACGATGAGTAGGCATATGGAAACAAGTGAAATCTATCAAGTCTAATACAAAACCTTTATAAGTAGTAAAGAGGCTCCCATTATGGGTGCGCTTTTAATGTATTAGACAATGGGTCGTTTATAATCCAAGCACAAAGTAAGGATAACAAGTAAGGAGCCGCCATTTAACCTTGAAGGGGGTTAAATCCCTTGTCATTAGTCTACGTGAGAAATTCCAAAGCTCGGGAGATTTTGGTGCAAAAGAGTGAGGATTTAAAGTTTTCTCTCTTACCTAGATCGAACTCTAGCCCTTTGTGTTTCAAGGAAATTAATTAAAATTTTGATTCAAGTATTACTATCATATACTACTAATAAAACCAAGCATGCATTTTGCAATTTTTATTCAAACAAAGCAACACCAAATATTAACTTTAAATTAATGCGATAAAAGTAAGTATATAAAGGAAATAAATTGCTTTGACTATGAGGAAAAAAATATTAAAACTACTTGCAAAGTATAGATGAGAAGTAAATCAAAGTGCGTGCATTTAAACTAGGTGGATTAATTATATAAGTTAAAATAGATGGATTGAGACTAAATTATTTTAAACTAGATGAATTAAATTTGAAGACTAAATTGAGTGACTTAAACTAAGCTACTTTAAACTAGACTATTTAAAAAAAAAAAAAGGAATTAAGCTAAATAAATTTAAACTAAACTACCTTAAAGACGAGATCCAAAATAACTAGTAACTAGTAATATTTTTAATGGGCCAAAAGGGGCTTAAAATTCTTCTTAAAGAATTAAAGTTCATATGTAATTAATGACATCTTAAAATAAAACATATAACTTAGAGAACATAAAAATTCTTAAAGTACTAAATTAAAGGAATGAACTTTAAAACCACTGTTAACTTAACATTGCATTTAACTAAGATACTAAATATGACTAGTAGCTAACTAAAGAAAGACATATAACTAGTAAAAAAATAAAATGCTAAGAAACTAGTAAGTATCTTAAGATAAAACTTTTTAAGTGATCTAAATTAGTCTAGTATATTTTCATGGTGGTTTAAGCACATGAATCATGCTAGCAATTTATTTTGCAAAAAGTAAAAGCTTAACCAACATTCTTTGGCTAGGGAAAATTTCAACGTGTGGGGATTATCCTCGGAGATACTTGTGCTCTTGTGGACTTAGTGAAGTCGGAAGAATGATTCCAATGAAGATTAGAAGACCTAAAAAAATGGTGGCCAAAAATGATGAAGAATTCTTATTAGTTCTTCTTCTGTGTTTCACTCTGTGCTCTTTTCTCACCTTTCTTGAACACTCTCTTCTCTTTTGTTATATTCCTCTCCTTGATCATTCTATTCTTCTCGTTTTCTCTCTTTTGTCACTTATTTCTTTATCTCTAAACTTTCTCTCTTTTTTGAATTACTTTGCCATAGTGATGTGTTGGTTTTTTTTTTTGTGTTAACAAAGGAGGGGTATTTATAGGAAGAGTAAGGGCTAGCTAACATATTAAAAAAAAAGCAAAATAATAGATGAAAATAAGGTGCATGGCTGGTCGTATAGGGAAGGTGAAAAGTAATTTCAACTTTTGAGATGAAAAATATTTTTCACTTTTGGGGTATAAAAGTGGGGCTAGAGAAGTGAGGTGTGGTAAACCAAATGAAAAGCAAGAGGGAAAAAATTTTTAGGTGGCTGGACATGGGGAAGAAGGATGGGTTTCTTTGAGGTGAAAAAAAAAAAGTGAAGAAGGTTTGCAAAAACGTGAACAAGTAACGACATTTTGGAGTGTTTTCAATAAAGCAAAAGCAAAAGCAAAAAATGTGAGGAGAAACTATCCTTGCTTTGGACAACCAAAAGGGGTGGAAAAGACACAATTTTCTTTGTTTTTTTATATATAATAAATTGAAAAAGCTTATGGAAAAAAAGAGTGCAATTACAGAGCAAAAAAAAGGAGAAAAAGGCTTCACATTCTATAAAAACTATTGTTTTCTAGGTATTGTTTTTTGGGTATAAAATGTGATTTTTTTGGTAGAAAAATGTGTTATTTAACATTTAGGAAAGGGTGGAAGATTATTAAGGTAATGTTCAATTAACTAAGCACAAGGAAGAGAAGAGAAACTCCCCCTTTTTGGTACACATGGCTATCCAAAGAAGACGAAAAAATCAGCTACTTTATAAGTGCATTGTTGTTGTTTTTTTAGGTGAAAATGGTCTTATTTTGTGTGTATAAAAAGGTAGCATACAAAAGAAGGTAATTGAACTTAGGAGGGAGAGGTGAGTTCAAAAATCAAAGAGAATGAGTGAAAACTCCTAATTATGGCTAGCCATATAGGGAGAGAGAGAGAGAGAGAGATTTTTAGTTGTAAAAAAGTAACTTTTACTTTGAGAAATGTGAACCAATCAAGGAGTGCCAAGTGGAGGGTAAAATTACAAGTTTACCATTAAAAATTAAAAGTCTTATTGGGCTTGAAATTTAGGCTATAAGTGTTTGGGCTTAGGAAATATCAATGGGCTTTAGTGGGTTTTAGATTGGGTCAAAATTTAAATGAAGACTTTAGTCTTGAATTAGTTGAATCAAATAAAGTCCAATTGATTTAAACCCAAAGTGAATTAAATGGATTGAATAAAATGGTCTTGCAATTTATCCTAATCCCCAATTAAATCTATACTTCCTTAGTTACCAAGTCCGAGCACATTAGGATCAAATATTTGTCATAGGAACCCGAGTGTGGTCCGTTAAAAAATTTGGAATGAAATTGGATGTCTACAATACCCAACCAAACTCAAAATTGGCACCGAGTTTTAAGTTTCCACAACATGATATGTCATATGTTCAAATGCATTCATACATATAAGATAAGACAATATAAATGAAAATATATATGATCATCAATAAATATCATAGTATCCAAAACATAATGAGTTCCAAAATTATATAAATCCAATAACTAAAATATTAAAACATAAATAACTCCCATTAACCCAGTGCATCAAAAGACTAAACAAACCATGCTATCAACATGTTTCTTAGAAAAAAAAAATAGGTTTCAGACCTTTGGTTAGGGGATCAACAACCATGTTCTCCATTTTGAATGTACTCAACAACTATACTGGCATAAAGCACAGTTTTCATGGATTCTCTTTCAAGATCATTCTTAGGATATTGACTAAACCTCAATTTATCCCCTTTCATTATGTAAGCTCATTGAGAAAGATCAAACATACAACGGGATCTATCCTTACGGATATCAATATTAAGAACAAAGGATGCTTCACAAAAATCTTTCATATCAAACATATTGGACAAGAACTATTTTGTCTCATGTAATAACCCAAGATCATTACTAGCAAGTAAAATATCATCCATATAAAGAACAAAGTAAAGAAATTTACTCTCATAGACCTTTAGGTGTATGCATTGATCTATCTTATTCTCCTCAAAACCAATAGAAGTTACCACCTCATCAAATTTTAGGTATCAGTAATATCAGTATGCATTATTTCTAAAAGATCAAAACTAGGAGTTGAGCCATTTTCTTGGTTTTGGTTAATTTTCCCTAATATAATCAACACAGGTCTCTATATCCCCAAAATAAAGAATGGATAAAATGTAATCCCTAACAAGGTTTTCAACTCTCTCTAGAAATGTGACTTAGGTGCCTATGCCATAAAGTATATTTTTCATCCTCCTTCTATTTCTTATAATTCGAACCAGTCAAGATTTCAATAGCTGTTTGGTTATTGTTTACAAAAATGAGATTGATTCATGAAAGAATGCAACATTGTAGTGAAAATATAATAACCAACATATTCCAAAATAGAATATCTAAGAGTATTGTTATAAACTTCTCTTTGGGCAGAGAATACAACAAACACTTAGAAACTTAACACATGAAGTATATGAAAACAATGTTTTAGTTTTCGAAGGAATTGTCCCCTTTGAGCATACAAACCTTCTAAACTGACTCATCATCTTCCCATAGTGTTCCATGTATTTCCACAAATTTCATAATACAACTACCCTTTTGGACAAGTAACTGCATGATGCAATTGAAATCATCCCACAACATGTTTTAGTGAAATCTCACGAGTATCAATAAGTGTGCCACTTTGGCAGCTAACACTCACATCAGCTTATGAAAATTTTCAAAACCAGGGTAAATAGTAATCTTCCCTTAACATGTTTCGATGAAATGCTACAAGTATCAATGAGTGTACCACTTTGGCAGCTAACACCCACATTAACCCATGAAACTTTCAAAAACTGGGATAAACTGAAATCATCCCACATCATGTTTTAGTGAAATCCCACGAGTATCAATGAGTGTGCCACTTTGGCAGCTAACACCACACTAACCAATGAAACCTTCCAAAATTGAGATAAACTAAAATAATCTCGCATCACATTTTAGTGAAATCTCATGAGTATCAACGAGTATGCCACTTTGACAGCTAACACCCATATCAACCCATAAAATTTTTCAAAACCGGGATAAATAATAATTATCCTACAGCGTGTTTTTTTTTTTTTTTTTTTTGTGAAATCCCACAAGTATCAATGAGTGTGCCACTTTGGTGGCTAACACCCACATCAACCTATGAAATTTCCCAAAACTGAGATAAATAATAATGCCCTTTACAACCATAGATGCATGCAAAAACGATAGACATGCATGTGACAATACAACAGGAGGTACTCTAAGCAACATATGCCTCTATAAGTCACCAAATAATCAATAGTTGCATCCTTACTACAGGTCTTGAATATAGTAAGTAATTAATTATTTCTCATAACATGCATATTTTCTACATTTTCCTTTAAACTGAGAGTACAATAAATAAATAAAAATTAATCTAGGAGATTACTTACCGTTAACAACGTCTTAGCTCATCAAAATAATTTATTGTAAAATAACATTTTAGAATATATGCTTAGATTTTGAAAAATAAGCAATTAATCACATATATTCATAAATAAATATTTATTGAACCCAAAATTTTTAGAAAAATATGACAATTATTATAAAATAATAATTAATCCTAATGAGTACATAAAACATGAATTTACGAAGCATAAAATATTAAGATCTGACACATCTTTTACTCTATATATTAACATATCACAACATTGAAATATATTTTACATGCTCAAAATTAATTATTGTAGATAAGTGCACCAATTGAGAAAACATGAGTTAGAAATTATGTTTTAGAAAATTTAAGAAGGCTGTATATTTTCTATAATTTTAATTTTCATATTTTCTATATATTCCCATGAAAGTAGACTTGATTTTATTATTTATCCTAATCAAAATTTCAAAAGTAAAAATAGAAACTGTTTAGGACAACCAAAAGGCAATATATAAATAAGAATGGTAATTACAACAACCAGATTCCCGACACATCATTTCATACTCCCCTTTGGGTAGAGTATGAAACATGTAAGTAGAATCTCTTACATGAAACTAACATATTAACATATTTCAGTTTTCGAAAAGCCTAACACTTTGGTGCAGAAAAATTATCTAAACTGAAATAAATTTCACCAAATGTTTCATGTCAACCTCTGAATTAAAACACACAATTACCCCCTTTGGGCAGGTGATTGAATACACTAACTCATAAGTGTCCCGTAATAACAACATGAAATAACCCCATAAATATCAGTGAATAAACCACTTTGGCGGTAACCATTCACATCAACTGATGAAACTATTTCAAACCAATACATACTAAAAATATATGTATGCATTTGATCCTCTCAATATGAGATAGAAAACCACATGTATCTCTTTGGATCAAAATCAGAACATATGTTATACAAACAAAACAAGTCTTGAACTAAAATTAATAAAATAATCATATAAATTATTCATATATAAATGTAAACACAATTAATATACCAAAACTCACCATTAAGTGTTTTGCAAAAGTATTATAAATTATTTACATGAACATTACAAAAAAATTTCACATATTAATTTAACAATTCAAGGGACTCCCCATCATCGATGTTTGTAATGAAATTTCTTTAAACGACATGTATTCATCTTACATCTTATGAAATGAGTTTTTGTGAGCATAATTATTCACTTTTCAATAAATCAAGTCACCTTTAACATCCTCACTCTCTTTTTTTATTTTAATTTTTAACCATTCTAAAACTCTCTAGAGTACGAAGTTAAAAATTTTGGGGTTAGTCTAATCAATGAAGTTTGAGATTTAGGATGCAAAAAATCTCACTTCTGGTTGAAGAGATAGAATAAAATGCACAAACAATTATTGATACAAGGTCCAGTAAAACTTAAGATAATTTTTTTTTTTTTCGGATTCAAAGAGTATACATATGCCAAAACAAAAAGTCATTACTAAAAATATAAGGCACATGATTTTGGATGCATATCCTAACAAAAAAATTCTATTGTGGCATGTAGTATAACATTATAATATTCATCCATTAATCAATATGAATAAAGAATTACAATCCAAACAGGATCATGAGCTACTTCTCTAGTAAAATGACCGCCTTATTATGTAATTAATTTGACTCCTACCATATATAGTGAAAATTTTCTTCTTCATCAATTGAGCTCTAAATAAACAATGAATGGCGAGCCCCAATGCCCCCATTAAGAGTGAATATTATAATGTCGGGTATGTTTAACACATCATGAGGCATTTTCATTTGATGTTGTTGATGAGATAAATCTTGTTATAATCATTATTGTGAGCAATGACTCTTATTGATTTATTCACGTGAGATAATATATATATATATATATATATATATATATATATATATATATATGAAATGAAATTCTTTTATTAAACTCAAGGAACAAAAGATAAGTAGAATTCAAGTAAAAGAACACTTAGATGTTAAACCGAGTCTGTGTCTTAGCCTAACTAAGAACTTAAGTCCAACTAAAATTGGTGTTCCTGAAAACAATTTAAAACTTTTTGAATAAATCATATCTAACATATTTTGTCTCTTTTAACCTTAGTTACTATAAAGGCTAAACTTTAAAACTTGTTATAAAATTGACAGAATCCTTTTTGCTTCCTTCACAACCAAAAAATATAACCAAACTTAATGTTCATCATGCTCAGAGAAAGTAAAATAGAGATATACTAGGGGCTCTAAGTTGTTCTAGAAGGATCTCAATAGCACCAACATCAAATAATAATTTACAAAAGTAAAAGGTTAAAAGTTTTGTAATCTTTAAAATGAAAAAAAAAATTGTCACTTTAATTTACTTTTGTATTGAGATCGGATTCTTAAGGCTGTGACTTTTTTTTTAATAAAAAAACCTACCTTTATTTCTTTCCTTTTTAATTTCCTTTCCCCTTTTAATTTTGGGTTGCTCAATGATGGCAATAAGCGGTTATAGCTTACAATTAGAAGTGTTCCCTTCTGATTTTTTTTTAATTAACAACGATGTATAAACCACAATCAAATAATATAATAATGTTAAAATTCTATGAAATAAAAACCATTTCAACAACTAATTCTCATCAAATCTCACCGATTATTTTAGATTAGGTTCTAAATTCATGTATGTTGGCTCTGATACCACATGTAGGATTAAATTAAACATAAATAATTATATTATACATGAAACGTAGAACACAAATAATTGCATAATTAAATCATGTACCTGATTGAGCCATCATCGTAATGGAAACTTAAATTACCTCACAAAGGAAATGATCAGGGGTAGGTCTTCCCTTTTGTATTCCCACAACAACAGCTTTCTCAGATGGATAGAAAAACGGAATACTTAGAAGTACTTTGAGTCAAAGAGGGGACCTAACTTGTTTATATACACATCAGTAACCCTAGTTACTAAGAGTCCAAATGGGCCATTCTATCTATGGGTTATATTGGACTAAGGCCTACACTAGTTGCTGACCCACATTAATAATATTAAGATGTATACAAACCTAAACAACAGGATCACCAATTAACAACAGTGGGCTCTCGTACTTTTCTCGTTGGACCAAATCTACTAACCCAATTTTATAAAACCAAACCACTATAATTAGTGGTAGACCACTATAATTAGTGGTAGCCCACATAGAAAAATTCTAACAACATGTTCATATAATTTTTATGGCATAAAAATTTGCATACATAAAATCACAATTAACATCCACATAAAACCATAAAATATGAAGGATGCAATAGACATATAAAACATGTAGAAACACATATATTTAAGCGAAAAAACAAGTATATATATGTATACATACATACATACATACATGTATGTATGTATACATATATATATATGTATATATATATATATAGACACACACACACACATATATAGCTCTGATACCACTGTAAGAATTTTATGAATACCTGTGTTGATGACCCAAGGTTCCGATACATGTCCTTTTCTTGCCTTATGAACCTCCGATGCTCCTGCTGCAAACTTTTTGTTTATGGAACAGTTGCAAGAGTCCTTCTTGTCTTGCAGAATGGTTAGAGTCCTCTGTGAATTTACACACTCCAAATCCAATGGAAACCTTAGATAAATTGTTTGGGAGAGAACTTTTTCCCAATAGAGAAAAATCAGAGTTATTAAAAAACAACAATGAACTCTCTGTATTTAATCTGATAGTGATTGATCATTTTATGCAAGATATATTGGATAGAATTTAAACTAGAAACTAACTCTCTTAGTTTATCTTAATTTAATCTTTCTCTCTTATCTCTTCTTGATTACATCCATATCCATATCTAGATGTCTAAGTGTATGTATCCATGGGTCACGGGTTTTAATTAACCCGACTCATATTGCTACATCTCCTACTCATACATATTGAGCATCATCACATACAATCTCTCCAAGCAATCTCTCAACTAGAATGATTAATGAGCAACACTGAATACACCAACATTAAAATAGCCAAGCAACATCATATGCTCAATTTTTATAAGGCATTTGTTTCACTAACTAAATATAAGTTTCATGCCAAGGAAAACAAAATAAGCTCATATATTATCATGTTCAAACCACAACACACAAAAGCGCACATAGAACACATAGTACTGGAAGGAATCATACCCGTAGACAAGAGCCAAACCCATAAAATCAATGATCTTGGGAGCTCAAAGAGTTCAATGAGAACTCTTATAGTCTGAACCCGCTGTAGTAGTGTTAAAAACAATAGTGAACTTGAGGAATTTATCATAAAACAACCCTTCAAAAGCCTGAGAACTCACTATAAATTACAAAAGAATTATAGGAACCCTAAAAACTATGTCAAAACTTCTTTTTCTCTCTGTATTTCCTAATTTTCTTTGATTTCTCTCATTTTCTCTCTCTCAAAATCGAATCTCTAGGCTCTAATTTCCCATTGACTCTAAAAAAAATCAAGGACTAGAGACCCAGAAAAAGAGAGCCCTTCTCTAGGGTTTCTCTTCACTTCCGTCCCTATGAAAAATGAGATATATATATAGAGAGAGAGAGGTGTGGTGTATTTTTGAAGTTGGAATGCAAGATTCTTGCAAAACCATTACACGAAATTGGTTATCCATAGCTAAGGATCTCTTTGACACTACATATAGATGAGAACAAGAGTTGACATGGCAAAGAAGTTAAGAGAGTGATACGATAAGGGAGAGGGGAGATGAGGGATCACCATTTTTAATCCCCCCTAAACTCCATCAATCTGATCTAACCATAAACTAAAAAATCCTAGAAGCCTTCTAGAACCCTCATCTCCTCTCTTCCTTGTCGTGTTACTCCCTTAACTTATTTGCCATGTCATCTCTTGTTCTCATCTATATGCAGCATCAGTGAGATCCTTAACTTGCGAGAATCTTGCATTCGAGTTTAAAAAATACACCACTTCTCTCTCTCACACACACATTTTTTGTAGGTACGGAGGTGAAGAGAAACTCTAGAAAAGGGCCTTCATTTTCTGGGTCTTTAGTCCTTAGGTTTTTTAGAGTTCATAGGAAATTAAAGCCTAAAGATTCGATTTTGAGAGTGAATAAAGAGCGACATCAAATAAAATTGGGAAATACATAGAGAAAGAAGATGAAGATTCAACATAGTTATTAGGGTTCGTATATTTCTCTTATAATTTATAGTGAGTTCTTGGGATTTTGAAAGGTATTTTTAGGATAAATTTCTCGATATTAATATTGTTCTTAACGTTGCTCTGGCGGGTTCAAAGTATAAGAGTTCTCATTGAACTTTCTGAGGCTCTTGATATCATTGATTTTCTTGGTTTGGCTCTCATCTATAGGTATGATTCCTTCCATTACTTTATGTTCTGTGTGCACTTTTGTAATGATGCTCGTGAGGGATTGAATTTCATTGCTTCTATGTTTTGTTTTGATCATGATGATATATGAGCTTATTTTGTTTTCCTTGGCATGAACCTAATGTTTAGTTAGTGAAAAAATGCCTTACGTAAAATTAAGTGTGCATTGTTGATTGGCCATTTTGATGTTGGTATATTAAGTGTTTCCCATTAATCTACTTGAGTATGATTTATTAAGTGTTTGTCTCTACTTATTTGGGAATAACTTGAAAGAGGCTAAGTACAGCCTTTGAGAGAGGTGGTGAATCTCAGCCTCTTGGTGGGATTGTGAAGCCTTTGTTTAGTTTTTGGGTCTCTAATTTTTGTTTCATCCACTCCTCTAGAAATGATTGTAGAGAGTGGAGTTTTGGACTAAATAAAATAAGTATTGTGGTTGTTTTATTGTGTGTTCTGTCCATGGGTGGATGTTTGAGCATAAAAAATGTTAAGATTTTGGCTTAAATCTTCACAAAGAAGAATTCTAATTGGTTTGGAAAAAGTAGTTTCATATTTTATAGTTGGTTGTTCTAGTAAGAGTAATAGTAGCAGTTTATTATGTTGTTATTCATTTCCTAATAGTATTAGGAAAATATCATCTATATAAATGGGACCTTAAAGAAAATTTGAGACACACTCATAATTCCAATATTATAACTAGAGCTAGGTGGAGAACTTTGAGTGTATTGGGGATTTTGTGTTGTAAAGATAATAATTTTATTTTTCCTAGAGTTGTTGTTAAGGATTAATAAAATTGTGAGTTTGTTGGTGGCATAGGCAAAAAGGTTGTCGAACCATATTAGATTGTTGTGCTTGATATTTATTATTATAAGTTTGAGTAAGCGAATTTTAAGGGTGAAATTCCAACAAGTGGTATCAGAGCCTAGTCATCAATTTGAAGAAGTTGTCTACTGCTATTTGTTGCGTCTACGTCATCATGTCAACAGGTATACCTAAATTTGAGATTCCTTTATTCAATAGAAGAAATAATTTTACTGTGTGGCATAGTACAACAAGATCTTGACAGGCTTTAGAGGAAGAAGAGCCAGAAGATGTGACTGATAGAAAGTGGCAATTGATTCAAAGGAAGGCTGGGAGCACAATCAGGTTGGGTCTTGCTCCCAAGATCAAGTATAGTGTGTTGAAGGAAACTACACTCAAAGGTTTGTGGGATAAGCTTGAGAGCATCTATATGATTGATATATTTGTTGTTGTGCTTGTGAATTGAAAATCTTGATGATAGGATTTCCTGGTTGATGTCTGCTGACCCTGATTTTACAGAATATACATGATCAGTTTGTTGATCTCAGTAACGTTTCCCAATTTTCAAAATTAAAGTGTTTTCTTTGTTTTTCTAAAAAACTTGCGAGAGAATTGGGCTCTAGTCTGAGCCCAACATAATTTCAATTTTTTTTTTTGTTTTAAACCCAATGAGTTTCTGTACCTTCAAAGCACAGTTGAGTAGTAAGCCTATTAAGCCTGCAGGCTCCAAATCTAAGTGATAATATTGTTTGATGATTGGTCAGTAAACGCAAATGATTGTATAGGCCTTCTGGACCTTTGGGTCCTACACCCATTTTAATTCCTTAGTTAGGCTTGCAGGCCTCCAATCCCTTTTAGTGTGCTGGTACCTTGGGTCTATTTGTTTGCTTGTATTGGGGTTTATACTGAGTTGAGAATGAGAGTGGTGTACGGGGCTAGCCCATTTTCATGCATAGAATTTATTTGTTTCATTTTTTATTTTATTTTAAAGCATGTTATGATCTATTTAGTTCACCGACAAGATTACAACAAGAGATGATTAAGATTAAGAGCATTAAAAACGTAATAACATAATTTTATGTTCCGTTCATAATATTATTTGATTGAAATTAAAGTGGAACAAGAACTCTAAATACCAAAACACCCTAACATTATTTATCATCCTTAACAATCTCCAATTCCTTCACAAATCATAAATTTAATAATAATAATAAATAATTATTTTTATTATCATAATTATAATTATAATAATTACTAATACAATCAGTATTATAATCATTATTATTATAATTATAGTATTTATTATCATTAATATAATTATAATTATCGTAATTACTACTATCATTATTATTATAATTATAAAAATAATATTATTATCAATATAATTATTGTCATTATAATAATATTATTATCATTATTACTATAATATTATTATAAATATGATTATAATATTAATTTAATTATTATTATTATTATAAGAAATAATTATTATTATATTAATATTATAAAAATAATATTATTTTTAGTATTATTATAATGTTATTATAGTTGTGATGATAATAATTATTATTATTCAAGTGTAAAAAGGATAAAAATAAAAATTTTATTGCCATATGTGTGATAGATTTTATCCATGGGGTGGAATAAAAAAAATGGGATTATGACTAATTTAATCCTACTATAATTTCACATAAATAGTAAATCTTCAAAACTAAATGAGGAATAACTATGCGAGATTAAAATATTTCAATCTCACTTTCATCCCACCAAATAAATATGCCCTTAGTGTAATTCTAATTCAAATGCCTACAGTTGGTATATCTAGTTTTTTTAAAACAAAAATTTAAGGATAAGAAGCAAAAGGAAAGAATATTGAACCAGTTGGGAGTCATGAGCAGAATCCAAATGTTGATGTATATAAAGGATCTACTGGACGTAGCATGCAGAAATTAATGTTAGCTAGATTCATGCATTTTTAGGATCATATCAAAAATTGGTAAATTGGTGGATGTCATTTGCAAGTTTAGATTATCATCCAATATTAAATGAATGGTGGAAACTTCTAAATTGATATTGGTAAATAATAGGCTAAATTTCATGAAAAACATTGTGGTATGTTCTATTTGTATTTTATACTGTGACTTATAAATTACCAAATTATCTTTACACATTTAAATGTCTAATTTTTTGGAAAATCCTAATGGTTTACTTAGTTTGCATTTCATATCCTAAGTGTTTTTTAATTGGACATTGTGCTTTGTTTTGTTATATAAGAGTAAATCAGTAATTTATTTTGTAAGTTAATGTACGTTACTCTATTTACTAACGGTGCAAAACACAAAATCCAATTTGTAAAAAAAAAAAAAAAAAAAAACTTTCAAAGTATGAAATGCAAATCGAACAAACCACCATATTTTCTATAAAATGTAGCCTAAATAACATGTCCCAAAAAGACAAATTAGTGGCCTTAGGCTATGAGATATAATAAAAGTTAAAATGATAAAAAGGGACTTGACAAGAATTAGATAAGCAATTTGGTTTAATCTAAGGACGAGGGTTTTAGGGGTGTTTAGCTCTCCCAAGCGTAATAGATTCCTGATCTTAGATTGGCAACGGAGACCTAAGTGGTTAATTCAGTTTTAAATTAAGGGTTCACATTAATCACTTTCTTTTGAAGGTGTTCTGTCAATCTTAATAAAATGATTAATGGTAACTTCAAATAAATATCTTGAGTTAATCCCGCCTCAATTATCTCTAAAGAAAATCAAAGGATAATTGTTTTATTAGTTTACTCAAATTAATTAATATTTTTGTTTTATTTTTCATCGGCGGGTATCGACAACTTAGAGTAAATGAAACCATGATTCCAATGATAAATGAAACCATGATTCCCGTAATCCATAATCAAAATATGATTTCACCGAGAGTAGACATACAGTGGGGGCATAATTGAAACTAAGAAATGAATATTTTCCCTCTTAGGAACCTAGAGGTGCATGTTGATTAGAGGTGAAAATTTTGATTCGGTTCCATTAAACCTTTTTTAACCCACAAAAAATAGGTATGGATATAGGTTTATAGATCTACTAAAAATTTACTCACAACAAGTTCGATCCGTGAAATTTTGAGTCTGGTTGAGTGTACCTGCAAATCAAATGGATGACTCATTAAACTTTAACCAAACAGTGCGTTCAAATTTTTAATGAGATATTTGTTTTTGCTTAATATTCAAAACAAATATTTTAATGAGATTTTTGTGTATATGTACGTGGATTTTGTGATGTTGGGTTTATAAATTTAGATTAAATGTTTTTCCTTTATCAAGGGTTTAGATTAATGTTCGATTTTTAATGCATTGGTGGATATTGTCTTACTCATATCCATTATACATTTCGAGCCTACTCAAGCGCAATGAAGTATTGCGATCATGGAATATAATTTGCTTGTCTTATGTGTGATCTGCCATTTTAGCATGTGAAAGTGTTGTTAATGTGTAGATAGCATTTTCTGATTTTTAAAGAAGACTGCAAAAAGAAAAGAAAATAGGAGCTCAGTTAAAACGAAGTCTTTTTGTTGGTCTCGTTAAACTTCAAACCATCAATAAAATGTTTTTGCTTTTAAAAGAATATTTGTTACGTTTAATATTAAAAAAATTTAATAAGTTACCAAGGGGGTCACTTGTGAAAAAGTGAGTTCGATTTAAGTGTGAAAAGTTACCCATTTAAAATCGAGTCTTTATCACCCGCACCCATTTGACTCGTGACCCATGACGGATTACCCACATCTAACCCGGTCTTGCTGTTATCCACCTCTAATGTTGATAATATGAATTGGTTTCAGATTTCACTAATTGATCAATGGGTACAACAAGTTCCAATGTATAGAGGAAACTATAATCAACTTTCTATACAACAAAATATTCCAACTAAATGGCTGAGTGGAGCACATCAACTTAAAATTGTGTTACTATGGTTGGAAGCAGACAAACTTTTGACTACAAAGTTTGGGAAGCCTTCTAAAGGAATTTGTGAATGGAAGCCTTGTCTTCCTACTTTATGGATATTGACAGAACCTTAGAACAGTTGAGGCCTTCAATGTTGCTTATGACTAGCCCATAAGCTGAGGGTTCCAGGCATGTATAGTTTCCACTTGTGGCTTCTTAAGGGTTTCTGAAAGAATGGGAAGTCAAAATTTTTGTGATATTAAGGCTGTCATTCTTACTTTTGATTGCCTTGGAAGCTTGTGATTTCATGCTTAGAAACATATGATTTCAACATTGAGTGGCTTCCACATGGAGAAGAAGGTTATATGTACGACCATGGTTTTCCGAGGACGAAACCAATATTAGCTCCATCTAAATCAAGAAGCCAAAGTTTTTTTATTTTAATATTAAAGCTGTCAATCTTTCTTTTGATTGGCCTAGAAACTTATGATTTCAAGATCGGAAGCCTATTATATCGACAATGAGTGATTCTCATGGAAAGAGTAAGACAGAAAGTGTACGTCAAAAAATGTAAACCAGAAGAAGTAATCCTAAAAGAATAGGCCAGAAGGAGTAAGCCAAAAAAAAATAAGTCAGAAAAAGTAAGTCAGAAGGTTTAAGCTAGAATAAATCAAATAAGGGGATGGCAATTGGTTTCTTAATTATATATTTCCTTTCAAGTTTGATTAGCGAAGCTCAATGAAAATTGGGGGCATTTACACCCTATACCTACCAAATCAATGAAGTAGTGCCACATTACCACAAAGTCAACAAGTTAAGGAATTGATAATTTAAGTGAAACAGTGCACTTTGGATAGTTAATGAAGTTTTGCAGTTTGATAAGTCCACTAAAGACCAGTTTGGCACATGAGATTAAGTTGGGATTGGTTAATTATCTCACATAATGTTTGATTGAAAGGATTAATTATTTATTTAAGATTAAAATATAATTAAACTAATCTTAATCCCATAAATTTTATCTTACATTTTCTTTTAAGACAAATTTAATCCCATTGCTTTGAGATTATTATTATTTTTTTTTGAAAACCCATTTTACCCCTCTTGCACATGACTTCCATCTTCTTCTTCTTCTTCACTTCGCAGACCAACTTTTTCTTTACTCCGCAAACCATCCTCCTCCTAGCAAACACAAAAAATTCCCAAATAACCACAAAAAATACCCAATAATCACAAAGAACAAACCCAGAAAAATACTCAATGCCCAAAAAGCAAAACCAAATAATTCCATGACCAATCGTAAACCCACTCCGTTTTACTTCACAATCAACCATAAATATACCAAAAAAAAACCCAACAAGTGAAGATCTGAGCACAGATCCGAGCACTGCTCGATCTTCACTGCCCAACACCACCACTGGTCTCTAACTCCAAAAGACAAGGTCCAGTTAGTCTCGCTCTAGAACCACCCTCTGTTTACCTCTTCCCCCACCAACGTTGTTGAAGAAAACGACGTTATCACATAACTCCATCAAGGAGTGCATCCGTCGACAGTGATGTTTGAGTTGGACTTTGCTTCTTTCTTTCTTTCTTTTTTCTATATCAGCCTTTGATTTTCTTGATGAAACCCCAAAATTTTTGGCCAAACTAGGCACAAAAAAAAAGTTGCAAATGGAGTATGAGAGAGGGTTGTGATGAGGGGTTGTCGCCTAGAAAAAGGAAAGTTGCACAGAAAAAGGAGACACATGCTATGGTTTATAATAATAATAATAATTTATAATAAAAAATGAAAACGGTATTTTAGTTTTTATATTTGTTATTTCATTTTAATACTAATCCTGAAATTTTATGAACCAAACATAGAATTAAAATATTATCATTTTAATCTTTCTTAATCCTATCACATTATAATCCTAATCTTATCTCAGTGTCGTAAACCAAATAGACCCTAAAGTGTTAAGTTTAATGTCAAGTTGAAAAAAAAAAGAAAATACAGCAAAAAGATGGGGTATTTAGTGGAGCTTATGGTTAGTTATTATAAGTAATAAGTAGTTAATGATGATCATCACTTACTTTTCAGTATATATAGTTCGATATCTTTATAATTTTGATATTATTGTGTTATTGTTCATCTGAATGCTTAATATCATGACATATCATATATGTATGCATAAAGACCTAAAACATGTGTTAGTCTTAAGTCGAAGCATAGGGAATTTAGTTAGTTAAAGTCTTGTTGGTATGTCACTTGACACATAAAAATTATCTCGAGATATTGAGTTATATCTGAGACATACCTACATGTTTATTCAAGCCATAAATATTTTCTCTAGTATGCTTGTGATGCTTAAAGAATATACATCAATAAATGATAAGAAAAAAATACAATATTAAAGATTACTTGTGGATGTTGTTTTCTTGCTACACTACCATATTAAATACATGTCGATGGAATTGACTAGTTCACGTAATCATGGTAGGTCCTCTGTCACTCAATGATGCAATTAACACCACGATTCAGAATCAATGACTCTGTTAGATAGAATTGACACTTGGAGTAGTCTCTAGACCAATTATTTTAAATTTAAGAGTGCATAAAGTTTTGTAATTATCTTTGCCTTAGATTTTTTTTAAAAAAAATATGGTAATTGTTTTCAAAATTAATCACAACTAATGGCGCCCAAGTTGGAAAATATTAGATATTTCCTATATAGTAGGCTTACATTAATTTTGACTTTTGGGTTTTGATAAAAACAAACTAAGTTATTGGTCTATTAGTGAGACTTGAAGAAAGGCCAAAAAGAGTGATCTAATTACTTCGGCCTATCTCCTAGTGTTTAATGTGGGTTGGGTAGTGTAGGTTTAGTAAACTCATAGGGCTTTGATGGGGAGCCTAATGAAATACTATATAAGGGTTAGGCTAAGTTTCATCTCTTGTTCTATTGCATAACTTTCATTCTCTTTGTGAATTTTTAATTAGAATCACATTTTGGAATAAAAAAGATCGAGTTTTGCCTTTGAGCTTTGAATTAGGCCTTGAATTGAGCTTGAGTGATTTTGGGCCTATTGGGCTTAGCCTACTAAGAGATGTTTTATTCATTGTTTGACATGTGTTAAGCATGACAATGACTCTTAGCTCTTTAGAGAGCCGCTTAAGTGGTCCCCTAGTCAAATAGGATTTATCTCATCATGTAAGTCATAAAATAAGGCAAAATAAGAATAAAAGAAATAAAGAATAAGATGAGAAGTAGAGAAAAATTGGGAGGTCTATATGTTGCATAAATTAATTAAAAAATTCTAGAAAAACAATAGAATTTAGTTTGAAGAAGTTTTTTCACAATTGTTGCTTGGTTATTGGTGTTCAACACTTTAATCGCTTCAATTTCAAATAAATTTGAAATTTGGTGTTAAGGTAGGGTTTCTACTATGCATCACGTTTCTTTATGTTTTTATTTCTTAATGAATGAATTATATGTTGATTTCTTGCAAATAATGTTTGCAATCATGTCTTGTTATAGTTTTGAATCACATATGTCGAAACATGATCCAATATATATAGTTTTTGTTAGAGGTCTATAAATTGTCATCTTCTTATGCAGTGAACCTGAAATTTTTAGTATATTATAGTTCTACATGTCAAGAGATGGTATACTGAATTTGATCTAATTAGATGTCTATAAATTAGTCTATCATTTAGACTTATTGCTCTTGCGTTATGAAAATATTAATTTGGGTATATTTTGCAGTCCAATTTTAAACTAATGAAACTCGATAAATTTAATACCAAATTAAATTATTCTTGAGTCTAAGTTGTTCCAAAAGTCTAGTTTCAGATTATTTTGAATCACCTAGAAATGTTATATAATTACTGAAATAATATTGTTTCAGCTGACAATTTTAAGCATGGCAGACTCATTTAGCTTATGTTTTTATCAATGAATGTGCATGTGTATGTCCTTGTACATGTATGTGAATGAAGGGGAGTTATTGGCACTGAATGAAGAAGTATTATTTAAGGGATGCATGTTGGGACACGTCATAACAGGTTAACCTCCGTATTGGGTTTGCATCGTGCACGGCGTTACACTATTGATTTGTTACTAAACGATTGAACATTGTTTGGGCATGATACTTGACTCTATACTTACAGTGATTGATTGAACACTATCGGAGTGCTCACAAGGTCCCTACTAGATAAATTGAGATATTTGTTTGATTGGCTTAAGGCTTAAAGGATCGGCTTGGACCAAAGTGCGGTGGGATGAAATTGAATGGTATTGAGAGTATCCTTTGAAGTTTAGTTAGTAATGCATTGTATATGATTGCTTAGAATATTTGGTTGTAACCATTAGTATGGAAGGGTGGATTATTTGCATTTACTCAACCTATTAGTGTACTGTGTGTTCTTGATATGATGCATACATGAATATCACTATATTCACATCTCATATATGCATGCATGTAAAATTGTACACTTGCACATATCCATTGTAGATCCCTGCCGAGCCTAATTTTTTTGCTGACACATTCTTTGAATGGCTTACTTTTTAGATCATGAAGAAAATGTACCTAAAGAAATTGGCATAGCGGTTTAGCTGAGTGAATCTAAAGTTCAGTTGGTAAGGGAGTCAGGTACCATGTATGTACGTAAATAGAATGTAGGAGTGGTTTGTACTAGTATGTGTACAAGTGTGTTGTGTTATGTAATAAGATTTGAGAAGTTGTGTATGCATATGCACCAGTGTGAAAAGTTTGATGTAATGCTTCCACATCTTAATGACTTTTAGTTTATTCTTATTACCCTTCGAGGTATTTGTAATGCTAGATTGAGTAGAGAATGAAATATCTCACCATGGGATGTTTCGGATATTCACAGATATGGTATCAAAGCTTAAGTTTTGTTTGGATTTATGTTCTTATCTTATTAGTGATTAAGTTGCATCAGAACTTAAGTTTCATTAGACAGGATAAAGTCCTTGGCCTTTGTGTTAGAGTTTAAGGTTGATATTAGGAAAGGGGTGAGATTGAGTTAGAGTTTAACCTGTTTTCTCTATAGGTTACTGTTGTGAACACAAAGATTAGAGGAGAAGGATCAGCTGCTGGGCGTGGTAAGGCCGTAGGTCTAAAGGGAGTTAATGAAGCCTTGTGAAGAATGACAGAAGTCATGGAGCGCCAAGCAGAACACAATTCACAACAGAGGCAGCATGAGAAAGAGAACCCATAACATAGATAAGAAGAACACAAGTTCCATGACAATGCTCTTGAGAAGTTTATAAAGTTAGCACCGCCATCCTTCAAGGGATATCTTGATCTAGATATTGCAGAGAAATGGAGGATTAAAAGATGTTGGCTTCACTGGCACCGTTTGGATCGGTGTCTCGTTAACAATCATTTCTTGAGTCTGATGCCTACCATTTCTGTTGAACATCTTCCCCGGAATTTATCGGATCATAGTCCTCTCCAATTCAGTTTTTCAATTCCGTTCAAAGAATTGTTAAATTTCTTCAAAATGGATAGATCATGTTGATTTCCTTCCTTTTGTGGAGTCACACTGGTCTTCTTGTGGCTTTAATTTGATAAGAAAACTTAAGGCAATGCGTAGTTTATTAAAAGCTTGGAACTGGGAGGTTTTCTGTAATTTGAATACTCAAATTCAAGAGGCTAAAGCTGTGGTTATTCAGGCCATGGAAATTAGTACTCAGTCTAGTTTAGAATCAAACCTGGCTTAATTGTATGTTGCAACCTCTTGGTTATCTCGTTTACTTTTAAGGAAAGAGATAGGAGAAGTCCCACATTAAGTGGCTCAAAGAAGGGGATCAAAATTACAAATATTTTCATGTTTATCTTAAAGAAAGGCATGCTTGGCATCCTTTCAAGTTATAATCAATGGATGGGAATTACACTACAAATTTAGAAGCCATTAGTAATGTTGCTATCCACCATTTTTCTGGTATGTTTACTTCTGAACTTAGATCTCCCCGTAGTTCTTTGGTGTCATGCATTCCTTCTTTGATTTCTTCCCAAGACAATGATATGTTGTGTATGATTCCTGCTGAAGGGGAAATTAGGAAGGCAGCTTTTGCATTGAGTGCAGATACCTCTCCTGGGCCTCACAGGTCACTTCTATACCAGCTGTTGGCCGATTATAAAGGCAGATACAATTTTCATGGTTCATGATTTTTTCTGGGAACTCAGTTTCCGAAAGTTATTAAATCGACCAATATTGTTCTCTTGCCTAAGATATCGAATCCTTCTTCTGTTGGAGATCTTAGACCTATCAGTTTATGAAATTTTAGCTATAAGATAGTAGCTAAAATTCTTAAAGACCGATTGTCACAAGTCTTACCTCGTATCATTTCGTTGGAGCAATAAGGCTTCATAAGGGGTCGTTCAATTCATGAAAACATTGCCTTGGCGTCTGAACTCATGCATGATATAAATTTAGTTTTTTGGGCGAATGCAATTCTACAAATAGATATGGCCAAGGCTTATGATCGTATGGAGTAGAGCTTTTTATTACAGGCCATGCGTCAGTTAGGCTTTTTGGAAGTGTTGTGACTTAATATATTGAACTTTATCCAATTATTGGTACACATTGCTCTTGAATGGTTCTTCGTTTGGATATTTCACATCTTCAAGAGGCCTTAGATTAGGGGATCCTCTATAACCATCTCTTTTCATACTTGCACAAGATGTTTTGAGTTGCTCTATTAATAAGGCCATGACTGAAGGGAAGATCTCACCTTACCGAGTTTCTGGCCAGCACAAGTTGTCTCTCATCTACTTTTTGCAGATGACATGTTAGTATTCACGAATGCACGTAAGATTATCCAAGAACTTCTTAAAATCTTTTCCGTATGTGAATGAGAGAGTGGACAGCAACTTAAGAGTTCTTTTATCCTGTCTTCGAAAGTTTCTCATAACAGGGGTAATTTAATCAGCTCTTGGAAGGGATTTCAGCATGTATCATTGACTATCAAATACCTTGGGGTACCTCTATTCAAAGACAAAGCTCAAATGTTGTATTTTGATTATCTTATCTCCAAAGTTAGGAAAAAGTTTGAAGGATGGAAGGCAAAGCTTCTTTCTTATGATGGTAAAATCACGTTGATAAAGTCAGTGTTAAAGTCTATTCGAATTCACTCGCTTGCTATTATCTGTCTCCCTAAGTCGTTGATCAATAGTCTTCATGCGTTATTTACTGGCGTTCTTTGGAGTTCAAATGGTGATTCCTGGCATCATTGGGTTTCCTGGGAGCGTTTGTTTCTTCCAAAGGAAGGAGGAGGTTTGGGAGTTAAAGACTTGCACCAAATTATGGCTGGTCTGAATGCTAAGTTTGGGTGGATTTTTATGACAAGGCAAGTCATTATGGGCTTCATTCATGACCAGGAAATATGGGCATCTTCATTCAGCATTACACTCTCAAACCCCATCTTTTGCTTCGCATTTATGGAAGTATATAAAACAGTTACTGCCAGCTTTGGAGGAGAACTCTGTGTAGCTAAAAGGGAAAGGCGAGATTTCGTTCTTACATGATGAGTGGTCGTCTGATTCTGTGTCTACTTCCATCAGTCTCAGCCCTTAGCTTACATTTGCTGAATCTGTTCACTCGGATGATATAATCCAGAACATTGCAGATGAGCTAACAGATCATCAACATCGGGTCTTTCAGATGGTCAGATTGTCTCAGCAAGAAGATAAACTGGTTTAGACTATGAATCAATTTGGGCTCTTTATTTCATCCTCCTTCTGTCAGTTGTTACGCACTCAACATCCTTGGTTTCAATGGAGCAAATTCCTATGGAATAATGGATGCCAAAAAAATTTAGTTTTTTTTTCGTTTGGAGACTATTTAAAACAGCAGTGCCAGTAGACTCGATCATACAGCAGTTTGGAATCTCTCTGGTATCAGTTTGCTCTTATTCTTATCCTAAACAGAAACTTTATCTCACTTGTTTGTCCATAGTAAAACAGCCTTGCTAGTGTGGATCTTCTTGGGAAATTTGCTGCAAGTTTCCTCCCGGATCCACTCCTTAGCAGGTCTGTTTTATCGATGGTATAGTCAGGACAATCTTGCTTCTCAGGGGAGAGTTGCTCAGCTTTTAGTTCTCAATATTGGCTGTTGGAAATTTGGAAAGCAATAAATTATTTTCACCATAATGCCACTCCAGATTCTCTATATCAGATCATTCAAAAGGTAACCTTTATGATTCGTTCAATTCTCAAGGCTTTTAATCCCTCTCTTGCACCAGATTTTCAGGATTCCTTGTCTCTTCAAGCCTTAAGGATTCCTCTTTGCCAACCATAATTACATAGAGGTTCTTGGATTAAATGGTCAACCCCTTCCCCAGGCTTCTTGAAACTCAATACTGATGGCTCAAGTCGAAATAGCTCTTGTTCAGATATGATCTCATCAGAGACTTCACAGGAGCGGTTATTGTAGCTTTCTCTTATTTTTTTTAGAGAAGGAACTAATATGGAAGGCGAAGCAAAAGCTATTCTTACAGGTTTGCAAATTTGTAAAGATCAAAATATTACTCTTTCCTATCTTGAAGTTGATTCGCAGGTGCTCTTAGATTGTTACTTCAAACAAGTCCATCCCATGAAAGCTTTTTTACATCATCCAGGAATGCCAGCTTTTACTCCCAGTATTATTCATTTTTGTCCATACTTACAGAGACGGCAACCGCCCAGCAGACAAGTTAGCAGAAATAGCGCATCACTCACGCACTAACCAAATTTTTTCAGTTCAGGGTTCTCTTCCACAGGTTGTCAATAGGCTTTGCTTTGAAGATAGACAAGGTCTTCCAGTGTATGTCCCAAAAAAGTTAAACTTGTTTAATTCTTTTCTTTGTATTTTGTTGATATGCATTGTTTGCAAGGTTTTGGTTCAGCCCCATTTGCTCCCTTTACATTATTTTCTAAATTAATAAATCTAGTAGGGGTCCTTACCTAACCCCCATTCCACCACAAGGAGGCTTCCTTAAAAAAATGAACAAAACAAAATGGAATTAATTCAGTATCCAAATTAATGGAAATATTTTTTTTCATCGTTCATTTTTAGTGGATTTCATAACACAAATAGTAGATAAAAAACATAGAGAATCATGGCATCGTTAAGCTTTTTTTTTTTCACTCAGTCCCGAGCTCAACAGTGGGGTAAATTTTGAGCAAGAATAGTGGAGGGCAAATTGGAACAAGTACATGGGTATCAGAATCCCACTTTGCCACTACAGCCCTTAAGAAATTCCAATCGATCCTTACATCTTTGAGTCAGAAGATCTCATTGATGACTTACCAAGAGAAATTGTGGAGCTCGATGTCTTTCATGTTGCTAGTCCAATGTATCAATTGAGTTGAGATAGCTTTCATAGCCATTCTTCTGAAGAAGTAAGGAAGAAAGATTCTGGACAAGTTGTGAAGCCTTGATCTTAGATCTACTAAAGGAAGCGCACCAAATGAGAGAAAAGATCAGTTTAAACACAAGTTTTGAGTCAAATAGTTTTTACCTTGACTTTGCTAGGAGGAAAGATGAGTTTAAATACAAGTTTTGAGTCAAATAAAATAAGTAATCAAAGAATAGGTCACTATATGCTTTGTTTTTCAAAAGCTATCTCTTGCAAGCTTTGTCTTTTCAAAACTTTATAATCAAATAAGAAAGAATCCTAAATGCCATGGCTCAGTTCACGCCCAAGTTTTCCTTGAATTTTAACTAACAAGACTCTGTAAAATTACCCAAAAACCCTTATAGTAGGCAAATCACCAAAAACCCTCACAGCAAACAAATCACCAAAAAGCCTACAGAGTGGGCAAATCACCAAAAGACCTCATAACAGAAAAGTCACCAAAAAAAAAATCTTTCACAGCAGGCATACCACCAAAAGCCCTCACAGCATTCAAACTACCAAAAGCCTTCCAGCATGCAAACCTAAAAGTCCTCCCAATAGGCAAACCAAAAGTCCTCATAGCAGTAAATCAAAAAGTCTTTTCAACAGGCAAATCACCCAATGTCCTCCTAGTAGACAAATCACCAAAAATCTTCCCAGCAAGTAAACCAAAAGTCCTCATAGTAGGCAAACCAAAGTTCTCATTAGGAAGCAAAATCACCAAAAAGTCATCGTCAACAGGCAAATCAAAGTCCTCATTAGCAAGAAAAATACCAAAAAGTCATTGTCAACAAGCAAATCACACATCAAAAGTCTTCATCAGTAAGCAAACTAAAGTCTTCATCAACAGGCAAATCACAAATCAAAGTCCTCACAACAAGCAACCCAAGTCCTCGAAGCAGGCACCAGTCAATCCCAAAGTATAGCACAAGTTAATGGACGCTAGCTCCATCACTCCAGGTATGTGTCATTCTCATGAGTGAACCCATGACATCAACTTTGCCCAAAAACATGTTTACTCTTAAGTGTGCATCACATATTTGGCACTTTAAAATTTTGAAACGAAACAGTGGTCCCTAATAGCCCTTTATTGGAACTCTCAAAGAAGCCCCAATCAAAGGGTGGGAAACTGTAGACACCCAATTTCATTCCAAAATTTTGAATGGGCCACGCGCAGGTTCCGATGACGAACCTTTGACCATAGTGTTCGCTCAGACTTGATATTTTAGGAGGTTTAAAATTTATTTTGGATTAGGGTCAATTGAAAACCATTTTGATCTAGCCCATTAAATTCATCTTAAGCTTAAATATGTTGGTCCACAATTAATGCCACCAAACTCAAGCCTAAAGTCTTAAATCTAATTTTTGTCGAACCCAAAACTATATCGACCCGACCTCCAACTTGGCATAATATTGTCCGTTTGCCTCACGGTTTTAAAATGCATTATGTCAGAGTGAGGTGGCTATCACTTATAAATAGCCCAGCAACATCCTCTCTAGTCGATGTGGGATACCAAGACATCACAATCTCCCCCTCTCGGGGCACAATGTCCTCGCTGTGTGGTCCCCCACCAGGTAAACTCTCCGACCGAGCTTTCGAGAGTCGGCTCTGATACCACTATAACGACCCGACCTCCAACTTGACATAATATTGTCCGCTTTGGCACCCCGTGCCTCACGGCTTTAAAATATGTTATGTCAGAGTAAGGTGGCTATCACTTATAAATAGCCCAGCAACATCCTCTCTAGTCGATGTGATATACCAAGACATCACAAAAACCCACTAAAGCCCATTGATTTTATCAAACCCAAGATACTTTTGGCCCAAAATCTAAGCCCAAGAATGTCTTCTAACTTTCGAAGTGAAATTCCAATTTCACTCTCCACTTGGAACTCCTTGATTGACATTAATTTTCAAGATAAGTTATCTCTTTTGCAATTAAAATTTTACTCTCTAAATCACCTACATGGTTGGCCATATGTGATAGAAGAATAGGAAGATTTCTTCCCACTTTTGACCTTGGTCATTGCACACTTTCTTTTCTAGTTTTTCCCCTTTTCCATGTGTCAAAACCCATTTTTTTCATTAAAATTCCGCACCTATTTCTTCTCTCTTGGCCAGCCATTTTAAGTGTGAAAAGAGGGAGTATTCTTCCTCTCTTTTCTTCCTAGAAAATTTCCCAATTCCCCTTTGAGTTTTCACCTTTTTCTATGCACCAAAATCACATGTTAAACTTAAAAATCTGCACTTTATTTCCATGATGTGATAGGCCATATTGTTTAAGAAAATGGAATTATTTCTTCTCTCTTTCTTCCTTGGTCTTACACATTTTATCTTTGGATTCACCCCCTTTTGCATGCACTAAATCCCTCATTTCACCTAAAAAACAGGTGCATTTCCTCCTCTACATAGTTGATCATGTGATGTAAAAATGAGGAAGTCTTCTTCCCTTCTTTAGCTTTGATTATTGCACACACTCTCTTTTAGATCTCACACCTTTCTATACATCAAAGTCACATGTTAAGACACAAAAATCTATACCTCACAGCCTTGTGATGGTCAACCATGTGAGGACGAATTCCTTATCATTTTCCTTTTCATTTTATGCCAAAAACCTCCCACTTGTCTACCTCAAAGTTTGTTCCATATATCTCACATGTGATCTCCAAATGAAGAAGTTGTATTCTTCCTTTTTTACTTTGTTAAACCCACCATTCTATTTCTAGCCCCCACTTGTCTACCTCAAATATTGTTCCATATCTCTTGCATGTGATCACGAGGAATTCTTCCTTTCCTCTTTTTATCTTATTAAAACCATCATTCAATTTCTAGCTTTCCACTTGTCTACCTCAACATTTCAATTCTCCTTTCTTTGTTATGGTCGGCTATACTAGGATAGATTTCTTTCTCTCATCTCTTTTACTTTTTACCCAAAAAATTACCATATTCAAAGTCCACATGTCCACTTCAAATTTTGTTCCTTTGACCACCAAAAGAGGAAGCCTTCCTCTTTCCTTTTTTGCTTTGTTAAACCAAATTTCCTTTTCAATTTTCCACCTTATCACCTCACAAGATACCCTCATCTTTCCTCCATGATATGGTTGGCCATTTAAGTGAGGAAATCCTTCTTTTATCTTTATATTTTATTAGCCACGTTGTCTATTTTAAAATTTTACCTCAAAAACCACCCTTTCTCTTCTTCCAATTTTTGGCCATTTAGAGGAAGTCATCCTCCCTCTTTTCTTGCTTTGTTTATCACCCACACCACTTCAAGTTTTCATCTCAAAGACCACCCATCTCTTTTCCCTATGGTACTTAAAGATTTTTTCCACCTTCCTTTTGTGCTTTGTTAACTCCACCATTCCTCCCTAAGATTTCCCTCTCTTTCTCATGCATCAAAACCCACCCCCCACACCTCAATGACCACCTATTTCTCTTCTCCATGGATGGTCACTTAAAATAGAAAATCTTCCTCATTTATTTTTACCTTGCTAAAGCCACCACTCTATTCTTAGCTTCCACCCTTTTTCCATGATTCAAAAGTCACTTCCATATCAAAATTTGCACTCTTCTCTCCCTTACATGTAGTGGCTGACCATACCAAGCTTTTGCCCTTTAATTTTCTGTCTTTTATTTCATTAGACAAGCCCATACTCTTCCTATAAACACCCCCACTTAACACATTAACAAGGGCTGAACAAGTGGAAGAATAATTAGAAAAATAAGAGAAAAAAATAGAGAAAAGGGAGAAACTTTGTGAGAAAGAACTTTAGGCTCTTGAATAGAAAAAAAGAGAGAAGTGAAGTAATCAAAGGAGATCACACAAACAAGAAAGAAACTAGAGAAACACAGGAGAGTTACAAAGAAGAACAAGATAATGTTATTCCTTCCATTTTCGGCTACCATTGGCCTTCTAATCCTTTATCAAAGTTAATCTTCCTACTTCATCAAGTCCACTAGAACATGTGGATCTTCAAGGATTATCCCTACATGTAGAAATTTTCCTTAGCCAAAGAAGTTTGGTTAAGCTTGTTCTTCTTGAAAAATAAATTGTTAGTATGATTTATGTGTTCAAACTACCTTGAAAATGGACTAGATTAATTTATCCCACTTAATAAAATTCATTTTACTTTAAGTATTCACTAGTTTCTTAGCATTTATTTTATCTTCAATGGTCGTGTGTTTTTCTTTTCTTAGTTAGCTACTAGTCATAATGTAATCTTCCTTTGATAAATGTAATATTGAGTTAATGGTACTTTTAAAGTTCTTTCCTTTAGTTTAGTTCCTTAAGAATTTTTATTTCATGTTTTCTAAATTAGATATTTTATTTTAAGTTGTTATTAACTATATGTACACTTTTATTCTTTAGATAAAATTTTAGACCCCCTTGGTCCATGTTAATTTTGGACCCTTTTTAGTCCATTAAAAATGTTACATATTTACATGTTACTAGTTATTTTGAATCTTATCTTTAAGGTAGTTTAGCATAAATCCACTTAGTTTAATCTCTATACTTAATTCATCTAGTTTAAAATAGCTTAGTCCTAATCCATCTAGTTTAACTTACATAATTAATCCACTTAGTTTAAATGTGTGCACTTTAATCTACTTCATTTATTTAATCTTCACATTTCATGTAGTTTTAATCTCTTATTATTCCATAGTTAAAATATTTTTTCTGTTATGTATTTACTTTTACCACACCACTCCTTTCATGTATTTACTTCCAAGTATTTACTTTTACCATGTCATTTTAATTACAATGTTTGGGTGTCACCTTATGTGAATATAAATTGCAAAATATGTGCTAGGCTTCATTATTAGCGTATGGTAATAACACTTGAAATATAATTTCGATTAATTTCCTTAAAACACAAAGGGCTAGACTTCGGTCTAGACAAAAGAAAAAGCTTTAATTTCTCACTCTCTTATACCCAAATCTCCCGAGCCTCGGAATCTCTCATGTAGACTAATGACAAAGAATTTGACCCCCTTTAAAGTTAAATGATGACTCCTTACCCGCCATCCTTTCTTTGTGCTTGGGTGACAAAAATCACTTGTCTAATACATTAAAAGCACACCCATCATGGGAGCATCTTTACTACTTATAAAGGGTTTGTATTAGACATGGTAGGTTTCACTCATTTTCATATGCCTACTCATTGTAATTATTCAAGGGAAGTGGCCTTGGGTAATGAACTGGATGCATGGGTCTTAGATGGAAAAGAGTGGTACCTACACTTAGGAATAGAAGTAAAATGGCTATTAGTAACCCGATTGCTAGTGTTTACTATTAGGACTTGGAACCGAGAAAGAGTTATTAAGTAATTGTAGGTGAAGTTTTCTTTTTGAAGGAAACAATGAACAATCATAGACGTGATTATCAAAACCTCACAAGGAACGTTAAGCAACCGTAGGCATAACCTTCAATCCTTGAAGGAATCACTAAGCAACCGTAGGTAAGACTTTCTTTAGAAGAGATACCGAGTAATCGTAAGTGAATCTTTCCACCATCACCTTAATTGAGTGCGTTTTGTTTTGAACCATACATTTATCTTTCTCATATGATTTGTGTGGGTGGAATACTGCCAACCTTATTTAATAATTCTTATTATTTTTCCATTTTCCATGCTGAATTGTGTTGGCGTAAAATTTTTATCACATGAATGGGCATGAAATATATGAATTTTTGATATGCGATTGACATGTTTGGTTTTTAGAAATTATTATGAAAATATAAATTCATACATAAGATAGCATGATTTTTTTACCCCATTATCTAGAAAATATGTCATATAATACCATAGTTATTTGAATAATTATTACTCAATATATGTAAATTGAAGGCATGTTATAATAATTAAGTAGATTTTTAATTATGTAAATTATGATATTAGTTGTGTGCATTGTATATATCATAAGCATACATAATAACATGTCTCAAGATGATAAATCAAGTAGGGGTATTCTTTTAGGCTGATAGAATTAACTAGAAGAAATCCTACCCTAAGGATATATCAAGTTGGGATAGTTGGGCTTGTGGATTAAGTTTTATGCCTAATTTTAACGGATCTATCAAGTAGGAGTTTTTAGGTTGGTAGAATTAACAAAAATATTTCTCACCTAATTCCTAATGATAATGAAGTTGGAGGAGTTAAGCTTGTAGAAGAAGTTTCTCCTCATTTTGAATGTAAAATCAAGTGGGAGATTTTAGGCTAGTAGGAATTATTAAGGAATTTCTTGTCTAATTCCTAGATTTTGCGCATTATTGAATTAATTAATAATTATTAAATCTTGATTATGAGAGATGATTAAGTGTGCTACATTTCTTTCGATCTTGTAACACGTGTTAAACTACCATTGATTAATTGAAGGAATTGTTGCAAAATATGTTGTGCTATATATGTGATTGCCTTTTATAATTAATTATGACTGCAATAATTATCTCAATTAGAGCGAGAATTTGAGTAAAAAGGACTTAGAATGTATGACATCGTGAACTTAGTATCTCTAAGAGTTACAAAACATTGTGAAAGATTTTAAATGAATCTGAGCATGGTCCTCTTGGAAGCAACTAAAACCACAACACCCTGTGACTTATTCATTTAGATATATATGGCTCAATGAATGTGAGGGCAAGGCAGAGTGCCATATATTTCATCACTTTTATATATGATTTCACACTTTATGGCCATGCCTACTTAATATCTCACAAGTCAGAAGCATTGGAATGATTTAATTGTTTTTTTATTATTTAAAATTGGTTGAAAATTAATTAGACAAGAGTGTGGAGGCTCTTATAATAGACACTGGTTGTGAGTATCTATCTGAGTAGTTCAAAGAAATGTGTGATGAAAAATGAATAATAATGCAATTAACTATTCTTGGAACTCTGCAACAAAGCATAGATAAGGAATGGAACCCTTCTATACATGGTTGAACCAATCTTGGCAAAAGTTAACTTTCCTATCTCCTTTTAAGGAGATGCACTATTAACCGCAACCTACATCATTAACCATGTGTCCTTGAAATATATACCTTCAACTCCATATAAATTATGGACACGCAAAAATCCTTAGAGTTAGGAAATCTGTGGCCATGGAGTTTAGTATCTTATATTCGTGTTACTTCTCATAAATATGGGAAGTTAAGGCCAAAAAGTTAAGAAGTGTATCTTTATAAGATACCATGAGCACTCCAATGGCTATGTATTAATCAAAGAAGAAGCTGATGGAATTGTGGTGGAAAGTGTGTCATAGGATGCCATCTTGCAAGTTGAAGAACATTATGGTGCTCCCAGTCAATCAGTTGAGGAACAAGAGGAAATTTCTTAACCTATAGAGAGAAAGTGGAAGCGACTAACCTAGTAAATATATCAAATCCGATGGAGCATGATCATGAATAATCTCAACCACTCAAAAGTAATCATGGTAGATACATTATCTTCGTTTTGAGATTGATGGGAAAATCTTCATGATATGTCCAGAAGATGAGCCTAAAATAGTTCAACAGTCTTTTACATAATCATCTTCTAAGGAATGAGCTGAAGCAATGCAGGAAGAGATGGATTCAATGAAAGCAACTCAAGTCTGGGACTTGAATGGCCTTCCATTTGTGAGTAAGACAATTGGAAACAAATGGGTTCTAACAATCAAATGAAAAAGGTATAAAGCTCACCTTGTGTAATACTCGTATTCGTAAAGTAAGGATAAAGAAGTAATTTAATAAATATGACATGGAATTAAAATAATATATATGTGAAAGATTTATTATTGAGTAAAATAATTCTTTTGAAAAAAACGGACGCATGGTGGTATAAAGAAAAATAAAAAAATTTTGAACCGTCCAGAAGGACAAAGGAAAAGGAAAAAGAAAAAAAAATAGTTTTGTTTTTAGAAGAAAAAAAAAAGGGCCAACACGTGTTGGCTGTCTAACATGCAAATTTTGCATGTTAGACAACACACTGCATTGGTGGTAGTGTAAATTGGGGGGGGGGGGGAGGTTGCAGTGAACTAGGCAAGGCATATATATATATATATATATATATATATATATATATATATATATATATATATATATATATATATATATAAAGTGTGGAGTTTTAGTTTTATTTTTTAAAAATTTTACCAAATCCTATTTGGTTTTCTCCTTTCTTAAATACAAATTACTCTCTTTCTTTAAACACTTGGGGACTGAAAGAAAGGTTGGAAGAGTAAAATTTTGAAGGGGTTTATGGGAGAATTTTATAGAGAGGCACGAGTAGCTCTAAGTGCAATGTGGTGAGTTAGATTTACTTTAAGTAATCAAGATAAATATAAAATATATAGTGACAGTATTTGAATAAATCATTAACTTATGATTTGGTGATAAATGAAAGTTGGTTGATAGGTATGATAGGAATAGTGGATGTGTAGAGAATTATTTTATGAGAAATAATATTATTGGAATAATGAGTCGATTAAATAATAAAGACGATAAGAGAAATTCTTAACGAGCTATGGTTGATGATTTGATATGATTTATGAGGAGAGAAATTTAGTAGATCTTGACGAGCTATGGTTGATTATTTAATATAATTTATGAGGAGAGGAATTTAGTGAAATTTTTCAAAAAATAATTTGAGAATAATCAGGATAGCTAATTTGAATGTTTAAAGATATGCTTGTTTCTATATTATTGTTCATATGCATATTTCATATCATTATTCATATGTATATACATGAAATAAAAGAACAAGGAAGGCAACCGTTCTAAATGAAAATAAAAGAACCGGGAAGGCAACTGGTTTAAGTGAAAATAAAAGAACCGAGAGGACAGCCGGTCTAAATAAAAACCGTGACAGTAGCATAGTATGCAAATGCGAGATCATCTCCACAGGGATTGGTGAATTTTGATTTAGAATTAATTTCACAAAGTAAAAATAGATAGAAATAAATATTGAGTCTAGATTAATAATGATAATAACATAGGGCTTTGATATCCACAACTAATCATACTTTCCTAATAAACAATGTGCCAATGCTATATCTCTACCATGAATACCTAATAGTTGTCAACCTAAGGGCTTGGGCCACTCCTTAAGCTATTGATCTCCCTAAGCAATGAGTTAGGCATGGTGTATACTCTAACTCTTTTCTCTCTTAAGGGATTCACCATGGTGTATACTGAGTTATTCCTTAAGAGAGCATAAGGTCTACGAAAATCGACAACCACATGAGACCTAGGGCATGTTGTATACTCCCAGTTTCCCATGTTGATTAACCCAAGAATCCAGCGTGGATTTCTTTTGTTACTATTGTCAGACCCAAGACTCAGTCATCCAAATTGATCTAACTAACTGATCCATACCATATGCATACGTTGATCTGACACACACATATGAGGAATTCAATAAAACAGATATTAATTAATTAAAGTATCATAACATGGCTATTTGCAAAGGCAATCAATAATTATATATAGAAAAGCATAATTAAGGCTTCAGTCGAACCCTATTAAGAGTTTAGTTGCACACGCTAAGTAAACTGAACATTATAACCATAATTGAACTAAATAGAAAGATAAAACCCGAAGAGATACTGTGGAGACGAGTCGTCAATTCCTCTCCAAAGTTTACAACTTCAAGCAAAATCAAATGGTGTGTTTTCTGTGTTTTATAAGTCTATATATAGGGTTCTAAGGGTGCCCCAAAACCCTAATTTCCAATTTAGATCCGGAGACTTCTTTCCAAAACTAGCTCTGCCGCCTCTCTGTACGTGTGCGCTCGATCACATAGGTCTGTATTCGAGCGCATGGGTGCGCTCGAGCCTTCTAAGTGTGTGCACGAGTGCCTATGCGCTCGATCACAAGAGAGATGCGCTCGAACGCACCTAGCTAGTTTGCAGATTTTCACTTTTTTCTTCCTTAGAGCTCCAAAATGTCTTCTTTTCTTTAAAAACCTATGAAAAACACAAAAAAACACAAAAATGAAGTAGAATCTACTAAAATATATAAACAAAGAGCCTAACAAGTGTAAATTAAGGGGCTTAAATATGACTATTTAAGCACTTATCAGTATTCCACCAAAGGGAAGTGGTAATCTGATGTATGATCGAGAGACAGAAGTTTGTTATAGATGTAATCAGATAAGATATTTATCCTAGAATTGTCCTAATTTGAAGTGTTTTGTATGTAGAAAAGGTGGACATATTAATGTTGGTTGATCCTGGTGCAACCTATTCTTTTGTATCCAATGTATTTATGAAGTTTATTGAAGCATGAATCAGTCCTTTGATGCATAATAGTATTGCTGAAATTCCCACTAGAGACAAAATGATAATCATAAATATTTACAAGGGTTGTGTGATTTGTATCAGTGATAAAGAATATGAAGTCGATTTATTACCTTTGAATATGATAGATTTTCATTTGATTTTGGGAATGAATTGGTTGTTGACATATTACACCTAGGTTGATTGTTTCCAAAAAAAAATGTTGTGTTCAGGATATGGACTAGAAGAGTTTAATTTTCTAGAAGAACGTAAGATACTCTTGAACTATCTTATTTTGTTCTAATTACTAGTAAATGGTCAAGGAAAGGATGTAGGGGGTATTTGGCATCTGTGGAGGATTTTATAAATGATGGTAGAGAGTTGAAAGAAATCTTAGTAGTGAAAGATTTTTCTGAAGTATTTCTTGATGAGTTGTTTAGTTTACCTCTCAATAGGGAAATTTAATTCTCTATTGATGTGGTATCAGGTTTATCACATATATCTATATCACCCTACAGAATGGCACTCGCTGAGTTGATAGAATTGAAAGCTTCAAGAGTTGTTAGATAAACAATTTATTCGACCAAGTATGTCACCATAGAGAGCCCCTGTATTGTTTGCAAAGAAGAAAGATAGAACGATGATGTGGTGTATAGATTAGAAACAGCCAAATTGGATCTCCGTTAAGAACAAATATCTTTTGCCCAAGATAAATGAATTGTTTGAACTGTTGTTGAAAGCGAGGGTGTTTTCTAAGACAAACCTGATATCATGTTATCACCAGTTAAGGATAAAGAAGGGAGACGTGCCTAAGATTGCTTTTAGGACACATTATGGTCATAAGTTTCTTGTGAGGCCATTTGGCTTGACAAATGCTTTAGCAACATTCATGGATTTGATATATATGGTGTTTAAACTATTTCTTGACAAATTTGTGGTTATAATTATTGATGACATTTTGGTATATTCTAACAAAGAGGAAGAACATGTGAAACATTAGAGAGTGTATTGGAGATTTTGAGGAGAGAGAGATTGTATGCTATAATTTCCTAAATGTGAATTTTGGCTGAATAAAAATAACTTTCTTGGGGCATGTAATATCTGAAGATGATATAACAGTTGATCCACAATAGGTAGAGACAATGTTAAGTTGGAAGAGAACAACTAATGTGACTGAGATTAGAATCTTCTTGGGGTTAGCTGGTTATTATAGATGATTCTTTCAGAAATTTTCTATTATTGTAGTACTATTGACTAGACTGACCAGGAAAGACGTGACATTTGTATGGTCTACGAAGTGTGAGAACAAATTTCAATTACTAAAGGAGAAATTAACTATAGTTCCATTATTGGTGCTTCCTTTTAGTGATAAAGGATTTGTGGTGTATAGTGATGCATCCCATCAAGAGTTGGGATGTGTGTTGATAAAACATGGGAAGAAAATGGCATGTGCTTCTAGAAAATTGAGGAATGATGAGAGAAATTACCCTACCCATGACTTAAAGTTGGCTACCATAGTCTTTGCTTTAAAGATTTGGAAACATCATTTGTATGGAGCCATTTGTGAGATATTCACTGATCATAAGAGTTTGACATACTTACCTACCCAAAGAGAGTTGAATTTAAAGCAGAGGCAGTGGATGGAGTTGATTAGTAACTATAATTGTGTAAATTCGCTATCATCGAGGAAAGGCGAATGTGGTAACAGATGTATTGAGTAGAAAATATACAAGAAGATTAATTGCTATTGAGAGTCATGATGTGAAATTGATGATAGATTTAAGAGAAATAAGAATGAAGTTGAATATCTGTGATAGAGAATCATTGTTAACAAACATGGTTGCATAGTCATCCACAGTAGAATGCTTGTTAGAGATGCAAGGTAGAAATGAAGAGATAGAGAAGATTAAGCAAGAAGTGCTTAATAGAAGGTAATATGAGTTCAAAAATTTGAAATGATGGTATTCTGGTCTTGGAACATAGAATTTGGGTTCCCAATGATGCAGAGTTGAGAAAGGAGATAATGAAATAGGCACATGATGATGTAGATTCGATGCAACCGAGTAACAATAAGATGTATAGAGGATTAAAACAGAATTTCTAGTGGTCATGATTGAAGAGGGATGTAGCTGAATACATTTCTAGATGTTTGGTTTGTCTGTAAGTGAAGTCTGAGATTAGACATTCAATAGGCTTACTACAGCTTCTTCCTGTGCTTGAATGACCATAGAAAAATGTGAGTATGGACTTTGTTTCTGGATTTTTCCATACCTAGTGAGATCACGATATAGTGTAAGTGATAGTAGATAGACTTTCTAAGTCATCTCAATTTCCTCCAGTTAAAACTAATTGGAGTCCTAAAAAGTTGGCTGAAATATATGTAGCTGAGATTGTGAGGTTGTATAGAGTACCATTGGGCATAGTGTCAAATAGAGATGTTAGATTTACATTTTGGTTTTGGAGAGGCTTTCATAAAGCCACGGGTACATAGTTACAATTTAATATAACTTTTCATGCTCAAACAGAAAGGATTATTAGAGTACTAGAAGATATGTTAAAGGCAAATGTGATGAGTTTCTTAGTAAGTTGGAATGCTAACATGCCATTGATTGAATTTACTTATAATAATCATTATCAAACTAGTATTGGGATGGCACCATTTGAGACCTTATATGGTAGGAGATGTAGAACGCCAGTATACTGGGAAGAAGTTGGAGAGAGAAAGATATTTGGTTCATAATTTATTGAGTTAACAACTGAGAAAATCAAACTGGTTAGAGAGAACCATAAAGTAGCACATAGTAGACTGAATAGCTATGCTGATAATAGAAGAAGACATCTTGAATTTCAAGTAGGTGATTGAGTGTAATTAAAAATATATCCATGGAAATGTGTGTTGAAAAGAAAAGAAACTTGAGTCCGAAGTACGTGGGACCCTATAAGGTTATTGAGAAAGTTGGGCTAGTTGCGACTAGCCTGGATTTTTCCCCAAAGTTGAAGTACATGATGAATCTCATAATATTTCAAGTCAAGCGGTAGAAATTCAAGAAGATTCAACTTTTATACAAGTACCAATGAGAAATTTAGACAGAAAAAAACAAATCTTGTGTAATAAAGTAATTCCATTAATTCAAGTTATGTGACGGAATAAATATGTTGAAGAGATTATATGAGAGTATGAGGCAATTATGAAGAAATATTATTCACAATTGTTTCTCAAGTTAGGTAAAGAAATTTTAGGGATGAAATATTCATAAGGTGGGTAGAATTGTAATACTCGTATTCATAAAGTAAGGATAAAGAAGTAGTTTAATAAATATAACACAGAATTAAAATAATATATATGTGAAAGATTTATTATTGAATAAAATAATTCTTTCAAAAAAATAGATGTGTGGTGGTATAAAGAAAAATAAAAATAAAATTTTGAACAATCCAGAAGGACAAAGGAAAAGGAAAAAGAAAAAGAAAAAAAGTTTTGGTTTTAGAAGAAAAAAAAAAGGACCAACACGAGTTGGCTATCTAACATGCATAATTTGCATGTTAGACAACACACTACATTGGTGACAATGTGAATTGTGGTGGGTGGGGGGGGGGGGGGGGGGGGGGTATATATATATATAAAATCTTACCAAATCCTGTTTGGTTTTCTCATTTCTTCAATACAAATTACTCCCTTTCTTTAAACGCTTGGGACCTGAAAGAAATGTTGAAAAAGTAAAATTTTGAAGGAGTTTACGGGAGAATTTTATAAATAGGCACGGGAAGTTCTAAGAAAAACAGAAGATAATAACGTGAGTTTTATTTTTTGAAATCTAGCCTACATGAAATTTCCCGAAATTTAATGTGGGAATTTTTAAAGGGTGTGAATTATGGAAGAATTGAAGAAAAAATTAAAATTTTTAATATAAATATTATGTCAGGTGTTGACGATCAGCAACTGAGGGAAATTGCTTAGAGAAGCAGGAAAGGTAAAGAGGTGATCCACGGGTAGCTCTAAGTGCTACGTGGTGAGTTAGATTTACTTTAAGTAATCAAGATAAATATAAAATATATAGTGATAGTATTTGAATAAATCATTAACTTATGATTTGGTGATAGATGAAAATTGGTTGATAGGTATGATAAGAATAGTGGATGTGTAGAGAATTATTTTATGAGAAATAATACTATTGGAATAATGAGTCGATTTAATAATAAAGGCGATAAGTGAAATTCTTAACGAGCTATGGTTGATGATTTGATATGATTTATGAGGAAAGAAATATAGTGGATCTTGACGAGCTATGGCTGATAATTTGATATAATTTATGATGAGAGGAATTTAGTGAAATTTTTCAAAAATTAATTTTAGAATAATCGGGATAGCTAATTTGAATGTTTGAAGACATGCTTGTTTCTATATTATTGTTCATATGCATATTTCATATCATTATTCATATGCATATGCATGAAATAAAAGAACTGGGAAGGCAGCTTGTCTAAATGAAAATAAAAGAACCGGGAGGGCAACCAATCTAAATGAAAACCGTGATAGCCGGTATTTGCTGAAAATAAAATAACTGGGATTGAAGTCAGTATAAATGAGAATAAAGAACCAGGAAAGCAGCCGGTCTAAATGAGAATGTAAGAACCGGGAAGGCTGCCAGTCTAAGATAAAAGTGTGTCAACATGTGGGAAGACATTCATGCATTGAGTTTGCTTAAATGTTGATTGTTATTACTTGAAATGCTAAAGTGCTATTCATGACTGCAAATTTATTGATAAATGAATGAGTCACACAGAGAGACAATTATACTGAGAAGAAATATGGAAATATGAAATGATTAGAATTATCTAGATAACTGATTATATGTTGTGAACCTCATAATGAGGTAATTATGAGATAAAATTGATAGTCTCAAAATGATTATTAATTATATGAGAATAAGAGATTTATAAAGGATGGGGATTTTATATGAATAGTGATAATAGAATGTTATTATATATATGAGATATAGATGACTAAATATTGGAAGACTAATTATACAAATTGAATATTTCTAGTAAGTTTAATTCACTGAGCTTGTGAAGCTCACTTACTCGCAAGCGCACGAGTCGTTTGCAATATAGTGTTGTGCAAGTGAGAGATCGAATCCACAGGGAATTGCGTTGTAAAAATATTTTTATCTAAACTAAGCCTATGTTAACCTAGTTCCGAATTTTGCATTGTATCTTGCAAAGAAATATAAGGTAAACTAAATTGATTTAAAAACAACTGATAAAAACACTAAGGTTTTCTGAATCCACCCCACCAAAGTAAAGCATATATCTTCATGTGCTATATAAAAGTAATCTATCAAATCATTCCATGAATCCACCATTATATAAATCACGGCGAATACTCAAACTAAACCAAAACCATCCAATGTATCCATTTAATTTACAAATCACAATGGATATCCAATCTAATTTGAATGATCCGCCGTATCCGACAAATGAAACACAAGGAATATTCAATTTAACAATTTAAAAACAATCAATCATAAGAGTTCACTCAAACAATTGAAATAGAACATTAATAAAAGTATCAAAATTGTACGAACATATCTGAAAATATAATGCTAAACAACGGCGAGGATTCATCTTCAACCTTAGATGAAGGTTTTAGCCTCGCATGATTATGAAACTAAATTTCACAAAACTGCTAAACATAAAACTTTAAGACTCAACAAAATAAATTAAAACTGACTATACATGAAGAAATTCCACTCATAGCTGTTGTGCGACGCTTCCCCTCAAGGTAGCAAAGCCTTGGAGATCCCCCAGAATGCTACCAAACGTCCTCCGGATTGCACACTGAAGATGAAGTGAAGGGGCTTTTATAGGGAAGCTCCCGGAGTACTTTATGTTTCCAATCCGATGTGGGATACTACTTGAGTACACTCAACTGCAGCCTAGTGTGCTCGAGCACATGTGTGCTGCAAAGTGTTTCGAATCGATGGGGGATGTCGTAGGTGCGCTCGATCACTGTCTTGTGCACTCTAGCGTAGCATGGTACACTGCCTAACCTTTGTCTACTAAAACTACCATAACTTTCTCTAGAAAAATCATTTTTATGAGCCGTGAAATTCTCTAGAAAATAGACATCCGGATCTTTCTAAGCATATATGGCTTATCTCCTGGTTCTTCCTGAATCAATACAGTTTAATCTGCAAAAATGACTGGTCTGTACGGGCAATTCTGGCAATTTAGTGAAACTCCTTTCCAAGTGTTTGTGAACCTGTAAAACAGTGAAAAACAACTCAAAGTAATAAATTCCTTAGCTAAACATATAACAACCTAGAAAAACACAGTAAACACAGAAATGAGATAAAATAGGATGAAATAACACAAACTAAGAGCTTAACAAATATAAATTAAGGGGCTTAAATATGCAATAATTGGCACTCATCAAATACCCCCAAACTTATATTTTGCTAGTCCCTTAGCAAAACAAAATAAATAAAAAAACAAAGAACATAAAGATAAGTTCATCACTCATGGTATCCTAAAATTTAAGTATCTCACAAAACCATGATATTCATTCATGACCAAGCTTAAAAAAAATAAACCCATCTTCGTAATGAATAGAAATGTTAAAATCTAATTACTTACAAAAGATAGGCTAAGGCATCACAAGTCTAACTCAGTGTAAAGTCTATTAGCATATAAAAATGAAGCTTCCAAATAACTCCAATGTGTAATGTCTCCATATATCAAGATTCACCGAATTTCCCATCAAAATGAACAAAAATGGCATAGTTTATTATTATTATTATTATTATTATTATTATTATTATAAGGCCCCAAACCAAATGGTTTTAGGGTATTAGGTGTAAAGACACCCCTAAGGACTTACTAACTCGAGTCAAAAAGGCTACGAAACTAAACTGGCATTGTTGCTACCAAGCAAACTTCCCACCTTTTGACGTGAACACTCACTGCTTACTGAGGCAAGAGGTCCAGTTACTCAGCAGAAATTTTCTCAATAATCATTATGAATAAAATTCCCACCTTTTGACGTGAACACTCACTGCTTCCTAAGGCAAGAGGTCCAGTTACTCAGTGAAAAGTTTATTGATGATCATTATAAATGTATATATATAATTTTTTTTATACTTTTCTATTTCAAAGTGTTTATCCAACAAGTCATCCAGTTAGCTAAGTCATGGACACATACACATTAAAATCACATGTCATACCTCACACAGTTATGTGCTCTTGTCAGATTAGATCAAACATGTGAATTCTCAAATGCCTATAGTAACTAACTAAATTTTAAAACTTTATCATTAGATCATGTGTTCAAAATTTTAAGCTCACCAATGATATCACACCACAGAAATTGTTTAGATCAACCAAAATTTCAAAATAACATAAGATGCATTTATATTTTCTTTAAAACGAAGAAAAAACAACAACAAATTAGGACAAAGTGTGTGTAATGTGTCTCCCATACCCCCAAACGTAAATTACACATTGTCCCCAATATGTGAATATTATGGAAAGAGCTGACCTAGGAAATGGAGAACTAACTGGACTGGTATAGCTCATAGCATACCCCCAAACTTGAACTGAAGTACGCGTTGTCCCTGAAAAATAAAGACTAGAAAACAAAAGAAACACTAGAAATAAGCAGTAACAATAAATATGTAAAAGAATACACAAACAGAAAGGATATGCTGTGGGGTGCCTCCCATGAGCACTAAGTCTAACGTCTTCAACCAGACTCAGCAATAATAATTGTGTCCTGCCAAGCACTCAACCATCGGATCAAATAATGGGAGTGGAAAATGATCCTTCCTTGTGGCAGCATTCAACTTACGGTAGTCTAGACACACTATCCATCATGACTGAAAACGAGTTGGGACCAACTCATCGTCCTTATTCTTCACTATCGTCACTCCAGCCTGCTTGGGCACGACATGAATCGGGCTCACCCACTTGCTATCAAAGATTGGATAAATGATCACCCACTTGCTATCAAAGATTGGATCAATGATCCCTGCATCCAACAACTTTATCACTTCAGTCCTCACAACCTCTTACATAGCTGGGTTGAGCCTTCTCTGTGGCTCCCTCAATGGCTTATCATTCTCCTCCAAATGTATCTTGTGCATCACCACCGAAGGGCTGATCCCCTTGATATCCTCAATAGTCTAGCCGATAGCTTCCTTGTGCTCTCTTAAAACGTTCAATAATTTCTTTTCTTAAGCATCAATAAAATTTGAAGCTACAATCACAGGCAAAGAATCGGTTGGATCTAGGAACTTATACTTAAGATTGTCCGGTAAAGCCTTAAGTTCTTTCTTGGGGGGCGCAAGTGTTGTGGTCTCCTCTGTCTCACTACTCTCTCGATGAGCAAACTCCAAAATGGCATTCACTCGCTCAAGTAACTTATCTAACCCCAAATCCTCTCCAAACTAAGCAAAGTATGCCTCTAGAATGTCCTCAGACTTCCCTCCTTTCTTAGGTGCTTGTAATCTCTCAAGGTAAGGCGCTTTAGGTACAAACGACCTAAGGAGATCCTTAATAGTAGGTGTGGCTGTAGATGGCTCAGCATCTCTCTTCTTCTTGTTCACTTTCTTGCCCTAGTTGCAAAGCAAGGTTCTCTTCCACTTGATTGTCCACTTGTCTCTCAGGCCTCAATGTGACAATCGATTGCACTTGTTCCTGCCCGTGCATAGGAGTTGATGAATTTCTAACTGCAAATTGTTCCTTCGGGTTGGGCACGGGTTGACTAGGGAACTTGCCATTCTCTTCTTCACCCAAATGACTTGCGATTTGACCCATTTGACTTTCTAGCTCGATAATCGCTTGGTGTTTACTATTGTTGCACTCGTCACTTCGGTGATGGATTGGTCGGTCATCTTCATGAAATCCTTAAGGGTATCCTCTAGAGACTATGAAACCGGCACTAACGCTTGAGTGAGAGCATGGTAAGTAGGTGATGGTGCTGGATGGGCTGAACGACCATGACTTAGAACTGGTGGAGGAAATCCGAGAGGGCATTGATTGTGAGCATGATGAAGGGCTCCTCCCTGATTCATCGATTGGTTCTGCTCCCATGAAAAATTAGGGTGGTTCCACCACCCTAGATTGTAAGTCTTGGAGTAAGATCCATTTGATTGCCTATGATAGTCATTAAAAATGTTCACTTATTCCATGGGATACTCGGCAAAAACCGGCATAGATGGACAACTCTGTGCTAAATGCATAGGACTAGCACAGGATAGAATAGCTATCAACATTGAATGTATTAGCTGTATTGATGGACTGGCAGGTCATCTTCATGAAATCCTTGAGGTTGTCCTCCAATGACTCTAGCTTGAGATCAAAATGGGTAGCATTGGTTGGTGGCAACACTATACAAGAAGGGGAGTTAGTCGCAACGGGTGCGAACAAATCCCTAAGGGATGTAGTGAAGTCCACATTCCAAGCTCTATGTTGCTCTACATTCTCCGGTTGATTTGCATTCCTAAAATAGTCCTCCATCTCAATTGTCTCTCTTTCAACAAGTGCTCTCTTCTGTCTCCTAAGCGTTCTTTCTATTTCGGGATCTAAAGGTATCGATTCTAAGTTTAGGGATCTCCGACCACGCATACATCAAACAAACAACAATAAAATAACTAACTAGCAGACCAATAAAATAAATGCAAAAACAGACAACACAATACTCACAAAAATTGGCAAATTTTTAATTTTTAATTTTATATATATATATATACAAAAATGCTAACTAAACTAGTAGAAAAATAAAATCAGTTCAGATTAAAAATATAATTTTCACAAACAAAACAACTCTCAGGCAACAACGCCGAAAACTTGTTGTGAGTTTTAAATTACTCACAAGCGCACGAGTCGTTTGCAATATAGTGTTGTGCAAGTGCGAGGTCGAATCCATAGGAAATTGCATTGTGAAAATATTTTTATCTAAACTAAGCATATTTTAACCTAGTTCTGAATTTTGGATAGTGTCTTGCAAAGAAATATAAGGCAAACTAAATTGATTTAAAAACAACTGATAAAAACACTAAGGTTTTCTGAATCCACCCCACCAAAGTAAAGCATATATCTTCATGTTCTATACAAAAGTAATCTATCAAATCATTCCATGAATCTACCATTATACAAATCACAGTGAATACCCAAACTAAACCAAAACCATCCAATGTATCCGTTTAATTTAAAAATCACAATGGATATCCAATCTAATTTGAATGATCCGCCGTATTTGGTAGATGAAACACATGGAATATTCAATTTAACAATTTAAAAAAATCAATCATAAGAGTTCACTCAAACAATTAAAATGGAACATTAATACTAAAAATATCAAAATTATACGAACATATCTGAAAATATAATGCTAAACAATGGCGAGGTTTCATCTTCAATCTTACATGAAGGTTTTAGCCTCGCATAATTATGAAACTAAATTTCACAAAAGTACTAAACATAAAACTTTAAAACTCAAAGAAATAAATTAAAACTGACTATACATTAAGAAATTCCACTCGTAACTGTTGTGTAGTGCTTCCCCTCGTGGTAGTAAAGCCTTGGAGATCCCCCAGAATGCTAGCAAACGTTCTCCGGATTGCATACTGAAGATGAAATAAAGAGGGGCTTTTATAGGAAAGCTCCCAGAGTACTATGTGTTTCCAATCTGATGTGGGATACTACCTGAGTGCACTCAAGCGCAGGTACGCTGCAAAGTGTTTCGAATCGATGTGGGATATCGCGTGTGTGCTCGATCACAGTCTTTTGTGCTCGAACGCAGCATGGTGCACTGCCTGACCTTTGTCTACTAAAACTTCCATAACTTTCTCTAGAAAACTCATTTTTATGAGCCGTAAAATTCTCCATAAAATAGACATCCAGAACTTTCTAAGAATATATGATTCATCTTTCTGGTTCTTCCTGAATCAATACAATTTAATCTGCAAAAATGACTGATATGTACGGGCAATTTTTGCAATTTAGTGAAACTCCTTTCTAAGTGCTTGTGAACCTGTAAAACAATGAAAAACAACTCAAAGTAACAAATTCCTAAGCTAAACATATAATAACCTAGAAAAACACAGTAAACACAAAAATGAGATAAAATATGATGAAATAACACAAACTAAGAGCTTAACAAATATAAATTAAGGGGCTTAAATATGCAATATTTGGCACTCATCAGCGGGCAAGACAGATAGTTTGGTGAGTTGAGATTCAGACGAAGTCATTATCTATAAGCCATGTGGTTCACATCCTTAGACTAATGAAAAAAATATTTGTAAATATTTATGCATATTACGTTATATATAATGTTTAAGCCAAGATCTGAATGATATATCTCCCTTGTTGAGGGCTGAGATTGATGTAATAATTGCAGTTGGTGTTATTTTTATTGTTGCATTTATGTATCGTGCTTGGATTTTCAAAATGTGACGACATTGTCTCTAGGGTGGCCAATCTGGGATGGGTCGTTACACATTGTGAGAGACAATTGTATTCAAAATAAGAAAATTGATTATAAAGAAACCTTCTCACCCGTTGTTAGGTTTGCCTTGAGTCGACTCATTATAGTAATACATAGTCGCACAAATGGTTTTAAAATCCTACCAACTGGAGAACTTAAGAAGTGAGATACTATTACATTGAGAGACATTGTGATACGAATGATACAATTGTAAGTTTTATGATATGATGTAACTTACAATTAGCACGACTAAAGAGGTATGTCGATAAGCTAAGATTGGCTCACTTACACGAGCAATCACCTTTGGCTCTTAGAGAGCAACTAGAGATGAGACATGATTAAACAACGGTGCTAAGAAAGAGTGAGCTTAGTTAATTTGAACTTTAACACTAAGAGAGCGATCTTAGTTTATTGGAACTATTGGGCTAAGAGAGTAAGTTTAGTTCAATTGACTTATGGCGCTAAGGGAGCGAGCTTAGTTCAATTTTTTTGAGAAGTCGCCTTGGTGAGGACCAAGCTAAGGCTCTTTGTGAAGTTAAGATCCAACAAGGATGGCTCCCTACAATTCGTGAAGCCTATGTAAAGTCAAGTGCAAGACCTAATTCTAGCACTATTGAGAGCGAGCAAATGGAGGGCTTGGGTAAGATTGAACCAAGAACGTTGAATGCCTCGAATGCAACTGAATTAAGACATGTACAGTGCTCCACTATAGTATTCATTTCATTCTACATATGCTTAACAACTCTTTAGGAAATGAGAGAATGGATCCTTGTTTCCTCACTGTGTGAATTCTAGAGATCGAAAGGTTGATATAAATAGTACCCTATGTGACTTTTGACTATGTCACAAGCGAAGAATTAGTGTGAGCTATTATAGTATGTTATCTATGGTCATGAATAATTTGATCTAATGGGAAGAAAACAATTAACCTGGATCCTAGTGACATGAGGGAGAAAGAAAGGCATATTTAGAATTACACCATTTATTTGTATTCAACCTATGCTCAATTTATCAATTTAATAAGATTGGACATTACTAAAAATACAAATGAAATTAGAAAAGATAAAGACAAGCATAATTTCTCAAGGGATTGAGATATGTTTGATTCGGTGTAACTAAATATGCCTAGGGTATTCAATATACTATATTTATTTATTATTTTTCTGATTGATGTCTCCATTCTGACCGTAGTTGGGGTCTAGTTTGGAGCTCTAAAATGAAAATATATTTGTTGGTCACACGACCCATTTGTTTGAATGAATTATACTCAAAATTTAACAAATTAATGAAATGAGGAAGGCATGGTCACACCCATCATGTGCGAGTAGGAGATGTAAGAAATATAAGTATAGGTTTGGCACCTGATGAGTGCCAAATATTGAATATTTTGGCCCCTTAATTTACATTTGTTAATTCTTTAGTTGTGTCCTAATCTGATATTTTGTGTTAGTTCTATGATTTTTAATGTTTTGTAGGATTTCAAAGGAAATTTGGTATTTAATGTGAAAAAAATGCAAAAGCTGGAATCTGCTATTACGATCAAGCACAGGAGACTTGAGATCGAGCGCAACAGTGCTCAAGTATTTATTTATATGTTTAGCTTATGAATTTGTTACTTTAAGTTGTTTTTTCATTGTTTTATAGGTTTACAAGCACTTGGAAAAGAGTTTCACTAAATTGCCAGAATTGCTCGTACAGATCAGTCATTTTTGTGGATTAACTGTATTGATTCAAGAAGAACCAAGAGATGAGCCATATATGCTTGGAACGATCCAGATGTCTATTTTTTAGAGAATTTTACGGCTCATAAATATGATTTTTCTAGAAAAAGTTATGGCAGTTTTAGTAGACAAAGGTCAGACTGTGCATGGTTTCAGCGTGGGCAGAAGTTTTGAAGGGCATGTGAAGGCTTAAATCCCACATCCACATCGGTTGGAAACACATTCTACATCCACATCCCACATTGGTTGGAAACACATTGCACTCATAGAGTTTCCTTATAAAATCCTCATTTCACTTCATCTTCAGGTGTGCAATCTCGAAGGCTTTGCTACCAAAGGGTGCAATCTTGAGGATTTTGCTACCAATCGGGGGAAGTGCCGCATAGCAGCTGTGAGTGGAATTTCTCTCTCCATATATTGTCAGTTTTAATTTATTTCTTTTAAGTTTTAAAGTTTAATGTTTAGCACTTTAATTGTGAAATTTATTTTCATAATCATGATAGGCTAAAACATTCATCTAAGGTTGAAGATGAAGCCTCGCTATTGTTTAGCATTATATTTTCAGATATGTTCGTACAATCTGATATTTTTTAGTATTAATGTTCTATTTGAATTCAATTGTTTGAGTAATTTCTTATGATTGATTGTTTGGTTTATAAAATTGTTCAAATTGGATATTCTATGTGTTTCATCTGATGGATACAACGAATCATCCAAAGTAAATTGGATATCCATTGTGATTCTAAAGTAAATGGATACACTGGATGATTTGGTTTAATTAAGGTATTCATTGTGATTTATATATCTATGGATTTATGGAATTATTTGATATACTTTTATATAGAACATGAAGATATATGCTTTACTTTGGTGGGGTGGATTCAGAAACCTTAGTTCCTTTATCATTTGTTTTTAAATCAATTTAGTTTAGTTTATATTCTTTGCACGACACAGTTCAAAATTCAGAACTAGGTTAAAATAAGTTTACTTTAGGTAAAAATCTATTTTCACGACGCAAATCCCTGTGGATTCGACCTCACACTTGCACACACTATATTGCGCTTATGAGTAATATAACTCTCACAACACGTTTTTGGCGTCGTTGCCAGGGATTTGTTTTGTTTGTGAAAATTTATTTTTTATCTGAATTGATTTTATTTTTCTACTAGTTTAGTTAGCATTTTTGTTTCATTTTTATTTTTGCAATTTTATTCTAGTTTATTTTTTTCTATTTGCAATTTCCCATAAAGAAAAAATAAATAAATAAATATATAAAAAAAAAGTTGATTTGCCAATTTTTGTTGGCCCATTTTGTGAGTATTGTGTTTTCTGTTTTTGCATTTATTTTATTTTATTATGTTATTTCTGCTAGTTAGTTTATTTTATTGCTTTTTGTGTGGTGTATGCTTGGTCGGAGATCCCTGAACTTAGAGTTGATACCTTTAGATCCCGACTTAGAAAGAACTTTTAAGAGAAATAAGAGAGCACTTGTTAAGAGATTGACAATTTAGATGGGGGACTATTTAAGGAATACAAATCAACTGGAGAATGTAGAGCAAGCTAGAGCTTGGAACGTGGACTTCACTACGTCTCTTAGGGATTTGTTCACACACGTTGCAACTAACTCCCCTTCTTGTATAGTGTTGCCACTAACCAGTGCTACCTACTTTGATATAAAGCCACATGTCATCTAGCTGCTACACTCATTCCATGGCTTGGATCTTGAAAATCCTTACAGCCATGTGAAGAAGTTTAACCAGAACTTCTCTGACGAGTCAGTCTATCTTAGACTTTTCTCTTTTTCTCTTCATGATAGAGCTAGGGCATGGTTGGATTACAACACGCCCGGGTCTATTACATCCTGGGAAAGGTTGTTGAGTAAATTCTATAATAAGTTTTTCCCAATGTCTAGAGTGAATGAGTGCCGAAAGAAGATTAGTTCTTTCACTTAGGAGGAGGATGAGAAGTTTTCTGAGAGTTGGGAGCATTTCAAAGAGTTACTGATCAAATGCCCTCCACATTGATATGAGAAGTGGAGACTCGTTCAGTTCTTCTACCAAGGGTTGACTCAACCCAACCGTAACATGATTGAGTCTATGAATGGGGGGGCATTCTTAAGTTTGACGGGGGATGAAGCATACAAGGCATTGGACAAGTTGTCCGACAACTCGCAGCAGTTGGATTTTTCAAGCCATTGGGACAAGTCCGTTCGTGTTTCTAAGAAATGAGGCATGATAGGAGCTTAAATATTCATATTTAAGCCCCTTAATTTACATTTTTTAAGTTCTTTATCTATATATTTTAGTCTATTTTACTTCACTTTTGTGTTTTACACGTTTTTATAGGGTATTGGAGAAAAAAAAAGCATTTTTGGCACTTAACAGAAGAAATCTGGAAATCCTGGAGTAGCTGCTGGCTAGATTGCGATCGAACGCACTCCTCTGTGCAATCGAGCGCAGCATTGCGATCGAGCTCACCACATATGCGATCGAGCGCACATGTACGGGCGTGAACAGTAAACTGCAAAACCTTGTTTTGGAAATAACCCTATTTTGGAAATAAAGGAGTTTTGCGTTTTAGGAAAGTTTAGGAACTCATGAGCCGATTAGGACTTCTCAAAGACCTATAAATACACTTGTAAATCACACACAAAAGCATCACCTCTTGGGGGGATCACTTCTTAGATCCCTTCTTTTATCTTTTGCTTTAGCTTGGAGAAGGAGACCGTGGAGCGGAATTGACGACTCTTCTCTCGGGTTTCTTCTTTCCTTTTTATTTTATTATGTGTAATTAAATTTTTAGTAGGGCTTGGTTGAAGTCCTAATTATGTTTACTCAATAAATTTAGTATTGGCGCCTTGCGATATTTATGTTATGTTGCTTAAACTTGATTAATACCCGCTTTTATTTAAATTCCTCATATGTATATGTCTGATCAATATGTGCATGTGGTATGGACTTGTTAGTTAGATCAATTTGGATGACCGAGTCCTGGGTCTAACATTAGTAACAAGGGATATCTTATCCGGATACCCGGGTTAATCAACATGGGAAACCGAGAGTAGATACCATGCCCTAGGTCTCATGTGATTGTCGATTTCCATAGTACCTATGTTTTCTTAAGGAACAACTCAAGCAGATACCATGCTGAATCCCTTAAGGAAGAAAAGAATTAGAGTAGATACCATGCCTATCTCGTTGCTTAGGGAAATCAATAGCTTAAGGAGTAGATACCATGCCCTTAGGTTGGCAACCAGTAAGTATACATGGCATGAATAAAGCATTGGCATACTGTTATATTGTGGTAGCATAATTAGTGGTGGATATCAAGTCCCTACGCCTTTATCTTTAGTATTTTATCTTTATTATTTCTCAACGCTTTTATTATTTCTATCATTTTATATTGCGAATATAATTCTAAATTGAACTTTACCATTCCCTGTGGAGATGATCTTGCATTCGCACACTATGCTACACTATTGACCTTGTGCACTTGCAAGTAAAACAAGTGCGATTATTTACTTATTTATTTAGGTGGATAAACGCACAACAAGTTTTTGGCGCCGTTGCCGGGGATTGTGCTAAATTTCTTTTTGGAATTATTTTCGTTAGTTTTTTTTTATTATCATTTTAATTTATTCTATTTTATTTTGTTCTGTTTTATTTTTATTTTTATCAAAAATTAGATTTATTCCTCCTTTTCGTTTTCTGTTCAGGTGTACAGAGGAGGAGTTTCTGTCCTCATTGCAATCGAGCGAAGTGCCTTGTACGATCGAGTGCAAATCTGTAATCGAGCGTAGTTCAGTGTGCGCTCGAGCGCAAATAGTCCAAAGACTATCCGAGCAGCAGTACTGAAGCTGCTGCACTAAGTTATTCCTGTTGATTCATGCAAGAGCTTCGAGTGAGGAACCCAACCATCCTTTCACTTGATATAGAAAGTGAGCAGATCATTCGAAAGAGGCCTAGAAACAACTTCGAGGAGAGAGAAGAAGAATTTGAGGGTGAAGCACCAATGGAACAGCTTTACAACCAACTGCCACCAGAATGGAGACCTATGAAGCAATCCTTCATTCCACAGAACCTCAACCATCCTTCATGCATTGCATATCAACCTATGGTGGAAGAAAATTATTACATATCTCCGCAGATACTTAGTGCCTTGACTCATTTTAGGGGTACACCTGCTGAGGATCCACACTTGCACCTTCGAGAATTCTGTGATCTCTGCAAGTTCCAGCATATTCGGGGCCTTGATCAAGAGGGAATCAGGTTAATTCTTTTTTCTTTTTCATTAAAAGATAATGCTAAAATATGGTATCATTCATTGCCTGCAGATTCCATCCATACTTGGGAAGAGCTATCCAGTAGATTTCTAAGGAAATTTTTTCCAGCCCAAAAGACAAGGCATATGAGGAAGGAGATTCAATCCTTCCAACAGAGGGATGGAGACCTTTTCTTCGAGGCATGGGGACACTTTAATGAGCTGCTACTCAAATGTCCACATCACAACTTACCTCAAGATGAGCTGGTCCTAGCTTTCTATGAAGGTTTGAGTGGCATAAATCAAGGTATAGTGGATTCCGGTTGTGGAGGTGTGCTGATGGAGAAGACTAGTGAAGAAGCTATGGAGCTGTTTGAGACATTAAGTGAGCACAGAATTAAAAGCAAGAGTATGTATGAGGTGAGCTTCAATGATGGATCTTCGAATCAGATGGATGCTATGGAAAGAAAGCTAGACATACTCATAAAAGCCATGGCTGATCAGAACAACTTACGTAGTCCACAGGCTACACAACGCCAGAACCACCCCAACCTCTCATGGAGCAAAACTGAAAATGTTCAAGGACAGCAACGATACTTCCAACCAGCAACCCAACCAGTGCCGGAATCAGAAAATAGTAACCTAGAGAATCTTATGAGGCATATGATGACTTTACAAGAACAGTTCATGATTGAGCAACGACAAACCACTACAAAACATGAGCAAGCCATTCAAAGACTCGAGAAACAAATGGGGCAATTGGCTAAGGAGCTAAGTGAAAGAAAGTTGGGTGAACTTCCAGTCCAACCACTACCTACTCTAAGAGGACATCAGCAACTAAATGCCATGACAACTCTAACAAATGGTAAGATCATTGAAACTGATGAGCCTACACAAGCTTCCACATCCAAGGTAAGTGAGATGGATAAGGTAAATAGTGAGAAGGTTAAAATCAAAAGATATAATGCATTAAAATTACCCCCAGATAATATAAAATGTTTTAATATATGCATGACGCAAAGTGTTATTGAGGAAGCTTTTCAGGTCCATCATGTTGATCCAGTAGAAACTACTCTTACCTATAGTATCCCAAGATCAGATATTGAGCCCAAATGCAAGGATGTTACTGATGACATCATTGAAACTATGCACCTTCTAGAGGCCTTTCCAAAGCCTCCAAGTAAGTACACTGATCCATTTGAAATTCTTGGGCCTACTAATACTATTCTTCCCCCTTTTATTGTACAGACACCTAACTTGGAATTCAAGCAGTTGCCCGAGCACTTATCTTATGCTTATATGGGAGAGAATAAGACACTTCCTATGCTAGCTGTTGCGCCTCTTAGTTTTGGGGAAAAATAAAGTTTGGTCCAGCTAAAGACGTTAAACTTAGCTCTTTCCTTGTTATTCACACATTGGGGATAATGTGTAATTTAAGTTTGGGGGTATGGGAGACATATTCACACACACCTTGTCCCAGTTTTTTTTTGTTTTGTTGTTTTTCATAGATAAATACATGTTCATTCCGTTTCAAAATTTTTGGGTGTTCTAAACAAACAATATGATTTGACTTCATAAGTGAGCTTAACACCTTAAACATATGGGCCAATAATTAAGTTTTGAACCATAATCACTTTCTTTTAGGCATTTAAGGATTCACAAGTTCGACTTAAACTAAACATGAGCACATTAGCGCATAGTTGTGTGGGGTATGACATGTAATTTTGATTTGTATGTTTCTTTTGCTTGACTGTGAACCAGATGACCTATTAGATTAACGCGGTGACATAAGAAAATAAAAAAAAAATTTCGTTATTGCTCAAAAAGAAAATAAAAAAAATGCTCCTAAAGATCATTAAAAAGAACTTTCCATTGAGTAACTGGCCCTCTTGCCTCAGTAAGCAGTGAGTGTCACATCAAAAGGTGGAATATTCTGATCGGTAGCATTAAGATCAGTTAGTTTCGTAGCCTTTTTTACTCGAGTTAGTAAGCCTTTAGGGGTGTTTCTACACCTAATGCCCTAAAACCATCTGGTTTGGGAGTCATTGGCTAAACGCTTGTTACACGAGTCAAATAGAAAGCTTAAGGGAACCAACTTGGCAAAAATCTCACAAATAAAAGAAAAGAAGAAAATCTATGCCATCTTTGTTGATTCTAATAGAAAATTTGGTGAATCTTGAGTCATCGAAACACTACACATTAGAATTATTTGGAAACCCAATCTTTTATGTGCTAGTCCACCACACACTCAGTTAAATTTGTGATGTCTTAACCTGCCTCATGAAAGTGATTTGCGTTCAAAACTCGTATTCATTGCAAAGATGTGTTTATACTTGTTAAGCTTGCTCATGAATGCGCATCATAGTTTTGTGTGAAACCTAAACTTTTGTTGGACACCATGAGCATTGGATTTATCTTTGCGTCTTTATTTTTCATTTAGTTTTTGGTTTTGTATTGCTAAGGGACTAGCAATATGTAAGTTTGGGGGTGTGATAGGAGCTTAAATATTCATATTTAAGCCCCTTAATTTACATTTGTTAAGTTCTTTATCTATATATTTTAGTCTATTTTACTTCACTTTTGTGTTTTACACGTTTTTATAGGGTCTTGGAGAAAAATAAGCATTTTTGGCACTTAAAGGAAGAAATCTGAAAATCTTGGAGCAGCTGCTGGCTAGATTGCGATCGAGTGCACTCCTCTGTGCGATCGAGCGCAGCATTGCGATCAAGCTCACCACATATGTGATCGAGCGCACATGTACGGGCGTGAACAGTAAACTGCAGAACCCTGTTTTGGAAATAACCTTATTTTGGAAATAAAGGAGTTTTGCGTTTTAGGAAAGTTTAAGAACTCATGAGCCGATTAGGACTTCTCAAAGACCTATAAATACACTTGTAAATCACACACAAAAGCATCACCTCTTGGGGGGATCACTTCTTAGATCCCTTCTTTTATCTTTTGCTTTAGCTTGGAGAAGGAGACCGTGGAGCGGAATTGACGACTCTTCTCTCGGGTTTCTTCTTTCCTTTTTATTTTATTATGTGTAATTAAATTCTTAGTAGGGATTGGTTGAAGTCCTAATTATGTTTACTCAATAAATTTAGTATTGGCGCCTTGCGATATTTATGTTATGTTGCTTAAACTTGATTAATACCCGCTTTTATTTAAATTCCTCATATGTATATGTCTGATCAATATGTGCATGTGGTATGGACTTGTTAGTTAGATCAATTTGGATGACCAAGTCCTGGGTCTAACATTAGTAACAAGGGATATCTTATCCGGATACCCGGGTTAATCAACATGGGAAACCGAGAGTAGATACCATGCCCTAGGTCTCATGTGGTTGTCGATTTCCATAGTGCCTATGTTTTCTTAAGGAACAACTCAAGCAGATACCATGCTGAATCCCTTAAGGAAGAAAAGAGTTAGAGTAGATACCATGCCTATCTCGTTGCTTAGGAAAATCAATAGCTTAAGGAGTAGATACCATGCCCTTAGGTTGGCAACCAGTAAGTATACATGGCATGAATAAAGCATTGGCATACTGTTATATTGTGGTAGCATAATTAGTGGTGGATATCAAGTCCCTACGCCTTTATCTTTAGTATTTTATCTTTATTATTTCTCAACGCTTTTATTATTTCTATCATTTTATATTGCGAATATAATTCTAAATTGAACTTTACTAATCCCTGTGGAGATGATCTTACATTCGCACACTATGCTATACTATTGACCTTGTGCACTTGCAAGTAAAACAAGTGCGATTATTTACTTATTTATTTAGGTGGATAAACGAACAACAAGGCATCTATGAGATTAAGGAGGACACTGACTTAAGGATAAAGATAGATGCTTTCACCAAGAAGGTTGACGCTCTCGCTGTGCGCCAGTCCATCAATGCAGCCAATACATTCAATGTTGATAGTTGTTCCATCTGTGCTAGTCCTATGCATTTAGCACAGAATTGTCCATCTATGCCGGCCTTTGCCAAGTATCCTATGGAACAAGTGAACACTTTCAATGACTATCAGAGGCAATCAAATGGATCTTACTCCGAGACTTATAATCCAGGGTGGCAGAACCACCCTAATTTTTCATGGAAGCAAAACCAACCGATGAATCAGGGAGGAGCCCCTCATCATGCTCACAATCAATACCCTCCTGGTTTTCCTCTACTAGTTCCAAGTCATGGTTGCTCAGCCCATCCAACACTATCACCCGCTTACCAAGCTCCCATTCAAGCGCCAGCGTCGGTTTCACAGTCATTGGAGGACATCCTCAAGGATTTCATGAAGATGACCAGCCAATCCATCAGCGAAGTGAGGAGTGCGACAGTAATAAACACCCTAGCGATTGCCAAGCTAGAGAGTCAAATAGGTCAAATCGCACGTCACTTGGGTAAAAGATAGAAGGGAAAGTTTCCCAGTCAACCCGTGCCCAACCCGAAGGGACAGTTTGTGGTTGGAAATTCATCAAATCCTACGCATGGGCAGGAACAAGTGCAATCAATTGTCACATTGAGGTCTAGGAGATAAGTGGACAATCAAGTGGAGAGAACCTTACTATGCAGCAAGGGCAAAAAAGTGGCAACAAAGAGAAAATAGATGCTGAGCGATCTACAGCCACACCTACTGTTAAAGATCCTCCTAGGTCGTTTATACCTAAAGTGCCTTACCCTGAGAGATTACAAGCGCTCAAGAAATAAAGGAAGTTTGAGGACATTCTGGAGGTATTCAAGTAGGTCCAAATCAATATCCCATTTTTAGATGCTATCCAGCAAGTGTCGTCCTATGCCAAGTTCTTAAAGGACTTGATCACTGTCAAGAGGAGGATGAATGTCACAAAGAAGGTGTTTTTAACCAAGCAGGTTAGCTTAATCCTTCAGTGCAAGCTTCCCATCAAGTATAAGGACCCGGGGTGTCCTAGTATCTCTTTCATGATAGGAGTCAGCCGGATAGAAAAGGCTCTTCTAGATCTAGGAGCGAGTGTGAATCTTCTGCCCTACTTAGTCTATTTGCAGTTGGGGTTAGGAGAATTGAAGCCCACATCTACAACGCTTCAATTGGCTAACAGGTCAATGAAGATACCACCGGGAATAATTGAGGACGTTTTAATAAAGGTGGATAAGTTTTATTTCCCTGTGGATTTTATTGTGCTTGACACAGAACCGGTTCAGAATGTGGAGATTCAGATACCGGTGATTCTAGGATAATCATTCTTAGCCACGGCTAATGCCCTGATAAATTGTAGGACAGGGGTGATGAAGATTTCCTTTGGAAATATGACAGTGGAGCTGAATATCTTTGTAATCAGTAAGTAACCACTAGAATATGATTAAGTGAGAAATGTATGCTTGATAGAGGAAATTATTGAGGAGACTGTGGATGAATCAAGCATTGAAGACCCCCTAGAGGCATGCTTTTCTCAGTTTGGATAGGATTTGGATTTGGATAAGTTACTTGAGCAAGTGAATGCTATTTTGGAGTTACTCCTCGAAGAGTAGTGAGATGGAGGAGACCGCAGCACCTGAGCCCCCCAAAAAGGAACTTAAGCCTTTACCGGACAATCTTAAGTATAAGTTCTTAGGTCCAGCAGATTCTTTGCCTGTGATTATAGCTTTAGATTTGGTTGCTGCTCAAGATGAGAAATTATTGGATGTTTTAAGATAGCACAAGGAAGCTATCGGGTGGACTATTGAGGATATCAAGGAGAAGTTTCATTTTATGGTAAAGCAATATATTATACTGGGGCACGTCATATCTCGTCAGGAGATTGAGGTCGACAAAGTGAAGGTGGACCTAATTTTCAACCTTCCACCCCCACGTACGATGAAAGAGGTTCGTTCTTTTCTAGGCAATGCAGGATTCTATAGGCGATTTATCCAAGATTTTAGCAAGATCGCCAAGCCCTTATGCAAGTTGTGAGTCTGGCTAAAGACGTTAAACTTAGCGCTCATAGGAGGCACCCCACAACATATTCTTTATGTTTTTATTATTTTACTTCTTGTTAATGTTTATTTCTAGTATTTTTTGTTTTTCAATCTTTATTTTTCAAGGACAACGCGTACTTTGGTTCAAGTTTGGGGGTAATCTATAAGCCATGCCAGTCCAACTAGTTCTCTATCTCTCAAGTCAACTCTTTCCATGTTATTCACACATTGGGGACACTGTGTACTTTAAGTTTGGGGTATGGGAGACACATTCACACACACTTTATCTCAGTTTTTTTATATATATTATTGAAAATATAAATGCATATTCATGATTGTTTTGAAATTTTGGTTGATCTAAACAAATATTGTGATGTGATTTCATTAGTGAGCTTAAAATTTTGAACACATGATCTAATAATAGATTTTTAAAGTTCAGTTACTTACTTTAGGCATTTAAGAATTCACATGTTTGATCTAATCTAACACAAGCACATTAGCACATAATTATATGAGGTATGACATGTGATTTTCATGTGTATGCTTCCATGGCTTAACTGAAACTGGATGAACACTTTGGCATAGAAAAAAAAAGTGAGAAAAAATGCTCATGATGATCATTAATAAACTTTCCACTGAGTAACTGGACCTCTTGCCTTAGTAAGCAGTGAGTGTTGACGTCAAAAGGTGGGAATTTTGCTCATAATGATCATTGATAAACTTTCCGCTGAGTAACTGGACCTCTTGCCTCAATAAGCAGTGAGTGTTCACGTCAAAAGGTGAGGATTTTGCTTGGTAGCATTAAGGCCAGTTTAGTTTCGTAGCCTTTTTTACTTGACTTAGTAAGTCCTTAGGGGTGTCTTTACACCTAATACTCTAAAACCATTTGGTTTGGGAGTCATTGACTCAACACTCGCTACATAGGTCAATTAGAAAGCTTAAGGGAACTAAGCATGGCAAACTCTCATAATAAAAGAAAAAAAATAAAACCATGCCGTCGTTGTTCATTCTGATGGGAAATTCTGTGAATCTTGAGACATGGAGACATTGCACCTTAGAATTATTTGGAAGTTTCATATTTATGTGCTAGTTTACTTTACACTAATTTGAGCTTGTGATGCCTCAGCCGGCCTTTTGTAAGTAATTAGATTTTAACATTTCTATTTATTGCGAATATGGGTTTATCTTTTAATCTTGCTCGTGAATAAATATCATGGTTTTGTGTGATACTTAAATTTTTGGATACCATGAATGATGGATTTATCTTTGTGTTCATTGTTTTTCATTTAGTTTTTTTATTTTGTTTTGCTAAAGGACTAGCAAAATGTAAGTTTGGGGGTATTTGATGAGTGTCAAATATTGCATATTTTGGCCCCTTAATTTACATTTGTTAGTTCTTTAGTTGTGACCTAATCTGATATTTTGTGTTAGTTCTATGATTTTAATGTTTTGTAGGATTGCAAAGGAAATTGGGTATTTAATGTGAAAAAAATGCAAAAGCTGGAATCTACTATTGCAATCGAGCACAGGAGACCTGTGATCAAGCGCAACAGCGCTTAAGTATTTATTTATATGTTTAGATTAGGAATTTGTTACTTTGAGTTATTTTTTCGTTGTTTTACAGGTTTACAAGCACTTGAAAATGAGTTTCACTAAATTGCCAGAATTTTCCATACAGATCAGTCATTTTTGCGGATTAAACTGTATTGATTCAAGAAGAACCAGGAGATGAGCCATATATTCTTGGAAAGATCCAGATGTCTATTTTTTGGAGAATTTACGGCTCGTAAATATGATTTTTCTAGAGAAAGTTATGGCAGTTTTAGTAGATAAAGGTCAGGTTGTGCATGATTTCAGTGTGAGCAGAAGTTTTGAATGGTATGTGAAGGCTTAAATCCCACATCTCACATCGGTTGGAAACATATTCTACATCCCACATCCCACATCGGTTGGAAGCACATTGCACTCATATAGTTTCCCTATAAAAGCCTCATTTCACTTCATCTTTAGGTGTGCAATCTCTGAGGCTATGCTACCAAGGGGTGCAATCTGGAGGATTTTGCTACCAATCGGGGGAAGCATCGTACAGCAGCTGCGAGTGGAATTTCTCTCTCCATGTATTGTCAGTTTTAATTTATTTCTTTTAAGCTTTAAAGTTTAATATTTAATACTTTAATTGTGAAATTTATTTTCATAATCATGAGAGATTAAAACATTCATCTAAGGTTGAAGATGAAGCCTCGCTATTGTTTAGCATTATATTTTCATATATATTCGTATAATTCTGATATTTTTTAGTATTGGTATTCTATTTCAATTCTATTGTTTGAGTAATTTCTTATGATTGATTGTTTGGTTTATAAAATTGTTCAAATTGGATATTCCATGTGTTTCATCTGACGGATACAGCGAATCGTCCAAAGTAAATTGGATATCCATTGTGATTCTAAAGTAAACGGATACATTGGATAATTTGGTTTAACTAAGGTATTCGTTGTGATTTGTATATCGATGGATTCATTGAATTATTTGATAAATTACTTTTATATAGAGCATGAAGATATATGTTTTACTTTGGTGGGGTGGATTCAGAAACCTTATTGCCTTTATCATTGGTTTTTAAATCAACTTAGTTTAGTTTATATTCTTTGCACGACGCAGTTCAAAATTCGGAACTAAGTTAAAATAGGTTTAGTTTAGGTAAAAATCTATTTTTACGACGTAAATCTCTGTGGATTCGACCTCGTACTTGTACAGACACCATATTGCAAACGACTTGTGCGCTTGCGAGTAATTTAAAACTCACAACAGCGCCCATGAGGGCATACACATGCCCACACACCATAAGGATGCATACAAAGGGTGCAACTCTAACCCAAGAGTTGCATGCCTTACAATGACACATCCTTTCTTGGGGTTGTTTGTTAGTTAAAGACAAAACTCTTTCCAGCATTGTCTCTTGTAAAAAGACATCAAAAGCACCTCTTGGTTGCCTATAAATAAGATATTAGAGTTTTCATCTCTAGAAGATAAATAACATAAATAATCATTAATCTATTAAGAGAGTTTAAAAAAACACTTTGGAATGTGATTTTTTTTCCATATCATTTGTAAACAATTTTTGTATCAAATACACGATGAAAATCAAAACATTCAAAAGTTCAATGCGCCTAATTCTAATCAAAAGTGATGTTAGAAAACTTATTCAGACAAGTACATTATCGTTTATCGCTTCTGTATTTCTATCCAACTACATTTCTGAATACTTTGCACAGTTGAATTTCGTGTTGAATTCACTTCCTTTTTTAAAAGCTTTCATTTTTATTTATATTTTTATATCATGATGACAGATTTTAAAACTACCAAACACTTTATAATGAAAAAAATTGATAAATTACCCACAAACTTGTCCCCTGTAGGTTGGGTAAGGGTCAATATTTCAGGATCCTTTTACAATCTAACCATCTCCGTACCAAATTTAACTCATGACCCACTCACTCGCAACCAGCTCAATCCGCTTGTTTGACACATCTACCCACAAGATATCCCAGCTCATGCACATAACTAGGTAGCTGTAGAAGTGTATATAAGGTGCACTTATGCTGCTTAAGGGGTATCATTTGACAGTGATTTATAATACCCCTAAATTAATATCAAATAATATCGAAAACTCACATGCCATTTTTTTTTTATCAAAGGCGCCATAGTCTCACCCTTGTATATAAACAAACATACGACCTTATCCTTCGCAGGGAAAAAAAATAAATAAATAACTCTTGGATCAATCGTCAAAGAATGCAACTCTAAGAGAAAACAGAGATGGTCTAAGAAAAAAAGATAAACAAATATTATACTATCGAGTACAACCATTTTACACTTCTAAATACAAACTCCCCATCAACCCAATAAATTTCCCTCCCTTTTTTCCCAAAAGGAAGAGCCAGTCCACAGATTAGCCCAACGATCCGGTGTATGGAATGCTTCTTAAAATGGCATCCAATCACAATGAATAACAAGATGCCCATTGTTTGCTCTGCACTACCTTGTTTACCTTTATAACTGTGTACAGTATATAACTCATCCTCCTGCAGTATTAAATATCTAACTGATCAGGATTAATCATGCATGCAGAATTTTGGATGAGCTCCTTCCTGGCATCAACCTAAAAACAGAAAAAACAAGAACGTTAGTAGAATTCACTGAAATATCTCAATTGATGAGCATGACAAAAAGAGTAAGTGGATACATTAAATTGCCAATTTTCCTTGGGCATTGCAGTCCTCATTGATTTTCAAAATCAAATAAATTGCCTTTTAGCAGGTTTTGAATATTCCCATATTAACAAGGAGTAAGCATAAGGAATGATGATGATATCTCTCTAAATCGTCTTACAAATTTATTAACTTGGAAGGTTATCATACACATTTAACCTTCAATCCCCACTAAAAAAAGCTAGATTGCTCATGTTATCATCAACAAACTCAACCACAACCTACATGCATCATAAACTTACCCGGGTACCCATTAGGGATGAAAAAACAACATTTGCTTCTGCTGCATCCTCAACCACAAGTTGTTTCAGCAGCCTTTGTTCTGGATCCATCGTCGTTTCCCACAGTTGTGAAGGCATCATCTCTCCCAATCCTGCATTGCAGCGGACTGAAATTTATATCCCAAGGATCTTAGCTTTCAACTTAAGGTTAGCCTACATTGTTTCACTTCTAAGGAACAAATTCAATCATGAGCTGCAATAAAGATTTCTCCATATAATGCATACTTTTCAGAGCACAACCATAAAAGAAATCAAATCTCTTTCGCAGATGAACAAGATTGTCATAAGCAGCTAAATAAATATAATATAAAAAGGTTTTTTTTTCATCAAAGAAACATTCATAATGTCTAACCCTCATAATTTATTGAAGATTCTCACAGTTGATGGGCTGAACTAACTGTGGAAAGAAAAGATAATAAAAATTAGAAATCAAGTTCTTCCTATAGAAAAGCAGAACCAGGTATTGATTTAACAATGCAATTTTGTTTGCAATTGAGAAGTCTGATACTCACGTTTGGAGAGTTCAGTTTCCACACAAAAATGCAACATTGATTACATTTAAGCAAGATAAAGAGAGCCTATGTTTGAGCATTTGGTAGCATTTCTTAAGCATCGCATATGTATGCTGCAAGAACTTCATAATTCCATACAAGAATAAAGTTACTTTCAGTTCAAGAGAGTCTAGTGTAGGGGGAAAAACACCTTGCACAATTATGGTACACCTCCAGACAGATCAGCAAGTAGATATGCCCTTTGACATATTCACCTCAGATTATAACAAACAGGAATTGCGAAAATTGGGATCTAATCTTACCTTTGAATCTCTGAATGTTGTATGATGCATTTTGGGGGAAGGAACTCTGAAGGTTTTTAAGGTCTGCCTCATCATAGCAATAGTATACTTGCTTTCCCCTCTCAACCTGGTCATTTCAACAGAAAACGCATAAATAAATAAAATGAAAACCAAGCACTAGGATTCTAGGGTGGATGCTCTCAAAGTCCATTCTTACTAAGACCAGACCTTGTAAAGGGGTGGCACCCCAACATAAATGCAACCTTCATCAAATAAGGCTCTCTGCAAGCAAGAACTACTGCATCAATTTAATAACTATATCAATTTTATTGTACATTTGAAAATAGGGTTTAATTTCTACTAGTTTCTTCTTTAGCCATTAATTTGGGGCAATGTCTACATTTATCTACCTGATATCTAAAGAAAAAAGTCAATAGCAGAGTTCGGATGTGAGCACCATCTACATCAGCGTCTGTTAAGATGATAATTTTATGATAGCGCAGACTTTCCTTTTTAAAATCCTCCCCCTGAAACAAAGAAGATTTAACACATTAAGTTAGCCCAATTTGAAAAAAAATAGAAATAACAAAACAAGAGTCTACCTTTACTCCAAGTCCAAGACCAAGAATTAGATTTTGAATTTCTTCGTTCTTGTACATTGCTGCTTCATCCTTTCTTTCAATGTTCAAAATTTTACCCCTCAGGGGGAGAATAGCCTGCAACAATTCACCGTGGCAATCAATATTCCATTGTCATATAACATCACCAAGATATCGTGAATATTACTTGATCAAGTTCCCATGAATATCATTTCATTAATAAAGCTGATTCTCGAACAAATTATTTATATAACCAAAACCATGGCAAGACCAATTTGTAGAACAAGCAATATGTCACACCAACAAAACAGGAGTAGAATAACTGTAGATTGCATGGCTGCCTGAATATAGGTCATTTTTGTGTATCAACAAAACAAGATGCTCAGAATATTGGCCAGGGTCACACAGTATGGAACGCCAGCTGCAAAGAATGCTAAGGTGGCAGTTTATCGTGCCACATTGTACATAATACAAGTACACAACAAACACATTAAAATCGAAGCAAGGGCTACAAACATGACTCACATACTTGCTTAATCCAAATCCATCTGGACAGTTTGAAAAAAGTTATTCAAATCCCATTCATTAGGATTGTAACTTCAAAATCATAAGAATCATTCTTATTTGATCGCAATTTGAAAGTTAACAAATTAAAATGCGAACAGATGGAAAAAAGAGAGCAAGGATATCCTTTCAATAGAGAAGTTATGATAAAATTTCAAACTGAGGAAGATATTTTTTCTTCAATGGGGGATATGTGTGTGTGTGTGGAGGAGGGGGGGGGGGGGGGTGTTGCAATAAAGTGCATACCCAAATGATAGCGTACAATAGCAACTTCACATCCATCATTTGTGTAGCAATAAAAGTAACAAAAATATCTGGCTTTGAAAGAAGAAAAAGAAAAGGCAAAAAGTTTTTACTTCTTTTCTCTACCACAAGCAAAAGCAATTGGCACATCTTGTATATTGTAACGCAGAAGAATTTTTATATTACTATATCACAAGAAACACATGAAAAAAAAATTTGTTCTGCTGGTCATCTGCAATAGTAGTGCTGATGGCAACTACAATAGCAGAGTGACAATGTAGGATAAGAGATGGTGGGAAACGTAGTGGTAGAGTTTGAGATATTGACATTAGAGAGTACCACCAAAAACGATGGCATCATCAATTATAGAAGTGCGCTAAGTCAAGGTAGAGCTCATTTTAAAGTTTTTTTAAGGGGTAAGTATGACGGTAAATGTTGTTCTTCGGCAATACTTGTCTGCTTCCCCTTCTACATCTGTTTCACTCGTTTACTCAACTCAACTAAGTGTTAATCCCAAACTAGTTAGGGCCAGCTACATGAATCCTACTTCTCCAAGTTGCATATGATTAAAGACGTATCCATGTTCATAATTGTTACTGTAGTTTTAAGCTGGCGATCACACTACCACATCCTCCCTCACTTATTGGGGCCTGGGACCGGCTATGATAAAGATAACATAATTTCTTGCAATAAGGAGTTCTGTTTCACATCTTTGTTTCCCAAAACAATATTAAGGAGTATATGAGAACAATTTATAGAAATTTCATTTTAAACAGAAGCAATTACTAGAAGAAGAACGCTAGAAAAAAGATACACAATTTCTTGCGACAAGTTGTTCTGTTTCACATCTTTGTTTCCCAAAACAATATTAAGGAGTATATGAGAACAATTTATAGAAATTTCATTTTAAACAGAGGCAATTACTTGAAGAACACAAGAAACAAGACAAAGTCAACCAATTTTTCCCACCAAATAATAGAGAACACAAAGGAGATACATGCTACTCGGGCTCAGCTCATTCCATAGCTTTGCCCATTCATTTTATTAACAAGCAAGCCGATCCCAACCATGAAAAGAGGCTGACATACAATAGCAAGCAAAACTCAGCCCCACCAATATTCGGCTGGAATGCTCAAGAGTCCAACAAGAAAATTATTTAACATTTTTGTTAATAACTATTATATAAACCATTTTCGAGCATAAAACTCTTGCTAACATACAAAAGCCTACATCTTATATTCATGGATCATGATACATACGGACAAACTGCATCAACATACATATATGCAAATAAGAAGAATTAAACAACTAATATGGTACTTTCACTTATACCATTTTTAATTAGCATCCTCACTTCCAAAAGGAAAAATGAACCTTTCTTTTTCTTTTCTTATTTTTAATTATTTAAGAACACCACCTGTAATGGTAAAATCAACCTGTCTAGTATCCTTCAACAATCATTACTAGATCCACCGATATCATTCAATCCAACTACCACAGATGCTAAAATATTACCTGAAAGCGCCTATCACGGCCTTGTTTTGCACTTCCACCAGCAGAATCTCCTTCGACTATAAAAATTTCTGCAAATTTTAAGAAAGAAAAAATTAATAATAGTTGATGACGATCAAGATTCCCTTATCGCCAATATTAACTAAATTAATCACAGTTAGATTATACAGTAACTGTAGTACGTAATCGACACTTGCAGTAATCAGAGAGCCATCTTAATTTTATTGGAGCTTATAAAATCTAACTGCAGGCCAGTAAGACCTTTTGAAATCTTTTAGCATTATCTAATCATAAGTTTAGAAATTTCATTAGCATATCAACTGGAGTAACAAGGACAAAATTGGTGACTGAAGCAGTTTCTTGGGCGAGGCACAATGTGGTAATTCAGTACAATCAAATCTTCGCCAAAACTTATATTTAAATTTCAAAACAGCCCCCTTGACCTTATATTAGTTACTGACATGTTTTGGAAAAATTAAACTTCACCCAATGTCATTTATATGGGAATCAGAAGCTCCTTTTGGGCTCAAAAACTTGTATTCTCTTTATTCATATGTTATACTAATGAAATTAATAGCAATCAAAAATAAGAATTAGACTATGTCTGAGCTTCATGTAAAAGCATTCACCAATTAAATTGATATAACCTATGTTATAGGAAGTGAATATCTGCACAAGCAATCACTTACTTTTGGCTAAAATATTTATTTTTAACTGACATCCATGGTTAAGTCCGGAATATTCCTAATAGTACTCGGACAGTATTAGCTTTAACTTTATAGATCACAGGGATTTTATGATTTCCACCAAGCAACATGGGTAGAGGAGTAACGTGAACCTCTTTTTTCCATATACACAGATATTATCATAATGAGGTACAATTCTAAGATATATACATGTACGAGGGTATCAATGCAAGAAAACAGGTGTTTCAAAGTTTCCAATCTTCCAGCACGCAATTGTGTCACTAGTGTCTAAAATGGAAGTGTTGCAAAAGTAATTAAGAAAAAAAGAAACAAATGAAATTAGAAGAGCATTGATGCATCATCATCTAATGATGCTCACAATGATATGTGTGAAAAGAATTACTCCCTCTGTCCCATAATTTTTGTCGCATTTACTATTTAACTGATTAAATGAATAATTTTTATTATTATTAAATCATTAAGAAAATTTAATTTTTTTTCATATATACATAAATAGAGTTTACAAGTTTCTGAAAAATATTTTTTTATATTTTAAAAATAATATATATATATATATAAAAAATAATTAAAGTCAAATTTAAGTTAAAAAAAAGTGATAAGTGACTAAAATTATGAGACAGAGGGAGTAAAAATAAAGAAAAGAAAAGAAAATCATCATGCTTAGAGGGCAGACATAAACTTTCTACATCAGAAGTAAGAACAACATTTTTTTATAATAGAAGAAATCATTAAAATACATGGGAAGGGGAGTTCGAACCCTGCACATCATGCAGGGACTAGGTGTCCGCTACCACTGAGGCAAACGCAAGTGGGACAAGAACAACAAATTTTTAATGAAAAAAAATTACATTTCCGCAAAAGAGGCTTAAGAGTTAGCAGGGAAAAAACACGTCAAAAGCAGGACAAAGAAAATTTACAAAACTTTACACATACCATACAATTAAATTGAACACTCAACAGTGGGGATAGATGTCTATGAGATTCTACAAAGTAATACAGCAGAACTGTAATTAGAATACAAAGACAACCAACTACTACAGAAAATTAAAACTAGACAAAGTTCCTCCACTTGAACCTGTCAAAATCAATCCATACATTCTCAAACAAAACATCAAAATAGCTTGGATCTTAAGAAATGCATGGCAGAATAATTGCAGTTAAATCCACTTCTCACACTATATCAAAAAAATTCAATTCTCACATACATAAATAGGAATTAAATATAACCACTATTGAGTAAATCCGCATCTAAAACCTCATAATCTTGAATCTCACACTGATGTTCCTCATAAAGGTCAGTTGATATTTATACAAGAGAAAGCAACATATACCAGATTCTTCAGGATTTGATGATGAGCAATCAGCCAGTTTTCCAGGAAGAGATGATGATTTTAACACACTCTTTGATCTAACCAACTCCCTTGCCCTTTTTGCTGCCAGAGCTGCCTAAATAAGGAACCAACATCAATTAGAGAAATCTTTTCATGTCATTTAATAGTCAACAGCAGACATGTGCAGTCCTTGAACAGAGCGGAAGAAGTACCTTTAAAGCGTTAAGAGACTTGGAAAGGATTGAATCAAGCACATCTGGATGCAACTCCAAATACTCAGTTAGATACTCCTGAACTGATAGATCAACTACTTTTCTCACATCCGGATTTCCCAACCTTGTCTTCAAGGATAAACAGAAAATCCATCCAGGAAAGTCATTAGTAACCAAGAGAGAAGCATGTGACAAACATGTAGTTCACCAAGGAATCACAGGAACATCAGTACTCCATGAAAATTTATGATGAACAGAAGGTACCTTTGTTTGCCCTTCAAACTCTGGATTTGGAACTTTAACTGAAACGATGCATGTCAATCCCTCCCTTACATGTTCACCACTTAAACTAATATCCTTATCCTGGAAGGACAGAAAATGATTGATAAAAACGAAAAGTATGCCATAAATGTCCGATTTGAGTCCACAAATGTCACATGAACTCTTCTCATTTCTAATAATCATATATACTGAAACTTCTGTGGAAGGCAAACACTATAAGAAATTAGTTTGGTAATTTGTTCTCTGCATATAATGCAAATCCCTTTTGAGTCTAAACTTCTATATCAATACGCAGGGAGAGAGAGTACAGAAGAAGCATGATAATTGCAATGTCCTCTAGTTAAAAAAGGAAAAAGAAAAAAGTCGAGAAGACATGAAAATAAACTGGTTTTGTTTTAGAATAAATATTAGGCAATATAATTTGGATGCCATGATCAAATCATCTACCCAACAATTAGACTTCGCTCCAATTTTTAATGTCAACATCTGATATGCAAACATAGTTATGTACTGTACAACAATGTGAATCCCCTCCCACCCCAAACAAAATAAAAATAGAAACAAGAAAATAACACCAATACTTCCATTATTCGACTTGAGTCCACAAATGTCAATCCCTTAGATGCTCACCACTTAACTAATATCCTTATCCTGAAGAACAGAAAATGATTGACAAAAACGAGAAGTATCAGTATCGGATTTGTGTCCATAAATGTCACATGAACTCTTCTCAATGCTAATAATCATACATACTAAAACTTCTCTGGAAGGCGAGCACTATATAAAATTTAGTTCGGTAGTTTGCTCTCTGGATATAATGCAAACCCCTTTGAGTTTGAACTTCTATCTCAATATGCAAGGAAAGAAAGAAGACAACAAAAGCATGATAAATTGCAATGTCCTCTAGTTTAAAAAAAAAAGGCAGAAAATGTATGAAAATCAACTAGTTTAACTTTAGTATTAATTTTGATGCCATGATTAAATCATCTACCCCACATTCCAACAACTAGACAACTAGACATCACTCCAATTCTTCATGTCAACATCTGATACGCAAATAGAGCTATGTACTCTACTCGATGTAACCCCCTCCCACCCCCAACAAAAGGAAAAATAGAAACGAGAAAATAATACCAATACTTCCATTATGGACAACCATTGTGCTAGATAAAGCTTCCCATGAGAACAAAATTACCCGAAATCACTTACACCCCACCGCCCAACCCAAAAAATAAATAGATAAAAAAAACATGAAAACTAAAGGGAAAATATATGGGAAAATTGACGGAAAAACACTTTAAAAAGTCGGTTCCACTGGACACACCTTGATAACCTTTGATTTCTTTCCAAGGTTATTGAGAGTTCTTGTTAATGAAGCCTTTACACCATCTATGTGTGTGCCACCATCAACAGTGCGAATGCTATTGGCATATCCTAGCATTGTGTCTGAATATGCATCCGAACACCTGGTAGAAAAAGAATCAACCAAAACAACTTAAACAGATTATTCAATGGCTAGCGTAATATCAGTACTCTCATATAAAATAGTAGATAGATCAATTAGCATATTTGAAAATCGACATCTATGATGCATAAGATGGTTCTCTTAAATGAGACTGCTATATGAATCCAGTTCGCAGAAATCAATCAAAAATTCAATATATGCAATAAAACCCATTAAATAAATCATTTTCCAATTATGTGATATTACCTTAAGCATGCTGCAAAAACAATCTCCTTCTTAGCTGATAAAAGGATATAAATAGTCATAAAATGCATATGGATGGCAGATAAAGTGACTTACCATTGGAGAGCTAGATCAACTTTGATTCCATTTATTTCTTTTCTGAAACCCAGGACATCATGGAGCGGTGTCTGAATCAATGAACTGTCAGTCACCACTCAATGCAACATATTACAAATGCCAAATCCAGAGATGGCAGTCCCCAAGAGTCAGTTCAAATTAAGTGCCTCAACAATCAAGAATCATGACCCACCAGAAGATTAATGTTTTTTTTAAAAGAATATTTACATGAGCACAACTACTCTACTGCAGGACATGATTAAACCATCTCCAACTAAAGAAAATGAAACTTTCTATTGCAACAACACATATATGCTATGACATTAATAAAGAGATCCAATCAGTGGTAATCCTAGTTCAAAAGATTATTCAAAAATGTATGTATTATTATCTAAAATGTTATGATCCAAGTCCTAAAAGTCCAACCAACTTCTAAGAATTTAGACAAATTAATTTTCCATGCATACTCAGTTCAGGTACCTTTAATAGATCATGGTTGGAGTACAGGTCAGGAAACACTCCTTTCTTCTCTCATCTTCCACATACATTACTTTATATTTACCTTTGAGTCATATCAACCATGATGCACCTGCTCTATTCCCTTCTGGTTTATCCTAGAATTTTAATTTTAAAGGAAAACACAAGTTCTGAATTAGGAAACTGAATTCCTTCATCCAGCTTATCCAATATAGATCTTTTCAAATATTCAAAAACTTCAGAAATTGTTACTTAACCATACTTTCTGATATTACAAGTTCATCCAAAGTTCTGAAGTTAAAGTCATAAAATTATTAATTGACTGACAGGTTAAACTAGTTCCAAGAACCTTCCATATAAGGTAACCCTTCCACTCTGAAAACACAATTAATGGCAGCTTAATTGAGAAGCTGAACTATGGTGGACTTTTGTTACCAAATTGTGATGCGGTGAACTAACTGAAGCCAAATCCAAGCTCCCCACAATCAGTATACAATCAGAAGGGAACAATGAACTGGAAAAAAAAAAACATCTTAACTATAGCTTCATCTTCTTCTTTTTTTCGATGTATTAACTGCAGCTTCACTGTAAGAAAGCTCCACCAAAATCAAGCAATGAATTATTATCTTGATTATTTACAATTAACATTCTTAAACTCAGATGTTAACTGTCCTCCGCTTTAATGCTTCGAGAGCACTCTAGCTATAGCCTCCTACATACCAGTACCCTGCAAAGAGGAGATAGGCTAAACCAAAGCGTTCCTTCTTGTGAGTGTGAAGTACGGCATACACATCAAGGTGAAAACATTAATCCCATTTTTAACTAATTTATAGAAATTTATAAAACATCAAAGTGAAAGAAAGGGAAAGCAGTCCGTTTTAAAACATTAAATGTAAAGACAATGACAAAAAGAATTTGTACAAATATTTATATTTTAATTTCAAACAACTTATGCATGCAATTTGGTGAAATTACCCAGCTAAAGATCAAGGAAATCCCGATTTTCCTCTCAACTCACATTTTAATTTCAAGTTAAAATCCACATATTCTTTTTTGATAAGTCACAATCCACAGATAGGCTAAAAAGGAAGAAAATGCTCCTGAGTTTCTTCCTTAACTTAGATCCCTTTTTGAAACAGAAACATGAGCTCCAATGTCAAGTCCCTACTAAATTTATCAGACTTTTGTATTTCAGGGACTGAAGCACCTAAGGCTACATGTTGAGACATTCATATCAGCTATGAGCTGCATTTCATAGATGCCCTTTTTCCTTTTTCCTTTTTTTCTTATTCTTTTTGTACTGGTAAGATTTGAGGAGAGGACCTAACCAACACAACCCAATCCTTTATGCCACATGTATGCCCATGGGCTAGAAGTTTTAAGAACTTGAGTGCCACAAAGCAAGTATTTGTCAGCCCCAGGAAATACACAACAAAATAAGACTGAATAAGCCAATGAAGGCAATCATAGAGGCTAATGCATACATGACATCCAACCAAATGTGAAATCCAAGCAACCAAGTCACTTGGGTTAGTCACGCATTGACTAAGGTTTTGTTTGATAAAACTAAAAGTTAAGTGATGAATGCTGAAAAATTAAGAGCTGAAAATTTAGGAGCTGAACTATTAGTACTGAATTATGAGTGCTGAAAATGTAACTGAAAAATAAGGATCAAATTTAATTAAGATGTTTGACAAGAACCTTAGCTGAATATCAAAAGGAAGATATAGTTTAGCATAATAAGAACATTAATTATAATTTAAGTTTTCTTATAAGAAAATGTTAAAGGACAAAAGAATCACACCTTATCAGTATTAAGCCAATTCACATATTCGATCAATCCACCTGCATAGAAATATTCATTATAGAGGTTCTTGTCCGGATCATTATCTTCTTTTCTAAAGGTGATAGTTAGCTGTAAAGGTCAAGAAATAAAAGATTGTAAGCTCTCAAGTATGAGAGAATGGAGAGCACTCAAATCACTTCTACCATATGAAGAGAAATAAACAGACAGGAATAATTCTAATAATGTTCCAGATGGGAAAAACAAATTCTGATGTACAAGTGAATGTGAAGTGAACAATTTGTGCTTGTCCTCACTAAAAGTAATGACTTTACCTTCGGATTCAGAAAAGCAAGCTCCCTAATTCGTCCAGCTATAGTATTATATTCAAACTGAATTTCAGTGCTGAATACTGCAAGAAAAATTGAAATTCCAACAAAGAAACCCTAAACGATCAAAACTAATTACCACTAAGAGTTGGGGAATAAAGAATAAGTAATAAGCTAACATGCATTAAAGGGGTGATGAGTAGGTAAACCTTCTTTGTCAGGCCAAAACCTGATACGTGTGCCTTCACGATCCTTTGATTCAACTGGAACCACATGGCATGTTAGTGTTGTTACCGGCTTCCCACGAGAATATTTTTGCTGAAATTCCATTCCATCACGCCAAACAGTAACTTCTAAACCCTGCAAACCAAGAAATGAACAAGTTACGAGATTGAAAGTCAAGATAGAAATGGTCAATGACCACAGACCTAAAATAAAAATAAAGGAAAATATTGTCAGCAATAAACCATAAGTGGAATTATAAACTCAAAGGACCACAAACAACAGTAAAAAATGAATCGTATCATGTAAAGAAAATTCAAGATGATAAAAAGAGCAGCCAAATAATCTAACAAAGGGTAGAATGCATACTTCAGACAAGGCATTAACAACTGACAAACCCACACCATGCAATCCACCAGAGACACTGTAACCACTACTCGAACCACCAAATTTGCCACCTGCATGTAAGACCTGCACAATATGATAGCATATATGATTTGCACCACAGCCATAAAATTCGGAAAAAGAAAATTATGAACTAATTAGTTAGTATATTAGACAAAGTAGCATGCTCTCAAGTTTTCTTCTAGGATAAACTTAGACAGGCAAAGCCAAAGTTTTACCAATAAGTAGTTCACATTCTATCACTCTAAATTATCAACAACATAAAAAATAATCTAAAGCATGGTTAGTGAAATAGGTATTATTTTTTTATAAGTTCGTGAAATAGGTATTAGAAACAAAACAAAGCACATTGAACTTCATATGCAAAGCATGCACACAACAAGAAGATTTTTTTTCTTTAGTTTAAACAATATACTAGTTTCAGTAATAATGCTGCAATTATTTACAAATTAAACTGCTGCAGAACAAATAGAACACAAGAAGAATAATAGGGGAAAGGCACAATTACTAAACATAATAGACTGCAGACATTTATAGGCACCAACTTCTAATCAGTAACCATAAAAGGAAACAAAAATCTGTAGCAATAAAATCTGTCATAATAGCCCTACCACTAAAATCCCTTTCAATATAGGAATTCCATAATTTCTAGTCTTAAGACTATAATAAGTTTGCCTAAAGTCTTTGATTGGTCCTCCATCATTATTCCCCGTTTGAAAAGAACTCAACTCTGAGAGTTAGACTAGAGACACCAATACAGAAGCTCAAGATCCATGACACAAACACATCCTCTGAAATCCAAGTAGAATTTCCATCGATCAAGGTACCAATGGAAAGAATCATGAGAAGAACTAGTTGTCTCATCATTCAACACATCATCAATCTCATCTTAGAGACCACATTCATGGTGCTTCAAACACTGACAACCAACTTATAAGTCTTCTCACCATATTTAATGAATGTGTGGAATATACTCATGTGTAGGGGCTGAAGTGAGCCGAGACTCGAGAGGCTTGACTCGAAAAACTCGGCACGGAGCTCGATTGAATCGAGCTCGAGCAATGATTTTGGCTCGAATAGCCAATCGAGCCAAGCTTAAGCAATGCCGAACTCGGTTCAGTAGGCTCGCGAGCCAGCTCGATCAAATAAATAATTTTAATTTTAATATATATTATATATTATACATAAATACATAAATATTATAAAATAAGATTTAGAATTATAACTCAAACTTTGTTAGTTATGGGTTTTTAAGACTAATTAAATTAATTTAAATTTTAAGTTTAAAAATCAAGCCGAGCCGAGCCGAGCTCAAGCTCAATATTTTCCTTTCGAGTCGAGCTTGAGATCAAAAAATTGAGCTCGAGCCCGGCTCGAAACTCGGCTCGATTAGTTTTTTGGCTCATGAGTTGAGCTCGAGCACCCACTAACTCGGGTTCAACTCGACTCGAATCCAGCACCACTCATGCGTCTCAACTCATTGATACCCCTAACAATAGACAAGATGCATCTCACCACACTGACGTGGTGATCATCAACCTCTAAATCTTCCCCTATATCATTCTTTAAGAGTATTCTAATGGGGCACCAAACTAATCCTCACTCTCATGGATCACTAGACTTGGGTTCTACGGTTAGTCGCGTTTAAGACAACGAGCAATGATATGACCTTTCTTATGACAGCAATGACACTGTACAAAAGAACCACAAAAGCGAGACTCACTAGAGAAACCACTAAGACAAGTAGTAGAATTTGACTTTTTACTCTTAGAAGCACTATCCCTAAAGGGTAACTGCAAGAAGATCTAGATTGGCATGGCTATCCTACTTGAGAAGACACGACGTAAGAAAAGAGGACCTAAGGTATTTCCCTATCTCTAAAGGGAATACAACTCAATCTACCTCCGTATGTCTGCTCTAACACCATTGACAAACCTACCTATTGTAACCATAGACTCTTCTTTTAATGCCACAACTAAGTAGAAGCTCATCAAACCGAATCATGTAATCTGTCACACTATTAGTCACTTCCCTATAGCTTAGCAGTTGATTAATCAATCAGCTCCTATAAAGGTATTCTTCCTTCAACTTCTGCTTCATAGCGCCCCAGTGAACAATAGGTGGCTCATGGACAGCCTACCAATATTTCTTAACGAATCCAATCAATTTCATCTTGGCAAAACGGACTTGTTCCATATCTAACATGCTAAACCACTCAAAATAGTCCTTCATGTTATCTAACCAGTTTAGTAAGGCATCTAGATCTGATTTCCTATAATAGATATGAGCATCAACGTTTAACCTCCTAGTATTGTCTACAAAATCCTCATGGCCATAACTAGGCAATTGTGGTGAACGTATCATTCCTATTGAGAAACCTAGCACGATGCTATCATTCCTGTTGAAAATGGCAATTATTGTGCCAAGTTTATGTCACATTATTAAGCAACCTGTGTTTATGTCATATAAATTTTTGAAGATAGTGTGATATTGTACAATGAATAAACCAGATTTCTTCCAATCAGCATGAAGCAGATCTTATGCTGACCTCCAACAGAAAAGAAACTGAAAAAGAAAATGACCATTTATGCACTATTACCGTCAGCACTGTCTCCAATGCAGATTTCTTTGTCACAGGATGCAATTCGGTAGGAATCTGTGACGTACAAGTGAAACATGTAAGCAAGTGAAAATAGTAGCTAAACACATCAAAACTCACATAGGCGAAAACATCAAAAGCTAATGCAAAGCAAAATATTTTAAATTGATGTATAATCAGCTAGAGAATGGCAAGAGTAAAGCAATGCAACTTGAACAGAAACATAGCTTACAGAATGTACTCTTGCATTTTTTTTTTAAATATATAAATAAAAGGACAATCGATCAAATCTAGGACAATGTGCATGTCTATCACCTTTGCAACCTAATTAGAGGGCACTTTATGTTCATTTAAAGGGGCGCAGTATGAGTATGGTAGTAAGATTGTGCAATGAGCACTGTCTAGAGTATTCAGACATATTGACTAAACTCTGAGCAATGTCATAGGGGCAAAGAAATAACTATTGGGTGGGTTATAAGAAAAACTCATGGCGGAACTACATGTAAATATTTATCAAAAAAACTACATGTAAATGTCTAACATTTGAAGAAATCATGATGTTCTGCTCTTATTGCAACAAAACAAATGACCATACCAAATACCATTTTATTATCATAAAACAATATAGCATGACACATACCCCACGGCCATTGTCAGTAATGCTAACAGAACCGTCAGAAAGTAGAACTACATCGATCTTTGTAGCATATCCAGCTTGAGCCTCATCAACTGCATTATCCAATATTTCATAAACCTACAAGGAAGAAGCAAAATCAGGCAACTAAAAACCTTTCTTTCCTATCAGCTAAGATATAAACTCAGCAACTAGTACATATTAATCAGGCAAGAAGTAACAAGAATTTACCAAATGGTGCAAACCACGAGGTCCGGTGCTTCCAATATACATCCCCGGCCTTTTTCTGACTGGGTCTAGGCCTTCCAATACCTAAATATATCATAAAACCAATCATGGAACCAAATCAGAATATATTCACTGTGAGAACTTAAACCATTTAACCCACAAAACAATTTCCAAAATATCTTGATATCAGGGAACCATTTCCAACAATTATAAGCACTAAATTCTCATATCCTTCTCAAAAGAAAAAGCTAAATAAAGCGTTACAAAACCATTGCAAAGCAACTTCCAGTATAAATTGACGCAGAGGAACCACTTCCAACAATTATATCTTACTGTAACTTTAATATTGGGAAAAAAACTGTAAAGTAAATAGCTTTTACACCGTTCCTAAAGTTTATTGTAAGTATCTTAATGCATTTATCTTCATTTTAGTTTCAAGATGCCATCCTAAAACAAGACGACAGAAGAATATAAAGATATGCATTTTGCAGAATTACCTGAATTTGCTCAGGCCCATATGCCTTGGAGCTCGTGCTTCCTTGAACACCTTCTGTAGCAATGCTCGATGATTGAAAAGCCCTCGGTGAAACCACATTCTGAACTAAGTATAGACTCGACACCCTCCTTAATGGAGAGCTTATCCTGAAAAACAACACAATAATGTTTTAAAACTTGATAATAGCCACCAAAATCCGTTACCACCCACTTGCAATTCCCCTAAAAAATTACAGGGAGGATATTTAACTACCAAAATTTCAAACCGCATATTTTTTATTTGGAAAAGGATGTAGAAACAGAGAATAAAAACGGTCCTACTGGTTGCATAGGAAATGTAGCAAAGGTAAGGTCAAAATTTTAAATTCTCGTTATTTGGACCCAAAAATTATGAAAGAGCACAGGCCCTAATTTTAGAAAGAATAAAGAATGAGACGACAATTCTCTTCGTCCATTTGAGTATTTCGATATTAAAGAAAAACAGAAAACTCGAGTATTCTTTTACTCATTCTTAGTTTTCCCAGCGACCATCAGGAAAAATAACACTGATAATGCAAATTTTCAGCCGTTTTCCCGCCTTTTCTCGCGACCCAAACAGAAAATAACCTTAAAAGGAAAAAAAATGGAAGGTGAAGAGAAAAACCTGGATTTGTTGAACAAGAGAGAGGGCCGAGAGAAAGAGGAGATAGAAGAGTAAGACTGAAGAGAATGTGAGTGAGAGAAGAAACGAGAACGAGAGGCCATCAGGCGAAGGTGCAGATGAAGATAAGGAGGTCTCAGAAGAAGCGCCATTGAGAGAACAAAAAGGGGTTTACTGCTTTGAATTTTTGAGTGTATCTTCCATCACTTTTTCCGTTTAAACCCTACACATTATTAAACCTCACGCCAAGTAATTAAAAATATATCTAAATAATATTATTTATATGGTTTTTATATAAAATTTAAGATGGAATAAACTCATCTCCTTTTAATTTTTTTTCCACTATCATTCCCTTAAGTCTTTAATTCAATTAGTGATAACACGATCTCTTATAATAAAAATTTTCAATTATGCGATCTTTTAATTCGATCACTAAAGTGACGCAAAATTTATCAGTACTAACTCTTGGGCATGCTTGAAAGTTTCGAGAGAATGTGAATAAAATGATATGGTGGAAAAATAAACAATTAAAATGGAAATATATGTACCTCTAATTTAAATATTTTCAAAGAGAAAACTATTTTTTCTATTTTATCCCTTAATAATAGAAAAGTTTATAAAAGTTAAAGAGTATGATTGTTAGATAGTAAAAAATTCATAAGAAAAACGTGCACTTTCGTTTCAAATTTTTTCAATTAGTGAACTTCTTTATAAAAAAAAAAAAGGAGTTTTGAAGACAAATTAAAGAGTACATGTTCCTCTTCCATGGGAATGGATCTTCCAAACAAAGAGATAGCTTGTTTTTCATCCTTTCCTTTTTTTTCCTCATGCTACTCGATCCAATCAAGGGATTAAAAGGTTAAATATGTAGGTTTTGAAAAACCAAGGGTTGCAAGTATAACTTCAACCAAAATTTATGAAAGTTTTTTCTAAGATGATCAGCCTAAATTTAAAGAAGTCTTTGTAATTTAAATTATTATAGAATGTAGAATATAGATATGTGATTCTTTAATTATTATGGGACTAACTTTGCATTACGAGGGGTGATTTTGGATTCCTCACTCATTCTACAAAAGAGATCGAGACTTATCCACTAGTCTACTTTAGAGAAAGGGTTCATGGGATTAAGATACGAAAGGGGAAGGAACTACAACACCTTTCCACTTAGCCCTAAGCTTTGCCTCTTTATTTTGTGGGACTTTAAATAGAGAAAATACTATTTTTATTTATGCATGTGAAGAGTCACATTTAAGTGTATCCCACATGGAAAAGATAGTGAATATTTGATGGACATATATGGCGGTGAAACCAGAGCCTATTTTCTTAAGCTTTTGGGTTCAAGTAGTCTACCACATCATATATTTGGACATTTGCTTGGTGGACTCTCCAAGCCCAAGTTTATCCTCATGTTGAATCATCATGCCTAATAAGTGGTATCAAAGTCGACGGTTTGACTGGACTAATTCCAAGATGCTATCGCAAGGTCGATTGTTTGAAATCATTGTGTAGTGGCTTTTCGAGTTGGTTGTTAGACTATGGTGCGAGTTTGGATTAGCATACGAATTGTGGAAATTGGGAGTTTATTGGTCTATGTACATGTGAAAAGTAGAGATTTGTTGACGTTCACATCTTAATGTATCCCACATGGAAAAGAAAGTAGATATTTGAAATACATATATATGAAAGTGGAACCAGAACCTGTTGGCTTAAGTTTTTGGGTTCAAGTAGACATAAACATTATGTATTTGATCAATTGCTTGATAGACTCTCCAAGCCCATGTTTCTATTTAGATTGAGTCATTGTGCCTAACATTGCACCTAAACCATACAAGCATGTACATATTGAAGTAATTGCATGAAATAAATATACAAGTTTTCATATATCATACCAAGAGGATAAAAGAAGAATTATTTATAAAAGATAAGATAAAAATAAGCTACATGGATATTGTAATACCAGTAATCGTAAAGAATTATTCATGCATTTTACGTTGTATATTATGTTTAAGTTAATATCAGATTGATGTATCTCCCCTATTGAGGATTGATGTAAAAGAAGTTATGTTAGTATTATTTTTATTGTTGTATATATGTGTCATGTTGGGATTTTCAAAACGTGATGACACCGTCTCAGGGGTGGCCAACCCGGGATGAGTCGTTACAATTTTGGTATCAGAGCATTAGATTTTATGATTCTGTAGACTGCATAAAAAGTAAGAAAGTGGAAGATTATAATAAACTATATTTTAATAGTCTGAGGATGACACGTGGACGTACTAGAGCTAGATTTAAAGTTATTGATTTGAGAGGCCATGGTAGGCCCCCAATATTTTTTTGACAAGTCGAGTTTGAGTCTGAATCTGTGGTTCCTAGAAGGGAACGTGTTGATAGTATGATTGATATTAGATGTATAATCGATATTAGTAAATGTATGAGAGAATATGAAGTTGAAAGAGATAAGCTAAGATAAGCTCTTACACATGCTCTTGAGAAAGTGAAGGTAACAGATGATAGAGTTGATAGCTTATAGCATAGACTTGATGAACAGGCTAGAGTAGTGCCTGAGGTTATTAATCCAGTAATGGTAGACATTTAAAAAGAGGGAAAAGTGAGTTTATGCACGAGATACAGAGAGGTTGTTTTGTTAGATATATTAAGTGGAATGCCTTATTGTTTAAAGGATCTATAAATCCTTTTAATCCTAAGTTTTGGGAGGAACATGTAGAGAGATTTATTTGGTATTTTACTAGTAACTATTAGGCAGAGGGTCGTCTTTGCTATGTTCAAGTTAGAGAGAGAGGCCCTAGAATGGTGGGAGGATATTCTTCACAGGGTACGTACAGATATTGATAGACCCTTAACCTGGAATAGGTTTAAGGAAGTTTTCTTGATAGATACTTTCTTTATATCTCTAGAGCCCAACAAGATAGAGATTTTATTTATTTGGGGTAAATGTGTTGACTGTGGCTCAGTATGATAGCAGATTTGAGGTCTTATCAATGGTTGTACCATAAATGGTAGACCTAGAGGAGAAGAAGTCTAAGAGGTTCATAAGTGAACTATGTTTTAAGATTTGATCGAAACTATCTTACATGAGGCATATGAATTATGTCAGATTAGTAGATATAGCACTTCAGATTGAGAATGATCTGATGAAAATTAGAGGAAGGAGGAATTGACGGAAGAAGTCTAAATTTGAGGAACATAGAGATTGTACCAGTATAAGTATACAGGGTGGGAGACCACCCAGAGGAGGCGTTCCTTGTCACAGGAAACTAAAATACAGAGTCAGAGACAAGCAGAATCTGTTGCTTCTGTAGCTCAGAGTAATATCGGTGAGACCCCTAGATTTGAGAGATGGGAATTGGAAGTTATGATAAATGTGGGAGTGTACTACTAGGAGGATGTGATAACATGATAAAAATATTAGAACGTGTTATAGATGTAATCCGATAAGATATTTATCCCATCATTGTTCTAATTTGAAGTGCTTTATGTGTAGAGAAGGTGGACATATCAATGTTAGTTGATCTTGGTGCAACCCATTCCTTTTAATCCAGTATTCATATGAAGTCTATTGAAGTATGTATTAATCCTTTGATGCAAAATATTTTTGTTGAAATTCCCACTAGAGATAGAGTAATAATCGTAAATGTTTATGAGGGTTGTGTGATACGTATTAGTGATAGAGAATCTGAAGCTGATTTATTATCTTTGAATATAATTTAATTTTAAGAATGAATTAGTTGTCAATGTATTACACTTGGGTTAATTATTCCAGAAAGAATGTAGTGTTCAAGATATGGACATGAGGAGTTTAATTTTCAAGGAGAGTATAAGATACTCTTGAACTATTCTATTTTGCTCTAACCATTATGAGATGGTTGAAGAAGGGTTTTGAGGAATACTTGACATACATAATGGATTCTAAAAATGAAAGTATGAACTTAGAATAAATTTTAGTGGTGAAAGATTATTCTAATGTGATTCTTGAGGAGTTGCCTAGTTGCCTCCAAGTAGGGAGATTAAATTCTCTATTGATGTGATACCAGGATCATCACATATATTTAATAGCACTCTACAGAATGACACCAGTTGAATTGAGAGAGTTGAACACACCATTTTAAGAATTTTTGGATAAATAATTTATCAGACCTAATGTATTTGGAGAGCCATGTGTTGTTCGTGAAGAAGGAAGATGGAAGATAAGAGTGTATATAGACTACAAATAGTTGAATAAGAACAAATATCCTTTACCCAGGATAAATGAATTGTTTGAGCAGTTGTAAGAGTGAGAGTAATTTCTAAGATAAACCTGAGATCAAGTTATCACCAATTGAGGATAAAGAAGGGAGATGTGCCTAAGACTGTTTTTAGGACACGTTATGGTCATAAGTTTCCTGTGATGTCATTTGGATTGGCTAATGTTCCAGAAATATTTATGAACTTGATAAATAAAATGTTTGAACCATTTCTTGATAATATGGTGGTTGTATTCATCGATAACATCTTGGTGTATTCTAAGACTAAGGAAGAATATACAAAACATTTAGAAATTGTGTTGGAAATTTTGAGGAGAGAGATTGTATGCTATAATTTTCCTAAATGTGAATGTTGACTGAAAGAAATGACTTTCTTGGAACATGTAATATCGAGAAATAGCATAACAGTTGATCCACAAAAAGGTAGAGGCAATGTTAAGTTGGGAGAGACCAACTAATGTGACTGAGATTAGAATCTTCTTGGGGTTAGCTGGTTATTATATAAGATTATTTTAGAATTTTTCTATTATTTTAATATTGTTGAATAGACTGACTAGGAAAGATGTGAGAAAAAAATTTTCAATCACAAAAAAAAAAAGAAATTGACTACAACTCCAGTATTGGTGTTTCCTTTAGGTGATGAAGGATGTTTGGTGTATAGTGATGCGTTACATCAATGATTGGGATATGTGAAAGCTATGACCCATACTTCTAAGTAATTGAAGATTCATGATAAAAATTACCCTATTCATGACTTAGAATTGGCTGCTATAGTGTTTACCTTAAAGATTGGAGACATTATCTGTATGGATCCACTTGTGAGAAATTCATGGTTATAAGAGTTTGACATACTTACCTACCTAGAGATAACTAAATTTGAGGCAAAGATGGTGGATGGAGTTGATTAGTAACTACGATTATACAATTCACTATCATTTAGAAAATACGACGGTGATAGTTGATGCTTTGAGTGGAAATCTATAAGAAGGTTGACTGCTATGAAGAGTCGTGATTTGAAATTTATGATAGATTTAAAAGAGATAAGAATGAAGTTAAATATTAGTGATAGAGGATCAGGGTTAACGAATATGGTTGTACAATTATCCATAGTAAAATGTTTTAGAGATGTAAGGTAGAGATGAAGAGATATAATAAATTTAAGCATTTAGTGCTTACCTGAAAGCATATGAGTTCAAAAATTTGAAATGAGGGTATTTTGGTATTTGAACATGGAAATTGTGTTCCCAATGATGCAGAGTTGAGAAAGAAGATATTGAGAGAGGTATATGATGATGTATATTCGATGCAACCAAGTATTGAGTGCTTACCTGAAAGCATATGAGTTCAAAAATTTGAAATGAGGGTATTTTGGTATTTGAACATGGAAATTGTGTTCCCAATGATGCGGAGTTGAGAAACAAGATATTGAGAGAGGTATATGATGATGTATAGTCGATGCAACCAAATAATAATAAGATGTATAGAGGATTGAGATAGAATTTCTGTTGGTCATGATTGAAGAAGGATGTAGCTGAGATTGTGAGGTTGTATGGAGCACCATTAAGCATAGTGTCAAATAGAGATGCTGGATTTACATCTTAGTTTTGGAGAGGCTTTCGGGAAGCCACAAGTACAAAGTTACCATTTAATATAATTTTTCATGCTAAGATATAATGGATTATTAGAGTACTAAAAGATATGTTAAGGGCAAATATGATGAGTTTCTCAGTAAGTTGGGATGCTTACATGCCATCGATTGAAATTGTTTATAATAACAAGTATCAAACTAGTATTGGGATGGCACCGATTAAGACATTGTATGGTAGGAGGTGTAAAACTCTTATATGTTGGGAAGAAGTGGGAGAGAGAAATATATTTGGTCTACAAATTATTGAGTTAGCAGTTGAGAGAATCAAATTGGTTAGAGAGAACCGTAACGTAGCACAGAATAGACCGAATAACTATGTTGATAACAGGAGAAGACCTCTCAAGTTTCAAATAGGTAATTGGGTGTATTGAAAAATATCTCAATGAAAATGTTTATTGAGATCTAAACAGGAAAAGAAAGCTAAATCCGAGGTATGTGGGACCCTATGAAGTTGTTGAGAAAGTTAGGCTAGTTGTTAATAGTTTGGTTTTGTCTCCAGAGATGAAGCAGTGGCATAGTGTATTTCATGTTTCACTTTTAAGAAAGTATTTACATAATGAATATTATATATTTCAAGCTAAATTATAGAAATTTAGAAATATAGGGCTTATATACAAGTACTAGTAAGAATTTTAGACAAAAAAGAACAAACCTTGTATAATAAAATAATTGCATTAGTTTAAGTTTTGTGGCGAAATAAGGATGTTGAGGAGATTACGTGCAAGCGTGAGACAATTATGAAGAAGTATTGTTCACATTTGTTTTTGGAGTAAAGTAAGAAAATTTCGGGGACAAAATTTTTATAAGGTGGGTAGATTTGTAATACACATTATCGTAAAGTAAGGGTAAAGAAGTAATTTAAAAAATATGACATGAAATTAAAATAATATATTTACGTGAAAGATTTAGTATTAAATAAAATAATTCTTTTGAAAAAAAAGGACGCATGGAGACATAGTTACAAAGAAAATGAAAATGAAAAAAAAATCGTGAACAGTAAAAAGAAAAATAAAAAGAAAATAAAAAATCATGGAAGCAGGTGGCAACCTGCTGCCTTGCATGTAAGCCACGTTCAACATTTGCGTGGCAGCTGAGAAATTGGGGGGGGGGCACTGTTGAGACTTCAAATTTTTGTATATATATAAGTTAAGTTATATTACTTATTTATTTACCAAATTCGTTTAGTTTTCCTTCCATTATGTGTATTTCTCAAAACATTTGGGGACCAAAAGAAAAGTTGAAAGGACAAAATTTTAAAGGGATTTACTGTGGAATTTCATAGAAAATCACGGTAAGCTATCAGAAAGACAGAAGGTAATAATATTATGTTTATTTTGGAATTTTTAGCATTTATGAAATTTCCCATAATTCAAAGTGGGAATTTTCAAAGGGTGTGGTTTATGAAGAATTGAAGAAATAATTAGAAATTTAATATAAATATTATATCAGGTGTTGACGGTCAGCAACTGGAAGAAATTTCTGAGAGGAATGGGAGAGGCAAGGAGATGATCCACAGGTAGCTTTAAGTGCTACATGGTGAGTTGGATTTACTTTAAATAATAAAAATGAAAATGAAAAATCTAGTGATGATATTAAAATAAATTATTAGCTTATGTTTTGGTGATAGATAAAGATTTGTTTGATAGATATGATATGAATTTTGGACATGTAGAAAATTATTAGGGGAGAAATAATATTTTTGGAATAATAAGTTGATTTAACAATAAAAGTGATAAGTGAAATTCTTGATAAGCTATGGTTGATGTTTTGATACGAATTATGAGGAGATGAAATTTAGTGGATCTTCACAAGTTAAGATGGATGATTTGATGTGATTTATGATGAGAGGAATTTAGTGAAATTTTTTATAATAATTTGAGGAAAGACAGGATAGCTAAATTTAAATATTTTGAATTCATGTTGTTTTTATGCTACTGTTCAGATGCATATTTCATATCATTGTTCATATATATATATGCATTAAATAAAAAAAAAGAATCGGGAAAGGGCCAGTCTAATCGAAAAACCGTGACAGCTGATATAGGCTATAAAAAGGACACCGTGACAACCAGTATATGCTGAAAATAAATCCATGACAGCTGGGATAAGTTGTAAAGAAAAGAACAGGAAAGATAGCCGGTCTAAGATAATAAAAACATGTTGACATGTGGGAAGACGTTCCCATAATAATAATTCATGAATTGCATCTGTTTTAATTATTGCTTGCATTATTGAAATGCTGATGTGTGGTGTGTTATTGTAAATTTATTTATAGATGGATGAGTCTCAAAGAGAAATAGTTATGGTGATAAGAACCATCTAAATGATTGACTTTATGCTGTGAACCTCATTACGAGGTAATTATGAGATAATTGATGGTCTTAAGGTGGACCAATAAATAAGAAGAAGAGATTGATAGAGAATGAGACTTATGGTATGTTTAGTGATAGTGGAATGCTAGTATCAAATTGTATAAGATATAAATAATTAAATATTGAAAGACTATTTATATAGTTTGAGTACTTCTAGTAAATTTAATTCACTGAGCTTGTGAAGCTCACCCCTCATTGTACAATGATTTCAGGTAAAAGACATGACAAATAGTTTGGTGAGTTGAGATTCAGACGAAATCAATTTCCTGTAAGCCATATACGTGTCAACATCCTCAGACTAGTGAGAAAATAAAATAAAAATTTGTTTGTAAACATTCATGCATTTTACGTTGTATATTATGTTTAAGTTAATATCAGATTAATGTATCTCCCCTGTTGATGGTTGAGGACTGATGTAAAAGAAGTTATGTTAGTATTATTTTTATTGTTGCATATATGTGTCGTGCTGGGATTTTCAAAATATAATGACACCATCTCGGGGGTGGCCAACCCAGGATCGATCATTACAGTTATACCCAAATTTAAATGTTATTATATGACATGTTAAAAAAAAAAAATCAAGTAATCGTGGTTCATTTCACATGGAACAAAGAGAATTACGTAGTTTTTATGAAAGGTAAGAAATGTGGCTACGAAGGATTAAATAAGTGTCATGTTTCAATGCAATCCTAAAAGTTTATCCAAATGACATACAAAGGAAAGTGGATGGAAAGTAACCTTTTGGAGAAGATAATTCAAGCATTTTTGTTAAGATTCCTCCTAACTATTTCTAAGCATTTCTTCAAGGATATGACTCCAACCTTCTTGCTCCAAAGCATAGGTTCGTTGTGGTGTGCATGGGTACCATCAAGTGCTCCTTGGATCTCCAAGTAGCAAGAGTGCAAGTGATTTCGAAATGTGGAATTGATTTAAGGTTATTCGGGATATATTTTGGTATGTAAAACCTACCCTTTTGTATTTACAACCTAAGAAAGAGAAGAAGAATAGTTGTTCGAATTTTAGAGTCCAAAAATTACTTGCAATGGTGCAAAATTTTTTGTTGCATGTAATTTTTGTACAAAATCTCTCAAGAAACTCATAAAAAACCTCTCAAAATACCTGTGTTTAAGATAAAAAGTTGACCAAAAGTCCCTTTAAAGGTGAAAAATCTTTGCTTATTTATATTGTTCAGGAATGAGAATGGATGGCTAGGATTTAATTTTGATTTTCAACATTGGATGGTCATGATTGAAGTAGAAAATGATTACAGAATTTGAAGAAGACAAAAAATAAAAATATGCATTTTATCAATTTTCAAGAAACTAGCCAACATTGTCGGCCGACCCTACTACGTCAGAATGACCCAGTTCGACTATTTTGCTTCCTTTCGCTTTAGTTTTGGATATTTTTTAGGTGTTTTGATTTTGAAGGGTGATTCCAAATCGATTCCTTAAGTTCAGATCATATATCTTTAGCTAAGAATTTGGATATCGAGGATCATCATTGAGCCCAAGCGCTATTTACATAAAAGAGACAATTTAATTTCTATAGTTTGCCTTTCTTTGAAGAAACTTGTCCTCAAGTGAAAATCAAATACTCAAAGTCACAAATTTTGTCCCAATCATTAAATAAATTGATTGTATATGTAATGCAAGTATGCATGGTTTGTTGAGGAATCATATATGATTTGATACTCCTCTCTTTGATTGTGATTATCTTCCACTGACCTAGACATGCTTTTTGTTCCAAAGAGCCAAATAGATATAAAAACTTCAAAACCACTTTGAAGCCTAAAGCATGCCCCATTCTTAGTCTCCTCAGTTGACCTAGAAGAACTAGTCTCAACCTTCTTTGACGAACCTATGATCAAATCAACATTTTTAAAATAATATCAAATCTAAGCAATCCACGACGATTTCTTGCTCTCAGTTTTCTCTTTAATATCTTATGTATTCTTCAACTTGGTCTTCCCATAGTCTTTCGAAGCTTTTCTAGTTCAAACTTAACCTTTTGACCCTCATGAGATTAGTTAGTAGTCGAAGGATCCTCATTACTAGTAATAGGAAGCCTCAAATTCACATATGTCCTCGGAAAAGTATCACAATCTATCCCCACATCATAATAAAAGATTGAGTCAGTCTACACCAATAAGACAACCTTTATGTCATGCTTCTAGCTATATCAAGTTCTTACTTTGTCACTTGCTTGGGCCATAAGATTGTAAAACTCAAGATTTGCCAAAATCCGTTTTGTCCACCATTTAAAACATTGTGGGGGCTTCGAGTGAGAGCTAAAGTGTAAAAAAATTATCAATAATCACTATAATTAACCCTAGCATTGACTATTATCACAAGTATTTGACGAATTTGAAAGGGAAAAATTTTGTTAATCATACCCATGTGATCATAGAAATTCATCAGATCACTGCCTTAAGGGAAAATGGGATTAGTTGTTCTCTTAAGGACCAAAAATCTTAGCTCAACCAAGAAGCTTCTTTCTATAGAGACCTCAAAGAAACCTATGGAGCCTCTCCATCTAGGTAAGTCACTTCTTACCAGTTTTCTTCATGAAAGAAGACTCTAAGTGTTCTACGAGTACCTGCATTAAAGGATGTGTTTATAAGATGAAGAACTAATGATGTGGTTTCGAAGGTACCAAACGAATAATTACAAAAGAGAAGAAAACAAGAGACAGAGTAAAAATGAGAAAATGGAATTGTCTTATTCATATATGAGGAAGCACAATGGTCGATCAAGAATACCAAAAAACACCATATTTGAGACCGTTTAACTCTGAATTTTGTGCATGTGATCTATGAGTGAAAAGATGACACAACATACACATAAGGGGTTATTGTTGATGAAGCATTCAGCCCTTGACACATGGACCAGTGGAGAGGTGACACGTGGAACGGATTAGGTGTGTCAATGGTTAGAGCCAACTAGAGGCTACTAAGAGAACTGTCGAAGGTCGTGGATTGAAGGATGAGGGAGATACTCGTTGAAGTTCAGCAAGGTCTTTAGGAAGTCCAAAATACCACATTGGAATGATCTTTTTTGTTTATTAGTGACGTTTTACCATTCTCATACATGCAAAATCATACACTGATGCATGTCTTAGAAGTCAGCTGATAAGTGCTTAAATATTCATATTTAAGCCCCTTAATTTATATTTGTTAAACTCTTTGTTTACGTATTTTATTCTATTCTACTTTATTTTTGTGTTTTCTAAGTTTTTATAGGTTCTTGGAGAAAAAATGGCATTTTGGAACTCAAAGGAAGAAATCTGGAAGACCTGGAAGCAACCAAGTGCAATCGAGCACTAAAGAGTGTGATCAAGCGCACAAGCACTCGTGCACACACATAGAAGGCTCGAGTGTAACCTTGCGCTCGAGTGCAAAAGCATGAGATTGAGTGCACATGTGCAGTAAAACGACAGAGCTAGTTTTGGAAAGAATAGTCTGGGTCTTGTTTTAGTAATTAGGATTTCGAGGTGTCCTTAGAACCTTATAAATAGGCCTGTAAAACAATGACTTTTTACTTTTAATCTTCTTTTCAGTTTTAAGCTTTGGAGACGAATTGATGACTCTTCTCCATAGTGTTTTCAGGTTTCTTCTTTCCTTTATTTTATTTTATGAAGATGTTTAGCATCACAACTATGTGTAACTAACTTCTTAGTAAGGGCTTAATTAAAGCCCTACTCATGTTAATTCAATAATTCAGTATTGGCGCCTTTGCAATATTTATGTTGTGATTCTTAACTTGATTAATGCTTGTTTTTTATTTAAATTCCTCATATATGTTTGTCTGATCAACGTATGTATGTGGTATAGATTAGTTAGTTGAATCAATTTGGATGACCGAGTCCTGGTTTAACAATAGTAATAAAAGAAATCCACGTCGGGTTCTTGAGTTAATCAACATGGGAAACTAGGAGTATACACCATGCCCTAGGTCTCATGTGGTTGTCGATTTCCATAGATCCTATGCTCTCTTAAGGAACAACTCAGTGTACACCATGTTGAATCCCTTAAGAAAGAAAGGAGTTAAAGTATACACCATGGCTAACTCGTTGCTTAAGGAAATCAATAGCTTAAGGAGCGGACCAAGCCCTTAAGTTGACAAACATTAGGTATTCATAGTATGAGTAAAACATTGGCATATTGTTTTGTTGTGGTTGCATGATTAGTGGTGGATATCAAGTCCCTACGCTTTTATCACTATTAATTCAAACTTAATATTTATTTCTATCGTTTTATATTGCGAAATTAATTCTAAAGCGAAATCCACCAATCCCTGTGGAGATGATATCGCATTTGCACACTATACTACTCTGTTGACCTTGTGTACTTGTAAGTAAAACTGTTCAAATATTTGCATATTAATTTAGATAGATTTTTGCAGGACAAGTTTTTGGCGCCATTTTCGGGGATTGCGCTAAATTTCTGTTTAGAATTATTTTTTGTTCAGTTTTATTTTTCTGTTCTATTTTATTTTTTTTCATCAAATATCTAATTTATTTCTTTTTTTTTTGTTTTTGTTTTTCTGTTTCAGGGTTGCAGTAGAGTAATTTCTAGAAGTGCAATCGAGCGCAAAAGGTCCAGAAACTGCCCGACCAGCAATAATGAAACTACTGCATTGAAGCATTTCAGCTAATTCATGCAAGGGCTTCGATCCAGGAATCCAACCTTCTTTCCACTCGATATAGAGCTTAAGCGGACCATTCGACAAAGGCTTAGAGACAACATTGAAGAGGTAGAAAAATAATTCGAGGGAGAAGTGCCAATGGCTAAACAGCTTGACAACCAACCGCCACCAGAGCGAAGACCCATGAAGCAATCCTTCATCCCACGGAACCTCAACCAGCCCTCATGCATTGCTTTTCAACCTGAGGCAAAAGAAAATTATTACATATCTCCGTAGATACTCAGTGCTTTGACTCATTTCAGGGGTACACTTGCTGAGGATCCACACTTGCGCCTCTAGGAATTCTTTGATCTCTGCAAGTTCCAACATATCCGGGGCATAGATCAAGAGGGAATCAGGTTAATTATTTTCCCTTTTCCATTAAAAGGTAATGATAAGTTGTGGTATAATTCATTGCCTACAGTGTCTATCCATACTTGGGAAGAGTTATCCAGTAGGTTCCTAAAGAAGTTTTTCCCAGCACAAAAGACATGACAGATGGGGAAGAAGATTCAATCTTTCCAACAAAAGGATGGTGACCTGTTCTTTGAAGCATGAAGACACTTTAATGAGCTGCTTCTCAAATGCCCACATCACAATCTACCTCAAGATGAACTGATACAAGCTTTCTATGAAGGTTTGAGTGACATAAATAAAGATATTATGGATTCAGGTTGTGGAGGTGTGCTGATGGAAAAAAAGCAGTGAAGAAGCCATGGAGCTGTTTGAGACATTAAGTGAGCACACCTAACAATTCTCATCTAGAGGTAGACAAGGAGTTAAAAGCAAGGGTATCTATGAGGTGACCTTAAACAGTGGATCTTCAAATCAGATGGCTGTTGTGGAAAGAAAGCTAGATATGCTTGTAAAAGCCATGACTGCTCAGAACATCTCACCTAGTCCACAAGCTTCACAACTCTAGGTATGTGCTATATGTTCTCATTTTGATCACACTACTGAAACTTGCCCTTTGTGTTCATCTGCAGATCTAGAGTAAGAAAACTATGTGGGACCGAACAACTATGCTCCCAAGAACAATCCATATGCAAATACTTACAATCCTGGATGGCAAAACTATCCCAACTTCTCATGAAATAACAAGCAGAATGCCCTGAACCTTCAAGGGAAGCAAAAGAACTCCCAACAAGCAGCTCAACTAGTTCCGGAATCAAAGAAGAATGACCTAGAAAGTCTTGTAAGGTAATTGGCCACTCAACAACAGCAGTTGATACTTCACAAGATCAGTTTATGGCAGAAGAAAAACAATTTCAGATTGAGTAAAGACAAATCAATGCAAAACATGAGCAAACTATTCAAAGATTGGAAGTACAAGTGGGGAAATTGGCTAAGGAGCTGAGTGGAAGAAAGTAGGGTGAATTTTCAGCCCAAACACTACCTAATCGAAGAGGACACCAGCAACTGAAGGCTGTTACAACTCTTAAAAATGGTAAGATCATAGGAATCGATGAACCTGCACAAGCATCTCTAATTAAAACATCCACATCAAAGGTAAGTGAAATGGAGAAGGTGAATGCACCACCCTTCCCTCAAAGGTTAGTAAAGCTAAAGAAAGAAAGTAAATTGCTTGATATCTTTAAAACTTTGAGAAAAGTACCAATTAATATTCCTTTATTAGATGCAATTTAACAAATTCCTACATATGTTAAAATTTTGAAAGATTGTTGTACTAATAAAAGGAAGTTTCAGGAGCATGAAACAGTGGCTTTAACTAAAGAGGTAAGTGCGGTGTTGCTAAGGAAACTACCACCAAAGCTAAAGGATCTAGGAAGTTTTACCATTCCTTGCAGGATAGGTAACCAGCTTTTCAAGCATGTATTACTAGACCTAGGGGCAGGTGTCAATTTGTTGCCATACACTGTATTTGAGACATTAGGTTTTGGGGAGCTTCAACCAACTTCTATCACCCTGCAATTAGCAGACAGAAGCATCAAACAACCAAGAGGTATTCTTGAGGATGTCTTGGTAAAGGTAGGTGAATTTATTTTACTTGATGATTTTATTGTATTATGTATGAAAGAATGTCCTATGTCATTACCTTTGCCCATCATCTTTGGAAGACCCTTTATGAGAACTACTGATACAAAAATTTGTGTGAAAAGGGTATCGTAAGTATGAAGGTAAATGGTGAGAAAATAGAATTCAAAATATTTGATGCATTAAAATTTCTCCAAGATGATACGAAATGTTTTAATGTATGTATGATGCAAGGTATTATTGAGAAAGCTTTTCAGGTTTAGCACATTAATTCGTTGGAGACCACACTCACCGATAGTTTCACAAGATCGGATATTGAGCCTAAATCTGAAGATCTTACTGATAACATCATTGAAGCTGTGCACCTCCTTGAGGCCCCTCTAAAGCATCCAAGTACACCATTCCATTTGAAACTCTTGTGCCTACTAATGCTACTCTTCTCAAGGATGCACAAAGAAGACTCAACCAACACATGAAGGAGGTTGGTATCACATGAAGGACAGCAATGAGAGAGAGGTGCACCGTCTGGCTGAGGACGTAAAACTTAGCGCTCATGGGAGGCACCCCACAACGTATCCTTTTATTTTAGTATTCTTCACATTTATTTTTAGTATTTACTTTTATAACTATTTATTATTAGTATCTCTTGTTTTCCGGTATTAAGTTTGTTTTTCTTTTTCAGGGACAATGTGTGTGTATCAGTTCAAGTTTGGGGGTATGCTACGAGCCATGCCAGCCATCTAGTTCTCCATCTCCCAGGTCAGATCTTTCCATGTCACTCACACATTGGGGACAATGTGTAAATTAATTTTGGGGGTATGAGAGACACATTCACACACTCTGTCCTAGTTTTTTTTTATTATTAAAAAGATAAATGCATGTTCATATTGTTTTGAAAATTTTGGTTGATTTAATCAAATATTATGATAAGATTTCATCAATAAGCTTAAAATCTATAACACATGGTCTAATAATAAAGTTTTAAAAGTTTAATTACTTACTTCAAGGCATTTAAGAATTCACAAGTTTGATCTAAATTTAACACGAGCACATTAGCACATAATTGCGTGGGGTATGACATATAATTTTTATATGTATGTTTCCATGGACTAACTGTAATCGGATAACTTGTTAGAAGAACACATTGGCATAGAAAAATAGAAAAAATTTTATTGCACAAAAATAGAAAATAAAATGCTCCTAATGATCCTTAAATAAAATTTCCACTCAGTAACTGGACCTCTTGCCTCAGTAAGCAGTGAGTGTTCACATCAAAAGGTGGGAATTGTGCTTATAATGATCATTAAATAAAGTTTTCACTGAGTAACTGGACCTCTTGCCTCAGTAAGTAGTGACTGTTCATGTCAAAAGGTGGGGATTTTGCTTGGCAGCATTAAGACGAGTTAGTTTCGTAGCCCTTTTTACTCGAGTTAGTAAGTCCTTAGGGGTGTCTTTACACCTAATGCCCTAAAACCATCTGGTTTGGGAGTTATTGGCTAAACACTCGCTACATGGGTCAATTAGAAAGCTTAAGAGAACTTAACATGGCAAAAATATCTTAATAAAAGAAAAAGAAAGAAATAAAACTATACCATTATTGTTCATTCTGATAGGAAATTCGATGAATGTTGAGACACTGAAACACTATACATTGAAGTTATTTGGAAGCTTCATCTTTTATATGCTAATTCATCACACACTAAGTCAGACTTGTGATACTTTAACCAGTCTCGAGTAAGTGATTAGGTTTTAAAACTCTTATTCATTGCGAAGATGTGTTTATATTTTAAGTCTGCTCATGAATAAATATCATGGTTTTGTGTACGACCCAAATTTTTAGATATCATGAATGATGAATTTATCTTTGTTATTGTTTTTTAGTTGGTTTTTCATTTTGTATTGCTAAGGGACTAGCAATATGTAAGTTTGGGGGTGTGATAAGTGCTTAAATATTCATATTTAAGCCCCTTAATTTACATTTGTTAACCTCTTTGTTTATTTATTTTATTCTATTTTACTTCATTTTTGTGTTTTCTATGTTTTTATAGGTTCTTGGAGAAAAAATGGCATTTAGGAACTCAGAGGAAGAAATCTGGAAGACCTGGAAGCAGCCAAGTGTGATCGAGCATAGAAGAGTGTGATCGAGCGCATAAGCACCCGTGCGCACACATAGAAGGCTCGAGCGCAACCTTGCACTCGAGTGCAAAAGCATGAGATCGAGCACACACGTGCAGTAAAATGGCAGAGCCAGTTTTGGAAAGAATAGTCTGGGTTTTGTTTTGGAAATTAGGGTTTCGAGGTGTCCTTAGAACCTTATAAATAGGCCTGTAAAACACAGAAAGAATGACTTTTTACTTTTAATCTTCTTTTCAGTTTTAAGCTTTGAAGACGAATTGACGACTCTTCTCTATAGTGTTTTCGGGTTTTTTCTTTTCTTTATTTTATTTTATAAAGATGTTTAGCATCACAACTATGTGTAACTAACTTCTTAGTAAGGGCTTGATTGAAGCCCTAATAATGTTTATTCAACAATTCAGTGTTGGCGCCATTGCGATATTTATGTTGTGATTCTTAACTTGATTAATGCTTGTTTTTTTATTTAAATTCCTCATATGTGTTTTTCTGATCAACATATGCATGTGGTATGGATTAGTTAGTTGAATCAATTTGGATGATCGAGTCCTGGTTTAACAATAGTAACAAAAGAAATCCACCTCGAGTTCTTGGGTTAATCAATATGGGAAACTGGGAGTATACACCATGCCCTAGGTCTCGTGTGGTTATCGATTTCCATAGATCCTATGCTCTCTTAAGGAATAACTCAGTATACACTATGTTGAATCCCCTAAGAAAGAAAAGAGTTAGAGTATACACCATGCCTAACTCATTGCTTAGGGAAATCAATAGCTTAAGGAGCGGACCAAGCCCTTAGGTTGACAAACATTAGGTATTCATAGGATGAGTAAAGCATTGGTATATTGTTTTGTTGTGGTAGCATGATTAGTGGTGGATATCAAGTCCCTACATTTTTATCACTATTAATTCAAACTCAATATTTATTTCTATCGTTTTATATTGCGAAATTAATTCTAAAGCGAAATTCACCAATCCTTGTGGAGATGATCTCGCATTTGCGCACTATACTACTTTGTTGACCTTGTGCACTTGCAAGTAAAACTATTCAAATATTTGCTTAGTAATTTAGGTAGATTTTTGCATGACATCAGCCTATAAATATCTGAACAATAGTACTTGCAAAGTACTATTACATTCTTGTTTTTAATCAAGAAGCTCTTGTTGCCATCAGATCCTTTTGGTATTTTGGATTGATTGCGCTCCCATTTGACTGTTGCCCTTTTTTTCTTCTTGCATTTCTGTTAGTTTTTTTTTTTTTATGGAAAAATATCCCTCAATTATATAATGGTGAAATAAACTTATGTGCAATGCAATGGTCAAATAACCTTGTATACAATTATTCCATATATTTAGTTATCTTGTATACATATATGTTTTTTTGATAATATGGAAGGTGTTTGGTCGTATTAGCTTTGTGGGGTTTGATATGGTCAATTCAATCCTAAGCATATAAAAAAATTTCTCACTCATTAAAAGATAAATGACAATGAGTGGAGGCAATGTTGATAAGTCTAGTTGAGAAATAAATGTTATGAATGTTGAATTCATGATTTTTAGGGATAACTTCTAGGGATATAGTATCAGATATGATAAGAATAGATGGTTTATAAATACCATAATCATCTTCAAAATAATCACAAAAACAAAAGTACATCATCTAGAAAAACCAACTGCAACCCATCCAATATTAGTTCACAAACCTTTATCTTATGTTCGAGCTTTGTTTTATATTATTTGGCTTCTCTTTATTGGAATTAGATTCAAGTTTTAAATCCTAATTTTCTACTTCAAGTAAAGTCTCCCATTAGTTTCCATTGTGCATGAATATATAAGCAAAGCCAATACCATATGGTTATTGTTGATTTTGGTTTTTGTTTTATTAATTTTTCCATACATCTACAAGGAAAAAATGTGTTCTCATCAAGATTCTTTTAGGGTTGTTGAAATTAAGAATTGAAAAAAAATTGTATTTTTTTTTATAATCTGAATACAATTCAATAGTCCTATATATAAACTTATGAATACTAAATCTAATAGGACTAGAATACAATGATTAGATGAGATAAATATAAACTAGGCGTACTAAGACACATAATAAGAATCCTATTAGGATTCTCAACACTCCCTCCTGAAGTTGGAGCATAGATATCATATGCACCCAACTTGTTAAAAATAAATCTAACTTGAGAATCATCCAATGATTTAATAAATAAATATGCTAACTGATTTGTCGATTTAACATGTCTGGTACTGATCACATTTTGCATAAGCTTTTCTCGAACAACATGACAATCAACTTCAATATGTTTAGTTCTCTTATAAAACACTGAATTATTTGCAATATTAATAGCTGCTTTATTGTCACACACCAAGCTCATAGGACTTGACTGTTTAATCCTAAGTTCTGTTAACAACTGTTTTGGCCCAACCATCTCACAAGTAGTATGCGTCATTGCTTTATATTCGGACTCATCACTTGATCTAGCCACCAAAGTTTGCTTCTTACTTTTCCATGATACTAAATTGATTCCAACAAATACACAATATCTAATAATGGACCTCTTATCAGATGAAGAATCGGCCCAATCTACATTAGTATAACCCTCAACGTGAGCATGACCATGATTTTGATAAAGTAAACCACGACCAAGAGCACTCTTAAGATATCTCAAAATTCAAATAACAACATTCCAATGACTAGTTCATAGAGCGTCGAGAAATTAACTGACCACACTTGTTGCAAATGAAATATTAGGTCTAGTAACAATTAAATAATTCAATTTCCCAACCAAACGCTTGTATTGCCCCGGATAAGATAATAAGTCACCTTGATCAACTACAAGTTTTGTGTTAGGATCCATAAGACTATTTATAGGCTTGCATCCTAACATTCCAGTATCACTCAACATATCAAGAACATATTTATGTTGAGATAAAGAAATACCGTGACGAGATTTAGCAACTTCAATACCCAAAAAATATCTTAGTTGTAGTATCACTCAACATATCAAGAACATATTTATGTTGAGATAAAAAAATACCATGATGAGATTTAGCAACTTCAATACCCAAAAAATATCTTAGTTGTCCTAGATCCCTTGTCTGAAATTTAGTACTTAAGAATTGTTTTAGTTTTAAAATTCCCTCATTGTCGTCTTCTGTGATCACAATATCATTTACATACACAATCAACAATATCCTACCCGCTTGACTATGTTTATAAAAAACAGAATGATCTACTCCACATCTACTTAGACCAAAATTAATCACTACTTCTCTGAACTTGCAAAACCATGCTTGAGGAGATTGTTTCAAACCATATAAGAACTTCTTCAAGCGATAGACTACCCTAGACCCCCCTTGAGGAAAAAATCTAAAAGGTTTCTCCATACAAACCTCCTCTTGTAGAGAACAATTAAGGAAAGCATTTTTGACATCTAACTGATGTAGCGGCCAATTAAACATAGCCGCTAAAAATACAAAAACATGAACAGATGTAATCTTAGCCACATGAGATAAAGTTTTAGCATAATCAATACCATATACCTGTGTATATTCTTCTGCTACGGACGAGCTTTCAATCTATCAACAATACTGTCATGATGAACTTTTATAGTACAAACCCAACAACATCCAACAATAGATTTTTTATACTGGAGAGGAACCAAATCTCATGTATCATTAGTACTCAAGGCATACATCTCTTCTTCTATAGCTGCTTTCCACCCAGAATGAGACAAAGCTTCTGTAACAGACTTATGAACAAATATAGTAGAGACCGAAGCCACAAATGAAGCGTATGAAGGAGACAAATCATAAGACACAAAATTAGCAATAGGATGAGCAGTGCATAAACGCTTACTCTTTCGAAGTGCAATAGGAAGATCATCTTTAGATGAGGTAGTTAAAGTTGGATCCGGATCTATTAACAAGGAAGTAATTGGTGGAACAACCAAGATTGGAGGTTTTGAACGACGAGTGTAAACTAGTAGTGGAGATACCAACCTATGAGGAATTGACGAATGGAAAACCATAGTAGGAGGATCTGACCGTGTAAGGGGCATTAGAATGGGTAATGGAAATGGAAAAGAATCAACTAAATCAAATACAATGTGAGACTGAGAATAAAATGAGATAGTCTCAAAAAATGTAACATCAGCACAAACAAAATACCTTTTAACAATGAACTATAAAACCGATAACCCTTAAGGAATGTGCATATAAAATAGCAATGTGAGAATTTTCCATTAAGAACAGAGGACAGTGTATGATTAATTAAGTAACAAGCAGTAAGAATAGCATCACTCCATAACAATTTAGGAACATACATATGAAATAAAAGAGTACGAGCAATATCTAAAAGATGATGATTTTTTTGCTCTGCAACCCCATTTGTTGAGATGTATGAGAGCATGATGACTGATGGATGATGCTAGAATTGGTTATTAAAGTAGTAAAATGATCCAAAAAAATACTCATGAGCATTATCACTACGAAAAGATTTTGACTGACAAACTAAATTAGGTTTTCACCTCACCACAAAAGGCATAAAAAATATAAAATAACTCAGCACGGTCTTTCATTAAATAAATCTAGGTGAGCCTGGAATAATCATCCAAAAAAGTAATAAAATACTGAAAGCCAAGTTTAGACGACACACGACTCAGACCCCAAACATCATAATATACTGACATAAAAGGAAGACACACGTTTATTAATGTAGGAAGGAAAGGGCACACGATGATGCTTACCTAATTGACATGACTCACACTCAAAAGATGAAACATGATTCAAAGTTGGGACTAACTTCTTCAGTGTCTCCAAAGATGGATCGCCAAGACGATAGTGAAGCTGGAAATAAGACACATTAGCTGAGCAGACAACAGGGGATAGGACATGATCAAAATAATAAAGACCGTTGATTCATGTCCTCCACCAATTATCTTCTGTGTCTTCATAACCTAAAAAAGAACAGAATTAGGGAGAAAGGTAATAGAACAATTTAGGTCCTTTGTAAACGGACAAACATATAGTAAATTATACTGAGAAAAATGAGCATAAAGTACGGATGATAAAGACATAGAAGAACTAGGATGCACAATGCCAATGCTACTTATAGTGGTTTTAAATCCATCAACAAGAGTAACATCAGGTAAGGATGATGATTGAGAAAAAGTAGAAAAAACATCAGTAGTACTTGACAAATGATCAATAACTACAGAATCAAGAACCTAAGGTTTAGATGAAGAACTATTAGAGGCTAAACAAGCAACTAGTGTACCTTTCTTGGTAAAAAAAGTAGTAATGAAAGATGTCTGGTGAGCTGTTTTATATTGTAAGAACTCATCATACTAAGCTTTAGAAACCGTCACCAAGTGCCAACATATTTTTCGAATATGTCCATAACTGTGACAGTGAGTACATTGATGAACTGAACCCTAACCATCACCACCATGATCAACAAATATACCACTACCACCAATTTCATGATTACCTCTGCCATTACGATGACTTAGATCACTAAAACCATGTCCTCTACTAGTACTACTACTACTAATATTAGCTCGACCATCTTGGGAAGCCTGGGCCACCAAAGCAGATTTATCTAAAGCCATAAGAGTGACTTGTTTTTTTAACTGTTATTTTTTTACTGTGAACAGTGCCTGAGATTTTTTTTTTTCGATCAAAAAAATAGTCCTGGCAGATGTCTGGTGAGCTGCATTATATTGTAATAACTCATCATACTCAGCTTTGGAAACCATCACTAAGTGCCAATATGTTTTCCGAATATGTCCATAACAGTGACAGTGAGTACATTGATGAACTGAACCCTGACCATCACCACCATGATCAACAAATATACCATTACCATCAATTTCATGACCGCCTCTGCTATTACGATGACTCAGATCACTAAAACTATGTCCTCTACTACTACTACTAATATCAGCTCGGCCACTTTGCGAAGCGTGAGTCACCAAAGCAGATTTATCTAAAGCAATAGGAGTGACCTATTTTTTGAACTGTTTTTTTTTTTTTACAATGAACAGTACCCGAGATTTTTTTTAGGAGAAGAAAAAAGAAAAAAACTATTTAGGATCCCAAGAAAAACCTAGCTCTGATACCATATTGAAATTAGAAATTGAAAAGAATTTTGTATTATTGATTTATAATCTGAATACAATTCAACAATTCTATATGTAGACATATGGATACTAAATCTAATAGGACTAGGATACAATGATTAGATAAGATAAATATAAACTAGGCATACTAGAACACATAATAAGAGTCCTATTAGGAATCTCAACAAGGGCTAAGCCACTTTTTTCCCTTTTGCTTCATTATCTGTAAATGCAATTTGAAAAGTAAAAAGACTCAACAAAGAATGGTTAATGAAAAAAATTCTTATATACATATCTATGAAGTGACTATAGATGAGCGTAGTGAGTGTTTTTTCCATCCAAATTATGGATTTCTATTGTTGTGGTTATTTTGCAAATGATGATGGTACTTATAGCTATCACTTTATATCATATATGATACTCTATCCCCAAATGTCAAGACCACAACATTCATATAACATTTTTTTTTCAATTGCAAACTTATCTATACTGTTCTGACTCACTATCACTTATCTCTTAACGAGTGAGATTCTTATAACCACTTAAGAATAAGTTGATAAAGTCAAACCCCACAAAGATAACATGACCAAACACCTCCCATATTCTTTTCTTATAAAATAAAAGAACATGTAATTATTAATAAATATAAGGAGCAATTTATATGCAAGGTTATTTGACCATAGCATTTACATACAAGATTATTTCACCTTTGTATAATTAAGGGCTATTTGGCCACCCAAAACAAACATCTTTCACTTGGATAATTAGGTCAAGATCATTATTTTCTCATATCCATTGTTAAGGCATGTCCTTCGAGTACATAAAGAGCAGATGCTTTTGTTAACGTGTCCACAACCATTTTTTTTAAGGTATATAGTTTACAGTAATCTCATCCTTTTGAATGAAATGAAAAGTGTAATAATATTGATGATCTACATGTTTACCTCTCGGCTATTTCTTCACTATTTAAATTTGCAACACATCCTCAGATGTTGCATTGCTAAATGCAATATACTCAGCTTCTATGGTGTTTTTAGACAAAAACTTTGTTTTTTTTACCACACTAAGAAATGACTCCCTCTTTTAAAAGGAAAATATAACTAGACGTCCTTTTGTCATCATCCGTGTCACCTGAAAAATCAATATCAGAGTATCCAAAAACTTTCAAATTATTTTCATTATATGTTAGTCTATAATTCTTTGTACCTTTAATATATCTCAAAATTATTTTAACAGCTGACCAATGAGCCTCACCTAGATTACTTTGATATCTACTTATGAAGCTCACAACAAAACTAAGATCAGGTCTAGTACAAAGCATGGCATATATAATACTACCAAGAACTTCAATATATGGTTTATGCTCCATTTCTTTTTTTTCTTCTTCACTTGTTCGATACATTTTCTTAGACAATTTTGTTTGTTTATGGATAGGAGTATCCATTGATTTTAAACTATCCATATGAAATATTTTTATGACTTTGTCAAGGTATTGTTCTTGAGATAATTGAGGAGTCTTTGATTTTCTATCTCTAATAATTTGTATTCCTAATACATAAGATACTTCACTTAAATCTTTCTTCTCAAAATGAAATTTTAGAAAATCTATAACTTCATATATAGATGCAATATTATTTTCAGCATCAAAATATCATCAACATACAAAGATGAAATCATAAATTTACTCTCATTATTCCAATGATCAATACAATGGTCATAATCATTAGCTTTAAAACCGAATTTGGTAATAGCATTATGAAAAGTGTACTATCATAGACTAGAGGATTGTTTAAGTCCATATAATGATTTTTTAAGCTCGTAAACCTTATTTTCTTACCTTCATAAAAATTTGTTCTTTCAATTCACAATTCAAAATTGTAGTTTTTACATCCATTTGAAATAATTCTCAATCTAAGGCAACAATAAGAGACATCAAAATTCTAATAGAAGTAAATTTAACAACATATGGATAAGTCTTTTCATAGTCAATACCATGTTTTTGCTTAAATCCTTTAGCTACTAATCTTACTTTGCATTTATCAATAGATCCATCAGAATTGAACTTTCTGTTGAGAAACACATATTCAACTCTTAATTGAAAAATTCAATGGAATATAAATGAATGAGACTGATAATGTCATTAAACATGTTAACAAATTACCTGTCATTGAAGAAATAAAAAGCTAGTCGCTTTAGAAAATCATGTTCTTGATAGATTGCAAGTGTCTACAATTTTACATAGTTTGCCAAACTTATGGGAGCCTATAATCATCTCTTTTAATTATTTTATGATAAAAATTCTCAATGTATTTCTGATGAAGAACTATATGCATAAGAAATAGCAGCAAACATATATTTTCCATATTCATGTTCTTAAAAAACATCAATATCAAGTTCCATAAAAGTGAGCATGATGTCTTTTGTTGTCATATTATCTTCCTTGTATTTATCATATCACCTTCTAACACTGGAAATAGAATTTTCAAGAGATGTTGGTGGAATGTCGATATCAATCAAATATTCAACCTTATCATGGAAAAACAAATGATGAATATGATTCTTCCAAATTGAAAAAATAGTACCATCCAATTTTTATATTTTTCTTAATTCTGAGCAATAACCTTACTAGTCATGATGAATGCAATGATATAAAAGAGTTTTAATTTAGATAATTGACCAAAAATTAAGGACCTTAATACAACTATGTGTAACAATTCCTTCTTGAAATTTGAGTGCGAAGAAATATTTTTGAAGAAATTTGAGATTGCACAATTGTATTCACCGAATTGCCTCATCCCAAAACTAGCACATCCACCTAAGTTTAGTCACAAAAAAAAAGAGTTATGTACCAATAACCAATAAAAAGAATTTATGCAGATTCAAGGCTCTTTTACAATGCAGTAGCTTGTAGTTTTTGTGGAGAAGATAATGTGCTTTTGTCGTGAATAGTAAAACAAAAAGAAAATATTTCTATTTCTTCATGGAAAAAAATTGTTAGATTGATAATGGCTCTAAATCCTCCACAAGAAGACGAAAATAGGGAAAAAGACACCGAAAGACATAATTTCAAATAAGGTTCAACTCTAATACCAATGAAGCTTATAACAAATTTATAAAAGAAAAAAATGAGAGATGAATATGAGAAAGTGTTTTTTTTCTTTCAAATTGTGGATTTCTATTGTTGTGGTTATTCTGTAGATGAAGATGGTATTTATAGCCATCACTTAATACCATATTTGTTACTCTATCCCAAAAATCAAGATCACAATGTTCATATGACATTTATTTTTTTAACTTCAGACTTATCAATACTGCCTTCACTCACTATCACTTATCAATTAATAAGTGGAATCCTTATAACCACTTAAGAGTGAGTTAATCAAGTCAAATCCCACAAAGCTAACATGACAAAACACCTCCATATTCTTTTCTTAAAATATAAGAAAACATATAAGTATAAATAAATATAAGGAACAAATTTATATGCAAGGTTATTTAGCCATAGCATTTACATACAAGGTTATTTCACCATTGTATAATTGAGGGCTATTTGGCCACCCAAAACTAACAATTGTTACATATATTTAATGCATAAAAGTCTGAAGCTTTTGATAGATTTAAAGAATACAAAAAGGAGGTTGAAAATAAATTAGAAAGAATCTTTAAAATATTAAGATTAGATTATGGTGGTGAATACATAATTGAAACACTTGGTGATTTTCTTAAAGAACATGGCATTATGCACCAAACATCAATCAATTATACACCACAACAAAATGGTGTCGCTGAAAAGCATAATAAAATTTTACTTGACATGGTAAAATCAATGATAAGTCACTCATCACTTGGTACTAATTTTTTGGAGAAAAGCTCTTTTTACTGCTCAATATGTAATAAACTTAGTTTCTACTAAAACTCATGATGAAACCCCATATAAATTATGGATAAAAAAATCAAATTTAGAAAATCTGAAAGTTTGGGGGGTCTTTGGCTCATATATTAATTTCACACCATGTAGAGGTAAATTTGAAGGTAAGGCTATTAAAAGCAAATTTATTGGTTATTTTAAATTCTAAAGGCCATATATTTGTAATTCATCATAGTAATGGATCTATAGGTATTATTGAAAATTGAGATACAAGATTTTTATAAGAACAAACTGACACAAAAAATCCTATTAAGTTAGTAGAACTATTTGAAATTTATAAAGAAAAAGAAGTAGTAGATAATAAAATTGATGAAATTCCTAATCTTGAAAATTTATCCCAACCTAATGAAAATCGTTATGACACACTAGGAAGAACTCAAGGAGAAATAAATCCACCTTTGAAGTTAAAGGAATACTTTACTTTTATAAATGAAGAAAATATTCAAGATCCTTTAACTATTGAATAAGCATTTTCATCTCTAGATTCAATAAATTGGAAAGAAACTATACATGAAGAATTAGATTTCATAATAAAAAATTATGTGTGGGAATTAATTATTTGAAAAATAATAGTGAGGTGCTCAAATGATTAACAAATAAATGAACACAAAATAGTAGCCAAAATTTACTTTCACTATGAAATATAAAAGATATTAAAATTAAAAGAAAATATCAAGGTAAAAAAATGAATCTATTATCCTTGAGAAGTAATTTTGCCCCACTGTGGTGCAAATGGCTCTGATGATCGCTGTCTAAGAGACAACGATATCCCGGTTTGTTTGCTTCACAAAGAAGACTTTGAACTTATAGATAGATAAGCTCAAGCAAAATAATAGCTTAAAGGAAGTGAGAAAAATTATAGAGTACTGTTTGTAGAGAAATGGAGAAAAAGACTGAATATTTTTCGGTCACTTACAAACCACCACACTTTGTGGTATTTATAGGTGTTGTTCATATTTGAAAAGAAGGAATTATTGTGTTGATATAAAGATGGTAATTAATGGCATATAAATTCTAAATTTTTTTGTTTTCTTTTTTCTAACGTCATGTGTTAAAATGGTTAGTAACACAAGTGAGGAAAATATTAAGTAATGAATTCTACCAACTTAGTTTTCTACATTTCTTTCTAGCATTCTGTTTTCATCTTTCTTTGATTTCAATTTTCAATACCAAAGAAAGATGAGAATGTGGAAATGCCATAGTGACTAGGATAAAGACAAAACACACATGGTGTACTAGTCATTTAAGATCATGAAGGAAAAATTGAAAAATTAAAGACAAAGATCCATTGTATTAAGACCAAAAATTCAATGGACTATGAATTGACAATTGTCTTAATGGAAATTTTTGAAACAAATTTTCAACAATCCCCCACATGATTCAAAATTTCAAGAGGAAAAAGAATTTAGGCCATAATGAAGTTAAAACAATGATGTCTTGTGGAATTGAATCGATGCCTTGTGTAACAAAATGTAATTTACAGGTTATTGGTGACTTAATGTCTTGAACCAATAAAATTTTTTTTAATGTAAATATCAATTTTGCACACACACTTCATATTCTCTCTAATGAATTCTTGGTTTGGCACATTATAGCCATTGACCTTGCCTGGATTTTTATAGGTGCTCTAGAGAGTTTACCATATCTGTCATAGAAGGCGGCCACCACCTTCACACCCACATAGGTGAACCCATCAAGTGTGTGCTGCCACACACCACCAATATAGGCTATAGGTTTATTAAGAGTTTATTACTCAATCTTACTATATTTGACAGTAAGCATTATCTACACCATAGGGAGGGACATACAATATGAATAGTGATTTGCTTGAGCTTTTCTATCACTTATTTTTACCCATTGAACCTACTTCATGGTATCTCCATCAACATAGGTTAGGTTACAGTCATAAGATGTTCACTCTATAGGTTTAGTCCCATCCCCCTCGATGTATCATGAACCACTTTTCTCGATAGCCCTTTTGTTAAAAGATTTACTAAATTTCTTTCTAACCTCAAAAAATCAATGGCTATCACCCCATTTCTTATAGACCCATACAAAATCTAACCCACTAAAACCTGAAAATACAACAAAATATTATAACTAGAGCAACCCGTGACCCGATTGACCCAAAACACAACATACTTGAAACCTGATTGGCTCGAGACCCGAATGACCTGTGACCTGAGAGACTCGAAACCCAAATAACTCAAAACCCAAACGACCAGTGACCCGAACAACCCCAAACTCGAATGAGTTGAACCAGAGACCCGAACTGACATAGTTTTTTTGGAAGAAAAAAACTAATTTTTTGTTATTTGTCAACATAGTCACAAATTAATGGTATCATGTGTAAAGCCATACTCATAAAAATAAAGTATAAAGCCATAAAGTAATTATCTTATACAAGCCTTTTCTACACTGAGTGTCACAAAGACATTATATATAACTTAATATATTATTAGTTATCTAATATTTCTATCTTAATAAAAATCATGATTAATTTTGAATATTTTATAATAACTTAATAAGTTTTTTGAAGATAAAATGTTATTTATCTAACTAAATTTATACTTTTTAAAAAGAAAATACTTCATTTCATTGAAGAAAACACAAATTAGCCACAAGAACTGGGAATTGAAAACCAAATGGTTGATCGTTGATGCTCCTAAGCACAAGAAGCAACCACCAATAAAGAAAATTTTGCAAGAGTATCAGACACAAAATTACTGGGTTCTAAATATAATTTGTTTTTATTAAAAACAATTTTCAAGATCCAATACATCAATAATGTACTACAATTGTCAATTGAATCCTACCTATACAAATGTATTTATCATCCTACAATTAATTATTTTTTTCCTATTAAAGTATTATTAATTTCTAATTAAATAGAAACATGTTTTAAATAAATTTTATAGGTTAGAATCAAGTTATTATCTTAGGTTTGGCTATCCAAATTATGCAATTTAAGATCGGGTCAATCAAACCTGACTGAGTTATGGCCTAAATTCCTAGTTTTACTTTTATAAGGTTATACCCCTTAGGGTTAGAGAAATGGGTAAGGTAATGGATTCAATCCGAGTTAGGCTTGACCAGATTTTTAAGTTCTAATGGGTTTGGGATTTTTAAACCATAATGGGATTGGCTTTTGGTTATTTAGGTAAGAATGGGTTGGTTTAGGTTCTAATGGGTTTGAGACTTTTAAACCATAATGGGTTTGGCTTTAAGTCATTTAGATAAGAATGGGTTGGGTGTAGGTATTGCTCTTTTCCACCTAAGACCTATGCATCCGACTCATTACCCAATGCCACTCCTTTTTAAAGAAGGTGCATATGGAGAGGATGCGGCTTATGATGAATAGGCATGTGGAAACTAGTAAAACCTACCAAGTATAATGCAAACACTTTATAAGTAGTAAGGAGGCTCCTGTGATGGGTGCACTTTAAATGTATTAGATAAGCGGCGCACTTTAAAGAGCCGCCATTTTACCTTGCAGGGGGTCAAATTCCTCATCATTGGTTGACATGATAAATTCGAAGGCTCAGGAGTGAGGATTTAAAGTTTCCTCTCTTACCTAGATCGAAGTCTAACCCCTTGTGTTTCAAAGAAAATTAATTGAAATTTTAATTCAAGTATTACTACCATACACTAATAATAAAGCCAAGCACATATTTTACAAAAGTGACACCAAACAACAACTTTAAAGTAATGCGGCTAAAAAAAAACAACTATGTAAAGGAAAGGAATTACTTTAATTATGAAACAAAGAAAGTATTAAAACTATTTGCAAATTATGAATTAAAAATGGAGAATAAATTATAGTGCACACATTTAAACTAAGTTGATTAATTATGTAAATTAAACTAGATATATTAGGAATAAGTTATTAACCAGATGAATTAAATTTGAATATTAAATTAAATATGTGCGACATGTGTGCAGATTAATTCTAAATGCATGTGCGGGCGTGCACATTCGTGCGGGGTGTGTGCAAGCACATGCACATGTGTTATATGTGCGCAGAAAAGTGTGTACGTATGTGCAAGGTGTGCGCAAAACTGTGCATATGTGTGCAAGGTGCACGCAAATGTGAACACATGTGTGCAAGTGCGCACATATGTGCAAGGTATGTGCAAAAGTATGCAAGGTGCGCGCAAAAGTGTGCACGTGTGTGTGGGATAGTGTGCACAGGTGTGCGAGGTGCGCTCAAAAGTGTGCATGTGTGTGCAAGTGTGCGAGGGTTTGAATTAAATGGATTAAAACTAAATTAGTTGAATTAGATAGGTTAAATTAAGTTATTTTAAACTAGGTAAACTAAAAAGGGGATCAAACCAAGGGGACTTAACTATTACATGTAGTTAATAATAACTTAAAATAACATATCTAATTTAGAAGGCATGAAATGAAAAAATCCTAAAGGACTAGACTAAAAGAAAGAATTTTAAAACTACCATTGACTTAAAATTACATTTATGAAAGAGAGACTACATTATGACTAAAGAAAATAGTGAAAACTAAATGCTAAAAACTAGTAAGTATCTTAAGATGAATTTTTTTAAGTGATCTAAATTAATCTAGTCCATTTTCAAGGTGGTTTAAACATATAAATCATGCTAACAATTTATTTTGTAAACAAAAGAGGTTTAACTAACCTTTTTAGTTAAAGAAAATTCCCACGCGCTCTTGTGAACTTAGTGAAGTTGGAAGAATGGTTTGATTGAAGATTAGAAATCCAAAACAAAAGGGTGGCCGAAAGTGATGAAGAACTCTCACCAGTTCTTCTTTTTTGGTTTCATTCTTTGAACTTTTCTTTATTTTCTTGAATATTCTCTCTTCTTTTGTTGTGTTTATCTCCTTAATCTTCCTAGTCTTCTCTCTTTCTCACTTCTATGTTTCTCTTTAAACTTTTTCCTTTTTCTCTCTTTTTAGCATTACTTTGCCTTAGTTTCTATTGATGTGTTTGTGTTCAACAAAAGAGGTATTTATATGAGGAAATGAGCTGTTCAAAAGATTAAAAAAGGAAAAATAAAGTGATGGGAGAAGGCATGGCCGGCCATGGGGAAGAGAGGGGGAAAAGAGGGGGAAAAGTTGGTGACTTTTGAGATGAAAATGTGGGGCTAAGAAGGATGAGGTGTAGTAAACCAAGTAAAAAAATGAGAGAAAAAAGGCTTTTTAGATGGCTAGCCATAGGGAAGAGAAGGGGGGGGGGGGGGGGGGTAGGTGAAATTGAAGAAGAGAAATGTTTTCAATAAAGTAAAAAGTGAGGAAGAAAGTACAAGTGTGGAGTTTTCAATAAAGCGAAAAAAGTGAAGGGGAATTCTCCCTTGGTGTGGCCTGCCATTGGGGAGGGAAATAACTCAAATTTTTTAGGTTTTAACACTTAGGAGAGTGGGAGAACTTAGGGGAAAAAATGTGCAATTAGGTGGAAAAAGAAGGCTTCCAATTTGCATATTCATATAAAAAAATACTGTCGTTTTTTAAAGTGAATAGTTGCTGTTTTAAAGTAAAAAATGTGATTTTTAGGTGGAAAAAGATGGTATTTGGCATATAGGAAAGGGTGGAAGCCCAAGAAAGTAATGTCTAATTAACCAAGTAAAAAGAGAGAAGAAGAGAACATTCTTATTTTTGGTACAAATGGCTCTCCAAAAAGGGAGAAAAATACATTATTTCTTAAGTGCATAGTTGCTGTTTTTTAGGTGAAAAATATATTGTTTCTTGTGTTGAAAATATGATATTTTGTACATAGGAAGGTGGGTGGACCTAGGAGGAAAAGATGATTTCAAAAGGAAAAAAAAAAAGTAAAATTTTCTCCTCATTGTCGGCCACATATGGAGGGGGAGAGACGACTTTTTTGCTTGTAAAAATAGAGTTTATCTTGAGAAAAGTGAACCAATAAAAAGTTTCCAAGTGGAGAGTGAAATTGAAAATTCACCCTTATAAATTAGAAGTCTTGTTGGGCTTGAAATTTGGCTCAAAAGTGTTTGAGTTTAGTAAAAATCAATGGGTTTTACTGGGTTTTGGATTTGACCAAAATTTAATTGAAGACTTTGGTCTTGAATTTGGTTGAATCAAATAAGGTTCAATTGATTTAAACTCAAAATGAATTAATGAATTAAACAAAAGGGACGCAATTGGTTCTACTCAGTTAAATTCAAACCTTCACATTTACCAAGTCTGAGTGCACTAAGATCAAAGATTCGTCATAAGAACCTGTGTGTGGTCCGTTCAAAAATTTTGGAACGAAAATGAGTGCCTGCATTGAGATTTTTAATTATAAGTTATCCCTATATTAAAAATATATATATACACATATTAATAAATATTTAATTATTTAAAATAAGTACAATCAATTTACCATTTTTAATGATAAATCCAATTTGGTTTATGATTAATAATTTTTAATATTAACTTCACATATTTAATACTTTACAAGTTTCTTGTTCATAGAGAAATATATAATAATAAAGTTCAAAATTTCACATTAGTGAATGATGTGTTTAAAATTTTGAGTTGATATATTTTTAACTATCCAATATTTCTATATTAATAAAAATCATGATTAATTTTGAATACTTTATAACAACTTGAAAAGGTTTTTGAAGATAAAATTTTATTTATCTAATTAAATTTGTCTTTTTTAGAAGAAAATACTTAATTTCATTGAAGAAAACACAAATTAGCCATAAGAGCTGAGAAAATACAAAGCTAGGTGGTTAAGCTTTGTTGCTTCCAAGTACAATTTTTTTTTTTTTTGCAAAAGTATGACTGTATGAGCCATAAAATTACACGAATTGGGGCGAAAAGACTAATCGAACCAAACTTTAAGCCGAGCACAAGCTCAAATTTCTGAGTTCAAACTTGACTTGATTTTTAAACTTAAAATTTAAAATAATTTAATTTTATGAGCTCGAACTTAACTCTATTTTAGAAGAAAATACTCAATTGCGTTAAAGAAAACACAAATCAGCCATAAGAGTTGAGAAAATACAAAGCCAGTTGGTTGACCTTTATTGCTCCCAAGTACAAGGAGCAGCCACTGACAAAGAAAATTTTGCAAGAGTATGACTATATGAGCCACAAAATTACACAAGTTAGGGTGAAAAGACTAATCAAACCAAACTTTAAGTCGAGCACGAGCTCAAATTTTCGAGTTCGAACTTGACTTGATTTTTAAACTTAAAATTTAAAATAATTTAATTTTATGAGCTCGAACTTAACTCTATTTTATATGTGATCATATAAATTTTCGTATTGCACTTTTGGTAATTAATGTACCTTGAGTTGGTCCAAAAGGTGTTGGGTTGAATCATAATTAATTGAGCCATTTAATTGCGTTTAATTTTAAAGGGCAGTAGAAAATTGATAAGTGATTGGGCCTAAATCAAACCCATTAATTTTTTTTAGTAAACCCAAACTTAAGTTACCTACAAAAATTTAGTCAAGTGGGCTAAAACCTCATCAAGTTGGTCCAATAGGAGCGAGGCTTACGCATAGACAGTGGGTATAATTAATTCCTATTAGTTGACAACAAAAATCAAGAGATAATGGGCTCACTTGACTAAAAACCTCGTCAAGTTGGTCCAATGGGAGCAAGGCTTAGCCATGGACTGTGGATATGATCAATTCTCATTGGTTGACAATAAAAATCAAGAAAAAAAGGGTCCATCATTCAATAGATGCAATTGTTTGATTTTGAAATTTTTAGTTTTTATTAATTAAAGGAATTTCTTCATAGAAATTAGCTCTCACGTCGAACCCGATAAAATCATGAATTTCTTCCAATCAATAGGACACTTAGCATGTAACTTTAAAATTGATATTTTTTTCTTTTTTATTTGATACGTGATCATATACTTTTTTTATATTGTACTTTTGGTAAATAATATACCTTGAATAATATCATTTAACTAAATTGATATATTTTAAATTGTTACTTAGAAATAAGTTAAATACTTAAGTATTAACATGAAAAGAATATCAAACAAAACTTATTTATATTAAATTATTTATTATCATTGACTTGCATGAGCTTCATTTAATTAAATTGAAATTGGCTCCCCACCACTAGGAGGGTGTGGTCTCTTGTTATTATTAAAAAACAATTAAATTGAAATTTAGAAGAAAAAAACCATAAAATTGAGTTAAATACCCTATCTAAATGGCCAAGCACTAAAGTCAAATGACTCAAACTAAACTTAATTTTTACCTAAATCAAAGTTAAAATAGTAAATTAGATTTTAGCATGATTCTTTTTTTTTCGAAAAAAGAAAAGATAATTAGTTGACATGAACATAATGGGTCAACCTAAATCCACTCGAACCCTGAGTTGACTTGATCCGAACTGACCTGAGGCTCGAATGACCTGAAACCCGCATGATCTGAAATTAGAGTGACTTGTGATTTGATTGACTCGAGACCCACATGACTCGAAACCCGGTTGACCTGAAACTCAAGTGACCCTTGATTCGAACAACCCGTGACCCGAACAACTTGTGACCCAAATAATTTGTAACTGAAACAACTTGAAACCCAAAATAACCCAACCTGAACCCGACTTGACCTGTCTGTTTGCCACCTCTATTTGTGGGATATCCTAAAGAAAGTTTAGGATATTATTTCTATCATTCATAAGAGTAGAAGGTGTTTGTTTCGAAGTATGCCACCTTCCTAGAAAAAAAGTTTGTGCTAGAAAGGAGCAGTAGGAGAAAGATAGACCTCGATGAAGTGTCATAAGAACCACAACCTAGTAGTGTTCAAATTGAGGAACTTGAATCAATAAACTCTCCTATAACACAACCAATTCGTTGTTATAGCAGAATACCCAAGGCTCTAGAGAGATATGAATTTCTCATAAATGGTGACCTAAAGGTACACCTTATAAATGATAAGGAACATACTAACTACAATGAGGTGATGTTAAAGATCGATATAGAAAAGTGGCTAGAAGCCATGAAATCTGAAATGAATTCCATGTACAAAGTCTGGACATTGGTCGATGCACCTAAAGGTATTGTACCTATAGATTTCAAATGGGTCTTTAAGAGAAAGATCGAAGTGGATGAGTCCTAATGTTTCATACGCTCTAAGTATACCGAAGCGATGTATGTAATGTTATGTACAAGTCCTAATGTTGCATACGCTCTAAATGATACAAGAAAATTTTAGTCCAATCCATATGAGGGTTACTAGATAGCTAAGAAAACATTCTTAAGTTCTTTAGAAGAACTAAAGACTTATTTCTCATATATGAAGGAGAAGATTTAAAACTTGAGGGCTTTACATACTATAGTTTCCAGTCTGAAAAAGATGACAGTCAACCAGTCTTCGAATGTGTGTTCACCTTGAATGGTGGAGCAGTGAGTTGGAAGAGTTCCAAGAAAGCGACCATTGTGGATTCGACCATAGAAGCTGAATATGTTGTTATATATAAGGCTGCGAAGAAGCTTTTTTGGATAAGGAAGTTCATCACTGAGCTTGAAATGATTTATGACCTTGTAAATTCAGTATTATGATACTGTGACAACAATGGCATTGCTACGCAGAAGTAAGAACCAATGTCTCATTAGAAATCCAAACAATTCTTGCAGCAATTCCATTTAATTAGAGTAATCATGGGAACGAGAGATGTAGAGATGAAAGAGTTTGATCAACAAATAATATAATGAATCCACTAACTAAAGCAATGGGTATGAGATATCTAGGCCATCAGATTTAGTGCAAGTGAGAGATTCATAGTAGTATGGCCTATAAGCCAATAACATTTAATGTTTTGGGCGTGTTACTTGAAATTAATCTTATTCTTTTATTGACAATAAATAAAAATTATGGAATTTTCTTATTTATTATGTTCATTAAAAATCACAACATGTGCATTATATGATAAAGCCTATAGAATAAAAGCAATGAAAATAAGCACCATGATGAGATTATGTTAATGAGATATATTTCTTTAAGCTTTATTATTAAATATTCTTAATCATAAGATCACTAAAAAGGGCATTAGTGAATCTGGATAGATTAATACATACTATTTTCCTCAAAGAGTTGAGATTGGTTGATCTCACTGTCACTAGTGTATGAGATACTAAAACAAGATATGTAGGTGCTTGTTAGAGAATAGGTACACTGAACTGACTCAAATAAGTAATTTTTATGGACATGTTGCAGTTGTACAAGTAATCCTTGGACTTAAGGAAATTTGATTCTAATCATGAGTCACAAAAGGGTAGTAATTGGGTATGACCACTTATGCATGGAGAGCTATATGAGTGTACAATAGAGAATCCATCACTTTCAGTAAAAGAGAGAGAATGTCCTATGTGATCTGATTCATTTATCACTTGAAAATTTCTTGGCCAAGGTGGCGTAGAATTTAGAAAAGAGTTTCTAATTTCACCATTTAAGTTATTGACTTAAGATCGAGATACAAGTGATTAAATAATTCAGGTTTAATAGTAAATCCATGACTTAGCTTTAATCAAGGATATTGTATGATGGAAGGGCTGAATTGTACAGTAACTAACATTTGAAAGGTTCACACTAATTTATATTGCCTGAGTAGTAATGACATATTGCTAGGTGTCAATCATGACTTGTAGAAACCTTTAAGAATTAATTGTATTTAATTCTTAATTAAAGGGAGAATTAAAATGAGTTTTGCTTCAAATTAAATTAAAAGGAGTTTTAATTAATTGGATTAGATCCAATTGTTACGTAAAAGTTACGACCTATTGCCAGCACTATATTGAACATAAGAGGTCACACACAATAGGGAAATTGCAAAAATAAGGAAAACTAATAGGCTAATAGAGATATTCTATAAATTAAGTAAACCAAGGGTTTAATTGCAATTCTATAAATCCTAGAGCTTTTATAAGGAAAGGATCTATAAAAAAAAAATTTATAGAAACTCTAATGCAGATTTTATGAGACTAAAATCAAATTTAAGATACTCTCTCTCTCTCTCACAAAGCCAAAATCCCTATAGCTAGTACTTTGAATTTTCGGCCAACCCTAGTCCTCTTCCTCACGTGGTGTTTGAAATCACAAAGAAGGAGATCATCGTCCTTAGCTGCTCGTTTGGATACACTTACATATCAAAACTTAAATAGCTTATGAATTCTTCTCCAAATGATCAACCTAAATCTTTATTGAGTTATAAACCCTAACCTTATATGGACATTAATTGTTTTATCATTCTATTAGTTTCATAGAGAATTCTTGGAAGGAAATTTATTGGCATAGTTTAGAAAATTTTAGAATTCCAATGCGTTATCGATGCCAATAAACTTACATTCTTAACCACCACCTTCTTAGCCCGTTGGCTAAAGTAAACCCAACCATCCTTAGTAAGAAGGTTAGCACAGAAGAGGTTCTTGAGCAAGTTAAGTGTCATAACTTTCCGAAGCTTCATGCACACATAAATAAAGCCTATAAGAAGATGCATGAAATTGGGCATACTGAGCAAGCGCGATGGTTGAGCACTAAACGCATGAAAGGGGTGGAGATGGAACCTGAGCCTAGCCTTAGGGGTGTCCAAATAGACATACAACTCAAAGGGGGAATCCTCGAGGGTCACGTCGCAATCCCTCTTCCCCTCCTCAACCTTTCTAAGGGTGTACTATAAAGGAAAGCAATACTTATCTCTTATACGACTAAACTAGCTACTGCTCATCTTATTTTCCTTAAGCTCGGCCAAATAAAAGATCTCTCGAGCGTCCGTAGCATGTCCTCTTAGAAATTTATTAAAGAACGGTTGGGCTGCTCACCCTCTTCCCCTCGAGGTATAGCCTTGTCCATATTTGGCGGGCTCAATTTTCCCGAGTAAGAACTCTCAGAAGTACTGTCTATCTTGGTTCTAGAGGAAATATTGATCATCTCTTTATCACTGCTACTCCCCTCCCTATCGCTACTAGAACTACTCAAAGATTAAAACATGGTAAAAAGAGGGAGAGAGCGCTTATCGAAAGCAAGGGATAAGCCAAGGAAAGAAAAAGGCTGAAGAAAGAAAGCTTGATAAAAAGAATAAGGTATCGAGAACACTAATGAGAAAAAGAAAAGGGACTTTTGGAATTGAGATACTCAAACCCAAAGACCCGCTCCTTATAAATAAAAATCAACGGCTCAGATTAAAGCAAATCGAGGGCTTAGATCGTGTCGCTTATGCTTACAATGTACTCTAGAAATCAAACAGTTTTCAAACCTTTACACTTACACTGAAAAAGATCCTCCTAGAACCTCACCCTTGGAAAGAAACAAACGACCTAATGGGCCAACCCAACAGGTAACCCCAAGGGATGATGCTCAAATAATCGCAACTCATAAAGCTCGGGAGTCAAAAGCAAGATGTTGAGTATCCCACATCCTCGGTAAGTTTTTCAACCATAAATCAAGGTCCATATTACGAAGAAGTTCACACACTTGGTAGGTTTTTCAACCAAACACCTAGGTCAGTACACGGAGCATTCCACACCCTTGGAAGACATTTCAACTATACATCAATGTTAATTTATCGGAGAGTCAAAACCCTCGGTAGGTTTTTCAACCATACATCGATGCCAAAATGCCAAAGAACTCAAGCCCTCGATAGGTTTTTAAACCATACACTGAGGGAAGTGTGCCGAAAAATTCAAGCTCTCGGTAGTTTTTTCAACAATACACCGAGGCCAGCTTGCCAAAGAATTTAGGCTCTTGATAAGTTTTTCAACCATACACCGAGGCCAGTGTGTTCAAAATTTTAGACACTCAATAAGTTTTTCAACCAAAATTCGAAGTCAATATGTTGAGCTTTTCTGACCATAGGTGGGTTCTTCAATAAAACATGACGGTAAGTGTGCCCAAAAAATAATACCCTCGATAAGTTTTTCAACCAAAAATCGAGGATAATGAGTCGAGGAGGATTCATCCTCAGTATATTTTCTTCAAGAGACCCGAGGAGGGTGCCCTAAGCATTTCAACTCCCCAATACATTTTCTCCAGAAGACCCGAGGAAAGTGCCCCGAGTATTTTACCTCATCGGCACATTTTCTCCAAAAAGCTTGAGGATAGTAGCCTGAGCACTCTACCTCCTCAGCACATTTTCTTCAAAAATCCGGATGATCCACCTACCTTAGCATATTTTTAAACAACAAATTAAGCACAATATGGCAAGCAAATTCAATATTACTTCCTTAAACACATAAAATATGCTGAAGAAAGTGGGGGGCATATGATGTAGGGTGATTTTTGCTAACCAAGAACATAACGACACATGGCACCCCTAAAAGATGAAAAGGTAATTTCACAAGCCAAAATGAATAACCAATGAGCTGGTTACAAGTGGCTAAGGGTAAAACAATAATTCCACCTCTAAACCCTAGACCGTAGAAACCCTAATCCTACAAGGAAACTCATCTTTGAGATACCTTCAAAGACAAACTCTTAGAAGACCTAATTTTATCACAACACTCACCTTTGAGTTACTTTCTTAAATGGACTTTACTCCAGAGCATTATATAAAGAGGGCTCTCACTATCACACATATACGCCACCAACAGTTATCATAGCTCTCTTACCTTTTCATTCTCTCTTCAGATTAATAGTTCAGGCATTAGAGGGTCCCCTCGTAAGCACACCCTCTCCAGCCCTATGACAATTTTTTAGGTTTTCTTTGTCCTGGTATGTTCAGGTATATCTCTCCTCTCGTAGGATTGTCCGTCATGAATTCAACGTCAATAGTGTTAAAGGTTGTGTCACTAATTCCTGCTTCTTGTAGCATAAATCACATATTCAGGGAAATGAACAAGCAGATATATCTACTCGTTGCTTTGACTCATGATCATTCTAGTTCATTGGTTTACACTCGGCTTGGTTCTTTTCCCCATGAAGTGTCATTAGCATGCCAACATGAATATAACAAAAGATGTCATATCAGCCTCTATACCCCTAAGGGACGATGCTCAAATAATCGCAATTCACAAAGCTCGAGAGTCAAAAGCAAGATGCCGAGCATTCCACGCCCTCAGAAGGTTTTTCAACCATACATCAAGGTCCGTATTACAAAAAAGTTCAAACCCTTAGTAGGTTTTTCAACCAAACATCTAGGTCAGTACACCAGGCATTCAACACCCTCGAAAGCTTTTACAACCATACACTGAGGCCAGTGTACAGAAGAGTTCAAACTCTCAGTAGATTTTTCAACCATACACCAATGCCAGTATGTCGAAGAATTCAGGCCCTTGGTAGGTTTCTCAACCATACACTGAGGCAAGTGTGCCAAAAAATTCAAGCCCTCAATAGAGTTTTCAACAACACACCAAGGTTAGTGTGTTGAAGAATTTAGGCCTTCGGTAGGTTTTTCAACCATGCACCAAAGCCAATGTGCTGAAAAGTTAAGACCCTTGGTAGGTTTTTCAACCAAAATCCGATGTCAATATGTCAAGCCTTTCTCACCATCGGTTGGTTCTTCAACCAAACACTGAAGTCAGTGTGCCTAGAGGATAATACCCTCTGTAGTTTTTTCAACAAAAAAATCGAGGATAATGCACCGAGGAAGATTCATCCTCAATATATTTTCTCTAGGAGATCCGAGGAGAGTGCTTTGAGCATTTCACCTCATCGATTCATTTTCTCCAGAAGATCCGAGGAGAGAGCCCCGAGCATTTTACCTCATCGACACATTTTCTACAAAAACCCCGAGGATAGTAACCTGAGCGCTCTACCTCCTTGACACATTTTCTTCAAAAATCCGGATGATCCACCTGCCTTAACACATTTTTAAACAACAGATTAAGCATAACATGGTAGGAAAATTCAATACTACTTCCTTAAACACATAAAATATGCTGAAGGAAATGGGAGGCATATGATGTAGGGTGATTTTCGCAAACAAATAACGTAACGACGCATAGCACCCCTAAAAGGCTAAAGGATAATTTCACAAGCCAAAAAAGAATAACGAATGAGCTGGTTACACATGGCTAAGGATAAAACAGTAATTTCACCTCTAAACCCTAGGGTGCAGAAACCCTAATCCTATAAGAACACTCATCTCTGGGATACTTTTCAAAACAAACTCTTAGAAACCATAATTCTATCACAACATTCACATTTGAGTTACTTTACTAAATGAACTCTACTCCAGAGCATTATAGAAAGGGGGCTCTCACTATCACACACATACGGCACCAACAATTCTCACAGCTCTCTTACATTTTCATTCTCTCTTCAGATTACTGATTTAGGTATCAGAGAGTCCCTCCGCAAGCACACCCCCTTCGACCATCCGACGATATTTTAGGTTTTCTTTGTTATTGTGTGTGCAAGTACATCACTTCTCTCGTAGGATCGTCTGTCACAAATTCGACATCAATAATGTTGAAGGATTGTGTCGCACTAATTGCTTACTTCTTGCAGCATAAATCACATATTCAGGGAAACAAATGAGCCAATACACTACTCGCTGCTTTGACTCATGATCATTCTACTTCATTGGTTTACACTCGGCTTGGTTCTTTTCCCCATGAAGTGTCATTAGCATGCCAACATTATTGTAACAAAATTATGTCATATCGGCCTCCATAAGCTTTGTTAGCTTATTTAGCCTTGTAATCTTTTTGGATGTTATCTTTTTAACGGGCTAAGGTTTACATCCCCTTTCTCTTTGTATTCGGCTTCCTTTTATTATTCAATAAATGGGTAGGGGTCAGCTCAACCCCCCACCATAATAGGTGGTATTCGATAAAAAAAAAATTTGTCCCCCTTTTCATTTTAAAATCCTAACGCAAAGAAAGAAACTCATGCCTTGTGAGCGAAAATTATATCTTATATGGCTTGTATTCAATGAAATTAAATCCTTAGGAATCTTATTTCCTCTATAATTTCTTCTATTATAGGTGAATCTCTTTAATTCCAGTTACCGAGCATAATCAAATTCGATCCACATTATTCCTCAACTTGCTGGTACTCTTGTTTCAAATAAAGCTGATAAGTTAAAACCATCATTTGTTTTTGAAATGAATTTGAGCCATGTCTTTGAATTTCTTGTCAATGACGTTGCTCCAACTAGGCAATAATTATATTCTCTTCCTTAGGACCCTTCAAAGACTATATTTCTCATAAAATAGTTTGATTTTCTATCTATGGTAAGAAACTTCTGTTTTGATCCAAATAAATCGAAATTGTAACAGCTTATAGGCAATCTAGACGTTTCTTGAGTTCTAGAAGTAATCTATCTATTTTTTATGGTTATATTGCACTCACATGATAATATTAGTTAATTTTCGTTGAGTATCTTAGTTATAGTTCACGCTTTAGATCTACTTATCATCTACATATCAAAAGTTTTGGGGAGGGAGGAATGTCTAGTTTTCGGCTAACGGGAATTTAGGTGCATAACTCGACGATGAAATATGATTTACCCTTGAAACATTCATACAACTCAAAATTATAACGACACTCCAGTACATAAAAACCAAGGGCGATCTTGTGGGCAACCTTTGCAAGTTTATCAGCGTTTTCATCTGCTCCCTTGAACACAACCTTGAGAGTTTTTATGGAATTGATTTGTAATTCCATATTTTGAAAAACAGAAAAATTATAAAATTTGTTTACAAATAAATTTATTATGAAATTAAATTAATTTGTTATAAATCCTATCCAAATCAATAAAATTTACAAATGAATTTTATAACGTGAAAGGAAAAAACATGTTTACCAACTTTAGAGTATCACCTGCTCTCACTCATGTAATTGACAAAAATAACAAAATTTTACACTGAAAAGATTTAAAATCTAAACATTAAATTTAATCTCAATTATGTTAAATATTTTAAAACTAAAAAATAAATTAAATTCCACAATTTCATATAAGAAAAACAAATAAATTCATTTTATTTTATTTTATTTTTAGTTTATTTAAAAATGAGAAGAATTTCTTTTTTCAAACGGAATGTTAAAAGCTCTGAAAATTAATATGCATACAATTGGGATTTAAGCCATTACAAACATGTATATCTAACAAATTGGAAATTATAAACATATTGATCACACAATTTCACATGCAACGAATTACAGATCTGAAATATATTTATCACCAAGCTAACCTGTAGAATTCTTCAAGCTCAGTAGTATTGCCAAAGGGGAGAAGAGGGAACAAATGCACTTTAAAAAAAAACCAAACACCCACATGATTCTGTTTTAACTTGATTTAACTTAATTTCTGGTATACAAATTGAAAGCTGTAACCTATGATACAAATACCATTTCTATCTTGCCTTCTTGATTCTAACATCATACATAATCAAATTATTGGCACTACTGTTTTACAATATAAGCACATACAACAACTAGGATGTCTAATGTTACAACTGGAGAAGAAAACCTATAAATACAGCAAACTTGACCTCACTGCACCCGACTTCAAAATTTGTGGATGGAATCACAGAATTGCTCCTTGAGACTCAGAGCTCATAATTAACAATCTGATCGGCCAGTGAGGGTCATAATTTCAGGTTAACTTGACTGAGAGGGAATATACTGCTTCTCACTCTCGTGGTCGCGCCAGCCAGAGAGAGCTGAGGGCTCTAAGCCTAGAGAAATAATCATTTATTGCAAGAAGGGCACGAGCAGATTGCCTAGTCGTCAATATCCGGTGCATTTGTTGTAGTGTTTGTTGACGCAAATTATCAGCCTGGTAATTCCCAAAGGAAAAATGATGAGAAACCACAATTTGAAAACCCCCCTGTACACTAGCACTCAAAAGTATCAGTTTTCTTGTCTGTGTTTGCGATCACACACCCATATGTGTGAGCAATCATTCAGAGCTCGGGAGTTAGCATGGTAAAACAAGCAAGACATCCAATTCAAAAGGAATTACCTGATGAAGGAACCCCTCCAGAGTCCCTAGCTTTCCCATGGCCATGGCCATTTGACCCATATAATTTGCCACATTCCCAGATGATCCTGATGGGCTAGGTGAACCATTGGCCAATGTCTCGGCCAGAGATTGCTGCAATGCCTCCATCCCTTGCGAAACGGCATCTTCAGCCTGCTGGGATGATTGTTGTAAGTTGTAGATGCCAACCAATTGTTGCTCAGTTAGAGGCTCCAATTGATTCACAAGAAGCTGCATCAACATCAATTCAGCTCAAAACTGGAACATATCAACCCAATGGTAAGATTTTTTATTTTCTTCCCAAAAATAAAGGGATGTGTTAGAAAAAAGACATTAATGAATCATATTTCAGTTCAAAAAGAAATGGTATGCTGCAAATGTCACAAATTTTAATACACATTTCCCTAAAAAAACATCAATATGTCTACTGCTAGAGTGAAGAAAGAATAACTTGCTATATTTAAAACAATCAAAATAGGAGAAGAATCAAGTGTTTAGTACAGGAACCAGGATTAAGCTCTTCATTCCATTTTGTGTTTTAAACGTTTCTGACACAGGTATATAGGTGCTTTTTTGAAAACTAAACCTAAACATGACAGTAATACTGCCAATTATGGATTTAAACCTAAAAGCATTTCAGAAAACATTAGTACATTTTCACAAAAAAAAATTCCCTTCACTAACACCCTAGAAAGAGGAACATAATGTCAGAAAAATATTTCTGAAATGAAGTTCTCAAGTCAAATTTTAAATTTAATTGAGAAGTCAAAGTCAAAGAGAGAGAGCAGACAGTGTCAACTATCGTTTCATGAGAACAATGGCACTACTAAACCTGCATCATAGCTTATCGCTGATTCACTATTTTAAGAGTATATTTATAATAGAACTTAATGCTAACATTCTTAGCTTAGTGCAAGCCAAGAGAAGCAATTTCTCATCCTATCTTTCTTTACATGGAGGGGCCCGCGCCAGAGAGACTCTTTAACTTCTTTATCTTGGCCTAAAGATAAGGACCAGAATGATCTGTGCATAAAGAAGGTCTACAACTCAATCAGGTTGAAAGGAAATGTGGTCAGTTGGGCTTCCTTGGTGTGAAATGGTCACTGCCCCCCTAAACACTCCTTTATTCTTTGGCTGGCCATCAAGAACAGGCTTCTCACAAAGGATAGACTACAGCTGGATGGAGAGGATAAACTCTGCCCTCTATGTAAAGAGCATGATGAGTCTAGGGAGCACATTTTCTTCTCATGCCGGATTAGTAAGGAAACCTGGGATACCATCAAAGTTTGGCTAGGTTGCAGAAGACAAATTACAACAATTGAAAGTGCAATCAAGTGGACCCGAAAGGAAGTAAGAGGATCTGGCAAGCCATAGCAAAAAGGATAGCCCTAGCTTGCACAGTGTACAGTATATGGATGGCTAGAAATGCCAAATTATTTAAGCAAACCTCAGTTCAACCTATCAGCCTAGCCAAGAAGATCCAAATTGTAATTTATAGAATTCTGTATGCATTTTGCTTAAAGATTAGGCTTCTTTTGTAAGCTTATTTTTGTTTTCTGTATATGCTCTCATTGTAAATCCCCTGGGTATGCCCAGTGATTTTTTGTACATTTTTTATTAATACAAGTTTTATTTGCTGATCAAAAAAAAAAATATATATATATATATAACTCTGTCCAATCTTTATCCTTAACTTTGTCTCCCGTTTAAAGTCAATCAGCTGATAAAATGTTTAGTTCCATTAAAGCCAAGATGAAGTACTTTCAAATTGATGAAGGCCTTTGCAGTGCCACAAATTTGAGGTTCTACATTCTTATAATTAGCATGTGCAGTTTTCATGCCAACAAATTTGAGGTTCTACATTCTTATAATTAGCATGTGCAGTTTTCATGCCAACATGATTGAGGTTTTACAAAAATTCTTGCTCCATTGCATCACAGTTATTGACAAAAACCAGACAGGTGAGAACATTCAAACCATGAAAAGGGAGATATGGGCTCACCTTGAGGAGCTCAGATGAGCGGAAGCCACCAATCCACATAAAACAACGCTCAGCTGGTGTCTTCCACATTCCTGACAAGATGTGGAAAACATCAGCTTTCGCTGCAATGCCTTTCAGCCTGAAAATGTCATCAAATTGCGCCGTGACATTGTCAACAATAGTACGAAGTTCAGTGTCTCCAGCATGCGAATTGACTGCAGCCCTCAGCTCATTTATCTGCCTGTTATGCTCTTCTAGCCACCGTGCATATTCTACATCAAATGCCAAGGCACCTGAAAAACAATTAAGCAGAAAATTATGTTACAATTGGAGAGCTATTTGTGGAATAAGCAATCTCCCCTCAGTGTCACCAAGCACTCAAGACAACAAATGGAAAAATAAACAAACAAAAACAAACAAAAAAGCTTATCTCATCAATCATGTCCACGATGATACCCAAGAGCAAAAACAACCAAGAGAAATTTCAGAAAACAAAGTACAAAAATCAAACACATCTATGAACCAAGAATCAATTAATTATTCGAAACCCACCACAAGCCAACTGATGCCATCAAGCTCAGTACAAAAACCAAGCAACACAGTACAAAGGAATGGCAAATAAACCAATGCAGAAAGTGAAGAATTTCTCGAGCCAGAAAAAAGATAGTATGAAAAATAAATACCTTTCAGTCACCACACCAAATTTGCATTATGCACAGCAGGAGCAGAAATGATTCATTCTTGGACAGGTTCAAGTTGGGTCCAAAACACTTAACCAATGTCATTTTTGATAATTAACAAACCAACCATCCACCAAGATTAGAGTTCATAATTATTTGAAGGGACAGCTCTAAAAACCGTCGCTTGGTTAGTTGCGAAACAACCTTTCGCTAATAGTTTGATACGTGCGCCTTAAAATGTCTACGAAAACTAGTAAACATGCCATACCAGTTATGAGAGTGAAAAATAAATATTAAAAGAAAATGAGATAGACAAAATAAAAAAGGCTTGAATTCAGGAGATCAAAAAGATATAGATCTCAAACTCCTTATCTCGATGTTGAAAGATTCGGTGAAAGAACAGTCTCAGAGCGCAAATCCTTAGGTTTTTGTGATCATTCACCAAATCAAGTCTCCACAAGAAATTCGACCTTTTCTCCAAGTAGAACCTCCATTCAAACCAGATCTGGGGATTCTTTGAAGATGATGTCCTCAAAAAGATCTCGATCCCTAGAAGATGAAGAACTTTTCCAAGAATTGCATAAGATTTGCCAAGAATCAAAGAAATTTGACTAGAAATGAAAATGAAGGAATATGCCTATGCAAAGGATAGCATGCTAACTTGTTCCAAGAGATTTTTCTCCCTCATGCCTTGTACATCTGCAATCAACAATCAGATCCTATTCTCATTGATGAACAACCGAAGTTGAGATCAAGACAACTTAGTCGACTCATTATACGATTTTGCAGTTAGCAAAGCCAAATGTGGAATCATCTACCAAAAGATGAACCATTAAGAGCGTATTAATTTGTATCGTGAGGGAAAACTTACTGAAATTGTTATCAAATGACTCATCCTTCATTTTGATTTTTCACCTCTAGAAAACAATACCTCAATACTTTTGAAACTCAAGGAATTTGAAACAAACCTTTCATTTTCAGATCACATCAATATATTTGGGGCTTGAAATTAAATATTTAACTCATGCTAGAGAACTTCCCTAACTTTTCTAATATTATATTGGCAAAGAGAAGTATTATTTTCCAAATTATGTTAAGAATGTGTCAAGTTTTTAGGAATGCGTTAAGGAAAATGAAGATGGAAAATGGAAAATGGAAAACATTTTCTACAACTAAACGCACCCTAAGGAAGTCTAGATTTTTTTGTCTTATTGTTCTGTAATGCATTTTAAAATTAATGCACTTTGGATTGCAAAATAGCATGTGAAGGAAACATAGCAAAGCAACCATCAAACAGAAGTGGAAAAGCGGCTTGAACAAATGACTTTTTGTTCTCTATAAATGATGAGACTTGGGTCTGACACAAGTGAGGGAGAGAGCATCTGTAAGTCACTTAATTCATACTTTTCTTTTTGGACTTCCCTTCCAAGTTCCTATAGCTTCGGTGATAATAGATCAGACGTGTTCAAAAATTATGGCAAAGATCTAAGTGTGATTGTCAAAGCAACTAACCATAGCACCCCACTTATTTGAAATTTCAAAACAATATTTTATATAAGCATTTTAAAAATAAACAAATCGAAGTGACAAAAGGCTAAATCTCAGTGGATCGTGACAACAAGGCAACTCTACCATCTCAAATACCCCATCGCATATTTAAGTCGTCTATTAAAGATTCTACTTGCTGCTTAGTGGGAATTGTATTTCAAGGCGACCCTCACGACTCTTTCACTGCAAAGGCCTAGCCAAAGATACGTGCCTTTGGGAGCTGGGTGGCCCCTACGGTCTGCAATCGGGGGATTGGTGCATGCGTCGCTTTTAGACCGAATTCTGACAAAAAGGTGTTTACTCATAATCCAATGCAAGGTACTTCCACACCATTGGTTTTTCAACCAAGTGCCATGACCACTTGTGTGAATCAACTATTCCTCTCATACTAGGTTGAATTACAATTGTGATGCAAACATCAATAGGATAAAAGCAACTTAACTCACGACGATCTAAACCCAACTCATGTTCCCTATTGGGGGGTGAACAATCCAACACTTGGTGAATTATGCTTCACAATGATAGGAAGAGCCAACATCGAAGAATCAACAAGCAACGTCGCTATGAATGCTTGGAAGGCTCTAGACCCAATCTAGACCATGAACCAAAGACCTAGCCAGTCCGGTTCAAAATAAAGATCGGTTGTTCACGAAAAAGTGCGTAACATAATTAACATCATTGGTGACTATGGCACTGATTTCTTTGGATTTGTTGAATTACAAAACAAGACATGGTTGTGTAGAGTTTCAAAGGAGAGAGATAAGAATGCTAGGAGAATGTTTTTCCAAGAAAAACCAAGAGATTAGAGAAGAAATTTTTTTTCCAAGCATCCAAAATTGTTGTGCATTAGATTCCAAATTGACAACCGACGAATCACCACAACGGTGTACAAATTTTGTGTCAATTTCTCGAGAAAATCATAAGGAGAAATGAAGTTGAACATAACCCCCCCCCCAAATTGCTGTGCATTTATCGTTTATAAAAAGGATGAGGTGAGAGAGTAAACGTCTCAAACAGGTAACCGCAAAAGGGCTTCAAGCCGTTCAAACAACGTGTAAAGAGTTTTTGTGTGATTAAAACCAGTGTTTAAAAAGGTAGAGGACTAAAACGCCCCAAAGCGTGAAACTTGGGGCAAATCTGTCGCTAGGCGTGCGTTTTTTGGGTCTGGGCGAAGGCGTACGCCTTTGACGCCTCAGGCGTCTGGGCGTTGTTCTTTCGATAGCCTGAGCTTCTTCCTCGATGCGTTGCCATTTCCGCCGTCTTCGTCGTCGCTGTCGCCCGCCACGAGAGCAAGAAGTTCTCTCGGCCTCAGTCTCGTCTCAAACAGGCTCCCTCTCGCTTCGCTTGCCACTTATACTAGAAACGGTGCTGTTTGGCGATGATACGCCGATCTCTTCCTCACAGTCAACAACTGATGGCACTCTGTTCACGTCTATTCCTCGGAGAAAACGACCACTTTTCTAGGTTTTCCTGTGATTTTTCTGGTGTTTGGATACTGAGAAAGCAAAATGGAAAAATACGATATAAAATGGCGTCCTTTTGCAACAAGAGGTGTCACAGCCTTTTTTTTTTTGCCTTTGTGCAGTAGCAACAGTGAAAGGATGGGTCAAAGACTCAAAAGATAAAGAGATAGTACAAGGAGAGAGAGAGAGAGAGAGAGAAAGGAACAAATGGGTATAGAATCTCCACGTGTATAGCGGCAGATTTAATGGTTAACACAAGGGACGCTATACTATAGATTGAATCATGACTTGTGTTAGTGAGGACTTTAGCTTAGGCTTAGCTTGCATGATTTAATCTATTCTTTTTCACTCAATTATGGTAAAGCTTTTTTTAAACCGTGGTTAAAAGCAGATTTTTTTGTAACTGTGTTTCATTTAATGTTTTTCTCTTTTAAACCACGGTTCAACTCTTGCCTAGGTGTTTTATCAACTTCGCTTAAAAAACGGCTTTTTCACTCATTGACCGCTGACTGACAGTAATGGATGAAAAAAAAAACAATTGTAAATATGGATAAATATTAATTCATAGGTCTTAAGTTAGTAAAATTTATTGATAATTAATTAATTTATATTATTTTAATTTTTTAATATTTTTATCATTTAATTAATACTATTTTATTCAAAACGCCTCAACGTTTCAAAAGGCTTACGCCTCAACGTCTCGGGGCTTACACCTCGCCTCATTGAGACAAAACACCTTGCCCAACGCCCGATTAAAACTATGAACAACTCTACTTCCATATGCAAATTATAAATTGAAAATTGTAAAGACGTAAAAGTAGATTCAATGACGCAAACATCAACTAAACATACTATATTAATAATTGCAAATTGACAGTTCTAAGAGAAAGAAAAGAAAATGCCAAAAAACAAGATTGTCCCCCCTCAACGTTTTTTTTTTTTTTTTTGCAGCCCCCCTCAAACATGTCTATATTTTATTATCATATATTTTTATTACTTTGAAAAACTCTTTCAAAAAAAAAGAAACAGTTATCGGTTTGTTTTAGAAAAAAAAAGTAAAAATACCAAAAGAAAACCATAATCACGTAATAAATATTTTAATGAACCAATGGTTCGACCATTGACTCACTTGTTAGACCAGTGAACCACTGACCCAGTACTCCGACCAGTTCGATATTTGGTCCAATTTAGATAACTATGATCTAGACACGTCCCAACTACAATCAGAATGCTTTTAAGCCACCCAAAAAATATATCTATATGAATTTGTTTGTTCTAGTGGATACAAGAATGGTGGGCCTGTATCAGAAATCACCAAAGGCCTATGCAGCCATTTTTCTTAATAAATAGATAGGCGACAGCATGCACTGATAAATGAAGACATTTACAAAAACTTCAAGGCTAGAACATGTTTATTATCCTCAATAGGTATAATCAGTGCTACTGTCCAATGCAATTGTAAAAGTAGCTAACAAACACAAGAGGACTTTTTGAGTTTTGACAGCAGAGAACAGCCACTTCATGCCAAAACACTGAAGGTAGGACCATCCGAGATACCCATCTCAGGGCCACGCTTTTGTCAGGAAGAAAACTGGATAATGGCATTCATACTTGCTAAGCATATCTTTTCCAAAATATAATACTATTGTAGACCTCAAATGATTCAGTTGACCAACATTAATTTTGCAGGCTGAGATGACACCTAAAGCTATATAAAAAAAAATTCAGTGTTAATTGTTGTCCATCAAGAATTACTAATGCCTAATGCTAATTCCACCACCATATTTTAGAGACAAGGAGGCAAGAAATGCAGCAGGATGAGGTTTTTGCAAAGCATATTTTTCCCTATTATAATAATATAGTAGATCTTGAATAATTAAGTTGGTCAACTTAATGTTGCTGGCAGAGATGACAGCTAAAGTTATATCAAAAAAACTCAAGTGTTAATTGTTGTTCATCAAGAATTACTAATGTCAAGTGCTAAATTCACCGTCATAACATTAGAGACAAGGAGACCAGAAATGTAGCTGAACCAGGTTTTACTTCCTTGATTGTGTCTTACAGATTGCTAATGTAACACCTAACCATTTGTATTCTTAAAATAATTCAATTTAGAAGCAAACAACAGAAATATCAAAATATGAGAACAAAGTCTTTTTTTTTTCTTCTAAAAGCTTCCCCCAATCCACTCAAAACAATAGGCACACTAAAATCAAGAATCATAGGACAGATTTTAAAGCTGCACCTAATCATTGTTAGAAAGAGGAGGAGGATCAGCACTAGATGACTAGAAGTCAAAACAAAGAAATTTACATGGGAAGTAATAGGAATGATAGGATGGTTTGAACAGGGTACAAATGAACTGATCATGAACTCCTTGGGTTATCTAAGTTTGTGATTGGTAGGAAAGAAATGAGAAAGGAAAGAAACGTGAACAGTAATCACAATTCTATAGTTTGGAAGACACAGAAAAATGATTGAGATTCTCTACCCACATGTACAATCACAATCCTCACAAACTGGGAGGATTAAGGAGGGGAAAGTAAAATAAAGTTGGGTTTTTTGTCTTTTACTTCTTTCATTCCATTTTCCACCCTCTCCACCAAAATGTGATCAAAATATTAATCTATTCTTTTCTTCTTATTTTTATATCCTTTTCTCACTTCTTTCCTCTCACATTTCTCTCCTAGCAATCATAGCCTAAAAGTCTAATATGGAATAAAAAATAAACGAACTCATTTCCATTGAAAACAATTTTGATTTAATTATAATAATTTAACCAGTAATTATGAAACAGCCACAATTATGAAGCCTTTTAATGGATCTCACACAACATTGTAAGAATTGGTTTCCAGGTCAGTAGACTTTATCACTAATCAATTTCCAGACTGAAACCAAGAAACTATAAATAAGACAAGTAAAGGAAATTTTTATACCGTTTCCACTCATTGAATGGGATTGATCCCCTGAGCTTGAAATGAATATGCCCTGCAGTTAGAAAAGTTGCAGAAGCATTTGTAAACACAAGATACAACTACATCAGACATAAAATTGAAAATGATTAAATAAAACATGACTATACCAGAGGAATATCATAAATCACACCTGCTGACGAGCTCGCTGGAGCTCTTGCTCAAGTTGAGTCAACTTCAGCCGGCTACTCTCTAGCTGCTGTACATATGCCTAGAAAAAAAGAAGTAGAAAGTAAACATGAAGAATATGCAAATAAATTATTGCCATTGTCATAGCACAGAAGATAAAACAAATGGCACCAAGTGTACATAGATGCCGAAGATCCATGATAACAGCTTGTGCAATACAACTTAGAAAAGTAAGGGGGAGATACAAAAATCATAAAGGACCTACCTTTTTTCTTAATCGACTTTTCCTGGCAGCTTCACGATTTTGAGCAAGCCTGCGAAGTGTCTGCAAAATATTCATTCCAACAAAATAATTAGATGTATAATCATGCAAATCTGACAATTTTGAAATAATCTGGTATTAATAAGGCAACCTTCTGATCCGCTGTTTTGTCTTTTGATCTGTCACTGGAATCATAGGCCAGAAGACCAGCGAGTTGATCCCCTTCAAGCTGCAGAAAGACATCACTAAATCAGATCCACAACTAACCACGTGCCAGAGCTTCTAATCAGCAAATAATCTTTGTATGGAAAAAAGAACAATTATCTTTCTTCAATAACCAAAAAAAATGAAATACATAAAGACAGAGTTAGAGTAGAGATCACTGAACTGCTTCCATTAGGCAATATAAGCTTGAAAATGAAAATAAAAAACATCACCGTTTGATTTTTATCATCTGTGTCATCGGTTGAGGTATCAGTTCTAGGACTGGCATCAGCCATATTGGACTCGCCCCTGTTCTCCCGATGACCAACAGATATAGATACCAGATTTGGGTGTGGTTCCTTTTGTACTGGTAATGTTTGGGACCCCACAATTGCAGCAGGCAAATTTGTTCCTGTAGATGGAAGCGCCTGAATTCCACACACACACACAGTAATGAGTAACTTCAAATTTATTAATTTTCTAAGCACACAACTGCAGAGAGAAGATAAAATTCACCTTATTTAAAGCACCAAATTGGATATCAGCACCTAAGGCCTGGCTGCTCAACTTTATTTGATTGAAGATAGGATCTAAAACAGCAACAAAATTATCAGTGAGGTGTCATTAAATGAGAGGAAAGTTTACCCCAAATCAGCATATATATAGACACACACACACAATTATTAAAGCACCTTCAAATTCAGCTGAACAAGAAAACATAAATAAATAATTAAAGTGACAACAGGATTATATTTATGTCAAGATACAAAAATTAAGCAAATATCATATTAATTCGGTAAATGTGCTGTCAATGATGCTTCTACCAGCAAGAAAAAGGCATATCTCAAGAGTGTCTGAAAAAAGTACCATAAGGTTTTTTGTGTTAAGTCACCCTTATCCCTAAGATTTCATGCAATATGGAGCTAGAAATTGGTGAATAGGATCTAATAGCAAAGTCAAGTGACAGGGTTCTGCCCAACCGGGAAAGGGTCTTGTGCATATTGGAATTCAAAGAAGTAAAACAAAATGAACAATCTACATTCATAAGTTTCAGAAAAAATAAAAATCACGCATAAACAATTAAGTGAATTGATTTCTTATGTTTTCGGAACTTTGAACAAAAAAATAAACACAAATGAAGACGATGGTTCATAGAGCAATAATAACAAAAATGCTAGTACATATGTCTATTTCAGATACAGCAAAGATTGTCACTTCATACGTCTGCTAAGGTCAACGGCATCCTCTATGTGAAACCGAAGTGATTGCTCGAGTGTTCCAAAGTCTGAAATTCGTGAAGAACGAATGGCGTTCCCTTCTGTGCCACTGAAAACCATAAGTCATTAGAACCATAAGTACCGAAAGTAGTAAATGCAATTCAGAAAGCCAAATTCAATCCATGATCCCTAGCAATGTAGGCGAAGCTGTATGGATAAACTCACAATGCAGAACAACTCATACATTAAAAAGTCAACCATCAGATAGCCTACCATATTCAGAACCACATTTTGATTTGAGTTCTTATCTAACTTTAAGGAAAATTAGTACTCCCTCCATCCCAATTTGAATGTCAAAGTTTTGACTGGCATACATATTAAGAAAAGAAGCTGAATTTGAAACTTTTTACTTACTTTCCCAAGCTGCCCATAGTAAAACATTCTTTAAGTGGGGCCTTCAAAAGAGTACAAGTCAAATAGTAAACACGATATTGGAAAGTGGAAAATTAGTTCTCGACTTTTTTTTACCATGACATTCATTTTGGGGCAAATAATTGTGAAAAATTCAAATCATTTTGGAATAGAACCCATGAAAAGAATAGATTCAGGAAATTAAAAATCTAGTAAATAAAAACATAGAAAGATGGAAATCACCTGTAAGGTGCTGAGAAGTGAGAAACAAAAATTCTATACGTTTTCTGCATGATTTCTGTACTTACATGTGCAAATCTAAAGAGCATCCAGAGATGGGCAATTTTAAATCATCTAAAACAATTACAAAGGTTGTTTTGTATGGAATAGAAACCTTAACAACTCTCTACGATACAACAATAACCTTATGGTGGTTGTACTCTTATTGTTCAATGAACATTATCATGACAGCTTGATTATTGATCACATTAAAGAATCGTCAACGAAACGCTACTCTGCCACTGGCATTGTTCCATCCTGTTCTTAAAAATTAATTTCAGAAGCATCCTTTACCATCAAATTTTTTTAACCCTAGAAGCATCACTAAACGAACTACATATAATCAGATCTTCCTATTTTTTGGATTAAAAAACCTGAGGCAGAGAGCAAACATTTAAAGTAATAAACTATAAGAAAAGTTTATATATTCTCAAAATCCATAACAAAAGTTACCCGAGACCACAACAGATTAAAGGAAAATCCATAACGATCAAGCTTTAAATTTTTTAACCTTCTGATGAATTGTCAGAGAATACAACAAGAGAACACTCCAATTTTCAGCAACATACAAATAGCTAACCTATATGAATAATGAACAGATAACTATTATTCATAAGCACATCCTTCACATTGCAAAAACTTCAAACAACCGTCCTAACCAAGAAGGAAATAGCCAAAGATGAAAAGGAATCAACTAAAGCTAGAATACAAGTTAAAAGAAATGGAATTAACATTACAGCCAAAATTATAAATTAGACAAGAGCAATAAAATCTAAAACAGAACTCAGAACAAAGGCAGAATCTATGTCAAAAGCCCTTAAAATAGAGAATTTACATTGGATTGGAAGTGGGTACTGGAGGAACGTAGCTCGGCATCCCTGTCACAGCTTTATCATTTTCGGAACTGATATTCACTGTTCTACTATCCATCTATCACCATCGTCACCACTGCCACTTTATTTCCTAAAAACCCAAACAAGTCCTTAAATTTCTCGAAAGCCCAATACGCAGAAACTCTTATATCACAAAGTGTGAACTCCTTCATAAACCGCCTGAAAGCCAAACCCGAAAACTCTTAAATTACAAGCTAGTATAACTAAAACTCTCAAAACTAACCAACGCTTTCACTTCTATCACTTCCTACTCTGTATAAATTACAGGGAAACTTGCAAACACTGTAGGACAGATACGACCCAAAAGTAGAAATCCAAATCCAACCCAACCCAAGCCAAGCCAACCCAAGCAGCAAAATAAACCTCTCACTAACAAGAAAATCACCAAACCACCACACTTGTCCGTATATGCACAAAAACAGAAGTGCTAAACCCTCTAAAACCTCAAGTCTCCCTAGCACCTAACCCACCAAACCACCACACCTTTTTCTTTACGGTAAAATCAGCTTAAGAATTGCAATACCACCCAAATACTGAAGTGGAACAAACAGTAACTCAGCATAAGCAAACGAGAAGGAAAGGACAGAAAAAATTCAGATGGTTTAATCGCTGATTTACAAATTGAGCAATACCCAGATGCTGAAGCTGAGTGCAAAGCCTGAGAAAACCCTAACCAGTGAGATTTCCTTCAAAATAAATACTGAAACTTTTTTTACTTTTATGATCGTATACATAACATGAGTTGGTCTATACATGTAATAGAACCTTTGATGCTAAGTATTTTTATACAATGAATTCTCTCTCTGTATAGGTATACTACTCAAGTTCATATCAAAATTCAAAGGAGGCACCTTGAATTTTGAGCAATTTTGAGCTTTCAATTATTTTATCCTTCTTTCTTCAAAGAGGAAGAGAGAGAGAGAGAGAGAGAGAGAGAGAGCGTGACGTTCATATCGTTCCAATCTCTCCTCCATAAGTCCTTTTCTTCTGAAACCTTTTTCCCCATTTGTCAAAGCCACCAACTTTCTCGAAAAGAAAAATATTTCCTTTTCTTTTTATTTTGCCGTTTTGAAATATTTACTTCCTACTTTTCTTTATCAAAATATTCGAATATGCCAAGCAAAAAAGAAATTGTCAATATCATCGAAATGTTACTTAATTCTTTTTATAATTATATTTACTTTCCCATATTCAGGATAATATATGATTACGGCTCTTCAGATTTTTCCAAAAAATACTTATATCAATTTATAAAGGTTAATCGGTTTAACTCTTAATGGGTCTGACAAAAAGACGGTACTACCCTTTCATAAAAGGGTTTTAAGACAAATCAACCTAAAATTTATAAAAAACAAGTCAAACCGTATATATGTGTATATATATTTCTATGTGGCAATTCAAAATCATGTTGTGAAAATCTTTCAATTCGAACAATGGTTAACAAAGATGAAAAATCTAGAGAAAAAAAGTCTAAACTTCAAGATTTTTACAAAAGAAAAGTTAATGATATTTGAAAAAACATTAACCACAATCCAACGTTACAAAAGAACTTCTATTGTTGCAAACTTTAACATAGGTCATCCATTGAATTTGGGTGTTTCTTCGATCGAGAATCTTCCTCCAATGGTGATTGAGCTCCTGCTCTCTGATTCTAATAAGGTAGTGTTGATGCCAAAAATGTGTTTGGTGAGTTAGAAGTCGGGCCTTAAGGAAGCCTGCACATGAGAGAAGAGGTGAGCTAAGAGGTCGTCGGAAGGAATGCTTCTAAGGATGCTCTGAAGCCTTTGTTAGTGTAAGATATGATGTATGAAAATAACAGGCGTTCTTTTTCTAGGTTCAGAAAAAAAAAATCTCTCTTTTGGAATGCGCACCTAAGTCTTTTATAGGGTTTTGAGACGGCCTTTCATCCAAGGCAATGGTGACATGGAGATCCAGCTAGGTGGGCAATGATGCCTATGAGGCCCAACTGTATTGCCTTGGGTCGTCCGTGTGTTTGTCCTGCTGTCTCGATTAGCGGTTGTCCACGTATGAGGCGGCCCTTGTACCAAAGGCGGTGGTGACCTGGAAGGCGGTGATGACCTGAGGTCCAGTTGTCCGAGCCTGGGTCATCGGTGTGTTGCCTTGCTGTCTAACTTTAGGATGGTCCACATGTCGCCTCTTCATTGGATGCGTGTTTTTTAGCAGTACCATAGGCCCCCACTCCCATGAGTATATTCATGTGCTTAAGGAAGTATTGCAGGGTTCGGTCTTTAGTAAAAAGGGGTAATATGCTAAGCTTTTAACAGTGCCGAGCCGAGCATGTGTTGAGCAATCCATCTGCTCGGTCTTGGAGATATAAGTCCGAACATGTATGGAGCAATCCATCTGTTCGGCCTTGGAGACATCAGTCCGAGCATGTGTAGAGCAATCCATCTGCTCGGACTTTGGAGCTAGTGGGTCGAGCATGTGTGAAGCAATCCATCTACTTGGCTTTAGAGAACATGGATTCGAGCATGTGTGGAGCAATCCATCTGCTCGGACCTTGGAGCTAGTGGACCGAGCATGTGTGGAGCAATCCGTCTGCTCGGACTTTGGAGTAAGTGGGCCGAACATGTGTGGAGGAATCCATCTGCTCAGCCTTGGAGACATGAGTCCGAGCATGTGTGGAGTAATCCATTTGTTCGGACCTTGGAGCAAGTGGGCTGAACATGTGTGGAGTAATCCATCTGCTCGGCCTTAGAGACATCAGTTCGAGCATGTGTGGAGCAATCCGTATGCTCAGCCTTGGAGACATCAATCCGAGCATGTGTGGAGCAATCCATTTGCTCGGACCTTGGAGCTAGTAGGCCGAGCATGTGTGGAGCAATCTATCTGCTCGGCTTTGGAGAACATGGGTCTGAGCATGTGTGGAGCAATCCATCTACTCGGACCTTGGAGCTAGTGGGCCGAGCATGTGTGGAGCAATCTATCTGCTCGGCCTTAGAGACATGAGTCTGAGCGTGTGTGGAGCAATCCATCTGCTCGGGCCTTAGAGCTAGTGGGCCGAGCACGTGTGGAGCAATCCATCTGCTTGACCTTGGAGACATGAGTCCGAGTATGTGTGGAGCAATCCATCTGCTTGGCTTTGGAGAACATGGGTCTGAGCATGTGTGGAGCAATCCATCTACTCAGACCTTGGAGCTAGTGGGCCGAGCACATGTGGAGCAATCTATCTGCTCGGCCTAGAAGACATGAGTCCGAGCATGTATGGAGCAATCTATCTGTTCGAACCTTAGAGCAAGTGGGCCAAACATGTGTGGAGCAATCCATCTGCTCGGCCTTGGAGCTGGTTTTGAATTCTAAGAAGATTTTTGGGCTTCTTATTTTTTGAGCCCATAAGAAATGTTTCTTGAGCTTCCTTGAGCTACTAGAAAACCTAGGTTTTGCCTTGTGGGTTTTTTGGGCTCCCCTAAGGCCCAATTCCTTTGGGTTTCTTAGACCTTTTTGACACGTAGTAAGTACCAGTCCTCATTAAACACTTGCAGCCATTTTTTTGGGGATGACAGTGTTTTTAATGATCGAATTTCTGGGGGGATGAAACTGTACTTTTGGCCACTGAACTGGCACCTAAGGGAGAGGGACGGCGCCTAAGGGGATGTAGCGACCCCTAGGTTATAATCATGGGCCGCCTAGTGTGTGGCGACGGACTCCTTGAGGAGAGGGAAAGTTGCCTCGAGTTCTTGAGGCGTCACTTCCCCACCTATTCTTTCATTTAATGTCCTCGCTCATTACGCCTCCTTTTGCCTATATACGGGGCCCTTGCTTCCTTTCTTCTTCACTTCAAATCATAGTGAGCTTTTGCAAAAAGAGAGATATCTTTGAGAGCCCTTGTCCTCATCCCTTTTTTTTTTAGAGTGTTCGTCATTGTTCCATCTTTCAGAGAATTTTTTATCCAAAGTTAGAGAGCCTTCGTCCCATTTTGTGAGAGCCTTCCTCCTGATTTCTTTGGAGTCTCGGTGTTCGGTGCTTGCTGGTGGTTCGGATTTGATTGGTGGTGCTGATAGGTGCATAAATATTCATATTTAAGCCCCCTTATTTACATTTTTTAAGTCCTTAGTTATGTTAATTTAGTCAATTTCACTTCATTTCTGTGTTTCACATGTTTTTATAGGGTCTTGGATAAAAAGAAGCATTTTTGGGCCTAAAGGAAGAAATCTAGAAATCCTGGAGCAGTTACTGGCAAAAGTGTGATCAATCGTACTAGTGGGTGCGATCAATGACACTAGTGGGTGTGATCGAGTGCATAAGCACTCATGCGCACACAAGAAGGATCGAGTGCAGCCTTGCGATCGAGCGTAAAACGCATGCGATCGAGCGCACATGTACGGGCGTGAATAGTAAAACGGTAAAACCAGTTTTGGAAATAGAGGAGGTTTTACGTTTTAGGAAGTTTAGGGTTTCCTGAGTCTTCTAGGGTTATTCAACCCCTATAAATATATCTGTAAACACACATAAAATGGATCACTTCTTTTATCTTTTGCTTAACTCGAAATTATAAGCTTTGGAGAGGATTGACAACCCATCTCCACAGTATTCTTCGGGTTTTACAGTTTATGTTTAGTTTATGCTATGATGTTTATCTTAGACAGCATGTGTAACTAACTCTTTATAGGGCTCGATTGAAGCCCTAGTTATGCTTTCCCATATATACATTCATTGATTATCTTTGCAATTGCCTTGATTATGATGCCTAAACTTGATTAATGTCTGTGCTTATCTACATTCCTCATATGTGTATGTCTGATCAATATGTGCATGTGGTATGGATTAGTTAGTTAGACCAATTTGGATGACCGAGTCATGGGCCTAACAATAGTAACAAAAGATATCCACACCGGATTCTTGGATTAATCAATATGGGAAACTGGGAGTAGATACCATACCCTACGTCTCATGTGGTTGTCGATTTTCATAAATCTTATGCTTTCTTAAGGAATAACTCAGTAGATACCATGCTGAATCCCTTAAGAAAGAAAAGAGTTAGAGTAGATACCATGCCTAACTCGGTGCTTAGGGAAATCAATAGCTTAAGGAGTAGATACCATGCCCTTAGGTTGGCAACCATTAGGTATTCGTAGGAAGGCTAGTGCATTGACCTATTACTCATTGGGAAAGTATGACTAGTGGTGGATATCAAAGCCCTATGTCTCATTATTATTAACTTACATTCAACAGTTATTTTGATCTTCTTTTATTAAGAAACTAATTCTAAAACGAAATTGACCAATCCCTGTAGAAATGATCTCGCACTTGCACACTATGCTACCATTGACCTTGTGCACTTGCAAGTAAAATTAGAACGATTATTTGCATATTTATTTAAGTAGATAATCGTCCAACAAGTTTTTGGCGTCGTTGCCGGGGATTGCACTAAATTTCATTTTAGAATTACTTTCGTTTAGTTTAATCATCATTATTTTATTTTACTTTGATTTTTCTAAAAAAAATTTGGTTTCTGTTTTTCACCTTTATTTTTATTTTCATCAAACCCTAATCAATTACCTTTCTATTTCAGGCACATCAAACCCTAGTCACACTTTCTGTGATACTTGCGATCGATCGCACCATTCTGTGCGATCGAGCGCAATTAGAGCAGAAAGTTACCCGAGCAGCAGAGTTGAACTGCTGCACTGAAGCTGGTTTACCTGATTTATGCACGGACTTCGATCCCGACATCCAACATTCTTTCCCCTCGATCCTGAGCTTGAGTGGATCATCCGACAAAGGCTTAGGAACAACTTCGAGGAGAACGAAGAAGAATCCGACAACAAAGCACCAATGGAGGAACAGCTCGAAAACCAGCAACCACCTACACGAATACCAATGAAGCAATCCTTCATCCCACAGAACCTTGATCAGCCATCATGTATTGCATATCAACCTGAGGTGGAAGGCAACTGAAGACAGTCATGAAATGCATCTAAACAATACTTAATTGTTAGCATTTTAGGGTTGATCGAGGTTGGAATTACACTTTTATACCTTAACAACTCCAAAGTGTTATTCTTGAATCGTTGACATATTTCAGTGCATTTTTAGGTACTTTGAGCTTAAAAAGAGATAGAAAAGACATCATCATTTTAAACACGAAGCTTCAATGAATACTCGAGTGAGATAATGGCCGTGGAAGAGCCAAGATGAAGAGAAACCAAGAAAGGAGTTTCACAAAATTGTCAGAATTGCCCATACCGATCAGTCATTTTTGAAAATTAAACTGTATTGATGCAGGAAGAACCAGGAGATGAACCATATATGCTTAGAAAGATCCGGAAGTCTATTTTCTGGAGATTTTTATGGTTCATAAAAATGATTTTTCTAGAGAAAGTTATGGTAGTTTAAGTAGACAAAGGTCGGGTTATGCGGGCTGTGCGGGATTTCAGCGTGAGCAGAAGTTTTTGGGCTTAAATCCCACATCCCACATTGGTTGGAAACACATTTCTATATCCCACATCCCACATCGGATTGAAAACACATTGCACTCGTGGTATTTCCCTATAAAAGGCCTACTCCACTTCAGCTTTGAGAACCACTGGAGAATCTGAGATCATCAGAAAGTGAATCCAGAGTGCCTTTAGGAGTAATCCAGAGGGCCCTTAAGAGGAATCCGAAGTACTTTTGGAGAGCAAGCTGAGGAATCACCGAAGCTTTCGCTACCAAGGGGGAGATGATCATTGAGACGCCGGAGGTAACTCGAAAAATCATGAGCTCCATGGCCAGCTAGTCTTCAAGCAAGGCGAAGGGATGAATCCCTAGGTGTAGTTGTTCTTATTTTTCTTAATTTGATTCAGTTGTAGTTTGGTATTATTTTCATTAAACATTGTTATGTTTTATTCTTTAATTTAATTAGTAGATTTCTTATTAGTCCGGTGATTGCATGATTCTTTTCCATATAAGTCTAGTCATACTCTTCTTATGTGTATTTGTTTAGGTATGATTGAGTTCGGTAGATCTCTTTTATAGATTTGTCCATTGCTGCGGTATTGTCATTTAGATATATCGTCGTCTTTTGATAATTTATAAGTTAGGTCATGTGTGCTTGAAAGTAAAGAATAATTTATATCAATTACATTAGGGTTTATATATGCACTTTAATTGAATATTTGCCGATTGCCTGTTTGGGATGTGAAACTTGCAATCGAGATAAAAACAACTGAATCAAGTTAGGATTAGGGCAATGAACCTAGGGAGGATTTTTGGAACCTTGTTGGTTCTTTATTATATTATCCATCAATTATTTACACAATTTTCACACAATCAACAATTCAAATTTTGTCACTTTAACTTTTATCGTTTGTGTTGAGGTTTACACCTTCTTTTGTAATTAGTTTGTTTCTCTGTGGAATCGACACCCCAAAGTTGTACTACAATACCGCATTATGTTTTGAGCATAATCAAATTTTGGCGCCGTTGCCGGGGAAACATGCTTAAATACAAGGAGGATTGTCAACTTTTGACACGACGGTAAAAGAACTGTAAATAGTTTTTTATCAGCTATAAAGGCGGTAACTTCGTTCTTTCTTTTAGCTTGCTGAATTATTTTTTTAATTTATTTTATTTGATCTTTTCTTTTTTTATAGTATTTTTATTATTTTGTGATTTTGCTTGCCCAGATATAGAGACACTTTGGGTAGATTTGCTTGTAGGCCTGTGCTAAAGTCAGGATTAAACTTTTTAAACCTTTTATTTGATAATCTATCTCCTTCCGAGTCTGATAGTGAAACCTCGCCTAGATCAACCCATAGTGAAAACCTAAGTGATAATTTAGAGGATTTTGTTAACATGGCCGATAACCTTAATGAGAATGTTGCTAGGACACTTCAAGATTACCTCCACCCTACACGCACAGCCACACCATCATGCATTATGTTTCCAGCCAATACTCGCCAATTAGAACTTAAACCAGGGATGATTCAATTACTCCCTATATTTTATGGCTTGGATAATGAAAACCTATATGTGCACATTAGAGAGTTTGAGGAAGTAGTCGCGACTTTTCATAGTCAAGATGAAACCGAGGACATTGTGAGGCTTAAGTTCTTTCCTTTCGCTTTGAAGGATAAAGCTAAGAGTTGGCTATACTCACTATGACCACGAACTATTAGGTCATGGACTGAGATGACTCGGGCTTTCTTTAACAAATATTTTCCCCAACATAAGACCAACGCTTTGAAAAGGCAAATCTCCACCTTTGCACAAAATGATAGTGAGACCTTATATCAGTCTTGGGACAGATTTAAGGAGTTATTGCGTATGTGCCTTCACCATGGGTATGAGAGTTGGTGCTTGGTGAGCTATTTTTATGAGAGAGTTACATATAGAGAGCATCAATTCATAGAGATGATGTGTAATGGTGAATTTTTGGAGAAATATCCTGATGAAGCCATAGAGTTCCTCAATGAGCTTGCAGAAAAAGCTCACACTTGGACTGGACCTAGTGCTACTGAAAGCACAAATAGGTCACGACCTATAGGGAACCCAAATGGTGGTGGAATTTACCATCTTAGGGAAAATGATAACCTTAAGGCTAAGGTCGAGATGCTCACTAGGGAACTAAAGGTATTAAAGACTAAGAGCTTAAAGCCAATACATGTGGTTAATCATGCAAAATATTTTGAACCATGTTTTGTTTATGGCGGGGTAGATCATCTCGCCCAAGAGTATCCCACATTTGTTGAGATGAGAGGGATGTATAAGGAACAATGTAATGCCTTAGGCATGTACAAGAAGCCCTTGACACCCTTCTCTGATACTTATAATCCAGGATGGCGAAATCACCCTAATTTCAGCTAAAAGTCTGAAAACTAGCAGCTTGCACAACCCCCTGCACCATATCTTGAACCATATCATGCACCCGTGTCTTCTAGGAGTTCTTTAGAAGACACTTTACATGCTTTTATTGAAGCACAGGGGAAGACAAATCAAAGGCTTGAATATTTAATTGTGCAGGTTGTTGAAGAATATAAAGAGATAAAGAGTCAAGTGTCCAAGTTAATGAGCTACTTGAGTGTGACTGAGCGAGGTAAGTTCCTTTCTCAAGCTCAGTCCATATCTCATAGTTAGCACCTGGTGCAACAGAATGTGAAGGAGGTGAATGCCATTGAGACAGTAAGTGATAAGTTATTACACATCTCAACAACGAAAAAATCAGAGGATGTGGATGAAAGCCACCAAGCATACATGATGGACTCATTCATGGAAAAGGTCCAGCACCTTAATCCATTGGAGTCCACCCTCACTCATGGTTTCACAAAAGCATACATCGAGCCAAAATTTGCGGGTGTTACTGATGACATCCTTGAGGCCTCTCAAAAACATACAAGCACCCAATTTAACAATAAAGCAGTCGTTGGTGCATTCAACCTATGTTTTTCTAGGAGGGAATAAGAGCGTCTGGCTGAAAACGTAAAACTTAGCGCTCATGGGAGGCACCCCACAGCATATCCTTTTACTATTATTGTTTTTCTTTCTTGTTTATTATTCACATTTTTTTTTTATGTTTTCCAGTATTAATTTAGTGTTTCCTTTTCAAGGAAAAATGTATGAAGCAGTTCAAATGGTGGAGCACAATTTTCAGCTTCTGTGCACCTTTGGCTATAAAGGGAGTCTCCTTTACTCTTTCTTTTACATTAAGGTCAATGCAATTTTTAAGTTGGGGATGGAGGAAACGCATCTCTTTGTTTCCATATTCTTTATTTCCATACATTTTTTTCTTTTTCCATTGAACTGCTTGGTGTCATTTTCCTTTTTGTTTGTTTCTAGCATGCTTGGTGTTAGCCTTAGAGTTAATTCACATGTCAATGATATGAGCTTAATTGAGATAACAGATAGCATGTAGAAGAACTTAAATCTTGCTTCAGTTTGAAATTAATTTAAGTATCAATCTTCATTTGGTTTGAGACTCTAGTTTATGGTAAGATTGTATGATTAGTCTAAAACATTTAGAGAAATTTTATATGTGATTGTTTTATGAATACTTTTGCGGTCTTGACAACCTCTAGAACTTACTTGATAATCACTTGAGGTGAATTCCTAGAATGCACACTACTTAGGATATGATATAGGCCATTTTAGAACCGTTTGAGCCTTTCAAACCTACCATTGTTATATTTATCACTAGTCACCTATTTGAGCCTTTTTCTTGAAAAGAATTTCTTTCAATAAACCATTTACTTACCTTTATGAACCTAAAAATATTTTATCCTTACCTTTCTTTTAAAAGAACTTAGTTATGCACATGTTGTGAGAAGCACTTAAAAGGAGTAAGGGTGGAAATATAAAAAAATATATATATATCACTACCACAACCCAAGTACATTAAAGGAGATAAGTTGGGGGTTGTGGAAAAGAAAAGAAAAAAAATGATGAAAAAGAAGGTGAATGGTTATGTGCCAAAATAAAAAAAAAATGAATTATGGCAAAGAAAGAAGAAAGAAAGAAAAGAAAAAAAAAATGGTGATTTGTTGAAAGAAATGCTCAAAAAATGGTTGAAAGAGTTGGGTGTTGAAGTAAGGTTATCCATTGCTTAAAGAGTTGTGTTCAAAACTAAGAGATTAAGTTCTTTTACTTGTTGAATCCTTCCCGTTCTTTCTTAACCTTTACCTTAGCCTAACTTTACAAGCTTATTAAAGACATTTTGATCCAATGTAGTGTGATTTTTCTACAATAGTGGAGAGTGATTTGAAAAGTGAGCCTATGGAGCTTGTTTATGTGATTGATGTCATGCAATTTATTATATTTTTAGAAGCTAAGACTTGTGTTCATGAATGTTATGCATAAAATCATCCGGGTGTTCGGATTAATGGTTTATGGTAAGATGGGTGTTAAGAGTCAATAACGATTTTAAGATTGATGTTTGGATTACTTTTGGACTTAAGTGAAATTTAATGATTCTATGTGCCGTATGTTATGTGCGATTTTTGAGACAAAAAGTGAATTACTCTTGGTTCAACGCTAGCATTGCTTTACTTTGTTTTTAACTCCTACCAAAGAATTCATCTCTTATTTTCGCTTGAATTGCTAGGGAGATGCAATAAACTAGTTGGGGGTTGTGATGAGAGTCATAAAATGCATCTAAACAATACTTAATTGTTAGCATTTTAAGGTTGATCGAGGTTGGAATTACACTTTTATACCTTTATAACTCCAAAGTGTTATTCTTGAATTGTTGACTTATTTCAGTGCATTTTCAGGTACTTTGAGCTTAAAAAAGAGATAGAAAAGCCATCATCATTTTAAACACAAAGCTTCAATGATTACTTGAGTGAGATAATGGTCGCGGAAGAGCCAAGATGAAGAGAAACCAAGAAAGGAGTTTCACTAAATTGTCAGAATTTCTCATACCGATCAGTCATTTTTGAAAATTAAATTGTATTGATGCAGGAAGAACCAGGAGATGACCCATATATGCTTAGAAAGATCCGGAAGTCTATTTTCTGGAGAGTTTTACAGTTCATAAAAATGATTTTTCTAAAAAAAGTTATGGCAGTTTAAGTAGACAAAGGTCAGGCTGTGCGGGATTTCAGCGTGAGCAGAAGTTTTTGGGCTTAAATCACACATCCCACATCGGTTGGAAACACATTTCTATATCCCACATCTCACATTAAATTGGAAACACATTAAACTCATGGTATTTCCCTATAAAAGGCCTACTCCACTTCAGCTTTGAGAACCATCGGAGAATCTGAGATCATCATAAAGTGAATCCAGAGGGCCTTTAGGAGCAATCCAGAGGCCCCTTAGGAGGAATCCGAAGTACTTTTGGAGGGCAAGCTGAGGAATCACTGAAGCTTTCGTTACCAAGGAGGAGATGATTGTTGAGAGGCCGGAGGCAACTCGAAGAAGCATGAGCCCCATGGCCAGCTAGTCTCCAAGCAAGGCGAAGGGATGAATCCCTAGGTGTAGTTGTTCTTATTTTTATTTATTTGATTCAGTTGTAGTTTGGTATTATTTTTATTAAACATTGTTATGTTTTATTCTTTAATTTAATTAGTAGATTTCTTATTAGTTTGGTGATTGCATGCTTCTTTTCCATATAAGTCTAGTCATGCTCTTCTTATGTGTAGTTTGGGTGTGATTGAGTCTGGTAGATCTCTTTTATAGATTTGTCCATCGCTACGGTATTGTCATTTAGATATATCATCATCTTTTGATAATTTATAAGTTAGGTCATGTGTGCTTGAAAGTAAAGAATAATTCATATCAATTACATTAGGGTTTATACATGCGCTTTAATTGAATATTTGCCGATTGCTTGTTTGGGATGTGAAACTTGCAATCGAGATAAAAACAACTGAATCAAGTTAGGATTAGGGCAACGAACCTAGGGAGGATTTTTGGAACCTTGTTGTTTCTTTATTATATTATCCATCAATTATTTACACAATTTTCACATAATCAACAATTCAAATTTTGTCACTTTAACTTTTATCGTTTGTGTTGAGGTTTACACCTTCTTTTGTAATTAGTTTGTTTCCCTGTGGAATCGACACCCAAAGCTGTACTACAACACCGCATTATGTTTTAGGTGTAATAAGCAACTACTACATATCTCCACAAATATTGGGTGCATTGACTTACTTTAGGGGTACACCTAATGAAGATCCACATTTGCAACTGCGAGAGTTCTTTGATCTTTGCAAATTCCAGCATATCCAAGGCCTAGACCAAGCAGGAATCAGTTTAATTAGTTTTCTTTTTTCTTTAAAAGATAATGCTAAACTGTTGTATAATTCATTGCCTGTAGTTTCTATCCACACTTGGGAAGAGTTGACCAGCAAGTTCCTAAGAAAGTTCTTCCCAGCTCAAAAGACGAGACAATTGAGGAAGGAGATTCAATCTTTCCAATAGAGGGATGGAGACCTTTTCTTTAAGGCATGGGGACACTTTAATGAGCTGCTTCAAAAATTTCCACATCATAACCTACCTCAAGATGAGCTGGTACTAGCCTTTTACAAAGGTCTAAATGACATGAATAAAGATATTGCTGATTCTGGTTGTGGAGGTGTGCTGATGGAGAAAAGCAATGAAGAAGCCATAGAGCTGTTTGAGGCGTTGAGTGATCACACCCAAAAATTCTCATCCAGAGGGGGACAAGGAGTAAAGAGCAAGGGTATGTATGAAGTTAACTTAATTGGTGGAATTCCAACTCAGATAGCTACTATAGAGAGGAAGCTAGATATGCTTGCAAACGCCATGACTGCTCAGAACACCTCATCGAGTCCAGAAGCCACAAAATACTAGGTATGCGCTTTATGTTCTCAATTTCATCACACTACTGAGACTTGCCATTTATATTCATCTACAGATCCCGAGCAAGTGAGCTATGTGGGACCAAACAGTGCATATGTAAATACCTACAATCCTGGATGGCGAAACCACCTCAACCTCTCATGGAGCAACAATCAAAATGCCCTGAACCTTCAAAGGCAACAAAGGAACTTCCACCAAGCAGCCCAACCAGTTCAAGAGTCAAAGACAAGTGACCTAGAGAGTATGGTAAGGCAACTGATAGCATCACAATAACAATTTATGACAGATGGAAGGCAAATTCAAACTGAGCAAAGACAAGTAATTGCAAAGCACGAGCAAACAATCCAAAGACTAGAAGTTTAAATGGGGCAAATGGCTAAAGAGTTAAGTGCAAGGAAGCAAGGTGAGCTTCCTGCCCAACCAATGCCTAATCTGAGAAGATATCAGCAACTAAATGTCATGACAAGTCTCAGAAATGGTAAGGTCATAGGAGTTAATGAGCCAGCATAAGCATTTCCTGCTAAGCCATCCACATCCAAGGTAAGTGAAATGGAGAAGTGGAATGCACCACTCTTCCTTCAAAGGTTAGTAAAGCTAAAGAAAGATAAATTGTTTGATATTTTTGAAACTTTGAGAAAAGTAAAAATTAATATTCCCTTATTAGATGCAAATAAACAAATTCCTGCTTATGCTAAATTTTTAAAAGAGTGTTGCACTAATAAAAGAAAGTTTCAAGAGCGTGAAACAGTGGCTCTAACTGAAAAGGTAAGTGCGGTATTATTAAGAAAACTACCACCAAAGCTATAAGATCTGGGTAGTTTTATCATTCCCTGCAGGATAGGTGACCAGTTTTTTGAGCGTGCACTATTGGATTTAGGAGCAAGTGTAAATTTGCTACCATACACAGTAGTTGAAAAGCTAGGTTTGGGGGAGCTTCAACTAACCTCCATCACTTTGCAATTGGCAGATAGAAGCATCAAAAGACCTAGAGGTATACTTGAGGATATCTTGGTAAAGGTCGGTGAGTTTATCTTGCCTACTGACTTCATTGTGTTAGATATGGAAGAATGCCTTATGCCATTACCTCTGCCCATCATATTAGGAAGACAATTTATGAGAACTGCTGATACAATAATTAATGTGAAAAAGGGTATTGTGAGTATGAAGGTAAATGGTGAGACAATAGAATTTAAGATATTTGATGCATTAAAATTACCCTAAGATGATTATGATGATGAATGTTTTAATGAATGTATGATGCAAAGTGTTGTCGAGCAAAATTTTCAGGTCCATCACACTGATCCATTGGAGGCCACCCTCACCCACAGCGTCACAAGTTCGGATGTGGTGCCTAAGCCAGAATCTGAAGATATTACAGATGACATCATTGAAGCTGTGCACCTCATTGAAGCCTCTCCAAAGCATCCAAGTAAGTTCACTCCTCCGTTTGAAACTTTTGAGCGTACTATTACTACTTTTTTCTCATCTATTATCCAGGCACCAAACTTGGAATTGCCGCAGTTGCCTACAAGAAATCAGACATTCACGGTACATGGACACAAAGTCACACCACACTTGGAAATTACAGTGCAATCAAAAGATAAAGATTTAGCACCCTAGATTGTCTAGTATGCAATAGCAACAAGAGCACTTGAGCCATATGCAGTGGACTTTAAGTACACCCTATCGAAAGACTAAATGTTGAAGCTGTTATAGAGAGTGCTTGAGCAGTCCAGACTTTGATAAATGTGTAGCTCAAGCGCCTCTATTAAGATCAGTGACACTGAGGCCACTGAGTACGCACTTTCTGCCATAAGTGCGATCGAGCGCACTTCACAGTGCGATCGAGCGCACATTGGACAACAACTTGCTAGAATGCCTAAACTGTCAACCTCCACCTCCCACACCCGGTACCTCATCGACTGCACCACCCGACGATCAGTAGTGAAAGGATACCCTGTCTGGCTGAAGACTTTAAACTTAGCGCTCATGGGAGGAACCCCAAAGCATATCCTTTTTAGTATTTTATTTTATTGTTAGTCTTTACTTTTCTATAGCTATTCATTATTACTTGTTTTCCGTTTTATATTTGTTTGTCTTTCTTTTTCAAGGACAGAGTGAGTGCATCCAGTTGAAGTTTAGGGGTGTGCTACGAGCCATGCCAGCCATATAGTTCTCCATCTCCTAGGTCAGCTCCTTTCATGCAATTCACACATTGGGGACAATGTGCAATTTAAGTTTGGGGGTATGGGGACACACTCACACACACACTATGTCCCTTTTTTGTTGTTTTTATAGATAAATGCATGTTCATTCTGTTCCAAAAATGTTGGGTGATCTAAACAAATAATATGATATGACTTCATAAGTGAGCTTAAAACTTTGAACATATAAGCCAATAATTAAGTTCTGAACATAGATCACTTACTTTTAGGCATTTAAGGATTCACAAGTTTGACCTGAACTAACACGAGTACATTAGCACATAGTTGTATGGGGTATGACATGTAATTTTGATCTGTATGTTTCTTTTGCTCGACTGTGAACCAGATGACCTGTTAGATTAACGCTTTGGCATAATAAAAAAAAAGAAAAAAAAAGAAGAGATTGTTATTGCTCAAAACGAAAAGTGCTCCTAATGATCAGTAAACTAACTTTCCACTGAGTAACTGGCCCTTTTGCCTCAGTAAGCAATGAGTGTCACGTCCAAAGGTGGAAATTTTGCGCACTATGATCAATAAAAAAAAAAGAACTTTCCACTGAGTAACTGGCCCTCTTGCCTCAGTAAGTAGTGAGTGTCACGTCAAAAGGTGAAAATTCTGATTGGTTGCATTAAGACCTGTTAAGTTTCATAGCCTTTTTAACTCGAGTTGGTAAGTCCTTAGGGGTGTCTTTATGCCTAATGCCCTAAGACCATCTAGTTTGGGAGTCCTTGGCTAAACACTCGCTATATGAGTCAAATAGAAAGCTTAAGGGAATTCATTATTAAGACCTTTTAAGTTTTGTAGCCTTTTTGACTCGAGTTAGTAAGTCCTTAGGAGTGTCTTTACACCTAATGCCCTAAGAACATCTGGTTTGGGAGTCATTGGCTAAACACTCACTATATGATTCAAATAGAAAGCTTAAGGGAACTCATCATTAAGACCTGTTAAGTTTCGTAGCCTTTTTGACTCGAGTTAGTAAGTCCTTAGGGGCATCTTTACACCTAATGCCCTAAGGCCATCTGGTTTGGGAGTTATTGGCTAAACACTCGCTACATGAGTCAAATAGAAAGCTTAAGGTAACTAACTTGGCAAAGATCTCACAAATAAAAGAAAAAAAAAGTAAAACTATGCCATTTTTGTTGATTCTAACAGGAAATTTGGTGAATCTTGAGTCATCGAAACACTACACATTAGAATTATTTGGAAACCTAATATTTTATGTGCTAGTTCACCACACACTAAAATCAAACTTGTGATGTCTTAAACTGCCTCATGAAAGTGATTTGCATTCAAAACTCTTATTCATTGCAAAGATATGTTCATATTTGTTAAGCTTGCTTATGAATGCGCATCATAGTTTTGTGTGAAGGCCTAAAACTTTTGTGGACACTATGAATATTGGATCTATCTGTGTGTCGTTATTTTTTCATTTTAGTTTTTAGATCCGTATTGCTAAGGGACTAGCAATATGTAAGTTTGGGGCTGTGATAGGTGCTTAAATATTCATGTTTAAGCACCTTTATTTACATTTGTTAGGTCCTTAGTTATGTTAATTTAGTCAATTTTACTTCATTTCTGTGTTTCACATGTTTTTATAGGGTCTTAGATAAAAAGAAGCATTTTTGGGCCTAAAGGAAGAAATCTGGAAATCCTGGAGCAACTACTGGCAAAAGTGCGATCGATCGCACTAGTGGGTGCAATCGAGTGCATAAGCGCTCGTGTGCACACAAGAAGGATCGAGCACAGCCTTGCGATCGAGTGCAAAACGCATGCGATCAAGCGCACATGTACGGGCGTGAACAGTAAAATGGCAGAACCAGTTTTGGAAATAGAGGAGGTTTTACGTTTTAGGAAGTTTAGGGTTTCCTGAGTCTTCTAGGGTTATTCAACCCCTCTAAATACATCTGTAAACACACAAAAAGGGGATCACTTCTTTTATCTTTTGCTTAACTCGGAATTGTAAGCTTTGGAGAGGATTGACAACTCGTCTCCACAGTATTCTTCGGGTTTTATAGTTTATGTTTAGTTTATGCTATGATGTTTATCTTAGACAGTATGTGTAACTAACTCTTTATAGGGCTCGATTGAAGCCCTAGTTATGCTTTCCCATATATACATTCATTGATTATCTTTGCAATAGCCTTGATTATGATGCCTAAACTTGATTAATGTCTGTGCTTATCTACATTCCTCATATGTGTATGTCTGATCAATATGTGTATGTGGTATGGATTAGTTAGTTAGACCAATTTGGATGACCGAGTCATGGGCTTAACAATAGTAACAAAAGATATCCACACCGGATTCTTGGATTAATCAACTTGGGAAACCGGGAGTAGATACCATACCCTACGTCTCATGTGGTTGTCGATTTTCATAAATCTTATGCTTTCTTACGGAACAACTCAGTAGATACCATGTTGAATCCCTTAAGAAAGAAAAGAGTTAGAGTAGATACCATGCCTAACTCGGTGCTTAGGGAAATTAATAGCTTAAAGAGTAGATACAATGCCCTTAGGTTGGCAACCATTAGGTATTCATAGGAAGGCTAGTGCATTGACCTATTACTCATTGGGAAAGTATGACTAGTGGTGGATATCAAAGCCCTATGTCTCATTATTATTAATTTACATTCAACAGTTATTTTGATCTTCTTTTATTAAGAAACTAATTCTAAAACGAAATTCACCAATCCCTGTAGAAATAATCTCGCACTTGCACACTATGCTACCATTGACCTTGTGCATTTGCAAGTAAAACCAGAACGATTATTTGCATACTTTTTTTTATCTGTAAATAAAGCTTGTATTAATAAAAAATGAACAAAAAAATCACTGGGCATACCCAGGGGATTTACAATGGGAGCAAATACAGAAACAACAACAAAAATAAGCTTGCAAAAGAAGCCTAATCTCTGGGCAAAATGCTTACACAATTCTATAAATTACAATTTGGATCTTCTTGGCTAGGCTGATAGGTTGAACTAGAGTTTGCTCAAATAATTTAGCATTTCTAGCCATCCATATACTATACACTGTGCAAGCTAGGGCTATCCTTTTTGTTATGGCTGGGGGGCCAGATCCTCTTACTTTTTGGGTCCACTTGATTGCACTTTCAATTGTAGTCATTTGTCTTCTACAACCTAGCCAAACTTTGATGGTATCCCAGGTTTCCTTACTAATCCTACATGAGAAGAAAATGTGCTCCCTAGATTCATTTTGCTCTTTACATAGGGGGCAGAGTTTATCTTCTCCTTCCAGCTGTAGTCTATCCTTTGTGAGAAGCCTGTTATGTATGGCCAACCAAAGAATAAAGGAGTGCTTCGAGGGGCAGTGACCATTCCACACCAAGGAAGCTTAACTTACCACATTTCCTTTCAGTCTGATTGAGTTGTAGACCTTCTTTATGCACATATCATTTTGTACCCTCCATTCCATTAATCTGTCCCTGGCCTGCTGAGTAGAAGATGACTAGCCAGTTAAGTCATTTCTGATTTATAGAAATCTCTTCTAGAGAGGGGAGTCATCATTTCTTGCCATGATCTCCCAAATAGATCTGTTCATCAAATAATAGTGCTGAACCCACTGAATCCATAGAGAGTCTTTCTTCATGTGGATGTTCTATAGGACCCTGGTAAAGAGTGCCTTGTTCCATGCTTTTAAGTCTACCAGGCCTAAACCTCCTTTAGTTTTTGGTTTGCATAAATCTGCCCAGTCTACAAGAGCCTTCCTTATACTATTACTCTTACCATGCCATAGAAATGTTCTGCACATCCTAATTATTTTCTCCAGGATGTTACCAGGGATAGGGAAGATGGCAAGCCAAAAACACTCTGCCCCTTGAAACACTGATTTGATCAGCTCTGTTCTGCCAGCGTAGGACAAAAAAGAACTAGCCCAGACATTTATGTACCCAGATATTTTTTCAATAAGGGGGGAGTAGTGAGTAGCATTTAATCTTGCCGAAGCCAGAGGAACCCCCAAGTATTTCAAAGGGAGGCTACCATCCTCCATTCCAGTGATCCTTCTGATTTTCATTAACTCAGCAGCTTGGACTTCAGCATGGAAGATATTTGATTTGGCCAAGCTTGCATGCAGCCCAGAGCACTCACTAAATTGGTTGACACACTTCATTAGCTGCCCAACAGACCTAGCATCCCCTCTAGCAAAGAGAATGAGGTCATCAGCAAAAGCCAAGTGGGTGATCTTGAGTTTGTCACACTTAGGGTGATATCTGAACCCATCCTCTTCATTCAATCTCCCAAGAAGTCTGGACAAGTACTCCACAATCATGACAAACAAATATGGGGAGAGGGGGTCTCATTGTCTGAGGCCCCTTTTGCCAACAAAAAAACCATGCAGACTCCCATTAATGGATAGAGAGAAGGTTGTTGTAGTTACACATTCCATGATCAATTTTCTAAATTTTTCAAGAAACCCAAGGCCCTCTATTAAACTATTCAGAAACTCTCATTCAACAGTGTCATAAGCTTTTCTAAGGTCTATCTTGATCATACACCTTGGAGAGATTCTTTTCCTACAGTACTTCCTGAGCAATTCCTGGACCAGGTAGATATTTTCAGCCATGCTTCTAGATTTAATGAAAGTGGCCTGGACTGGGTTAACAATGCAGTTCAGGTAGGGAGCTAATCTGGAGGCAAGAATCTTAGAGATGATCTTATAGATCACATTACAACAGGCTATAGGTATAAAATCCTCCACTTTAGAAGCTTGTTTGCATTTTGGGATCAAAGCAAGTGAGGTATGGTTTAACTGTTTTAGTAATCTTCTATTCTGGAAAAATTCCTGTATAGCCTCAATGATATCTTGGTTGATTATATCCCATGCTTTCTTGGAGAATCTAGAAGAACAACCATCTGGACTAGGGGACTTATCCTTCCCTATACTCCAAAGAGCTTCCTTGATCTCTTCCACTGTGACATCCTTAATCAGCAGATCAGCTTGGCTCTCTTGGATTAAAGGACCTTCTCTAATGACTTCCAGGTCAAGGGGCCTGTAACTAGAAGAAGATCTTAAAAGGTCCATATGGAACTTTAGGAACTCCTCTACCACTTCAGCTTCAGAGGCAGTCTGTGCCCTATTTGAGGAGACCACAATAGCTATATGGTTTTTACTAGTCTTTCTCTTTAACAGGGCATGGAAAAATTTTGAACGCCTATCATTGTTCAGAAGGAATCTGCATTTGGCTTGCTGTGATAAGAAGCTCATATCAGCTTCAGCTAGTTGAAAGGCCTTCAGCTTCTGATCAGCCACTATGGATTGGAGCTCTAAATTAGAAGGATTATCATGGAGCTCCCTTTGGAGAGTAGTCAGCTTTTGTGAAGCCTCCAGAGCTCTCTCTGAAATGTGGCTGAAGCGTTTCTCATTGAGCAGTTTAAAATAGGGTTTGAGAGCTTTCAAGTTTCTACACAGTTTAAACAGTTTAGTGCCACCCAAGGTACTGCCCCAGTGTGATTTAACTATGTCAAGAAACTTATCATGGTCAGTCCACATATTAAAAAACTTAAAGGATCTTCTGCCCCCACTAACTTTATCCAGCAAGTTAACAAGGCATAGAGAATGATTAGAAAGGCATCCAGCAGGAAGAAATGTGGCCTGGGCTCTAAGTCCCTTATGGTACCATACATTATTCACCATTACTCTGTCCAGTTTACACCAGATTTTGTTGTTTGACCAAGTATACAAGCATCTAGTAGCACTGACATATATTAAACCAGTTTCTTTACAACAAAATGAAGGGTCTCTTAACTCATAGTCAGTTATAGGCAGCCCATTAGCTTTCTCATCAGTAGCAAAAACATTGTTAAAATCCCCCAGAACAAGCCAAGGGGCTGGGTTATCATGGCTAAAGTTACAAAGATTTTCCCACATGGGTCTTCTAGCAACAATAGAATTAAAACCATATACAAAGCTTACTACAAATTTATAAGAGGAAATTAAACATAAAATATTACAATGGATAACTTGGAGGTATGCTTCAATTATAGAAATACTGACCTTAGAAAGGTCCCAGAGCACCAAAATTTTGCCAGCAGGGTGAACTGAAAAATTATTAATCTGCTTCCAAAGGTTGAATTTGTTACCCATGATTCTGAGCAGCTTATCTTCATCAAGCTTGGACTCCAATATTCCCATCACATCAATCCTATTACTTTTCATGAGGTGCAACACCCGATTGTGCTTCAGGGGTTTGTGAAAACCCCTAATGTTCCAGCATGCTACAATCATTGAGGGTTATGGGAGGTTTTCCCTCCCTTCCCAACTGTATGAGGATCTTTCAAGCCTGATTTTCCTTTTTTCTTCTTTGCTGTAGAGATGCTGCTCCCCTGCACTCCAGTCTACTTGGGCAACACACTAGTGTCAGGGGGATCAGTGGGATGGATGGACTTTAATCCAGATACCAACTGGACTAGGGCTGATGCATGCCCCTGGTCTCCCTCCACCCTTGTTTCTTTGCTGCTGGGATCCTCCCCTTCTGGTAGATTCACTACTTGGACAACACCTCTAGATTCTTGAATTGTCTTTCTTATAGTTGGAGGTACTGGACATGGGCCAACCCCCACTGTCTCAGCTTCTTGAGTGTTCCCCCCCTTGTCAGTAGCAAGTGGAGCTTTAGTCCCTTCTTGCCTTGTTATTTCTATCCCCTTACCATTCTGCTTTCTCCCTTTATCTAACTTTACATTAAGGCTGTAAGAGTGGAGGTCATGGCCAAGAACCTTACACTTGAGGCAGTACCTAGAGAGGTTTTCATAATATATCTTTTGCTCAAAGGTGTTCCCATTAGGGAAACTAACAGGCACTGAGAACTTAATTTTCTTTGCTACATCAATCTCTACAAGCAACATGGCATATGAAATTCTTTCTTTATTGTTAGTGAACTGGTCAGCATAGAGAGGTTTTCCAAGTTAGGAACCTATCTTACTTAGGCAGTTTGTAGTCCACATCTCAAGAGGCAGACAATTCAACTGAATCCAAATAGGGATAGTGCTTATTTCTTCATTACCAAATTGAAAAAATTTAGGCATGGATTTCAAGAGTAAAGGTCTACCATATACTTGATAGGGCCTTCTTGCAAAACATTCATACTAGCATCAGCATTCTCAAATTTGAATACAATCCAGCCACTATCATGGAATTGAGTTAGGACTTTTACCTTCTAGGAGTCTGTGAGCATCTTCAGGGCAGCCCTCCCTGGAACCTTCCAGTAAAGTACACTACCAAGCAGAAAGAGTAATCTCCAAACACTTCTTCAATGTCTTCTTCTGTAACACATACTGCATCCCCCTCACTTTCAATAGTAGAGAGTTGTAAGCCCTTACTTTGCTTCCTATTGTTAACAAATAAGCTAACCTAAGGAGCTTTTTTTCTTTCCTCCTGGGGAGTATTGCCTCTGTTAACATTGCCTTTAGCACTTGATTTTTCTTGAGCACCAGGTGAAGCATCCAGTATTTAGGGTGGCTCATTGGAACTAGAACCAATAGGGGGACCCTTATCCTTCAAGGGAGAGTGTGGCATGGTCCTATTCCTTACTTCTTTCTTTCCTTGCCTTGCTGCAACAGGTGCTTCGTGAACAGTAGCTTGGCAGCTGAGATAATCTTCTTCACTAGAAGAATAGAATTCTACCTGTACTGAGTCCTCATCACTTTCTTCAGAAGAGCTTTGGTTCTCATCCTCTGAAGCCTGAGTATCTTTCTGCATTGCTTTCATTGTCATTGCTCGATTTTGGTTACTGTTCACCCTTAATGCTCTGTGTGAACTTCCTTCATTGCCCGAGGAAGAGCCTTCTAACTTAAGTCTCAATGACTTCGATTCCTCCTCTTCCAAGGTGCAGGAGAAGTTTTCTGACTCTTTGCTTGATCCTCTAGACTCAAACTTGCTGGTGTCTACTAGAATTTCCTGACGCAAATCCAGTACTGTAGCAGCTTTGGGTTTGAAATGGTTTTGAACAAATTCTAAGTCTTTCTTCTCTTGGACTATTTGGGGAAGTTTCCTACTGGACTTCTTCTTTCCCATGCTAGGGAGAGCAGAGATATTAAAGCAGAGAACAGGGAGGGGGGAAGAGAGAACAGCGGGAACCATGGACAAGTAATTGTAGCAGTTGAGAGCTTCTCTCTCTTACTTGCCCATGATTGAGAGCTCTTTGATTATTTGCATACTTATTTGAGTAGATAATCGTCCAACAGGTGCCAGTGTTCAATTGTTGCGAAGTTTGGAGGGTTGTGGAGGAGGTGGTTTCTGAGGAGCTTCATTTTCTAGAGGAGTTAAAAGGTAGGATCCCTCAGACTATTGGTGAGTTTTATCCATTCATCTTTTAAATATGTCTAGATTTGACAAATATCAAGATCTGCCTAGTAGTAATAGTGGTAGCGGTAGGAGTAGTGATAATGGTAGTAGTAATGGTAGCGATAGTACCGAGGAGATGGGTTCGTCCACGTCCTCTTCTAGAAGTATGACCCCGGAAAGGGCCTTGGTAAGGGAAGGGCCCTTGGTAATGGTGTCATATGTCTCTGTAGTGTAGGAGTATGAAGAAGGCTCCTCTTCTAGGGACTGGGTCCTGGCTGATATTAGGAGGACCTCGGCTGCAGATGAAAGGGAGGAGTGGAATTATGCTGCCAATGAGGTCCCCAGTCCATTGAAGGAAGATGATCTGGAGGTGATCCAAAAAATATAGCGCATTCTGTGCTGGTATGCCCTTCGGCTGGCCGGGGTAAAGGAGAGGGCTTGCGACCCTTTTTCGAGCCATGTACCCTTCAAACTATGTGTGTACGAATACCACATGAGGGCCGGGCTTTGGTTCCCCCTTCACTCTTTTTTTGTGCCGTTCTATGGTACTTTGATTTTGCACTGTGTCAGCTAGTGCCAAACTCAGTACTGCTAATTATGGCCTTTATCTGTGCCTGCTCGGAAGTGGATGGGCCAATGAATATGGATATTTTTAAAGCTCACTTCCTGATTAGTAGGCACGGTCAGACCGGATGGGTGGTTTTCAGCACTTAGGCCAAGAGGAGGATACTGAAGAGGACTTCATCGTCAATTAATAGATGGAGGAAAAACTTTTTCTTTATCCAGTCTGCCGAAGACTTCGGCCTTCCTCACTCGTGGAGTATGGACCGAACCAGGAAATGTAAGAAAATGGGTCTTCATCCACGTCAGCAAGAGGTCGTGGATGCCATGGTGGCCTCGCCGCTAGATGTTGAAGTCCTCTACAACAATGAGGAGTTGGGGAGGCACGACTTGTGCCCTCCATGCACCGAGTCTTTGCTTGAGAGCAGTAAAGATCCGTGCTCTTAATACTTGTAGTTTCTTTTCGTTTTGTCTCTGCTTTGCTTTTTGCCTTGTAGTTTTACTTATGCATTTTTCTTTCTTTCATGCTGAGCAGAGATGGATGCCATGACACGTGCCCGGGAGCAGGCGAGGAAACTCACCATGGAGAGAAAGACGAGGCAGCTGGCCTTGGGCTCGGGGGCAAGGAAGAGGCCTCATGCCTCTACCCCTATAGATCTGGAGAGCCTTCCCCGAGGCCCTCCACAGTCAGAACCCATTCAAGTAACCTATTTTCCCCCCGGGTTCTTACTGCTCCTGGCCTCTCGACGGGTACTGTTTCGGGGGCGACGGTCTTCAGGCCCAACTGGGCCCTCAAGGTCGACGACTCCGTCTTCATGCACCCATAAGTAGTGTGGGAGTATCTGATCATAAGGATCCTTCCCTGGGATCTCCAGGAGATGTCTTCGAGGCCGACCGAGGCCCTTTGCTCAGTGGTGGAGACCGTCGCGTCTCAGGTACATCCTATTCCTAAGCTCTTTACTTTTGTTTACGTTTTTTTGGTTTATTTCGACTAACACCTATTTGTCTGGCCATAAATGAGTGTTCTCCTTAGTGTTACCTCCCGTCGCTGTATGGAGACGGTCGAGCTGCTAGGTCGTACCAGTGCTAGCTGAAGGAGAAGATTGAGGTCATCTAGCAGCTATATGCCTCAAAAGATGTGGCCAATTGGGCCAGGGCCGAGGCGGTCCTGGAGAGGGAAGCCGCCCTTTATGCTAAGGCTGAGGTCGAGTAGGCCATGCAGTGCTTGACTGAGGAGGGTGAGGCTTCAACTCAAGTGGCTGTTGAAAAGGCCCTAGCTGCTTTCTAGGGTTCGAATGCCTTCTGGGTGGCCATCGACCTTGAAGGGGGTAAGTAGTTCCTAGAGGCCAAGAGGAAGGTCGAGGCTATGCACCCAGGGATAGACTTTTTGGGCCTCGACCTTCTAAAGCCTGAGGATTAGGAGGAGGAGCCTGATGCTGCCGAGGCCGGGCCAGAGGCACTTGAGGGGGAGGAGACGGCTGCCGACTCGGAGATGGATGCCGATGCGCCCCCAGCTTTAGATTAGGATTTTTTTTTTGTTTTTTCCTTTTTGTATTCCAATGCCGTTAGTGCCTTTTTATAATTTTTTTTAAAATATTAATAGAATATTTTTTCTCTTTCCGACTTTGTTGTTTATATCAATTACCTATTTACAATTTCTATTCCAACCATACTTCCTTTCGAAACTCATGCGCAGGGTTTGAGTTCATTGGTAGAAACATCGGGGATGTTCAGCTCTAAGTTCGTGGAATACACTTTTGTAACGACCCATCCCGGGTTGGCCACCCCGAAACGAAGTCCTCACATTTTGAGAATCTCAGCACGACACATATATGCAACCAAAAAATAATAATAATAATACTAACAAAAAGTTCATTATCAACCTCAACAAGGGAGGTATATAAATCTGACATTATTTTACATATAATTTACAACATAAGATGCATGAATATTTACAAATATTTATTTTCTTTTCACACTAGTCTGAGGATATGGACACGTACATAGTTACAAAATTTTATTCTGTCTGAGCTGGGACCCACCAACTACTTGACCTGATTGTTACCTTAAATCATTGTACAATGGGGGGATAAGCTTCACAAGCTCAGTGAATTAAATTTACTAAAAGTATTCTAATCTCATAACTAACCCATTCATATTTAATCATTTATTTCTCCTATAACTAGATAATAGCATAAATATCTAACAATTAAATAATTCCCATATATATATATATATATTTATATTTATATCCTTCTCATTTTCTCATGGTAATTGTCTCTCTCTAAGAGACTCATATATCTCTAAATAAATTCACCATCATACACCACACATCAGCATTTCAATAATGCAAGCAATAATTAAATCCGATGTCATGAATGAATGATTATGATGGGAACGTTTTCCTACCTGTCGATAGGTTGTTATTATCTTAGACCGGCTGCTCTCCCGGTTTTTTTTTTTTTTTTTCTCATCAGACCGGCTGCCTTCCCGGTTAATTCCAGCATATATCGGCTGTCACAGTTTTCACTTTTCATTCCAGCATGTATCGGCTGTCACGGTTATTTCATTAGACCGGCTGCCTTCCCGGTTCTTTTCTTTTCATTTAATGCATATGCATATGAACAATGATATAAAAAAACAACATATAAATTCAAAATATTTAAAATTGGCTAACCTCATTATTCTAAAAAATTCCTCTCATCCCAATCACATCAAACCACCCATCAAAACTTGTCAAGATTCACGAAATTTCATCTCATCATAATTCGTGTTAAAACATAATTATAACTCATCAATAATTTATTTATCTCTTTTATGCTCAAATAACTTATTATTTCCAAAAATATCACTTCTCACCGAAAAATATTTCTACATGTCCAAATTTCCTATCATACTCATAAATCAATTTTTCATCTATCACCCAAACATACTTTAATAATTAAATTTAATATTATCACTAAATAATTAATTTTTTTTTATTTAGACTACTTAAAGTAAATCCAACTCACCACGTAGTACTTAAAGCTACCCGTGGACCACCTCCTTGCCTTTCTCGTTCTTCTCCGAAATTTCCCCCGATCGTTGACCACCGACACCTGACATAATATTTGAATTCAAATTTCTAATTATTTATTCATTTCTTGATAAACTACACATTTTGAAAATTTCCACTTTAGCTTCATGGAATTTTCATAAATGCTAAAATTTTAAAATAAACATTACCTTATTACCTTATGCTATTCTGATAGCTTCTCGTAATTCTCTATAAAATATTTCCGAAAATCTCTTAAAAATTTTGCTCCCTTGACCTTTCTTTAAACTCTCAAGTGATTTGAGAAAACAAATGAACGAAATTCCTTTAGAACCATAAAAACCTGGACTGAAAAACTTAAGTAGCTCTCCTTCTACAATATCCACGAGCGAGGCAACATCAACTTAAATCAGTAGCTTCAATTTTTTTTTTTTCACTTTCACTTTCACTTTCACCTTTCACTTTTCACCTTCACCTTTCACTTTTCACCTTCACCTTTCACTATTCTTTCTTTGAAACTCTGTTGACCACTGAATTTTACTATTCACACCAATTTTTTTTTTTTTTTACAAATACAGGTATTACAATTCTACCCACCTTATAAAAATTTTATCCCCGAAATTTCCTTGCTGAAATCAAGTAAAGAGTTGGGGATAATCCTTCCTCATTATTTCTTCATGTTCCCACGTGACTTCTTCAACATCTTTATTGCGCCATAATACTTGAATCAAAGGAATAACTTTATTGCGTAAAACTTGCTCCTTTCTGTCTAGGATTTTGACTGGTGCTAGCATAAAAGTCAAGTTTTTCTGAATTTTTATCATCTGATTCGTGACATTATGGGACTCATCGTGCAAGTACTTCCTCAGTAGAGACACATGAAAAACATTATGTAATTGCTTTAATTCCGGAGGCAAATTCAATCGATATGCTACGGGCCCAATTCTCTCAATTACCTCATAGGGCCCCATAAATCTTGGGTTTAACTTTCCCTTCTTCTTAAATCTCAACATTCCCTTCCACGGAGATATCTTCAAAAATACCCAGTCACCAACTTGAAACTCGAGAGGTCGTCTTCTTTTATCAGCATATCCCTTCTGTCTGTTCTGAGCTGCTATGAGGTTTTCCCTAACCAGTTTGATTCTCTCAGTCGTCAAGTCAATCATTTCTGGACCATATATCTTTCTCTCTCCAACTTCTTCCCAACATACTGGAGTTCTACATCTTCTGCCATATAAAGCCCGAAAGGTGCCATCCCAATACTAGTTTGATACTGATTATTGTAGGCAAACTCGATCAAAGACAAATAAGCATCCCAACTTACTGAGAAACTTAATACACTTACCCTCAGCATATCTTCTAGTATCCTGATAATCCTCTCTGTCTGTCCATCAGTTTGTGGATGAAAAGCTGTACTAAACTGTAATTGTGTACCCATAGCTTCTTGGAAACCCTTCCAAAATCTAGAGGTAAATCTAGAATCCCGATCTGATATGATACTCAAGGGTACTCCATGTAATTTTACTATCTCTGCCACATACAACTCAGCTAACTTCTCTGGACTCCATGTAGTTTTGATAGGAAGAAAATGTGAAGACTTAGAAAGTCTATCCACTATAACCCACACAGCATCATGCCCTCTCTGGGTACGGGAAAAACCAGAGACAAAATCCATACTTACATTTTCCCATGGCCACTCAGGTACTGGAAGAGGTTGTAATAAACCTGCGGGATATCTATTCTCAGACTTTACCTGTTGACAAGTCAAACATCTAGAGATATATTCTGCTACATCATTCTTCATCCCTGACCACCAATAATTTTGTTTCAATCCCCTGTACATCTTATTATTACCTGGGTGCATGGAATATACAGAATCATGAGCCTCCCTTAATATCTCTTTTCTCATATCCACATCGTTGGGAACACAAACTCTATGCCCCAATACTACCATTCCATCTTCTCTAATTCTAAATTCAGTTGACTTCCCACTCATCACTTCCTGCCTGATCTTTTCTATCCCCTCATCTCTACTCTGCATCTGAAATATGCGATCAATAATAGAAGATTGTATCACCATATTTGCCATTAATACTCCTCTATCATTGACACTCAATTGCATCCTCATTCTTCTTAATTTTATCATCAGGCTAGTATTATGACTCCCAATAACCGCTAATCTCCCTGTAGCTTTTCTACTCAATGCATCAGCTACTACATTAGCTTTTCCTGGATGATAATGAATTGTACAATCATAATCACAAATCAATTCCATCCACCTCCTCTGCCTCAGATTCAACTCCTTCTGGGTTGGTAAATGCGTCAAATTTTTATGATCAGTAAAAATTTCGCACTTAGCTCCATATAGATGGTGTCTCCAAATCTTCAAAGCAAAAACTATGGCAGCCAATTGTAAATCATGGGTTGGGTAATTCTTCTCATGGTTTTTCAGTTGCCTAGATGCGTAAGCTATAACTTTCCCATGTTGCATCAACACACATCCCAATCCCTGATGCGACGCATCACTATAGACCACAAATCCTTCATTACCAGAAAGAAGCACTAATACCGGGGCAGTAGTCAGTTTTTCTTTCAACAGTTGGAAACTTTTCTCACATTCCTCTAACCACCTAAACTTCACATTCTTCTTGGTCAATTTAGTCAAAGGTACAACAATCATAGAAAATTTTTGGATAAATCTTCTATAATAACCAGCCAACCCCAAAAAGCTTCTAATTTCAGTTACACTTGTGGGTCTCACCCAATTCAACACTGCTTCTACTTTTTGTGGGTCAACTGCTATCCCCTCTCCCGACACAACATGCCCCAAGAAAGATATCTCATTCAACCAAAACTCACATTTAGAGAATTTCGCATATAATTTCTCCTTCCTCAGAATCTCCAACACTATCTCTAAATGTCGCATATGCTCCTCTTCATTCTTAGAATATACTAAAATATCATCAATAAACACAATTACAAATCTGTCCAAGAATGGTTTAAACACCCGGTTCATAAGATCCATAAATGCCGCAGGAGCATTGGTCAACCTAAAAGGCATCACTAAGAACTCATAATGACCATAACGTGTCCTAAAAGCAGTTTTAGGTACGTCCCCCTCTTTTATCCTTAATTGATGATATCCCGACCTCAAGTCTATCTTAGAGAACACTCTAGCTCCCTGTAATTGCTCGAATAGGTCATCTATCCTGGGTAAAGGATATCTATTTTTTATTGTGATCTTATTCCATTGTCTATAATCAATACACAACCTCAATGTCCCATCCTTCTTCTTGACAAATAACACAGGGGCTCCCCAGGGTGATGTACTAGGTTGGATAAACTGTTTATCTAGCAACTCCTAAAGCTAAACTTTCAACTCTCTCAATTCAGCTGGGGCCATTCTATAGGGTGCTATAGATATGGGTGCTGATCCTGGAATTACTTCAATAGAAAATTCAATCTCTCTATTGGGAGGCAACCCAGTCAACTCTTCAGGAAATACATCCAGAAAATCTTTCACTACCAAAATATCTTCTAACTTTCTACTCTCCTTGCTAGAATCCACTACATAAGCTAAATACCCCTCACAACCCTTCCTCAACCATTTACTAGCAGTTAAGGCAGAAATCAGATAATTTGCAAGTATCTTACGTTCTCCCTGAAAATTAAACTCCTCTTGTCCGGGAATCCTGAACACTACATTTTTCCTAAAACAATCTACCCAAGCATGATATGTAGATAGCCAATTCATCCCCAGAATTACATCAAAATCTGTCATATCTAAAGGCAATAAATCAACTTCAAATTCTCTTTCAACAATATTAATCACACACCCTTGATAGATTGTTCTGATAATAACCCTATCTCCCGTAGGAATCTCAACAATAATTGCATGCATCATAGGACTAGCACTAGCATCAATAGATTTCATATAACTACTAGATGCAAAAGAATGAGTCGCACCAGGATCAATCAATAATCTAGCAGGCCTACCAAGAATAGAGATCATACCTATAACAACATCAGGAGTGGCTTGTGCATCTTGTTGGGTCAAAGCATAGACTCTGCCATCTCTGGACTGAATCTGACTGCCACGTCCTCGCTCTGCTACTGATCCTCGACCTCTGCCTCGCACACCCCCTGATCCACCTCCTTTCTCCATTGATCTTCCCCCAACGCTTCCAACACTTACGTCAGTAGATTTTCCCGCCGGGCAATTTACAGCAACATGTCCTCCCTCACCACATATAAAGCATATCTGCATAGGGCAATTCCGAGCTAAATGTCCCATCTGATTACATTTAAAGCAAATAATTGACTCCCGGTCATACATCAGATTACCGCTTCCTCTTGGTGGCATACTTATTCCTCTACCATGACTCCCAATTCCCATAGTCTGCCTCCCAAATCGGGGTGTCCCATCGATATTACTCTGAGCTACAGAAGTAACAGATCCTGCTTGCCTCTGAGTCTGCCCTACAGTTCCTTGTGACAAGGAACGCCCCCTCTGAGGTGGTCTCCCGCCATGCACACCCATACTGCTACCTGATTACGCCCAAAGTATAACACGGTTATTGTAGTACGGCTTTGGGGTGTCGATTCCACAGGGAAACAAGTTAAGTACAAAGGAAAATGTGTGAACCTTAAAACGAACGATAAAAGTTAAACTCAAGATTTTTAAGCTTTGATGGTGAAATAATGTAAAGGAAAATTGCGTAAATGTAAATGAAATATAAATGAGAAATAACAAGGTTCCGGGAATCCTCCTTAGGTTTGTTCCCTATTTCCACTCTTGATTCAATTGATTTTATCTCGATTGCAAGTTTCAACTCCCAAACAAGCAATCGGAATATATTCAATCAAGCACATTTACAATTCTTATATAATTGCTACGAATTAATCATTGATTTCGGTTCATGCACACATGACCGATCTTAAAGATTATCAAGAAACGACAATATATCTTAAAAGACAATATCGCAATAATGGACAATCAATAAGATAAATCTACCGGAATCAATCACATCCAAGCAACCTCAATGGAGGAGAAGGATGCAATCACCGGATTAAGAGAGTCTAAAAGAAGAAGAATAAGAAGTACATCTATCACATGAACTCAAATCTTCTTACTTAATCAATGAATAATTCATAAACAATATTTAACAATAAATCCATACAACTAAATCAAGAACAAGAAATAAAGAACAAGAAATCCCTAAAGATTCATCCATTTCCCTTGTAAAATGATTAGTTGGCCATGGAAATCAAGGTGGAAGAACAATAAGGATGCTTCCCCCTTGATTTGGCCATGGAGTTCAAGGTGGATGAACAATATGGATGTTCTCCCCTTGATTTGCAACCAAAGAAAACTTAGAAATAAAATGGAAGAATGCTGGATTTGGATCCCTTGAATCCTCTCTTTTTTCTCTCTTCCTTGCTTTCTCTCTTCAATGCCCAGCTGCACACTCCATAAAGATATATTTATAGAGCATGAGGGGGGTGTTTTGGTCTTGGAGAATGTCATTTGCTTGCCCTAATCCGGTCAAGAGGCAAGTGGGCCGTGCTGTGCGCCTGGGCCTGCTGTGCGTCTGGGCCTGCTGTGCTGGCCTGAACTGTTTCCACTAAAACTGCCATAAATTTCTCTAGAAAAATCCTTTTTACGAACCGTAAAATTCTCCAGAAAATAGACTTCCGGATCTTTCTAAGCATATATGGCTCATCATCTGGTTCTTCCTACATCAATACAGTTTAATCTGCAAAGATGATTGATCTGTACGGGAAATTCTGGCAATTCAGTGAAACTTCTTCAGCTTGTATGCAGAAGTGCACACACTAGTGTGCCTACCCTTAACTTGCTCCAAAGTGATGCACACACTTGTGTGCAGTCTTTTAACTTAATGTACTTTATTACTCCAGCCTTAGTTTAGAGTTTAACCATCTTTGAATCATGTTTGGACACGTCTAAACCTTAGACAAAAACGAGCACCGACACCCAAGATCTTTTGGTGCTTTAAACATGGATCGCTTTATTATCTCTTTTGTACTCAAAGCACCTGAAAATGCATCGAATTAAGTCAATGATTTGTGAATATCACTTTAGAGTTATCAACATGTAAAAGTGCGATTACGACCGAGATCAACCCTAAAATGTTAACAATTAAGTATTGTTTAGATGCATTTTATGACTCTCATCACAACCCCCAACTAGCTTATTGCTAGTCCCTAGCAATTCAAGCGAAAGGCATGAAATGAATTATTTATTTAAAATCAAAACAAAATACAGCAATGCTGGTGTTAACCAAGAGTGATTCAAAAATCTATCTCAAAAATCATGCATAACATACAGCACATAGAATCATTAAATATCACTCAGGTCCAAGAATAATCCAAATGTCAACCTTAAAATCGTTATCGACTCTTACCATCTATCTTACCACAATACCTTAGTCCGAACACCTAGATGATTTTATGCACAACATAGCATGAATACAAGTCTTGGCCTCTAAAAACATATTAATTTGCGTGACATCAATCACAAATCAAGCTCTATATGCTCACTTTTCAAATCACTCTCCACTATGTAGAAAAATCACACTTCATCGGATCAATAGGTCTTTAATAAGCTTGCAACATTAGGCTAGGGTAAAGGTCAAGAAAGAATGGGAAAGTTTAAACAAATAAAAGAACTAAGTCTCTTAATTTAAACACAACCACTTTAAGCACAAGATAACCTTACTTCAACACCCAACTCTTTCAACCATTTTTCGAGCATTTCTGGCAATAAATCACCATTTTTTTTTCTTTCTTTGCCATAATTCATTTTTTTCTCTTTTTTTTTATTTTTTGTTTTGGCATAAGACCATTCACCTCCTCTTTCATTCTTTTCTTTTCTTTTCCACAACCCCCAACTTATCTCTTTTAATGTACTTGGGTTATGATAGTAATATTTTCTCATATTTCCACCCTTACTCCTATTAAGTGCTTCTCACAACATGTGTATAACTAAGTTCTTTTAAAAGAGAGGTAAGGATAAAATATTTTTAGGCTCATAAAGGTAAGTAAATGGTTTATCGAAAGAAACAAGGCTCAATTTTTCTTTTCAAGAAAAAGGCTCAAATAGGTGACTAGCGATAAATATAACAAGGGTAAGTTTAAAAAGGCTCAAACGGTCCAAAAATGGCCTATATCATATCCTAAGTAGTGTGCATTCTATGATTTTCGCCTCAAGTGATTATTAAATAAGTTCTAGAGCTTGTAGAGACCGCAAAAGTATTCACAAAACAACCGCGCATAAAACTTTTCCAAATGCTTTAGACTAATCATGCAATCTTACCACAAACCAGAGTCTCAAACCAAAGAAAAATTGACACTTAATTTATTCTCAAAGCGAAGCAAGATTTAACTTCTTCTAAATGCTATATACTATCTCGATTAAGCTCATATCATTGACATGTGAATTAACTCCAAGGCTAACACAAAACATGCTAAAAACAAACAAACAAAATTTTTTTTTTATCCTAACAACGAAAAGAAAGAAAGTGACACCAAGCAGTTCAATGAAAAAAAAAAAAAGAAATATGTTTCCTCCACCCCCAACCTAAACATTGCATTGACCTCAATGTAAAAGAAAAAGGAAAAGAAACTCCCTGTGCGGCCAAAAATGCACAAAAGCTGAAAATTGCGCACCACCAATTGAACTGCATACCGTTCTTTTCGCTGAAATCACTAGAAACTAAAAATTAAAATAGACTTAACACAACCAAAATTCAAAGTTAATAAAGACTTGACAACGAAATATTAATATATATATATATATATATATTTTTTTTTGAAATTTGAAGTAAACTAAAAACTAATAATTAAGATTGAATGAAAACTAACTAAAAACAGAACAAAAATTAAAAGGAATAACGTACCTTTGTTGTGTGGTCAAGGTGAATAGACCGGATCCATAAGCGGAATGTCTTCCATCTCCGGATCATGTCTATCAATTAAGATCTTAAGTCGTTGACCGTTTACTTTAAAGACCCGACCATCTCTAGTATCCTCAATTTCTACCGCCTCATTTTCAAAAACATTTTTTACTATAAAAGGGCCGGTCCATCTTGACCGAAGTTTTCCAGGATGCTTATGAAGTCTAGAGTCGTATAAGAATACCCGATCATTGGGTTTAAATGTTTTCCTCAAAATGTTTTTGTCATGGAATACTTTCATCTTAGCCTTATAGATTCTAGAATTTTCATAAGCATCGTTTCTTAATTCTTCTAACTCGGTCAGCTGATATTTTCGAAGTTTACCCGCTTCGCCCATGTCAAAATTGAAAGACTTGATGGCCCAATAAGCTCGATGCTCGAGCTCCACGGGTAAATGGCAAGGCTTTCCAAAAACAAGCCGGTAGGGTGACATACCTAAGGGAGTTTTAAAGGCTGTACGGTAAGCCCAAAGTGCATCAGTTAGTCTCAAAGACCAATCTTTGCGATCGGGGTTAACCGTTTTTTCTAAAATTTGTTTAATCTCCCTATTAGCAAGCTCTACTTGTCCACTAGTCTGAGGATGATAGGCAGTAGAGATTTTATGTAATACCCCAAATTTTTTCATTAAAGCTTCAAAGGAACGGTTGCAAAAATGTGTACCTCGATCACTAATTATAGCACGTGGTGTACCAAATCGAGATAACACCTTTTCTTTAAGGAATTTAATCACCGTTCCATTATCATTGTTTCGACAAGCTGCTGCCTCTACCCACTTGGATACATAATCTATTGCTACAATGATATACTGGTACCTGAAGGAAGGAGGGAAGGGTCCCATGAAATCGATGCCCCAACAATCAAAGATTTCAATCACTAAAATAGGGTTCAGGGGCATCATATTTCGGCGAGACACAGCTCCTAACTTTTGACATCTTTCACAAGAGCGACAATAGGTGTTTGTATCTTTAAACAAAGTAGGCCAATAAAATCCATACTGCAAAATTTTTGCAGCGGTTTTTTTCATCGAAAAGTGGCCTCCATAAGCTTGGGAGTGACAAAATTCTAAGACACTCGAAATCTCTTCATTAGGGATGCAACGCCTTAGAATTTGGTCAGGGCAGTACTTGAAAAGATAGGGGTCATCCCAATAAAAATTACATACCTCATATAAGAATTTTCTCTTGTCTTGAGCGCTCCAATCCATAGGTATCTCACCTGTAGCCAAATAATTTACGATGTGAGCAAACCATGGTAGAGAAGTAATGGAAAGTAATTGCTCATCGGGAAAATCATCTTTGATTGGCATGTCATCACAAGTGTCCTCAAAAGTGAGTCTGGATAAATGGTCAGCTACTACGTTCTCCACTCCTTTTTTATCCTTGATGGTGATATCAAATTCTTGCAAGAGGAGGATCCATCGGATTAGTCGTGCCTTAGCATCCTTCTTCGTAAGAAGATACTTGAGGGCTGCATGATCTGTAAAAATAAGGATAGGAGAACCAATTAGATGAGCACGAAATTTATCTAAAGCAAATACTACAGCTAGCAACTCTTTTTCAGTTGTAGAGTAATTCATTTGAGCACTATTTAAAGTCTTACTAGCATAGTAAATGACAAAAGGTTTACCTTCCCTTCGCTGTCCAAGAACAGCACCTACAGCGTAGTCACTAGCATCGCACATGATTTCAAAAGGTAAAGTCCAATCTGGCGACTGCATTATAGGTGCGGAAGTAAGCTTGCCAATCAACATTTTAAAGGCCTCTTGACAAGCTTGACTCCACTCAAAGGGGGTATCTTTAACTAGGAGGGCGCATAGCGGTCTAGATATTTTTGAAAAATTTTGTATGAATCTCCTATAAAAACCAGCATGACCAAGGAAAGATCTCACATCCTTTATTGTCTTAGGGGCAGACAACTTAGAGATTAACTCAATCTTAGATTGATCAACCTCTATTCCTTTAGAAGAGACAATATGCCCTAAGACAATACCGGATGGTACCATGAAATGGCACTTTTCCCAATTTAAAACCAATTCTTTTTCCTCACAGCGAATTAATACTCTTTCTAAATTCATTAAGTATGTTTCAAATGAAGATCCAAAAACAGTTAGGTCATCCATAAAAACCTCCATGCAATTTTCAACCATGTCACTAAAAATGCTCATCATGCAGCGTTGAAAAGTAGCAGGGGCGTTACATAATCCGAATGGCATTCTACGAAAAGCATAGGTGCCAAAGGGACAAGTAAAGGTGGTCTTTTCTTGGTCTTCTAATGCAATTTCTATTTGATAGTAACCAAAATAACCATCTAGAAAACAGTAGAAGGGATGACCAGCTACACGCTCAAGAATTTGATCAATAAAAGGGAGTGGGAAGTGGTCTTTCTTGGTGGCAGCATTTAATTTTCTGTAATCAATGCACACACGCCACCCGTTCACAAGTTTGGTAGGGACTAACTCTCCTAGATCATTTTTTATCACAGTGACTCCGGATTTTTTCGGGACGACTTGCGTAGGGCTTACCCACTTACTATCAGCTATAGGATATATAATACCCGCATCTAATAGTTTCAGTACTTCATTTTTCACTACTTCTTTCATAGTGGGGTTAAGCCTACGTTGAGGGTCTCTACGAGGACTGGTTCCTTCATCCAGATTTATTTTATGGGAGCAGATTAGGGGATTAATTCCCTTTAAATCAGCCATGCTCCATCCTAGGGCTGATTTGTGTTCATTTAAAGTTTGAATTAATCTCTTACCTTGGGTCTCAGTTAATTCAGAAGAAATTATAACAGGAAAGGTATCACCTGGACCGAGAAAGACATGTTTTAGACCCTTAGGTAGTGGCTTCAATTCGACTTTAGGTGCTTCCACACTTGAGGGGACTTGAGTCTTGCTTCTTTCGAGCAGCTCCTCAAACCTTGGTTGCCATGCCCGATTTCCATAATCCTGAGATTTGTCAAAAACAACACATATATCAATTATATCAGTTTTATCATCAAATAAATCTATCTCAGAATTAACAAGAAAATTTTCAAGAGGGTCATAATCATGAGTTAAGAAAACTCCCTCATTGACGAGTGACTCGATCATGTAAAGCTGGTGGTTTTCGTCCTCATCTTCGGGCTGTTTTGCAACATTGAAAATATTTACTTCAAGGGTCATGTTGCCAAAGGACAGTTTCATGAGACCATTCCTACAATTTATTAGAGCATTTGCAGTAGCAAGAAAAGGTCTACCCAAAATCAAAGGAATTTTAGAGTTAGTGTCTACAGCAGAAGTAGTATCAAGAATTAAGAAATCAACAGGATAATAAAATTTATCAATTTGAATCAAAACATCCTCAACCACACCTCAGGGTACCTTGACTGAGCGATCAGCCAATTGTAATACCACGCCGGTTGGTTTGATTTCTCCTAACCCCAGCTGTAAGTAAATTGAAAATGGCATCAGGTTTACACTAGCTCCCAGATATAGTAAGGCTTGTCCAACCTCATGATTTCCAATGCTGCAAGCAATGGTAGGACAGCTCGGATCTTTGTATTTTGGGGGAATTCTTTGCTCAATTAGTGCACTAACTTGCTCAGTTAGGAAAACTGTTTTCTTGACATGATGTTTCCTCTTAATTGTGCATAAATCTTTGAGAACTTTTGCATAGGTGGGGACTTGTTTAATCACATGCAAAAGGGGAAGATTAAGTTTCACTTGCCTTAAGTTCTCAAGGATTTCATCATTCATTTCCAGATTTTTCTTGTTGGATTTTAAGGCTTGGGGGAATGGGGCCTTAACAGGACTTTGGGTCACTTCAGGGTCTTTAGGCAACTTGGTCTCACTACTGGTTTGACCCTTCACATTCTCGGGTTTATTCTCTGGTGGAATGTGTAGTGACTTACCTCTTCGGGTCACAATGGCATTTACATTTTTCACATTTTCTTGTGCCATATGTTGACCGTGAGGTATAGACTGAGCTTGAGCAGGGAATTTACCTCGCTCAGTCACACTCAAGGAGTTCATCAATTTAGACACTTGGCTCCTTATTTCTTTGTTTTCCTCAACCAACTGTGTAATTAATGCCTCACACTTTTGGTTTGTCTTGCCTTGTGCTTCTATAAAAGTATGTAAGGAGTCTTCTAAAGAGTTCCTAGAAGATGAGGGTGCATGATAAGGTGCTGGGTACGATCTAGGGGGCTGCACATGCTGCTGATTTTCAGATTTCCAACTGAAGTTGGGGTGATTTCGCCACCCCGGATTATAAGTGTTAGAGAAGGGTGCTGAGGGCTTCTTGTACATGCTTAAGGTATTGCATTGTTCCTCGTACAGCCCTCTCATGTCAACAAAAGTGGGACAATCTTGGGCGGGATGATTAACCCCGCCACACACAAAACATGATTCTAAAGGTTCGGCCTGATTAACTATGTGTGTTGGTTTTTTCGTTTTTAATGCCTCCAACTCTCTAGTAAACATTTCGACCTTGGCCTTGAGGTTATCCTCTTCCCTAAGATGGTAGATTCCTCCACCACTAGGTCGTGACCTATTTGTGCTCTCAGTAGCACTAGGTCCAGTCCATGTGTGAGCTTTCTCAGCAAGCTCATTGAGGTACTCAATAGCCTCATCAGGGTCTTTTTGCAGAAATTCTCCATTACACATCATCTCAACAAATTGGCGTTCTCTATAGGTAAAACCCTCATAGAAATAGCTCACTAAACGCCAATTTTCGTACCCATGATGTGGACACATACTTAACAGCTCTTTAAATTTCTCCCAAGACTGATACAAAGTCTCGTTTTCCTTTTGTGCAAAGGTGGAGATTTGTCTTTTCAAAGCGTTAGTCTTATGTTGAGGGAAGTACTTGTTAAAAAAGACTTGGGTCATCTCATTCCATGACCCAATTGATCGTGGTCTCAGCGAGTATAACCAACTCTTAGCTTTATCCTTTAAGGAGAAAGGAAAAAACTTGAGTCTCACGATATCATCAGTTGCATCGTGACTATGGAAAGTCTCAACTACTTCCTCAAATTCTCTAATGTGCACATAGGGGTTCTCGTTTTCCATGCCATGAAAAGTAGGGAGAAGTTGTATCATCCCTGTTTTAAAATCTTGATGACGGGTATTGGCTGGAAACATAATGCACGATGGTGTGGCTGTCCGGCTAGGATGTAGGTAATCTTTAAGTGTCCTAGCACCATTCTCATTAGGATTTTCAGCCATGTTAACAAAATCCTCTAAATTCTCTGATGGGGGTGCACTATGGTTTGATCTAGGTGAGGTTTCACCAATGGAGGTGGAAGGAGAGGGTAACTCTAATTCGGGTCCTCTAATGAATCTACCTCACGAATCTCTCGGTCTAAGCATGCACCAATCAATTTAGAGGGGGAATAAATAAATAAAACAAATAAATAAACAAATAAATAAAACAGAATAATAAACAAATAAATAAAAACAGAATAATAAACAGATAAATAAAACAGAATAATAAACAAATAAATAAAAACAGAATAATAAACAGATAAATAAAAACAGATAAATAAAACAGAATAATAAACAAATAAATAAAAACAGAATAATAGACAGAATAATAAAACAGAATAATAAACAGGTAAATAAAAACAGAATAATAAAAGAAAATTAGAAAATCAAAACAAAAGTAAAGGAATAATATTGCCGTATTTACAAACTGCTAAAAAGAAAAATATTTACGAATTTTTTTTTTTGGTTTTTTTTTTTTTTTTTTTTTTTTTTACTGTAACACTCAAAGTTGACAAGTTTCCTTATACTTAAGCGCGTTTCCCCGGCAACGGCGCCAAAATTTGATTACGCCCAAAGTATAACACGGTTATTGTAGTACGGCTTTGGGGTGTCGATTCCACAGGGAAACAAGTTAAGTACAAAGGAAAATGTGTGAACCTTAAAACGAACGATAAAAGTTAAACTCAAGATTTTTAAGCTTTGATGGTGAAATAATGTAAAGGAAAATTGTGTAAATGTAAATGAAATATAAATGAGAAATAACAAGGTTCCGAGAATCCTCCTTAGGTTTGTTCCCTATTTCCACTCTTGATTCAATTGATTTTATCTCGATTGCAAGTTTCAACTCCCAAACAAGCAATCGGAATATATTCAATCAAGCACATTTACAATTCTTATATAATTGCTACGAATTAATCATTGATTTCGGTTCATGCACACATGACCGATCTTAAAGATTATCAAGAAACGACAATATATCTTAAAAGACAATATCGCAATAATGGACAATCAATAAGATAAATCTACCGGAATCAATCACATCCAAGCAACCTCAATGGAGGAGAAGGATGCAATCACCGGATTAAGAGAGTCTAAAAGAAGAAGAATAAGAAGTACATCTATCACATGAACTCAAATCTTCTTACTTAATCAATGAATAATTCATAAACAATATTTAACAATAAATCCATACAACTGAATCAAGAACAAGAAATAAAGAACAAGAAATCCCTAAAGATTCATCCCTTTCCCTTGTAAAATGATTAGTTGGCCATGGAAATCAAGGTGGAAGAACAATAAGGATGCTTTCCCCTTGATTTGGCCATGGAGTTCAAGGTGGATGAACAATATGGATGTTCTCCCCTTGATTTGCAACCAAAGAAAACTTAGAAATAAAATGGAAGAATGCTGGATTTGGATCCCTTGAATCCTCTCTTTTTTCTCTCTTCCTTGCTTTCTCTCTTCAATGCCCAGCTGCACACTCCATAAAGATATATTTATAGAGCATGAGGGGGGTGTTTTGGTCTTGGAGAATGTCATTTGCTTGCCCTAATCCGGTCAAGAGGCGAGTGGGCCGTGCTGTGCGCCTGGGCCTGCTGTGCGTCTGGGCCTGCTGTGCTGGCCTGAACTGTTTTCACTAAAACTGCCATAACTTTCTCTAGAAAAATCCTTTTTACGAACCGTAAAATTCTCCAGAAAATAGACTTCCGGATCTTTCTAAGCATATATGGCTCATCATCTGGTTCTTCCTACATCAATACAGTTTAATCTGCAAAGATGATTGATCTGTACGGGAAATTCTGGCAATTCAGTGAAACTTCTTCAGCTTGTATGCAGAAGTGCACACACTAGTGTGCCTACCCTTAACTTGCTCCAAAGTGATGCACACACTTGTGTGCAGTCTTTTAACTTACTGTACTTTATTACTCCAGCCTTAGTTTAGAGTTTAACCATCTTTGAATCATGTTTGGACACGTCTAAACCTTAGACAAAAACGAGCACCGACACCCAAGATCTTTTGGTGCTTTAAACATGGATCGCTTTATTATCTCTTTTGGACTCAAAGCACCTGAAAATGCATCGAATTAAGTCAATGATTTATGAATATCACTTTAGAGTTATCAACATGTAAAAGTGCGATTACGACCGAGATCAACCCTAAAATGTTAACAATTAAGTATTGTTTAGATGCATTTTATGACTCTCATCACTACCACATCTAGATCTCTCAAACCTAGTTCTCTTCAACCAATCCCTCCTATCTTTAAACTCCATCAAATCCCTCTCAATCTGTAATGCTTTATCTACCAGTACAGCATAATTTCCTATGCCCATGTAAGAGAGTTTAGAACGAATTTCGTAGTGTAACCCGTCTAAAAATCTCTTGCATTTTCTTTGCTCTGTATTCACGAATTCAGGTACAAATCTCGATAGGGCTATAAATTTACTATCATATTCAACCACCGATAAATTTCTCTATTTTAGGTGGATAAACTCTCTTACTTGTTGTGCCCGAAAAGTATCTGGAAAGTACTTTGAAAAAGCTCATCCTTAAATTTATTCCAAGTCAAAGGTTGATCTATTCGTGAACTCATCCTAGGCAAAATATCCTTCCACCATTGAGAAGCCTCACCTTCCAGCATAAACGAAGCAAAAGCAACCTTCTGTTTATCAGACACTGGTAAGACCTCAAAATATTTCTCTACATGCTCGATCCACTGTTCAGCTTCCACCGGATTTACAGATCCTCTAAAAGACTGAGGTTTAAACTTAAGAAACCTCACAAAACAATCTCCTTGCATCTCATTTGTAAATACCCTTCCTTCAGGAACCTCTTGTCTCACCACATCCGGTTCTCTCCTATCCCTTTCCTCTAATCTTCTCTGTAAATTATTAGCCCTTTCTTCAGCTGCATTTCTCCTTTCTTCAGCTGCATTCATCATTTCCATAGCACGATTAAGGGCTTCTTTCAATTCATCATTCCTACCCTCAGGTTCTCTCCCAACTCTACTGGCACTAGCTGCACCATCAGCATGTTCCCTTGAGGGAACTACAGACTCAACTTCCTCCTCTACTTCAGTCCTTCTAAAAATTGGGGGTCTACCATGTCCCCTCTGATTTAGAGTTCTACCTCTACCTCTCACACGACCATGTGTCATCCTCAGACTCTGCATTTAAGAATATTATTTATTTAGATATCCCACTTTTTTAGGTTCTCATGCAGTCTACAGAATCTTAAAACCTAATGCTCTGATACCAAAATTGTAACGACCCATCCCGGGTTGGCCACCCCGAAACGAAGTCCTCACATTTTGAGAATCTCAGCACGACACATATATGCAACCAAAAAATAATAATAATAATAATACTAACAAAAAGTTCATTATCAACCTCAACAAGGGAGGTATATAAATCTGACATTATTTTACATATAATTTACAACATAAGATGCATGAATATTTACAAATATTTATTTTCTTTTCACACTAGTCTGAGGATATGGACACGTACATAGTTACAGAATTTTATTCTGTCTGAGCTGGGACCCACTAACTACTTGACCTGATTGTTACCTGAAATCATTGTACAATGGGGAGATGAGCTTCACAAGCTCAGTGAATTAAATTTACTAAAAGTATTCTAATCTCATAACTAACCCATTCATATTTAATCATTTATTTCTCCTATAACTAGATAATAGCATAAATATCTAACAATTAAATAATTCCCATATATATATATATTTATATTTATATCCTTCTCATTTTCTCATGGTAATTGTCTCTCTCTAAGAGACTCATCTATCTCTAAATAAATTCACCATCATACACCACACATCAGCATTTCAATAATGCAAGCAATAATTAAATCTGATGTCATGAATGAATGATTATGATGGGAACGTCTTCCCACCTGTCGACAGGTTGTTATTATCTTAGATCGGCTGCCCTCCCGGTTTTTTTCTTTTCATTTAATGCATATGCATATGAACAATGATATAAAAAAACAACATATAAATTCAAAATATTTAAAATTGGCTAACCTCATTATTCTCAAAAATTCCTCTCATCCCAAATCATATCAAATCTATAATATCCGTATTCATGAATTAAGGGTAAAGAAGTAATTTGATAAATATGTCATAAATTTTAATTAATATATTTATGTGAAGGATTAATATTGAATAAAATAATTCTTTAAAAAAAAATATGAACAGTAAAATGTGAATAGTAAATCATGAATAGTAAAAAAAATCTGGGACGTGAAAGTCCCAGACCAAAGACAAGAATAAATAAAATAAAAGAAAAAGAAAAATGAAAAAGGAAAAAGTAATGGAAAAGAAGGAAAGAAAATATAAAAAAAAATAATGGTGCTTCCACCATTACTTAGTGGAGGTTTTTTTTTAAAAAAAAAAACAAAAAGAGACAAAACAAAATGATGAGAGAGTTAGGTGGGAGGGGGGTGGCTGCTGAAGACTAATAAAAAGAAGGAAAAAAAAACGTGGAGTTTGTTTTTAGAAAGTAGAAAGTAGAAAGTTAGGTAGAGGGGCTGAAGCTCCTATATATATATATGTGTAGAAACTGAAATCGTTCAGTTTCTTTCTTTCAAATTTTTGTATTCTCACAATATTTGGAGACCCAAAGAAAAGTCAAAAGAGCAAAATTTTGAATGGATTTTCTACGGAATTTCATAGAGGATTATGAGAAGCTATCAGTAATTATGAGGTAATAGTATAATATTTATTTTTGAATTTTTAGCATATATAAAATTTTCGGAGCTTAAAGTGGGAATTTTCATAAGGAGTGGTTCACGATGAATTTAAGAAATAATTAGAAATTTAATACAAATATTATGTCAGGTGTTGACTATCTACAACTGGAGAAATTTCTGAGAAGAACCGGAAAAAGCAAGAAGGTGACCCACGAGTAGCTTTAAATGCTACGTGGTGAGTTGGATTTACTTTAAGTAGTCTAAATGAAAAATCAATTATTTGGTGATAATATTAATTTTAATTATTTAAGTATGCTTGGGTGATAGATGAAAAATTGATTTATGGGTATGATAGAAAATTTAGACATGTAGAAATATTTTTCGGTGAGAGATGATATTTTTAGAAATCATAAGTTTATTTGAGAATAAAAGCAATAAATAAATTATTGATGAGATATATTGATGTTTTAATACGAGTTATGACGAGATGAATTTTAATAGATCTTGACAAATTTTGGTGGATGATTTGAGGTGAATTTTAGTAGATCTTGACAAATTTTGGTGGATGATTTGAGATGAAATTTAGTGGATCTTGACAGACTTTAATTGATTATTTGATGTGATTTGGGAAGAGAAGAATTTAGTATAATTTTTATATAATCTGATAAAAATCAGGATGATTGGATGTAAGAAATTTTTAAAGAAACTTTGTTATATAAAATTTGTGGATAATCAGGATAGCCAAATTAAGTAGTTTGAATCTTTATATTGTTTTTATATTACTATTTATATTACCGTTTCATATCATTGTTCATGCGCATATGCATTTAATAATATAACCAAAAGAACCAGGAAGGCAGCCGGTCTAATGAAATAACCGTGATAGCCGGTATATGCTGGGATGAAAAGTGAAAACCGTGACAACTGGTATATGCTGGGATGAAAATTGAAAACCGTGACAGCCGGTATATGCTGGGATGAAAAGTGAAAACCGTGACAGTCGGTATATGCTGGAATTAACCGGGAAGGCAGCCGGTCTAATGAGAATAAAAGAACCGGGAGGGCAGCCGGTCTAAGATAATAACAACCTGTCGACAGGTGGGAAGACGTTCCCATCATAATCATTCATGCATCTGCACCTGTTTTAATTATCGTTGCATTTTTTTGAGATGATGAGATGTAGTATATTAATTGTGAATTAAATTATAGATGGCTGGGTCTCATAAAAAGAGACAGCTATAATGATGAGATTTTTGAGATGATGAGATGTTGTATATTAATTGTGAATTAAATTATAGATGGCTGAGTCTCATAAAAAGAGACAGCTATAATGATGAGATTTTTGAGATGCTGAGATGTGATACTTTTTGTGAATTTAATTATAGAAGGTTGAGTTTCATAGAAAGAGACAGTAGGGTGATAAGACTTATCTAAATGATGGATTTTTTTTTATATGAATCTTATTACGAGATAATTAGGAGAGAGTTGATAGTCTTAAGGTGAACCAATGATTGAAAAGAAGAGATTGATAATAGAAAGTTGTCATCAGGTTATGCAAAAAAAAAATAAATTTTAATATTAAAGGATTATTGATGGAGTTTGAAATACTTTCAGTAAATTTAATTCACTGAGCTTGTGAAGCTCACTCCTCACTGTACAATGATTTTCAGGTAGCAGGCTTGGCAAATAGTTTGATGAGTTGAGGTTCAGAAGAAATCGTTTTCTGTAAGCCGCGTACGTGTCATCATCCTCAGACTAATGAGAAAATAAAAACGAAAAATTTATTTGTAAATCCTCATGCATTTTACGGATTGATGTAAAGTTCTATTGGTAATATTTATTTTTATTGTTGCATATATGTGTTGTGCTGGGATTCTAAAAATGTGATGACATTGTTTCGGGGTGGCCAACCCGGGATGGGTCGTTACAAAATCACCCATCAAAACTTGTCAAAATTCACGAAATTTCATCTCATCATAATTCGTGTTAAAACATAATTATAACTCATCAATAATTTATTTATCTCTTTTATGCTCAAATAACTTATTATTTCCAAAAATATCACTTCTCACCGAAAAATATTTCTACATGTCCAAATTTCCTATCATACTCATAAATCAATTTTTCATCTATCACCCAAACATACTTTAATAATTAAATTTAATATTATCACTAAATAATTAATTTTTTTTTATTTAGACTACTTAAAGTAAATCCAACTCACCACGTAGTACTTAAAGCTACCCGTGGACCACCTCCTTGCCTTTCTCGTTCTTCTCCGAAATTTCCTCCGATCGTTGACCACCGACACCTGACATAATATTTGAATTCAAATTTCTAATTATTTATTCATTTCTTCATAAACTACACATTTTGAAAATTTCCACTTTAGCTTCCTGGAATTTTCATAAATGCTAAAATTTTAAAATAAACATTACCTTATTACCTTCTACTATTCTGATAGCTTCTCGTAATTCTCTATAAAATATTTCCGAAAATCTATTCAAAATTTTGCTCCCTTAACCTCTCTTTAAACTCTCAAGTGATTTGAGAAAACAAATGAACGAAATTCCTTTAGAACCATAAAAACCTGGACTGAAAAACTTAAGCAGCTCTCATTCTACAATATCCACGATCGAGGCAACATCAACTTAAATCAGCAGCTTCAATTTTTTTTTTTTTTTCACTTTCACTTTCACTTTCACTTTCACCTTTCACTTTCACCTTTCACTTTTCACCTTCACCTTTTACTTTTCACCTTCACCTTTCACTATTCTTTCTTTGAAACTCTGTTGACCACCGAATTTTACTATTCACACCAATTTTTTTTTTTTTTTTTACAAATACGAGTATTACAACTTTCCACTTAGTTCTTCAAGCTCGAAAGTGCCGGGACGACATACCCTCCTAATGCAATATGGGCCCTCCCAGTTGGGGATTAGCTTCCCTGTTTGCTGTGGTCGAGATACTTCATTTTTTCATAGAATGAGAATGCCTTCCTCATATTCGAGAGTTGTAATACCCGACAGTCAGCTGCTGATAGGCCGCCATTCGAATCTGAGCTTTATCTCGTGCTTCGCCGAGTAGATCGACGTTCCTACGAAAAGCATAGTCATTGTTTTTGTCTTCGAAATTTTGTACTCGGAGTGAAGGCACTCCGATTTCTAAAGGGATGACGGCTTCAGAGCTGTAAGTCCTGAAAAAAGAGGTTTCGCTAATGGGTTCTCGGGTAGTGGTCTGATATGCCCAGAGGATGTTTGGTAAGTGGTTCGTCCATTATCGGTCTGCCTCGTCTAGTCTCCTTTTGATACCCTGTTGGAGGGTTTTGTTAGTTACTTCGGCCTGTCTATTAGCTTGCGGGTATCCAACGGAAGAGAAGTGATGCTCGATATGCAACTCATCACAAAATGTTTTGAACTGAGTGCTATTGAATTGTTTGCCGTTGTCCGTCACCAGTACTCGGGGTATACTAAAGCGACACACTATTGATTTCCAGAAGAAACCTCAAGCCTGATGGTCGGTGATGTTGGCCAATGATTCAACTTTTACCCACTTTGTGAAAGAGTTTATCGCTACTATGAGGTACTTTCGCTGGCCAGGCGCTCCGATGAAAGGTCCGAGAAGGTCCATTCCCCACATAACGAAAAGTAGTGGGCTAGTGATCGGTGTGAGGGGATTCGCCGGTCTGTGGGAGATGGTAGCATATTACTGGCAACTCTTTCACTTCTTCACCAGTTCCATGGCTTCCCTTCGCATCCCAGGTCAGTAGTAACCATGGAAAATGATCTTGAAAGCGAGGGCTCGCCCTTCGAGATGATTCCCGTAGATCCCCTCATGAACTTCTCAGAGGGCTTAATTGGCCTCAATTGGGCCCAAACATTTCAAATAAGGGGTTGTAAAGCCCTTTTTATATAGTTGGTCGTTCAAAATGACGTACTATACGACTCGGGAGATGAAATTTTTGGCCTCACTCCTTTTGCTCAGAAGACGTCCGTCCCGCAAATATCCGAGAATAAGATCCATCCTGGTCCCCTCAGTGACCATAGTTAACACGTTTGTTTTATCAATGCTGGATGTGGTGAGCGTTTCAAGGTAGACTGCTATGTGGATTTGAGCTGTCGAGAGGAAGCGAGTCGAGCTAGGGAGTCAGCTTTCGAATTTTCGGCCTGGGGAATCTGGTTGATTCGGAACACTTGGAACTTGGTGATAAATTCTTTGGATTTCGCTAGATAGCAAGCAATCTTCTCTCATCGGGCCTCGAACTCTCCATTGACCTGGTTTAGCACTAACAGTGAGTCGCTGTAGGCATTTAAAGCCTGTACGGATAGCACCCTGGCTAACTTCATCCTCGCCAATAGAGCTTCGTACTCGGCTTCATTGTTCGAGGCTCTAAACCCAAACCTTTAGGCGTACTCGATGGTAAAGCTGGCCAGGCTACTTAGGATGAGCTAAGTGCCGCTCCCAGTATCACTGGAGGATCCATCAACATAGATTGTCCATTGAGGGATTTCCATGGTCCTGTCGAGATCTGGGGTAAGATCTTCTTGAATCGGGAGTGTGGTTTTCACAATGAAGTCGACAAAGGTCTGGGCTTTGACGGCCGTACAAGACCAATAATGAATGTCAAACTCTCTAAGTTCTATTGACCATTTGATCATTCTTTCAGAGATATCCGACTTGTGAAGCACTTGCTGAAGAGATTGGTTGGTTAGGACGACAATCGTGTGTGCCTGAAAGTACGGCCGGAGCTTGCGATTCGTGATTAGGAGTGCAAACACCATTTTCTCCATCGGAAGATATCTGGTTTTTGCGTCATGGAGAACCTTGCTCACATAGTACATGGGCCTTTGGACGCCCGCCTTTTCCTTGATTAGGACGGAGGCCACCACCTCATGCCTGACCGAGAGGTATAGAAAAAGCTCTTCACTGGTGGCGGGATTGGTGAGTAAGGGGGCGAGCCTAAGTACCTCTTAAGCTCCCTAAATACTTATTGGCAATCCTTGGACTAGACGAAGTCCTTGGCATTTCTAATAGCTTTGAAGAAAGGGAGGCACTTTTTTACTGATTTTGACATGAATCGACTCAAAGCTGCTATCCGCCCAGTGAGTCGCTGGACTTCTCTTATAGTTTGGGGTGATTTCATACTGAGGACAGCCTCTATTTTTTTGGGTTCGCTTTGATGCCCCTTTGTGTCACCATGAACCCGAGGAACTTTTCTCTGGTGTCCCCGAACGCACACTTAGAGGGGTGATGAGTGCTAAATATTGCATATTTAAGCCTCTTAATTTATATTTGTTAAGCTCTTAGTTTGTGTTATTTCACTTTATTTTATGTATTTTATGTATTTTTCTAGGTTGTTATATGTTTAGCTTAGGAATTTGTTACTTTGAGTTGTTTTTCGTTATTTTACAGGTTCACAAGCACTTGGAAATGGGTTTTACTAAATTGCCAGTACAGATCAGTCATTTTTGTAGATTAAACTGTATTTATTCAGGAAGAACCAGGAGATGAGTCATATATGCTTAGAAAAATCCGGATGTCTATTTTTTGGAGAATTTTACGACTCATAAAAATGATTTTTATAGAGAAAGTTATGGTAGTTTTAGTAGACAAAGGTCAGGTAGTGCACCATGCTGCGCTCGAGCGCACCCGCGACAACTCACATCGAACAGAAACACTTTGTAGCGCACCTACGCTCGAGTGCACCAGTCTGCAATCGAGCGCACTCGAGCAATATCCCACATCGGATTGGAAACACATAGTACTCCTGGAGTTTCCCTATAAAAGCTCCTCTTCACTTCATCTTCAGTGTGCAATCCGGAGGTCATCTGCTAGCATTCTGGGGGATCTCCAAGGCTTTGCTACCACGAGGGGAAGCGTTGGACAATAGCTGCGAGTGGAATTTCTCCATGTATAGTCAGTTTTAATTTATTTCTTTGAGTTTTAAAGTTTTATGTTTAACACTTTTGTGAAATTTAGTTTCATAATTATGCGAGGTTAAAACCTTCATCTAAGGTCGAAGATGAAGCCTTGCCATTGTTTAACATTATATTTTCAGATACGTTGGTATAATTATGATATTTCTAGTATTAATGTTCTATTTCAATTGTTTGAGTGAACTCTTATGATTGATTGTTTTTAAATTGTTAAATTGGATATTCTTCATGTTTCATCTGCCGGATACGACAGATCATTCAAATTAGATTGGATATCCATTGTGATTTGTAAATTAAATGGATACATTGGATGGTTTTGGTTTAGTTTGGGTATTTGCCGTGATTTGTATAATGGTGGATTCATGGAATGATTTGATAGATTACTTTTATATAGAACATGAAGATATATGCTTTACTTTGGTGGGGTGGATTCAGAAAACCTTAGTGGTTTTATCAGTTGTTTTTTTAAATCAATTTAGTTTACTTTATATTTCTTTGCAAGATACAATCCAAAATTTGGAACTAGGTTAAAATAGGCTTAGTTTAGATAAAAAATATTTTCACAACACAATTCCCTACGGATTCGACCTCGCACTTGCACAACACTATATTGCAAACAACTCGTGCGGTTGCGAGTAATTTAAAACTCACAACAAGGGGTTAAGCTTCATTTGATGGCACCAAAGGACTTTGAAAGCTTCTTTCTAAGTCACTTTTGTGGTCTTTAGTTTTGATGCTTTTCACCAGCATTATGTCCACATAGACCTCCATGTTTCGGCCAATCTGCTCTCGAAAAATCTTATTTACCAATCTCTGGTAGGTGACTTCAGCATTCTTCAACCTGAATGACATAACTTTATAGCAGTAGAGCCCTTGTCCCATGATGAAGGCCATTTTATCTTGATTAGGCATGTACATAAGAATATTGTTATACCCAGAGTAAGCGTACATAAAAGGTCAACAGCTCGTGCCCCGATGTTGCATCAACAAGTTGGTCAATCTTTGGCAAAAGGAAGCTATCCTTCGGACAGGCTTTATTCAGATCCGAGAAGTTGATGCAAATCCGCCATTTTTCGCTGGGTTTCTTCACCATCACCACGCTGGATACCCAATCTGGGTAGTCTGCTTCATCTAAAGTTAGGCGTGAGTAGCTTATCTACCTCGGTCTAGACGGCAGCTTGTCGTTCGGGTGCGAACGATTTATTTTCTAAATGACTGGCTTATGGTTTGGGTCCACATTTAACTTATGCACGATCACCTCAGGGCTGATCCCAGGTATGTCTACCGCTGACCAGGAAAAGAGGTCCTGGTTTTCTCTGAGGAGGGCGAGTAAGGGTCCTCTAAGGTCATCAGGGAAGCCAATCTAGATGGTTCAGGAGGCATCCTCTCCGAGGGGTATCATGATAAACTCTTTCACCGGCTGGCCCCGTGGGTTTCTCCCTTTGTCCCTAAGGTCATCTAACTCGAGTGAGAGAGCTTCCATCGTCTTGCCTTTTCTCATTGCGTTGAGATAGCAAGACTTGGATATTTGCTAGTCTCCCCTAACTTCACCTACTCCGCCCTCGGTCGGGAATTTCACTTTCAAGTGATATATGGTGACAACCAATCGGAGCCCGTTGAGGGTGGGTCGACCTAGGATCATGTTATAGGACGAGGGCTATAAGACGATCAGGAAAGTAGTCGGTATGGTGGTTGCCTGTGGGGTTGTTCCTACGGTTATTGAGAGAACTATGCTGCCTTCTGCAAACACCGGGCCCCCTGAGAAGCTGTAGAACGGGGCGGAGACCGGCTCCAGCCGAGAGTCTCCCAATTGCATTTGTTGGAAGGCGTCGTAGAACAAGATATCGGCCAAACTCTGATGAGAGTCGTAAAATGCATCTTAACAGCACTCATTTGTTAGCATGTTAGAGTTGATCTGCGGTTCAATTACTCGTTTTTACCTTAACAATTCTAAAGTATCCTTCTTGAATCATTAATCTATTTCGATGCATTTGCAAGTGTTTTGAGTTCAAAAGAGATGATAAAGCTGTCTATGTTTAAAGCGCCAAAAGTTCATGTATATCGGAATGCCTGTTGTGCATCGTGGCCACAAAAAAAGTCTGCATGTTCAGAAGTCCTGGTGTGCATCAAGTTCTCAAGCCTAGCTCACAAGTTCCACAAGCTCTTGGATAGAAAACCAAGAGTGGGTGCCTAGGCATGGAGAAGAGGGCGCCGCACCGTCTAGAGAAGACACCAATCTTCTAAGGGTGAGCGCCGCACCGCAGCTAGAGTAGTGTCGCACCGCCCAGCAAGGCACCAATCGCGGACAAAGGCAGAGCCTAGGCACGGGTGAGGCTGCACCTAGGCGCGCACACAGTTTCTTGACCCAATTAGGGCTTCTAAATGAAAATTTTTGAGCCCAAAACACCCCTCAACCTTATGGTCTATACATAGATCCTTAAGGGTTTGCAACCACTATTCAATTTTTTCAGCATTCTTCTAAGTCTCTTAAGGCTGGAAATCAAGAGGAGAGCTCCACATTGTTTGTTGACCCTCACCCGTATTTTAATGATGACAAAACACAACTGTTATTATACTAACTAAGTGTAGTAAGCAACAAAAGCGTTAAACCAAGGATCAAAGTTCAAGAACTCAAACCAAATCAAAGTATCAAGTGAAGACTGAAGAACTAGTATAGGTCTAAGGTTTTAGAACCAATGTAAGTCTCACTTATACATTGTAATAGCTTGTTCAATGGCTCAAACACAAAAAGGTTTTTCTAAACCAATCATTTTTAAACAAATGTTTTCAATTAAAACAGAAAAATTGGGTTGGAAGACAACCTAGTCGATTGGGTACATATACCAGTCGACTGGTATATGAGACAGTATGTCTCCAGTCGACTGGGTCATTCATACCAGTCGATTGGTAAAATGGACAGTAAGTCCCCAGTTGACTGGATGAAATATACCAGCCGACTGGATACCCAGAAGGTATGAAAACGTGATTTTTTCAAGTGAACCCAGTCGACTGGTATCACAACCCAGTCGACTGGTAGTTCAAAAATATGACTGTTAGACTCCAAATCTGGACGTTTTAAAGCAAATCTTTTTCAAATTAAAGTCCTAACGGCTATATTATTTGATTGCTATATAAACCCATTCAATTGAGCATTCAACAACAAGCTGCATACATTCAAAAAGAGTTGATCTCACACAATCAAGTTATTATACTCTTGAAACACAAAAGGCTTTGAAATATTCTTATTGAGCCATTCTTCAAGCTTTACTTTGAAAGAGAGACGTTATTCAGTTGTATAAGCTTCCATTAGCTGTTTCTCTACCATTTACTTTACATCATCTTTTGTAAAGGGAATACTTCTGAAAGGAAGGGGATTACTTCCGAGAGGAAGGGGATAGCTTTCGAGAGGAAGGGATTGTAAGGTTTGTACAACACCGGGAAAGTTGTACGACTAAGTTACTTAGTGTATTACTTCAAGGAGTTCCTTGAAGAGAGTGGACGTAGGGTCGGAACGAATCTGATATTGCCAAACCACTATAATCTGAGTTTGCATCCTCTTCTCTCTAAACTCTTTATTTACAGCACATTACTTGTTTTAATTGTTTGCTGCTTATTCATTTTTATAAACTTGTATTAATTCCGCAAAAAGTTTTAAAAACCCAATTCACCCCCCTCTCTTGGGTTGAAACCTCGATCTAAATTGTTCATCAACCATGAGCCCCATGGCCAACTAATCTCCAAACAAGGCAAAGAGATGAATTCCTAGGTGTTGTTGTTCTTACTTTCTATTCTTGATTCAGTTGTAAGGATTTATTGTTGAATATTGTTTATGATTTACTCTTTGATTAAGTATGAATTAGAGACTTTACTCTTAATCTAGTGATTGCATCTTCCTCCTCCACATAAGTTTAGTCAAGCTCTTCTTATGTCAAGTTGTTTTGATGTGATTGATTTCAGTAGATTTATCTTATAAATTCATTAATTACTGCGATATTGTCATTGAGATGTATTGTCGTTTCTTGATAATCTTTAATATAGGTCATGTGTGCTTGAATCAAAATCAATGAGTGATTTATAACAATTACATTAGAGTGTTAATGTGCTGTGATTGAATATTTTTCGATTGCTTGTTTGGGATGTGAAACTAGCAATTGAGATAAAATCAATTGAATCAAGATTGGAACAAGGCAATGAACTTAGGGAGGATTCCCAAAACCTTGTTATTTCTCATTTATATTCTTCGTTATATTTACACAATTCTCTCACGTTATTCCATTATCAAAACTCATATTCTTTCATTTGATCGTTATCGTTCATGTAAAGTTTACATTTTTTCTTGTAGTACGCGTTTCCTCTTGGGATCGACATCTCATCTCTACACAATAACTGTGTGATAATTTGAGCGTAATCAAATTTTGGCGCCGTTGTCGAGGAGACGCGCTTAACTTAAAGAAGATTGTCAACTTTGAGACAAAGACAGTAATATTGTTCTTTTCCCTTTGTTTTGATTTTCTAATTTTCTTTTATTATTCTGTTTTATTTATTTTATTTCCCCTCTAACTCACTAGGTGTATGCTTAAACCAAGAGATTCGTGAGGTAGATTCATTAGAGGACCCGAAATAGAGTTACCCTCTCCTTCCACGTCGGTTAGTGAAACCTTGCCTAGATCAAACCATTGTGCACCCCCAAACGAGAATTTAGAGGATTTTGTTAACATGGCCGACAATCACAATGAAAATGTTGCTAGGACACTAAAAGACTACTTGCACCATAGCCGAACGACCACACCCTCTTGTATCATGTTCCCCCTAATGCCCAACAACCTGAGTTAAACCGGGTATGATCCAATTACTACCAACCTTCCATGGGTTTGAGAATGAAAACCCCTATGTCCACATTAGGGAATTTGAGGAAGTAGTAGCAACCTTTCAAAATAGGGCTGATATGGTGGACATCGTCAAACTTCGGTTTTTCCCTTTTTCACTTAAGGAAAAGGCCAAGGTTTGGCTTTACTCGTTAAGGCCTAGGTCTATAGGTAGTTGGGATGAGATGACTCAAGCCTTTTTCCAAAAGCATTTCCCAACCCATAAGACCAATAACCTCAAGAGAAAAATCTCAAACTTTGCGCAAAAGGAGAGTGAAACCTTATATCAAGTTTGGGAAATTTTCAAGGATTTTTTGCATTCTTGTCCACACCATGGGTATAAGAGTTGACGGGTAGTTAGCTATTTCTATGATGGACTCCTAAGTAGGGAAAAGCAATTCATAGAAATGATGTGTAATGGGGAATTTCTTCAAAAAGATCCCGATCAAGCCATAGATTTCCTAGATGATCTATCAGAAAAAGCCCACACTTGGACACGACCAAGTGCCATGGAAAGTACTAGGAGATATCAACCCACTGGAATCTATCAACTTAAGGAAGAGGATAGCCTTAAAGCCCGTTTAGAGGCCCTAACTAAGGAAGTTAAAGCCTTAAAAACAAGGATACTAGAGCCCTTGAACCAGTTTCTAGGGTAGAGTCCCATGAACCTTGTTTTATGTGTAATGGGGTAGATCATGTACCTAAGGATTGTCCAGCTTATTTAGAGATGAAGAGAGAGTGTAATGCCTTGGGTATACCCTTTAGGAAACCATACTCACCCTACTCTAACACCTACAATCCCGATTGGAAGAACCACCCCAATTTTAGTTGGAAATTTGATATGCAACGTCCTGCCCAATCTAGCACCCATTGGAGATCCGATGTACAACATCATCCCCACTCTAGTACCCATTGGAAACTGGAAGCAACTTCATCTAGTGCACCACAACAATCTTTACCTTTGGAAGATGCTTTAAAGTCATTTTTGCAGGTACATGCCAAGAGTACAGAAGAACAGGTCAAGATAAATCAACGGTTGCTAAAGGAGCAAAAGGGGATCAAAGAGGAGCAAAAGGAGATAAAAAGCCAACTCATAAAGTTGACTAGTTTCTTGACAATTCAAGAACAAGGTCGGTTCCCTTCTCAACCGCAACAAAATCTAAGGGGACAGCATATGGCACAAACCTCCGATCTGGAAAATCACAATGTTAAAGAGGTTAATACCATGATCTCTCGTAGTGGTAAGAAACTAGATGGACTGATAAGAGCCATAAAATGAACCTCAACGATGTTTAATTGATAGCATTTTATGATTCTTCTCGGTCTATATTACACTCTTGTGTGTTGATAACTCTTAAGGAATATTATTGGATCACTAACTTATTCCAATACAATTTCAGGTATTTTGAGTCCAAAAAGGAGAAGAAGCGATCGTTGTTTAAAAGCACCAAGGTTCCATGCACGACGAAGCATATGAGTGGCTGCAAAGAGGCAAAGCATGAAGAAAATCAGCAAAAAGGCCAGCACTGCGGTGCTCCTCAGCAGCACCGCGGTGCCCAGAAACTCGCCTAGTGTGAACAACCAGCCAGCACCGCAGTGCTGCTCCGCGGTGCCCAGAAGCTCGCCCAATCCAGAATGCATGGATTTGCATCTCCGAGTCAGACTTTAATTAGAGTTTTTTAACATTAAAATAAACCCAAAAACACCCTTGGACTCTTGTACTATAAATAGGATACTTGGGGTTTAAGAGAAGGGGATCTTGGCTGAGAAGAAAAGCAGAAAACTCAAAGCAGCAGCTCATCCAAAAAAGTGTTTAGCCATGAACACCGTGGCTAACTAACTTCCTGGCAAGGCGAAGGGATGAATCCCTAGGTGTAGTTGTCCCTATCTATCCTTATTTGGTTTAGTTGTAATAAGGATTTATTGTCAAACATTGTCATGATTTACTTCTTTATCTAATTATAAGATTTTATCTATTCTGGTGATTGTATCTTTTTTTCCTTGATATAACTTTAGTCATGCTTCTCTTATGTCAAGTTTATTGGGTATAACTGAGTCCGGTAAATCTAGCCTTTAGGTTTGTCCATTACTGCAATATTGTCGACAAAGATATATTGTCGTTTCTTGATAAACCTATAGGATAGATCATATGTGCATGAATCGGAAATAAGAAGTATTTCATTACAATCATATTAGGGTTTATACATGTTCTCATTGAATATTTGCTGATTGCATGTTTGGGATGTGAAACGTGCAATCGAGATAAAAACAACTGAATCAAGTTAGGATTAGGGCAACGAACCTAGGGAGAATTCCCAGATCCTTGTTGACCTCTATCATATTTTACAACCTACACAATTACTTCATCATCAATTTCAGATTCTTTACTTATTTTGATTATATCGTCTCATATTAAGGTTTATATCTTTCTTTATAGTTAACTTGTTTCCCTGTGGAATCGACATCCCAAAGCCGTGCTACAACAACCACATTACACTTTGGGCATAATTAAATTTTGGCACCGTTGCTGGGGATACATGCTTAAATACGAAGAACATTGTCAACTTTTGACATGATGGTAGAAGAGTTATAAATAGTCTTTCTTTTCAGCAGCTGTAAAGGCGGTAACTTCGTTCCTTCTTTTAGTTTGCTGCATTATTATTAACATTTTTTTCCTTCTTTCTTTTTATAGTATTTTTTTTATTATTTTTCTTTTTTTTTCTTCTAAGTTTTGATTTTCTGATTTTTTTATATTATTTTGTTTTATTTATTTCCTCTCTAATTCATTTGGTGCATGCTTAGACCGAGAGATTTGTGAGGTAGATTCATTAGAGGACCCGAACTAGAATTACCCTCTCCTTCCATGTCCGTTAGTGAAACCTCGTTTAGATCAAACCATAGTGCACCCCCACAGGAGAATTTAGAGGATTTTGTTAGCATGGCCGATAACCTTAATGAGAATGTTGCTAGGGCACTTCAGGATTACCTCCACCCTACACGCACAACCACACCATCATGCATCATGTTTCCAGCAAATACTCACCAATTAGATCTTAAACCAGGGATGATTCAATTACTCCCTACATTTCATGGCTTGGATAATGAAAACCCATATGTGCACATTAGAGAGTTTGAGGAAGTAGTCGCGACTTTTCATAGTCAAGATGAAACCGATGACATTGTGAGGCTTAAGTTCTTTTCTTTCGCTTTGAAGGATAAAGCTAAGAGTTAGCTATACTCACTAAGACCAAGATCTATTGGGTCATGGACTAAGATGACTCGGGCTTTTTTTAACAAATACTTTCCCCAACATAAGAACAACGCTTTGAAAAGGCAAATCTCCACCTTTGCACAAAAGGATAGTGAGACCTTATATCAGTCTTGGGAAAGATTTAAGGAGCTATTGAGTATGTGCCTTCACCATGGGTATGAGAACTGGCGCTCGGTGAGCTATTTTTATGAGGGACTTACATATAGAGAGCGCCAATTCGTAGAGATGATGGGTAATGGTGAATTTTTGGAGAAAGATCCTGATGAGGCCATAGAGTACCTCAATGAGCTTGCTGAAAAAGCTCACACTTGGACTGGACCTAGTGCTACTGAAAGCACAAATAGGTCACGACCTATACGAAACCCAAATGGTGGTGGAATTTACCATCTTAGGGAAGAGGATAACCTTAAGGCCAAGGTCGAGATGCTCACTAGGGAATTAGAGGTGTTAAAGACTAAGAGCTTAAAACCAACACACGTAGATAATCATTCAAAATATTTTGAACCATGTTTTGTGTGTGGCGGGGTAGATCATCTCGCCCAAGAGTGCCCCACATTTGCTGAGATGAGAGGGATGCATAAGGAACAATGTAATGCCTTAGGCATGTACAAGAAGCCTTTGGCACCCTTCTCTGATACTTATAATCCGGGATGGCAAAATCACCCCAATTTCAGCTGGAAGTCTGAAAACCAGCAGCTTGCACAACCTCTTACACCATATCTTGAACCATATCATGCACCTGTATCTTCTAAGAGTTCTTTAGAAGATACTTTACATGCTTTTATTGAGGCACAGGGTAAGACTAATCAAAGACTTGAATCTTTAATTACGCAGGCTGTTGAAGAAAATAAAAAGATAAAGAGCCAAGTGTCCAAGTTGATGAGCTACTTGAGTGTGACTGAGTGAGGTAAGTTCCCTTCTCAAGCTCAGTCCATACCTTATGGTCAACACCTAGCATAACAGAATATAAAAGAGGTGAATGCCATTGAGACACTAAGCAGTAAGTTATTACACATCCCAACAACGAAAAAATCAGAGGATGTGGACGAAACCCACCAAGCATACATGATTGACTCATTCATGGAAAAGGTCCAGCACCTTAATCCATTAGAGTCCACCCTCACCCATGGCTTCACAAGAGCATATATCAAGCCAGAATTTGTGGATGTTATTGATGATATCCTTGAGGCCTCTCCAAAGCATACAAGCACCGAATTTAGCAATGAAGTAGTGGCTGGTGCATTCAACCTATGTTTGTCTAGGAAGGAATAAGAGTGTCTGGCTGAAGACGTAAAACTTAGCGCTCATGGGAGGCAACCCAAAACATATCCTTTTATTTTGACTGTTTTTCGTATCTCTTTTTCTTATTTTGTTGTTTTCCAGTTTTACTTTCGTATTTCTTTTTCAGGGACAAACATATGAAGCCGTTCAAATGGTGGAGCACAATTTTCAGCTTTTGTGCACCTTTGGCTACAAAGGGAGTTTCTTTTACTCTTTCTTTTACATTGAGGTCAATGCAATTTTTAAGTTGGGAGTTATGATGAGAGTCATAAAATGCATATTTACAGTACTTAATTGTTAGCGTTTTAGGGTTGATCTAGGTTTGAATTGCACTTTTATACCTTAACAACTCTAAAGTATCATTCTTGGATCATTGATCTATTTTGATGCATTTTTAGGTACTTTAAGTTCAAAAGAGATGGAAAAGCTATCATTGCTTGAAGTTCAATGGCTTGATGAACACCGGAGTGAAGATTCACAAGCACTTGGAAAGGAGTTTCACTAAATTTCCAGAATTGCCCGTACAGATCAATCATATTTGCAAACTAAATTGTATTTATGCAAGAAGAACCAGGAGATGAGCCATATATACTTAAAAAGATCCGGAAGTCTATTTTCTACAGAATTTACGACTCATCAAAATGATTTTCCTAGAGAAAGTTGTGGCAGTTTTAGTAGACAAAGGTCAGGCCTCCAGAATAGCACCAGCCAGCACCGCAGCCAGCACTGCGGTGCCCAGAAACCTCCACATCTTGCCCAACAGCTAGCACTGCAATGCTCCTCAGCCAGCACCGTGGTGCCCAGAAGCTCACCCAGCTAAATTATGCCTAGCACCACAGCACCCATACAGCAGCACCGCAGCGCGCACACGCTTTTCTTCTCTGAGCTTTGACCTAATTAGGATTTTAATGACTTTTTAAACCCTAAAACACCCTTAGACCTTGTGTATTATAAATAGACCACTAAGGGTTTGTAAAAGGACATCGATTCGAGGCTGGAGGCTAGGGAAAACATCATGAAGGCTGCCACACTCTCCCCCATGGCCAACTAATCTCCAAGCAAGGCGAAGGGATGAATCCCTAGATGAAGTTGTTCTTATTTTGTAGTCTTGATTCATTGTAGTTTGGATTTATTATCATTAAACATTGTTATGATTTATTCTTTAATTTAATTAGAAGATTTCCTCTTAATCCAGTGATTACATGCTTCTCCTAGATATAAGTCTAGTCACGCTCTTCTTATGTCAATCTGTTTGGATGTGATTGAGTCCGGTAGACTTCTCTTTTAGGTTTATCCATTACGGCAATATTGTCATTAAAGATATATTGTCATTTCTTGATAAACCTATAGAATAGGTCATGTGTTCTTAATTTAAAAGAGCAATTCATATCAATTATATTAGGGTTTATATATGTGCTTTAATTGAATATTTGCCGATTGCTTGTTTGGGATGTAAAACTTGCAATCGAGATAAAAACAATTGAATCAAGAACATAATAAGCCAACAAACCTAGGGAGGATTCCTGGACCCTTGTTGTTCTCTATTATATTTACACAATTATTTTACACTACTTCAAACTCAGATTTTCTTGTTTAACTTTTATCGTTCGTTTTAAGGTTTGCACTTTCTCTTGTAGTTAGTTTGTCTCCCTGTGGAATCAACACCCCAAAGTCGTGCTACAACTACCGTGTTATACTTTGGGCATGAGGATGTGAAAAAGAGTCAAACTAATAGTGAAGCCGAGTTACTTAAAGACCCTGAAGTGACCAAAAATCCTGTTAAGGCACCATTCCCCCAAGCCTTAAAATCCAAAAAAAATCTAGAAATAAATAATGAAATCCTTGAGAACTTAAGGCAAGTGAAACTTAATCTTCCTTTTTTGCATGTGATTAAACAAATCCCTACCTATGCAAAAGTTCTCAAGGATTTATGCACCATTAAGAGGAAACACCATGTCAAGAAAACGACATTCCTAACTGAGCAAGTTAGTGCATTAATTGAGCAAAGAATTCCCCTAAAATACAAAGATCCAGGTTGTCCTACCATTACTTACAGCATTGGAAATCATGAGATTGGACAAGCCTTACTAGATTTAGGAGCTAGTGTAAACCTGATGCCATTCTCCATTTACTTACAGCTGGGGTTAGGAGAAATCAAACCAACCAGCGTGGTATTACAATTGGCTGACCGTTCAGTCAAAGTACCCCGGGGTGTGGTAGAGGATGTCTTGATTCAAATTGATAAATTTTACTATCCTGTTGATTTCTTAATTCTTGATACTACTTCTGCTGTTGACACTAACTCTAAAGTATGGAAGCACCTAAGGTCGAACTAAAGCCGCAACCTAAGGGCTTAAAGCATGCTTTTCTCGGTTCAGGTGATACATTTCCTGTTATTATTTCTTCTGAATTATCTGAGACCCAAGGTGAGAAACTACTTCAAACTTTGAATGCACACAAATCAGTCCTAGGTTGGAGCATGGCTGATTTAAAGGGAATTAATCCCATAATCTGCTCCCATAAAATAAATTTGGATGAAGGAGCTAGTCCTCGTAGAGACCCTCAACGTAGGCTTAACCCCACTATGAAAGAAGTAGTGAAAAATGAAGTGCTGAAACTGTTAGTTGCGGGTATTATATATCCTATAGCTGATAGTAAATGGGTAAGTCCTACACAAGTCATCCCTAAAAATTCCGGAGTCACGGTAGTAAAGAATGACCTAGGAGAGCTAGTCCCTACCAAACTTGTGATCAAGTGGCATATGTGCATCGATTATAGAAAATTAAATGCTGCCAACCGAAAAGACCACTTCCCACTCCATTTTATTGATCAAATTCTTGAGTGTGTAGCTGGTTATCCCTTTTACTGTTTTCTAGATGGTTATTCTGGTTATTATCAAATAGAGATTGCATTAGAAGACAAAGAAAAAACCACTTTCACTTGTCCTTTTGGCACCTATGCTTTTCACAGAAGGCCATTTGGATTATGTAATGCCCCTGCTACTTTTCAACACTGCATGATGAGTATTTTTAGTGACATAGTTAAAAGTTTCATGGAGGTTTTTATGGATGACCTAGCTGTTTTTGGATCCTCATTTGAAGCATGTTTAATGAATTTAGAAAGAGTATTAATTCACTGTGAGGAAAAAGAATTGGTTTTAAATTGGGAAAAATGTCATTTTATGGTACCATTTGGTATTATCTTAGGATATATTGTCTCTTCTAAAGGAATAGAGGTTGATCAATCTAAGATTAAATTAATCTCTAAATTGCCTACACCTAAGACAATAAAGGATGTGAGGTCTTTCTTTGGTCATGCTGGTTTTTATAGGAGGTTCATACAAAATTTTTCAAACATATCTAGACCACTATGTGCCCTCAAGATAAGAGGAAATTCTTATACAAGGTACATAATTTCTATTGGGATGACCTCTATATTTTCAAGTATTGCCCTGACCAAATTCTAAGGGGTTGTATCCCTAATGAAGAGATTACAAGTGTCTTAGAATTTTGTCACTCCCAAGCTTGTGGAGGCCACTTTTCAATGAAAAAACCGTGGCAAAAATTTTGTAGTGTGGATTTTATTGGCCTTCCTTGTTTAAAGATACAAACACCTACCATGTGAAAGGTGTCAAAAGTTAAGAGCTATGTCCCGTTGAAATATGATGCCCTTAAACCCTATTTTAGTAATTGAAATCTTTGATTGTTAGGGCATCGATTTTATGAGACCCTTTCCTCCTTCCTTTGGATACCAATATATCATTGTGGCATTAGATTATGTATCTAAGTGGGTAGAGGCAGCAGCTTGCCAAAGCAATGATAATAGAACGGTAATCAAATTTCTTAAAGAAAATGTGTTATCTCGATTTGGTACACCACGTGCCATAATTAGTGATCGAGGTACACATTTTTGCAACCGTCCTTTTGAAGCTTTAATGCGAAAATATGGGGTGTTACATAAAATTTCTACTGCTTATCATCCTCAAGCTAGTGGACAAGTAGAGCTTGCTAATAGGGAAATTAAACAAATTTTAGAAAAAACAGTTAACTCGGATCGCAAGGATTGGTCTTTGAGACTTGTTGATGCATTTTGGGCCTACCGTACTGCTTTTAAAACACCCTTAGGCATGTCACCTTATATGCTTGTTTTTGGAAAGCCTTGCCACTTACCCTTGGAGCTCGAGCATAGAGCTTATTGGGCCATCAAGTTTTTTAATTTTGACATAGGAGAGGCGGGTAAGCTTAGGAAGTATCAACTGACCGAGTTAGAGGAATTAAGAAACAATGCTTATGAGAACTCTAGAATCTATAAGACCAAGATGAAAGCATTCCATGATAAAAATATTTTGAGAAAAACATTTAGACCCAATGATCAGGTGTTCTTATACGATTCGAGACTCCATAAGCATCCAGGAAAACTTCGGTCGAGATGGACTGGTCTTTTCATAGTAAAACATGTTTTTGAAAATGGAGCGGTGGAAATTGAGAACACTAAGGACGGTCGAATTTTTAAAGTGAATGGTCAGCGCCTTAAGATCTTCATCAATAGGCCAGATCCGGAGGTGGAAGACATTCCACTTATGGATCCGGTCTATTTCCCTTAACTTTACCACACAGGTACGTTTTCATTTATTTTTCTTTTGATTTGTTTATTTTGTTTTTAATTAAATTTTATTAAATCTCAATTATTAATTTTTTCTTTTAGTTTAATTTTTCAGATTTACTTTTTAACTTTATTTTTATGTTGGCAACCAAGACTAGAATTTTTGGGCACTAGTGTGCTCCTCAGCAGCACCGCGGTGCCCAGTACCAGAATCAGCAGTGCCAGGCCTAGCACCACAGCACACAGTGCAGCACACAATGCCAGACCCAGCACGCCAAGCCCAGCACCACAACACACTGCACGACGCTAGCTCGAGCCCAACACTTACCTAACCCTATTTCTGCACTATAAAAGCCATTTTACAGCCTTCTTCCTCATTTCTTCTTTCACAAAACCAGTAGCACACTACCTTCTCTCTCCACTTTGAAACACATCCTTACTTGCTCAATCACTTGCACTCAAAACTTTCTTGTTTATACATCAATTCTTACTAAATTGCTCACTTTTGTTGCTGATTTTGCTAGCACTCTCTCTCTAAAGCTTGGTTATAAGAAGACCATTGGGTTCATTAAGAACACTTCAAGAGGTAGATAGTCTTTCTTCACTCCACCATGGACATCAAGTAAGACCACTTTCTTCCATTTTATTGTGCATTTGTGCTATTTAGTGGTTATATTTTTCCTTAAGTCTATTGTTCTAAAAATTTGATTTCCATGGCACCTAAGACCAAGAGACCTAGGGGGAGACCACAACAAGAGTATGATGAGACAAAATTTGTGAGTTTTGAAGCAAGTTAGAGATATATTAGTATGTTGCAAAGTCGAAAACCCATTTCCGAAAGAGAATTCAACATCACCGAGAGGGGAAATCCGACCTTATTTAGAATGATTCTAGATAGGAATTGAGGCATATTTACAAGACAATCCTCTCACTCCCTCCCAAATTTGGTTAGAGAATTTTACACAAATGCGCCCGAGCATAGGAATGGTGAAGTGAGAGTGAGAGGACAAATAGTCTCTTTTAGCAACACATCCATTAATAACTTCTATGGATTACTTGACATTAAGCATAGTGAGTATAGTTTATATGTGTCCACCATCAATTATGAAGAGATTTGCACTACTCTTTGTATTCCGGGCACTACATGGAAAATGACGGATGATCTCCCTGTCACTTTGCCCGGTACTTCTCTCAATGCCACTGCTAGGGCTTGGCAATATTTTATATGTCAGAGGATGATGCCTACTTTACATTATAATACCTTAACTGTTGAGCGAGCTGTGTTAGTCTATGCATTTTTAATGGGAATGACTATCAACATCGGCCAAGTCATACATGATTTAATCAAACACACTATTAGACAAAAGTTTGGATTATATTTTCCCTCTTTAATAACCCAATTGTGCATCTGAGCCGGAGTCTAATACAGCCCTGATGAAGAGGCCCAGGAACCCAAAAGACCCATTGATGACAGCTTGTTAACCCAGATTAAAGCCTTAAGGCTACCAATTCCGGAAGAGGGAGCAGCCCCTGCTGACCATCCTTATTCCTTTAGGCCTTTCACTATTGTCGAGCGCCTTGAGCATCTAGAGAGTCATTTTGACAAGCATCAGAAATTTTTTCTTGATAAAATAGATCGTCAAGACAAAATATTGGCTCGGTAAGACAGATTCTTTGCTCAACAGGCTGATTATCAAGCCGGAGTCTACTCTTCTTTTAGTAAAATGTGCCACCACCTTGCCTCTGTTGCTGGTTGTAATATGGATCACTTCCCTACTATGCCACCCTATCCGAGTTCATTTTTTGATCCCATTCCCGAGGAAGGTGAAGAGAATGATGAGAATGAAGAGGATGAAGAGGAGGATGAGAATTTAGAGGATTAGTTTTAGGTCCTTTATTTTGTTGTTTATTTTGTTTGTTTATTTTGTTTGTTTAGTGTGTTTTCATTTCGGTTATTTTTACTTTCTCTTTTATTTCTTTTATTTTATTTTCTATACTAACCTAACATATAGTGAGAATCTTAAGGGTACACCAAAGTTGTTTCCTTTTTGTTGTCTTGTTCTATATTGAAGAATGGAATTTAAGCAAGAAGAATGGTAAGCACTTCACCTGGGAGTACACATTGTCCAGAACCTGTGCACTAAAGGGAGTTTTTCTTTACTTTCTCTTTAAACATTGAGGACAATGCAAATTTTAAGTCAGGGGTGGAGGAAACGTATCTTTATAAATTGTTTGGTGTTACCTTTCCCTTACCTTCTGTTTTTAGCATGCTTTGTGTTAGCCTTAGAGTTAATTTACATGTCAATGATATGAGCCTAAATTGAGATAACATATAGCATTTAGAAGAAGTTAAATCTTGCTTCGGTTTGAAATTAATTTAAGTATCAATATTCACTTGGTTTGAGACTCTAGTTTGCGGTAAGAATGTATGATTAGTCCAAAATATTTAGAGAAGTTTTATGTGGGGCACCAAACAGTTCATTCTTTGCAAGCTTTTGAAAGGCCTCAAACTTCTCCTCAAGAACCTCAACAAGAACCACTTCAGCCACATTTCTGAGAGAGCCTTGGAGGCTGCAAACATTCTAAATGGCCTGCAGCAGGACCTTCATGACAACCCTTATGATGCTGAGCTGCAAGAGAGGGTGACAAATGCTAGGCTTAAAGCATTCCAACTGGCTGAGGCTGAGAGAAGCTTTCTATCCCAGCAGGCCAAATGTAAGTACATCCTCAATAGTGATAGAGGAACCAAATTATTCCATGCTTTGGTCAAGAGGAAGTCTTCCAAGAATCACATTGCCTCTATTAAAGCTGCCAATGGATCTCAAACAACTTCTGAAGCTGAAGTGGTCCAGGAATTTACCAGATTCTACAAGGAGCTTTTAGGCTCTTCTAGCAGATGTACTCCTATTGAAATGGATGTTATCAGAGATGGTCCAGTTCTGCAGGAAAGCTAAGCTGCTAAATTAGTTAAGCAGGTCACAGATGAGGAGATCAAGGCTGCATTGTGGAGCATAGGGGAGGATAAATCCCCTGGTCCAGATGGTTTCTCCTCAAAGTTTTTCAAGAAAGCATGGGGGGTGGTCCACAAAGAGATCATAGAGGCTGTCCAAGAATTCTTTCTGAATGGGAAAATCCTAAAATAGCTAAACCACTCTTCTCTTGTTTTGATTCCCAAAGGGAAGTCTGCCTCTAAAGTTGAAGAATTCAGGCCTATAGCTTGCTGTAATATTATTTACAAAGTTATCTCTAAGATGCTTGCTTCTAGGCTGGCTCCTAGTTTGATCCACCTGGTAAACCCTGCTCAGGCTGCCTTCATAAAGGCTAGGAGCATGGCTGAGAATATCTACCTGGTCCAAGAATTGCTTAGGAGATACAGTAAGAAGAGAATCCCTCCTAGATGCATGATCAAAATTGACCTCAGGAAAGCCTATGATTCTGTGGAGTGGGAGTTCTTAAGCAGCCTTTTAGAGGGCCTGGAGTTCCCTAGAAAGTTTAAAGACTGGATTATGGAGTGTGTCACCACTACTACATTCTCTTTATCCATTAATGGCAGCCTGCAAGGGTTCTTCAAAGGTAAAAGAGGCTTGAGGCAGGGGGATCCACTTTCTCCCTATCTTTTTGTGTTGATTATGGAATACTTATCAAGGCTGCTCAGGAGATTGAATGTGGAAAAGGAGTTCAGATTCCACTCCAAGTGTGACAAGCTCAAGACTACCCACCTGGCCTTTGCTGATGATCTGATTTTGTTTGCTAGATGGGAGGCTAAATCAGTGGGAATGATCATGAATTGTGTTAACACATTCAGTGAATGCTCAGGGCTGAAGACTAACTTGACAAAATCTAGTTTTTACCATGCTGGGGTGAAGCATGAGGAGGTTATGGAGATTAGCAGATGCACAGGAATGGAGGAGGGCAGCCTCCCATTCAAGTACTTAGGGGTTCCTCTTGCTTCTGCAAGGCTGAATGCCTCCCATTATGCCCCCCTTATAGAGAAAATTTCTGGCTACATCCATGTATGAGCTGGCTCCTCTTTATCATATGCTGGGAGGACTGAACTTATCAAATTTGTGCTTCAAGGTGTGGAGTGCTTCTGGCTGGCCATCTTTCCCATCCCTGGTAACATCCTTGATAAGATCATCAAGTTATGTAGAACCTTTCTCTGGAATGGTAAGAATGGAGGAATGAGAAAAGCTCTTGTTGCTTGGGCTGACGTTTGTAAGCCTAAAACAGAAGGGGGTCTTGGGTTGGTAGAGCTCAAATCTTGGAACAAGGCTCTCCTAACAAGGGTCCTATGGAATATCCACATGAGGAAAGACTCCCTTTGGATTCAATGGGTCCAGCACTACTATCTTCTTAACAAATCTATATGGGAGATCAAGGCAAACAAAGATGACTCCCCACTTTGGAAGAGGATCCTAGAAATTAGAGATGAGATGGTTGGCCAGCCACCTTGCCTACAGCAAGCTATCAATAAGCTTATGGAATGGAGGCTGCATGATGAGCTAAGCATCAAGAAAGTGTACAATGATATGAGGCAGAAAGTCAGCAAGGTCAGTTGGGCTTCCCTGGTCTGGAATAGTCACTACCCTCCTAAACAATCTTTCATTCTTTGGCTGGCTGTTAGGGATAGACTGCTCACTAAAGACAAGCTCCACCTGGAAGAGAATGACAAGCTATGTCCCCTATGTACTGAACAGAATGAGACTAAGAACCACCTCTTATTCTCCTGTAGGATCAGTAAGGAGGTCTGGAACAACATAAACCTCTGGCTGGGTAGTAGAAGACAAATTAGTACCATTAAGAGTACTATCAGATGGACTTTGAAAGTCAAAGGCACTGGCCCTCCTACTATTGCCAGAAAGACAGCCCTTGCAACTACTGTCTACCATATATGGCTGGCAAGAAATGCCAAGATATTTGACAAAGCTCCTGCCTTACCTGCTAGCTTAGTGAAGAAGATCCAGATTAGTATCTATAGAAGTGTCTATGCAGCCTGCCCTGAGTATAGGCTGCTGATTTAGGCTGCTTCCCTACTGGTTTTGTTGTTTGCCCAGGGTATGCCCGGTTGTATTGAATGTTTGTGTCCCTGTAATCTTGTTGGTTTGCCCAGCTCCCTTGTAAGCTCTATGATTAGTTGGTTTTGCTGGCTGCATGTTTAGGCCAGCTTGCTTTATGTTTGTTCCTTTGGCTTGTTGGCTTGTATAGCTCTTTGGCTGGGCTTAGGCCTCTTGTCTTTTTGTTCATGCCTTATTTGTAAATCTCCTGGGGATGCCCAATGATACTTTTGTACATTTTTGATCATTTTAATACATGTTTATTTACAGATAAAAAAAAAAATTGAGTCTTGTTTCTTTCGATAAACCATTTATTTACCTTTATGAGCCTAAAATTATTTTATCCTTACCTTTCTTTTAAAAGAACTTAGTTATACACATGTTGTGAGAAACACTTAAAAGGAGTAAGGGTGGAAATATGAAAAAAAATATCACTTCCACAACCTAAGTACATTAAAGGAGATAAGTTGGGGGTTGTGGAAAAGAAAAGAAAAAAATAATGAAAAAGAAGGTGAATGGTTATGTGCCAAAATAAAAAAAAAATGAAATATGGCAAAGAAAGAAGAAAAAAAGAAAAGAAAAAAAATGGTGATTTGATGGAAGAAATACTTGAAAAAATGATTGAAAGAGTTGGGTGTTGAAGTAAAAGTTATCAAGTGCTTAAAGTGATTGTGTTTAAAGCTAAGAGATTGAGTTCTTTTACTTGTGAATCCTTCCCGTTCTTCCTTAGCCTTTACCTTAGCCTAACGTTACAAGCTTATTAAAGACCTTTTGATCCAATGTAGTGTGATTTTTCTACAATAGTGGAGAGTGATTTGAAAGATAAGCCTATGGAGCTTGTTTATGTGATTGATGTCACGCAATTTAATATATTTTAGAGGCCAATACTTGTATTCATGAATGTTGTGCATAAAATCATCCGCGTGTTCAGATTAATGGTTCGTGGTAAGATGGATGTTAAGAGTCAATAACAATTATAAGATTGATGTTTGGATTACTTTTGGACTTGGGTGAAATTTAATGATTCTATGAGCGGTATGTTGTGTGAAATGTTTGAGACAAAAATAAATTACTCTTGGTTAACACTAGTAGCGCTTTACCTTGTTTTTGACTCCCACCATGGAATTCATCTCTTGTTTCCACTTGAATTGCTAGAGACTAGTAATAAGCTAGTTGGGGGTTGTGATAAGAGGTGAGATCCTTGAACAACTTCAGCATGTTAAAATTAATCTCCCTCTTCTTCATGTCATAAAACAGGTTCCCAACTATGCTAAAGTCATCGAGGATCTATGCACACTAAAAAGGAAGCACCATGTGAAGAAGACCGCATTCTTAATGGAGCAAGCAAGTGTGGTAATTAATAGCACGACACCACCCAAATATAAAGATCCGGGCTGTCCAACGGTGGCTTGCCAAATTGGAAACAAATCTTGTGGGCAAGCATTGCTAGATTTGGGGGCTAGTGTGAACCTCATGCCATACTCCATCTACTTGCAGCTCAGTCTAGGTGAGATCAAACCAACCTCTGTGGTACTTTAATTAGCAGATTGATCAATAAGAAAACCAAGAGGTATTGTAGAAGATGTTTTATTGCAAATTGACAAATTCTATTATCCTGTTGACTTCTTGGTTTTAGATACCATCTCTATTGTGAATACAGAGTCAAAAATTCCTTTGATACTTGGAAGACCATTTCTTGCCACTACAAATGCCCTCATTAATTGTAGGAATGGACTAATGACATTATCATTTGGAAATATGACTCTAGAGGTAAATGTTTTTCGAATGTCAAGGCAGCCACATGAGGAGGATGAGTGTTTCGACACTTACATGATTGACGAGCTTATTTTGGAGGATGAATACATTAAGGACAATTCTAACTCTTTGGAATTCTTTCTTAATAATTTTGATTTTGATGATTCTTCTATATATCCCCATACCGTTAATGTTGTTGATATTTTTGATAAGTCGCAGGGATTTATGAAGAAATCATGGCAGCCATACTTTGAGGAGTTGCTTAGAGAAAGGGAGGCACCCAAACCCTCTTCCGATGAGACACCAACTCCTAATTTAGCCCCGCTTCCCAAAAGACTCTAGTATGTTTTCTTAGGCCCAGGTGATACCTTTCTGGTCATTATTTCTTATGAACTTAATGATGTACAATGTGATTAATTGCTAAATTTGTTGAGAGAACATAAATCTGCATTAGGTTGGACCATGGCTGACATAAAGAGTGTAAGCCCCTTAATTTGTTCCTATAGGATTTACTTAAAAGAAGGAGCTAACCCCCGTAGAGACCCATAAAGAAGGCTAAACCCAACTATGAAAGAGGCAGTTAAGAAAGAAGTCTTAAAGCTATTGGATGTGGGAATTATATATCCGATATCAGATAGTAAGTGGGTTAGTCCAACCCAAGTAGTTCCTAAGAAAGTTGGGGTGATCGTGGTAGAAAATGAGAAGGGAGTGCTAGTACCAACTAAGGTAGTGACCAGGTGGTGAATGTGCATAGACTATAGGAAACTTAATCCGGCTACTCAAAAAGATCATTTTCCCCTTCCATTTATAGATCAAATTTTGGAACGGGTGGCTGGCCATCCGTTCTATTGTTTTTTGGATGGGTATTCGAGATACTACCAAATAGGAATTACCTTAGAGGATCAAGAGAATACCACTTTTACTTGTCCTTTTGGTACTTTTGCTTTTCGAAGGATGCTCTTTGGTTTATGTAATGCACCAGCTACTTTTCAAAGATGTATTATGAGTATTTTCAGTGACATGGTTGAAAAATGTGTGGAAGTGTATACGGATGATTTAACCGTGTTTGGAACTTCTTTTGATTCATGTTTATTTAATTTGAAAAATGTTTTGTACAGGTGTGAAGAAAAAGGGCTTGTGCTTAATTGGGAGAAGTGCCATTTTATGGTATCTTTCGGAATAGTCTTGGGCCACATAGTTTCTGAAAAGGGGATAGAAGTAGATAAAGAAAAAATTGAATTGATCTCTAAACTACCCACTCCTAAGAATATTAAAGATGTGAGGTCTCTCTTAGGGCATGCTGGGTTTTATAGAAGGTTTATTCAAAATTTTAGTGCCATCTCTAGACCCCTATGTAACCTTTTAACGAAGGATACTGATTTTAAATGGATCCTTGAATGTGAACAAGCTTTTAGGACATTAATCTCTAAGCTTACAACCGCCCCTATTATGCAATCACCAGACTTTACTTTGCCTTTTGAAATTATGTGCGATGCTAGTGACTATGCTGTAGGGACTGTTTTAGGACAACGAAAGGAGGGAAAACCATTTGCTGTTTATTATGCTAGTAGAACACTGAATCATTCTCAAATGATATACACCACAATCGAGAAAGAATTACTAGCTGTAGTATTCGCATTGGATAAATTTCGATCTTATTTGATTGGTTCACCTATCACGATATTTACAGATCATTTTCTTTTTTCAAAAACGGATGCTAAAGCCCGTTTGATATGCTGGATTTTGCTTTTGCAGGAGTTCGACTTGACTATCAAAGACAAGAAGGGGGTGGAAAATGTTGTGGTGGACCATTTATCTCGCTTGGAATTCAAGAATGAAACTGACCTCGTGGCTATTGGGGAGGCTTTTCTGGATGAAAACTTATTTGCTGTTCTTGGTCACACACCATGGTATGCCGACATTGTAAACTACTTGGTTTCCCTCCAAGTTCCATCTATATGGAGTACACAAGACAAGCGTAAGTTTTTGGTTGAAGTAAAGAACTTCTATTGGAATGATCCTTATTTGTTTAAATATTGCCCTGATCAGATAATAAGGAGATGCATTCTAGATATGGAAGTTAATAATGTGTTAACCTTTTGTCATACATATGCTTGTGGTGGCCACTTTTCTATCAAAAAGACAGCTGCAAAAATTTTGCGATGCGGTTTCTATTGGCCCACTTTATTCAAAGATGCTAATAAGTTTTGTAGATAATTTGACAGATGCCAAAGGTTAGGTTCATTGTCCCACCGTCATATGATGCCTCTCAACCCGATCTTAGTGATAGAAATCTTTGATTGTTGGGGGATCGATTTTATGGGACCATTCCCACCTTCCTTTGGGTATTTTTATATTTTTCTTACTGTTGATTATGTTTCTATGTGGGTTGAAGCAATACCTAGCCGCACTAATGATAACACAGTTGTTGTTATATTTCTAAAAGACCATATCTTATCTGGGTACGGTACTTCACATGTTATCATTAGTGATCAAGGGTAACATTTTTGTAACCGTTCTTTTGAGGATTTAATGAGCATGCATGGAGTCACCCATAAGGTTTCTACAACATATCATCCGCAAACCAATGGTCAAGCGAAACTAGCAAACAGGGAGATCAAGCGGATATTTGAGAAAACGGTGAATCCGAACCAAAAAGATTGGTCTTTGTGCCTATCGGATGCACTTTGGGTGTATCGGACATCATACAAGACGGTTCTTGGAGCATCTCCCTATCACTTAGTATTCAGCAAAGCATGTAATTTGCTGGTAGAACTTGAGCATAGAGCGTACTGGGCTATCGAGAATTTTAACTATGACACGAAGTTGTCCGGTGAAGAAAGGAAATTGCAACTTTCTGAACTTGTGAAGTTGAGGGATGATGCATATGACAATGCCAAGGACTTGAAATCAAGGATGAAGACGGTGCATGATCAGAAAATACTCCGGAAACATTTTAAACAAGGTAACAAAGTTTTTCTGTATGACTCGCGGTTACACCTCCATCCGGGAAAATTGTGATCACGATGGAAGGGACCTTATATGGTGAAGAATAATTTTCCCAATGGAGTGGTTGAGGTTGAAGATCCTTCAGACGGTTAAGCATTGTGAGTCAATGGCCAAAGATTGAAGCTGTTCTTGGAACACGAACATGTTAAAGACAGCCCCGAAGAAATCTCTTTGGTGGCCCCGGTTTATGGTTGGTAATCGGGTACTTTTGTTCCACTGTATACTAGTTTTCTTTTTGTTTTGTTAAGTCTTTGCTAACTTAGAATTTTTTTTTTGTTAAGTCTTTATTAACTTAGAAATTTTGATTTGTTAAGTCTTTATTAACTTAGAATTTTTGTTAAGTCTTTGTTAACTTAGAATTTTTGGTATGTTAAGTCTTTATTAACTTAGAATTTTTGTTTTGTTAAGTCTATTTTATTTTTTAGTTTCTAGTTAATTTAATCTAATTTTTATTTTTCTTTGTGTTTTGTTTTTGCACAAATAAGGAATTTTCTATTTTTTTAGGACACTAGATCAGGCCTAGTGTGCACACAACAGGCCCAGGCGCACACTAGGCCCAGCCCCACAGCAGGCCCAGGCGCACAGCACCCTAGCTCGTGCAGCACCTTCACCAGCCCAATGCTGCTCCTTCCAGTGTGCGTATGGCCCAACACCGCACTGCTACCTAGCCAGCGCCGCACTGCTAGCCTGAGCCCAGCAACACCCAAACCCTAAATCTGCCTATTAGCATTTTTTCCAGCCTTCTTCTTCATTTCTCCTTTCACAAACACAACTGTACACTAAACTCTCTCTCATTCTCTCTCCAAATCAACCCATAACCAACTCTTTTCCTCTCTATTTCTTGATTTTAACTCAATTTATTAAAGAATTGCTTACTCATTTTGCCAATTTTGCAGAAAATTTCTCCAAGAAGTTTGGGTCTAAGAAGAACTTGATTTTTTTCAAAAAGATATCAAATTGATGGGTAGTCTTTCTTCTCTCCAATTGTGGGCATTAAGTAAGACCAATTTCTCCTCTTTATTATTCATTTGTGCTTTTTGGTGGTTAAATTTTACTTTAAGTTCATTGTCCTATTTCTTTGATTTCCATGGCACCAAAGAGGAAGAGACCTAGGGGAAAACAACCACAAGAGTTTGACAAGACCAAATTTGTTAGTTTTGAAGCAAGTGAGAGATATATTAGAATGATGCAAAGTAGAAAACCTATTCCCGAGAGAGGATTCAACATCATCGAGAGGGGGAACCCGACTCTATTTAGAATGATTCTCAATAGGAATTGGGGTGCATTTAAAAAACCACCCTCTCATTCCCTCGCAAATTTGGTTAGAGAATTTTACACTAATGCCGACGAGCATAGCAATGATAAAGTGAGGGTGAGAGGCCAAATAGTCTCTTTTAGCAGCTCATCCATAAATAACTTCTATGGGTTACTTGACATCCAACACAGTGAGTATAGATCATATGTGTCTATAATTAATTATGAAGAGATTTGTCATACTTTCTGTGTTCTGGGCACTACATGGAAAATGTCAGGTGATACCCCTATCACTTTGCCTGCTACTTTTCTGAATGTCATTGCTCGGGCTTGGCAATATTTTGTGTGTCAGAGGTTGATGCCTGCCCTGCACTATAGTGACCTCACTGTTAAGCGAGCTACTCTGATTTATGCAATTTTGATGGGAATGACTATCGATATGGGCCAAGTCATCTTTAAACCTATCCTACACACTGTTGGACTAAAGCTCGGATTTTACTTTCCTTCTTTAATTACCCAATTGTGCATTCGAGCCGGAGTCCGATACAGTACTGATGAGGAAGCCCAACCACCAAAGAAACCCATTGATGATGGCTCGCTCTCTCTAGGCATTTCACGGTTGCCGAGTGCCTTGAGCGTTTAGAGAATCATTTTGATGAGCATCATAAACTGTTGTTTGATAGGCTAGATTGTCAAGACCAAATGTTGGCTAGGCAAGACCGATTCTTGGCTCGGCAAGCTGGTTATCAATCAGAGGTCAACTCTGCTTTTGGTCAGATGTACCAACACCTTGCCTCTGCTACTGGATGTAATATGGGTCATTTTCCTACTATACCACCCTATCCGGGTTCATTTTTTGACCCACCTCCCGAGGAAGGTGAAGAGACTGAAGAGATTGAAGAAGTGGATGAGGACTTCGAAGACTAGTTTAGGGTTATCCCTTGTTTGTCCACTTTTATTTTATTTTATTTTATGTTATTTTATTTTTCATCCTTTATTTTAGTTGTTAGTTATTTATTTCCATTTCATATGCTAACCTAACATATGGTGGGAATCTTGATGTTACACCATAGTTGCTTTCTTTTTGTTTGTTTTGTTCTATGTTGTATATCAAAAATTTCAGCGAGAAGAACGACATGCAGTTCAAATGGATGGTTTGAAATTTTCAGCTTCTGTGTACTTTTGGCTACAAAGGGAGTTTCCTTTCCTTTTTCTTTTACATTGAGGTTAATGCAATTTTTAGGTTAGGGGTGGAGGAAACATATTTCTTTTCTTTTTCCATTGAACTACTTGGTGTCATTCTCCTTCTTTTCGTTTGTTAGGATAAGGAGGAAACACATTTCTTTTCTTTTTCCCATTGAACTACTTGGTGTCACTCTCATTCTTTTCGTTTGTTAGGATAACTATTAAAAAAAATGTTTGTTTTTAGCATGCTTTATGTTAGCCTTGGAGTTAATTCACATGACTATGATATGAGCTTAATCGAGATAGCATATAGTGTTTAGAAGAAGTTAAATCTTGCTTCACTTTAAGAATAAGTTAAATGTCAATCTTTCTTTGGTTTGAGACTCTGGTTTGTAGTAAGATTGCATGATTAGTCTAAAGCATTTAGAGAAGTTTTATGTGCGATTGTTTTGTGAATACTTTTGCGGTCTCAACAAGCTCTAGAACTTATTTGATAATCACTTGAGGCGAAAATCATAGAATGCACATTACTTAGGATATGATATAGGCCATTTTTGAACTGTTTGAGCCTTTCAAACTTACCCTTCCATATTTATCGCTAGTTCACCTATTTGAGCCTTGTTTCTTTCGATAGTCCATTTACTCACCTTTATGAGCTTAAATATATTTTCTCCTTACCCTTCTTTTAAAAGAACTTAGTTATACACATTTGTTGAGAAACACTTGAGAAGAGTAAGGATGGAAATATGAGAAAATATAACTACTATAACCCAAGTACATTAAAAAAGATAAGTTGGGGGTTGTGGAAAAGAGGAAAAAAAAATAATAAAAAAAGAGGTGAATGGTTATGTGCCAAAAAAAAAAAGAAAAAAGAATTATGACAAAGAAAGAAGAAAAAGAGTGGTGACTTATTGAGAGAAATGCTTAAAGAAAATGGTTGAAAGAGTTGGGTGTTGAAGTAAGTTATCTAGTGCTTAAAGTGGTTGTGTTTAAATTAAGAGACTTAGTTCTTTTATTTGTTTAAACTTTTCCCGTTCCCTCTTGACCTTTACCCTAGCCTAACGTTGCAAGCTTATTAAAGACCTATTGATCCGATGTAGTGTGATTTTTCTACATAGTGGAGAGTGATTTGAAAAATGAGCTTATGGAGCTTGATTTGTGATTGATGTCATGCAATTTAATATGTTTTTAGAGGCCAAGACTTGAATTCATGGACACTATGCATAAAATCATCCAGATGTTTGGATTAATGGACTAGGTAAGACGGATGATAAGAGTCGATAAAAATTTTAAGGTTGACATTTGGATTATTCTTGGACTTGAGTGATATTTAATGATTCTATGTGTTGTATGTTATGCATGATTTTTGAGACAAAGATTTTGAATCACTCTTGGTTAACGCTAACATTGCTGTATTTTGTTTTGATAAAAAATTCATTTCAGGTCTTTCACTTGAATTGCTAGGGACTAGCAATAAGCTAGTTGGGAGTTATGATGAGAGTCGTAAAATGCATTTTAATAGCACTCATTTGTTAGCATGTTAGAGTTGATCTAGGGTTCAATTACTCGTTTTTACCTTAACAATTCTAAAGTATCCTCCTTGAATCATTGATCTATTTTGATGCATTTTCAGGTGTTTTGAGTTCAAAAGAGATGATAAAGCTATCTATGTTTAAAACGCCAAAAGTTCATGTATATCGGAATGCCCGTTGTGCGTCGTGGCTACAAGAAAAGTCCGCATTTTAGAAGGCCTGCTGTGCGTCAAGTTCTCAAGCCTTGCTCACAAGTTCCACAAGCTCTCAGATAGAAAACCAAGAGTAGGTGCCTAGGCGTGGAGAAGAGGGCACTGCACCGTCCAGAGAAGACACCAATCTGCTAAGGGTGAGCACCGCACCGCCCAGCAAGGCACCAATCTCGGACAAAAGTGGCGCCTAGGCGCAGGTGAGGCTGTGCCTAGGTGCGTACACGGTTTCTTGACCCAATTAGGGCTTCCAAATGACAATTTTTGAGCCCAAAACACCTCTAAACCCTATGGTCTATATATAGATCCTTAAGGGTTTGCTACCACAATTCAATTTTTTCAGCATTCTTCCAAGTCTCTTAAGGTTGGAAATCAAGAGGAGAGATCCACATTATTCATCAACCATGAGCCGCATGGCGAACTAATCTCCAAACAAGGCAAAGGGATGAATTCCTAGGTGTTGTTGTTCTTATTTTCCATTCTTGATTCGGTTGTAAGGATTTATTGTTGAATATTGTTTATGATTTACTCTTTGAATAAGTATGAAATAGAGACTTTACTCTTAATCCGATGATTGCATCTTCCTCCTCCACATAAGTTTAGTCAAACTCTTCTTATGTCAAGTTGTTTTGATGTGATTCATTTCGATAGATTTATCTTATAAATTCATCCATTACTATGATATTGTCATTGAGATATATTGTTGTTTCTTGATAATCTTTAAGATAGGTCATGTGTGCTTGAATTGAAATCAATGAGTGATTTGTAAAAATTACATTAGAGTGTTAATGTGCTGTGATTGAATATTTTTCGATTGCTTGTTTGGGATGTGAGACTAGCAATCGAGATAAAATCAATTGAATCAAGATTGGAACAAGGCAACGAACCTAGGGAGGATTCCCAGAACCTTGTTATTTCTCATTTATATTATTCGTTATATTTACACAATTCTCTTATGTTATTCCATTATCAAAACTTATATTCTTTCATTTGATTGTTATCGTTCGTGTAAAGTTTACATTTTCTCTTGTAGTATGTGTTTCCTCGTGGGATCGACACCTCATCTATACACAATAACTGTGTGATAGTTTGAGAGTAATCAAACTCCTGTTGTCGACTAGGATGCATCTGACCTTGTGGTTGGCCATGAGAAGAGAGATGACCACGATGTCATCGTGCGGGGTCTGGACTCCTTCCAAGTCATTGTCTGTAAAAGTGATGGTCATGTCCACCTTTTATTTTTTGTAGGGTCCAATGATTGAGGTTATGGACCAGGCATAAGTTCTTCCATAGTTCTCGGAAGTGCCCCCTGCTACTGGCCCTCCACTGATGGTTTTAATGACCTTGGCCGCAGCAACCTTTGATTTCTTCTGGCTGGGCTCTCCGTGGCTAGGCCCGAGATTCTTTCGAGTAGGCTGGACCATCCTATCCCGATTGGAGGGACGTTCGGGACTCATTCGGGGCCGTCTTGCGAATTTCTCCTACCGGGGTCTAGTGAATTCTTTCAGCTGCCCTCTGTTGATGAGGGATTTTATCTGGTACTTTAGTGCTTGACAATCTTCTGTGTTATGCTCGTGGTTCCTATGGAAACGACACTATTTTCCTTGGTCCTCATTGAGGTGCAGCGGCTTGGGAGGCCATTGCAAGATCGCCTTGTCTTGGATCTGCATCAAGACATCAGTTCTAGATGCATTAAGAGGAGTAAAGCTTCTGAAGGGCCTGGGGACCCAAGGTCTATCTTCGCGGAAGGGTCACTTGACGAGTTCCTGATGTGGACTGGCAGAGCCCTTCATTTTTCTTTCGGCATCCTCTTCTCACTCTCTCCGAAAGGCCTGATCATCCTCCGCCAGCATGTATTTCTCAGTTCGGGCTAAGATTTCATTCGTGTGGCCAGGCGGCCTCTTGGTGAGTTTTGAGTTGAAGATCTTGGATCTCAATCTGTTCTTAAACACCAGCATTTGGACACTGGGTTTGAGGTCTGGGATCTCCCAGGCCGCTGAATTAAACCTTGATATGTAGGCTCGGAGCTTTTCCTCTTTTAACTGGATGATGTTAAACAAGGACTCCGAGGTCTTTTTAGGGCCTTTGCTGCTAAGAAAGTGCGAGGCGAAGGCATAACTTAACTCTTTGAATATGCAGATACCCCCTGGTTTCAAACGAGAATACCATGTCCCAGCCACCTTTTCAAGTGTTAAGGGGAAAGCTCGACACATTACTGGATTAGAATGTCTATGGAGCGTCATCGTGGTTTTGTAGTGCTGGAGGTGATCCAAGGGGTCCATAGAACAGTTGTAAGGTTTGAGCTGGGGCATCCAGAAGTTCGACGGGAGGGGTGCCTCAAGGACCTCCTGAGTGAAAGGAGGGTCCTGGACGTTTAGCTCGTCCATGACACTATGGTCATGACCCTTGAGTGCTTTGTTAATTCGTCTTTCTATGTCCTCTATCTGCTTACCGAGGCCCTCGTTGCTCTCGGATGAGGGTTTTTCTATGGACTTGGCCATCCGGGGCGGGGATGACTCCACCGAGCAACAGCCGTCGGGGGCCTACGGTTGGTCGAGCCGGTAGGGCTGGGGTTCGATCATGATGGTGTGGGAGAAGGCTGGCGAGCCCCTCTGCAAACCTCGGTGGCCAGGCTAGCCACTAGTTGAGAGAGCTCTACCAACTGTGCCTGGATCATAGCCATGTTAGGGCGTGCGTCAGATTCGGCAGAGGAACTTGATCCAGACCAAAGGGTGCGAGTGCTAGCCCCTGCTGTTCCTTTACCGGCGTCCCTGGCAGTGTGTTTAGGTGGTATGGCAATAGATAAGTTCTTTAGATTTATTCACTTTTACTGTTTAGCGAGAGATGGTTGTTTCCCACGGACGGCGCCAATCTGTTGATGCCAAAAATGTGTTTGCTGAGTTGTAGGCCGGGCCTCGAGAAAGCCTGCACAGGGGAGAAGAGGTGAGCTAGGGGGTCTCCGGAGGGAATGCTTCCGAGGATGCTCCGAAGCCTTTGTTAGTGTAAGATAGGATGTATGAAAATAATAGGTGTTCTCTTTTTAGGTTTAGAAAAAATTTCTCTTTTGGAATACCCACTTGAGTCTTTTTATAGGGTTTTGAGGCGGCCTTTCGTCTAAGGCGGTGTTGACGTGTTGATCCAGCTAGGTTAGCAATGATGCCCAGGAGGCCCAGCTGTATTGCCTTGGGTCATTCGTGTGTTTGCCCTGCTATCTTGGTTAGCGGCTGCCCATGTATGAGGCAGCCCTTGTGCCAAGGGCGGTGGTGACCTGGAGGGCGGTGATGACCTGGGGTCCAGTTGTCTGAGCCTGGGTCATCTGTGTGTTGCCCTGCTGTCTAACCTTGGGATGGTCCATGTGTCGCCTCTTCATTGGATGCGTGTTTTTTAGCAGTACCAGGTAGAATTTGTTAACAGCTAGTAGGTGTGTTTCTTTATCATCTTGTACAACAAAAAACTCAAACCCATACTTACAAAATGGGTGGGAATTGGAAAGTGCCTTAATCAACCAACCGTAAAAAGATATTGAGCTAAAAAATCAAATAAAAAAATGATATGGATTTAAAATATATATTTTCGTTGTGCACAAAAATATGTTTCTATCTCACACATCTTTCATTTTACAATTTTTCTTGAGAATATTGTCTTTAAACTATGTTGATGAAAAAAAAAGGTATGGATTTAAAATCTAAATCTTATAGGAGTATGTGCAAATATAGACTTTTTAATTTGTGCTCAGGTAGTGAAATATATAAGCATTCTTAATAAAAATTAAGTATTTTTTTAAAAAATTTAACTTATAAACTAAAAGATTTATCTTTTTAATATATTTTTATATTTTCGATCTTGGGGCTTAGTAATAATGCCCCATAATGTTTTCATTCTTAAATTAAACTAACATGGAAAGAAAATTTTTCCTAACGTTAAATTAATAATCAATATTATTAGAAGAAGATCTAAATCCAATGCTTTATAAGATGCAATTTTTTTTAATCAAGCCTCAAAACGACATATTACGTAATTTTTCTTGTGAACTTAACAAAAGGGGGTGGGGAGTCATAAGTTACAAAGGTTGAGCACAAAGCTCTTTCTTTTGACATTGCATCAGCGCATTGGTTACCTTCCCTGAAGGTGTGTTCCAATTTACTACTCCTCATTTTCTTATCAATGATTTGCATGTTTCAAAATTGTACTAAATGGATGGCTTTCAACAAGCTCATTTTTAACTAAATCGATACCCACCTGGTAGTCAAGTTCAATGATAGCATTTTGCCAACCCATGTTCACAGCCATTTCAATGCAAAATTTTGTTAGAACCAAAATGCAAAAAATAAATAACAAAAGTGTTTGAACTTAAAATGAAGGGAATGGTTTCAAGGTGTGTAGCAATGCCATATTCTTTAAAACTTAATTTGCCCCCACTATAAACCAGCTAGTGTGCACCAGTTCCTGCAAACAACCTTTAAGGAAATAATGAAGCTCACAGATTGACTACGCTTTACATAAAATGAAATCAAACTAATTAGCACTCATTGATTGTGATAGAAATTTCAGGGAGTTTTATAGTGTTCCTAGTAGTAAACAAAATAAAGCTCAAGTCTAGAGTTTAATTTAAGAATGAAGGGAGAGAGTTTTGATTTATTATATTTTTTTGTTATCTTTTTATTAATGATAGTTAACATCTCTTATATATAGAGATTTCATGTCCATTTTCGAACAACCACACTTTTTAGACACACCTTTTTGAAGAATCAACTGAATTTTGGTTATTAAACAGTCAAAAAACCAGAAACTCGAAAGTCCGGTTGATTGGGATAGCCTTCTAGTGGACTAAGCTTCCTTATTTTCCAGTTTCTCATGTGTCCAGTCGACTAGCCTTAATTCCAATCGACTGTAAAAACATTATGCCAAATCCTCTTTTGATAGTTGTGCAAGTATTGGACCTTGTTTCTAGTTGACTAGGCCTCTTTGAATTTAAAACTCACTCCATCAATCCCCCCCATTCTCAAATTAATCCAGACTTCCAAAAATTATGGAAACCCTATGCATAAATGAAGGCATCTTGTGATTTGAACCTTTACTTAGCGAAGACACATTACAACTAGTTAGAAAAGAGTGGTAGACTAAGCTTTGAACCATCATTCTTATTTGACTAGCCAATCATGTCCCACACACAAGTTTTCTTTAAACAATGAACACACAATATAAACCAACTCTTATTGCCTTCTATTCTATCCTTTCATGAATGCTTAAGAGCCAAACCCTTAACTCTGTGAAGCAGCACCACTTTCCATTCATATAGATAAACTATAAAAAGTTCCCCCATAATTTAAGCACTTACACATATTTTTGTTATAGGTCTACCTCCTTTTTACATTACAAGTACCAAGCACTTTCCATCTAGGATGGTATAAAATCACAAGTTCTTGTGATCACTTGGATAATGTACTTTGACTCATTGAACTTAAGACTTGACATTGTATCGAACATTGAGTTGAGGTTCGATCATTAGTGATTAGTGAGAAGTGGGTTTGAAACCATCCCTTTTGATGTCTTAAACCCTAAATCCCTTGTTAATCATTTTGTCACGAGATCTGCCAAGTTATGACTTGATCTTACAAGGTCAATAATGATCACCCATCAGTTATTAACTATCTCACATAATTGTATCTTAGGTTAATATGCCTTAAATTTCCATTATATACTTAGTTGTTTTCCCTTGATAGTGCCTCACTATCACAATGTATCGACACTAGAGAAATTGGCTTAGGCCACAATGGTACTTCATACAAGAGATTTATCAACTACTCTGCTTCTTTACTTCTAGAAGCTAGTGCAACAAATTCTGCTGCCATGTTGGTATCTTTTATACATGTATGTTTCTTAGAACCCCAAGAAAGAACACCCCTAGCAAGCATGAAGATCCATTTGCTTGAAAAAGTTTAATCTTCTCTGCCAATAACCCAATTAGTATCTGTATATTCTTCTAAAATAGAAGGATATCCATTATAGCAAATGCCATAGTCCATGGTTTTCCTTAAGTATTTTAAAACCCCCTTCACACCATGAAAATGAACACTACTTGGGTTACTTGTGTATCTACTCAAATTTTGAACTACATATGTTGTGTATGGTCTAGCACAAGTTATTGAATACATCAAGCATCCAATTACTTTCGCATATTCTAGTTGTGCAACAGTTTTTCTTGAATTTGGTACTAATTTAAGGCTGGGATCAAAATATGTAAAAACATAAACATGATTTAAATTATAAAACTTTCAAGTACTTTTTTCAATGTAATGAGATTGAGATAATGTTATTCCATCATTATCTCTCAAAATCCTTATTCCTAACATAACATCTACTACACCCATATCTTTTTTAGAAAAATTTCCAAATAAAAACTATTTAGTGTTTTCAACTTGTTCTAAATCAGTACCAAATATAAACATATCATATGTATACAAGCAAATGATAACTTCTTTTCTACCACTAAATTTTCTATACACACATTTATCAGACTCAATTATTCTAAAACTATTACTTTTGATGCCATTGCTTTAGAGCTTGCTTAAGACCATATAAAGACTTAACAAGCTTACACTCTTTCTATTCATGTCCAAGAACTAAAAACCCTTTTGGTTGTTCCATATACATTTCCTCATCTAACTCACCATTTATGAATGCGATTTTCACATCCATTTGGTGAATGGTCATCTTATGGATAGGTACTAGTGCAATCAGCACTCTAATAGTTGTAATCTTAGTAATTGGTGCATATGTATCAAAGTAATCTATGCCTTACTCTTTAAATTTATCAATGGTTCCATTTGTTTTCATTTTTTTTGAAAATTTATTTATATCCTATTAGTTTTGAACATGGGGGAAGATCTACTAATTTCCATGTTTTTCCTCATAATAGAGTCCATTTCATCATTTATTGCTTTTTTTTTTCTTCTAGAAAGCAACATCTTGAGACTCATAGCCTCCTCAAATGTAGTGGGATCTACTTTTGTATTAAAGAAATATGGTATATGATTACTATAAACTTTCTTTCCTAGCTCTTTTACTCCTTCTAAGTTGAAGGTTTTCTTTGTTTCCTACATGTTGATCGTCATATTCTAACTCACCATTTTTTTGGAATTATGTCTTTGCTTATAGGAATTGTATTGAGATTATTTTTATCAAACATATCATCCCTTGATTCAATTACAGTGTCAACTGCACATGAATGATTAGGTTCAATTAGAATAAACATATATGCCTTACAGTATTGTGCATACCCTATAAATAAGCACTCAATTCTTCTTTCACCCAGCTTTTACTTTTTCCCTTACTATTGCCCTACACCCTCACACTTTGAAGTAATTGAGATTGGGCTTTATTTTCTTCTATAATTCTTATAAAATTCTATTGATCCTTTTATTAGGAACTCTATTTAGTATATGATAAGCCATGAGTAATGCCTCACTATAAAAACTTTTCCTAAACTAGAGCTAGAAAGTATTACATTTACCATTTATTTTAGAACTTTATTTTTTATTTCTGCCACACACCATTTTGTTGTGGTATATAAGGGGAAGTTACTTCGTGTATTATTCTAGTTAATTCAAAATGGTTAAGATTATAGTATTCACCTTCTCTATTAGACCTTAAACACTTGATAAAATTTTCTCAATGTAGTTCTATATCAGATTTGAAAACCTTAACTTTTCAAGTGCTTCATATTTTGAATGCAACAAATAAACATAGTAGTACCTAGAATAATCATCAATAAAATTTATGTAATATTTATTTCCTACTATTAAGGGAGTGCTATGAAAATTACATATATCACTATGTATTAATTCAAGTATACTGGAAGACCTATCAACTGTAGGAAATGAATTTCTTATGATTTTAGTGAGCATAAATATCTCACATTTATCTTCATTTTTATCAAAATATGGAATCAAATCAGATTTCATCATATCATGCATTTTTTTTATTGAAATTATCATGCCCCAAACGACCATGCTAAAATTAGAAGATTCAACCATGCAAGGTGATGAGAGTCATAAAATGCATCATAACGAAACTTATTTGTTAGTATTTTAGGGTTGATCGAGGTTTGAATTACACTTTTATACCTTAATAACTCTAAAGTGATATTCTTGGATCATTGACTTATTTCGATGCATTTTCAGGTACTTTAAGTTCAAAAGAGATGGAAAGCTATCATAGCTTAAAGCACGATGCTTCGATGCAAATTCAAGTGAGGGCATGGTTGCAAAAGGACAAAATGAAGAGAAAACCAAGTCTTAAGTATGGGCACTGCAGCTTGAAGAAGTCTAAGCCTCAGCCTCCAGAACCAAGCCCAAACGAGCAAGGAAACCATTAGCGTGCACTGCGGCCAAGACTAGTGAGGGCTGCGGTGCCCAGAGCATCAACACCAAGCTAAGCCATGGCTTGGACCAGACAAGGCCGTGGCGCTCAGAAGCTCACTTAACCAAGACCAGACAGAGCCATGGTGCGCACACGAACCCCTGTTTTCCTAATTAGGGTTTTAGTTGATTGATTAGACCCAAACCACCCTTGGACCTTTATATTATAAATAGATCACTTAGAGTTTGATAAAGAGGCATCCATGAAGGCTGAAAATAGAGGAGAGAGCTCGACATTACGGTGTTTAAGCATGAGCCCCATGGCCAACTAATCTCCAAGCAAGGCAAAGGGATGAATCCCTAGGTGTAGTTGTTCTTATTTTCATTCTTGATTCAGTTGTAAGGATTTATTGTTAAAACATTGTTTATGAGTTACTTTATGATTAAACAAGAAGAACTTAGGTTCATGTGACAGCTGCACTTTATGCTCTTCTTATCTTAGATTTTCTTAATCCGGTGATTGCACCCTTCTCCTCTATATAAGTCTAGTCATGCTCTTCTTATGTCAAGTTGTTTGGATGTGATTGATTCCGGTAGATTTATCTTTTAGGTTTGTCTATTACTATGATATTTTTATTAAGATATATTGTCGTTTCTTGATAAATCTATAGGATAGGTCATGTGTGCTTGAATCGAAAGTAAAGAGTACTTCATAGCAATTACATTAGGGTTTATAAGAGCTTTGATTAAACATTTGTCGATTGCTTGCTTGGGATGTGAAACTTGCAATTGAGATAAAAACAATTGAATCGAGAGTGGATTAAGGCAACGAACCTAGGGAGGAGTTGTGTAATTATAATGAAGAATATAAATGAGAAACAACAAGGTTCTGGGAATCCTCCTTAGGTTCATTGCCTTATTCAACTCTCAATTCAATTGTTTTTATCTTGATTACAAGTTTCACATCCCAAACAAGCAATCAACAAATATTCAATCAAAGCTCATGTAAACCCTAATGTAATTGCTATAAAGTACTCTTTATTTTTGATTCAAGCACAAATGACCTATCCTATAGATTTATCAAGAAATGACAATATCGCAGTAATGGACAAACCTAAAAGATAAATCTACCGGAATCAATCACATAAGTGCATGACTAGACTTATATAGAGGAGAAGGGTGCAATCATCGGATTAAGAAAATCTAATATAAGAAGAACATAAAGTGCAGCTGTCACATGAACCTAAGTTCTTCTTGTTTAATCATAGAGTAACTCATAAACAATGTTTTAACAATAAATCCTTACAACTGAATCAAGAATGAAAATAAGAACAACTACACTTAGGGATTCATCCCTTTGTCTTGCTTGGAGATTAGTTGGCCATGGGGCTCATGCTTAAACACCGTAATGTCGAGCTCTCTCCTCTGTTTCCAACCTTCATGGATGCCTCTTTATCAAACCCTAAGTGATCTATTTATAACACAAAGGTCCAAGGGTGGTTTGGGTCTAATTAATCAACTAAAACCCTATTTAGGAAAACAGGGGTTCGTGTGCGCACTGCGGCTCTCACTTACTCGCGTTGCGGCTCTGTCTGGTCTTGGTTAAATGAGCTTCATGGCACCACGGCCCTGTCTAGTCCAGGTTGTTGCTCTCTTGGTGCTGATGCTTGTGCATGCTCTGGGCACCGCGGCCCTCACTGGTCCAGGCCACGACGCACACTGATGGTTTCCTTGCTCGTTTGGGCTTGGTTCTGGAGGCTGAGGCTTAGACTTCTTTAGGCCGCAACACCCATACTTAAGACTTGGTTTTCACTTCATTTTGTCCTTCCGCAACCATGCCCTCACTCAAATGTGCATCGAAGCATCGTGCTTTAAGCTATGATAGCTTTCCATCTCTTTTGAACTCAAAGTACCTGAAAATGCACCAAAATAAGTCAATGATCCAAGAATATAACTTTAGAGTTATTAAGGTATGAAAGTGTAATTCAAACCTCGATCAACCCTAAAATACTAACAAAATAAGTACTGTTACGATGCGTTTTATGACTCTCATCATAACCCCAAACTAGCTTATTTCTAGTCCCTAGCAATTCAAGCGAAAACAAGACAATATGAAATGAATTCTTTGGTAGGAATCAAACAAAGTAAAGCAATGTTAGCGTTAATCCAAGAGTAATTCACTTTTTGTCTCAAAAATCGTACATAACACACAGCACATAGAATCATTAAATATCACCCAAGTCCAAAAGTTATCCAAACATCAATCTTAAAATTGTTATCGACTCTTAACATCCATCTTACCTCAATCCATTTATCCGAACACCTGGATGATTTTATGCATAACATTCATGAATACAAGTCTTGGCCTCTAAAATATTTAATTTGCGTGATATCAATTACAAAAAAATGCTCCATAGGCTCATTTTTCAAATCACTCTCCACTATTGTAGAAAAATCACACTATCTTGGATCAATAGGTCTTTAATAAGCTTGTAACGTTAGGCTAAGGTAAAGGTTAAGAAAGAACGAGAAGGTTTTAACAAATAAAAGAATTAATCTCTTGGTTGTAAACACAACCTACTTAAAGCACAGGATAACCTTACTTTAACACCCAACTTTTTCATTCTTTTCTTTTTCTTTTCTTTTCCACAACCCCTAACTTAGCTCCTTTAATGTACTTGGGTTATGGTAGTAATATTTTTTTATAATTCTATCCTTACTCCTCTCAAGTGCTTCTCAATAAATGTTTATAACTAAGTTCTTTCAAAAGAAGGGTAAGGATAAAATATTTTTAGGCTCATGATGGGTTATCGAAAGAAACAAGGCTCAAATTCTTTTTCGAGAAAAGGCTCAAACAGGTGACTAGCGATGAATATAGAAAGGGTAACTTTGAAAGGCTCAAACGGTCCAAAAATGGTCTATATCATATCCTAAGTAATGTGCATTATAGGAATTCACCTCAAGTGATTATCAAATAAGTTCTAGAGCTTGTCGAGACCACAAAAGTATTCACAAGGCAATCACACATAAAACTTCTCTAAATGTTTTAGACCAATCATGCAATCTTATCACAAATCAGAGTCTCAAACCAAATGAAGATTGACAATTAAATTATTCTTAAACTGAAGTAAGATTTAACTTCTTCTAAATGTTGTATGCTATCTCAATTAAGCTCATATCATTGACATATGAATTAACTCTAAGGCTTAACACAAAGCATGCTAAGAACAAACAAAAAGGGAAAACGACACCAAGCAGTTCAATAAAAAAAAAAAGAAATATGTTTCCTCCACCCCTAACTTAAAAATTGCATTGACCTCAATGTTAAAGAAAAAGTGAAGGAAACTCCCTTTGTAACGAAAAATGCACATAAGCTGAAAATTGTGCACCATCATTTGAACTGCTGTGCATATTTGTCCCTAAAAAAGAAATACGAATGTAATACTGGAAAACAACAAAATGCAAATAATAAACAAGAAAAAGAAATATGAAAAACAATAAAAATAATAGGATGTATTATGGGGTGCCTCCCATGAGCGCTAAGTTTTACGTCTTCAGCTAGATGCTGCACCACTCTCACTGTTGGACTCATTATGGTGCTGAAGATGAGGTTCCATACTCGGTAGCCTCAGTGCTAGTCTTTGGTAAGGAATACTTAAAGTCCACCACATGTAGCTCAAGTGTTCTTGATATTGCCCATTTACTATCAGTAGTAGGGTATTTGATTCCCGCATCAATGTGACTTCTCTCAAACGACTTCTCAAAGCATGATTGCCATGATTTCTTAATAACTCCCTGTGACTTATCAAAAACATCAACAACATTAACAGCATGGGGATAAATTGAAGAATTATCGAACTCAAAATTATTAGTAATGAATTCTGAAAAGTTAGAATTATCTTTAATGTACCCATCCTCTTCATGTGGTTGCCTTGAGACTCAAAAAACATTTACCTCTAGAGTCATATTTCCAAATGATAATGTCATTAGGCCATTCCTATAATTAATGAGGGCATTGGCGGTGGGAAGGAATGGTCTTCCAAGTATCAAAGGAATTTTTGACTCCGTGTTCACAGTAGAAACGATATCTAAAACCAAAAAGTCAACAGAATAGTAGAAATGATTAATTTGCAACAAAATATCTTCCACAATACCTCTTGGTTTTCTTACCGATCTATCCTCTAATTGAAGTACCACGGAGGTTGGTTTGATCTCATCTAGACCGAGCGGCAAGTACATGGAGTATGGCATGAGGTTCACACTAGCACCCAAATCTAGTAGTGCTTGGCCACAAAATTTGTTTCCAATTTGGTAAGCCACCATTGGACAGCCTGGATCTTTATATTTGGGCGGTGTCTTGCTATCAACTACTGCACTTGCTTGCTCCGTTAAGAATGAAATCTTCTTCACATTATGCCTCCTCTTAAGTATGCATAGATCCTTGATGACTTTAGCATAGTTGGGAACCTGTTTTATGACATGAAGAAGAAGAAGGTTAATTTTAATATGCTAATGTTGTTCAAGAATTTCACCATTTAATGTTGAATTTCTCTCCTTAGGTTTAAAGAGAGCTTAAGGGAAAGGCACCGGTGGAGAATAATCATCATGGACCTCTTGTTCCTTGGGGGCTTCATCATTGTTGCTCACGCTATTAGGAATCAAGTGTGATGGTAGAATGGGTCCATCAATTTTGTTACCGCTGTGGGTGATTATGGCATTAACCTCTCTAACATTTTGATTTTCAGGTTCAGAGGTTTGTCCCCTTGGATTAGGTTGTGGCTGTGAAGGAAAACGACCTTGCTCTTGAACCGTTAAGAAACTATTTAACTTGGTGAGTTGACTCTTTATCACCTTTTGTTCCTCTTTGATTGCTTGTTACGCCTCTAACAACCGTTGATTTATCTTGCCTTGCTCTTCCACACTCTTAGTATGTACCTGCATAAATGACTTAAACATATCTTCCAAAGGTAAAGACTATTGAGCTGCATTAGATGAGGTTGCTTCCAGTTGACATTGGGTACTAGGTTGGGCAGGAGGTTTTATATCGGATCTCCAACTAAAATTAGGGTGATTCTTCCACGCGAGATTGTAGGTGTTAGAGTAGGGTGAGTCTGGTTTCCTAAAGGGTATAACTAAAGCATTACACTCTCCCTTCATCTCAAAATAAGCTGGACAATCCTTTGGTAAATGATCTACCCCATTACACATAAAGCAAGGTTCATGGGACTCTACCCTAGTAATTGGTTTGGGGGCTCTAGCATCCTTGGTTTTTAAGGCTTCAATTTCCTTAGTTAGGGCCTCTAAATGGGCTTTAAGGCTGTTCTCTTCCTTAAGTTGATAAATCGTAGTGGGTTGATTTCTCCTAGTGCTTTCCACGACATTTGGTCCTGTCTAAGTGTGGGCTTTTTCTGATAGGTCATCTAGAAATCTATGGCTTGGTCAGGATCTTTTTGAAGAAAATCCCCATTGCACATCATTTCTATGAACTGCCCCTCCCTACTTAGAAGTCCATCGTAGAAATAGCTAACTATCCGTCAACTCTCATGCCCATAGTGTGGACAAGAATTCAAAAGGTCCTTGAAACGTTCCCAAACTTGATATAAGGTTTCACTCTCCTTTTGTGCAAAGTTTGAGATTTGTCTCTTAAGGTTATTGGTCTTATAGGTTGGGAAGTGCTTTTGGAAGAAAAATCGTGTCATCTCATCCCAACTACCTATGGACCTAGGCCTTAACGAGTACAGCCAAACCTTGGCCTTTTCCTTAAGCGAAAAAGGGAAAAACCTAAGTTTGACGATGTCTACCATATCAGCCCTACCTTGAAAGGTTGCTACTATTTCCTCAAATTCCCTAATATGGATACAGGGGTTTTCATTCTCAAACCCATGGAAGGTTGGTAGCAATTGGATCATGCCCGACTTAAACTCAGGTTGTTGAACATTAGGGGGGAACATGATACAAGATGGTGTGGCTGTTTAGCTAGGGTGCAAGTAGTCTTTTAGTGTCCTAGCAACATTTTCATTATGATTTTCGGCCATGTTAACAAAATCCTATAAATTCTCACTTGGGTGTGCACTATGGTTTGATCTAGGCGAGGTTTCACTAACGAACATGGAATGAGAGGGTAACTCTAATTCGGGTCTTTTAATGAATCTACCTCACGAATCTCTCAGTCTATGCATACACCAAAGGGATTAGAGGGAGAAAAATAAAACAGAAAAATCAAAATTTAAAAATCAAAACAAAGAGCACAAAAAAATGATATTACCATCTTTTCTTAACATTGACAATCTTCCTTGTACTTTAAGCACGTCTCCCCGGCAATGGTGCCAAAATTTGGTTACGCTCAAACTAACACGCGGTTATTGTGTATAGAGGAAAAGCGAACTACAAGAGAAGATGCAAACTTTAATAAGAAACGATAAAATCCAAATGAGTAAATCTAAGTTTGATAATGAAATAGTGTGAAGAAGTTGTGTAATTATAATGAAGAATATAAATGAGAAACCACAAGGTTCCAGGAATCCTGCCTAGGTTCATTGCCTTATTCCACTCTCGATTCAATTGTTTTTATCTCGATTGCAAGTTTCACATCCCAAACAAGCAATCGAAAAATATTCAGTCAGAGCACATGTAAACCCTAATGTAATTGCTATGAAGTACTCTTTACTTTCGATTCAAGCACACATGACCTATCCTATAGATTTATCAAGAAACGACAATATATCTTAATGACAGTATCGTAGTAATGGAAAAACCTAAAAGATAAATCTATCGGAATCAATCACATCTAAACAACTTGATATAAGAAGAGCATGACCAGACTTATATATAAGAGAAGGGTGCAATCATCGGATTAAGAAAATCTAAGATAAGAAGAACATAAAGTGCAGCTGTCACATGAACCTAAGTTCTTATTTAATCAAAGAGTAACTCATAAACAATGTTTTAATAATAAATCCTTACAACTGAATCAAGAATTAAAATAAGAACAACTACACCTAGGGATTCATCCCATTGCCTTTCTTGGAGATTAGTTGGCCATGGGGCTCATGCTTGAACAGCATAATGTCGAGCTCTCTCCTCCATTTCTAGCCTTAATGGATGCCTCTTTATCAAACTCTAAGTGATCTATTTATAATACAAAGGTCCAAGGGTGGTTTGGGTTTAATCAATTAACTAAAACCCTAATTAGGAAAACAAGGGTTTGTGTGTGCGCCGCGACTCTCACTTACTCGCGCCGTGGCTCTGTCTGGTCTTAGTTAAGTGAGCTTCTGGGTGCCGCTACCCTGTCTGGTCTAGGCTGTGGCTCAGCCTGGTGCTGATGCTTGTGCATGCTCTGGGAACCATGACCCTCACTGGTCCAGGCCGCGGCGCACACTGATAGTTTCCTTGCTCGTTTGGGCTTGGTTCTGGGGGCTGAGGCTCAGACTTCTTCAGGTCGCAACGCCCATACTTAAGACTTGGTTTTTCTTCATTTTGTCCTTCTACAACCATGCCCTCACTTGAATGTGCATCGAAGCATCGTGCTTTAAGCTATGATAGCTTTCCATCTCTTTTGAACTCAAAGTACCTGAAAATGCACTGAAATAAGTCAATGATCCAATAATACCACTTTAGAGTTATTAAGGTATAAAAGTGTAATTCAAACCTCGATCAACCCTAAAATGCTAACAAATAAGTACTGTTACGATGCATTTTATGACTCTCATCATAAGGACAAGCATTAATCTTGTAATTTTTAAAGCGATTAACAAGAAACTTCTTACTTATAGTACTCTGTGACATGTGACTTGCCTCTAACTTTTCCCATAACTCCTTTGTAGTATCCACAGTCTCATCTTTCTTCTCTACATATTTCTCAAATTTTGTATCCATTTCTCTAAGTGTTGCAGCAACCATATTGAACGAAATTAAGTCTTAAGATTGTTAGAACCAAGATATAAAAAAAAAAAATAAAGTGTTTGATAAGAAGATGAAGGAAATGGTTTCAAGGCGTGTAGCAATGCCACTTTCCTTAAGACTTAATCTGCACCTACTATAAACCAATTAATGTACACTAGGGTTCCTATAAACAGATTTTAGGATACAATGAAGCTCACCGAGTAACTGTATTTTGCACAAAAAGAAATCAAACCATTGAGCATTCGCCTGTTGTGACAGAATTTTCAGGGAGTTTTGTAGTAAACAAAATATAACTCAAGTCTAGAGTTTAGTTTGAGAATGCGTGGAGAGGATTTTGATTGCTTTTATTTTTTTTGTTATCTTTTATTAATGGCAGTTAACATTTCTTATGTTCAAAGATTTCATGTCCAATTTCAGGCAAACACACTTTTTGGACACACCTTTTGAAGAATCAACCGTATTTTGATTATTAAACTGTCAAAAAACCCAACAGCTCGAAAGTCCAGTCAATTGGGCTAGCCTTCTAGTAGACTAATCTTCCTTATTTTCCAATTTTCATCTGTCAAGTCATTTGGCTTTGATTCTATTTGACTGTAAAAACAATCTGCTAAACCCGATCTGATGGCTATGCAGGTCAAGTCGACTGGCCTTGGTTCCACATTTGTAAAAACATTCTACCAAATCCACATTTGGGCCTTTTCAAATTTAAAAATCTCTCCAGTAAATTTGAGAGCCCATAGCTCCACATATAAACTAGTGCAATAACCCAGGTTGGTGTTAAATCCTTCCATCCATCTTCTATAGCTATCTTTGATCACCCTTTCTACACCCACGATGTTAAGATTTGTAGTGGCAGCACTATCAATGTTGATCTTGATGAAATCCATAGGGGGTGAAACCAGTTAACAAAGACCTAATTATTTTTTAACTTGGCATAGGACCTATAAAAAGCAAACCATTCCCAAGCTCTTACAAAGATAATTTTGGAAATGTGTAAAGGCAAGGTAACATCATATGGATTAGGCTTAAGGATGGTGTCAGAGGATGCGTTGAAACAAAAATTGTTTCGTTGGAGCCATAAGTTCTAATAGGCAAAAGGAAAGATAATAGTCCACAAAAGGCTTGAGACATAAGAGTAGGTGGAGTTGCAATTATCAGTAAGCCAATTCAGGAAGGACTAAATAAAAAGATAAATTGAGGTGGAACGAGAAGTTACCGAAAGTCGTTGGCATTAGGGCAGTCTCTAAGGATATGGCAAAGAGTTTTGAGGTTAATTTTGCATTGAAGACAGAGGTTTGAGTCCACAATTTTGAGGTTATGAAGGTATTCTTTAGTAGTAATCCGAACTTAAGCAGCAAGCCAGAAAAACGTTTGAACTTTGGGGACTGATTTGGTTTTCCAAAAGATTTTGAGAGGAGATGGATTCACGTGTTTGACTTGTCAATGAGAGGGAAAACAAGCTTGGTTTGGAAGGATTCATTTGAGATAGCTTCCTGGTGTGCTGTTGTAGGCAACCAAAAATAAAACCTATACTCCTAAAAATATATGTAGTAGTGTGAGTAAGGATCGTTCCCACGGAGAGTATCTAGCCTAGTTTTATGCTACGTGAACAAGGATAGAGGGGTTTGAGTATAACGAAAAATGAACAATTCAAATTAAAGTATCAAAATCAATCAAAAGAACAAACATTGGTCTAAGTCAACATCCACCATCGAAATTTTACAACTGATCATCAATGCAAGTATAAATCAATTCACACTTAGAATATTCACCGTTGGAACTATTTTTCTATCTCTCCTTAGTCGCAGTTAATTAGAAAACAAGCATCTAATTAACCCTAACTACTAAACAACCCAAGACAACCGCTAAAGGTTTAATCTAGTAGCAGCCTTAAGAATTAGAGAGATCGATAAAGTTAAACAACACAAGCACAAGCGGTTGCATTTAATTTAGTCGAGTGTTCTTCCTAAGATCTAATAATTTTTGACACAGCAAATCATTAAGTCTTAGTTTCTTCACAAATTAGAGGGATCGAACAATTATGGATTTGATATCTAACCTAACAGTAGATTGCAACGAATAAAAAACTAGTAGGCTTCCTAGTAATTAAATGAGACAATCAGTAAAATAGGGACAGAAGGACATCCGATACTCAAAGCATAAATTGAACAATAAAAAAAATTAGATCTCACAGTTTTATTGATTCCGAGGCTTCCATTTCCTTCGACCAATTATAAAAGTTTAGCCATGCAGGGCCATGATGAAAACTAGAAGGAGAAGTTAGAGAAGATGGGAGGGAGAGACATTCCCTAAGTCTGGTGATTTCTCGCCTCTTATACACGTTATTTTCAGTAGTAGAAACCCTACAAGGTCTGCTAAAAATATTCTAAATATTATCCTAAAATAACAATATCCAAATCTGACTAATTGAAGGAAAATATTAAAAATAAAATAAAGCCATAATATAACTAGGAAACTGGTGTTTTCAGCATAAATTTTTGTGCACCAGATCTGGAAACTTCCAAAAATAAACCGCGTCAAATCAAGGTATTAGAATTGCAGGCTAAGGGACTTTCCAGAACTGTAACAGTGCAGGTGTATCAACTCCAAGCCCAGTTTCGACCTTGATACTTCTAGTATCTCTCAAATCTCGAAACATAAAAGTTGTAGAGATTTGTCTTGGCGTTTCGTAGCATCTTGAATCATCTCAATTAGAGCTCAGATGAGAGAGTTATTCCCAGATTACGAAGCAATGTCAAAACTGTCTGAAATCGCCCAATTAGTTTCATTTTGCACTTAACGCCTCCATTTGCATTCTAAATCAAAATATAAGAATACTGAGTACATTTAGGCACCAAATGAGTGTAAAAAAACTAAACATTAAGGGAGAAAAATACGACATTTTGCATTCTCATCAAATTCCCCCACACTTAACTTTTGCTTGTCCTTGGGCAAAACTCAAATTTACTTTCCCAAAAACACCAAGGTTGCAACGCCATCAACAATGAACAACCAAGGTCTTCAAAACTCATAACATATCATGAACAAACATTCTTAAACAACTTACAATTACTTAGTAAGCATTTTCACTCGAAGATGGAGTAAACTAAATATATAGACCCTCATGGAAATAAATACTTGACTCTCATGTGTTTGAAGGGTATGTGTTTCGCTCAAATTCATTTCAATGGAAATGATCTACTATAGACTTGCATATCTTCTCATTCTCCATCATTGGGATCACATGCATAACACGAATCATAAGAACTTTTCAAGGGTTGTAACGGGGTTTAGGATTAAGGTAGGAAATATTTGGGAATGTAGCTTAAAAGCCATCGAAACTAGTGGAGCAAAAATGAATCAACTCAAGCTTGAATATATAAGATATGTAAAACTGATCACTCTATTTAAAATCTTCTTTAATTTGACTTTAAATCATTTAAACCATATAAAACTCCTGTATTGAAAAAGAGATTGTTCAAAGGAACAATTTTCGTTTGCAGTAGGGAACAATCCTTCGAACAGCTTCCACCTTTGTATATATCACGTATAAACATACCATTTTCTTGGAATTTTAAGAGGAATTATGAACATGGACAGTTTGTACCATTAATAGCAATTTTCTCCATCATTTCCTTTCTTTTTTTCTCTTTTTTTTTTCTTTTTTTTACAAATTATATCAACACTGGAACTCATTAATCCAGACACCCCCACACTTATTTCTTGCACACCCATGCATATCATAATGATGAACAATGCTCCACTAGCTCTATGGCTTGGGTAAAGGTATTGTTTTTCGGGTTTAAAGCTTGTAATGTGGGTTCACAATTAAAAAAAACCAAGAAAGCTCAAAGGGGTTCAACAAAGGGGAAAAAAAATTAATTTGTCTATTTGGCTTATGTAGCTTATAACAAAGAGGGCCATAATCATGTTCATGCATGCATGTGTCAATATGACCTCGAAGAGAATTAAAGAAATTTCTAGAGAAACAAATCCATGGAAGAATATATCGCATGAAAGAAAATAGTGAGATTGATATGGATGTGTCAGCTTAAAGGCTCAAAATCTCATCAGCTTTTGTCTACTAAATTTAGTCGCTACTATTCTCAAGGAAAATAACTAAACTAAATTAATTCTAAGCTAAAAAATTACTTATTCAATCATGTTATGAATTTTTCAAGCTTAATTGAATCTTGCTCATGACATACACAACCAAAAATCGTTGAAAACCACAAAAACAAAAAGCAATTTTTTTTAGAAACAAATTTAAAACACAACCTAAATCCCCTCTCCCACACTTAAAACTTACATTGTCCCCAATGTAAGGTGAAATACAAAGAAAAGGCAAAAATAACCAAAATATAAATGCGAAAATAAGGAGAAAAAAAAAACGAACTCCCTTTAGGTTGCCTCCCAAGCAGCGCCTTTGTTTATTGTCATTGGCTTGACTCAAGGCTTCAAATATGGAATAGGGGCCTGTAAAACAGAGGGTAAAGGTCTCTCATTAGAAACTGGTAACGTAATACAACATTGCAACAGTTTCCTGCAAACCAGTATTCAAGTCTAACTCCTCATTCTCTTTCTCAAAATGCTTACTAATGGAAACTTCCAAGCCATCGTTTCCATCAAGTTCAAAAACTTCCTATGCTAAAGAATCAATCACATCAATAGAATAAATAGGATTATCATCACTAGGATATTTCATGGCTTCATAAATATTAACTTAATAATTTCACCATCAAATTCCATGGTAAGTGTGCCATTATGAACATCTATCTTAGTCTTAGATGTCTTTAAGAATGGTCTTCCTAACAAAATAGAAGTAGTTTGATCACCATCCTCGATATCAAGCATATAAAAATCTGCAAGGAAAACTAAATCATTAACTTGCACATGAACATCCTCAACTACACCCTTAGAATAGGCATTAGATCTATCAGCCAATTGAATCACAACACTAGTTTTATTCAAAGGTCTAAGTTTCAAAGAAGCATATATAGAATATGGCATGACATTGATAGAAGCTCCTAAATCTAGCATGGCCTTCTCAAATCTAGTGTTACTTATCATACAAGGGATAGTAAACATACCTGAATTTTTGCACTTCGCAGGGAGTTTTCTTTGAATAACTGCAGAAACATTCTCCCCTACTCTCACCTTCTCACATCCTTTCAGTTTCTGTTTCCTCTTAATTATACACAGTTCTTTCAGGAATTTAGCATAACCAGGTATTTGTTTAATAGCATCTAAAATTGGAATATTTACCTCGCATCTACGAAAAGTCTCATATAAATCTTGATTTCACTCATCTTTTCTAGATTTTGCTAAAGCCTGAGGAAAAGAAGGTACTAGTTTATAGTCAGAAAGAGGTGGAAACTTACGTTTAGGTACGCCATTGTCATTGGGAACGTCCCTATCTGCAACAATGTTTTTCTCCTTCTCTTGCTTTGACGATGCAGGGGCTGCCTTTACTGGAATCTCAACCTCTTTACCACTTCTTAAAACGATTGCACTTGCATTTTCTCTTGGATTTACTGCCGTTTAAAAAGGTAATTTCCCTGAACTTTGTGCCTCTAGCCGATTAATTACGTTGCCATCTGGCTCATCTGATTGTCCAAACTTTGAATACTGGCCCTCGCTTCTTATTGAAATTGTTTCGTCTCCTGTTGAAATTGCAAAGTATTAGTAGCAAGAGATTTAACAATATCTTCTAAAGACATACTAGAATTAGAAGTTTCTCCTGGTTGTTGTCTAGGGGGGTATGGCTGCTTATATTGCTGGCAACTTGGGCGGTTTTGAGTCGCAGGCTAATTTATTTGTGGATTCCCATAGCTAAGATTGGGGTGATCCCTCCATCCCAGGTTATACATGCTCGAATAGGGATCATACTTCCTTTGCGGTTGTCTAGGAAAACCACCTGCCGCATTCGCTTGCTCAATGGGCTCCTCTTGAAGAGTTGGGTACATATCGGTTGGATGCTCTACTACCGAACAAATCCCACAAGCTTTTTCCATTTGCATATTACCTAAAACCATTTGACAAACAAGAGAAATTAGACTCGCAAGTTGTTGTTCAAAGGAGGAAATATTTAACTCATTAACATGCTTTGATGGAGGGTCAAGCCTAGTGCCAAATTGTTGAGAATTGGCAGCGATATTTGCAATCAAGTTTCTCACGGCCTCGAGAGTTTTATCCACTAAAGCTCCTCCACTAGCAGCATCAATCTTGCTCATATCAGTGGGTAGAAGGCCCTCGTAGAAATACTGAATAAGTAGCTGCTTACTAATTTGATGATGGGGGCAGCTTGCACATAATTTCTTGAAACGCTCCCAATATTCGTGTAGGGACTCTCTGTTGTGTTGCCATACACCACAAATTTCTTTTCAATTATTGGCCGCCCTTAAAGTTGGGAAATATTTCTCCAAAAACAACCTCTTCATCTCGTTCCATGTGGTAATACTCCAGGAGGGTAGATAATAGAGCCAATCCTTAGCCAAATCCTTCAAAGAAAAGGAAAAGGCTCTTAATTTAATTTGCTCTTCAGTCACCCCTGTGGGTTTCATACTTATGCATACCACATGAATCTCCTTTAGATGCTTGTGAGGATCTTCACCTGTAAGGCCATGAAAAGTGGGTAAAAGATGTATTAGTCCAGATTTTAATTCAAAAGTAGTGGTTGTATCTAAAGTAGGGAATGTTATGCATAAGGATTGTTGATTTAAATCAGGGGCAACAAGCTCTTTCAAAGTTTGATTTCCAGCCATGATTTCCTCCTCTTCTAAACCAAAATTGCTAGCAAATAGAGGATCAAAAGTAGATCATTCTTTTCAGAATTTCTCTAAGCTTCCCTCCTTAATCTGCCCAAAGTTCTCTCTATTTCTGAATCGCATTGCAAATCAAGGAAACTCTAATAAACCATGAAAAACAAATCAGGATAAATCTAGAGTAATGAAAATAAATAAAAATTCTACACTAAAGCACAAACAATCACGATGATTTTGCTAGCAAAATGAAAAAAAAATAGAAATTTAATATTCCCTTCACTTCTGCCACGCTGAAATCGTGCGTAGCCTGACCTTTGTCTACTAAAACTGTCATAACTTTCTCTGGAAAAATCCTATTTATGAGCCATAAAATTCTCCAAAAAATAGATATCTGGACCTTTCCAAGCATATATGGATCATCTCATGGTTCTTCCTAAATCAATACAGTTTAATCTACAAAAATGACTGATATGTACGGGCAATTCTGGAAATTTAGTGAAACTCTTTTTCACCATTTGCTAGTGACAACATGATTTTTTTTTTCATTTTATTTTTTTTTAAATTTCAAGAACAAAATAAGGATCACAAGACGCAAAAAAATAAAAAAATCAACTAGGATCACTCCCCGACAATGGTGCTAAAATTTGGTGTGCTGTCACAGGCAACCAAAAATAAAACCTATACCCCTAAAAATATATGTAGTAGTGTGAGTAAGGATTGTTCCCATAGAGAGTATCTAGCCTAGTTTTATGCTACATGAACAAGGATGGGGGGTGTTTGAGTATAACGAAAACAATTTTAAGAAAAATAACTAATGAATAATTCAAATTGAAGTATCGAAATCAATCAAAAGAACAAACATTGGTCTAAGTGAACATCCACCATCGAAATTTTACAACTGATCATCGATGCAAGTATATATCAATTCACACTTTGAATATTCACCGTTGGAACTATTTTCCTATCTCTTCTTAGTCACAATTAATTAAAAAACAAGCGATCTAATTAACCCTAACTACTAAACAACCTAAGACAAGCGCTAAAGGTTTAATCTAGTAGCAACCTTAAGAATCAGAGAGATCGATGAAGCTAAACAACACAAACACAAGCGGTTGCATTTAATTTAGTCGAGTGTTCTTCCTAAGATCTAATAATTTCTGATGCAGCAAATCATTAAGTCTTAGTTGCTTCACAAATTAGAGGGATCAAACATTTACGGATTTGATAACTAACCTAGCAGTAGATTGCAACAAATATTAAACTAGTAGGCCTCTTAGTAATTAAATGAGACAATCATGAAAATAGGGATAGAAGGACATCCGATACTCAAAGCATAAATTGAACAATAAAAATAGATTAGATCTCACAGTTTTATTGATTCTGAGGCTTTCGTTTCCTTCGACCAATTATAAAAGTTTAGCTATGCAGGGCCACGATGAAAACTAGAAGGAGAAGTTAGAGAAGAGGGTAGAGAGAGGCATCCCCCAAGTCTGATGATTTCTCCCCTCTTATACACGTTATTTTTGGTAGTAGAAACCCTACAAGGTCTCCTAAAAATATTCTAAATATTATCATAAAATAACAATATCCAAATCTAACTAATTTAAGGAAAATATTAAAAATAAAATAAAGTCCTAATATAACTAGGAAGCTAGTGTTTTTAGCATGAATTTTCGTGCACTAGATCTAGAAACTTTCGAAAATAAACTGCGTCAAATCAGCGTATTAGAATTGCAGGCTAAGGGACTTTCCAGAACTATAATAGTGCAGGTGCAGCAACTCCAAGCCTAGTTTTGACCTTGATTCATCAAGTCAGAGGAGAGTGTTATTCCTAGATTACAAAGCAATGCTAAAACTATATGAAATCGCTCAATTAGTTTCGTTTTGCACTTAACGCCTCCATTTGCATCCTAAATCAAAATATAATAATAATGAGTACATTTAGGCACCAAATAAGTATAAAAAAACTAAACATTAAGGGAGAAAAATATGGCATTTTGCATTCTCATCACTTCCTAAGTAATGCAATCAACTTTTGTCGAATTAGGTCAGCAAGGAATGAAATTGATGCATAGGCAAGTCATATTTGGCAAAACAAAAGGATTTTTTTACATATCTTAACCATTCACATCCATAATATCATGAACAACCATTTTATCCTTATGTTGAAGAAAAGGTCTAGAGATGTAGTTCGTAAGAGAATTTGGACCAAACCACTTATCATTCCAAAGGGAGATTTTCTTGCCATTTTTACTACCCAGTGAAGGCCTTTAGCAATAATAGGCCAAGTTTTTTGCACGCTTTTCCACGTAAAAGAGACACATAAGTTTTGGTTATTATTATTAATCCTTATTTGGGTAAAGTATTTCGTAGTAATAGTCCTAGACCAAAGGGACTCAGATCCATTTAGGAAGTCCCAATTGAGTATTGAAATGAGGGCTATACTTTTGTCTTCTGACTTTCTAATTCCAAGACCCCCCAAGTCTTTAGGAAGAGTAAGATCTTTCTAAGAAACCAAGCTTAGTTTAGATTTTTTTTAGGCTGGAACCCCAAAGGAATCTTCTATTACCTTTATCAAATTTCTTAGTGATTGATTTAGAAAGAATACAAACTTGCATGAAGTAAATAAGAATGATCGAGAGTGTGGAGTTTATGAGTGTAATGCGACTTGCCATTGAGAGCATTTTTGCTTTCTAACCCGAAAGTTTGTTCTTGATTTTGTCAAGAATGGGAGGGAAAGTGTTTTAGGAATCCAAGATAAGATCCTAGGTTGTTTTTTTTGGAAAATTCCAAGGGAGATAGTAAGATCATCCTTAACATTTTTTTCTTATAAAAAAATACTCTGGATTTGGTATGGCTGATTTTGAGACCAAAGAGCTCTCAAAAACTAGTTAGGATCTTAGAGATGATATTACAGTTTACCTTGGTACCTTTTCCAAAAAAAAAAAATAGAAGATTGTCAGCAAAAAAGAGGTGGGTAATAGAAGGCCCATTGTTTGAGAATTTGAAAGCTTTCCAAGCTCACACTCGCTCATAATCTATTGG